>CM065775.1:210100871-211300871 GCA_033296515.1 Macrochelys suwanniensis | reverse complement strand
GCTCCAAACGGGGGAACTCAGGTGAACGGAACCCAAACCCGGCATGGGGGGTCCGCAAGGTGGAAGGAGGGAGCCCCCATCCATACGCCCAGCCCTCAGGGACCCCACCAACCCGCGGTGACCCCACCAAAGCTCGCTTACCTGGTGATTCTGGGATGCGACTCGCCGGGCTTTGCTGAACTTGTGAAAGAATGGGGTGCCCGATTGGCATGGCAAAGCGGGGGGCGGGCCAAAAGGCCAGGGTTATATAGCCAAGCCACACCAGACAACCCCTTGGAGTGGCCCTCGGGGAATCCCGAGATAAATGAAGGAGGCCGGGCCCTGGCCGAGACCCGGGCAAGGGGGAGCCAGGGATGGCGGGATAGCAATGCGGATTTCCTAGAAGAACAGAGGGGGGACACCACCTTTAGCTGGGCCTTGGAGCAAATGACAGGCGCCTCGGGGGAGGAAGACCGACCTGGACACCGGCAACAAGGTCCCCGCTTTGAGATCCATAATGACCTACTCTATCGGGTGGTCCAGGAACCCCAGACAAAGGAAGAATTGCGCCAACAGTTGGTCCCAAGGAGGTTCCGGTGGAACTTGCTCCACCTGGCTCACTCCGTACCTTGGGCTGGGCATCTGGGGAGGGAGAAAACACTACAAAGGGTGGCCCAGAGGTTCTTCTGCCCGGGCATTCACCACGAGGTGCGGGCGTACTGTGCCTCTTGCCGTGAGTGCCAGACGGCCAGCCCGAAGGGGGTATCGGAAGCCCCCCTGGTGCCCCTGCCGGTGATTGGAACGCCTTTCGAGAGGATTGGCTTGGTCTTGGTGGGGCCCTTGGAAAAGAGCAGTGTGGGCCACAAGTACATTCTTGTCATGGTTGACTATGCCACACGGTACCCAGAGGCGGTACCATTACGGACCGCCATGGCCCCGATCATCCCCAACGAACTCCTACAGATCTTTGCTCAGCTCGGCCTGCCGTGGGAGATACTGACCGACCAAGAGACTAATGTAACCACTAGGTTCACGGCGGAATTATGCTGGCTGCTGAATATCTATAAACTTAAGACCTCCGTCTACCACCCTCAGATGGATGGGTTGGTAGAGAGGTTTAATGGCACCCTGAAAGCCATGCTGAGAAAGTTTGTGGATGACGACCCTCGGCAATGGGATAAGCTGCTCCCAGCGCTCCTCTTTGCCATGAGAGAGGTATCACAGGTGTCCACAGGGTTCTCCCCTTTCGAACTCCTCTACGGGAGGAGACACCGGGGAATCCTGGATCTCCTGAAAGAAACATGGGAAGAGCAGGAGACCCGGGTCAGAGGATCCGTGCAATATATCCTCCAACTACGGGAACGGCTACACGCGTTGGGAGCTTTGGCACGAGAGAACCTGGTGAAGGCCAAGCACAGCCAGGAAGCTCAGTATAATAAAGGAGCCAAGATGAGCAGTTTTGAGCCTGGGGACCTCATCCTCTTGTTGCTACCTTCCTCTGAGTCCAAGCTGTTGGCAAAGTGGCAAGGCCCCTTCGAGGTGACTAGACGAATAGGGCCTGTTGACTACGAAGTCTGGCTGTCGGGCCGAAGAAGGGACACGCAGGTCTACCATGTGAACCTCCTTAAGGCCTGGAAAGCCCGCAAAGGCCTTATGATTGCCCCGTACCCACCAGAACCTGAGTTGGGGCCATTTGCTGGGGAACCCATGGAACCAGGGTCGGCAGCTATAGGCCTGGGGCTCGACCTGGTACAACAGGAGCAGGTACAATGGTTGATTGATAGCCACCTTCCCCATAGTTCTGTCAACCCAGCCAGGGAAGACCATGTTGACCAGCCATCACATCGCCACCATCCCCGGCCACAAAGTAAGGGAGAGCCACTGCCCGCTCCCCAAGAAGATGTGGGAGACCGTGCAGAAGGAGCTTGAGATGATGTTGGCCCTGGGAGTGGTCAAAGAGTCAAGAAGCGAATGGCAGAGCCCAATAGTACTACTCCCCAAGCCGGATGGGACAGTCCGGTTCTGCATTGATTTCCTCAAGGTAACCGCAACCTCTCATTTTGATGCCTATCCCATGCCCCGGGTGGATGAGCTGCTGGAATGATTGGGTAAGACAGTATTAATCTCCACCCTAGACCTGACCAACGGATACTGGTAGATCCCTCTAACACCCATCTCCAGAGAAAAGACAGCTTTTCCTACACCATTCAGTCTCTTCCAATTCACAATGATGCCTTTTGGGTTACACGGGGCCGCGGCCACCTTCCAGCGGCTCATGAATCAAGTGCTGAGACCCCACAGTTCGTACGCTGCGGCATATATCGACGACATCGTCCTTTACAGTTCCAGTTGGGAGGAACACCTCCAACACCTCGCTGACGTGCTGTGGGCCCTGGGAAAGGCAGGTCTCAGTGCCAACCCGGCCAAATGCCAGTTGGGCCAACGAGAAGTGACTTACATGGGCTATACGGTGGGCCGGGGGAGACTCCGCCCTTTGGTGGATAAGGTAGAGGCCTTGAAAAGCTACCCCACACCCACGACAAAAAGACAAGTTAGGCAGCTCTTAGGGCTGGCCGGATACTACCGACGGTTTGTACCTAACTTTGCCACGCTCGCAGCCACCCTCACAGACCTGACGAGAAGCTCCCAGCCGAAGAAGGTCCAGTGGTCGAAGGTCTGAGAGGAGGCCTTTGGCACCCTATGTTAACGGTTGACCCGGGAGCCTATACTGAGACAGCCTGACTTCACAAAGCCCTTTATTCTCCAGACCGACGCCTCTGAGGTAGGGCTGGGAGCAGTGTTGTCCCAAGAGGAGGGGGGAGAGGAACACCCCATCTTCTATCTAAGCTTTAAGCTGTTTCCCCGAGAAACCCGGTATTCTACCATAGAGCGGGAGGCCCTTGCGGTTAAATGGGCAGTTGAGGCACTGAGGTACTACCTGTTGGGGAACACCTTCTCCTTGGTGACGGATCTCGCACCCCTTAGGTGGAATAATAGCATGAAGGAAGCGAACACGCGGATCATCAGGAGGTATCTGTCTCTCCAACCCTACTCGTTTCATGTGTCACACCGGCCGAGGAAGGCCCATGGGAATGCAGACTTCTTTTCACGCATCGGGGAAGGAGAGGGGGAAGAAAGGCCCCGGGGACGGGATGGCCCCAACCGCGGTCTTAATGGGGGTGATGTGTGATGGGGCAGAGCAACCCCACACTGGTACCACAGGGGTTAACCCTTCCTTCCTGGCAGAGGAAGCCCCATCCCGGAAGCCCTGCTGGGCATGCTCCAAATGGAGACTAGGTATAAAAGCCTGCAAAGCTGCTCAGTCTGGGCTAACCACCGGAGGAGAAGGAGGCACATCGCCAGCTCATGAGGAGAGGCAGCCAACCCTCCTGGATCCAGGGGCCAGCCAAGCCATGACAGGAGGGGAGGGACCGGAGGACACCCCGACCCGGAGTGGCGGACATGACGTTGAGGGTAGGAAGTGACCCAGGGGAACTGTAGAGGTGGGCATCGTAAAAGTTGCGCTGATGCTCGGCATGTTGTGGGTGGATCCCCGCCGAGCTAAGCGCAAGGGGGAACCCCGCTAATAGGTGAGCCCTGGGTCGGGACCCGGTGGAGAGGGCAGACCCGGGTCCCCCTACAACTCTGTCCATTAGGCTGCACTCCCCCGTCTGAGAGGGGGAAGGCTATGGACTCTGGCCGTTGGGCAACACTGCCCTGATCCTCAGGGTGAGTTATCATAGAATAGAATCTCAGGGTTGGAAGGGACCTCAGGAGGTCATCTAGTCCAACCCCCTGCTCAAAGCAGGACCAACCCCAACTAAATCATCCCAGCCAGGGCTTTGTCAAGCCTGACCTTAAAAACCTCTAAGGAAGGAGATTCCACCACCTCCCTAGGTAACCCATTCCAGTGCTTCACCACCCTACTAGTGAAAAAGTTTTTTCCTAATATCCAACCTAAACCTCCCCCTCTGCAACTTGAGACCATTACTCCTTGTTCTGTCATCTTCTACCACTGAGAATAGTCTAGATCCATCCTCTTTGGAACCCCCTTTCAGGTAGTTGAAAGCAGCTATCAAATCCCCCCACTCATTCTTCTCTTCTGCAGGCTAAACAATCCCAGTTCCCTCAGCCTTTCCTCATAAGTCATGAGCTCCAGCCCCCTAATCATTTTTGTTGCCCTCCGCTGGACTCTTTCCAATTTATCCACATCCTTCTTGTAGCGTGGGGCCCAAAACTGGACACAGTACTCCAAATGAGGCCTCACCAGTGCCGAATAGAGGGGAATAATCACGTCCCTCAATCTGCTGGAAATGCCCCTACTTATACAGCCCAAAATGCCATTAGCCTTCTTGGAGTTATATGGACTCTGGCCATTAGGCCACATGGCCCCGATACTCGGGGCGAGTTCTATGGACTCTGGCTGCTGAGCCACGCTGCCCTGATACGTGGGGCAAGTTGTATGGATGCTGGCCGTTGGGCCACACTGCCCTGATACTCGGGGGGTGTTACATGGACTCTGGCCATTAGGGCCCGCTACCCCCGACTAAGGGGAGAGCAAGGGGAAACCGGCCATTAGGCCACATCGTGAAGCCTTTAAAGGGACAGGCGTGGGGACTTAAGAGTGACGAGACCCCGACACCTCAGCCACCCCTGGCACAAAGGGGCGCTGCGGTGCCGGACCCATCACACATGCTATGAGGTAAAATATGTTTTATAATTGTACAAATGCCTGTTCTGAACTTGTGAACTCAGATGGGAAGAGTGACTCTCCCGCCCATCCAGGAGGGCTATCAGAATTAAGGGGGGCACGATATGAGAAAAGCTTTGTTGATAGCCCCATCCATAGGCGTCGACTCCGTGGGTGCTCCGGGGCTGGAGCACCCACGGGGGAAAATTGGTGGGTGCTGAGTACCCATCGGCAGCTCTCCGGCAGACTCCCCTCTGCCCCCCCGCACCCAGCTAACCTCTGCTTCCCTAGGCGCCGCAGCAGCCAAGGGACTTTTCCGGAGCTCACACAGGCGCTCCTCCGGCTCATCGGCGGGCGGCACGCGGGGGGTGGGGTGCGGGCGGGGGAAAACGCAGCGGCAGCACCTTGGGGGATGGGCATGGGGAGGAGGCGGAGTGCCCGGCTTGGCTGTCACGGCGCCTGGGGAAGCAGAGGTTTGCTTGGGCGGGGGGACTGGCAGGGAGCTGCCGGTGGGTGCTCGGCTGCTTCTCCCCCCTCCCTCCCAGGCTTGCAAGCCAGGGGGGGCGGGGTTGGGGGAGATGCAGCATGCCCGGGGGCGAGGGGAAGGATTTTGGGAAGGGGTAGAATGGGGAGGGCTGGGGGTGGAGTTAGGGCGGGGCCAGAGGCGCGAACACCCACTGGCGCCGACTGAAATCGGCGCCTGTGGCCCCATCCACCCATGGAGAACTATGTACAGAAAGTCTCATCGCATCGGTTTAAGTGCTGTCACATTTATTACATCTGTCACCTTTTGAATCATGGAGAAACTCATCTGTATACATGTGTACTTGCATTAACCTGTAAATAACTCACATTTCTTTTTCCTAGTTAATAAACTTTTAGTTAATTACAGGACTGGCTAGAGGCGTTGTCTTTCATGTGAGATCTAAGGAACAAATTAATCTGGCATAAGTGACTGGTCTCTTGGGACTGGAAACAACCTGAATATTTTGTAATTATTGGTGTAAGTGACCATTTATCACTAAATCCAGCTTGCATGGGTGGCAAAATAGACTGGAGAGCCAAAGGTGAGACTGTTACAGTGATCCAGGGCCTCAGTAGGTTGCCATGATCTATCTGAGATCCTTGTCACTTGCCCACCAATTTAACATTGTTGTCCACCCCCTCCCCCAAATTTGTCTGGGGATGTCAAAAGGCCCTTGCCTCATTGCCAGCAATTTGCTATCCACAGGCTGGTAGACCCAGAGGCGGGCACTTATATTTTGCGAGTTGTGCCACTCTCATGTTTTCCCTGGCAAAACCCCCTACCTAATCCAGTCTCTCTCTCAATTTGAGGACACTCTGGATTACATTCAGGGTAGAGGTGCCTTGTTCCTGACAAGACTCCTGTAACAGATCCAGTAACGTCTGGTGTTGTCTGCCATACAGCAATTTGAAATGGCAAGAAGCCAGTGGACAACTGTGGAGCCTCTTGGATTATGAACAACAAATACAGGAGCATTTTGACACAATTTGGGATTCCCTTGTTACAAATTTTTGCAACATCTCCTTTAATGCATGGTAAAACATTCAACCTGGGTTTGTGAATGCTAGAGCTTTGAACTGAGTGAATTTTCCAGGGGAGTTCAAACCTCGTGTATTAACTGGGTGGTGAAGGCTGTTCTCTGATCTGCCAGGAGAACTCTTGAAACCCCTATGCTAGGAACACTTTCATTAATTTGGTACCTATTGTCCGTGACACTGCTGAATGTGGAGCTATGGCTTCAGGGTACCTAGTGGCATAATCAAAAATCACCAGAAATAAACTCTCATTGGCTTGGTTTTTGTTCCAGGGGCCCCACAAGCTCTTACCCAATTCTGTCTAAAGGGCTGCTCATCAATGGAAGAGGATTGAGGGGCCTGGTTGCCTGGCTATGGGGCTACCAGTTGGCATTCTGGACAGTATGAACAATGATCTTTGACACTGATATAACCCCAGGGCCAAAAGAACAGGGCCAGTATCTTCTCTTGGGTCTTCTCCATTGCCAAGTGACAGGACCACAGTACATTTTGGGCCAGTTTTAACACCTAGTTCTAATACAACTTGGGGACCTGCAGTTGGGTTTGGCAGCCCCTAGTTTGTTTGTCCTGAGTCACTCTCACCAAGAGATCTCCTTTTAGTTCAAAATGGGGGTATTGGTCAGGATCAACCAACACCCCCATTTGCCGTGGGCAACTGGCCATATGGAAGACTCAAGGCTGGCTCCTCCCTTTGATTTTTTTGATGTAGTTGGGCCCCTCCTCTAAGACCAGTTGGTCCCCCCCTAGGAGGAGACTGTTCCTGTGGCTGCTCCTCAGGGAGCTCCAAACTACACTGCACCCCGACCCTTGGGGCCTGACACTGCTCCCAGCAGGAATTTGGTCTGGGACCGAACAGCTCAGGGTTGGAAAAGGGGGAAATTTCTTTTTACTTAATCTCTCCTTGGCTTCCCAGGTTGAGTGCCAACCCCGCCTTCTCAGCTACCCTCATAAGACTGGTCACAGGTCTCCAGTCCTATACAAGTACTACTAGGTAGGCTAGGTATCAGGCCCTGGCCACAAATATTTCAACCTCCCTCCCCAACACACTCCACCCCACACCATTAACCTGACTTTAGCCATAGGGTAGTGTGACAGGGTGCTGAGTGAAAAGCACTTTATCAGCCCCTGCCCCTCCAAGCCCAATCAAGGGGAATGGATTGGGGCTGGTTGGATAGCCCTCTGTCTGCCTGGTAACAGGCAGCACCAGCCAGCCTTATTAGCCAGGGCTAGAAAGGCTGGGAGGAAGCCAGCAGGAAAGGCTGGGAGAGAAAGGCTAGACACAGAGAGAGGCAGGAGCCTTCTAGTCTGTTGCTGGCCAGGCCTGCACTTGGCAAAGTTGGCTGCGAAACCTGTACATAGGTGGAAAGTGGTGGTGGGAAAACAACTGTAAATAAAGAACACTGGTGTTGCATCAAACTGAGGCATTCCTGACTGATTGGAGAGGGCAACAGGGGCCAAAACCAGAGGGGCCCAGCGTGCGCTGCGCTACAGGTAGGGATAAACGTGCGCATGAATATACTCTGCATTTATCAATTTGGCCCCTTTAGAAATCTGGGACCAGTTAAATGCTCTTATATGAACATCTGTCCTGAACCTATGCCAACAATGCCGAGCACCTCAGTGCCCCCTACTGTAATTGGTATGACATAAACCTTCAGCCCAACGGCTTTGCCACACATTTCTGAGGAACAGGCATGGGCATAGTTGCATTGCCTTGGGAGCCATCTTTGTTCTCATGGCCTTCTTGCCACAAGTAAAACTGAGGGAACCTCCTCCCATTTCTTCTCAGCCAGGATTCCTTAAGCTGTCAGCCCTCATTTGTTACAGCTGGCCCATTTCAGGGGCTGGACCCAGGATTCAGTCCCTGGGGGTACCACGTGCGTACCCCTGTGGCAAAATGCTGCACACCCCAAGACCCAAACGTGGATGTTCGATTTCCTGTGTTTTCCTGTAGGCTCATACTCCAATTCAGCCTTCAGAATGTTCTGTGCAAGGAATAGTGCCTCCTCCAGGAGAGTCACCTGGCAGTGGCAGATCCACTCCCTGGGCCCCGCTGGAAGAATTTGTCAAAGCTGTTCTAACACCATTTCCGAACGAGTCTCTGATTTCAGCCAGTGAGAACAAAACTCCTGGAGTCAATGGGCTATGGCCCTCAGCTGGGTATCCAAAGCAACTGATTAATATAGAAATGGCTGACAATAGCCTTCTTCACTAAGTCCTAGATGGTACAGTACGGTGGCTAGAGTGTCCCAAAGCCCTTTGCTGCCTCTGTCCCTAGGGCATGATACTCTGGCTGGGCCTCTCCTGTCATGTAGGGTGTGATCTCAGTGGCCCATTCCTCCCGAGGCCACTAGTACGCGCTGGCTACCTACTCGAAAGTCTAGTAAGGCTTCAAGGTTGTCATTTGGTCCCATTTTGGTGAGGACTTATCCCTCCCACAGGGGTAACCACACCCGTGGCCTCCAATTCTCCAGGGTTTATAGACCAAGCATAAACCTCTGCTGCTTTTGCTGTTGTAGCTGAAGCTGCTGGTGTAACTGCTGTTGTGGCTGGGTCACAATCTGCTGCAACTGCTGATGCTCTAGATACTGTAGTTCACCATCCATTTTAATAGGGCTTCAGAATCCATGGTTTCTTGGGCAGTGGCAGACACGGTCTGCATTCTCCACCACTTGGCCTGTCCATCAGCGTGGGGGACAAAACAACCAGCCCCACCCAACTCTCTTTTAGCCTCTGCTGTTATTCCTCTTCCACACAAAAAGACATATGGAAAGTTAACAAAAGTGACAGTTGTGACATGGACTGATACTGCAGGGTCAAGGGTCCTGGTCCTCCCTTTGCCTCACGGGGCCACAAGACCAGCCTGCCCTGTTGCATCCTTCTCCTGCTGGTGCTCAGGAACATGTTTCTTTCCTCTCCCCTCCCCCTTCACCAGAGCTGGGTCCTCATTTACATCTTCCAGCTGGGACCAGAGCCACTCATTAGCTGCTGCTTAGCTGGATAAGCTGGTTCCCAACACCTACTTACTGGGCTTCTCTTTAGGACAGGGTTTGCTGCTGCTCCCTGGCTCTGCAGAGCCTTAAAGGGCAGATCACCTGGCTCCAGAGAGCTTTTGGCTGTGTTGGCTAATGAGGCCTGGGTCTGTAAACTAAAATACTGCTCCCTTTAATCTTAGTCCCGCCTGCATTCAGAAAAGCAGGATTTAATACATTCCTTGTAAACAACCAAGATTGCATCAAAGAAAATACCACACACACCATCAATTTCTGCTTCCATCTTGAAAATCCTCAGAGGAACAAAATTTGACTGGTTGCTTGGGTCGAAAAGGGGCAACAGTCCCAGTCAGGATTAGAGCCCCATAGTACGTTGAGGACTGTGCAAATATGTAATACAAGATAGTCCCTGACCTGCAAACTATTACGCTTTCAAAAATCTAGGCAAGAGTGAGAGCACAGCCCAAAAGCCAAATTACTGGGGTTTCACAGTTCTGATTATAACTGTATGTTTTTTATGAGTGCACATGTGTGATTCTCAGCTGCTCTAATCTCCTATAATGATGTTTATGTAAGCGATGGAGCTAATAGCAGAGTTTAGACAGGAAAGGAAAGAGTGACATTGCCTGAGGAGAAATGAGTGGTGGGAGAGAAACCACTTTCTTCCTCATTCAGGCCTGCTGGAGGGAGTATGCAACTCCTATAGATGAGTTGCTGTGTACTGTGGTTTTGCAGGTATGTTTGGATTTCAGAAGGATTAATCTCTGTATTTCAAATGAGAGAAGTTTGGGACACTTTTTTTAAATCATACACCTGAGACAAATCTCTCTGAATACATGTTTGTCTGTGTGTCTGTGTGCTTTCCTGTATATACCAAAGAGTCTGTTTCAGAAGTTTCCAATGATAGTCAGAAAGGTTAACTTT
Organism: Macrochelys suwanniensis; assembly: GCA_033296515.1. Lineage (NCBI taxonomy): Eukaryota > Metazoa > Chordata > Testudines > Chelydridae > Macrochelys > Macrochelys suwanniensis. The sequence continues at coordinate 211,290,725 of CM065775.1, read as the reverse complement.
TGCAAGAGCCAAGCATGTCAGGGAAGAGCTGTTTTGGGGAAAGTGAATTTGGATGAAACTTCATTTTTGTGACAAAATTTCAAATACAAAGTATTGATGTCATTGTTTTCATTTTTATTTTCAATGTTTGAATGTTTTTAATTTCACCCCCCTTCTTATTGATTGGTGACTGAACTGTGTCTCATCCTGACAGGAGGTTTTCCATGCTTGGTGAGTGTGCCCACACATACTAGGAGAATGTGTGATTGGCTCAGATGACCCCCATGTCACACAGGGTGAACTGTTGCTCTGTGATGAGGACTCAGGCTAGGCTGACCCACAGTACGTGACTGACCATCTGATTCTGGGTTCCCTATAGGGCTGCTGAGCTGCACCTGCTTCTCCTCCCCCCAAATGTTTGGGCAGAGGGAAATGATTTGGGGCTGGTGACTGTCTCACTGACCATTTCAATTTGCAGCTGCTTGGCTGGGCTTTTGATTACACAGGGGTTGGGGGCAGGGTGGCAGGTCTTATACATTGTAGGGCTGGTCATCTGCTCACAGTGTACCCTGCAGGGCTACACTTCCCTCCCCATTCTCTCCTCATTATCCTACCCCTCCTCCTCTTTCTTCTCTCCCACACTCCTCCCACCCTTTCACAATCCACAGGGTTTATGGTGGTGACATTACTTTGAGGGTTTGGGGGGGGTTGTGTCTGTGTCTGGGGGGCAGGGACAGCCCATCCTTCCCATCACCGATGTACTGTAAACAACACACACAGGCGATGGCTCCATCTCAGGGGTGAAAGTAGAAATAGGGACTTACCGGTACGGGGCTGGGTTGGGGCTGGCTCTGGCCCTCGGAAGGGGCGGGGCCTCGGGTGGAAGGGGCGGGGATGGGGGGTCAGAGCCAGCCCTGGCCCGCCCTGTACCAGTAAGTGCCCTTCCCCTCCCCCACTGGTATAGCAGCGGCAGCCGGGGACTCCGGCAGCAGTTTAAAGGGCCCAGGGCTCAGCCGCCGTTACCACCCCGGGCCCTTTAAACCACTGCCAGAGCCCCGGGCTTCTGCTGCTGCCCCAAGGCTCTGGCAACAGGGCTCCAGGGGCTATTTGAAGGGCTGGGGTTCCCGCTGCCTCTATGGCTCCGGCCCTTTAAATAGCCGCCGGAGCCCCACCGCTACTCCAGGGCTCTGGGGCTATTTAAAGGGCCCAGGACTCCCCTGCTTCTACCGCCCCGAGCTCTTTAAATAGCCCCCAGAGCTCTGGAGTAGTGGCGGGGCTCCAGCGGCTATTTAAAGGGCCAGGGCCGTAGAGGCAGCGGGAGCCCCAGCCCTTTAAACAGCCCCTGGAGCCCAGCTGCTACCCCAGGGCTCCAGCAGCGGCGCTCTGATGGCAATTTAAAGGGCCTGGGGCTCCAGCTGCTGGTGGGAGCCCCAGGCCATTTAAATTGCCACCTGGGGAAGCCGGGCTGCCCCAGTATGGCGCACTGGCTCTTGCCGGTACGCTGTACCGCGGCCTACTGGCTTACTTTCACCTCTGCTCCATCTCCTCTTCTGACCTGACATTTCAATGTTCCATTAGTTTCAAACTGAAAAGATCCAAACTTTTCCTTTCTGTGGTTTTCAATTCAAAACTGTCTGAATTTTACATTTTATGGGAAATTTCAAAAATGCTGTCAGGAGACAGCGAAACTGAGGCACAGAAAGGTGAAGTTACGTCCACACAGGGACTGGGTGACAGGGCATGGAGCAATGTTCGCTCTAGTTTTTTCTATCCATGTGCGGAATAAATTGTATGTGCACCGAGGTATGTGCAGATGTGTGCCACCAGTAGAAACAAAAAACCCTAGATATAATATATATTTTTAAAAAGTTACCATAGGGATAACTACTCCAGCCAGGATAAGTTAGGCATTTTAGAACTCACTACTCAAAGATTTAAATTTAAGTGTAAGAGAAATAAAAACTATGAAATACATAGACCAGTCAAAACACTAAAATAACCCACTTTGAAAGAATAAAATTACAGAGAATATATGTGCATTGCAGGAAGTACCAAGAAGTAACAACAATAATACAAGTATGTGTTGGGAGGTGTGTGTTACGGAGACATCTGTAGAGCATCTAAGAAGACAATGACAAATCCAATCACCAGGACTTTGACACCTAGCAACCAATGACCACGGATGGCCCATCTGTGACGGAGTAGAGAGCGAGGTGAATTTGACCTGGGAGGCTTGCGGGGGAGGTTCACTGGGACCTGCTGCATTAAAAATAAGAGACTTTATCTACGGCTGTAACATGAGCCAGGAGGGGGGTTGGGAGGTGACACCTTTGGCTGGGAGAATGGACACAGGCTAGAGGAGGAGCCCCGGGTGGAGGGGAAGAGAGCCTGCTGGAGGGTTTGTCGGTTTGGTTTCAGTTTGGAGCTGGATGGTAAAACTCAGGGAGCCCCAGGCTGGGGTCTCAGCTCCCTGCCCCCCAGAAAGGCCCAGCTAAGGGGTCCTGTTTGTACTGACAAGCTCTGTTTGGACTGTGTTCCTGGTATCCCTAATAAACCTTCTGTTCTGCTGGCTGGCTGAGAGTCACATTGAATCCCAGGCAGAGGGGTGCAGGGCCTGACTTCCCCACACTCCGTGACACCATCTCTCGGCGGGAAGCCAAGCAGCATTTGCACACCTGGGAAGCAAATGACTGGGGAGGCGCCAGAGGGTGGTTAAGGGTTGGCTGCTGAGGGCTTCTGGGGGAATACCTGGGAGACTGACAAAGGAGAACAGATGGAGGGACAGACAGCGCTTGAGCAATGGGGATGCACTACAGCTAGGCTGGGCTCTGGCTACTCAGAATGGACTATGCTTTAACCTTCTTTTCTCTATGCTAACCAAGGACTTCCTCTGCTGTGTTTCAGTTGACTAATAAACTCATCTGTTTTACCAGGTCACGGACAATGTTGCCAGAGGAGGTGCATTGCTGAGGGTCATGGGCAATGCTGACAGAGGAGGTGCATTGCTCCCTAAGATTGTTCAAGCCTCCTACAGGGGTCTGTCTCAAGTGGACTCACTGAACGGAGCTCATGGTGTGAAGCAGTGGTGATGAAGGACCAGAGCTCCAGCCTAAGGAGTGGGTGAAGCTGCATGGCTTACTCTGGAGGGACTGGCACACTGAAGAGCTCCTTCCAGACACTGTTCCATAGCACCATGTTGATGCGGGGGAGGGATAGCTCAGTGGTTTGAGCATTGACCTGCTAAACCCAGGGTTGGGAGTTCAATCCTTGAGGGGGCCATTTGGGGCTTGGTCCTGCTTTGAGCAGGGGGTTGGACTAGATGACCTGCTAAGGTCCCTTCCAACCCTGAGATTCTATGATCTTACTCTGACCTCCAGCACATTTCAGGCCACAGAACCTCTCCCACCCACTCCTGTGATAGACCTATAACTTCTGGCAGAGTTACTGAAGTCCTTAAATCATGATTTAAAGACTCCAAGTTACAAAGAATCCACCATTTACACTAATTAAACCTGCAAGTGACCCATGTCCCATAATGCAGAGGAAGGAGGAAAACCCGCCAAGGTCTGCCTCTGACCCATTTAAGGAACTTTTTTTTGTTGCACTTCCTCACTGCAAGGTGAGAACCTGAGGCAGTTTCTGCAACTTTTTCTCAAAGTAATTCCAAGCCTCCTCCACATTCAGATCCTTGAGTTCTTCAGGCCACTTCCCTAACTAATTCCCTTCATTTTTTTAAAGTTTGCCCTTTTCAAATCAAGGACCTAGTTGCAGATCTATTTTTGTTTATCCTTCCATGTAGTTGACACTGAATTAGCTCATGATCACATGAACCAAGGTTGGCCCTACAACCCGTTCTTCTATGAGGTCCTCACTACTCACCAACACCAAATCTAAAATGGCTTCACCTCTCATTGGTTCAGTGACTATTTGATGAGGAAATCTGTCAGCTATCACCTCCAGGAAAATCTAGGCCCTACTATTATAAGTAGCACTTGGCCTCCAGTTTATATCTGGGAAGTTAGTCTCCCATAATCTCACAATCCCCAGTAGTATTTATTTAATTAAGAACATTGAAGAGGTTTCTATCTCTATCCAAATCGGATCCTGGGGGAGCCTCTGGTAGCACTATCCCATGGGAGCCTCTGGTAGCTTTCTTCCCCAAAGAGATTTTTACCCAAACAGACTCTGTTTTATCCATTCCATCACTTCTAATTTCTTTACAGTCTGTGTCATCATTAATATATACTCCACCACCATTTGTTAAATAACCAAAGGTAACTACTGTCTGGGTGATAGCACCAGCGATAGCTGTGAGGAACATGCTCAGTGCCTGATTTTCAAAAATAGTAGCCAGAGTTAGACTTCCAAGTCCATCCTTAGGCACCTTGTCATTCATATAGTTGACTTCTCATTTAGGAATATGGAGTTAGGTTTGGGAGTTTACCCACTTCTTTTTTTACCACTACATCACTGCCTGCCTGATTCCCATGAGTACTCAGCATGTGCAAGCCTTTTTTATAACTATTTTCTCTCTCCAGCTGCACTTAGAGAACCCCTCCCCTTCTATGCATGTGACCAACAACAAAGATACAGGCTGGGCTCAAAAAGTTCACAGTGTTAGTCCAGTGCCACAGATGTGCTGATGCCATCTGCTGGTTAGTGCCATAGTGAATGCAGTGTCTCAGCTCCCTGCAGGAAAGACCGCTGATGTGGCAGACACCTGAATCCTCATACATGAGCCACATTAAAGTGAGCCATTAGCATCTTAACACCTGCCTGAGCCCACTGATCTGAATCAATCTCACTGCTGCTGTGCAGCCTTCCAGCCCAGATGGCTGAATTCTCAGAGGACACTAAGGGGAGGGTGAATAACAGAACAACCTTAATTTCCTCCTCACCCACAGCTTTCTACTTCTTCTGTAAGGCCCCCTAGTGGCCTGTCTAAAAAGTGTCCTGAGAGAAACATCTAACACTGCATCCACCTCTGTGAGGAGGGAACGACAGTAAAACATTCATCCAGCCACTCACTAAACATCAGCACAGAATATAAAAACAGCCCAGTGAAGGCTGGGGAGGCATTCTTCTCCTAAACCCCTGAGTTCCTCAGTTTCCCAAGATCTGACATAATCTTTCAGGAAGGAGGGAGGCTGTTAGATCTAGCTGGCAGTCACCTCTCAGCCAGGTCCTGAAGGAGATGGTGACTGGTCTATATGAGCAGGGGAGCTTTATTCCCAGGTTCAGCCTGCAATAGGGACCCAAGTGCTCCAGAGTGTTACCTGGTGAAAAAAATCTAGGGGCAAATGATACCCCAGACCTCAAACACTGTAAGATCAAGGGGTAGAATCATAGAATATTAGGGTTGGAAGAGACCTCAGGAGGTCATCTAGACCAAACCCCTGCTCAAAGCAGGACCAACACCAATTAAATCATCCCAGCCAAGGCTTTGTCAAGCTGGGCCTTAAAAACCTCTAAGGATGGAGATTCCACCACCTCCCTAGGTAACCCATTCCAGTGCTTCACCACCCTCCTAGTGAAATAGTGTTTCCTAATATCCAACCTAAACCTCCCCCATTGCTTCTTGTTCTGTCACCTGCCACCACTGAAAACAGCCTAGCTCCATCCTCTTTAGAACCCCCCTTCAGGTAGTTGAAGGCTGCTATCAAATCCTCCCTCACTCTTCTCTTCTGCAGACTAAATAAACCCAGTTCCCTCAGCCTCCCCTCGCAAGTCATGTGCCAGTCCCCTGATCATTTTCGTTGTCCTCCACTGGACTCTCTCCAATTTGTCCACATCCCTTCTCTAGTGGGGGGACCAAAACTTGATGCAATACTCCAGGTCATAGGCACCGACTTTAGTGCGCCGCAACCCCCACCCCTGGCCCTGCCCCGACTCCACCCTCGGCCCCGCCCCCATTCCACCCCTTCCCCAAATCCCCGCCTCCTCCCCCGAGTGCTCCGCATTTCCCCTCCACCCGCCCCCCGGGCTTGCAAGCCTGGGAGGGAGGGGGGAGAATCAGAGCACCCACTGGCAGCTCCCCGCCGGCCCCCCCACCCAGCTCACCTCTGCCTTCTTCCCCGTGGCGCCGCTGCTTCGCTTCTCCTCCCTCCCAGGCTTGCCGCACGCCAAACAGCTGATTCTTGCAGCAAGCCTGGGAGGAAGGGAGGGAGGGGGGAGAAGTGGAGCAGTGGCACCTGGGGGGAGGAGGCGGAGCAGAGGTGAGCTGGGGCAGGGGGGTGCAGAGGAACCGTTCCCTGCCCCAGCTCACCTCTGCTCTGTCTCTGCCTCCTCCCCTGAGGCGCCACTGCTCTGCTTCTCCCCTCCTCCCACCCAGGCTTGCCGTGAGAATCAGCTGTTTGGCACGTGGCAAGCCTGGGAGGGAGGAGGGAGAAGCAAAGCAGCAGTGCCTCGGGGGAGGAGGTGGAGACGGAGTGGAGGTGAGCTGGACGCGGGGGCTAGCGGGGAGCTTCCGGTGGGTGCTCTGCACCCACCAATTTTTTCCCGTGGGTTCTCCAGCCCTGGAACACCCACGGAGTCAGCACCTATGCTCCAGGTGTGGCCTCACCAGTGTCGAATAGAGGGGAATAATCACTTCCCTCGATCTGCTGGCAATGCTCCTACTAATACACCCCAATATGCCATTGGTCTTCTTGGCAACAAGAGCACACTGCTGACTTATATCCAGCTTCTTGTCCACTGTAATCCCCAGGTCTTTTTCTGCAGAACTGCTGCTTAGCCAGTTGGTCTCCAGCCTCTAGGATTCTTCCTTCCTAAGTGCAGGACTCTGCACTTGTCCTTGTTGAACCTCATCAGATTTCTTTTGGCCCAATCCTCCAATTTGTCTAGGTCACTCTGGACCCTATCCCTACCCTCCACTGTATCTACCCCTCCCCGCATCTTAGTGTTATCTGAGAACTTGCTGAGAGTGCAATTAATCCCATCATCCAGATCATTGATAAAGATGTTGAACAAAATCGGGTGATCAGCTGTGCCTTGTTCCTTCTTCTGGGGTGCCTTTCAATCACATGTGGTCTCTTGGGTTCCGCTCTCTTGGGGCTTTGACTCTGTGATGCCTGACAAAATCTCTTCTGACAGCGTTTAGATTGTTCCTCCTTCCCCAGTAACATTGGAAACTAAGCATGGTGACAGGTTTCAGAGTGGTAGCCATGTTAGTCTGTATCAGCAAAACCAACGAAGAATCCTTGTGGCACCTTAGAGACTAACAAATTTATTTGGGCATACGCTTTCGTGGGCTAAAACCCACTTCATCAGGTGCATGGAGTGAAAAATACAGTAAGCAGTATATATATTACAGCACATGAAAAGATGGGAGTCATCTTACCAAGTGGGGGGTCAGTGGTAACGAGGCCAATTCAATTAATGTAGAAGTGGCCTATTCTCAACAGTTGACAAGAAGGGGTGAGTATCAGCAGAGGGAAAATTACTTTTTGTAGTGACCCATCCACTCCCAGTCTTTATTCAGGCCTCATTTGATGGTGTCCAGTTTGCAAATTAATTCCTGTTCTGCAGTTTCTCGTTGGAGTCTGTTTTTTGAAGGTTTTTTGTTGAAGAATTGCCATTTCTAAGTCTGTTATTGAGTGTCCAGGGAGATTGAAGTGCTCTCCTACTGGTTTTTGAATGTTACAATTCTTGATGTCTGATTTGTGTCCATTTATTCTTTTGCATAGAGACTGTCCGGTTTGGCCAATGTACATGGCAGAGGGGCATTGCTGGCACATGATGGCATATATCACATTGGTAGATGTGCAGGTGAATGAGCCCCTGATGGTGTGTCTGATGTGGTTAGGTCCTATGATGGTGTCCCTTGAATAGATATGCAGACAGAGTTGGCAACGGGGTTTGTTGCAGGGATTGGTTCCTGGGTTAGTGTTCTTGTTGTGTGGTGTTTAGTTGCATGTGAGTATTTGCTTCAGGTTGGGGTGCTGTCTGTAAGTGAGGACCTATCAGTCTGTCTACATGTAAATTGATTACTGTATACTTCACAATCAACACCTATGTACAGTCTGAGCAAAATGCTAGTCAAGTAATTGCCAAGTCTCCAGTGAAGACAATGGATTTTTAAACTATAACTGTAGGGAGAGAAACAAATTCTGCATCTTTCCAGTGAGGAGGGAAGAGGGCAGTGTACTTGTCTCATGAATGGAATATCACAGCCAAGCTTGGCTGTAATACACTGGAAGGATTTTGGGTGAGCTTTTGATCTACATGATGTGACAAGTTAAATTTAGGCTCTAGAATGCATATTATGATATTTTATATGTAACTTTGTTTCCAATATTTCTACTTCCTATTATTTGAAGAAACTCTTGAAATCTCCCCATTTTGGAATAATCAATTCCCAAGGCAGAGCTACAATATACAGGCAATGTCTGGTGAGTTCCACTGAGTCCTTTGGTCCTATCTGGGTGGGACATGCGGCTAACATTCAACACACAATCTGGGAGTGGCCCTCTGTCGATTGTGGTAAGGTACCAGCAGCAAAGTGAAAACAAACACCACCCAACTTAGTGGAAACAGACAAAGATCTCAGCCAGGCCTCCTACATATTTCATAGAAGTGACAAAGGGTCCTGTGGCACCTTATAGACTAACAGAGGTATTGAAGCATAAGCTTTCGTGGGTGAATACCCACTTCTTCGGATGCAAGCAGTGGAAACGTCCAGAGGCAGATATAAAAGTGCAGGGAAGATTCAGGCTAGAGATAACGAGGTAAGCTTAATCAGGGAGGGTGAGGCCCTCTTCCAGCAGTTGAGGTGTGAACACCAAGGGAGGAGAAACTGCTTTTGTAGTTGGCTAGCCATTCATAGTCTTTGTTTAGTCCTGAGCTGATGGTGTCAAATTTGCAAATGAACTGAAGCTCTACAGTTTCTCTTTGGAGTCTGGTCCTGAAGTTTTTTTGCTGCAGGATGGCTACCTTTAGGTCTGCAATTGTGTGTCCAGGGAGGTTGAAGTGTTCCCCTACAGGCTTTTGTATATTGCCATTCCTTATATCTGATTTGTGTCCATTTATCCTTTTGCGTAAGGACTGTCCAGTTTGACCGATGTACATAGCAGAGGGGCATTGCTGGCATATTATGGCATATATTACATTGGTGGATGTGCAGGTGAATGAACCGGTGATGGTGTGGCTGATCTGGTTAGGTCCTGTGATGGTGTTCCTGGTGTAGATATGTGGGCAAAGTTGGCATCGAGGTTTGTTGCATGGATTGGTTCCTGAGTTAGAGTTATTATGGTGTGGTGTGTAGTTGCTGGTGAGAACATGCTTCAGGTTGGCGGGCTGTCTGTGGGCGAGGACTGGCCTGCCTCCCAAGGCCTGTGAAAGTGAGGGATCGTTGTTCACGATGGGTTGTAGATCACTGATGATCCGTTGGGGAGGTTTTAGCTGAGGACTGTAAGTGATGGCCAGAGGAGTTCTGTTGGTTTCTTTCTTTGGTTTGTCTTGCAGCAGGAGGCTTCTGGGTACACGTCTGGCCCTGTTGATCTGTTTTCTTATTTCCTCATGTGGGTAGCGTAGTTTTGAGAATGCTTGGTGAAGATCTTGTAGGTGTTGGTCTCTGTCAGAGGGGTTGGAGCAAATACGGTTGTACCTCAGTGCTTGGCTGTAGACAATGGCTCGTGTGGTGTGTCCGGGATGGAAGCTGGAGGCATGTAGGTAGGCATAGCGGTCAGTGGGTTTTCGGTATAGGGTGGTGTTAATGTGACCATCGCTTATTTGCACCGTGGTGTCTAGGAAGTGGACTTCCCGTGTAGACTGGTCCAGGCTAAGGTTGATGGTGGGGTGGAAGCTGTTGAAATCGTGGTGGAATTCTTCCAGAGTTTCTTTCCCATGGGTCCAGATGATGAAGATGTCATCAATGTAGCGTAGATAGAGAAGGGGCGTGAGTGGACGAGAACTGAGGAAGCGTTGTTCCAGGTCAGCCATAAAGATGTTGGCATATTGTGGGGCCATGCGAGTGCCCATAGCGGTGCCACTGGTCTGGAGGTATATATTGTCACCAAATTTGAAATAATTGTGCGTGAGGATAAAATCACAGAGGTCAGCAACCAGTTGTGCTGTGGCATCATGAGGGATACTGTTCCTGACAGCTTGTATTCCATCTGTGTGTGGGATGTTTGTGTAGAGAGCCTCTACATCCATGGTGGCTAGGATGGTGTGTTCTGGAAGATTACCAATGCATTGTAGTTTTCTCAGGAAATCAGTGGTGTCATGGAGATAGCTGGGAGTGCTGGTGGCAAGGACAAAGTAGTTAAGGACCTTGAGGTCAATGGCAATTGGGACAAATTACAACATGGTTTTATAAAAGGTAGATCGTGCCAAACCAACCTGATCTCCTTCTTTGAGAAAGTAACAGATTTTTTAGATAGAGGAAATGCAGTGGATCTAATCTACCTCAATTTCCGTAAGGCATTTGTTACAGTACCACATGAGGAATTATTGCTTAAATTGGAAAAGATGGGGATCAATATGAAAATTGAGAGGTGGATAAGGAACTGGTTAAAGGGGAGACTACAGCGGGTCATACTGAAAGGTGAACTGTCAGGTTGGAGGGAGGTTACTAGTGGAGTTCCTCAAGGTTCAGTTTTGGGACCAATTTTATTTAATCTTTTTATTACTGACCTCGGCACCAAAAGTGGGAGTGTGCTAATAAAGTTTGCGGATGACACAAAGTTGGGAGGTATTGCCAATTCAGAAAAGGATTGGGATATCCTACAGGAAGATCTGGATGACCTTGTAAACTGGAGTAATAGTAATAGGATGACATTTAATAGTGAGAAGTTTAATGTTATGCATTTAGGGATTAATAACAAGAATTTTATTTATAAACTGGAGACACATCAGTTGGAACTAACGGAAGAGGAGAAGGACCTCGGAGTCCTGGTTGATCACAGGATGACTATGAGTCGCCAATGTGATGTGGCCGTGAAAAAAGCTAATGCGGTCTTGGGATGCATTAGGCGAGGTATCATAGAATATCAGGGTTGGAAGGGACCTTTGGAGGTCATCTAGTCCAACCCCCTGCTCAAAACATGACCAATCCCCAATTTTTGCCCCACATCTCTAAATGGCCCTTTCAAGGATTGAACGCACAACCCTGGGTTTAGCAGGCCAATGCTCAAACCACTGAGCTATCCCTCCCCCCGAAGGTAGGTATTTCTACTAGAGATAAGGAGGTGTTAGTACCGTTATACAAGGCATTGGTGAGACCTCATTTGGAATACTGTGTGCAGTTCTGGTTTCCCATGTTTAAGAAGGATGAATTCAAACTGGAACAGGTACAAAGGAGGGCCACTAGGATGATCCGAGGAATGGGAAACCTGTCGTATGAAAGGAAACTCAAGGAGCTTGGTTTGTTTACCTTAACCAAAAGAAGGCTGAGGGGAGATATGATTGCTCTCTTTAAATATATCAGAGGGATAAATACCAGGGAGGGAGAGGAATTATTTCAGCTCAGTACCTATGTGGACACAAGAACAAATGGATATAAACTGGCCATCAGGAAGATTAGACTTGAAATTAGATGAAGGTTTCTAACCATCAGATGAGTGAAGTTCTGGAACAGCCTTCCAAGGGAAGCAGTGGGGGCAAAAGACCTATCTGGCTTCAAGATTAAACTAGAATTTTTATGGAGGGGATGGTTTGATGGGATAACATGATCTTAGTCAAAGGTCAATTAATTGCCATCAGTGGTAAATAGGACTAATGGTCAAAGATGGGATGGTAGAAGTTACTACAGAGAACTTTTTCCTGGGTGTCTGGCTGGTGAGTCTTGCCCACATGCTCAGGGTTCAGCTGATCACCATATTTGGGGTCGGGAAGGAATTTTCCTCCAGGGTAGATTGGCAGAGGCCCTGGAGGTTTTTCACCTTCCTCTGCAGCATGGGGCACGGGTCACTTACTGGAGGATTCTATGCATCTTGAAGTCTTTAAACCATTATTTGAGGACTTCAATAGCTGAGACATAGATGAGAGGATTATTCCAGGAGTGGGTGGGTGAGATTTTGTGGCCTGCATTGTGCAGGAGGTCAGACTAGATGATCATAATGGTCCCTTCTGACCTTAAAGTCTATGAGTCTATGAATCTATGGAAGGAAAAGGCCCGGATAGAGACTGTTGAATCGTGGAAGTCAACTAATGGCTATGCAGGTGCTGTCAGAGAGAAGGCTTTGGATTCTTTGACCATGGGATGGTGTTCCAAGAAGAAGGATTTCTAGGCAGAGACGGGCTCCACCTAACAAAGAGAGGGAAGAGCATCTTTGCAAGCAGGCTGGCTAACCTAGTGAGGAGGGCTTTAAACTAGGTTCACCGGGGGAAGGAGACCAAAGCCCTGAGGTAAGTGGGGAAGTGAGATACCAGGAGGACACACGAGCAGGAGAGTGCAAGAGGGGAGGACTCCTGCCTCATACTGAGAAAGCAGGACGATCATCGAGTTATCTTAAATGCCTATACACAAATGCAAGAAGCCTGGGAAACAAGCAGGGAGAACTGGAAATCTTGGCACTGTCAAGGAATTATGATGTGATTGGAATAACAGAGACTTGGTGGGATAACTCACATGACTGGAGTACTGTCATGGATGGATATTAACTGTTCAGGAAGGGCAGAAAAGGTCGGGGAGTTGCATTGTATGTAAGAGAGCAGAATGACTGCTCAGAACTCCAGTATGAAACTGCAGAAAAACCTGAGAGTCTCTCGATTAAGTTTAGAAGTGTGAGCAACAAGGGTGATGTCGTGGTGGGAATCTGCTATAGACCACCAGACCAGGGGGAATGAGGTGGATGAGGCTTTCTTCAGGCAACTAACAGAAGTTACTAGATCACAGGCCCTGGTTCTCATGGGGGACTTCAATCATCCTGATATCTGCTGGGAGAGCAATACAGCAGTGCACAGACTATCCAGGAAGATTTTGGAAAGGGTAGGGGAAAATTTCCTGGTGCAGGTGCTGGAGGAACCAACTAGAGGCAGAGCTCTTCTCGACCTATTGCTCACAAACACAGAAGAATTAGTAGAGGAAGCAAAAATGGATGGGAACCTGGGAGGCAGTGACCACGAGATGGTCGAGTTCAGGATCCTGACACAAGGAAGAAAGGAGAGCAGCAGAATACGGACCCTGGATTTCAGAAAAGCATCCTGGGTAGTCAGTTTAGCCTTCAGTCTTGGGATCTGTTGCTCTATAGCTGCCCTCTCATTCCTGACTACCCCCCCAAAGCCACAACCTTTCCCTCTACCTCCTCCCCTCCGGGCTGACCCACCCCTTTCCACCTTGTACTAATCCCCTGCAATAACAACATGGACTGGCTCTCCCCCCTGATGCATCTGCCTCCATACATCTGCCTGTTCCAGAAACTGGGGTAGCTGATTGGGAACAAGTTCAGGGTGCTGCAATCTTAAATGCCCCACAAACTGTGGATTGCTCAGTTCCAAACATTTCTCCAGCAATTCCACACCCCTACCATGCTCCACACCCCCACCAGGTCCTGGTGCCCCTGTCTGGGGTATCACCCATGGACCATCCTGGGGATCCACCCTGCACCGTGCCCATGCCTGTATGCGATTAAGTGTATATCGCCCTGTTTCCCCAGGGATTTGCTTCTTTTTATTTATCCCCACAGTACAAGAGTACACCCCAAACAACTGTTTTGCCACTTGTCCAGGGTGTTCCAGTCCTGGCACATCAATTCCCAAGGTGCCCCGTCCCAAAAGACTACACCATATGATCATCTGGTCCTTACGAGTTAGACCCTCCATCTCCCTGCCCACCTCCACTAGCCACAGCACAAACTGATCCCAATCATCCCGGGGTACCTTTCCCAAATGGCCCAGTAATGCCTCCCAATCCTTCAGGGACAAGGGGCGGATTTCTGCCTGTTCTACTACTTATGGGGCATGGTCCCCCCACCCTGCAACTGGGGCCACTATTCCTGCCTCCTGCAGTTCCTCCTGGGAAGCCTCTCTCACAGGGGCTGTAACTGTGGATCACTGGCTTACAATGTCCACTGGCATTGGTGGCTACAGTGTTTTTTCAGGGTAGGGTGGTGGAAGTGTCTCCTCCAGTTTCATTAGTGGGGCAAATGGTTTGGAGTCCCCAAGTTCATTGCCCCCATGTTTACAGTGATACAATTCCTCCTCTAAGTCTCCTATTCTTCCCAGCAGTTCATCCCTCGCTCTCCGGACTGCCTCACAAGACTCCTCTGTCTATGCAGCATCCCATGCATTCAGATCTGCTACTTCTACTGCTAACATGGATTTTCCTGTTAGGGTATGTCTACACTACGATAGTAGTTCGATTTTACTGAAACCAATTTTTTGAAACCGATATTACAAAGTCAAACGTGTCTGTCCACATTAAGCACATTAATTCGGCGTTGTGAGTCCACAGTAATGGGGCAAGCGTTGACATTCCAAGCGGTGCACTGTGGGTAGCTATCCCACAGTTCCCGCAGTCCCCGCCGCCCATTTGAATTCTGGGTCGAGCCCCCAATGCCTGATGGGGCAAGAAATGTGTTGCGGGTGGTTTGGGGTAACTGTCGTCATTCAACCCTCACTCCCCACCTCCCTCCTGTGAAAGCGGTGGCAGACAATCATTTCGCGCCCTTTTCCCTTGATTGACAGCACGGACGCCATAGAGCTGCGAGCATGGAGCCCGGTGAGATCATCGCAGCAGTTATGGCCATTGTCAACACCTCGCACGTGTGGAGGGAGGGAAAAGATGCTTCAAAACTTGGGGAATGACAGCCTTCTGCTACTTGAGCAGTCTGCCGTGGTGGACTGGTTGTTCGCACGGAGCCTCCCACCCCTCGTTTTTCGGACTTTGGGTGAGGGGGCTATGGGACTTGGGGGCGGGGGAGGGCGGTTATAGATGTGCTGCAACGGCGCTCTGTCATCCTGCTTCCGTTCCTCCAGAAAATCCGCCAGATGCTGGAGCGTGTCGGTTTGCTCCTGCAGTAGCCCAAGCATCGCCTCAGTCACCCTCTGGTCTTCCATTCGCCACCTCTCGTCTCGAGCATCTCTCCTGTCCTCCCGTTCACTGGCCGCTCGCTTGTACTGGGAAATTGTGTCCCTCCACTCATTCTGCTGGGCTACCTCTGTGCGTGAGCACTGCATTAGCTCAGAGAACATCTTGTCTCGTGTGCGTTTCTTTTGCCGCCTTATCTGTGACAGCCTTTGGGAGGGAGATGCCGGGGGAAGCCTAGAGACAGTTGCAGCTGTGGGATGAAAAAAAGGGAGTGAATTCTTTAAAAAGATACATTTTTTAGAACAGTGAATATAGTCTTTTGCGGTGAACAAGACCATTCACACTACCTATCACATGTGCTTTCAGTACAAGGTCGCATTTTGAATCTTTATATTGAGTGCCTGGGGTTTTGGTGTACAGATCACACAAGCAGGGCCGGGCAATGGAATTCGGCTAGCAGGCGGCCATGGTAAGCCGTAGACTTTTGGCTGCTGAAAGCTTACTTAACAGCAGCGCCCTCCTTTCCCGTTCCACGCAGAGCTCCTAGACTTGGCCAGTTACTGCTGCGCTCTGCGGGTTAATGTGCAGCGGCAGAAACCACAGTATCCCCAGCCATCCCATTCTCTGGGATGGTCACTTTAGCCTTCACCCCACCACGTGGCTGTTCTCGGGGAAGATCCCTGCTAGCTGACCGCGAACCCCTCAGCATGAACGGTCCGCCTCCCCGCCCCCACCGCGTGGCTGGTCTCGGGGAAGATCCCTGCTAGGTGATCGCGAACCGGTCAGCATGAACGGTCCCCCTCCCCACCCCCAATGCGTGGCTGAAAACTGCTGGGAGGATTTTTTAAAAAGCACAGGCAAACAGTCCCTGTAATTAAATTCCCTTATTTCAACCAGGTAACCATGACTGATATCACTCTGATGAGGGTTACGCAGACAGAGAAAGAATGGCTGTTGCGTGAATGCCAGCAAACACCGGGGCCGTATGCCGCCATTCTTTGTCAGGCAATGATACCAGAGTACCTGCTACTGGCCTGGCGGCTGCTCTCCCCAGAAACCTTCTGCAAAGGCTTTCGCAGTACCTCCAGGAGAGCTTCATGGAGATGTCCCAGGAAGATTTCTGCTCCATCCCCACACACGTTAACAGACTTTTCCAGTAGCTGTACTGGCCACGAATGCATCCAAAGTCCTCAGGTCAAATTAATAATTAAAAACCAATTGCTTTAATACCATGTCTATTCTATTCAAAAGATACACTCACCTACTGTTCCGTTTCCGGATTCACGGTCCGGGATACCGCCTTGGGAAGGTTGCTAGGGGATCTCTGTCTTTCGGGGAAATTGGCGTGCAAAGCGCTGTCGACTACCTCGTCCTCATCATCTCCTTCATCATCTTCCCCGTCCGCGAAAACCTCAGAGGAAGCGACCGATGAGAATACCCCATCGTCGGAGTCCACGGACAGGGGTGGGGTAGTGGTGGCAGCCCCCCCTAGAATACCATACAGCACGGCGTAGAAACGGCATGTCTGGGGCTGAGACCCGGAGCGTCCATTGGACTCTTTGTTCTTCTGGTACGCTTGTCTCAGCTCCTTAATTTTCACTCGGCACTGCGTTGCATCGCTGCTGTATCCTCTGTCCGTCATGGCCTTGGAGATTTTTTCGTAGATTTTCGCATTCCGTCTTATCGATCATAGCTCTGATAGCACGGATTCATCTCCCCATACAGCTATCAGATCTAACACTTCCCGATCAGTCCATGCTGGAGCCCTCTTTCGATTCTGGGATTGCATGGTCACCTGTGCTGGAGAGCTCTGCATTGTTACCAGTGCTGCTGAGCTCACCACGATGTCCAAACAGGAAATGAAATTCAAACTGGCCAAACAGGAAATGGAATTCAAATGTTCCCGGGTCTTTTCCTGTGTGGCTGGGCAGAGCATCTGAGCTCGGACTGCTGTCCAGAGAGGCGACAGTGGTGCACTGTGGGATACCTCCCGGAGCTATTAGCGTCAAATTCCATCCACACTAACCCTAATTCGACATGGCCATGTCGATTTTAGCGCTACTCCCCTCGTCGGGGAGGAGTACAAAAATCGATTTAAAGAGCCCTTTATGTCGAAATAAAGTGCTTCGTTGTGTGGACGGGTGCAGGGTTAATTCGATTTAACGCTGCTAAATTCGACATAAACTCCTAGTGTAGACCAGGCCTTAAAATCCATTGCTGATCCACAATCCCCTCCAAATCCTTAATGTGTTGGAGGAGATTGGCTTCCCTTTTTACCCAGTATGCCATCCCAGCACACAAACCTTTTAATATCATTCCCTTTTTCCTACATTCCTTTCCCTTGGGGTCTCCCAAAACCTCCCCATCTCCTTCTCAATCTAATCCCAGGTGGACCCCTGCCCCTGGTATGGGCCCTGATTCTTCCTTATCCATTTGTTTAAAAAATCCATTACCCCAGCTTGCCAGAAGCTGTCGTATGAAAGGAGACTCCTGTCGTATGAAAGGAGACTCAAGGAGCTTGGTTTGTTTACCTTAACCAAAAGAAGGCTGAGGGGAGATATGATTGCTCTCTTTAAATATATCAGAGGGATAAATACCAGGGAGGGAGAGGAATTATTTCAGCTCAGTACCAATGTGGACACAAGAACAAATGGATATAAACTGGCCATCAGGAAGTTTAGACTTGAAATTAGACGAAGGTTTCTAACCATCAGAGGAGTGAAGTTCTGGAACAGCCTTCCAAGGGAAGCAGTGGGGGCAAAAGACCTAACTGGCTTCAAGATTAAGCTAGATACGTTTATGGAGGGGATGGTTTGATGGGATAACATGATCTTAGTCAAAGGTCAATTAATTGCCATCAGTGGTAAATAGGACCAATGGTCAAAGATGGGATGTTAGAAGTTACTACAGAGAACTTTTTCCTGGGTGTCTGGCTGGTGGGTCTTGCCCACATGCTCGGGGTTCAGCTGATCGCCATATTTGGGGTCGGGAAGGAATTTTCCTCCAGGGTAGATTGGCAGAGGCCCTGGAGGTTTTTTGCCTTCCTCTGCAGCATGGGGCACGGGTCACTTACCGGAGGATTCTCTGCATCTTGAAGTCTTTAAACCATGATTTGAGGACTTCAATAGCTGAGACATAGGTGAGAGGATTATTCCAGGAGTGGGTGGGTGAGATTCTGTGGCCTGCATTGTGCAGGAGGTCAGACTAGATGATCATAATGGTCCCTTCTGACCTGAAAGTCTATGAGTCTATGAGAACCTGCAACTACCATCACAAGAGTTCTCCATACCCCCTCCAAGCAGCTGTGCGGACTGTTGGGGAGGGGGACTTACAGGCTGCCACTCACCTATCCGATGCGATGTAGCCGAGTCATGGCACCAAGATGTTAGAGAGTTTATTCCTTCACTCTCCCACTTCCCTGGTCCTTCTCGCATGAACAGAGAGCAACAATACCCGAAGTCCAAAGATGCAAACAATTCAATGTTGATTGGGGTGAACTTCCAGTAAGCTTAAATCCAAGTTCCTTTTCCTTATTTTCGAATCCCAACTTACTTCCTGTTTGCCCCTAATTTATATAGTAATATTCTCAGCTATACCTTAACCAATCATTTTACTGAAATTTACCTAACCAATCTCAACATGATTAGCCAACCAATTATATCCCACCACCTTAATTAGTTTACACCCAGCAAAATTAATTATACAGCAGACTGAAACAATTACAGAACCAGACAGAGACTATGCAAATAAACAATAGCAAAGTGGGAACTATAATGACAAAACAATACAGAAGTGAGGATTTCACAACTACATCTATAAAGACATAAGGGTTTTCCAGCTGTGTCTATTGATAAGTAAATTCTTACCAAACAGAAAACTATCAAACTAAATTTCCTTTCCATCTTCTAGGCTCTTCCCTTTCTCTGGAGGTGATAGATCAGATCACCTTTCCAACAGCCCCAGATTGCCTTATTTCAATGTGTCTGGTTTGGAATGTGAGGATGTGACCGTTCGCTTCCCAGCTTATGGCTGCCTCTGCTGCTTAGCCAAAGGCATTGGTCTAAGAACAGGGCCTCAGACTGTCACAGTGAGAGAAGGCCCTTACACAGATTCTTTCTTTTATATCTCTATAACTAGCTAAATGATAAACATATACCTAAATTCTTAAAGTATAGGCCTTTACAAACAGACCTGAATATCTATATCCTAACAATAAGTAACAGTCAACATGGATTTGTCAAGACCAAGGATGTCAAAACAACCTAATATCCTTCTTTGACAAGGTAATAACCCCTGTGCATAAGGGGGGGACACATTAGATGTGATATATCTTGATTTTAGTAAGGCTTTTGTAACTGTCTCACATGACCTTCTCATAAGCAAACCAGAGAAATATAGCCTAGATGAACCTACCATACAGTGGGTGCACAACTGATTGGAAAAGTTTATTCATAGACTGGTTATCAATAGTTCATAATTGAGCTGGAAGGGCATGTTGAATGGGGTCCTGCAGGGATCTGTCCTGGTCTGGTTTTATTCAATATCTTCATAAATGATTTGGATAATGGCAGAGAGAGTACACTTAACATTTGTTGACAATATCAAGCTGGGAGGGGTTGCAAGTGCTTTGGAGGACAGGATTAGAATTCCAAATAATCCTGACAAACTGGAGAAATGGTCTGAAATAAATAGGATGAAATTCAATAAAGACATATACAAAGTACTACAGTTAGGAAGGAATAATTAATTGCAAAAATGCAAAATGGATATGACTGCCTAGGAACATGTACTTCAGAAAGGGATCTAGGGTTTATGTGGCATCACAAATGAAATATGAGTGAACAATATAATATGTTGCAAAAAACCTGAACATCATGCTGGGATGTATTAGCAGGAGTGTTGTAAGCAAGACATGAGAAGTAATTCTTCCATTCTACTCAGCACTGGTAACGCCTTAGCTGGAGTATGGTGTCCAGTTCTCGGCACCACACTTCTGGAAAGATGTGGACAAATTGGAGAAAGACCAGAAGAGTATAACAAAAATGGTTAAAGGTCTAGAAAACATGACCTATGAGGGAAGATTGAAAATTTGGGTTTGTTTAGTCAGGAGACAGTAGACTGAGGGGGGAAGGTGATAACCTTTTAGGTACCTGAAAACTGTTGTTATAAAGAAGAGAGTGATAAATTGTTCTCTTTAACCACTCCGAGGACAGGACAAGAAGTAATGGGCTTAAATTGCAGCAAGGGAAATTTTGGTTAGTCATTAGAAAAAAAACTTCCTAACAATAAATTGGTTGTGGAGGTTTTTAAGAACCGGTTGTGATGGTGTACCCCATAAGGCTTTATGGGGAGATGCTTATAAATGTATGTATGATATAACTGGAATATGTTTTATGCTACATGTGCCATGTAACATATCTCTGTAAAAGTTATGATCTACTGAATCTATTCCTCCTGTTTGTATGCATGTATCATTTTTGTAGTTGAAGTTATGAATATTGGTTGTATTTCTTGAGAAAGGAAGGTGCAGGTTAAGTGCCCAATCAAGAAGCGCTTAACAGACAATAGAGCTTGCAGACGCCAATCCACATCGCCAGGAATGTGGCTTGGATCCTAAGGAACTGAGTGGTGCATGGACATGTGACTTGCCCATGTGACCCCAAAACTCCATTTGGTAACTGGATGCTACACAGGGAGAGGGAGGGGTGTCCACCCAGAGGATAAAGTCTATTTAAACCCCTGGGAGACCCCTCCATCTTGTCTTCAGCTGGCTAAAGAGAGAGCCTCTCCACCCTCCACTGACACACCTGAAAGAGACTGGAACAAAGGACAAGAACAATAGGGGGTGTGAGCGATTGCTGGACCCAGGCTAGGAGGACCATAGCCTGCAAAAGGAAGTTTACTAGAACCGGTGAGGTTTTTATCTGTATTCAGTGTGATTAGACATAGACTTGCATGTTTTGTTTTATTTTACTTAGTAATTCACTTTGTTCTGTCTGTTATTACTTGAAACTACTAAAATCGTACTTTCTGTACATATTAAAATAACTTTTTATGTATTAAGTAACCTGGAGTATGTGTCAGTACCTGGAGGGGGGCAAACAGCTGTGCATACCTCTCTATCTCTGATATAGAGGGTGAACTATTTATGTTTACCCTGTATAAGCTTTATACAGGGTAAAACGGATTTATTCAGGGTTTGAACCCCATTGGGAGTAGGGCACCTGGGTGTCAAAGGCAAGAACACTTCCTGAGCTGCTTCCAGGCAAGCCTACAGCTGTTAGGGGACGTGCCTCAGACCTGGGTTTGCAGCAGGCTAGCGGGTCTGGCTTAAACCAGACAGGATTCTGGAGTCTCAAGCTGGAAAAGGCAGGAAAGCAGGGGCAGGACTAGTCTTGGCACACCAGGTGGCAGCTCCAAGGGGGTTTCTGTGATACCAACCTGTCACACCGGTCAGACAAACACCTGTCAGGGATGGTCTAGATAATACTTAGTCCCGCCTCCATGCAGGGGACTAGACTCACCTGTTGAGGTCCGTTCCAGTCCTACATTTCCAGGAGTCTATGTATAATGGCTTCCCTCAGACTCAAAAAGTAGTTGTCACAGTTGTATAAAAAATTTTAACTTTGAAAAGAGAATCCTCTAATCTTTGGTCTGCCTCCTAAAACTAAATCACTGAGATTCAGTAGTCAGACACATGATTATGTGCTTATTTGATCATATCTGCCCTGCACAAGTATTGATGTACCATTGACTAAACTCCCAAAGACCTGCCCCAGCATGTACTGAGGTTCAGTGTACATCTTGGAAAGAATTATTTGGGGAAAGTCTCTTCTATGTTTGTTACAAAGCCCTGGTCAGAAATCTGTAGGTGATATTACCAGGACAGTAGAACAGCAAAGCTCTAGTCTTAATGAAAAACTGTACCCAAGTCAAATTTTTAAAAGGCCATTTTGGAGCTGTCTCCTTGATTAAAATAGATCCAAAAAAATTGTGACGGGGGCAAAACACTCTTAATTCATGTTAAGATAATGCTAAATTGATTTTTTTAATCCAACAAATTCATTTTAGGTCTGAGATTATGCATGAGCCATTTCAGTCCAGAAGGTAATATTTAGGAAAGTGATAAGCACCTGAAAATTGGGGCTTATAATGGAAATGCCTTCTGACTCCAGAGTTGCTAATTAGACACAATAATAAAATTCTATTTATTCTTGCTGAGAGATGCTTCTTACCTTCTTGACATTAAGGAAAAACGGGTACAGTTTTAAGTCATGTAGGAGGAGGATATTATTATTATACCACCACTCTGCCCAGTGCCCCCCAGCCCCAACCACAACTGCCCAGCACCCCCACACGGAACTCCCATTCCTTAGCGCCCCAACTCACACAGATATCCCCTACCCACCACTGCCCAGCCAGATGATGGCCTGCCCCTGCCCCGGCCTGGCTCCCTCAGAACCCTCTTGCCTGGAGGGGCCCAGCCAAGCCCCGCCCCCTCCTCCCAAACTGGCCAAGACTGGCCAGAGCCAGAGCTGCACTGGGGTCTGGCCAGGGGGCAGAGAGTAGAAGGCAGGTGGGGCCAGGAGTCAGAGAGGAGTGAGCGGGCTGGTGGGGCCTCATGGCAAAGTGCAAACAGAGCAGGCCTAGGGGCCCTTTTGAGCATAGGCTGGGCCCCATGGCACTGTTGTAAACTGGGTATTGCTGGGGCTAGCCAGCCCCGATTTCTGAAAGAGGCACACCTGGGAGGGATCAGGTGCTTCCCCTATAAAGAGTATCTGGAAGCTGAAGTGAGGGCAAAACTCAGGGAGAGCAAAGACTGCTGGGGGTGAGGAGACTCCAGCAGAGTCCTGGAATTTGTGACTAAGGGTTCATCTGTACCAGGAGTGCTACATAAACCTTATGTGGGCCAAACTGATTCTACATATTTTAAGAAGCGACAAAGGGTCCTGTGGCACCTTATAGACTAACAGAGGTATTGAAGCATAAGCTTTCGTGGACTCCACTGCTTGCATCCGAAGAAGTGGGTATTCACCCACAAAAGCTTATGCTTCAATACCTCTGTTAGTCTATAAGGTGCCACAGGACCCTTTGTCGCTTCTACAGATCCAGACTAACACAGCTACCCCTCTGATACTTAAATATTTTAATAAGATTTAACGTCACTTGTACTGATTTATATTTGACGTTCAGCTTGTTTTGTATGTATTTAGATATTGTCTATTTACATACTGGTTGATGACAAAACGCTAATGAATCGGCCATTAGTATATTGTGTTGAAGCAGGCCGCAGCCCTTATGAAATGCTCTGCTGGGCTGTGTATGGCCATAGGCCACAGGTTGGGCACCTCAATCTACACTGTCAAGCAGTTTGGATCACTGGGGTGTGAATAGCAATGCGCACCAAGAGGCTGCACTGTAACTCACTTGCGTGGATGCTGCAGGTGCAATCCATAAAGTTCCTAGTTTGCCTTCATGTAATCCTCTTCAAACAGGACTATGTTAATGTGAAGAAGGAACCTGCTAGTTCAAGTCCCTGGCATCCCCACGGGGGAGTTATAGAGCAGCACTTTAGTGCGCCCTGCAGTCCGAACTGCAGGGCAGTATAGATGTAGCCTAAGGGTAAGTCTACACTTCCCGCCGATCTATCGGGGGTCGATTTATTGCGTCTAGTCTTGATGCGATAAATCGATCCCCGAGCGCTCTCCCGTCGACTCCGGTACTCCACCACCGTGAGAGGCACAGGCGGAGTCGACGGGGGAGCGGCAGCAGTTGACTCAGCACCATGAAGACACCGCAGTAAGTCGATCTAAATATGTCAACTTCAGCTACGCTATTCTCATAGCTGAAGTTGCCTATCTTAGGTAGATTTCTCCCCCCACCCCCCCGCAGTGTAGACCAGGGATAAGTTTCCAGCTAGGAAGTGCTGGCAGTAGCCTGCTAAGGCAAGGGAGACCCAGAGAGAGCAGGGGAAAGACAGCAAAAACTCTCCAGGCAGGGAGGCTTGGGAGCAGGAAGAGAAACATTTGCTTGTTGGACGTTAATTTGGGACTGAGTTTTATTTTTAGTTTATATTTTGTGAATAAACCCAGGCCCCAAGGAGGGGTATTTTGATCTCAGTAAAAGAGTGTGGAGTCTGCATAAGGGGCCCTTGTGGGAGAAACAGAGGCAGGTGTTGCAGGGTGACTTCTGGCCATGAGGGGTTGCTCACAATGTGGCTGCCCTTGTTACAGTGAGGAATAAAAAAGTGAAGATTATGAATGAAATTCTGCCCTCAGTAATGCACATGCCATCCCAGTGGGACTGCACAGATGTAAAGAAAATGTCAAACATGCCTGTTATATTTGCTAAACTGAACTTGAAAATTTGCTTGTTTTTTCTAGGTTAGCCAATATACCAAAGCAATTGAAATGTATGAACAGAAAATCCGAAACCTAACCCTCAAGGTGGAACATATGTAGTCGACCAGTGTTTCTTACACTGAGTTGGACTTTCAGTTACTGAAACTGGAAATCAATGAAATGGAGAGACTGGTCACTCAGCTGAAATCCACACCTGTTGGAAGCAATGTGATTGTTGAACAACTATACGTGGAGGTAGAGTATGAAAGTTATTCTGCCATTCAGAAACATTCAGTTCTCTGTTTCACCAGTGAAATTTGGAATGTCTCTACTATTGTCAGTGGAGTTATTCTGGATTTAAATCAGTGTAAATTAAAGCAAATCTTGGCCTTAAGCATGTTAGCATGTTTCTTCATATATGACAAAAAATGGCAATTTTTATCATTTGTGTGACTGAAAGCTATAGTTCTAGGATGCTGCTATATTAAATAAACATTAATTTATGGGCAACCACGCCTGAAAGCTTCTGTGCTCCAACAAATATAATTAAAAACAACTTATTAGAGTAGTGACCCAATCAATATAAAATCAAGAACCCCTTCCCAATATTCAATAAATCAAATTTTCAAAATTATCACTCACTCACCTGATGGTAAGTAAAATATTAGTTTCTTCACTGTCTTCTTCAACATTAAATGAGTAGATTATTTATCTGGGCAGGAAAACTTTCAAGACACATCTGCAAGGCTGAAATCATTTACAGGTAACAGTTAATAACCAAGTAAGCCTTATTGGACATTTTTGGGTGATCTTTAGCATTATGGCATATGATGGAGTGCTAAAATCACAAACATTTTCTTGTAGTTACCCATATTAGTCTGAGACCTGATGTTGATGCTAAGACTTATTCTTGGGAACATTTCCTAAAACTTGTTCTGCAGCACCTTTTTTGAAATGATAAATCCAGCCTAAAATGTTTGTGAAATAAAGATGACTATAATTTAAAGTCATGCTGAATTTTTATTTCTCTAGATCAAGAATCTGACTCTCATGGTAAATTATCTGGAATCATTGGACAAGAACAATATCCTTGCAATCCACCGAGAAATTGTGGCTCTCCAGAATCGATTGAAGGAATGTGAAAAACACAGAAATCAAACCACTACCCCTCCTATTTCCCACCAGGTAAGCATTCTATGTATAAATCACATGAGAAGGGATGGGAGAAGTAGGAAGAAGACTGAGTTAAATGAAATGACAAAGCACAGGTCTTGGAAAATTTGCCAGACATGTACTAACCTCTCAGCAACAGGCTGATATGAAAGATGAGGGCATGAAATAAACACTTTCACATACTCTTACTGTTTTTCAAGCAGAAAAAGTTGGAAAATAGTACAAAAGTATGAAAAGTAATGTTTTGCCCTTCTTCCAAACTCTCTTTCTGTGGTAAAATATGGCTTTTCTGACTAGCTCTGATCATGGGCAACTTCTGTGAAAGTCATTTGTGTCTTGTCAATGTCTCTGTACCGCTGCTTGGGAAATTTAAGCAGCAGCTGAGGCACTGGAGCTGTTTGCATACAGACTCAAGAAGACAACATTGCATAGTTTACATTTGATAAATATGCAGAAATTTATTCTGAGCCATAAAGGCTAGAATCTTAGGGTGAAATCCTAGTCCCATTGAACTCAGTGGGAGTTTTGCCATTGGCTTCAATGGAGCCAGAGTTTCATTTAGTGATTTTTTGGGTTTGTTTTTTTTAAAGAAAGTTTAAATTTTGTAGCAATTGATAGCTTTCCTTAAGGGAAAGCTTCCCAGTCACTAATGAGTCTGCAAGAGGATTTTTCAAGCAATGTTACTTCCTCCCTTGTATGCATTTTTATGACTTCTGCTTTAGAATAATTTGGCAAAAAGAAAGTATTAAAATGTTCATAATAGAATTGAGGAAGAAGACTGCTTTTTCACCTATACCTAACAATTTGGCTAGCAAATCGAAGGTAAACCAGACTAATAACGAAAAGTTTGGAGAAACCCTTGAACAAAGCAGAGCACTTTCCTTTGTACAGATGGTGCACATATATTACCTACCAGCACTTGCCTCCTACCATCTTCAGGTCAGTTATTTTGAGCTTCCCATTAGCAGGAGAGAGGAACTGGTGGACGTAAAAGTTTTCTCTCTGTGGCTTCTTCAGGGCTTGCCAGCACTGCAGGCAGCTAGCGCAGTTTGTCTCTGATAGGAAAAATGAACAGCACCTTGTCTGTTGGGTCAGATGATCCGGAGGCAGTCTCTCTCTCCACACCATCACCCTCAATAAATCAATGAAATGTCCTTCAAATGCTTTTTAAACTCTGCACTTTCCACTGAACCATTGGTAAGCCTTTCCCAAGGAGTGTATTTCCCCCTCCCTGCATCATCTGACCCAACAGACAAGGTGTTGTTCATTTTTCCTGTCAGAGACAAACTGCGCTAGCTGCCTGCAGTGCTGGCAAGCCCTGAAGAAGCCACAGAGAGAAAACTTTTACGTCCACCAGTTCCTCTCTCCTGCTAATGGGAAGCTCGAAATAACTGACCTGAAGATGGTAGGAGGCAAGTGCTGGTAGGTAATATATGTGCACCATCTGTACAAAGGAAAGTGCTCTGCTTTGTTCAAGGGTTTCTCCAAACTTTTCGTTATTAGTCTGGTTTACCTTCGATTTGCTAGCCAAATCGTTAGGTATAGGTGAAAAAGCAGTCTTCTTCCTCAATTCTATTATGAACATTTTAATACTTTCTTTTTGCCAAATTATTCTAAAGCAGAAGTCATAAAAATGCATACAAGGGAAGGAGTAACATTGCTTGAAAAATCCTCTTGCAGACTCATTAGTGCTCAGCTACTACTGTGTAAATACCTAGATAGAGACAAAGATTCAGATCCTCAACCAGCTGTATAATTGCCCGCACAAAGCCTGCTTAGCCTGACTTTGTGTGCATAGTGGGGAGGGAAGGAAGGAAGGGGAGCAGATGAAATGCACTCTTTGCCATGGGTGCAATCTTTCATTTCATGTCATATTGTTCAAAACTTTCTACAAAAACAACAAGGAGTCCTGTGCCATCTTGAAGACTAACAGATTTATTTGGGCATATGTGGCACTGGACTCCTTGTTGTTTTTGTGGATACAGACTAACACGGCTACCCCCTGATACTTAAAACTTTCTACAGTGACACACAGTACAGTCCATTTCCTTAACAGAGAGAAAGTGGGAGGGAGAGGTTGCTGTTTGGGAACAGGGGGCGAATAAGTGAGTTTGTTGGATTTCCTGGATGGGTCCCTTTGGAGGCAGTGCATGGATGCTCACACTAGACTGCCAATACTCCCTAACGCCTTTAAGCAGTTACGCACAGATTTCCATACGTTGCCTCCACAACCTTGATTCCTGTCAAACTACTTCCTCTGCTTTTGGCTCATATTGTATTTATAATATTTGTATTACACTGACCCTTTGTCCTGTTTTCAGATCTGTTTTTCCCCCTCTCTCCTTCATATTTTGGATGGGTAAAGTGGACTTGGGAAAGCATGAAAAATCCCTACCTTGTCTAGGGAGGGTTTAATTAAAGTTACTCTCTTGCAGTTTGGAATACAGCCCCTCAAACATGGCATCCCAAGGTGCTGCTCACTGACACGCTGTGTAGAGAGAGCAGGCCTATTCTCAAGCAACCTATCAGAAAGAAAGTATTGTTCTCCATCTAGCCTGCTCTCTGACTGCAGCTTTCTAGGGCATGGCCCAGTCCAAGATAGGATTCACTAAATGTGTTGATAATAAAAACTCATTACTTCTACCATGCCAGCAGCAGTTTCCAGCACCTCTATCACTATTTACTGCCCCAAATCAGCAGATTTTGTGCACCACCCATATAAGTAAATCTGGGATGTAGGAAAAGAAATGGCTATGGTCTGGCTATCTTTTGTGGGTAATGTAGTGGTGTCAGTTATTATTTGAAATGCTAATGCCTTAATTATGGATATGCTAATTTAGGGCTGGAGATTTCCATGGAGTTTGTACAAACACAGGTCCACTCCAGCAATTTGATCTGGGTGGATGGATCCCTGTTCCCCTGATGTCAATGGGAATCAATATGGGTGTAAGGGTCTGCCTGCATGGGCCAGATCACAGGACTGGGACCAAAATGTAATATGTTCCCTTCCCCAGGGAACTTACTATTTCTGGGTTGGATGGTGTCCCAGCCCTTCAGAAGAGGTGGCACATTGCTGGGCTGCCCCAGGAGCAACACAGGAAAAATTTTGGTTCACAGAGTCCCATTTTCCCTTTCTGCCCTGTTCTTCAGGGGGCACAGGCAATGTTCCCTCTAATTTTTTTTCATTCATGTGCGGAATTAATTTTATGTGCACCAAATTATCGAGGTAATGTGCGGATGTGCACCACCACAAAAAACCTAGATATAATATATATATATTTTAAAAGTTACCATAGGGATAATTACTCTGGCCATGACAGGTTAGGTATTTTAGAACTCGCTACTCAAAGAATTAAATGTAAGTATAAGAGAGAAATAAAAATTATGAAATGCATAGACCAGTCAAAACACACAAATAACAGAACTTTGAAAGAATAAAATTACAGAGAATATCTGTGTATTGCAGGAAGTATCAAGAAGTACTAACAACAATAATAATACAAGTATGTGTTGGGAAGTGAGTGTGAAAGACTGTGTGTGTGTGTGTGTGTGTGAGAGAGAGAGAGAGAGAGAGAGAGAGAGATATGTTGCCCCTTTAAGTATGCTGCCCCTTTAAGTAGATTGGTACTCACCAGTCTGAAGCCTGCTTGTTCAGACACAGCAGCAGCTGCCAGCAAGCTCCGTCCCACTTCCGACCCTTGTCATGTGCCCCCGCCCCCCATAGCCCCTGCTCTGAGGAGATGGGGTACATGGGCAGGGAGGGAGACACCCTGACATCAGCGCCCCTCCTCTCATCCCCACTCTGCACAGCAAGCAGGAGGCTCCCGGGAGCAGCTGGCCAGGTGCTCCAAGGCAGAGGGCAGGAGCAGCACGGCCATAGGTCGAGGGGCACCTGAAGTGTGCGGTACTTGATTGACTGCTGGTCGGCCGCATGACCACGCAGCTTGGAGAGAACTTAGGGCACAAGGATATCAATTCACTGTTGTCACAACCCCCAGCCTGCCAGCTTAGCTTTAAGCAGGGTCCCTTTGCCGCGGCAGCGTTTTAACGTCCCTGCC
Organism: Macrochelys suwanniensis; assembly: GCA_033296515.1. Lineage (NCBI taxonomy): Eukaryota > Metazoa > Chordata > Testudines > Chelydridae > Macrochelys > Macrochelys suwanniensis. Next base: position 211,261,203 of record CM065775.1, on the reverse strand, counting down.
CCTTTTGCGTCCCCCCCCCCCCGTCGGCAGCTCATTAATATCTGAATTGCTTTGAGAGCCTCAGATGGACGGCTCTCTGAAACAGAAGCTAATCACTTATTTACTGCAAGTGCATACCGGCTAAAATCTGAGATCTCAAAAATGTGTTGCTGGATTGTTGGCTGTTTTTTCAGTATGACCCCAGTTCTAGTGATATGACCACTGTATTTCAGTCAGACTGGAACAGCTACAGAACTGAAATCCATGTGCTGTTTACATGGTGCAAAGAAAATCTTTGACAAAGATATGTATGTATTTCTGTTCTTGCAACAAAGCCGATTCTTATAAAGCACACACACTAAATCCTCTCTCCTAAACATGCCATTTGAAAAGCCTGCATTTTCTCTTTGCTTACAGGCAGCTGTGGTCATGGTGGAATTGTGAATATTAGCCAGCCCTATGTTGTACAGCTGAATTGGAGAGGATTTTCCTTCAAATATGGTTCCTGGATTAGGGATTACGCTCTTCGGACTCCACAGAAGGACCTATACTGGGTTGCACCTTTGAACCCAGATGGGAGACTCTTAGAATATTACAGACTTCATAATTCCTATGATGATTTGGTGCTATTCAAAAATGATAGAGAGTTAAGAATTCAATATGGGGAAGGCAGTGGCACCACAGTTTACAATAACTTCATGTATTACAATGTATATAATTCAAGAGATATGGGCAAGCTCAATTTAAACACAAACACATTGACTGTGAGGAAAACTCTGCTGAATGCAGCTTATGGTAACCGTTTCTCTTATGCTGGTGTTGGGTGGCAAGATATGGACTTTGCTGTGGATGAAAGTGGATTGTGGGTAATTTATTCAACCGAGGACAACACAGGTAACATTATGATTAGCAAACTCAATGAGACCACACTTGTTGTGCTCCATACTTGGAATACAAGGCAGTACAAGCCATCCATTTCCAATGCTTTCATCGTATGTGGTGTTCTATATGCCACAAGACCTGTCAACACTAGGAAAGAGGAAATATTTTACACACGACACAAACACTGAACAGGAAGGTAAAATTAGCATAATTATGGATAAAATGTTAGAAACAATTCAAAGTATCAACTATAACCCCTCAGACCAAATCCTGTATGTTTACAATGATGGCTACCTTGTTAAATACAATCTTATTTTTCAACCTGTGTTACACTGATATGAATATACACAACAACTAGAGATCACAGAAAGTCCGATTTTATATCCCTTTAGACAACGTTAATGTTAAATTAGGGCCTAATCCTACCAAGAGTAGCTCCTGGGCATAAGGTTTATTACCATGAGCTGTCCCATTGAAGGATAATAAGCTCTATGCCTGGTAACAATTGGGTGCAAGATTAGGTTCATAGCTTTTTAACTGGTGCTTAGATACAATGGCAACAGGCGTACTAGAAATGCCTCGGCTATAAAAATAGATTAAATGGATGATTTAGTGATGGACAGAACATGCATCGTGATAGGGAGATTGCTCACACACTGATGTGCATTTGGAGGAATGTCTGTATTTGGATAACACATGGAAACTGAACTGCTGTTTCATCATCATTGCTCAAAGTATGCAAGGCCATAAATATCATATTAAACATTGGCCTCAAATAATTACTAAAAGATTAAAATGAGAGGAGAACTAGGACTTGATCTTTAAAGAGCAGATGACTGGTTATGCTGAAGCTGTGGAAACGGTTGCCTTGGCTCCTTCTTGCAACCCATCAATGTATTTTAGATGGCAGGGCTCCAATGCATTACTTTCCTAAAGTTGCACTTCATGAAAAAACCTTAACAACCATTTTTGGATGATTGCATTTTCTCAGCACTGTGTCCTGGAGGCCTGATCCAAAGCCCAGTGAAAGCAGTCCCTTGGTATATGGCATATGCTGCAGTAGAACGTAAGCTATACCATCCTACATGCTTTCATTTAGTCCTGGACTCCATTTAGTCTGCAATTTACTGTGGTCTCCATTAGCATCTTTCAAAAACACTCTGAAAACAAGGAGCCAAATTAATTGCCAGTATAATTCCATTGGCATCAATTATCTTACATCAGGGGTGAATCTGGCACATGACCTATCAGTTACAGAATACTGAAGTTGGGACAAAATCAGTCATATGCTCTTTATTTTTAAAATGCCACTTATAAGATTTTTTATCAGTATCTGTACTGTAATCATGTCAGAAATAATGAGCTGTACAGTTATGAAAATGCAGTAAATGTTTGCTGGTTTTCTTTTATCATTCCTATCTTTGTCTTCTTATAATCTGGATCAGTAGATGTGAATGATTACTTTTTGTTTATTAAAGTGTTATAAAAATCCAAACCCTATAGTTGTTTGTCATTGCACAACAGCTGGGAAACTTTTGGGATGCAGCAAGAAGCCAGCTTGACCAAACAATATTAGAAACAGAAATCATACTCCTTTGGGCTTAGAGTGTTTAAGAGCTCCTGGAACGACACAAAGGTGTGAATCAATATGTCAGTAACTAGAAGAGGGACTTTATTTCCACTCATTGAAATATGTTCATCGGTTAGATTAACATTCTCCACCAAGTTGAGATGTTACTAGAGAGGTCTGAGGCTGATGAAACACTTTTAAATCAGGTGCTGCCACTTACCAGGTATCTGCATCTGTTTCCTGAAAGTGTGTGAAATGAATTTGAAAACCAGCCCTCATTGGTGCAGTAATCTGATCCATGAGCATGGGCCTTTAAAGAACTCACAATAGTTCAACTGAGAGTTTAACAATAAAAAGCTAAAAGACAGCAGAGCATGTCTTGCTTCACATTTTTTGGGTTGGCATCCCATTAATTCCCAAGTAGGGTGACCATACAGCAAGTGTAAAAAATCGGGCCAGGTAGTGGGAGGTAATAGGAACCTATATAAGAAAAAGACCCAAAAATTGGGACTGTCCCTATAAAATCAGGACATCTGGTCACCCTATTCCCAAGGGTTGCCATCCCATCAATTCCCAAGGGTTGCCCTATTCACAGGCATAAAAGGCAGCTTTATAGGGCATCGCATTTTAAGGAACAATTTGGGGCTAGATCCACAAAGAGGACTTAGGTTTAGTGTTGCAACACCTAACTTTAGGTACCCTGCCACTTACTGGAATCTTCAGCCCTGATGCAGGTACACAGGCTCCCTATAAATGTATGTGGAGAGTTGGGCACCTAAGAATGGGATTCACAGAAGCTGAGTGGGGTGCTGCTTAAACTAGCCAGTAGCAAATGCTGAGTAGAGGGTTGGGCTCGAGTCCACTTAATGCCACTTGGGATTCACAGCTGTGAACTCTCACCTGGAATTAGCTGTTTAACCCAGGTCAGCCCTGTCTGAAGGGGGAAAAGAAAAGACAACTTGGAGGTTGTGATGCCTTTTTATACACAGTATTTAAAGCATTCAGCTTGGCTGTGGGAGACCAGTGCTCAAATCCCCACTCTTCTTGTGTCAGGGCAAGCACTTGAATCCAGGTCTTTCAGTGCCCAAGGGAGTATGCTAAACACTGAGCTACAGGGAGAGTGGGGGGAGGGGCTTTCTTAATCTCACCTGTTGAAGCTGCTTCACTTTGTATGAAATACTTGAATAGTCAGTGGGCCAAGGAGCAGTCAGAATGACTCTATAGCAGAGGGATTATAGCATCTAGTTTACAGACCCAAGTTTTAGTCCTGCACCAATGACTGTTTAAACCTGGAACACTACTCAATTCTAAGCTATTACAGCGTCTTATTATTGTCACTGTGAGAAATCTTGTGATTAGCAACAAACTTGCTAGTAGCAGACAGGGCCAAACCAGTCGACTTTCTTTTGTAGGAGGTTCCTATTTACCAAATAGGTTGTGCAATGTCAGCTCATTCTGTATCTAATATCAGAAAGACTAAAGCAAACGGCAAGTCTCGCTGATTTTGTGCATTTCCCACTTGCAATTTTTGAGTGTCACATCAGCTAGACAGCTCCATGCCTTTCTGCACTATCCAAAGAGAGAGCACCTCTTAACACTCATGGAGGTGCCTAATTTGGGGATAGTCCCAAATGGCCTCATACTGTAACCGAGTTTCTGATATCATAGAATATCAGGATTAGAAGGGACCTTAGGAAGTCATCTAGGCCAACCCCCTGCTCAAAGCAGGACCAATCCCCAATTTTTGCCCCAGATCCCTAAATGGCCCCCTTAAGGATTGAACTCACAACCCTGTGTTTAGCAGGCCAATGCTCAAACCACTGAGCTATCCCTCTCCCCCTATTACTCCACTTTACAAAGAGGAGCACAGTGTCCCCAGTCCCAGCACAGGCTTGCCAAATTGAACTGCAATGCAATGGGAAAGCAAGCGCCTTCCATTGAAGCTGTGGAAACAAGGGTTAACTGAGAGGCCTATAGTCAAATCATAGAATCATAGAATCTCAGGGTTGGAAGGGACCTCAGGAGGTCATCTAGTCCAACCCCCTGCTCAAAGCAGGACCAAACCCAATTAGATCATCCCAGCCAGGGCTTTGTCAAGCCTGACCTTAAAAACATCTAAGGAAGGAGATTCCACCACCTCCCTAGGTAACCCATTCCAGTGCTTCACCACCCTACTAGTGAAAAAGTTTTTCCTAATATCCAACCTAAACCTCCCCCTCTGCAACTTGAGACCATTACTCCTTGTTCTGTCATCTTCTACCACTGAGAACAGTCTAGATCCATCCTCTTTGGAACCCCCTTTCAGGTAGTTGAAAGCAGCTATCAAATCCCCCCTCATTCTTCTCTTCTGCAGGCTAAACAATCCCAGTTCCCTCAGCCTCTCCTCATAAGTCATGTGCTCGAGCCCCCTAATCATTTTTGTTGCCCTCCGTTGGACTCTTTCCAATTTATCCACATCCTTCTTGTAGCGTGGGGCCCAAAACTGGACACAGTACTCCAAATGAGGCCTCACCAGTGCCGAATAGAGGGGAATAATCACGTCCTTCGATCTGCTGGAAATGCCCCTACTTATACAGCCCAAAATGCCATTAGCCTTCTTGGCAACAAGGGCACACTGTTGACTCATATTCAGCTTTTCGTCCACCGTAACCCCGAGGTCCTTTTCTGCAGAACTGCTGCCCAGCCTTTCGGTCCCTAGTCTGTAGCAGTGCATGGGATTCTTCCGTCCTAAGTGCAGAACTCTGCACTTGTCCTTGTTGAACCTCATCAGATTTCTTTTGGCCCAATCCTCTAATTTGTCTAGGTCCCTCTGTATCCTGTCCCTACCCTCCAGCGTATCAACCACTCCTCCCAATTTAGTGTCATCTGCAAACTTGCTAAGGGTGCAGTCCACACCATCCTCCAGATCGTTGATGAAGATATTGAACAAAACCGGCCCCAGCACCGACCCTTGGGGCACTCCACTTGATACCGGCTGCCAACTAGACATGGAGCCATTGATCACTACCCGTTGAGCACGACCATCCAGCCAGTTTTCTATCCACCTTACCGTCCATTCATCCAGCCCATACTTCCTTAACTTGCTGGCAAGAACACTGTGGGAGACTGTATCAAAAGCTTTGCTAAAGTCAAGAAATAGCACATCCACTGCTTTCCCCTCATCCACAGAGCCAGTTATCTCATCATAGAAAGCAATTAGGTTAGTCAGGCATGACTTGCCCTTGGTGAATCCATGCTGACTGTTCCTGATCACTTTCCCCTCCTTTAAGTGGTTCAGAATTGATTCCTTGAGGACCTGTTCCATGATTTTTCCAGGGACTGAGGTGAGACTGACTGGCCTGTAGTTCCCCGGATCTTCCTTCTTCCCTTTTTTAAAGATGGGCACTACATTAGCTTTTTTCCAGTCATCCGGGACCTCCCCCGATTGCCATGATTTGTCAAAGATAATGGCCAATGGCTCTGCAATCACATCGGCCAACTCCTTTAGCACCCTCGGATGCAGTGCATCCGGCCCCATGGACTTGTGTTCGTCCAGCTTTTCTAAATAGTCCCGAACTACTTCTTTCTCCACAGAGGGCTGGTCACCTCCTCCCCATACCGTGCTGCGGAGTGCAGCCGCCTGGGAGCTGACCTTGTCTGTGAAGACAGAGGCAAAAAAAGCATTGAGTACACTAGCTTTCTCCACATCCTCTGTCACTAGGTTCCCTCCCTCATTCAGCAAGGGGCCCACACTTTTCTTGACTTTCTTCTTCTTGCTCACATACCTGAAGAAACCCTTCTTGTTACTCCCAACATCCTTTATGTCAAGACAGAGCACAGTCAAGCTAACTCTCAACTCTCATAACGCAAGACTTGGGAAAGCAGGATCTGTGTCTGAAGCAGGTGGGAAACAACAGCACAGAGTCAGTATGACCTAGCCTTGAAGATAACGATGTTTTGAGAACAGAAGTGAGAAAATACTGGAATGGGCAGGACATAACATAAATAAATTGCAGATGTTTTTAATGAACGCATTCCATGAAAGAGTATAAAGGCTTGTGGCTTATTGCTTGTACTTTGGCGAAACCAAGTCAGAGATGCTCTCTGTCAGCTGTATTTGTTCCCTAGCAATTGCCTGAAATAAAGCTGTCTCTGGTTTTGTTTCATTCCAACCTGAGAGTGAGGATTTATTTTCTTCCACAATTATGGTGCCGTATACTCGGATGGCAATGCCCGGCTGAGACGGAGGCAGCTGCTGAGGACTGTCCCCCTTCGAACCTCAAGATGCCATATGAGAGGTAAGAGACCTTTTGAATTCTCTACTGGGGTATCGGAGGAGGACTGACCGTGGGGCTGTCTGTTCCTTTTTGGGCTCACACCATGCAAACCTTTTGATTTTGCAACAAGATCAGACGCAAAGTGGTGTTGAGGAATTGGGTGCCCCATGTAAGGTCAGTGGTATGCGTACGCGTGGGTGGGAAATGTGTTGTTGCCCCAGGGTAAGCCAGTGTGTGGCTTAGATCAGACCTATTTTGGGTTGTGGGATTGTGGTGACCCCCCAGGCAAGGGTGTTGTGGTGATGTCCTTAGAGGGGTTGTGGTGACCCCTCAGGTAAGAACACAGGTGTGTTTGTACAGCCGGAAAGATTAAGGGGTTGTGGTGATCCCTCAGGTATAGGAAATTGATGCATCGTGGTGTGAATGAATGTATAAACAGGCCTTGGTGTGTGTGTGCCAGTGAATGAGGGTCGCCGGAAGATGCCCAGAGTGCCCTGCGAAGTCCACAAGCTCATGACCAGGGATGTCTCTAACGCAAGCACTGTGACCGCACTGAAGTGGACTGATAAAAGGTCCCGAATAAGGCAGCTGTCTCTGCATGGCAGTGACCGGCAAGGGGCCTGCCTGGGTCTAGGGTTGTGTGCTGCTATCCTTTCCTGTCTTCTTTCCTCTCACTCTCTTCTCTGCCTAGATACCTTTGAGGAGCAGTATCATTGTCCAAGGTTCTCTGCTCGGTGTCCCCTTCCGGATCCCTGATTTTGTACCTGTGACCCCCACTCCTGACCCTGTTATTCATTAGTTGTCCTCTGTAATTATTTGAAACCCGGGTCCAGTAGCTCCTCCTCTTAGGCTGGGGGAGGGGCCTTCAGACGCAGGCAGGCTTGCACCCGCCTGCCTCCCGGATTTCAATAAGAGCAAGCCTTCTTGGAGTCCTCATCATTGCGCCAGAAGTTGTTTCTGGCAGGAACCACCAGGATTGGAGACCTCCTGGACTACAACCGGGGGACTGGGTGGATCCTCAGGTGCTAGATTGGTGCATGGGGCTCTCCACCCCTCATACCCCCCAATGCGTCCTTCAGCAGGAGAGGGCTGCCTTGTCACCCATTTCTCAGGCTTTCCCTGAGAGGGTCATGTGAGAGGATGCTCCCCGCCCACCCACCCACCCATTACCCCTGGCCTTCCAGACCTTTTCATTGGGCCCCTGCCAAGCGAGCCACGCCTCCCCCCCACCCCTCGGATCCCTCCCCCCTGCAATCTGAGCCAGCTGCATGATCTGTAGCCAGTTCATTTCTGAACCATGCCAAAGAAATATCTGTACACACTCATGCTCCACACATTTAATTTCCTCACCTTTGTGTCCTGCCCCAATACTAAGTGGTGGGCCCTTCTGCCATCTCTTGGGGGCGAGGAACCCCATTGGGCAAGCCTGTATTCCACCTTGGTCCCACGGCCCACCAGGGATATCAGCTGGTGGCTCCTTCATGGAGCCATGAGCACGGGCATGAACTTGGCACAGTTCACCCTCATCCCCCACACCTGCCCTTTTTGCGGCATGCGGGAGACCCTGGCACACATTTATTTTGAGTTTGCCACATTGCAGCACCTTTTCTGGCTCCTTCAGAACCTTCTCCTAAGGTTCTGCCTGCACTTTTCCACACACCTCCTGATTTATGCACACCCGGCCCCATGGCCCCATGAAGTCATGAGATCCCCTGGTCTATCTCCTCCTGGCATTGACCAAAGTGGCCATCTATAAAACCAGGAGGAGTATGCTGGACGGGGAGGTGCTCCATGACTGTGGGACCTATTTCTGTTCCTCCCTCTGATCACGTGTCTGGGCAGAGTTCCTCTGGGCCACATCTGCTGGCTCCCAGACACCTCTGAGGAGCTGTGGGCGCTATCTGGGGTTCTCTGCTTGGTGTCCCCCTCTGGCTTCCGGCTTATGACCCTATGATCTCCCTCCTGACCTGTTTTTTTATTAGTTATCCCCAAAATCATTTGGGCCCCGGGTTTAGTTGCTCATCCCCTTAGGCTGGGGGAAGAGCCTTCAAACATCAGATATGGGTGGGCTTGTGCCCGCCCCTCTCCCAGAACTGATGAGGTGCAGGCCTTTGTTAGAGTCCCCATCAGTGCGCTGGAGGTTGGTCCTGGCAGGTATCACCAGAATCGGAGATCTCCTGGACTACGACAGGAGGGACTGGGTGGATCCCCTGGCATTCGGACAGCGCATGTCGCTCTCCACCCCTCATACCCTGTGGGGCGTACTCCAGAAGTTGAGGGCTGCCTTACTGCCCACCACTCGGATCTTCCTTGAGCAGGTCTTGTGGGAGGGTTCGCCAGACCTGCCTCTCACCCCGACCCTCTGGACCTTTTCATCAGTCCCCTGCCCCTCGAGGCCCCCCCGCCCCACCCCCTGTGCATAACCCAAGCTGGCTATGTGAATTGCAGCTGGTTCATTTTTGAACAGTGCCTAGGGAACAGCTGTACATATTGTGCTCCATATTTTCATTTTCTCACCCTTGTGTCCCTCCCTGGATGGGGAGGTGCTCTGCCACTGTGGGCCTATTTCCACTCCTCCCTTCAATCACACATCCAGGGAAAGTTCCTCTTGGCTGCATCCACTGGCTCCATATATATCTTTGAGATGCAGTGGGCGCTGTACGGAGCTCTATGCTTGGTGTCCCCCTAAGGATCCTGGCTTTTGTCCCTGTAACCCTGACTCTCGTTCCTGTTTTACCATTTGTTGTCCCCCGTATCCATTTGAGCCCTGGGTTTAGTGACTTCTCCCTTTAGGCTGGGGGAGGGGCCTACAGCTGTGGGGGGGCTTGCACCTACCCACCTTCCTGGGACTTCATTCGGTGCAGGCCTTCATTGGACTCCCACTCAGTGCACCAGAGATTGGTCCTGGCAGGAACCACCAGAATCAGAGACCTCCTCGAGTACAACTGGGTGGATCCCCTGGAACTCTGCCGGCACATGGGGCTTTCCACTCCCCATACCCCCAGGCATGGACTCCAGGAGGTGAGGGCAGCCATACTTCCCACCTCTCTGCTCTTTCTTGAGTGAGTCCTGCGGGAATATGCTCCCTGCCCGCCTCTCACTTCCAGCCCTTTGGGCCTTGTTAGCGGGTCCCTGGCCCATCCCAACCCTGTTCCCCAGAATAATCTGTGCCAGTTGTGTGTCTTGCAGCCAGTTGGTTTCCGAACTGCACCTAGGGAACAGCTGTACATGCTCGTGCTCCATATTTTTATTTTTTCACCCTCGTGTCCCTCCCTGACGTTAAGTGGCAGGACCTTTTATCACCAGTGAAGGGTGAGGAACCCAATAGGCCAGCCTGTAATCCACTTTGGTCCCACGGCCCACCTGGGATATCAGCTGGCGGGTACTTCATGGAACTGTGAGCACAGGCACTTATTTGGCATGGTTGACCCTCCCCTCCCCCACACCTCCCCTTCTGTGGTGTCAGGGAGACCCCTGGCACATGTCTACCTTGAGTGTGCCAGGTTTCAGCCCCTTTTCTGGCTCCTCCAGTTCCTTCTCCTCCGGTTCTGGCTGCACTTTTTCCTGAACCTTTTGATCTATGCACACCCCATCCACGGCCCCATGAAGTCACGAGACCTCTTCATTAACTTCCTCCTGGCACTGGCCCAGGTGTCCATCCATCACACCCGGAGGAGGATGCTGGACTGGGAGGTGCTCTGCAACTGTGGAGCCTATTTCTGCTCCTGCCTTGGCTTACATAGCCAGGAAGAGTTTCTCTGGGCCGTGTTTACTGGCTCCCTAGACACCTGTGGGGAGCAGTGGGTGCTGTCCGGAGTTCTCTGCTCAGTGTCCCCTTCTGGATCCCTGCTTTTGAAACTGTAACCCTTACTGTTGTCCCTGTTTTCTCATTAGTTGTCCTCTGTATTTGCTTGAGCCCTGTATTCAGTAGCTCCTCCCCTTAGGCTGGGGGAGGGGTCTTCAACTGTGGGCAGGGATGCACCCACCCATCCCTGGATTCCCAATAGTTGTAGGCCTTCGTTTCTGACAGTCGGGGGCATAAAATGAAGCACCTGAACAAGTGGGCTGGTTTTCAGACGTGCTCCTTTTGCTTCTTTCAGTGCCCAGATTTGAAAACTTCAGCCTAAGTGTCTTGGCCAAGGCCAACTGGATGGTTTGTGGCAGGCAAAGGCAGAGCCCACATCTCTTGATACTTTTAGTTACAAGACCATTCTTCTCATTGGTACATTCCAATTAAATACACATTCTCTGGAATGCTAACTGCTTTGATGGAAGGGTTCATCCTGTCTCTGGCTGTTGCTAAACCTGTCTTACCAGAGATGACTTTCCCTTGAGGCTCAAAAGTACTTCTGAAGAGTATGTTTTTATCTTTGGAATAGGCCACATTGCACTACAGTGTCAGCCATTTCCAAATATATTTTCAGGGTGGGGTGGCAGGAGACCTGAAAGCTCATCGTCCCTTCAGCCTCACCAAGCTTGATCTTGATCTCACTTACACCAGTTTTTCACTAAGGTAAAACTCCATTTATTTCAGCAGAGTTACTTCAGTTTTACACCACCATAGATGACAGGAGAATCAGGCCCAGTACATTTGCTGCCCACTCATTCTGCTTTCCTCCATGGCTGGGGTTATAAAGAAAGCAATTTTGTTCAAACATGGAAAACAAATGGATTGATTTTTCTCCCTGCCCTCCTCTTTTCTGTAGTTCATGCAACCTCCAGAATGTGAAGGGGACCAAGGAGATAATTTTGTGATTCTCTTTTAAAATATGAGGAGCTCATCCCTCTATGAGAGCACTTTTACTTATCATCTATCTATCTATCTATCTATCTATCTATCTATCTATCTATCTATCTATCTATCTATCTATCTAGTGACTGAGTCAGGCCAGAGGGCTACAGGAGAGTATCCGAAGGCAGATACATTAGTCCCAGATTAAGTAGATCCCTTTCCCCTGAGTAAGGTAACAAGGGCAGTTCCAGAAGAAGCAGGAACTTGCTGGAACCAATTAAGGCTGGCAGGCTAATTAGGATACCTGGAGCCAATTAAGAAGAAACTGCTAGAATCAATTAGGACCGGCTGGCTAATCAGGGCACCTGAGTTTAAAAAAGGAGCTCACTTCAGTTTGTGGTGTGCTTGCAAGGAGCTGGGAGCAGGAGGCACACAAGGAGTTGAGAGTGAGAAGGCGTACAAGCGTCATCAGGAGGAAGGTCCTGCAGTGAGCATAAAGAAGGTGTTGGGAGGAGGTCATGGGGAAGTAGCCCAGGGAGTTGTAGCTGTCATGCAACTGTTATAGGAAACCCTATAGACAGCTGCAATCCACAGGGCCCTGGGCTGGAACCCGGAGTAGAGGGCGGGCCCGGGTTCCCCCCAAAACTTCCCAACTCCTGATCAGACACAGGAGGAGTTTGACTGTGGGTTCTACCAGAGGAGAAGATCTTTGAGGTGAGCAAAATCTGCCAATAAGCGCAGGACCCACCAAGGTAGAGGAGATATATGCTACAATTGACAGGCGTGAGCTCTATAAGGACAGACTTAAACAGCAATAGTTATTGTACCAGCTGTATTTAAATGTCAAGTTGGTAAAGATGCAGATTTGCTTCAACCAACAAATGTAGTGATTTGTTGCTAAACAGCGAATTGTATTGATTTCATCAAATTGTTCAGTCAAAAAGAAATAAACAGGCAATGATCAAATGTTTTGTTTGGATAATGTCAGTGAAACATTTAGATTTTTGGCGATAAGTTCGCCAGAGAATTTAAGCATGACTAACAAAACCCCAGAGGTAGGGGTGGGGATTCCCCTCCATACACCCATAGCCACTGATTAGGATACTCACTTAACAGTAGTGACACCTGGGATCAACTCTCTGCTTCCAGAGCAGGGATTTAAATCTGAGTCTCCTACATCCCAGGTGAGGGGCCTAAACCACAGACTATTGGCTAGGTAGGGATCGCACTCCCTCAGTCTCACCTCTTGAAGATGATCCACTGTATATAAAAAATGTCTATAGTCCTTGGGCCGGAGAGATAGAGTAAAAAATAATAATGGATGGACTTTATAGACTGATAGTATGACACTCACTTAGGAGGAGGGACACCTGGGTTCCAGTCCTTATGCCAATGAATACGTAACTCTTCATTTGCCAAAAGTTCTCCAAAACCCCCACCGAACATTATTTTTGGTCCAACTCAAACTGAATTTTTGTTTGTTTTCAGGAAGGGCCAGCAAACCAGAATAAATAGTTATTCACCCAGTTTTAATTTAAATCTACACATAAACCTATATAAATCACCAATTTGTTACAGGAAAAATAATGGGTTATGTAGTCTGTGGGCCTTATTCTCCTCTCAGACAGAAGAGAATCGGGAGTAATTTCACTGAAGCCAATAGAAAGAGCCTGAAGTGTTGCAAACTGAGGTTTCTCCACTGACTTCCATGGAGTTATTCCTGATTTACACCTGTGTACATGAAAGGAGAATCAGGCTCACAATGCATGTGACTAGAGCTGTGCAGAAAAAGGTCATTCCATTTCCTGGTGGATTTTCATATTTTGAGGTTTGGTTTCTATACAATTTGGAATGAAACCCCAACATTTTGAAATTCTCTATGAAAGGGAAAGCCCCTGGGTCCCTGACTCAGGGCCAGTCTGCCTGATTGGCAGTCCCAGAGCTGCAGAGCCCCTTGTTCAGGGGTAGTTTGTATGGCTGGATGCCATGGAGCTGCAGATCCTGGAACCCCTGGAAGCTCAGGCTACAATGAGCCATGAGACTGGGAGATGGCGTTCCCAGAACTTCCATGGTCCCAGCTCCCTGTCAGCCCACTAGGTGAGCTGCTGGGGAGCCGGACAGGCGAGCTGGCAGGAACCGTCCCTGAAGAATGTTTTAATTTTGACAAAGCAGCCTGGCTAAATGGAAAAGCCTTCCATCTGGGAATTTCCAATCAGCTCTGTGTGAGACCCTGTGATGGGGTTCTGATGGGTTCCCCCAGGGGGTGCCACCTTGAACTGGGGTACCACTGAGCCCTCTGACCCACCAGCCTGGGCTCCCTCTCACACTGTGCTGCTGTGACAAACTGCAAAGCCCTTCAGCCTGCTCTTTCGCCAGCATTCATACAGGTAGTGGCACACACACAGGCTCTATAACCCCCAGCTTCCCCGCCTAGGACCCCAGAGCAGTACCGTCCTGCCCTGGTCAAATCTGGTCAGTATATGGGTTTAATACCCGGTCTACCTGTCCCTCAATGTGAAGCCCTCAATGTGAAGAGGACGATGCACACTTGTGGTAACCAAGTGGAAATTTCCCCCAGACACCTTAGTCAAACGCACACTGGTTTGGATTAAAACATAAAATAAGTTTATTAACTACAAAAAGATACATTTAAAGTGAGTATAAGTGATAGCAAACAGATCAAAGCAGATTACCTAGTAAATAAACAAAAATGCAAACTAAGCTTAACATACTAGATAGGTAGGATCAGGGCTGTCCCTAGCTGTTCTGGGGGCCTCTGCAGGGGCGGGGGGAGGCTGGCTTGCGGGGCAAGGGGGAACCACCCCCCAGCACTAACTGGTGGCATGGCTGGGGCCAGGTTGCTGCACTTCCCACCACTGGTGAATGCAGGCCTGGGCCTGCTGCAGTCCTCAGGGGAGTGGGGGTGGAGCAGGGCATAGCGGGGGCAGGAAGAGGCGGGGCTGGGGTGGGACAGGGCAGAGGCTTTGGGGAAGGGGCTGGAGCAGCATGCAGCTGCGCACTGCACCAGGAAATTTGCCGTGGGTATGGGTAGGGACAGCCCTGGGTAGGATATGAATTATCAAATTCTCACCCTGAGTGATAAACAGGCTGGCAGATTCTTAAGGCACAAGCTACCTTTGCTTTGCAGCTGGGTTTCTCAGGTTTTCATACACAGGCTAGAAATCTTTTTAGCCTGGGACCATCACTTCCCCCAGTTCAGTCTTTGTTCCTCAAGTGTTTCCACGTGTGTTGTTCTAGAGAGAGTGAGGTACCATCATGATGTCATTTGCCCCTTTTATATCTTCTTCCTACTTGCTGGAAAGCTCTTTTGCTGTGACCTGGGTCATATAGTTCCCATTGTGTAGTGCTATCTCTGAGAGTTTTCTATTGTACACAGTTCCTGGGGTAATCCTTGTGCTTGTGTGCATTTCCTTAATAAGCCATTAACATTGTTTGGCCTTTATACTGATGTACCTGAAAGGCTGCTTGTGGGTGTTTTCAACCTCACACATACATAGCCGAACTTCATAATGTCATATATGATAATAGCACATACAATTCAATCAGATATTAATGTTTCATAGATCAAGACCTTTAGAATAATACCTCACCAGGCATATGTTGTGCAAAATTTATCCTAATTACATGACAGTGGGGAATAATGGGGTTCCAGTGTGTTACACCTCCCTCCTTAGTTTACTGCAGGAGTGTTAGTCACTGACTAATGTGAAGCCAGTGTGCCCAATGCTCTCTTTAGGTTTTGGCCATACAACTTCCAAGCGGTACCAAACGTTGTAGTGTCACCCACAGGTGTTCTTGCAAAGTTGTGTGTTCCTTTTTCTGGGTTGCCTGAAAACATTTTTGTGTGCAACATTGTTAACATAATGCAAATATCAATATCTTTTAGAATGCAGGTGTCTTGGCATTTAGCCAGCAACGCCATGAGGCGGTGTGCCTCAATTTTCCCTTCCACACAGAAGAGTAGGTTTGTTATGCTTACCCTCCTGTGCCAAACTCTAGGCCTGTTTACAGCTATTAGCTGAGAAGCAATATTTTTATAGGGCTTCCTTGATTCCACTCACAGCATATTTAAAAGATTTTCCCCAAAGTTATGCACGTTACAGCTTTTCAAAGGATTTACCATCAGTACCAAATTCTTTGTTATGTTTACCATTAACAAGAAACTTTGCATCATGAGAATTTACAGTACCAGCAAATCATTTTACAGGTAGGCATTTCCAAGTATTTTCATCATAGCACACCTCTGGTTTAGACAGTCTGGTTTGTCCACTACTCATTGTGTTTTTCACCTCCTCCCTGAGCCATAGCATGTGTTCAGATACTGGTCTTTCTTCCCCTTTAGTGCTTTGCCCAGTGTCCCCTTCAGTAAGGGTTCTCAGTTTATGTCGATCTTTGGGATTTTGGAGTGGGTAAGTAGGTGAGGGGACCTTGCATGGTGGCCAGCTCTCTGGACTGTGCTACAAACCCAGGGCTATTCCTACACACAAAATCCATCCCCCCCGCCCCCAGGGTTTCCTTGTGATTTTCACACCCAGCACTGGGACTTTCCACACCCCTTTTTCCTAGAGGGCTTTGATCTTCCAGCAGCTTTTCCTTAATTGTTTGCTGTATCTTACCCACACGGGGAATTGCTTCCTCCTCCCCTTTCACAGGTGGGTCATTAGCATTTTCACTGTCACTCAAGTCTTTAGTAGGTTTCCCATCCTGTCTTAAAGAGACACAGTTAGTTTTCACAAGTACATCAGGAACAGCAGTGTGCAAAAGTGGGGCATAGATTGGGGTACCCTCTGTCACCCCTCTCTCTCTCTGCAAGAGGTCAGCTGTATGGCTGCTCCCCTCCAGGAGGACAGTTACACAGTTTCCTCTTAAAACCCGAGCCATGGGTTGGGTGCCTGGCAGCACAGACACTGACCCAGAAAATCTGTCCTGGGCACCTCCCACCCCTCATGTAATCAGTTAGGAGACGTTCCTGTACTCCCACCAATTCTTTCTCAGTTTACTCCTTCGGGTCCCCCTCTAAGACACACACCTCTGTGCTCGCTATGGTGGGATCTATCCCCTGTTCACCTGCGAACGGCTCACCGCAAACAGCTGGAACAGTTCTTTCACTGGCAAGTACTACACCCTCCTCCCTCTCTGAATTGGGTTTGCTTCCAGCTACAGAGTCCATGGAACCCTCACCCACCTCAGTGGTCTCTACGATTCCATCACCCTCCTCTGGGCTTCCCTCTAGGACACATCTCCCTATGCCCACTAGAGCAAGGTCTATCCCTTTCTTATCAGCAACCTGCTGGCAGCCAGCAACCTGGACAGTTTCCTCACTGACAGGGAACACACTCCCCTCCCAACCGGAGGAGACACTGCCTTTAGCTAGTGGGCAGGAGCTGGTCTCAACCACACCCACCCATGGAATCATACTGTTTCCCACTGCTTCAGAAGAATTAAAGAGACACTCCCCCATTCCTTCAGCAGTTCCTGGAACTTCACCCTTTCCCTCTGGGGTTCCAGTGAAAAAATTCTCCTTGACAGCCCAAGCTACAGGGAAGAAATCATTCCTCAGTAACAAAGCAATCGGGTTGTCATTTACCACCGCCACAGAGAATACCGTTCCCAAATCCTCAGTTTCTACGTGCACTTTAGCCAAAGGCACAAGGATTTTGTAACCTCCACTAATAAAAGCTCTGCCATCTGTCCTGGCAGTAAGTCACTTTCATGGACAACACTCCTTCTAACCACAGACATTTCTGCCCCTCTGTCTTCCTACCCCAGGTGTTCTCTGCCATTAATCCTGACAGTCTTTAGGTGCTTCATGTCTGGCTAGGCAGAGGCTACTTTTACAAACCCTGTATGATAAGTGGCAATTGCCTGAGGTGCCTCTGTGCTCAGGGAAGCAGCATTCCCATGAATTGCTTGCTGCCTGTTCCCCCCTGCCCCCAGCACAGAACATTTATTCCTCAGATGCTCAATGGAATTACAGAGATAGCACGTTCTGGGCTCCTCTATTTTTACAGGAGATTTGGGATGAGGACTAGTGGGATGGATTTGGGGAGGTGAGCGTCTAGCCTTCCTGCCACCCTCTTTCTTCAAAGGGGTAAAACGGGAACCCTGCTTCTCACCAGGTTTAAACCCCTCTGTCTGTGGTTTGTTTGCAAGAGATGCTTCAGTTTGCTCAAATTGATCAGCTACAGTAGCCAGTTCTTCCACGGTTTTCACTTTTTAGTCCAATAACAGTGTTTTACATCATCTTTACATATACTCAGGAAACGTTACTGAGCAACAAGGGCACACATTCCTTCAAAGCTTGTAACACCTTTTCCTTTTACCCACTTATCCATCAAATCTTTCATCTGGTTTACATATGCCACTTTACTAATCCCAACACCCCTCTTACGGTTTCTAAATTTTACTCTAGATGTTTCAGGTATAATCTGAAACAGTTTCAAAACCATTTCTTTGAATTTACCATAATCTGAAGCTTTCTCTGTTGGTATTTTATTGAATACATTATTGAATATATCCAGAGCCGTACCAGTCAACTTGTCAACCAAAGTGGGCATCTTTTGGTCCTCAGGAATCTGGTGAAGTACACACAGCCTCTCAAAGGTGATGACATATCAGCAATGTTCCCTGTCTCCCTGTATGCAGGACACAAATGTTCCCATTAGTGGATATTTGGAGAGGTGGGAATCACTGGAGAATGGGGGTTCTGGTTTTGCTTCTCTAGCAAGTCCAGTTGGTACTTTCTCTCTCTTTCCTTCACCTCCATTTCTTCGGCTTGTAGTTCCATGGCTCTTTGGTGTACACATAAGTCGGCACCAGTGGGCGCTCGTGCCCCCGGCCCCGCCCCAACTCCACCCCCGGCCCTGTCCCCATTCCACCCCTTTCCCAAATCCCCGCCCCTGCCTCCTCCCCCGTGCGCACTGCATTTCCCCTCCACACACCCCCCCCCCAGGCTTGCAAGCCTGCCGGGTGGGGGGAGTGCAGTGCGCCCACCGGCAGCTCCCTGTAGCCCTAAGGATTAATCTGCTTGCTTGCTTGCATAAGATAGATCTTTTCTGATAAGTTTAAGTATTTGATGTTTTGTAATAGATTTATATTAGATTTAGTTTGGCTGTAACGCAAGAGGGCCTACTGATCAAAAATCTGTATGATGATGCTATGCAAGATTGTATCTAAGACCTTTCACCCAGAAAGTTCACCTTCATCTTGTTACCCAAATAGATAGAAACACCCACACCTCTGTCTACGGCCTTTACCTAGACCAATAGACATAAAGGTTGGCATAAGGGGCTTCTTCCAAAGCCGGACACACAAATGTAACACGTAACACAGGGCTGATATTGCAGAGATACAGATTTCTCAGACGTGCTAGGCACAGAGTACTCATGCAAACACATCCCAATATCCAGTGGTACCAGAACATCCTGATATCAAGGATGATACTGTTACCGAAATATTGGGTCCACCTAGCTGAGAGCCAATAACAGCCAGACAGGGATAAGGAAAGGAAGTTACTTTATTCTGCAGAAAAAAGGAGAGACTGTATCTTGATACAGGACTCTAATTAACACAGAAATTACAGGTTTTTTATATACATTTAGACAAAGCCCTGGTGTGTTAACATTTGATTGGTGCATGCTAGACCTCGGATGTCTGCTATCTGGTCAGTAAAAACTGGTATAGGATAGTTGTCTCAGCTGAAAAAACACTACTCTTGTGTAAGCGAAGGACAACTGTAAAAATGCAAGGTCTTGCATATGTAAGGGGACTGTTATCCCCTTACTAACATTCAGAGCTCCCAGTACCAAAAGGGGAAGGGTCGATGGGACTGACAGTCCCCAGGGGCAATGGGGAGAGGCCAATGCTCCAGGTCAGCCTGATTGACAGGGCGGGCAGGCGAATCAGGGAGTCAGGAGGTCAGGGTGAATCCCGTCCTCCGTGTGAGCTGAAGTGGCCTGAGTCAGAGTGAGTGGGGCTGAGCTAAGGAGAGGCCAGATCTGGAGGGGCCAGAAAAGCAGCCCAGAGACACAGACCTGCCCTGGGAGCAGAGCTGCAGCCCAGAGACAGACCTGCCCTGGGGGGAGAAGCTGCAGCCCAGAGACAGACCTGCCCTGGGGGGAGAAGCTGCAGCAGCCAGAGGGGCCAGGGCAGCAGCCCAGGCAGCTGGAGGCAGAGCAGCAGCAGCAGCCGTGCTGAGGCAGAGGAGCTGGAGCTGAGGCAGAGCGGTGGAGCTGGGGCTGGAGCGGTCCGGAGCCGGGTGCGGTGAGCAGCTGGGGAGAGCGAGGGGAACCCTGGGCAGTGGGCCCAGCGCAGGGAGATGCCTCAGCCAAGGGGCCCTGCAGGCCAGACTTGCAGGGGGATCGTAACCCCGACGGGGCGGGGGCAACGCTGGGAAGAAGGGTCCTGCCACCCAGAGCCTGCGAGCGTGTGGCCACCGCCAGAGCAAGTGTCCAAGCCACAGCGTCCCTGCAGCACAGCCAAGGCCTGAGAAGGAGCCTGGGACTTGCAAAGGAACAGACTGAACTGCCCTGACATTGCAGAGACACTGTTGAGATGTTCCCTGCCACAGAGCGGGGTGATGTGTTTTCATTAGCCTTTCCCATTTTTCCTTATTCCTGTTACAAATTAATTGTTAATTAAATAATTTGCCTTTGCTTTGAATTGTATGCAGTGATCAGTGGGTCAGGGAAGCATCCTGTTTAGAGAGTACACCCCGGAGTGGGGACACCCTAGCCCCTGACCTAGGTGACCACAGCAAGGTTGGGGGTTGAGCCCCCCAGGAATCCTGGGCCCAGCCTTGTTGGGGTTACGAGGACTCTGCCAGACAGGAGAGTGCAAGGGGAGTCCTCGAGGGCAGGGAGGCCTCTGGGTAAAGGAGGTGGGAGCGAGGACTCAGATCCTTCCGCTAGCCCATTTCACCGGGGTAGTGCAGAGACGAGGAAAGTTCCCCACAATAGCGGGACTATTCCCCCGCTTACATAATTGGCGTCACGAACAGGATCCTATTCACAGGGTCCACCCCATTGGTTTACTGGTTGCATTCTGGTAGCACTGTCCAGGCCTGGTCAAGAAACCTACCATGGCTCGAATTGAAGAACTAAAGGCCCAGGTTGCTGAACTTCAGCGCAGATTGTCAGACCAAGCTGAGGCATTACAACAAGCTAGAACAGAACAGAGAGAAGCCTTATCACTGGCTAAGGCTGTAATAGACCAACAGGCAGCAGAAGCTAAGAAACCCCCTACTATTTATGTCCCACGGGAGCAGAAGGTCACAGAGTTTGGTGGCTTCCCGACCAGAGCAGGAGACATTACAGTAGAGGAGTGGGTCAAGTCTGTGAAGACGGCTCTGCGTGTGCTAAGAGTACCTGAGGAAGACCATGTGGACTTCATAGAGGAACACCTCAAGGGCCAGGCGAAGGCCACTGTAAAGTTCATGGCAATGGCAGACAAGAAAGATGTGAAAAAGGTGTTTGAACTCCTCCTGGAAGTGTACGGAGACAAGGTACCTATTGGAACTCGACTAAAGGAGTTCTTTGAGAGAAAGCAGGAGCCCGGTGAAACTATCCGGGCATACGCATATGACCTTCAGGAGAGAATGAGCAAAGTGGAGCGGCGAGACTCTCAACGAGTTCCAGACCCAGATATGTTTCTAAAAGAGCAGTTGGTGTTGGGGCTCCGGGACGACTCCCTCCGACGTGAAATGAAAAGGAGGTTTAAGGAAGAGCCCAGTAAAAAGTTCCATGAACTCATGCAGGCTGCCATTATGTGGTCAGAAGAAGAGGAAGTTCCTGGGGCAGAGAGGGCCAAGCCTAAACCCCATACACAAAGTGGGGGCCTAGTGAATGCAGCTGCTGGGGAAAAGGCCCTGCCCCAAACACAGCTAACATTGGAAAGCCTAAGTGAAGCTGTCCAAAAACTGGCTGTCCAACAGGGGGAGATGCTGAAAGTGATGACTGAGGTGATGAAAGGAAATACCTCCACTAATGTGCCAAAATATCCAAGAGCTCCAGGATCCCGAAGATCTCCACTGAAGGATGAGCTAGGGAGGTACATTTGTTACACCTGTGAAAGGCCAGGACATACTAGCCGAGATTGTACACTGAGAAGGAGACCAGAGTCCCAGGCACTCGAAATCGGTGGGGCACCAGGAGCGAGTGGTCCATCTACAGTAGAAGGCCAAGCAGTGGCAGAAGGATTCCTAGGCCTCTCCTTCGTGGAAAATCACTCTGCATACAGTGATGGGAGGAACATGGGCAGGACCAGCATATCTAGCGACTTCTGTAAGCGAGCATTTGGAGACTGTCTAACTGCTGAAGTATGTATAGCAGGGGTAAAAACCAGATGTTTGTTAGATACTGGCTCAGAAGTCACCACCATTACTGAATCACATTTTCAAAAATACTTGAAAGACAAGGAGCTGACCATGCACAACACACAGTTTGTACATCTAACAGCAGTTAATGGACTGGCAATCCCAGTGGTGGGATGCCTCGAAGCAGACATCGACTACATGGGCCAGACACTGCCAGGGAAATGCATCTTCATCCTGAAAGACAAGGCCTCTGAAGGGAGCCATATAGGAGAAGGAGTCCCAGGGATTCTGGGGATGAACATCATTAGTGAGCTGAAAGAGCTACAGTTGCCAGTAAAAGGAACCAGGAGGATGAACCGTCATGGGCACTCTAAGAGGAATGCTGTGCTGAGTGGAGTACTGGCTCGAGCGGAGAGGCAGAGTCATTCCCTGGGCCCCATAAGGTGGATTGGAAATGTTAAAGTTGGCAGAAACCGGAAGACCATTATTTCTCCTTGGAGAGAGAAGATCCTTCATGAACGCTGCTGGATGCCAGGAAATACCAATGAATATCGAGTGCTGGTAGAGCCTACAACTGGGTCAAGCCTACCTAAGGGACTTCAGTCAGCCAATGTATTGACTAGTGCCATCAAAGGAAGAGTACCAGTGAGTCTTTTAAACCCAAGCGTGAAGGCTATGGCGTTGCAGCCTGAGGAGGCGATCCCTCAGGTGAAGATAACATTTGGGGAGAAGGGAGAACAAGTTACCTTTCCTCAAGAAAGATGTGGTGGGAGACTGCCAGTTCCAGTTCAAGCGGTATGCCAAGGGCTGATTCCTGCACAGGTGGCTAACTTAAGGGTGTTGCCAGAGAAGCATCAAGTAGCCTTTTCTAAGGATGAGGTGACCAATTTTGATGACTGGGTCAAAGGTGTCCATTACAGGCCAAAGACAACCAGCAAAGTTGCTCTCAGTACAGCTAAAGACACAGCCCAAAGTAGGAAAAGGACTTATGATCGCAAGTCCAGTGGGGCTCTCATCAGGCCTGGTGACCGTGTACTAGTTCGTAACCATGGACAACAGGGGCGTAATAAAATACAGGACAAGTGGGAGTCAAATCCCCACATTGTAGTTGCTCACAACAATCCCGAGCTACCAGTTTATACCATCCGGCCTGAGCGAGGAGGTCCTGAGAGACTAGTACATAGGGATCAACTAAAACATTGCACTCTTAGTCCAGTCAGGGACCATAGGAGGCGTAGATCAGCACACCCTGAGGAGACGGAAACCAATTGGGGGATGGTTCTAGTCCCACAAACTGAGTACAGAGGGGAACAGAGTGGGGCAAACACAAACCCTAACAAGAATGGCCAGATCCCTCAAGCTGACCCAGTATTACCCGAGGACAGGGAAATAGAAAATATGAGTAATGAACCACCATTTTTAAGAAGGTCCCAGAGGGCTAATAAGGGTGTACTGCCTGTTAAATTTAGAGATGATTATGTGATTGGTTCTATGTAGTGTTTTAATTAATATTGTTATGTATAGTATGAAGAAGTAGATGTGAAATGTTTAATATGTTAAATGTTCTTTTGATGTTAATGGGTTTGATATGATGTGGGTATATGTTGTTAATAATGGGTCCGGAGGTATTAGTGTAAACATTGTGGTTGTGGCAGAATTTTAGCAAGGGGGAATGTAAGGGGACTGTTATCCCCTTACTAACATTCAGAGCTCCCAGTACCAAAAGGGGAAGGGTCGATGGGACTGACAGTCCCCAGGGGCAATGGGGAGAGGCCAATGCTCCAGGTCAGCCTGATTGACAGGGCGGGCAGGCGAATCAGGGAGTCAGGAGGTCAGGGTGAATCCCGTCCTCCGTGTGAGCTGAAGTGGCCTGAGTCAGAGTGAGTGGGGCTGAGCTAAGGAGAGGCCAGATCTGGAGGGGCCAGAAAAGCAGCCCAGAGACACAGACCTGCCCTGGGAGCAGAGCTGCAGCCCAGAGACAGACCTGCCCTGGGGGGAGAAGCTGCAGCCCAGAGACAGACCTGCCCTGGGGGGAGAAGCTGCAGCAGCCAGAGGGGCCAGGGCAGCAGCCCAGGCAGCTGGAGGCAGAGCAGCAGCAGCAGCCGTGCTGAGGCAGAGGAGCTGGAGCTGAGGCAGAGGGTGGAGCTGGGGCTGGAGCGGTCCGGAGCCGGGTGCGGTGAGCAGCTGGGGAGAGCGAGGGGAACCCTGGGCAGTGGGCCCAGCGCAGGGAGATGCCTCAGCCAAGGGGCCCTGCAGGCCAGACTTGCAGGGGGATCGTAACCCCGACGGGGCGGGGGCAACGCTGGGAAGAAGGGTCCTGCCACCCAGAGCCTGCGAGCGTGTGGCCACCGCCAGAGCAAGTGTCCAAGCCACAGCGTCCCTGCAGCACAGCCAAGGCCTGAGAAGGAGCCTGGGACTTGCAAAGGAACAGACTGAACTGCCCTGACATTGCAGAGACACTGTTGAGATGTTCCCTGCCACAGAGCGGGGTGATGTGTTTTCATTAGCCTTTCCCATTTTTCCTTATTCCTGTTACAAATTAATTGTTAATTAAATAATTTGCCTTTGCTTTGAATTGTATGCAGTGATCAGTGGGTCAGGGAAGCATCCTGTTTAGAGAGTACACCCCGGAGTGGGGACACCCTAGCCCCTGACCTAGGTGACCACAGCAAGGTTGGGGGTTGAGCCCCCCAGGAATCCTGGGCCCAGCCTTGTTGGGGTTACGAGGACTCTGCCAGACAGGAGAGTGCAAGGGGAGTCCTCGAGGGCAGGGAGGCCTCTGGGTAAAGGAGGTGGGAGCGAGGACTCAGATCCTTCCGCTAGCCCATTTCACCGGGGTAGTGCAGAGACGAGGAAAGTTCCCCACAATAGCGGGACTATTCCCCCGCTTACACATAGGCGAGGCATCTACTTCCCCCTAGTGGCCTCTGGTTGCCATAGCTACTGGCTGTTAAGGGGGTTCACTGTAGCTTATGACTTTCACAATACAAAACATTCCCCAAGGATAACAGGAACACACTGACCCCTCCTAAAAGTTAAGGTTAGGATAACAGTACGTAATAAATATGTTTTAATCAAACCAACATGTACAAGGTGATGGGTAATAACTAGCCACATCAGGGGGCAGTAACTAAGTATATCAGAGGCAGTACATAACTTGTTTGTATCAGGGTATAAAGATGTATCTCAGAGGGAGTATCTTTGTCTGGCTTAGGGAGGAATGGAAAGTCCCGCCATTCACTGAACCGGTCCATTTTACGGGCATATATGTATTAGTGGTCCAGTAGAGTCCGTGGGATACTTGTACCGTGCTTTGTCAGCAATAAACCTGGCTGGGTGCCTTCATCCATTAATGAATCTTGTAGTCATTGGGTGGTTTGCTTGAGGTCCGCTGTGCCAGCTGTCTGCGCAGGGCTGAGGCGGCACACAGAGGGAACACACAGACGCAGCCAAACATCGATTAACATCTAACCACACTGGTGACCCACGACAGCTGATCTGGTAAGTAAGCGAGCTGTCCT
Organism: Macrochelys suwanniensis; assembly: GCA_033296515.1. NCBI lineage: Eukaryota > Metazoa > Chordata > Testudines > Chelydridae > Macrochelys > Macrochelys suwanniensis. The sequence continues at coordinate 211,235,930 of CM065775.1, read as the reverse complement.
CTGTAGGAATCACGATCTAACATGATAGAAAACCATGGGCTAAGGAACTCCCTTATTCCCTCAGTGAAATTTGAACCCACTAGATTGCCAGCAAGGGTGGTGGGGGGGGGGATATGAATTTAAAAAAGAAAGTGGGGAAACATGGACAGATGTGTCGTTCTGGGGGGAGCTCTCCTCTTTTTGCCTGTGAGTGATGTGACCCCCCCTGGATGGACTGGCCAAACCCAGGAACATTTGCCAGGATTCCTTCAGCCTGAAAGAAGAAAGGAGCCTTCACCCTATATAAGGGAGTCCTATATAAGGTTCCAGTCCCAGGGCCTAGGCAGCACCAGCAGCCTGGGTTCCCTGCCAAAGCACAAACACCCACCCTGGGGCCACCTCCTCTCTCTGTGGTGATTTCCTTTGTCCCACACATCTGTCTTGAGGACATAACCCCTGGAACAGGGTAGCACAGCCCCTGAGATTTCCCTATTCAGTCTCCAAGGGTCAGTATGCCCTATTACGCATCTCAATAATGTCTTTTTATTTTTCTCCTTTTGAAAGTAAATTGTTGTATTTCTGTCTCTTCATATGACCCCTGGCCCTGTTGAATGCAGACGACTGGAAGCGCCTTCTCTTGACATTTCTATTGCCATTGTATCCATGTAGAGATGAAGTGACCAAACTGAATGCAGGATTTGTGGTAAAGGAAAGACAGACATTTCTGTGAAATAGCGATGTACTCTGTGTGCGTTCTGCTACTGATTTCACTGTGGGGTCATTGTGATGTTATTAGTATAATATAATCTCATTGAAAGGTGACAGGGCCAGAAAGAGTTAATGAACTCATAGACTGACCTGACCCATGGCCGAACTTTAAAGACTGGTTAGGAAGAGATGTAAATGAACAGAGCTTTGAAATGCAAGTCTGCATTGTTAGAGATAGAAAAGTAGATGTTTGCTCAGGTCTTGTGATGTAAGCAAACAAGTCTTGTCTATGGCTATAGCTTTGATTCAAAGATCAAAAAGGGAATATTAACATTTAGGAAGATATTTGAGTGAAATAGTATTATTGTCTATGTCTCTTTGAAGATTGTGATAACCTGTGTCTGAACTGTGTAATGGATAAATTATCCTGTGTTAATTGCCATGATGTTTGGAAGGAGGAAAGTTGCTTTCTCAGGCCAAAAGACTGCTGGGAATGTATAAAAACCCTGGGACACGATCCTTCTTCATCTCAGATCTGCTTTGGGTTTCAAGAAAGGGAAACCCTAAGCCATAAGGATTGAGATCCACAGTCACTGACTGGAGCCACCCTGAATATGGACATTGGACTATAACCTATGGACTATTTCTAAAAGGACTTTTGGCAACTACAAGCTCATCTCTGCTATGTATCTGAACCTCAAGAATTGAATTCAAGTCTGTCTGTATATTGATCTTTTAACCAACACTCTCTCTCTTTTCTTTTTTTACTAAATTTTAGTGTAGTTAATAAGAATTGACTAGAAGCGTGTATTTGGGGTAAGCTCTAAGTTATTATTTAACCTGGGTCTGGGGCTGATCCTTTGGGATTGGAAGAACCTTTTCTTTTATATGATGAATTAAGATTTTCAGTAATCATCATCATATCTGACAGTGTGTGTCTGTATGGAGGCTGGAGGCTGGGCACTTCAAGGGAACTGTGTTGTTTGTACTTCTTAGTAACCAGTGAGGTACTATAGAAGCTGTTTTGTGCTGGCTTGGTAAATCCTGAATTTTGGAATATCCATCAGCTGGGGTTTGTTTGCCCAGTTCTGTTTGCAGTTCACCCTGATTGAGTGACCTCAGCAGGCTCCCACAGGCAGCACCGTCACAGTCATCCAGAGAACACTTCTGGCTTTTCCACTGGTCAGTACTCAGTTCAGCATTGATTTTAAACTATATTTGTAGATTGTCATGGAAATAAACATGCACTGTGTGAACATGATCAGTTTTACTGGGGTTTCTAGTAATGACTCGGTGACTTGTTACTTGTAGCCTTATTGGTTCAGTGGAAATTCAGATTCTTATTAACCCTCCTCTTGTCATTATTTTCTATAGAATTCATTTATAGTCCTAGCAGAAATATTCATCCTCTGCATTTATTGCTAATTGGGAAATCTTTTTCACAGTTTGTTTAATTTCAGGTGTGAATTACTCAGGGAGAATTCTCCATTTATCTCCTTGGATTCAATGAAAGTTTCAAATCTAAATTCACTTCAGGAACAACCATGTTGCTCATCTCAGAATGTTTTCTACCGGGTTTCTCACTTTTACCACATACCTGATGTGTAAACCCACCCTGCTATCAAACAGCCAACCATACCCAGAGGTGACCTTCCCTTGTCTCTTGGTTTGTTTATTCTCAGACTCTGCCTGTGGTGAGCCCTAGAAACAGCACAATTCATCTGACAAGAAAAACTTTCACTATGGGGAAGACTTTCAGAAAGGATTTAATATGAAAAAAAGCACAAAGTCAAGCTGAAGAAATTAAAGGCATAAAAAATCAGGAAACTTCCACCCCCTCCAAACACTGGAAAATTATACAAAAAAAGGTTATGAACCTTTTCCCACTCACTTTTGTATTTCCTGCAACTTCACACAAATCCTATAAAAACACCTGCTTTGTCTATCAACAAGACATGGACTTTTTCTGGGCCATCATTTCTGAGAGAAAGAGGTGAAGCATTTACATCATCACAGGGTTATTTTGTCCAATCAAATTGTTATGATATTGAACCCCCAGAGTCACCATGTCCCACGTCATCATAACCTGTGTCTCCAGGAGGCAGGGACGAGGTTTCTTTCTCCATCCCAGAGACAACTTCACTCCTCAGCGAGTGCAGACTCCAACCTGAAAATACCAAGGGAGATACATACAGTCAGTGGATCCATTCTGTGGTGATGTGCGGCTGCAGAGCAAGGTGGAGTGCACTTTATAGCAGTGGTTCTCAAACTTATTTGATTGTGGCCCCTTTCTTTGTATCCGTAGTAATTGACATCTACCCTCCCCGCCACACAAGTACAGATACCAAATTAAAAAAAAATCAACATGCAACTTTCACTAAATATGAAAAACATTAGGGCAAAAAGAGGCAATTTAAGTATATAGCTCTTCAGCTGCCCAGCTCAAAGGCAGCACTACCAGCAGCAGCAGCAGAGAAGAGCAGAAACACCAGACCATGACATCCTTACTTCTGCACTGCTGCCGCTGGCAGTGCTGCCTTCAAAACTGGGCACCCGGACAGAAGCCACCGCTCTCTGCTCTGGCTTCTCCCGCCGCCCCAGAATATATTCTGTGCTGCCCAGTTTGAGAACCTCTGCTCTACCGTATGGATTGGGAATCAGTTCCCCTTCAATAGTGGGTCTATGATAAATTCTAATCCATCATCCCTATACATAGTCTGGAAATTAAAATCTTTGGTTTCCAGACCAGGTAAAGTTGCCAAGTGTCAGCTGTAGCTACCAGTCACTTCATGTACAAAACCCAAGCACTTACCAGCCAGGACCACTTAGTTAAGAACATCATAACTTTTACTGTGCTCTAGCAATGAACATTAGCACGTTATTCTTATCAAGTACTAATCAATGCACATTTCATCACCCGTGCACCTCCTCTGGGATGCCCCATGGTGTCTCTGGCAGATATTGTATAGGATTCTGCCCAAGGACAATGGGCAAGCCCATCCCAGATTTTACAGGACGTGTCATGGGCTCTTTAAGACTGGTGCAGCAGTAACAGGACTCGGGTGTATAGGATTCTGCCCAAAAGATACAAGCGCAGTGAACTGGTGGGAATCGAGCACATCCAGGATGTGGCAGCCATACAAGGATTGGAACCTAGAGGCAGAAGTATCCTAGGTATCTTGCTGGTTTAACCACGAAGTACCACCCAGCAGGGACCTAGCTGTTCCTCTCCCTATGGCAGGCACTGAAGTCTCTGCTTTGAGGGAATGGAGAGATGAGAGAAGGAGAGTTTGTCTCACAGGTGTTGGGTTGGCCAGGGCTGTTCCCTTGTTGTGTACCCCACATGTCCAGCCCTCCCATTCTGCAGAGACAGTGTGAAGCATAAACAGTTCTCCACTCACCTGTCTGTGAATCCCTGTGCCTGTTGTTCACTCCAGTGCCTTGCTCATCATTCTGCCACAAACTAGGATCACCTTCAGGGTCAGACACTTCTCTGGCCTCATCATAACCATCCCCAATGACATCTCCAGGCAGGGCAGGGGCATCTGATGTGAAGTAATTAAGAGAATATTCAGAATGAAGGTAGAACTAAACTACAGATGCACCAGCCTCATTGGTCCCTGAAGATCTCTGAGCACTTCCACCCTCAGGGCGGTAAGAGGAGCCCTTCTCTGGAACCCTCAGATTGAGGGGGTTTACTATTACATTGATTTGATACATTTCAATAGCTGATTGAGTGGATCCTAGAGCTCCCAGATGACGAGGGGGAGGGGGAGTTGTAGAAAGTGGTGACTGGGATCTAATCCAGAGGGATTGATCCACAAGGCATTTGGTTACAATAATTACAATTGTAAAAGACTTGTGTAAGCAGAGTCAGGATGAGCTCCACCCTGACATCTGGTGTTGAGCTGTGGCAAGTTGTGGAAAAGAACTTCAGGGGCTGACCTCATTTACATAGGCACACCCACCCCGCCTAGCATGCACCCATAGCAGCCCAAATGGTCACTTTGGGCTGCTGTAGGATCCCCAATTTTTCTGTTATTAGGGCAGGAAGAATAAACTGTTATTATACTGCCTATGTGAATCAAGGACAGTGGAACTGTACTTGGCCTTTTGTTATGATGGAGGGACTCGCCATCAACTAAGTAGCACTTGCTAGGCAAGGGACATGGGTTCCAAAACACAGTGAATTGAGAGAGGTTGGGGATAGGAATTAGTACATGGCACTGCACTGCACCTTGTGAGGGTCTGAACTGATTGCATCTTCTTCTCTCTCTATTGTGGAAGATTAGAGCTAATTTTGAGTTCATTAGGAGTCTAGGTATAGACTGCTGAGTTGAAATCACTTTGGGTTAATGGTGTATGAGCATTAGCTCCCCTTACTACAAGCTGAAATCACTAAAGAGCTAAAATTATAAAGAGCTGAAATCACTGAGCACTGTATTAACTAGTGGGGGAGCCTGATGATCTATTGCTGAGCGGCTGGTGGAGCAGTTTGTGGGACGGCTGGCAGAGCAGAGCAAAGCCCCACAGAGGGGCGGGGCAGTCAGCTTCGAGCCATGTAAGGTGCCCCTTACCTCTCCCCTCCCCATTTCCACCCAGACCTGGGGGTGGGGGCGTTAACACTCTGCAGATGAACTTTTGAACTCTGGGGCTGGACTTTTGGGTTGTTGTACTTTTGGGATGTTGGGTGATTTTTGGGTTGTTGGGCTCAAGAACCAAAGGGAAAGGACATAGCCCAGTTTGCTGGGATGGGTCTTCGCTCACAGTTTGGTTTATGAATCCTAGTTGTGGTGTTTTCCCAATTTAATGTTGATGTTGTTTACTTCCTGTTATGAAATATTTTCTGCTACACCGAGACTCTGTGCTTGTGAGAGGGGAAGTATTGCTTGTGTGAGGCATCTAGGGGATGTGTGTAAGATTTTCCCAGGTCACTGGGTGGGGGCTCGAGCCAGTTTTGCATTGCGTTGTTGAGAGGGAACCCCTATGTACTGAACCTGGCCCTTGCTGCTATCAATTCGGCCTGGCAGAAGGGTTACACTTAGAATTGTCCAGAGTTTGTTCCTGGCTTCCTAAACTTGACATTATGTTTAAAATGTCTTTTCAATGCATTCTTCTAATAAAGTTTACCCCATAAACTGACATCAGTCTCCAACGTACTGACACCCCACTGGGAGCTGAGCCAGCTAATAAGGGTGGGACATGGGTCCTTGGGTGTAAAATCTCTGTCCCACCCACCCCCCTGTCACAGCGTGTCTGACACAGATGTATATAAGCTATCTTAGCTGAATGCCAGGAAAGGTTGGCAGGAAACATTGCTGCTATGTAAAAGTCTCTGGTTCGGTGTATTGTCTTTACAAATAACCTTAGTGCTCACGACAGTGAGGGTCACAGGGCTGACCTGAGCCAAGTACCGTGTGGGCAGCTCCTGAGTGAACTGCTCCTTCCATCCCTTCAATGGGCCTCTGTCATGACCTAGGACATCACACACTTCCCTACCCCTGGGCCTCCACACAGCTCTTGTAATGCACCTGGTCAGCACACCTAGCGTTAAGCCAATAGACAATACTGGTGGCTGAACTTTGTGGTTTCTTAACAAACCACTATTGACCCTACTGGGAAATACATTTAGATTTTCGTCACGGTGACATTGCTTCCAGGAGGAGGATTCACTGCTCACCTCGGCCGTCTGGAGTCTGGGGGACGTCTGTCAAGGCAGGCTCCTCTACGTTATCGTAATCCAGCTGAGACCCCCCCGGGGAAGCTCCCTCTGAAACAGCAAACACCACACTCAGCCCATGGCACCAGCAGCATCTCTTCAGCTCAGGTGGCCCTTATAACTAGAGCTGTTTATCATGTCATGTGAGAAGGGACGCAGGGGGGAGGGATAGCTCAGGGGTTTGAGCATTGGCTTCCTAAACCCAGGGGTGTGAGTTCAATCCTTGAGAAGGCCATTTAGGGATTGGGGCAAAAATTGGGGATCGCTCCTGCATTGAGCAGCGGGTTAGACTTAGATGACCTTCTAAGGTCCCTTCCAACCCTGATATTCTATGATTCACAGGGGGCCCATGTTGAGAAGGGCCCAAGTCAGAGAAATACAATAAAACAGGAGTCCCAGAAATAACAAAGGGCCAATCCTGACCCTGCATAATCCAACAGCAGCTCTTTTATGTGTTTCAGTGGGAGCAGGATCTGGGCTTGTGCTGAGATCTTGTTCAATGGAATTAGACCCTGTGATAAATAAGGGGGGTGTAGCTCCCTTTGATAGATACCCAGCCAGCCAGTTAGCTGTAAAATCCCTCTTGGTAGCTGTTCTCTACTTGCTTTACCTGTAAAGGGTTAAAAAGTCCCCCAGGTAAAGAAAAAAAAATGGACACCTGACCAAAAGAGCCAATGGGAAAGCTAGAACTTTAAAAAAATTGGGAAAGAAATTTCCCCTGTGTCTGTTGTTCTCTGGGCTGCAGGGACACAGAGCAGCAATGCTATAAACAGGAATGCTGTGTAAGGTTTGAATCAGGTATGAAAAAGTGTCTTCCATACCTAGAAGAAATAATTTGCGTATGGAATATTTAGTTAGACGCAATCAGGTTTATTTCTTATTGTGGCTTGTGGATCTCCTCTGGGCTAACCCCAGATGCTTTTGTTTGCTTGTAACCTTTAAGCTGAACCTCCAATAAAGCTAGTTTGGGTGCTTAATTTTTGGAATTGCTTTTTTAAAATCTAGCAAAAGCCCAAGTTCCAGATGTATTTTCTTTCTTTTTGTTTTAATAAAATTTACCTTTTTAAAGATGGATCTGGATTTTTGTGTCCTACGAGGTTTGTGCACATGCTGTTTGATTAGCAACAGCTAATTTCCTTTCTTTTCTTTCTCAGCTTTTCCCCGGAGGGGCGGGGGTGAAAGGGCTTGAGGGTACCCCACAGGGAGGAATGCCCAAGTGCTCCTTCCTGGGTCCAAGGGATTTTTTTTGCATTGGGTGGTGGCAGTGTTTACCAAGTCAAGCTCAGAGAGGAGCTGTAAACTTGGGAGTTGAATACAAGCCTGGAGTGGCAAGTATTAATTTTTAGAATCCTTGCGGGCCCCCACCTTCTGCATTTGAAGTGCCAGAGTGGGGAATCAGCCCTGAGAGACCCGACTGTGTAAAATGGGAACCGTGTGAGGGGAAATAGCTGCAGTGGTAAAAAATGTCATAAAAATTCTGTTCTCTGCCCAGATTTGGGTCTCTTGGCCTGAGTCTACCCCTCCCCCATTACCTTGTTCTGATCCAGGATCATTTTCTCCATCGCTGTTCCCAGTGTAATACTGCAGCTTTGTCACTGAATCATCTGAATAGGAGACTGGAGAGATGAGAACCAGAAATTCATCACAGTGAGAACAGCAGAACTGTGGGACTGGGAACACATCTGGGGCCAGGAGCAGGATTTCCAGTCTCAGTCTTTTCCTTCTTCATTTATTGAGGTAAATGTGACTGAGGGGATGCTAAAATCTGACCTAAAAGATGCTGGGGTGAGTGAAGGGCACATCTCTGGCTGCTGGTCCAGGGAAGTTCCACAATGGTTCTAGCCTCCTCAGCCACAGAGGGGAACTCCTCCTTCTTAGGGGAAATACCCGCCTCCCCCATGAACCAGTCGATCAGCTCTCTGTGGTATTTCCAGATTAGGCCAAGACAGGCCCAGAGCAAAGTCTGTGATTCACTGTAACCATCTTGGCAGTGGTGCTAGGGGACGCCCTGAGCATGTTCCCAGAGCCCTACCACAGCACAGCCCTTGGGCAGGATGTTCCCATCAGACATTGAGACAAAAATGGCACAAAGGATAACAGAGCCGTGACTCAAAGTCAGGAGGCTCTCCTGGGCTGATTGCTCTGCTCTGGGGACAGGAGGGAGCCCACCTAGCAGACCAGTGATTGTGGTGGGAGGGGGATACAGAACATTCCCTGCTCCAATGCTGCAAAGCAGTTTTCAAATAATAGTTTAGCCAGGCCCCAGACAGTACTTTCCAAGGCTGTAGGATGGGCAGAGTGACATTAACTGTTCCAAGAATTGGGACACAGTGTATGGTGGGAAGGAAAATCATCTCCCTCAGTCTACATGAGTAACTGCTGGTCTCACCACAGACCCAGCTCCCACAGCTGGAGCTTGACAAAAAGAACCCAGCTGGTTTAGTTCTCTGCCATGGGAATTGGTGGGGGAGGGAGGCAAAAACCCCCAACATTGTTTTGAGCGAAAAATGACTTTTTGGGGGTAATTTTTGACAAATGTAAAAGTAAAAAAAATGTTTAAGGTTGAATGAAACCATTTGGTGTTCTTTTTGACATTAGTTAATTTTTGTTTGTTTTTATAGATAAAATTAAAGGAAATTTCTAATGGAAAAATACTATCAAATTAAAAAAAAAATGTTTTCTTTAGAAAATATTGAAATGAAATGAATTGTTCTGTGTGTATTTGGAACAACTGGTTTAAATCGACAGGAATTTGAGAAATGTTTCAGTATTTCTGAATCTGCATTTTTCACCAAAACATTTTGTAATGAAGATGTTTGTCCAGCTCCAATGACAAGCTCACAAGGCTGAAGCTGCTGTGATTTAACTCTGGGTCAGGGCTACGGTGACCAGATTTCCCAATTTTATAGGGACAGTCCTGATATTTAGGGCTTTGTCTTATATAGGTGCCAATTACCCCCCACCCCCTGTCCTGATTTTTCACCCTTGCTATCTGGTCACCCTAGTCAGGGCGTCAGATGGAAAGGGCATTAGATAGCTGCTCCTTGTTAAGAGTGAGACCCACAGACCTGAGCGACTGAACATCTCCTGCTTCTCTCTCATCAGGTTATAATCAATCTCCTCGTACACGGCCTCAGAGAAGGGATCCAAGGGTCTTCTGGAACCTGAAAACAAAGGGCAGGGTTTGCACAGGGTCATTGAAACCAGAGATGGGAAACACTATGGGATCATCCAGCCCCTCCCCCTGGGTCCAGTGCAAGCCTGAACCCTACAGCACATTCCCACTGCTGGAATTTAAATGAGCCAGGTGACAGGGTTTCTTTCCACAACAGCCCTTTGATGATGGTTCCCAGGGCTAGTTCACTGTCAGGAAGCTTCCTCACATTCATCTCAAATGTTCCCTTTTTAATCTCATCCCATTATTCCTGGCTATTCACCTTTGGAGCAGTTTAAATAATTCTTCCCCCATGCTGGTGTTTATCTGAAAAATGGTGATAACAGTTTTTTTTTTCATAGACTTTAAGGCCAGACGGGACCATTAGAACCACTGCATTTCATCCAGATACCGCTTGGTTTGAGCCCAACAATGCACTTAGACTAAAGCATTTCAGTCCTCAGGAGAATAAGCTATTGTGTGCCACAGGCAGAAATCAGGAGCAACAAAGGTACCACCAATGCATGGCAGAGAACTGACTATGTGAGAGATGCCTAGATAATCCGGGCAGGTGATCCATGCTCCATGGTTCAGAGGAAGAGAAAAATCCCCCAAGGTCCCTTTTTGCCAATCTGATCTGGGGGTAAATTCCTTCCTGACCCCAAATCTGACAATTGGTTTGACCTTCAGCATGTGGAAGAGACACACCAGACAGATATCTTAGAAAGGGGTTTCTCTATACCACCTCAGAGGTCCAGCCCATCCCGTGTCACATATCATCTGTAGCTAATGTCTGATGCTTCAGAGGAGGGCAAGAAACAAAACAAAGCAAAACAAAACACCAATATGGGGGCTTCCCAAAATTCCTTCCTGACCCCTGCAGGCAACTGGCTGAAGCCCTGATGCATGACATCTGATTATAGTCATTTTCTTACTGCAAAGCTGTGAATGTTACATGTATCTTGATGACAATCCCATTCTCTATCTTCTTGCCAAAGAACTGCTAGCTAATATTTGTATAGTGTGCTATAGATCTACAATCCCCTATAAGTGCTAGGTTTGAGTACAATACAGTATAATGCTCGTTTCCAGCATTTCTCCTTTCTAAGATTGCCTTTCCTACTGGATCACTCTCTTCAAGAACTATTTACCTCAGCTCTATTTTTATACACTTTTTTTCCTAACAATATTTCCTATGTCTCTAGGTCCCTTTTCCATGATGTCTCTTCTCATGATATTCAGAACCCATTCCTGCGATGGCTACTGCAACTCCAGGCAGTATCTTTAGGAATCACTGTATTAAAGCTATGAATGGTTTATGTACCATTGTGTTCTGTTGAATGTGGGAGGGTTACCACAGCTCCTCCAGGAAGAAAAAAGAGAGAGACGTGTGTGGGGGGGTGATTAAGGTGAATCACTGAGATTGGAACAATTCCAGAAAGGTAACAACCTTCAGAGTGGATTATACAGACTGATTCAAACTGGGTTACCAGACACCAAGAGCCAACCAAAGGCTTCTGATATGAAAGGCTGAGTTTAAACAGACTCAGGCCCTTCATTTTGATTCAGCAGATCATAGAATCTCAGGGTTGGAAGGGACCTCAGGAGGTCATCTAGTCCAACCCCCTGCTCAAAGCAGGACCAACTCCAACTAAATCATCCCAGCCAGGGCTTTATCAAGCCTGACTTTAAAAACCTCTAAGGAAGGAGATTCCACCACCTCCCTAGGTAACCCATTCCAGTGCTTTACCACCCTACTAGTGAAAAAGTTTTTCCTAATATCCAACCTAAACCTCCCCCTCTGCAACTTGAGACCATTACTCCTTGTTCTGTCATCTTCTACCACTGAGAACAGTCTAGATCCTTTTCCCCTGCTGGAGGAACCAACTAGGGGAAAAGCTCTTCTTGACCTGCTGCTCACAAACAGGGAAGAAATAGTAGAGGAAGCAATAGTGGATGGGAACCTGGGAGGCAGTGACCATGAGATGGTTGAGTTCAGGATCCTGACACAAGGAAGAAAGGAGAGCAGTAGAACAGAGACCCTGGACTTCAGAAAAGCAGACTTTGACTCCCTCAGGGAACTGATGGGCAAGGTCCCCTGGGAGAATAACATGACGGGGAAAGGAGTTGAGGAAAGCTGGCTGTATTTTAAAGAATCCTCATTGAGGTTGCAGGAACAAACCATCCCGATGTGTAGAAAGAAAAGTAAATATGGCAGGCGACCAGCTTGGCTTAACAGTGAAATCCTTGCTCGTCTTAAACACAAAAAAGCAGCTTACAAGAAGTGGAAGATTGGACAAATGACCAGGGAGGAGTATATAAATATTGTTCAGGCATGCAGGAGTGAAATTAGGAAGGCCAAATCACACTTGGAGTTGCAGCTAGCCGGAGATGTTAGGAGTAACAAGAAGGGTTTCTTCAGGTATGTGAGCAACAAGAAGAAAGTCAAGGAAAGTGTGGGCCCCTTGCTGAATGAGGGAGGGAACCTAGTGACAGAGGATGTGGAGAAAGCTAGTGAACTCAATGCTTTTTTTGCCTCTGTCTTCACAGACAAGGTCAGCTCCCAGGCGGCTGCACTCCGCAGCACGGTATGGGGAGGAGGTGACCAGCCCTCTGTGGAGAAAGAAGTAGTTCGGGACTATTTAGAAAAGCTGGACGAACACAAGTCCATGGGGCCAGATGCACTGCATCCGAGGGTGCTAAAGGAGTTGGCCGATGTGATTGCAGAGCCATTGGCCATTATCTTTGACAAATCATGGCAATCGGGGGAGGTCCCGGATGACTGGAAAAAAGCTAATGTAGTGCCCATCTTTAAAAAAGGGAAGAAGGAAGATCCGGGGAACTACAGGCCAGTCAGTCTCACCTCAGTCCCTGGAAAAATCATGGAACAGATCCTCAAGGAATCAATTCTGAACCAATTCTGAAAGGAGGGGAAAGTGATCAGGAACAGTCAGCATGGATTCACCAAGGGCAAGTCATGCCTGACTAACCTAATTGCCTTCTATGATGAGATAACTGGCTCTGTGGATGAGGGGAAAGCAGTGGATGTGCTATTTCTTGACTTTAGCAAAGCTTTTGATACAGTCTCCCACAGTGTTCTTGCCAGCAAGTTAAGGAAGTATGGGCTGGATGAATGGACGGTAAGGTGGATAGAAAACTGGCTGGATGGTTGTGCTCAACGGGTAGTGATCAATGGCTCCATGTCTAGTTGGCAGCCGGTATCAAGTGGAGTGCCCCAAGGGTCGGTGCTGGGGCCGGTTTTGTTCAATATCTTCATCAACGATCTGGAGGATGGTGTGGACTGCACCCTTAGCAAGTTTGCAGATGACACTAAACTGGGAGGCGTGGTTGATACGCTGGAGGGTAGGGACAGGATACAGAGGGACCTAGACAAATTAGAGGATTGGGCCAAAAGAAATCTGATGAGGTTCAACAAGGACAAGTGCAGAGTCCTGCACTTAGGACGGAAGAATCCCATGCTCTGCTACAGACTAGGGACCAAATGGCTGGGCAGCAGTTCTGCAGAAAAGGACCTAGGGGTTACGGTGGACGAAAAGCTGAATATGAGTCAACAGTGTGCCCTTGTTGCCAAGAAGGCTAACGGCATTTTGGGCTGTATAAGTAGGGGCATTTCCAGCAGATCGAGGGACGTGATTATTCCCCTCTATTCGGCACTGGTGAGGCCTCATTTGGAGTACTGTGTCCAGTTTTGGGCCCCACACTACAAGAAGGATGTGGATAAATTGGAAAGAGTCCAACGGAGGGCAACAAAAATGATTAGGGAGCTGGAGCACATGACTTATGAGGAGAGGCTGAGGGAACTGGGATTGTTTAGCCTGCAGAAGAGAAGAATGAGGGGGGATTTGATAGCTGCTTTCAACTACCTAAAAGGGGGTTCCAAAGAGGATGGATCTAGACTGTTCTCAGTGGTAGAAGATGACAGAACAAGGAGTAATGGTCTCAAGTTGCAGAGGGGAAGGTTTAGGTTGGATATTAGGAAAAACTTTTTCACTAGTAGGGTGGTGAAGCACTGGAATGGGTTACCTAGGGAGGTGGTGGAATCTCCTTCCTTAGAGGTTTATAAGGTCAGGCTTGACAAAGCCCTGGCTGGGATGATCTAATTGGGTTTGGTCCTGCTTTGAGCAGGGGGTTGGACTAGATGACCTCCTGAGGTCCCTTCCAACCCTGAGATTCTATGATTCTTTGGAACCCCCTTTTAGGTAGTTGAAAGCAGCTATCAAATCCCCCCTCACTCTTCTCTTCTGCAGGCTAAACAATCCCAGTTCCCTCAGCCTCTCCTCATAAGTCATGTGTTCATGCCCCCTAATCATTTTTGTTGCCCTCCGGTGGACTCTTTCCAATTTATCCACATCCTTCTTGTAGTGTGGGGCCCGCACTACATGGGCAGGACCTTCTGTCCCCGGGGATCCCAACACTGAATAGTTGGAGGGATGTTAGTCTCCCAGGCTGCCCATGAGGAAGACAGGTGATTTCTGGTATGTTCAGCAAGTGTGGAGGAATTTTATTGTTTTTAATGTTTTCTCTGTCATACTTTTATCCTACTAATAAGGTGTAGCCTGCTGAGAGAGAGCTGGGTGGTAGCTTGTAACTGCTGGCAATACACTGCTCATAGCCCTTGGGGAGAAAGCACAGCATGGGGGCTGGCCTGTAGGCAGACTGGTTTGCTGGAGGTATCACAGTGGAAGGCAGGGGGCTGTGCAGCATTAAAAACCCCTGGCCACAAGGAGGTGGGATGGGGGGTTCCCACCCAGAGACAGGTGACAGCGGGAGGCCTGAGTAGACACTCCTGGACTGGATCACTGGAGGGTGCAGGGGAAACAGATGCAGCATCTCTGAAACTGTAAAGGTCCCTAGCTAGTATCATCCCAGATTTCATGGCTGGGCTGTTCCACTGCCAGACAGGTAATGAAATATTAAATGAGAGAGGAGTTAACAGGCACCCTCAGCCACCCCACCCAGACCGGTATCACTCCTCACCCTGACACCCTGCAGCCCCCCTGCTATTGCAGAGGCATTTCACACAGTGACACCAAGCAGGACCCACCTCTGCGCTGTGCCCTGGCACTTCGCACCTGCGCCCCCAGGATGATTAAGACCAGGCAGAGCAGGGCCCCCAGGATAATGCAGACGACCACGGGCACCGTGACTCTCCCACTGTCAGTCTGAGGGCGGCGCGGGGGAGCTGGATGGAAATGAACATGCAACAGGGAGAGATTATCTTGTGAGAGTCCGGGGGGAAGCTCCCCAGTCACTCATTGCATGGCCCAGGACAGCAGGGTAACGGGCTGGGACACAGTCTATGCGCTATGGGGGCAGCTCACAGGCGGCTGTTTTAAACATGGGCCCTGCCCTGACAGCTGGAGACAGCAGACTGGAATTGTCCTGCTCAGCACGGCCTGCAGCTCACACCCAGGGTGTCATTCACCCTCAGATTTCACAGGCCATGGAAAGGAGCTCCTTCCCTCAGGCTGCAGCTTGCAGTTCCTCCTCTGTGATGTAGCTCCAGGGAAATTGAACCCTTCATGGGAGGAGGGGGATGTTTTACCTGTGGTATTCAGAGAATCTGTCCTCTCTGTCAGACCTGCAAAGGGAAAGGGAGGAGAGTTGGAGCCTGGAGCAAGGGGGAGGTGACGTGTTTGTTCCCAGGGGGAACCTCACCTCTGAGAGTCCCTGGGTGTCTCCAGCTGTCACCTCCACAGCACAGGGCCTGTTTGTTAGTGATTTAGGGCCCAAGTCCCTTGTTCCCTGTGCATCAATGAGGACTCTAGTAACAAACCAGCACACTGGGGCCTGTCATGGATGCAGGGGTTATGTGGGCTGATGCCTGAGCCAGTCTGATCCCACAAAGATCCCACCCCAGAACATCCATGATGCTCCTGCACACAGGAGATGGGAGGGCCTGGTCTGGAACCATAGGGATGGGGGGGTGGGTTGATCCATCCTCCTCCCTGAGAATTACAGCATGTAGCAGAAACATCTTCAGTCACTCACCTGAGCAATTCACGGCAGCATCCTCCTTATGGCCACAGTTGCTCTCACCCCAGGGCTTGGCAGGACAGTCCCAGAGAGATGACTCTGTCCCTCTGCAATTCAATGACTCCACCCAGATGGGACCAGTCCCCTCGCCAAATGCAGCCTCGCCCACGGCAGATACAGCAGATCCACAGCCCAGTTGTTTACACACAACGTTAGCATCCGCCATGTCCCAGGAGTCATCACAAACTGTTCCCCAGGAGCCACGGTACCAAACCTCCACTCTCCCCAAGCATCTGTCCTCTCCTCCCACGACGCGTAACTTCTCCTGGTCTGGAAATGCAGAAACCTCACGTTACTGCGACAGCTGGGAAAGTCCTTAGAGACCAAGAGTGAGACAGTGAGAAGCAGAGATACCTGTGCAGCTTGGAGAGTTCGGGCATTCGACAAACAGGGTCTGAGTTGGTTTTGCTTTTTTTCCTATTGAGAGAAAAAGCTGAGGTGAATGCACTGGGTTGTGTGTGTGATGTGGTAGGAGAATTTATCTGTATTTTAAACCCCTAATTTGAGCATTGTATGAACTGAAATGTGAACTCTGGGTCATTTAATATCTAATTAATTTGCTATTCAGCTGTTACTCAGACACACAAGCCAACATGCACACAGACTTCTGGGGATTCCAGTCTTGACCCAAACTGCACAGCCTGGACTCATCTCTTATTGTTTATCCCAAAAGGAGTAATAACCACAGAGCTGCCTAATGACGGTCTCTAGGGAGAGGCTTTTCTTTGCTGTCACATTACCTTCTCTCACTGTGTAACACTGGTCTCCTTTAACAACAAATTATAATCAGACAAATGCTCATTCATATAAAAGACTGTGAAAATATGTTTGTATCTTGTGCTGAGAATTTAAATCTGTCTACACTGAGATGTGAACAACAACATGTTCTATCCTAACCCTTCAATTAATTGAACACATCGCATACGTGTGTGTGCATGCGCACATGCAGGTAGTTTCAGCATTACCAGTGCAAGAAATATGGGTCTCTTCTGCTCGGTTATCACATGACTTTGGATTCCATTGGTCTGATGGGCACTGCCAGAGGGAGCTGTGCTGCTCACTGCATGCAACGTGGTCCAGCCATGTGGGACCCTTTCCATATTCAGAGCCTCCTGCAATATACCCTCTGTCTCCACAGTTCAGCTGTTTGCAGACAATTGCTGGGGTGGCTCCGGACATCTGATTGGAGCAAACACTGCCCCACGTCCCATTGTAGAAAACCTCCAGCCGCCCTGCACAGTCACTGTCGCTCACCAGTCTCAGGTCTGTGAATTCTAGAAGGAAATGCACAAAAAGGGAATTTAAATTGTCTGATTCTGAAATGAACTGAGGTGTGAAGAGTGAAATCCCAGCGATTGTTAACTATCCTGTGCATCATTCTGCAGGAGCAACTGCTAGAGAACCACTCCAAGAATGAGAGACTCTTTTATACAGCACAGGCCCCCAAGAAATACAGTGGGCATCTCTGGAAGGCCACCATTTAGCATCAGCTACATTGGATTGTGACATTGGCAGGCCAGATGCCAGCCTCTTGCCCAGGCTGCAGGCCTTAGCTGAGAACTGACAATCTTGTAGCTGGAAACCAGGCCAGGTCAACTGTGTGTTAGTTTTGCTCAAAACAGGTATTAGTCTTGTAAGAATGTATTTTGTGTGTAGACTCTATGAAATGGTTGTTAGTTGCTGCAGGCATTAATCTCACTTATAATGTCTGTGGTCCATGCTACAAGAAAATATGTAAATTTTGCTTTATAATTGAAAATGTTTTCTCTGGACTTGTGAACTCAAGCATGGGAATCATCCCCACTCCCAATCCATCCCCAAGGATTATCAAAATCAG
The DNA here is from genome assembly GCA_033296515.1 of Macrochelys suwanniensis. Lineage (NCBI taxonomy): Eukaryota > Metazoa > Chordata > Testudines > Chelydridae > Macrochelys > Macrochelys suwanniensis. The sequence goes on along the minus strand of CM065775.1, from coordinate 211,218,476 downwards.
ATGGGCTATGAAGGATCATCACAATATCAAGGATTGGTTAATGGCCTTATCGCACCCATGGAGCAGTACATGCAGAAGGCCTCGTCCCATAGCTTTGAAGGCTGGAAGAGGGAAATAAAAATATTAGATGTGATGATTTTTCATCTTTTTGACTATTTGACCTGTGACATGGCTAGAGACACCAAACTGAAGCCAGAGACCCCAAGGGGTTACCCCTCGGTCAGCGCTGAAGGACATTTGGAATTGACAGATCACTACAACTCTGTCACTCCTAGGGTGTAAATGGTAACTCATTTGTGTGTAGATGATTGCTTGCTTTAACCGTGTAAATAACCCTTTTATTTCTTTTTCCTAGTTAATAAACCTGTATATAGTTTATTACAGGCTTGACTACAGGCATTGTCTTTGGTGTAAGATCCAGGGTACCAACTGATCTGAGCCACCTTCTGCCACAGTCCTGAGCCGCCCCCAACACTCCGAACCCCTCGGCCCCAACCCTGCCACACATCACCTCTATACTGGTGCACATAACAAAATTCATTCCACACATGGATGTAAAAAATTAGAGGGAACATTGGGCCAGGAGTTCACATCTGTTACTGTCTTGGTTGAATCTACTTATAGAACACACCACCAGTTTGGGGTATTGCCTTGTTTCTCACCATCTGCCCTGAGGTGCCGTGAGCCACTCCAGACAGCGTGACAGGGCTCATGAGATCAAATAGTCTGACATTCTGTAAAACAGCTGCATAGAGCCCAATAACTTGAGTTTGACTTAGATATAACTTCCAGAAAGGCATCCGGTCTAGACTAGAAGACTTCAAGAGATGCAGAAATGCACCATTTCCCTGGTAGTTTTTTCCAATGGTTCATCACCCTCATTGTTAAAAACTTGGGCCTTATTTCTGATGTGAATTTGTCTGGTTTCAGCTTCCAGCCATCGACTCTTGTTCTGCCTTCATCCATTAGATTAAAGAGCCCTTTAGTAAGTGGTATGTTCTCCTTGTGACTGAACTTATGCACTGTAATCAAATTACCTCTTTATCGTTTTGATAAACTGAACAGATTCAGCATCTTAAATCTCTCACTGTCAGGCTTTTATTCAGGCAATCAGATCACTTTTGTGGCTCATCTCTGCTCCCTTTCCAATTTTTGTGGACATCAGAACTGGACACAGTATTCCAGTATCTGCCTCACCATTGCCATATAGAAGAGAAAAATTTAGTCCCCACTTCTACTCACTACTTCCCTGTTTATACATCCAAGATTCGAATTAGCTCGTTTTGCCACACATGGCACTGGGAGTTCATGTTCACTTATTTCTCCACTAGGACCCTGCATCCTTTTCAATCATTGGTTTCCATGATACAGTCTCCTCCAGTTACCTGAGATACAGCATTCTAACATTTCGGAAATCTTGCAATATGTCCAATACCTCTAGGTGGGAGTTGAGGACTTTCTAATGGTGACCCTGGTAGGTAGTTACACAAGGGAAAGGGAGGCAGAGACAGTCAAGGAAAGTATCATTCTCAGCGAACTCCTTAACATCTGCCCCCTCCATTAAATCTCCTGGTAAATCTCCTGAGCCGTGGCTCACAAGAGCATTCACAGAACAGACCTGAGCAGAGAACTCCCGCATCCTCTTTGTGTCTGCAGTTGTGCTGGCCCCAGCCCCTGGAAGGACACGACCAGATATCGGATTCATTCCCAAAGCAGCTCACATCATCCAGCCAGATCTGCCCGGATCCTTGCCCATAATGAGCAGAGACAGTTGCATTGATGACACGTCCACATCCCAGTTGTTTGCAAATGACATTGGAATCTGACAGATCCCAGGAATCATCACAGACTGTCCCCCAGCTGCCATTGTAATAAATCTCCACTCTCCCGGCACAGCGACCTGCCCCATTCACCAGTCTGATCCGCCTGCTCTCTGTGGGGATAGATCCCAGCTGTTAATATGTATTTTCCCACTGAACAGAGAATATTTGTGAGATTTGGAAACGAGTCACCTGAACAAACGACTCCGACGTCCTCAGCAATTCCTGCCTGGGCTGTCTCAGACGTGGAGTTGTCACAGAGAGTCAGACGAGTCTCATTTCCTGCACACTGGACCCTTCTCAGCCCCACAGGGCCCGTTCCTCGCTCAGACTTAGCGGGGTTATAAGCTTTCTCAGCAACTCCGCACTGCAGCTCCCTGCACACCACGCTGGCATCGTTCATGTCCCACTGGTCATCCAGCACTCTGCCCCACACACCACGGAGGGAAATCTCAACTCTCCCATCACACCGGCTCTCTCCATTCAGCAGTCTGAGTGATTCAGAATGACCTGGGCTCAGGAGAGATGGGAAACACATTGAATAACACTCCCTGTTATACTCTAGAAATAATATAGAGTGTGTATGAAATTATGGACTGTTTCTCAATAAGAAGGTACCACCCAGTGATCAGAGTGTGTCACAGTGTTAAAGGGAACAACCTCTGTCAGAAGACACTTATTGTTTTGAATCTCTAAGTGGAAGATGCTATAAGGATTGTAAAACTCTGAGTTTGACAGAAGGGCTTTCTAGCAGTCCCTGTAAATGAGTGAGCGAGGGAATTCCTGCAGATTACTGACTGGGAAAATAGTCTCTGTGTGTGGTGGTGGAATGGCTGCTGAGGTTTGTAGTCACTTTATCCAGGCTTAAATGCCTGGAAGCCAGTGAATGGTGTCTGAACAAGCACTTAGCAGGTGGGTCGTGAATGATTTAGGCAAGTTTGCCTTGAGGGAGTTTGGCCAATGGAAGAGCAGGGCTCATGGTGGTCAGGAACAAGTTATTGTTGCTAAATTCCCTTAGTTCCCTCTGATCTTAGTTCCCAACTTTCTTCATTCACCTGGGTCTAGTGCAGGTGCTCCTAGTGTTAGTTTGTTCCTGGCACTGGTGGTTCTGACTGGAGCTGTCCCCTGAAATGTGGTGTCATCTCTGAGTCCAACGTGAGATTCCAGCTGATCAATCCACACCACACTAAGCAGGTTGTGTGTGGAGCGGGTAAGGGGACGTGCTCTATTGGTGAATATTGTGACTTTCTGGGGATGTGAATCTCAGTCTTTGTGTGTGTCTCAGAATCAGTGAGTCCTACAGCAAGGTGGTAAGTTAGGAATTACTCACTGAGTTCAGACACAGGTGCAGCCAGGAGAGACTGACAATGTTAAAAGACAACAACAGAGCTAGTGCAGGGCACCCACACTGGCTGTGTCAGGTACAGTATCTACTAGTATGGCAACCTGACGGGTGCAGTGCGTGTGCACTGGATCCAAACAGCTCAAGGATCTTGGTACCCAAATAACATTTCCAGGCTAAGAGTGAAATCCTGGCCCCACCGAAGGCAATGGTAAAACCTCCATTGACTTCAATAGAGCCAGGAGTTCTCCCTAAGACTGGACCAGGACAATGCCTGCATGCAGCTAGTGTAGAGCAGAGGTGTAGCCAGGGGTGGGCCGTGGCCCACCCAGTTAACATCCAGGTCCACACAAATCAGGGCCGAAGCCCCCTGAATCCACAGGCTGGGAATCCCAACCCCGGCTCAGTGTCCGTCAGCCTGCCCACGTCTTTCTCCTGCTGGGGCCGTGCGCTGCTTCCCTGGTCTCTGGCCCCAGCACTAGCCCAGTGGGATGTGTGCCTTGTAGGGGCAGGTCTGGGCAGGGGTAGTGCTGGGGCCAGAGACGGGGGCAGCAGCTACCAGCGCCGGCAGAAAAGGGACACGGCTGGGCTGACAGACACTGAGCTACCGTTGGGAAGGGTGAGTGGAGCTCAAGCCCCGGCGGGACCCCCCTTCACCCCAAGGACACACCTAGGGTGACCAGATGTCCTGATTTTATAGGGACAGTCCTGATATTTGGGGCTTTTCCTTATATAGGCTCCTATTACCTCCCACCACCTGTCCAATTTTTCACATTTGCTATCTGGTTACGCTAGGCACGCCCCGTAGCCTGTGTGCCTGGGGCAGCCTCAGCTTTGGTGCCTGCTGAGCGGTAATGGCTGTCTGGAAGGGGTGGAGGGAGGAGAGGCCCCCCCTCCTTCCTGCCCCCTCCCCAGGGCACCGGATCCCTCCTGAACCCCTCCCTCTGCCCCCCCCCATCACTGCTCACCCCCCGAAACCTGTTCAGTTAGAAATGCAGGTAGCAGCCTCTAAGAGAAGCAGGAGAAATGTGAGGTGAATTTCCCCAAGGTACAAAGGTATCAGCTGTAAAGAGGAGAGGAGACCTCTGTTGTGAGTGCTGGGCAGCACCCTGTAGCCTTAGTCATGGTGTGTAAGGGCACCAGTGACTCTGGGCTCTGTGGGAGACAGTCTTGGAAGCTGTGTGTACATTATTAGGAAGAAGGTTGAAATCCAGGGCTTCTGCAGTAGGTTTCTCTGTAAGGACCCCAGTTCCAGCCAGTCAAGAAGCCCTATGGAGACTCTGTACATGAATTTGAAGTTGGGGCAGAGAGGGGAGCTGTAACATCATTAAGTAGGGGGGTCCCTTTGGTGAGAGGAGAAGCAGATGATCACAATGGCCTCTTTGGGTGTTAAAACTCTGCGGATCTATAGACCCAGAAGACAGGCTTCATTTAGCCACAAGGGAACCAGATTGGCTGGCCATTAAAATTAAGTTTTCTAGTGAATTATTTTTCCTGCAGTGCCCTGGCCACTTTCAGTGTCCAGGATGGATAAATCGGGGTTGTGCAGCGTCAGGCTGTTGCCTGTACGACCCCTGCCCCATTCGCTTTAGAAACTGGAAAGCCTGTGGAGAATGAGCCGGGGAGCGGAGGAGGAACTAGGATGATCTTGTTAAGAGCAGTGACCATCATTCAGTAGATCTCAGTTCTGTTCCTGCCTCTGCCGCAGATTTTACAAGTGATGCTGAGCAGGTCTCATAAGTCAATTTTATTGTGGTCTGATTTGCAGAAGTACTGAGCACTCACAATTGCCGCTAGGGTCAAGACAAGATGTGGCTGCTCAGCTCTTCTGCAGTCAGGCAGTGTGGTCGGGTGGAATGAGCACAGGGCTGCGAGTCAAAAAACTTTGTTTTATCCTGTCTCTGCTGCTGACTCACTGGGTGGCCTTGGGCAAGTCACTTTGCTTTCCTCTCTCAGTTTCACCATCTGTAAAATGGAACTAATAATAATACTTACCCACCTGCTTCTCTGGAGTTTGGTGAAAATGTATTCATGTCTGGACAGTACTTTGAACACATAAAACTCTGCAGACATGGTGAGTACTCTGAAGAATGAGGCCCTGAGGGTCTCAGGTTGCTGCCCAATCACCCCAAGGTTGGAATTTTAGCTTTAATCATTGTATGTAAAATTTTCAAAAGCTGCTAAATGATTTAGGAGCCTAAGTGCCATTTTCAGAAGTGACTTAGGCAGCAAGAAGTTGAAGTCTGCATGGTTCTTGGGCTCCTACGTTACTGGAGAAAATGGGACTTAAGTCTCTAAGTCACTTAGGCACTTTTGAAAATGTTATTTTTGGGCTTCTAAGTGCCCAAGTCACTTTTGAAATGGGCATCATAAGAGTGTGCTATCTCCCGGGGTGTTATGAAGACAAATTCATTAATGTTTGTGGTGAATTCTCATACTACAGTGATGAGCACCCTAGAAAAGCCCATGAAGAAATTAATAATTCTGTACAGTGTTTGTATGGTACGTAGAGTGAATAAGGCCCTGGATCACATGTTGAATAATCATAGAATATCAGGGTTGGAAGGGACCTTAGGAAGTTATCTAGTCCAATTCCCAGCTCAAAGCAGGACCAATCCCCATTTTTTGCCCCACATGGCCCTCTCAAGGGTTGAACTCACAAGCCTGGGTTTAGCAGGCTAATGCTCAAACCACTGAGCTATCCCTCCCCCTAATAAATAATGAGGATAAAAAATATTCAACAGCTCTCCCATCCCCTGAGCACCATTATGCCAGTGCACTGAAAGAGGCAGGAGCTGGGGGTAGGTGAGAATAACAGGATGTGTGCATGCAATTAGACTGTATCATAATGTATATGCACAAGGGAGGGTGGGGGTCTGAATTAACATTCCACAGGTGTTAACCTTAACGCTGGTATTTTATAATTCTTGTGCCTTTGGCTTTGACTAAATACACTAAATAACGCTGTTTAATTTTATTCTTTTATATAAAAAGTAACTATTAGAGCCGGTCAACAACCCCAAATTTTTCCTGTGAAGTATTTCAAATGCATTATTTCAATTTTTAAACAGCTCTGAGATACTGACATGTGGAAATGGAATGAGGATTTTTGTTTAGATTCTAACTAAAATGTTGAGTCATTTCAACTTTTGGAAAATGAAACATTCAATTTTCCTTTCCAGTTTTTAGATTTACAGGTTTTCTCACTGCCTCCCCCTTTCTATGTTTTTATCGTTTCTTCCACTGTAAAAAGTTAGAAAAAAGTAAAAAAGTAAGAATGCAGGGGGGAAATCTTTTGAGTTTTTCACTTGGAAAGGTGTGAAAAAAGTAAAAAAAGCTAAGTGAGTGAAAGCACTATTTTCTCTGTGGTGTGCTACCAAAAATACCCTCAGCAACTCATGTGAGAGAAGGGAAATGGTGATTTTCAGCAGTTTATATTTCAGCTAAACCCGGAAGGAATCTCACTGCGCTAGGAGAAGGCATCTCCCTGGCCCCAGCACTGACCCCTTCCCGAATTGCAAAGGCTGCAGCAATCAAGGAAGGTGTGAGAGCTTCTCAAGAAGGTGCCAAGAATATTTTATAATAGAAAGTGTGAAGCAACCTCCATATTGGAAGTCACTACTAGCTCCCCCTCAATTTACTATTGGAGAAGGCCAGGGACAATGAACTGGTGACATTTATGTAACCCGAAGGACAAAGTGCTGCCCCTGCTCCACTGCCCTGTAGAAGGACAGAGTTGCTGATGTTTTTACTGGAGAATCCAGGGCATTCCCGGGTCATCACTATTCTTTTTGTGATAATATTTACTTTAATTTTATCTTTAATACATTTATTATTATTATATGTGCTTTGGGAACTAGCTCCCCCTCTCCTTGCTGTACCCTGAGGTTCCCCTGCTCTGGGACCAGTGTCACACACTGAGGGGCAAGTGTCATTAATCCAGCATCTCCCCTGCACTTACCTGAGCAAACCACACTGGCATCATTGTTGTGTGAGCACTGAGGGGCCCCCAGTGCAGTAACAGGGCAATGGTCCAAATGGGTTTCAGTTCCTCTACAGTGAAATGTGTCTGTCCAGACAGAGCCAGTTCCCTTCCCAAAATTCGCTTCTCCAGGAGTAGATAGAGCAAAACCACAGTCGAGCTGATGACAGAGAACGTTGGCATCTGGTAAATCCCAGCGTGAGTCACAGAGGGTTCCCCAGGCACCAAGAATCTGCCTCTCCACCCGTCCTGAGCACGCTGTGCTGCCGTTCACCAGCCGGAACCCTGTGTGCCCAGGAGAGAAGGGGTTTAGAGAGGGAGACTTGGAGCTATTTTATACCAAATAGTTAAAAAAAGGAAAGTCGGGGGGCATTTGATCACTTTCTCATTATCTTGGCTTGTTCAGGGTTTTGTTCGGGGGGAGGGATAGCTCAGTGGTTTGAGCATTGTCCTGCTAAACCCAGGGTTGTGAGTTCAATCCTTGAGGGGGCCATTTAGGGATCTGGGGCAAAAATTGGGGATTGGTCCTGCTTTGAGCAGGGGGTTGGACTAGTTGACCTCCTAAGGTCCCTTCCAACCCTGATATTCTATGATTCTATTAAACCCAGCTCCCTACACAGTGAGATCACTATATTGCTTCACCCTAAGCTAGAATACACATAATTGGGATTTTAAAGACGTTGTGCTGAATTCTTACGTGAGCATATGACACCAGCATCATTTGTGTGTGAGCACGTCTGATTCACTTGTAATATCCTGAGACAGGAGAACAGGAGAGACTCATTCCCCACACACTGGAAATCTTCAGTCAAGATTTCTCCTTGTCCTTCTCCAAAGTGACCTCCTCCTGGGATAGATACAGCTATTCCACACTGTAGTTCATTACAGATAACGTTGGCAACTTTGAGATCAAAGTGTGCATCACAAACTGTGGTCCACGTGTTTCCATGTTTTATCTCCACACGTCCTGAGCAGGCACCATCTCTTCCAACCAGCCGGGGCTTAATGTGTCCTAGAAAGTCAATGAAGGCTGAAAATTATAAACGGGGCTTTGGGAATTGAGGTGCTCCACTGGTATAAAACTTTTCCTAAAAGCTCATTCTAGGTCAGTGGCAAAGTGATAGAAATAGAAAAGGCAATATATTTAAAAAATGGCAATAGTGGGAATTAGAGCAACTCAATATACATTAGAAGTTATGATATTAAGAAAACTGATAAGGGAAGCTAAAGACATCATGGTAAAATCTGTGACTGGGAGGACTATGAAAAATAAGGAGTTTTTAAAGTATATTAGGAACAAACAAACAAAAAAATCCTAACAATGCTGTAGACCCATTAGAAATGGAGATGGTAAAATTGTTAATAATGAGGCAGAAAAGGTAGAGGTGTTCAATATGCATTTCTGATTTTGGACAGTAGCAGGATGTCTATTCATATCCTGTTTAGAGGATGCCTCTCTCTGCAATCTATTGGTACCTAAGGAGCATGTTAAATGGCATTTACCAGGGATCAACATTTTTTTTATATCAGCAGGCCTGAATAGCTGATAAAACCACAGAATAATAGTAATGTAGGGTTGGAAGGAACTTCAAGAGATCATCTAGTCCATCTCCTCATTCCAAGGGTGGTTTAAGTATACCTAGGCCACCCCGACAGACGTTTGTCTAACTTGTTGTGCAAAGTCACCAATGATGGGGATTACACAACCTCCCTAGGTACCTTGTTCCAGTACTTAATTATCGCTATAGTTAGAAAGTTTTTTCTAATATCTAATCTGAATCTCATTTGCTGCAATCTAAGATGATTATGTCTAGTCCTACCCTTGGTGGATATGGGCAACAATTGACAAACAATCTTTCAGTTATTTGAAGACTATCATCAGTTCACCCCTCAGTCTTTTCTTCTCTAAACTAAAAATGTCCAATTCTTTCAACGTTTCCTTATAGATCATGTTTTCTAAACCTCTTACTCTGTCGCTCTCCTCTGGACATTCTCCAATTTTCTTAAACAGTGATGAGCAAAACTGGACACAGTATTCCAGCTGAGGCCACACCATAGCTATGTAGATTGGGACAATTACCTCCTGTGTCTTACATATGACAATCTTGTTATACAAGTCAGAATGACATTTCCCTTTTTCACAATAGCATCACAACTTTTCAGATTGTGATCCACTATAACCCCAAGATCATTTTCTGCAGAACTGCTGCCTAGTCAGTTATTCCCCATTTGGGTTTTTTTGCATTTGATTTTTCCTTCCTAAGTCTAATGGTTTTCACTTCTCTTTATTGGATTTCAATTTACTGATTTCAGACCAATTCTCCAGTTTATCAAGATCATTTTGAATTTTAACCTGGCCTTCCAAAGAGCTTGCGACCCCTCTCAGCTTCATTTTTTGCATTGTGTTATTGGAACGGAACCCCTAGATACTGAACCCGGCCCTTGTTGCTGCCAACTCTGACTGGCAGAAGGGTTACATACACATGGAGAACCAAAGCCTAGAGATACGCTGTGGCCAAAATGATCAAAAGCATCCACTGATTTTGGGTGCCCAACTTGAGTTACCCATGTCCTGGCTCTTGAGAGTACTTAGGCTTGTGCAGCACAGCTCCCACTGCCTTCAGTTTAGAGCTGTGAGTGCTCCGCACTTCTTCAAATCAGATGCTCACGGTCTCAAGGGGGCCACCCATAAAATGAGGAAACACAGTTAATGACCAGCTGTGAAACATTTGGTTTCAGTGACTTGCCAAGCATCACATGGGAACTCTGTGGCAGAGGCAGGGATAGACTCTAATTCCCCAGGGCAGCATTCAACTGCCTTAAGAAGAGACCCTCCTTTCTCTTCCTGCAATCCCCTGCCTCATACACTGCACACTTCAGAATTTCTGCAACAAATGAGGCAGGGAGTCGTACAGACAACCGCCTCCTTCACTCCACAGTTCTGATTCAGAGCACTGTCTATTCTGTGCACTAAATGAGGCAGGGGTCCTGTGGAGAAAATAGCAAGTTATCGTGTAATGAAAGACTGTATCCTAATGCATATGTACAGATGGGTGAAAATAAAGTTGCAAAGACAAGTTTAATTCTGCCATTTTCTTATTTTTTACAGCTCAAATTTGCAAACTTAACATGCCTTGCAAATAAAGCTTTGTGCATAATTTCCTAGGTTTTTAAAAAAGCTAACTGAAAAAACAGAAGTTCCAAGAAGCGGAATCATGTTGCCACTCTTGGGCTGCCCCCGTCTCGGTTTTACCCGGACAATCCGGTTTTTGGTTTCTGTGTCGAGTGCCATTTAGGGTTGCCAGGTGCCTGGTTTTCTACTGGAAAGTCTGGTCGAAAAGGGACCTACATGGCACCCGAACCAAAAGTCTGGTTTCCACGGGGAGGCACCAGGTCATTAATCTGCACCAGCCCCTGCACAGCCAGGGCCACTTTGTACCTGCAGGCAGGCTCCTTGAGATAATCCAGCAAGTGAGGAGAGGAGGGAGGGAGATGAGTGAGCGACAGGGACAAGGCCTTGAGGGGAAGAGGCAGGGCCTCAAGGAAAGAGGTGGATCAGAAGCAGGGACTTGAGGGAAGAGGTGGAGAAGAGTGTAGCCTTGGGAGGAAGAGGCAGGGCAGGGAGCATTTAATATATGGAGGTATGCCTATCTCATAGAACTGGAAGGACCTTGAAAGGTCATTGAGTCCAGTCTCCTGCCTTCACTAGCGGGACCAAGTACTGTCTCCTGACAGATTTTTGCCCCAGATCCCTAAATGGCCCCCTCAAGGATTGAATTCACAACCCTGGGTTTAGCAGGCCAATGCTTAAACCACTGAACTATCCCTCCCCCCTCGAATAGAGCCTCGAGGATCCAATTACCAGCCATTAGAAAGGTGGCAACCCTGTGACACCCACATCAGCAGAATTGGAACCTTTAGCTCCACCACGGAAACCTCTGTCATCCTCTTTGTGGACCAGCACTAGAGGGGGATTAGAAACCTCTGTCATCCTCTTTTCAGAGTGGTAGCCCTGTTAGTCTGAGCATGTGGGCAAGACTCACCAGCCAGAAACCCAGGAAAAGTTCTCTGTAGTAACTTCTAACATCCCATCACTAACCATTGGGCCTATTTACCACTGATGGCAATTAATTGACCTTTGACTAAGATCATGTTATCCCTTCAAACCATCCCCTCCATAAACTTATCTAGCTTAATCTTGAAGCCACATAGGTCTTTTGCCCCTACTGCTTCCCTTGGAAGGCTGTTCCAGAACTTCACTCCTCTGACGGTTAGAAACCTTCGTCTAATTTCAAGTCTAAACTTCCTGATGGCCAGTTTATATCCATTTGTTCTTGTGTCGACATTGGTAATGAGCTTAAATAATTCCTCTCCCTCCCTGGTATTTATCCCTCTGATATATTTAAAGAGAGCAATCATATCTCCCCTCAGCCTTCTTTTGGTTAAGGTAAACAAACCAAGCTCCTTGAGTCTCCTTTCATACGACAGGTTTTCCATTCCTCGGATCATCCTAGTAGCCCTTCTCTGTACCTGTTCCAGTTTGAATTCATCCTTCTTGAACACGGGAGACCAGAACTGCACACAATATTCCAAATGATGTCTCACCAATGCCTTGTATAATGGTACTAACACCTCCTTATCTCTACTAGAAATACCTCGCCTAATGCATCCCAAGACCACATTAGCTTTTTTCACGGCCATATCACATTGGCGACTCAAAGTCATCCTGTGATCAACCAGGACTCCGAGGTCCTTCTTCTCTTCTGCTACTTCCAACTGATCTGTCCCCAGCTTATAACTAAAATTCTTGTTATTAATCCCTAAATGCATAACCTTACACTTCTCACTATTAAATTTCATCCTATTACTCCAGATTACAAGGTCATCCAGATCTTCCTGTAGGATATCCCGATCCTTTTTTGAATTGGCAATACCTCCCAACTTTGTGTCATCCGCAAACTTTATTAGCACACTCCCACTTTTGGTGCCGAGGTCAGTAATAAAAAGATTAAATAAGATTTGTCCCAAAACCGATCCCTGAGGAACTCCACTAGTAACCTCCCTCCAGACTGACAGTTCACCTTTCAGTATGACCCGCTGTAGTCTCCCATTTAACCAGTTCCTTATCCACCTCTCAATTTTCATATTGATCCCCATCTTTTCCAATTTAACCAATAATTCCCCATGTGGTACTGTATCAAATGCCTTACTGAAATTGAGGTAGTTTAGATCCACAGCGTTTCCTTTATCTAAAAAATCTGTTACTGTCTCAAAGAAGGCAATCAGGTTGGTTTGGCATGATCTACCTTTTGTAAAGCCATGTTGTATTTTATCCCAATTATCATTGACCTCGATGTCCTTAACTACTTTCTCCTTCAAATTTTTTTCCAAGATGTTGCATACTACAGATGTCAAACTAATAGGCCTGTAGTTACCCGGGTCACTTTTTTCCCCTTTCTTAAAAATAGTACAACCCCTGAGTTTACAGAGTCACTGAAAATTCTTGCTAATGGGCTTGCAATTTCATGCGCCAGTTCCTTTAATATTCTTGGATGAAGATTATCTGGGCCCCCCAATTTACTCCCATTAAGCTGTTCGAGTTTGGCTTCTGCCTCGGATATGGTAATATCTACCTCCATATCCTTATTCTCATTTGTCATGCTGCCATTATCCCTAAGCTTCTCATTAGCCTCATTAAAGACTGAGGCAAAGTATTTGTTTAGATATTGGGCCATGCCTAGATTATCCTTAACCTCCACTCCCTCCTTAGTGTTTAGCGGTCCCACTTCTTCTTTCTTTGTTTTCTTCCTATTTATATGTCTATAAAACCTTTTAGTATTGGTTTTAATTCCCTTTGCAAGGTGCAAAGGGAATTAAATTCTACATGACTTTTCTACATGACTTTTAGCCTTTCTCACTGTATCCCTACATGCTCTGACCTCATTAAGTTAGCTTTCTTTGCTGATCCCTCCCATCTTCCACTCCTTGTATGCTTTCTGCTTTTTCTTAATCACCTCTCTGAGATGCTTGCTCATCCAGCTTGGTCTACAACTCCTGCCTATGAATTTTTTCCCCTTTCTTGGGATACAGGCTTCTGATAGCTTCTGCAACTTTAACTTGAAATAAACTCAGGCATCTTCTGCCTTTAGATCCATAAAGTTTTTAGTCCAATCCACTTCCCTAACTAATTTCCTTAATTTATTAAAGTTAGCCCTTTTGAAATCAAAAACCCCTGTCTCAGATTTATTTTTGTTTATCCTTCCATTTAGTTTGAACTGAATTAGCTCATGATCGCTCAAGCCAAGGTTGTCCCCTACAACTATTTCTTCTATGAGGTCCTCACTACTCACCAAAACCAAATCTAAAATGGCATTCCCCCCTTGCTGGTTCAGCAACTACTTGTTGAAGGAATTCATCAGCTTTCACATCTAGGAAAATCTGAGCCCTATTATTATTACTAGCACTTGTTCTCCAGTCTATATCTGGGAAGTTGAAATCTCCTGTGATCACACAGTTCCCATTAGTATTTGCTTCCTTAAAAACATTAAAGAAGTCTCTATCCATATCCAAATTAGATCCCGGTGGTCTATTGCACACCCCAAGCACTATCCCTTGGGACACCCTAGTAGTTTTGTTCCCCAATGTGATTTTTGCCCAGACAGACTCTGTCTTATCCATTCCATCACTTTTTATTTCTTTACAGTCTACCTCATCATTGATGTACAATGCTACTCCACCACCTTTGCCTTTATTTCTGTCTTTCCTAAACAGCACATACCCTTCAATACCTGAACTCCAGTTATGACGACTATTCCACCATGTTTCGTTATCCTTATAATATCTGGTTTCACTTCCTGGACCAGTAGCTCTAGTTCCTCCATTTTGTTACCTAGGCTCCTCGCAGACATCTTAATTTTTGCTGTTTGGCCTCACTCACATTCTTTACCTAATTTGGTACGGACATTGTACCACCAGTATGACCTATTGGACTAGTATCCACTCTGCCCTTCCTCCTTATGTCCATTCGCCTACCCCCGGCTATATCCTTTCTTACTTTGTTTTCTTCCCTCTCAATGTTAAAATCCGGTGAGGAGATTACCTGGACATCTCCCAACCATCTCCCCCAAATTCCTAGTTTAAAGCTCTCTTAATCAGTTAGAATCTGATTTTGAAGGGAGTAGGGGGCAAAGCCAAGTGGGAGGCAAGAACATGATGAAAGGAAGAGACGTTTGCCATGCTTTTCGTCTCTCTTCCACCTACACCTACAGACACCACAGCAAGTGACTGAAGCGCTAATCAAAGGGGAGAGCCTGGCTGAAGAGCAACCAGCCAGCCTGTGGTGAGAAGTATCTAAGTTTGCAAGGGCACTGAAAGTGTTAAGATCAGCTTAGAATGAATTTTGCTTTTATTTCATTTCACTAAATCTGACTTGTTATGTTTTGACTTATAATCACTTAAAATCTATCTTCATAGTTAATAAATTTGTTTTGTTTATTCTATCTGAAGCAGTGCATTTGGTTTGAAGTGTGTCAGAGGATCCCCTTGGGATAACAAGCCTGGTACGTATCAATTTCTTTTTTAAACTGATGAACTTTTTTAAACTGATAAGTTTGCAGCATCCAGTGGGCATAACTGGACACTGCAAGACGGAGGTTCCTAGTGTTGTGTCTGGGGCCTGAGATATTGGCTAGTGTCTTTCGGTTTCAATTAGCTGGGAGCAGCTTATGTGCCAGGGGCTGTGCGTGACCAGCCCAGGGGTGGGGGTTCTCACAGCAGAGCAGGGTAAGGCTGGCTCCCAGAGTCAAGGATTGGAGTTAACTAGCAGATCACCAGTCCACACAATACCAGAGGGGAATGTCAGAGTGGCGCAGTGAGCAGTGTATATATACGGCTTGTTACTCCAAATGAAGTTCACATTTTATATTTGTGATTTTAAGTGAGTCTTAAGTGCAGTGGCTAAGAATAGTCAGGAGGTGGACACAGTTTTGTTATTTTCTGTTTTGTTTATTTCGGGTGAGGGAAATAAGCAAAAGAAAGCAGAAAAACTACTACCAGTGAGGCAGCTACAAAACTAGAGCTGGCCAGACTGGAAGCGGAAGAGAAGGCAAAGGATCGTGAGTTTCAAATGTGCCCGGCAGAAATGAGGCTCAAAGAAGCAGCCAGGGAAGCAGTCAGAGAGGAGGCTGCACACAGAAGGGCCATGGAAGAAAAAGAAAAAGAGTGGGAAGAAAGAGAAAGAAAGAAGGATGAAAGAGAGAGGAAAAAGACCAACTGGACCTGCTAGAGAAGCAGAACCAGAACCCCCCGACCCCAATGACTCCCATCACTCCAAAAATCCACAAATGGAAACACTTAGGCCCTGCATACAGTGAAGAGGATGATGTTGATGAATATCTGATTACCTTCGAAAAGCTGTGTGTGTAATACATGAAATCCCTGATAAAATAGTTCCTACCCTGATTGCGAAATTAACTGGTAAACCGTGAAATGTATTCAATGGAATGCCTATTGAAGATGCTTTAGACTTATGGCGGGCTTTGTACTTTGTCACCCCTTTGTTTCTGGGGGGGACGAGGTTAACCCCGCCTCCCTGCTCTTCTACTACCTGGTAGCAGTTCTACTACCTCCCCGGTCATCAGGGCTGTATGGCCCAATGGTCAAAGTCCTTCTAAATCCACTCCCCGGGGGATAGCGCGGCCTAGCAGCCGGAGTCCGTCTATCTCCTTCGAGATACAAGGGGAGTTGGTGAATTACGTCTTCACACTGATGGGGACTGGGGTTCAGAAACCCCCGGTAGGGGAGCCCGGGGCCCACCCGCCTCCACCGGGCTCCAACCCAGGGCCCTGTCTTTAATGGCGTGATCCTCCCCGGGTCAGCGGGGAATCCTACCGCAACACGCTGCCCTTAGAGTGGTGGGAGATACCACTCCCTTCCCTTTCCTGGGTCACTTCCTACCCCTTCTCCTGAGGTAGCAGTCCCTGGGGCATCAGGGTCTTCAGGTTCCTCAGCCCCCAATGCTCCCTGGGGTTCTGACAGCTGCCAGTCTCTGGTCCCACTTCCCGGTCTCTCAGTTCCCTCCTGAACGAGGTACTGCTGCTCCTGGGCTGGAGCTTCCGCTGGGCTTCCTCCTCCCTCAGCCCTGACTGAGCAGCTCTTCAGGCTTTTATACCTGGCTCCCTGTTGGAGCATGCCCAGCAGAGCCTCAGGGGCGTGGCTTCCTCTGCCAGCAGGGAAGGGTTAACCCTCTCAATACCAGTGCGGGGCCAGCCTGCCCCGTCACACACCCTCCCCCATAGAATGGTGGTAGGGGTTCCCACTGCCCCGTCCTCTTCTTCATCCTTCTCTTCTCCCATCCAGGAGAAAAATTCCGCATTTCCATGGGCCTTACCTGGCCTGTGAAGCACTTGAAAGGAATAGGGCTGGAGGCACAAATACCACCTCATAATTCGGTCATTCATTTCTTTCATGCTGTTGATCCAGCGGAGGGGGGCGTGATCAGTCACTAAAAAGAAGTGGTTCCCCAGCAAGTAGTATCGCAGTGTGTCGACGGACCACTTAACCGCAAGGGCCTCCCACTCTATGGTAGAGTAGTGCGTCTCGCGTGGAAAGAGTTTTTGGCTGAGGTACAAAATGGGGTGATCTTCACCCTCTACCTCTTGTGATAGTACAGCTCCTATACCTACTCCAGATGCGTCTGTCTGGAGCATGAAGGGCTTCGTAAAGTCAGGTTGGGTTCACACAGCCTCCCGGGTCAGGTGTTCTCGGAGTGCGTGAAAAGCATTCTCACATTCCTCCGTCCATTGGACCTTCTGGGGCTGTGTTTTCTTTGTTAGGTCCGTTAAGGGGGCGGCCAGCGTCGAGAAATTGGGGACAAACCGCCGATAATACCCCACCAACCCTAAGAACTGTCGTACCTGCTTTTTGGATTTTGGGGTGGGGTAGTCCCTTAAAGCCCGTACCTTATCTACCATGGGGCGTAATTTTCCTCGCCCTACCGTATAGCCTAAATAAGTCACCTCCCGCTGCCCTAAATGGCACTTGGCCGGATTTGCTGTGAGGCCTGTGTCGCCCAAGGCTTGTAGTACCTTGGTGAGGTGCTGAATATGGTCTCCCCAGCCGGAGCTATAAACGACAATGTCATCAATGTATGCCGCAGTGTACAAACTGTGGGGGCTCAGTACCTGGTTTACAAGCCGCTGGAAGGTAGCCGCTGCTCCGTGTAACCTGAAGGGCATCACCGTAAATTGGAAAAGGCCAAATGGTGTGGGAAAGGCTGTCTTCGCTCATGAGGTAGGTGTCAGAGGGATCTGCCAGTACCCCTTTGTTAGATCCAGGGTGGAGATAAATTCTGCCTGTCCCAGTCTCTCCAGTATCTCGTCCACTCGTGGCATGGGTTGGCGTCAAAGCGAGAGATGGCATTCACTTTGCGAAAGTCGATACAAAACCTCGCTGAACTGTCGGGCTTGGGGACCGGCACTATGGGACTTCTCCACTCACTCCGATTCTTCCACTACTCCCAGGGTTAACATCAGTTCCAACTCCTTCCGCACGGTCTCCCGCATTTTCTTAGGGAGCGGACGGTGGTTCTCTCTCACCTTTTGGCCAGGGATAGTGGCGATGTGGTGGCTGGTCACCGTCGTTTTCCCTGGTCGAGCGGACAGTACCATGGGGAACGCGGCTACTACCTGCCGTACCTCTTCTTGCTGCGTAGGGTCGAGCTCTTGGCCAATGGCTACCGGGCCTGGCTCCTCGAACTCGCTGGCTAGGGGCCCAAGTTCCGGTTCTGGGGGGTACGGGGCAATCATAAAACCCTCGCGATCCTTCCATGCCTTCAGCAGGTTAACATGGTATATTTGGGTGTCCCTTCGTCGCCCAGACAGCCAGATGTCGTAATCGACGGGCCCCACCCGTCGAACCACCTCAAATGGCCCCTGCCACTTGGCTAATAATTTAGACTCCGAGGAGGGCAGTAACAGCAGAACACGGTCCCCCGGTTCGAAGTTCCTCATCTTCGTCCCTCAATTATACTGGGTCTCCTGATTGTGTTGTGCTTGTAACAGGTTCTCCCTGGCTCAAGTGCCCAGTTCCCAAAGCCGTTCCCTCAAATGGAGGATATATTGGACTGAACTTTTGACCCGGGTTTCTTGCTCCTCCCAGGTTTCTTTCAAGAGGTCCAAAATTCCCCGGGGTTGTCTCCCGTAGAGGAGCTCGAATGGGGAGAACCTGGTAGAAGCTTGGGGCACCTCGCGTATGGCAAAGAGGAGTGCTGGCAGGTACTTGTCCCACTGGCGGGGATCATCCCCCACGAACTTCCGCAGCATCGACTTCAGGGTTCCATTAAAGCGTTCTACCAATCCGTCCATCTGAGGGTGGTAGATGGAGGTCTTAAGGGCCCGGATGTTCAGTAGTCTGCAGAGTTCTGCCATCAGTTTGGAGGTTACATTAGTCCCTTGGTCCGTCAATATCTCCCGTGGCAACCCCACCCGGGAAAAAATCTGTAATAGCTCATTGGCGATAACTGGGGCCGTAGTTGTTCGTAAGGGTACTGCCTCTGGATACCTTGTCGCATAGTCTACTACGACCAAGATGTATTTATTTCCCGAGCTACTTTTCTCCAGGGGCCCCATAAGATCGAGGCCTATCCGTTCGAAAGGAGTGCCGATTATAATCGGGTAGAGGCACCAGGGGAGCCCTGGGTACCCCCTTCGGGCCGGCCTTCTGGCACTCCGGGCAAGAAGCACAGTAATCCCGGACCTCTTGGTGTATGCCCGGCCAGAAAAACCGTTGGGCTACTCTGAGGAAGGTCTTTTCTCGCCCCAAATGTCCTGCCCAGGGGACCGCGTGGGCCAAGCAGAGCAGTCCTCTTTGGAACCTTCGGGGGACCAATAATTGCCGTACCTTGACTCGTGTCTCTGGCTCCTGGGCCACCCAATAAAGTAAGTCTTTGTGGATCTCAAAATGGGGGCCTTGGGGCCGATATTGCCGGGGATGGGCCTCTCCATCTTGGCTGACTGCTTGTTCCCAGGCCCGGCTAAGGCTGGAGTCCCCTTTCTGTTCCTCCAGGAAATCTCCATCGACCTCCAGCCACCTCGTTTCTTCTTCTGTCGGACCATCGGTTGGGGCTTGGCTCCCTCTGGTTGCTTCGGGCCCTCTTGATGTCCCCTCCAAAGGGTCTTGTGACCCGGGTTGGCCCAATAAACCCTGCCTCCGATAAGGGGTTCTCTTCCTCTTCTCGGGCTGTCTGCTCCACCCCTGCATAAGACCGGCGAAACCCGGCCAGTCACGGCCCAACACCACGGGGTACTCTAATCTAGGAGCCACTCCCAGTAAGCAGTGCGCTGCCTGTTGGGCGACCTCTAGTTGCACCCAGACGGTGGGGTAAGACTTCACGTCCCCGTCTATACATTGTAAGTGTATCGGGGCCCCGGTGGGAAGGGAGTCCTCTACCAGTCCCGTGCGAATGACGGTCTGACTGCACCCTGAGTCCCCCAATGCTAGGGTTGGGGTCCCCTCTACTCGCACCGGGATTGCCATCTTTGACAGCCCATCCTTCCAGGCTCGTCGGTCCGCCGTCAGGACCTCTCCATAATTACAGTCCATGTAGGGGCACTCTCTCCTGAAGTGCCCCCTTTGTCCACACTGGAAGCATCTATCGTGATTCCCCTCCGTAGGTAGGGTGCCTTGCAGTAGGCTTGAGTCCCCAGCCGGTCCCTCTAGGTCCCGGGACAGGCACGCCCCCAAGGGGCCCCAGATCTGGGGGTTTGACGGAGACCCTGTCGGGGGGGCAAATGGGGACCTCCCCCACTGGTCTTATGCATCACTCCTTCTGGGGGTCGGTCCCCCCTTCCTGAAGTCCTTGTCTTAAGACCCACTCGCTCTTCCGGTTCCACTGCCATGAAGTCTTTGACGAGGGACGTGGCCTCTGCGAGAGTCTTCGGCCGATGTCGCTGCACCCACTCCTTCCCACCAGTGGGCAGGATCCGGAGGAACTGTTCCAGCGCCACCGCCTCGGCCACCTGGCAACTAGTATGGCGTTCAGGCTCTAGCCACCTCCAGCAGAGGTCGCGGACCTTCTGGGCTACTGCCCGCGGCCTGGCTCCTGGCGGATATTTCTCCCGACGCAGCCTCTGTCGGTATGTCTCCGGACTGATGCCCGTCTGATCTAGGATGGCGGCCTTAACCTTCTCATATTGCAGTGCCTCCTGGGGGTCAAGATTGCGGTAAGCAGCCTGCGCGGGTCCCATTAGATACGGAGCGAGGATAGTGGCCCAATGCTCGAGGGGCCACTGAGTGGCCATAGCTACCCGTTCAAAAGTTACTAGGAAGGCTTTGGGGTCATCCCCAGGCCCCATCTTTGTCAGCCGTATCGGTAGTCCCCAGCAGCCCTCCCCGGGCCCTCCTCGGGTGGGGTTGGGGGAAGGACTGACTGCTGTTTTCAACAAGGTCGCTACCTGTTGGCAGAGCCGATCTTGACTTACTTGCTGCTGGGCAGCTAACTCCCGCACTAGCTGTTGCTGGGCTTCTTGTTGCTGTGCAGCCTGCAGCTGCTGCTGTGCCGCCAGTTGCTGCAACAGCTGTGTCTGCTGTTTTTTTTTTTTCTTCCTCTTTTATATGCATGATTTATTTATTTTTAAACAAATAGTAACTTCAGTCAAAAGCTCAAAAGTACAATACATCACAGCGACATGTCTTCCAACCACCAGGAATATTTCCTTCTGCTCCTCCAACTGGTTTTTGGACCCAGTTCTTAGTCGCCCAAACAGCCAGCAGAGTGGCTAGGTTCTCCCCTTTACTACTGTCCACATAGAGCCTAGCACAGGAACTGGCATGTTGTCAGAGATTAGATTCAGTGCAATGGGAGCTAAGCTGCATCATAATCCTTTGCTTTCAAACTATCACCTATCCCTGCAGCATCCAGGAACATGCTTGATGAACGCCACCTAATGGTCTATTGCAGAGATTGTTATAACATCCATATTCAGGAAAATCAACAAAGGGATTGTTTTTCTTAGTATACATGAGAGAGATGCTGCTGGTAAGCCACCACCTGCATCCACACAGACTATCTCTGTGGCCTGCTAGAAGCAGTACCTGAACCAAATGAGGTAGTGCGTGTTCTCTTTAAAGCTGTATCCTCCCACGGAGGGAGAAATACAAAACCACAAGTGCACAGAGAGAACAGTGCACTTAAATGGCCTTGGCAAGCCAGCCAGGGGAGCTCATCTATCAGCTGTGCTCAGAGATGAATATACTGTTGTAAGTGATGGCTCAGTCGAAGAAACAAGCCTTACCATGCAGCAGAGTTGGGTTAAAATACATATATCCCTCTGTAGCCCAGAGAAGCCACAGGACTGCTGTGCATCCAGGTGTTTAAAACAGTCCCATTCTGTGATCTTCCTCAGCCAGGCTTTAGACAACCCAGAGGAAGGAGAAGAGCAAGACACTAAACTGAGAGCATATTTAATGCTGCTACATATCATTTAAGAGATATGCTGTTGTTGCTGTTGTGCAGCCTGTTGTTGCTGATTCTCCAGCAGCCATTTTAGGAGCTTGTCAGTCTCCATCTTGTACATGCGGGTCCTTCTAGCAGGCCCTGGTCGATGCCCACATTCTCCACCACTTGTGGCGGGCTTTGCACTTCATCACCCCTTTGTTTCCAGGGGGGGACGAGATTAACCCCGCCTCCCTGCTCTTATGGCAGTTCTACTACCTCCCCGGTAGTCAGGGCTGTATGGCCCAATGGTCAAAGTCCTTCTAAATCCACTCCCCGGGGGATAGCGCGGCCTAGCGGCCGGAGTCCGTCTATCTCCTTCGAGGTACGAGGGAAGTTGGTGAACTATGTCTTGACATTGATGGAGACTGGGGTTCAGAGACCCCCGGTAGGGGAGCCCGGGGCCCACCCGCCTCCACCGGGCTCCAACCCAGGGCCCTGTCTTTAATGGCGTGATCCTCCCCGGGTCAGCGGGGAATCCTACTGCAACACGCTGCCCTTAGAGTGGTGGGAGATACCACTCCCTTCCCTTTCCTGGGTCACTTCCTACCCCTTCTCCGGAGGTAGCAGTCCCTGGGGCATCAGGGTCTTCAGGTTCCTCAGCCACCAATGCTCCCTGGGGTTCTGACAGCTGCCAGTCTCTGGTCCCACTTCCCGGTCTCTCAGTTCCCTCCTGAACGAGGTACTGCTGCTCCTGGGCTGGAGCTTCCGCTGGGCTTCCTCCTCCCTCAGCCGCCAGCCCTGACTGAGCAGCTCTTCAGGCTTTATACTTGGCTCCCTGTTGGAGCATGCCCAGCAGAGCCTCAGGGGCGTGGCTTCCTCTGCCAGCAGGGAAGGATTAACCCTCTCAATACCAGTGCGGGGCCAGCCTGCCCCGTCACAAGACTATTGTAAATTTAAAGATACTGTTTTGTGAAGTTTTCAAATTACCCCTGAAACATATAGAGTTATATTTAGGAATCTTAAGAGGGATGTTCCTATGAGTAATGGGGAATATGTAAACAAAATGAAAGATTTGTTGGGAAAATGTGTGAGAGGTAAAGAGGTGGCAAGTTTTGAGGGAATGTTGGATCTTGTTGCTCCAGAGCATTTCCTAAGCATTTGTAAGGCTGATGTAAAGCAGTGTCTATGGGACAAAGATGTAAAGTCTGTGGATGAGATGGCTTAGCTGATGCCTTCAAACAGAATCAAGCATCTATTGAAGGCAGGCCACAGAAAGAGGGGTTTAAAACTGGTGGGAAGGGAGGATCCCATTTTGCCCCTGGGAAGAGAGAAGGGCGTTGTGAGCCCAAACATTCTCTTACCCAAAAACTTTCCTCTGGTAACTCCTATCCCTAATAGCCTATAAAAGCAGAAAAGCCCAAAAGGTGCTATCAGTGTAATTCCACTGATCACCTGAGGAATAAATGCCCTGTGCTCGGAGGAAGCAGGCAACCAATAGCTCATGTTAGCTCTGCTGTCCTCAACACAGAACCCGCCCCCAAGCAATTGAAACCTATCATTTTGGTTTTGTGAGGTTAGCCTCTGCAGAACCAGATATGGAGCATGTTAAAGCTGTTCAAATTGATGGCAGGGAATACTTGGGTCAGAGGGATACAGGGGCCCAGATCTCTCTGGTTAAGCAGAGTGTGGTTCCAAAGGCCAGTATGTTGCCTGGCCAAATGGCAGAGATTGTGGGGGTGGTCGAAAGCAGATTCCTCGTACCACTAGCTAAAATCCATGTGGTTTCGGAAGGTTTGGAAAGTGTTTTGACTGTGGGGGTAACAGAACACCTCCTAGTCGACCTGCTCCTTGGTAATGATCAAGAGAGTCTCCTTGATTCTTCTGCAGCAGGGAGAAGACACTTGCTTCCAGGTGGGAGGGTGGTTGAGACCAATTCCTGCACTGCAGCTGGAGGCAACACCACGTCTGGAAGGGATGGGGCTGTAATGCCTGCCAGGGAGAGAACTGTCCAGGTTGTTAGCTGCCAGTAGGTTGCAGCTGAACCGGAGATAAACCAAGCTCTAGGGAGCAGAGAGAAATGTGTCCTAGAGGAGAGCCCAGAGAAGGGGCAGGGAATCTCAGAAATCACTGACGTGGGTGAGGATTCCCATGACTCTGTAACACAGGGAAGCAGTGTGCTTCCAAGTATGGGAAGGGCTGAGACTAGCTCCTTTCCAGCAGAAGGCAACATGCCCTCAGGCACAGGGGAATTAAGGGAAACTGTCCCAGTTGTTACCTGGCAGAGCTTTGCAGATGAACAAAAGAAAGAACCCTTCCTAGGGAGCACAGAGAAATGTGTCTTATGAGGTGTCCCAGAGGAGGAAACTGGGGAAGGAATAGTGGGGGTACAGGAATGTCTCCTCACTAGTCACTTGGAGCAGGATGCCCAGGACACTAGGAGGATGGCTGGGTCAGCATCTGTGCACCCAGGCACTCAGCCTGTGACTCAGGTTTTGAGAAGGAACTGTGTAACTGACCTCCTGGAGGGGAGCAGTCACACAGCTGCCTTCCCAGGGACAGAGAAAGGGGTGGCGGAGGGTACCCCAATCCAGGTCCCAATTTTTCAGGATGCTGTTTCTGATAAGCTTTTGGAAAGTAGCTGTGTCTCTTTAAATCAAGATGCAGCTCCAATGCCTGTGATAACAGAGGAGCTGGGACCAGGAAATTGCCAGGTGGTAGTTTGCCAGAATACAAATGACTCAACTGACAGAGAAGGGGGATGTTTTCCCTCAGGCTGGTGAGACACAGAGAACAGTTATGGGAAAGCTGCTGGGAAAAGGTGAATCTCACCAAAGGATAAACACACCTAGCCTAGAGAGCACAGATCATAGCCCTCTAGGGGGCAGAGAAGGACTCAGTGCTGGGAGGGGGAAACACAGGGTAACCCCAAAAGAGAAGCTGTGTTTTCTGCATATGTACAGTCCTTGGGTTGGGAGACCATTCCCCAAAGGGTCAGCCAATGTGCAGCATCCCCTTGAACATTTATCTTGCCAGACCCTGAGGGTAC
The DNA here is from genome assembly GCA_033296515.1 of Macrochelys suwanniensis. Lineage (NCBI taxonomy): Eukaryota > Metazoa > Chordata > Testudines > Chelydridae > Macrochelys > Macrochelys suwanniensis. The sequence continues at coordinate 211,193,852 of CM065775.1, read as the reverse complement.
GTCTATACTTACCCGCCGCGTCGGAGGAGTCGAATTGATCTTCTGGGTTTGATTTATCGCATCTTGTCTAGACGCGATAAATCGAACCAGGAAGTGCTCCCCATCGACGCCGGTAATACTGCTCCATGAACGGAGCAGGCGGAATCGACGGGGGACCCTGTGCGCTGCCGTGTGGACCAGTGGTGAGTACTTTGAAGTTCGAAATAAGATACTCACATAGCTGAAGTCACGTATCTTAGTTCGAACTTGGGGGGTACTGTGGACCAGCCCTGAGGCATCAAAATGCCAGAAACATGATTAAATAAAGAGCCACACAAAAGGGAACACTGGAGGGAAGGAAAAATCAGTGACTGATTACATAGAAGAGAGTCAAAGGACACCATGGGTAATGAACAAACCAACCTCAAACTTGAATATCTGAACAGAGGGCGTGATATCAGAAAAATATTTGTAAACGCACAGCTGAGTTAAAAATATTGGTATTCATGTTAAAATTGGGGAATAAGAATTTTGATACGGATGTTAAACCTTATGATAATGCTACTTTTCAATTAATACCTGTAAACAGGTTTAAAGCTTATTTCAGCAGAGAAACCATAGAAACCTGGTTTGCTGTGTGTGAATTGGGAAACTGAGGTACGCTGCCTTATGGCTTGATAGCTGGATGCCAAGATAACTATAACACAAACTGCCTTCGAGCTAGCCAGTGACTAACCCTCTTGCAGTAAACTAAGGGAGGAGGTGTGACATTCTACACCTTGGCAGAGCGTGCTGAACCCCCATATTCTTCATTTCCATATAATTGTGATCTTACATATAAAGCATGCCTTGTAAGGTATCAGGGGAAAGGTTATCTGCTGAAAGTCATTACTCTATCCATATATGTACATCATTAATGCATATGAAGTTATGACAATTGTGTAGTATGGTTGTCACTAAAACATGCTGTAAGTTGGGGGAATCAGCCAGATATTAGCTCCCCAGAGGCAACAGTCTGGGGAACAAGCAGGGAGAACTGGAAGTCCTGGCACAGTCAAGGAATTATGATGTAATTGGAATAACAGAGACTTGGTGGGATAACTCACATGATTGGAGTACTGTCATGGATGGATATAAACTGTTCAGGAAGGATAGGCAGGGCAGAAAATGTCGGGGGAGTTGCGTTGTATGTAAGAGAGCAGTATGACTGCTCAGAGCTCCAGTATGAAACTGCAGAAAAACCTGAGAGTCTCTGGATTAAATTTAGAAGTGTGAGCAACAAGGGTAATGTCATGGTGGGAATCTGCTACAGACCACCAGACCAGGGGGATGAGGTGGACAAGGCTTTCTTCCAGCAACTAACAGAAGTTACTAGATCACAGGCCCTGGTTCTCATGGGTGACTTTAATCACCCCGATATCTGCTGGGAGAGCAATACAGCGGTCCACAGACAATCCAGGAAGTTTTTGGAAAGTGTAGGGGACAATTTCCTGGTGCAAGTGCTGGAGGAACCAACTAGGGGAAAAGCTCTTCTTGACCTGCTGCTCACAAACAGGGAAGAAATAGTAGAGGAAGCAATAGTGGATGGGAACCTGGGAGGCAGTGACCATGAGATGGTCGAGTTCAGGATCCTGACACAAGGAAGAAAGGAGAGCAGTAGAACAGAGACCCTGGACTTCAGAAAAGCAGACTTTGACTCCCTCAGGGAACTGATGGGCAAGGTCCCCTGGGAGAATAACATGAGGGGGAAAGGAGTCGAGGAAAGCTGGCTGTATTTTAAAGAATCCTTATTGAGGTTGCAGGAACAAACCATCCCGATGTGTAGAAAGAAAAGTAAATATGGCAGGCGACCAGCTTGGCTTCACAGTGAAATCCTTGCTCGTCTTAAACACAAAAAAGCAGCTTACAAGAAGTGGAAGATTGGACAAATGACCAGGGAGGAGTATATAAATATTGTTCAGGCATGCAGGAGTGAAATTAGGAAGGGCAAATCACACTTGGAGTTGCAGCTAGCCGGAGATGTTAGGAGTAACAAGAAGGGTTTCTTCAGGTATGTGAGCAACAAGAAGAAAGTCAAGGAAAGTGTGGGCCCCTTGCTGAATGAGGGAGGGAACCTAGTGACAGAGGATATGGAGAAAGCTAGTGTACTCAATGCTTTTTTTGCCTCTGTCTTCACAGACAAGGTCAGCTCCCAGGCGGCTGCACCCCGCAGCACGGTATGGGGAGGAGGTGACCAGCCCTCTGTGGAGAAAGAAGTAGTTCGGGACTATTTAGAAAAGCTGGACGAACACAAGTCCATGGGGCCGGATGCACTGCATCCGAGGGTGCTAAAGGAGTTGGCCGATGTGATTGCAGAGCCATTGGCCATTATCTTTGACAAATCATGGCAATCGGGGGAGGTCCCGGATGACTGGAAGAAAGCTAATGTAGTGCCCATCTTTAAAAAAGGGAAGAAGGAAGATCCAGGGAACTACAGGCCAGTCAGTCTCACCTCAGTCCCTGGAAAAATCATGGAACAGATCCTCAAGGAATCAATTCTGAACCACTTAAAGGAGGGGAAAGTGATCAGGAACAGTCAGCATGGATTCACCAAGGGCAAGTCATGCCTGACTAACCTAATTGCCTTCTATGATGAGATAACTGGCTCTGTGGATGAGGGGAAAGCAGTGGATGTGCTATTTCTTGACTTTAGCAAAGCTTTTGATACAGTCTCCCACAGTGTTCTTGCCAGCAAGTTAAGGAAGTATGGGCTGGATGAATGGATGGTAAGGTGGATAGAAAACTGGCTAGATGGTCGTGCTCAACGGGTAGTGATCAATGGCTCCATGTCTAGTTGTCAGCCGGTATCAAGTGGAGTGCCCCAAGGGTCGGTGCTATAGCCGGTTTTGTTCAATATCTTCATCAACGATCTGGAGGATGCTGTGGACTGCACCCTTAGCAAGTTTGCAGATGACACTAAATTGGGAGGAGTGGTTGATACGCTGGAGGGTAGGGATAGGATACAGAGGGACCTAGACAAATTAGAGGATTGGGCCAAAAGAAATCTGATGAGGTTCAACAAGGACAAGTGCAGAGTCCTGCACTTAGGATGGAAGAATCCCATGCACTGCTACAGACTAGGGACCAAATGGCTGGGCAGCAGTTCTGCAGAAAAGGACCTAGGGGTTACAGTGGACGAAAAGCTGAATATGAGTCAACAGTGTGCCCTTGTTGCCAAGAAGGCTAACGGCATTTTGGGCTGTATAAGTAGGGGCATTTCCAGCAGATCGAGGGACGTGATTATTCCCCTCTATTTGGCACTGGTGAGGCCTCATTTGGAGTACTGTGTCCAGTTTTGGGCCCCACGCTACAAGAAGGATGTGGATAAATTGGAAAGAGTCCAACGGAGGGCAACAAAAATGATTAGGGGGCTGGAGCACATGACTTATGAGGAGAGGCTGAGGGAACTGGGATTGTTTAGCCTGCAGAAGAGAAGAGTGAGGGGGGATTTGATAGCTGCTTTCAACTACCTAAAAGGGGGTTCCAAAGAGGATGGATCTAGACTGTTCTTAGTGGTAGAAGATGACAGAACAAGGAGTAATGGTCTCAAGTTGCAGAGGGGGAGGTTTAGGTTGGATATTAGGAAAAACTTTTTCACTAGTAGGGTGGTGAAGCACTGGAATGGGTTACCTAGGGAGGTGGTGGAGTCTCCTTCCTTAGAGGTTTTTAAGGTCAGGCTTGACAAAGCCCTGGCTGGGATGATCTAGTTGGGGTTGGTCCTGCTTTGAGCAGGGGGTTGGACTAGATGACCTCCTGAGGTCCCTTCCAACCCTGAGATTCTATGATTCTATGAACAGCAATGTAAGTAACCAACACCCGGGTGGGGTGTCAAACAACCCATCAACAGCCATTGTCCAGCAAGGGAACTACAATGCAATGACTCACCTGCATGGGCCACACCAGGGGAATTGCTCAGCTTTGCTTGGAGAGACTCAGCAATGCTGACCTGATTCTGAGGGGGCGGGGCAAAGCCAAGAGGGAGGAAAGGACATGATAAAAGGAAGAGACATTTGCCATGCTCTTCCTCTCTCTTCCCCGTCCATTTACTGACACCACCAAGTGACTGAAGCACTGATTAAAGGGGAGAGCCTGGCTGAAGAGCAACTAGCCAGCGTGTGGTGAGAAGCATCTAGGTTTGTAAGGGAACTGAAAGTGTTAAGATCAGCTTAGAATGTGTTTTGCTTTTATTTCATTTGACTAAACCTGACTTGTTATGTTTTGACTTATAATCACTTAAAATCTATCTTCATAGTTAATAAATCTGTTTGTTTATTCTACCTGAAGCAGTGCATTTGGTTTGAAGTGTGTCAGAGGCTCCCCTTGGAATAACAAGCATGGTACATATCAATTTCTTTGTTAAATGGACAAGACAAACTTATAGAAATTTGCAGCATCCAGCGTGAATAACTGGACCCTGCAAGATGGAAATTCCTAGGGTTGTCTCTGGGACTGGAGATATTGGCTAGTTTCATTTGGTTGCAAGTAGTTGGGAGCAGCTTACATGCGAGAGGCTGTGAGTGAGGGGTTCTCAGAGCAGAGCAGGGTAAGGCTGGCTCCCAGACTCAAGGATTGGAGTGACCCAGCAGATCACCGGTCCAGGCAACACCAGAGGGGAATGTCACACTCACTTACTTTCCCCTCTCACCCCAATCTGCGTTCAATCCAAGGAGCTTCCTCCCCACACTTCCTGGGCCAAATAGGTGGATATAGTCTCCCTCCTCTCAATTCTGGTGCCACTCAGGCCCACAGCAGCCAAGAGCAGAATTTCAGCATAATGGTTTTGGCTACACAGCTTCTCCCTGCTACAACCCCTTTTTGGGGACTGTCATTGTTACCATCTTTAAGAAAGGAGATAAGTTGGAGTGTGGAAATTATCGTGGCATTGCCTTGCTATCTACAGCAGGGAAAATTCTTGCCTGTATCCTCTTAAACCAATTACTCCCCCTTGCTGAGGAAATATTGCCAAAACCTCAGTGTGGTTTCAGACCATCTTGCAGGACAACAAACATGATCTTCATTGCCCACCAAATCCAGGAAAAGTCTCGGAAGCAAAATCAGGACCTGTACATGGCCTTCATCCATTTGACAAAGGCCTTCGAATCTGTCAATCGCAATGCCCTGTGGAAAGTGCTGGCTAGATTTGGCTGCTCTCCAAAATTTATTATTCTTCATGATGAGAGTGTCAAAAGTGAAATGTACAGTGCCAAAAGTGAAATCTCTGCAAGCTGTGTGGAAACTTTTTAAAGACACCATAATAGAAGCTCAACTTAAATGTATACCCCAAATTAAAAAACATAGTAAGAGAACCAAAAAAGAGCCACCATGGCTAAACAACAAAGTCCTGACAATGAAGCTCATTTTTGTAAAGTTCCTGCCCAACCCTTCTTTTTATTTTTTAAAAAATACTAAGAAATGGCAGATGCAAGCAGGGTCTGAATGAGTTCTCCCCTGACAGCTAGCTGGGATGGGGAGAGATTTACATGAACACACCTCCTCTGCCTAGATATCCAGCAGATAGAGCGGGATTTAAACTACTGGGGTGTTAATTTACCCAACACTAGCATGCTGCATACTGAGTGTCTGTGTGGACCCTGCTGCTGTGCACTAACATTTCCCTAGTGCTGTGAAACAGGAGTAGATCAAAGCACACCAGGGAGCTGTTAGTACACAGCAGCATGGTCCACATAGACTAGGGGTAGGCAACCTATGGCACGGGTGCCAAAGGCGGCACGCGAGCTGATTTTCAGTGGCACTCGCACTACCTGGCTCCTGGCCAAAGTCTGGGGGACTTTCCATTTTAATTTAATTGTAAGTGAAGCTTCTTAAACATTTTAAAAACCCTTTTTACTTTACAACAACAATAGTTTAGTTATATATTAAGGACTTTTAGAAAGAGACCTTCTAAAAACATTAAAATATATTACTGGCACGCAAAACCTTAATTAGAGTGAATAAATGAAGACTCAGCACACCACTTCTGAAAGGTTGCCGACCCCTAACATAGACACTGCAGGGTAGATTGACATCCCAGTTTGCCACAAACTAAATGTGCATGTAGATCTGCTCTCAGTCTCCCCTACTCCACCCTGACTGCTTATTGCAGTCTCTTTGCCCAGTTAGTTTTAGACTTTCCCCACAATCTGCTTCCTTATCTGGTCTGTCTCTCCTCACCCATACCCAGTTCCTCCCCACTGGTTCCCAGTCCCAGACTCCTTGTCCAGTCAGTCCATCTCCCCCAGCTCCCAATCTCCTTGCTCAGCAAGTCACAGTCTCTGTCCCCCCAACTCTTGTTCTATTTACCCTTTCTAGCCAGTAATAGTCTCTTCCTCCTCCCAGTCTCAGTCTCCTTGCCCAGCCATTTCCCATTTCCCCCTTTATCTCCCAGTCCCAGTTTCTCGCTTCCCACCAGTATCCAGTCTCAGAATGTCCGTCAGTCTCCTGGCTACCCCACAGGCTCCTTGTCCCAATCTACATCCAGAACATATAGGGATAAAGTGGAAAAAGGCTAAAAGCCATGTAGAGCTGGACCTTGCAAAGGGAATTAAAACCAATAGTAAAAGGTTCTATAGCCATATAAATAGGAAGAAAACAAAGAAAGAAGAAGTGGGACCGCTAAACACTGAGGAGGGAGTGGAGGTTAAAGATAATCTAGGCATGGCCCAATATCTAAACAAATACTTTGCCTCAGTCTTTAATGAGGCTAATGAGGAGCTTAGGGATAATGGTAGGATGACAAATGGGAATGAGGGTATGGAGATAGATATTACCACATCTGAGGAAGAAGCCAAACTCGAACAACTTAATGGGACTAAATTGCAGGGTCCAGATAATCTTCATCCAAGAATATTAAAGGAACTGGCACATGAAATTGCAAGCCCATTAGCAAGAATTTTCAGTGAATCTGTAAACTCAGGGGTTGTACCTGGAGAATTGCTAACATAGTTCCTATTTTTAAGACAGGGAAAAAACGTGACCCGGGTAACTACAGGCCTATTAGTTTGACATCTGTAGTATGCAACATCTTGGAAAAAAATTTGAAGGAGAAAGTAGTTAAGGACATTGAGGTCAATGATAATTGGGATAAAATGCAACATGGCTTTACAAAAGGTAGATCATGCCAAACCAACCTGATCTCCTTCTTTGAGACGGTAACAGATTTTTTAGACAAAGGAAATGCAGTAGATCTAATTTACCTTGATTTCAGTAAAGCATCTGATACGGTTCCACATGGGGAATTATTAGTTAAATTGGAAAAGATGGGGATCAATAAGAAAATTGAAAGGTGGATAAGGAACTGGTTAAATGGGAGACTACAGTGGGTCATACTGAAAGGTGAACTGTCAGTCTGGAGGGAGGTTACTAGTGGAGTTCCTCAGGGATAGGTTTTGGGACCTGTCTTATTTAATCTTTTTATTATTGACCTCGGCACAAAAAGTGGGAGTGTGCTAATAAAGTTTGCGGATGACACAAAACTAGGAGGTATTTCCATTATAGAGAAGGACCGGGATATCATACAGGAAGATCTGTATGACCTTGTAAACTGGAGTAATAGTAATAGGATGAAATTTAATAGTGAAAAGTGCAAGATCATGCATTTAGGGATTAATAACAAGAATTTTAGTTATAAGCTGGGGATGTTGGACGTAACGGAGGAGGAGAAGGACCTCAGAGTATTTGTTGACCATAGGATGACTATGAGCTGCCAATGTGATATGGCAGTGAAAAAAGCTAATGCGGTCTTGGGACGTATCAGGCGAGGTATTTCCAGTAGAGAAAAGGACGTGTTAGTACCATTATACCAGGCACTGGTAAGACCTCATCGGGAATACTGTGTCAAGTTCTGGTCTCCCATGTTTAAGAAGGATGAATTCAAACTGGAACAGGTACAGAGAAGGGCTACTAGGATGATCCGAGGAATGGAAAACCTGTCTTATGAAAGGAGACTCAAGGAGCTTAGCTTGTTTAGCCTAACCAAAAGAAGGCTGAGGGGAGATATGATTGCTCTCTTTAAATATATCAGAGGGATAAATACCAGGGAGGGAGAGGAATTATTTGAGCTCAGTACTAATATGGACACAAGAACAAATGGATATAACCTGGCCATCAGGAAGTTTAGACTTGAAATTAGACAAAGGTTTCTAACAATCAGAGGAGTGAAGTTCTGGAACAGCCTTCCAAGGGAAGCGGTGGGGGCAAAAGACCTATCTAGCTTCAAGACTAAGCTTGATAAATTTATGTAGGAGATAGTATGATGGGTAATTAATTGACCTTTGTCTATTAGTGGTAAATAGGCCCAAGGGCCTGTGATGGGATGTTAGATGGGGTGGGATCTGAGTTACTACGGAGAATTCTTTCATGGGTGTCTGGCTGGTGAGTCTTGATCACATGCTCAGGGTTTAGCTGATTGCCATATTTGGGGTCGGGAAGGAATTTTCCTCCAGGGTAGATTGGCAGAGGCCCTGGGGGTTTTTCACCTTCCTCTGCAGTATGGGGCACGAGTCACTTGCTGGAGGATTCTCAGCATCTTGAAGTCTTTAAACCATGATTTGAGGACTTCAATAGCTCAGACATAGGTTAGAGGTTTATCACAGGAGTGGGTGGGTGAGATTCTGTGGCCTGCGTTGTGCAGGAGGTCAGACTAGATGATCATAGAGGTCCCTTCTGACCTTTAAGTCTATGAGTCTACTCTCATCCTCTCATGGCGGTCTGATTCTTGTCCCTTCTCCATTCAATTCAGGTGGTTTTTCTTTCTGCACTGCCTGGGCCCAGTAGGGGAAGACAGTCTCCCTGTGACAGCGTGCCGAGAGTGAACAGATGAGCCTGCACTCTGATTGTGATGCTGGCAGACTAGGTGCCAGCTCATGCCAAAGCCGCACATCTCATTGAATTCTTGCAAATGCACAGCCAGGCCAAATCACGTATATATTAGTGTTGATCAAAGTAATTATTAAATGTGTAAACGTATAAGTGTTTAATCTTCAAGAAAGCTAACGGGATGTTATTTGCATTGGTCTCACTTATCCGTATGCCATTATAAAGCAATAGCAAACACTTATATTGTGTAAAACCCTGTAACTAAATAACCAATCAAATGAGAAAGAAGCCTTGTGGAATGCAAATGAAGAACTTTCACAGAAAAGTGCTAATTTCAAAGCAAGTGGGCATTGTGCGTGATGATCAGAGGCAAACACTCTAAATGCATTCCTCACTCTCTGTCATCAAAGGAAGAGTCCGCGTGGGCTGTCAGCTTGTTTTCTGTGAGAAGAAGCTATACATATGGATTCAGGGAAATATCCTTCATCTCTGGACTGTCTGGATTCTAACAGGGTGGAATAAGTGAACGAAAAGATGGAGATCCCCAGAGTTATTCTGGGTAGCCCTAAGAGACTTTTGGGAAACTGGCAGATGACTACATCTCTGCTACCATTTTGAATTATAGACCGTGGCCACTGGGAGCTGTGGGCGGCCATGCAAATGTAAACAAACTGTCTGGCGGCCTGACAGAAGATTACTCTGATGGGCCACGTGCGGCCCACGGGCCGCAGGTTGCCCACCACTAGTCTAAGGGCACTGTCTGTGACTCCATGGTAAGACTGTTATAGTAATCCAGGCACAGGTGCCGGCTTCCAATTGTCCCAGGGGGTGCTCAACTCCCGCTCCGCCCCCAGTTCCACCCCAACTCCACCCCTTCTCCAATGCCCCCTGCCCCGCCTCTTTCTACCCCTCCCCCGAGAACTCCCCATCCCTGCTCCTCCCCCTCTCTTCCAGCGTCTCCTGCACGCCTTGGAATGGCTGATCGCGGCTGGTGGGAGGAACTGGGAGGAAGGGGGAGGAGTTGATCAGCAGAGCTGCCGGCAGGCAGGAGGCGCTGGGGTGACAGAGCGGGAGCTTAGCTGCTAAGCACCCACTAATTTTTTCCATGGAGTTGGAGCCTATGAATCCAGGAGTTCACATTTCTTATTGACCTGGTGAAATCTAATTATAGAACACACCACCAGTTTGCAGTGTCTACCCTGTTTTCTGACAATCTGCCCTGAGGTAGCCACTCACAGTCATGAGCCAGTCCAGAAAGTGTGACTCTGATCTTTTAGACGTCAATTAGTCCCCCAAAGAAAGCTGACTGAGGTAATTAGAGAAGAAGCCTAGCAGACTGGGTGGATAAAGAGCCAAGTAGCCCACCAGCCCAAATCTGATAAAGAAGCACAGGAAGGATGCCCCTGGTGGGGAAAGAGAGAGAGGGGAACAGGGCTAGCTGAGCCCAGTCTTAGAAAGGCCTTAGGGAACAGAAATCTTTCTTCCCCTCAGGTCCTGAGGTGAGGGCCAAAAACACAGAGGATACTGTTCACAGACTGTTGCATAGGAACTGTAGTGCTATTGGTGGAGGGAACTCAAGAAGATCAGTGGCACTGTGAATGCACAACTAGTGAAGTCTAGGCTGTTTCTGTTGTTGCTACATTATTTACATCTGCGAGGGCCAGTCTGTTTTCTGCAGTATTTCCAAGTCCTGGCAATGAAGCTGATTTTTATAAAGTCCTGCCCATCATCTTTATTTTTTAACATTGCTAGGACATTGCATATCACTCCCCGGCCCACCCTTCACCTCCCTCATGTTAAGAGGATGTTGAGATTTTGCACAGAAACACTCATAATTCAGATAGGGTTAAGATTAAACACTTAGCTTTAGCTCCCATTGCCAGGGGGAGCTGCTAAAATGTTTGAAATTCTAAAGAAAAATATTCTACTTTTCCTTGTGCCATTTGCATAGGAATTTATTACTCCTACTAACTGTTAAAAAGAGAAGAGTTCAAAATAAAACTTAAAATGGGTCCATAGTTGTAATGTTTACTATGGAGTCACAGGAAATTCCTACTTAATTCGATATTCTTGTGCTGTGTAAGGGTGAGATATGCTTTTGGCTGAGTCCTCTATGCTACACCAGATCTACAGGGTATCAGAGAGCCTGGACGATCAACCCATTGCCTGGTCATAGGGATGAGTGTGGGAAAGGGGGTCCATAAACACCCTGCCCCCTGTGCATCTCCTAAGGTACTCTGGCTGGGTGCCTGGGTCTGGATTTTAGCCTAAGGGTAAAAATTTCAGACGTGCCTCAGTGACTTAGGAGCCTACGTGTCATTTTCAAAAGTGACTAAGGGCCAGATTTTAAAGGACATTCGGGCACCTAGGAGTGCAGACAGGCATCTACTGGGACTTTCCATAATCTCCTGGGAGTTCGGCACCAGGCACATTCGAAAATCCCACTGAGCACCTATCTGCATTTATGGACTGTGACGGGGCAGGCTGGCCCCGCACTGGTATTGAGAGGATTAACCCTTCCCTGCTGGTAGAGGAAGTCCCGCCCCTGAGGCTCTGCTGGGCATGCTCCAACCGGGAGCCAAGTATAAAAGCCTGCAGAGCTGCTCAGTCAGGGCGGGCGGCTGAGGGAGGAGGAAGCCCAGCAGAAGCTCCAGCCCAGGAGCAGCAGTACCTCGTTCAGGAGGGAACTGAGAGACCGGGAAGTAGGACCAGAGACTGGCAGCTGTCAGAACCCCAGGGAGCATTGGGGGCTGAAGAATCTGAAGACCCTGAGGACCCAGGGACTGCTACATCCGGAGAAGGGGTAGGAAGTGACCCAGGGAAGGGAAGGGAGTGGTATCTCCCACCACTCTAAGGGCAGCGTGTTGCGGTAGGATTCCCCGCTGACCCGGGGAGGACCACGCTGTTAAAGACAGGGCCCTGGGTCGGAGCCCGGTGGAGGCGGGTGGGCCCCGGGCTCCCCTACCGGGGGTCTCTGAACCCCAGTCTCCATCAGTGTGGAGACGTACTTCCCCCACCCCCTTCGTAACTCGAAGGAGATAGATGGACTCCGGCCGCTAGGCCCCGTGATCCCCCGGGGAGGGGATTTAGAAGGACTTTGACCATTGGGCCAGACGGCCCTGGCTACCGGGGAGGTAGTCAAACTGCCATAAGCGCAGGGAGGCGGGGTTAACCTCGTCCCCCCCTGGAAACAAAGGGGTGACAAGGTGCAAAGCCCGCCACAAGTGGTGGAGAATGCGGGTATTGATCAGGGCCTGCTAGAAGGACCCGCATGTACAAGATGGAGACTGACAAGCTCCTAAAATGGCTACTGGAGAATCAGCAACAACAGGCTGCACAACAGCAACAACAGCAGACGCAGCTGTTGCAGCAACTGGCGGCACAGCAGCAACTGCAGGCTGCACAGCAACAAGAAGCCCAGCAACAGCTAGTGCGGGAGTTAGCTGCCCAGCAGCAAGTAAGCCAAGATCGGCTCTTCCAACAGGTAGCGACCCTGTTGAAGACAGCCGTCACTCCTTCCCCCAACCCCACCGGAGGAGGGCCCGGGGAGGGCTGCGGGGGACTACCGATACGGCTGACAAAGATGGGGCCCGGGGATGACCCCGAAGCCTTCCTAGTAACTTTTGAACGAGTAGCTACGGCCACTCAGTGGCCCCTCGAGCATTGGGCCACTATCCTCGCTCCGTATCTAACGGGACCCGCGCAGGCTGCTTACCGCAATCTTGACCCCCAGGAGGCACTGCAATATGAGAAGGTTAAGGCCACCATCCTAGATCAGACAGGCGTCAGTCCGGAGACATACCGACAGAGGCTGCGTCGGGAGAAATATTCGCCAGGAGCCAGGCCGCGGGCAGTGGCCCAGAAGGTCCGCGACCTCTGCTGGAGGTGGCTAGAGCCGGAGCGCCGTACTAGTTGCCAGGTGGCCGAGGCGGTGGCGCTGGAACAGTTCCTCCGGATCCTGCCTACCGGGGGGAAGGAGTGGGTGCAACGACATCGGCCGAAAACTCTCGCAGAGGCCACGTCCCTCGTCGAGGACTTCATGGCGGGGGAACCGGAAGAGCGACTGGGTCTTAAGACAAGGACTTCAGGAAGGGGGGACCGACCCCCAGAAGGAGTGGTGCATAAAACCAGCGGGGGAGGTCCCCATTTGCCCTCCCGACAGGTGGGGTCTCCGTCAAACCCCAAGACCCGGGGCCCCCTGGGGGCGCACCTGCCCCGGGACCGAGAGGGACCGGCTGGGGACCCAAGCCCACTGCAAGGCACCTTATCTACGGAGGGGAATCACGATAGATGCTACCAATGTGGACAAAGGGGGCACTTCAGGAGAGAGTGCCCCTACATGGACTGTAATTATGGAGAGGTCCTGACGGCGGACCGACGAGCCCGGAAGGACGGGCCATCAAAGATGGTAATCCCGGTGCGAGTGGAGGGGACCTCAACCCTAGCATTGGTGGACTCAGGGTGCAGCCAGACCGTCATTCGCTCGGGACTGGTAGAGGACACCCTCCCCACCGGGGCCCTGATACACTTACAATGTATACACGGGGACGTGAAGTCTTACCCCACCGTCTGGGTGCAACTGGAGGTCGCCCAACAGGCTGCGCGCTGCTTAGTGGGAGTGGCTCCTAGATTAGCGTACCCCGTGGTGTTGGGCCGTGACTGGCCGGGTTTTGCCGGTCTTATGCAGGGGTGGAGCCGACAGCCCGAGAAGAGGAAGAGAGCCCCCTATCGGAGGCAGGGCTTGTTGGGCCAATCCGGGCCACAAGACCCTTTGGAGGGGACATCAAGAGGGCCCGAGGCAGCCAGGGGGAGCCAAGCCCCAACCGACGGTTCGACAGAAGAAGAAACGAGGTGGCTGGAGATCGATGGAGATTTCCTGGAGGAACAGAGAGGGGACTCCAGCCTTAGCCGGGCCTGGGAACAAGCAGTTAGCCAAGATGGCGAGGCCCATCCCCGGCAATATCAGCCCCAAGGCCCCCATTTTGAGGTCCACAAGGACTTACTTTATCGGGTGGCCCAGGAGCCAGAGACACGAGTCGAGGTACGGCAATTATTGATCCCCCGAAGGTTCCGAAGAGGACTGCTCCGCTTGGCCCACGCGGTCCCCTGGGCAGGACATTTGGGGCGAGAAAAGACCTTCCTCAGAATAGCCCAACGGTTTTTCTGGCCGGGCATACACCAAGAGGTCCGCGATTACTGTGCCTCTTGCCCGGAGTGCCAGAAGGCCGGCCCGAAGGGGGTACCCAGGGCTCCCCTGGTGCCTCTACCCGTAATCGGCACTCCTTTTGAATGGATAGGCCTCGATCTGGTAGGGCCCCTGGAGAAAAGTAGCTCGGGACATAAATACATCTTGGTCGTAGTAGACTATGCGACTAGGTATCCAGAGGCAGTACCCTTACGAACGACTACGGCCCCAGTTATCGCCAATGAGCTATTACAGATTTTTTCCCGGGTCGGGTTGCCACGGGAGATATTGACGGACCAGGGGAATAATGTAACCTCCAAACTGATGGCAGAACTCTGCAGACTACTGAACATCCGAGCCCTTAAGACCTCCGTCTACCACCCTCAGACGGATGGATTGGTGGAACGCTTTAATGGAACCCTGAAGTCCATGCTGCGGAAGTTCGTGGGGGATGATCCCCGCCAGTGGGACAAGTACCTGCCAGCACTCCTTTTCGCCATACGCGAGGTGCCCCAAGCTTCTACCGGGTTCTCCCCATTCGAGCTCCTCTACGGGAGACAACCCCGGGGGATTTTGGACCTCTTGAAAGAAACCTGGGAGGAGCAAGAAACCCGGGTCAAAAGTTCAGTCCAGTATATCCTCCATTTGAGGGAACTGCTTCGTGCACTGGGCACCCGAGCCAGGGAGAACCTGTTACAAGCACAACACAATCAGGAGACCCAGTATAATCGAGGGACGAAGATGAGGAACTTCGAACCAGGAGACCGTGTTCTGCTGTTACTGCCCTCCTCGGAGTCTAAATTATTAGCCAAGTGGCAGGGGCCATGTGAGGTGGTTCGACGGGTGGGGCCCGTCGATTACGACATCCGGCTGTCTGGGCGACGAAGGGACACCCAAATATACCATGTTAACCTGCTGAAGGCATGGAAGGACCGCGAGGGTTTTATGATTGCCCCGTACCCCCCAGAACCGGAACTCGGGCCCCTAGCCGGCGAGTTCAAGGAGCCGGGCCCGGTAGCCATTGGCCGAGAGCTCGACCCTACGCAGCAAGAAGAGGTACGGCAGGTAGTAGCCGCGTTCCCCATGGTACTGTCCGCTCGACCGGGGAAAACAACGGTGACCAGCCACCACATCGCCACTATCCCTGGCCAAAAGGTGAGAGAGAACCACCGTCCGCTCCCCAAGAAAATGTGGGAGACCGTGCGGAAGGAGTTGGAACTGATGTTAACCCTGGGAGTAGTGGAAGAATCAAGGAGTGAGTGGAGAAGTCCCATAGTACTGGTCCCCAAGCCCGACGGTTCAGTGAGGTTTTGTATCGATTTTCGCAAAGTGAATGCCATCTCTCGCTTTGACGCCTACCCCATGCCACGAGTGGAAGAGTTACTGGAGAGACTGGGACAGGCAGAATTTATCTCCACCCTGGACCTAACAAAGGGGTACTGGCAGATCCCTCTGACACCTACCTCACGAGCAAAGACAGCCTTTCCCACACCTTTTGGCCTTTTCCAATTTACGGTGATGCCCTTCGGGTTACATGGAGCAGCGGCTACCTTCCAGCGGCTTGTAAACCAGGTACTGAGCCCCCACAGTTCGTACGCTGCGGCATACATTGATGACATTGTCATTTATAGCTCCAGCTGGGGAGACCATATTCAGCACCTAACCAAGGTACTGCAAGCCTTGGGCGACGCAGGCCTCACGGCAAATCCGGCCAAGTGTCATTTAGGACAGCGGGAAGTGACTTATTTAGGCTATACGGTAGGGCGAGGAAAATTACGCCCCATGGTAGATAAGGTACGGGCTTTAAGGGACTACCCCACCCCAAAATCCAAAAAGCAGGTACGACAGTTCTTAGGGTTGGCAGGGTATTATCGGCGGTTTGTCCCCAATTTCTCGACGCTGGCCGCCCCCTTAACGGACCTGACAAAGAAGACACAGCCCCAGAAGGTCCAATGGACGGAGGAATGTGAGAATGCTTTTCACGCACTCCGAGAACACCTGACCCGGAAGCCTGTGTTAACCCAACCCGACTTTACGAAGCCCTTCCTTCTCCAGACAGATGCATCTGGAGTAGGTATAGGAGCTGTACTATCACAAGAGGTAGAGGGTGAAGATCACCCCATTTTGTACCTCAGCCGAAAACTCTTTCCACGCGAGACGCACTACTCTACCATAGAGCGGGAGGCCCTCGCAGTTAAGTGGTCCATCGACACACTGCGATACTACTTGTTGGGGAACCACTTCTTTTTAGTGACTGATCACGCCCCCCTCCGCTGGATCAACAGCATGAAAGAAACGAATGACCGAATTATGAGGTGGTATTTGTGCCTCCAGCCCTATTCCTTTCAAGTGCTTCACAGGCCAGGTAAGGCCCACGGAAATGCGGACTTTTTTTCCCGGATGGGAGAAGAGAAGGACGAAGAAGAGGACAGGGCAGTGGAAACCCCTACCACCATTCTAAGGGGGAGGGTGTGTGACGGGGCAGGCTGGCCCCGCACTGGTATTGAGAGGATTAACCCTTCCCTGCTGGTAGAGGAAGTCCCGCCCCTGAGGCTCTGCTGGGCATGCTCCAACCGGGAGCCAAGTATAAAAGCCTGCAGAGCTGCTCAGTCAGGGCGGGCGGCTGAGGGAGGAGGAAGCCCAGCAGAAGCTCCAGCCCAGGAGCAGCAGTACCTCGTTCAGGAGGGAACTGAGAGACCGGGAAGTAGGACCAGAGACTGGCAGCTGTCAGAACCCCAGGGAGCATTGGGGGCTGAAGAATCTGAAGACCCTGAGGACCCAGGGACTGCTACATCCGGAGAAGGGGTAGGAAGTGACCCAGGGAAGGGAAGGGAGTGGTATCTCCCACCACTCTAAGGGCAGCGTGTTGCGGTAGGATTCCCCGCTGACCCGGGGAGGACCACGCTGTTAAAGACAGGGCCCTGGGTCGGAGCCCGGTGGAGGCGGGTGGGCCCCGGGCTCCCCTACCGGGGGTCTCTGAACCCCAGTCTCCATCAGTGTGGAGACGTACTTCCCCCACCCCCTTCGTAACTCGAAGGAGATAGATGGACTCCGGCCGCTAGGCCCCGTGATCCCCCGGGGAGGGGATTTAGAAGGACTTTGACCATTGGGCCAGATGGCCCTGGCTACCGGGGAGGTAGTCAAACTGCCATAAGCGCAGGGAGGCGGGGTTAACCTCATCCCCCCCTGGAAACAAAGGGGTGACAAGGTGCAAAGCCCGCCACATGGACACATAAATATCTTTTAAAATCTGGCCCTTTGGCACATTAATTAAGAGGCAGCAGGGGAGAAAAACTTTTGAAGTGATAATCAAGATGGCCCATGGACCTTTGTGTCAACTGTCCGAAATGGGCCATCCTGATTATCACTTCAAAAGTTTTTCTCCCCTGCTGATATAGTTCCTCTTAATTAATTAGCCTCTTAGAGTTGGTATAGGTGCTTCCACCTTTTCATGTTTCTCTGAATGTATAAATATCTGCTTACTGTGTGTTCCATTCTGTGCATCTGATGAAGTGAGCTGTAGCCCACGAAAGCTTATGCTGAAATAAATTTGTTAGTCTCTAAGGTGCCACAAGTACTCCTGTTCTTTTTGCTGACACAGACTAACACAGCTGCTACTCTGAAACCTGATAGTATGGTATTGCCACCCTTATTTCTGCACTGCTGCTGGTGAGGGGCTGCCTTCAGAGCTGGGCACCCGGCCAACAGCTGCCACTCTCTGGCTGCCCAGCTCTGAAGGCAGTGCACAAGTAAGGGTGGCAATACCGCAATCTCCCTAAAATAACCTTACAACACCCCCCTGCAATTCCCTTTTGGGTCAGGACCCCCAATTTGAGAAATGCTGGTCTCCCGTGTGAAATTTGTATAGTGTAGGATAAAAGCACACAAAAGACCAGATTTCACAGGGGGAGACCAGATTTCATGGTCCGTGACATGTTTTTCATGGCCGTGAATTTAGTAGGGTCCTAACTATGGGAATTATGATGCATTTGCCTTGGTGTTATATGGATAATTGGCCAGGCAGGTTTTGTGTGGGTGCAGGATGTGAAAGCCATGGGGCAGACAAGAGAGGTGGGAGAGAGGGAAAGTGGCAAAGCAGCTGAACTGATTACTGACTGGTAAAGTGGGTCCTTTCAACATCCAACCAGTGCTTGTCAGGAGTGGGAACGGTCATTGTGCAGGCTAGTACATGTGAACATTGCCCTAACACAGACTCTGAGCAACTTTACAGCAACTGAGTCTGGGCAGCAGAACTCTCAACTGTGGTGATGAAGTGGGAATTGTGTGTAATATTTTTATGAATGGTAGGCATGGCAATGACTTACCTGGCTAAGGATTGCTATCCAGTCAGTGCAATAAGGTTACAAAGCTCTATTGTGGCGGAGCTAAAGACATGTGTCACTGAACTGACTAGGGTGGGATGAATGAGTCATCACAGGACTAGCTGGAGCCCACCAATATCAAAGGAGGATCCTGAAAGACAATGGGAACCTCAGGGATTGAACAACTGACAACTAACAATGGGAAACTTCAGCAGGCAGAACATGTGAACTCAGCAGGGGTCAGCAGGAGGAGGACAATGGACCGAGCAGTGACAGGAGTCTAGGTTAAGAGCTGGCCTTTGGATAGACACAAGAGTTCACCTGGGACTGAGAGACAAAGAGACAGAGAAAAAGTGGAAACCAAGATGGGTCCACAGCAGCATGGCTCATGAGAGCCCTGACTTGGCCAGTGTGGACCATATCTTAATTTTGCTTCTTCTCTGTGCTAACCTAAGAACTTCCCGATTTCCAGTTGACCAATAAATCCTGCTGTGGTTTGAAAAGGCTGCCGGGTGTCACTGCAGATACTTGCTGAGGTGCATTAGTCCCTGATGAGTGAAAGAGTCTCTAAGCAGGGGACTATCTCAGTTGGACCCACTGGGCAGAGCATATGGGGTGAAATAGGAGTGCTGGAGCCCAGAGACTCTGTCTCGGAGGCATTGAGGCTAGGTGACCTACCCTTAAGAAAGAGTGGGACCCTTGCGTGGTCTGGCAAACTGCAGGGTTTCTTCCCTGGGATTGTTTAAAAGATGGGGCATAGCACAGATCCTGTAGATCTGTGACACCTGCCAAGGCCCAGATGTGGTGCCAATGTGTGATAAAGACCCAAAATGAAGGACACACACTGATCATGTACACATGAAACTCCAAGTGCTGAGGAATCCTTTCCTTTAGTGTAAATGTCTCTGTAACCTCAGGGCAAGGATTCTTTATTTCTGAAGTAAATAATTTTCAATACTTAATGTGAGGGAACACTCAATTTATGTGGCTCATCGGTTGCTTTGTTACCATGATTAGTTACATCCCTGAAAGGAGATGCACTGGAGTGGGATGAATGGAGGGAGGGTTTCTCAGAAAGGTAGGTTTTCACTTTGTGTTTATTCAGCATTTGCCTTAGGAACTGCTTGTGCCTAATTCCCAGGCAGCCGGTTGAGTTCCTTTGTACCCTCTGGATACTCCCCAAATCTCCCAAACAGCAGCAACAGGCCCAGAAGTTCAAAGTTTACAATCCCAGAGTTGCTGCAGCAGAGACAAGAAGAGGCCCAGTAGGGAATGGGGGTGTGGCTGCAAGGTTAGTGCTTTTGACTCCTCCCATTATGCAAAGGAGCTCCTCTCTGCACTTGTGTATGTCAGGTACAAAAAGTTTGGAAAATAAGAACAGTGCAGCTCAGTTAGTTACAACAGAATCAGCCAAGACATTGTGACTACAGGGCTCACCTTACAAGGAATCTCAGAATCAAGCCCAGAGAGAGAACCTTGGCCCCAGTGGTTCCTTGCAGCGGTGCTGAACCTGGCACAGGACTGAGAGGGGAGCCAGTGCACCTCCATATCCTGGGGGTTACTCCACTTTAGGGCCTGTTGAGTAGGCTCCCACTGTGCCAGGCACATTTCTGAGGGAAAAGGCGGGGGTTTATGGGGAATATGGCCCCTTTGTGCTGACACAGCCGGGGCCGAGAGGGCACAGAGCAGGGGTGAACACTCCCCACAGTTTCTGGAGATCCCATCAATGAGGAGAGTGAGTGAGTGGCCAGGTGGGAGGGGGAGACATAAACCACTGACCCCAGGACTCAGGTGCGAACTCACTAATGGCGGTGGTCAGGGACTAACAGAGAGGTGCAAACTGAGCTAACCAGAGCAAAGAGGCGTTATCGCTGTTCAGCCAGCTGTAGCTATCCATGTTCCTACACTTAGTCTTATCTGCGTCAGTGGCTGTTTCTATCAGCACATTAGTCACTCTGTGCAAACGCAGGTATATTTCTTGCACTAGCTTTGATGAAGCCAGGTTATGTACACACGTTTATTTCCTACATGCAGAGTTCAGAGGGATCCAGGTGCAGTCTCCATGACATTGCGGTGGGGGGTAAATCGAGCTCACCCTGCATGGGAAGGAAGCCAGGCAGGCAGAGGAGCAAAGAGCTATGCACCAAGTGGGAGTTTCTTGCCTGACCCTGCGGGGAGATTCAGGGAAGGAGGGAGCTGTGTGGCGCAGTGTAGCCAGTTTTTGCCCCCAGCACCTACCCCCGGTTGTTTTGGCCTCTCCCGCTTGCCATGGTCAGGCTCAGGGCTCCTCCCTTGCTGCCTCAGGGAACTCTGGGGAAAGCTCCACAGCACTCGCCCCCCCTGGCTCCAGCTCCAGCAGCCACAGGCAGGGTCACAGCTGCTGCTGCCCTGGGGAGACACTGGGCTGCTGCACATGGGCATGTACCAGCAAGACCTGCTAATGGGGCCACCCAATCCCACCCTGTACCCACAACTGCTGCCCCACCTGCCCCCTGTCAACCGCCTAAAGGATGGTGCAGCCTCCTTCTCCCCACTCTGCTCAGGGAGCTCAGGGAGAGACTGGTCAGTTCAACCCTGACCCCAGTGCAGGGCACAATACAGCTCTGAGTCACCAGGTATGTCACACAGGGTTCAGTCCCTTCTCCCTCATGGGGAGTTTCCTACGTGGGCAGGTCGACTGAGTTCTTACCTGAGCAGATCACTCCGGTATCAAAAGAATGAGGGCACGGGATTACACCCCATCCTCCATGTTTGCAGTTCCAGAGAGCTGACTCGTCACCACCACAATCAACATCATACAGCCAAGTCGGTCCAGATCCTTCTCCAAAATGAGCCCAGTCAGGGGCACTGACCGCAGCTCCACATCCCAGCTGCTTACAAACCACCTCAGCATCTTCCATATCCCAGTCAAAATCACACACCGTCCCCCACTGATCCTGGTGTTTAACCTCCACTCTCCCGGCACAGGGGCTGCCTCCATTCACCAGCCTCAGCTCATCAGCACCTTCAAAGAGAGACACAGAGCAGGGTCAGAGCGAGCAGGGAGCCCCCTCCCCAGCGTTATCAAACAGAGTCCACGCCCGGCAGGAGGGGATCCGCACCCAGAGCCAGGAGAATGGGACATGCCCAGAGCTACCTCATGGATCCATTTGATCCCATCTCAGGGCCTCACACTCGGGGCTGTCAGTGCTGCAGCTCTCGCCATTTTATCTCCTCTCTGGTGGTTTGGGGTGTTTTTACCTGTCTCATGAGAACACGAAGAAAGGCGACAACTCATAGAGCTTCCCTTATTCCAAATGGCGCCATCGCCTGTCATTGTCACTGGGGCTGAAACCAGTGAGATGCCGCCATCTCCCTACAGTCTGTCGGCATGTGGGAGTGAGGCTGCCCTGAGTAAAGCTGGCTACCACCTTCCACTGTTTTCAGTGAGACTAAAGCCCACAGTAACATGGCTGCCCCTGTATGTCTCAGGGGGCTGGACAGGACCCAGGGACTGTGAGGGGCTGCAGAAACCCTGTGCAAGGAGGAGGGAGAGAGTGAGGGGAGCAGGGTCCTGGGGAGAAGGAGGAAGATTCAGGGGTTGCAAGGAAATGGGGTGCAGGTGAGGTGTAGGCAGGAGTAAGGAGTGGAAAAGTAGGGTGGGCATCTGGAGCAGGGGCATGAGGAAGGGATGGGGAAGGGAGCTCTGGAAAGTTGGGTCAGGAGGAAGGGAGAGGAGGGGGTCGAGACTGGGGGAGGAGGGAGAGATGAGGAGGGAGTGGAGGGATCTGGAGAAGGAATCAGGAAGGATGGGGGTGATGAGTGTGGAGGGGCAAGGAGGTGGGGGTCTGGAGCAGAAGTGCATGAGGGAGTAGTGGGGAAGGGAATGGGGTCTGCAATATGGGGGGCAGGAGGGACCTCTAGATTGTGGGGTGTGCTTCACAGTCTCAGGTAGAGAAGTTGCAGAGTGGGGTGGGGTGAGCCAGGGAAGTGTTGCTGTTTGCAGAAGGCTAAATCAATCTGGTCGACATTATAGCTGACGTGAATGGCTGATGTCTGTGTGAACGTCTCCAATATCTCAAACTCACCCCTGAACTGTAACAAAAGTTCTGTGTGCAAGTGTGAACCATGCTTCATGAATTAACTCAGTAGGTCTCAAACTATATCCCAGCTAGTCCTTCTTGTGTCAGAGAAAATGAACCAGGAGGGGAGAGCGAGGACAGAACTGGGCAATAGACAGCAGTTCCCTGTATCAGGGGTGACGGGAGGTTAAGCGCAGTCTCCAGCTGAGCCGCGAGGGAGAGTTGTGCAGTTTGGGTGCATTAAAAGGTGACTTTTCAGCCTGTGATTCTCACCCCCACTTTGGCAGAGGTGTAGAGGGGAGTTAAAAAGTTAAAGACAGACGGAATAACATGACTGTTTTACAAAAGGTAGATCGTGCCAAACCAACTTGATCTCCTTCTTTGAGAAAGTAACAGATTTTTTAGATAAAGGAAACGCAGTGGATCTAATCTACCTCAATTTCAGTAAGGCATTTGATACAGTACCACATGAGGAATTATCGGTTAAATTGGAAAAGATGGGGATCAATATGAAAATTGAGAGGTGGATAAGGAACTGGTTAAAGGGGAGACTACAGCGGGTCATACTGAAAGGTGAACTGTCAGGTTGGAGGGAGGTTACTAGTGGAGTTCCTCAAGGTTCAGTTTTGGGACCAATTTTATTTAATCTTTTTATTACTGACCTCGGCACCAAAAGTGGGAGTGTGCTAATAAAGTTTGCGGATGACACAAAGTTGGGAGGTATTGCCAATTCAGAAAAGGATCGGGATATCCTACAGGAAGATCTGGATGACCTTGTAAACTGGAGTAATAGTAATAGGATGAAATTTAATAGTGAGAAGTGTAAGGTTATGCATTTAGGGATTAATAACAAGAATTTTAGTTATAAGCTGGGGACGCATCAGTTGGAAGTAACGGAAGAGGAGAAGGACCTCAGAGTCCTGGTTGATCACAGGATGACTATGAGTCGCCAATGTGATGTGGCCGTGAAAAAAGCTAATGCAGTCTTGGGATGCATTAGGCGAGGTATTTCTAGTAGAGATAAGGAGGTGTTAGTACCGTTATACAAGGCATTGGTAAGACCTCATTTGGAATACTGTGTGCAGTTCTGGTCTCCCATGTTTAAGAAGGATGAATTCAAACTGGAACAGGTACAAAGAAGGGCCACTAGGATGATCCGAGGAATGGAAAACCTGTCGTATGAAAGGAGACTCAAGGAGCTTGGTTTGTTTACCTTAACCAAAAGAAGGCTGAGGGGAGATATGATTGCTCTCTTTAAATATATCAGAGGGATAAATACCAGGGAGGGAGAGGAATTATTTCAGCTCAGTACCAATGTGGACACAAGAACAAATGGATATAAACTGGCCATCAGGAAGTTTAGACTTGAAATTAGACAAAGGTTTCTAACCATCAGAGGAGTGAAGTTCTGGAACAGCCTTCCAAGGGAAGCAGTGGGGGCAAAAGACCTAACTGGCTTCAAGATTAAGCTAGATACGTTTATGGAGGGGATGGTTTGATGGGATAACATGATCTTAGTCAAAGGTCAATTAATTGCCATCAGTGGTAAATAGGACCAATGGTCAAAGATGGGATGTTAGAAGTTACTACAGAGAACTTTTTCCTGGGTGTCTGGCTGGTGGGTCTTGCCCACATGCTCGGGGTTCAGCTGATCGCCATATTTGGGGTCGGGAAGGAATTTTCCTCCAGGGTAGATTGGCAGAGGCCCTGGAGGTTTTTTGCCTTCCTCTGCAGCATGGGGCACGGGTCACTTACCGGAGGATTCTCTGCATCTTGAAGTCTTTAAACCATGATTTGAGGACTTCAATAGCTGAGACATAGGTGAGAGGATTATTCCAGGAGTGGGTGGGTGAGATTCTGTGGCCTGCATTGTGCAGGAGGTCAGACTAGATGATCATAATGGTCCCTTCTGACCTGAAAGTCTATGAGTCTATGAGTCTATGAGACTGGATGGTTTTAATAGTATCATGATTTTGGATCTATCCCTGATATTTTTTCATTTCTTTGCCTGGACCCCACATAATTTTACACATTTGTTTGTCTTCACAATTTAAAGAGGTCAATACTTGTGAAATATGATCTTCTGGTAAAGACTGACCTGGCCTCTACTCAGGATTCATGGAGGGGGATGGGGGCATTGAGAGAAAGGGAAAAGTAGCTACATTATGATCTCCCCTACATGGTATACTCCCCTGCACCACTCTGTCTGCATCATGTAAAGCAAAGTCAATTTTCCCATAGAAAATAAAAATATTCAGGGCATGATTCACATTTGCTCATAAATCCAGCAAAATAACATTCAACTAAACCTGTGCTTGGCATCGCTATATGACACTATCCCACAAATAACTGAGCTGTAAGTTATCCCTCACATGGTAACAATTATCCATCCCCTGCAATGTTAGTCTGATCACCAGGAATCACCACAGAATTCTCTGCTTTTCGGTCATATTAGGCTGTGTTATGGGTTCTGACCCCAGCACATTATATATGAACTTCCTGGGAATTTGAAATATAAACTCCAAGTAACCTGCTAGACGATTGGTTTTCTCAGCATTTTCTGGGTCCCAGCCCCCTACACACTACAATTACGGAGCTGTCTGTGAAATATATGCAGGCACCTTTTACTAGAGGGGCCTCTGAACTTTATTGGGAGTGTTCCTGGGGAAAAGCCTGTGTGCGGCAATCTAGCCTTAGAGACTACAACTCCCATGATGCCTTGGGGAAAAGGGGGGAGACTTCCTCGTGCAGGGAGAGCAGGCGGTGGACTCCACTTTGGGAAAAGAAGTGAGATTGCTGCTGTGGAGCTCGGTCCATACCAGGAGCTGCTGCGGCTTTGATCGAGCAGGGAGCCCCAGAGGCTGTTGGTGGCTTCACTGGAGTCAGAGCAGAGACCCTTGCTGTGCCTAGAGCTGAGTGAGGATACTGCGAGTAACCCCCACTATTGTTTGGGAAAGTACTTGCAAGGGAAGGGGCACCACAGAGAGACTGAGTCTGAGAAGAGGCAGAGTGATCTTCCCATCCACCTAGAGCGGCTGACATTTAGTGGAGCCAGCTCCAATTTCAGAGGGGTTGTGCAGTTTTTTTTGCCTTGGCTGGACTGATACACAGAACCAACAGAGTCCTGTTTCCAGCTGCAGATCTTCAAGCGCGCCCACGCAAGCGTCTAGGACTCTGAAATCCAGAGGAGTGTACACTCCGGGGTGGGGTAAATGGTGGAGTGTAAATGCCAGTTACATAAGTTTAATTTATTACTGTATATTATATTTGTTAATTGAGGTTATTCAGCTGCCCCTGTGGATTTAAATTAGCAGTGACATTTAATCTGTCTGTTATACCCTGTTTCTTAAATTGTTCAGTAAATGAGTGTTCACTCTAATTTAAGTATATTGGATGTATATTATTTATAACTGGTATTTGAGTTAGACCCATGCCACAGGTGGTTATTCATTATTATTATTACTATTTGAAGGGGTTTATTCCCGGAGGTTCCCAAGGCACGCCATTGAGTCTGTACAGGGGCCAGCCAGGTGGACGAACCGTCAATTTTAACTTCCTTTAGGAGTAAAGGGACTGCAGCAGAGGGGTGGATAGAGGATTCCCACTTATCCAACATCACCACTGGGATACTCAAGATCTCCTTTAATGTCAACATCAGGAGCCCAGGCAAATGGTGAGTGTTGCCTGCTCCCGGGTAACCCAGGGAAGAAAGGGGGTTACATATACATTAGGGCAGGTTTTTCTCTAAGAGAATAATTTAGACTGATATTTCTGATTATCAAGGTCAGTGTTAGTTTCTCCGGCTGGCGCAGCAGTGTTAGGTAAAAATCAGCTTGTCCTTACTCACCGTCCCAACACCGGGTGATGCGGAGTTGGACTGTAGCTCAAAAGCTGTCAGAAGCCATGTAAGAAACACACTGAGTCCGAAAAGCTTTGATCAAAGGGCATGTCAGGGTTCCCTCCCCACTCTAAACTCTAGGGTAAAGACGTGGGGGCCCGCATGAAGAGCCCTAAGCTTATTTTACCAGCTTAGGTTAAAACCCCCAAGGTACAAAATTCCCTGCACCCTGAGAAATGCTTCTTTCGCTGCCACCATCAAGTGTCTAACAGGAATCCAGGACAGGAATCACTTGAACTTCCCTCCCCCCAAAAATACCCCCTCAAGCAGTACACCCACTTTCCTGGGAAGCTTGAGAACAATCTCCCAACCAATTGGTTACACAGTGATCTAAAAACCCACCCCCTGGGTTTGAACACCATAGAAAAAAGTCAGCTTCTTAAAAGAAGGATTTTATTAAAACAAAGAAGGTAAAATCATCTCTGTAAAATCAGGATGGTAACTAATTACAGGGTACTCAATTTCCAAACTCAGAGAGATTCCCCCTCTGGTAGAACTTAAAGCTACAGAAAAAGAAAGGAGTAACCCCTCCCTCTCCCTCTAACACAGGGAACACACCAAGCAAAATAAACAGAAATCTACTCGCAGTGCTGACTACACTTACTTTAGAAAAGTGAGGTTTGGTGAGGAGACTGGTTTTCTGTAGGTTCTTTCTGTCTTCCAAGATCACTCTCTCAGACAAAGCCACACACCAAGCTTTTTCCCCCTCCCAAGATTTGAAAGTATCTTGTCCCCTTATTGGTCAGATGCCAGCCAGGTCAGGTGTCAGTCTGGCTACCTGCATTTCTTAACCCTTTACTGGTCAGAGGATCTTATAGCACTGCATCAGACCCTCTCCCCCTTCCCTTTATATTTATGACAGGGCACACAACCCCCTCAGCAGCTAACCACTGTGGAGGAGTGTGGCAACTTTATTAGTGATAAGCCCCAGCATTTATAGTTTTAGGCAGACATAGTTTTAGGCAGACAAAGAAAAAGGTACTACTGCCTTATTTCAAACTATCCTGTTCAAACTGGTTTCTTATAGTTACTCAATTTAAGCAGGGGGACAGAGAAGCCCATGCAAGACTATTTGTGCAAGATAAACAGATTTTGAGCAAGGTCAGAAGATTTTATTGCTAGGAGATTAGGAAAGAAGTTTTATGACCGAGGCCTCGCTTAATTTTATGACAGGGCCTTGCTTAGCTAACACCAGCCCAACAGGTTCCAATCACTGTATTATTTAAATCTTATCTGGGTCACACATTCAATTTTATCATGATTTTTAATCTGTTTTGGAGTCTTTCGGCCAGTTTCTCTCCCTGCTTTGCACCAGCGCTTGCTGCTGTAATACATGATCAGCCCCCTCTTTTCCCCCCACAATAGTGTTAAGTCTGCCTGGAGCTCGGACACAGCTTTGCAAAGAGCCTGCTACACCCTCTCTTCTGGAGGAATGAGAGCAGCCTGAACCTGAGCAGGGGCGGCCTTGAGGGAATGAAACCAATGAGGCTATGAGAGGCACTGATACAGCACCTCTGGCATGCAGCTTGTGCTGGTCGGGCTTCTCTAGGCTCCAACTAGCATTCAAAGCTTCTCTGCTCCAGCAGAAACCCTGGGGGAGGGAGGCAGGGCTCCCGCAGGATAAATCTGCCTGCTGACAGAGCTTCCAGTACCCTCATGGGCACAGGGTATTGCACACTGCACCCTAACCCACATCGCCTCAGTGGGAGGAATCAGCTCTGGACATATTTGGGTCAAATCCTGCTCACCTCACCCTTGCAAAACTTCTACTGGCTTCAGTGAGTGAATGGGGGAGTGAGGAGCCAGGACTTGACCCTTGCAACTGTTGGAGTTGGACCAACCAGACATTTATTTATTGGGATTTAAAATACTAAATTGAGGCCTAGCCAAGGCCTTAGGCACCCAGACAGCATTGAAGATAAACTCAAATCCCAGCAGCATTAAGTGACCATTTCAACAGAAACTCATTATGTGATGTACGGCCTGAGACCTCCCGAAATGCCCCATCAGAAAGCTGTGTTTTGCAGTGCACCCGGAAGGTCACCAAATTCAGGCTATTTTTGTTCAAAGGGATGAGCACATTTCAGTGTCCTGGAGCCCTCACAGAGAGCACCCTGCCAGCAACCTCTCTCCTTTATAAAAGGGGGAACCAGCTTGGGCACCCTGCTGACCACAGCTGTGGCCGTATGGCATGGGGAGAGAGGTGATCCCTCAGGGAGGCCCAACTCAAACCATAACCAAAACCGTAACAGCGTAACCTCCACCCAGAGATGGGCAGCCAGCAGTAGCAGAGCCAGGGTTTTTGCCGCCCTAGGCGGCAGCGCTCCTCTGCCGTAATCGACGGCACTTCGGCGGCAGCTCCTGTGAAGCTGTGTTCTTGGCGGTGTTTCAGCGGCAGCTTTTCTTGCTGCCGAATCGCCGCTGGGAAATGAATTCCCAGCGAAATGCCGCCCCCCAAATCCTGCCACCCTAGGCGACCACCTAGGATTGCCTAGTGGAAGCGCCAGCCCTGGCAGCCTATGCAGATTGTGCAGCACGGCTGTAACACGCTCCCAGTGAGATGCCCTGCTCAGTGAGTTGCAGCTATTTGCACCAGCTTCATTCTCTGAATGGTTTTAAGGTGCAGCCCCACATGGAGGTCATTGCATTAGTCCCATCTCAAGGTAGTAAAAGCCTCAGTTACAGTGTCAAGGTCCAATCCCAAAAGGAAAAGTCACAACCTCCAAGCCCAATGCGGACGGTAAAAAACTCACTGTAAAAGTTACCACCCTAGTTCCAGTTAACCCAGCTCCCCTGGTGAAACCCTGGGGAGACTTACCTGCTACGTCCTGAATTGTGAGGAGAAGAAGCCACAGCACCAGAGTGGAGAGACGTCCCCTCATTGACAGCTTGACTTGCTGCCCCCTCCTCACACTGCACTGGCTGCACCTAAGCACCTGCCAGGGCTCCTCTGTGTCTGACAAGTGATAACAAAGCAGTGGAAGGGAAATATATAGATTCAGAGACTGGCATCAGCTGTACGAAGGAACCAATAGCAAACCTCTCTGCCTTTTTAGTTATTATCAGTGGTTTTATCTGTGACTTTATGCAGCTAAAACATCCAATAAAACTTGAAAGCAACAAACATCACCATATATGAGTGATGAGCCCCCTCCTGACGTCAGGTTTACCACATCCTCAGACATCGGGTAACCCCCAATCCCTGGTGTGGGAGAAACAAGTTCTGTACAAACTGTATCCGTGCTGTTTCTTGCCCCAGTAGATTCTATAACGTATTAAACATGAATCGAGAGACATTAGAGGCTGGTATTTTTTTAAATTAGGGAAAAAATTCCCTGTGACAAAGGTGATCATTACAAGACCAGATTCCCAGGGTAGGGCACGCCCAATTGTAGACAAGAACAAGTCAGTAGAACTAGATTGTGCCACTCAGATCAGCTGTTGTACAAGAGAAATTACCTCATCACCATCTGTAATATTGATAATTCTTAGTGCTCTCTGCAGAGTCCATGGCCATTGATGGTAGCTGTAGTCTTTGGGGCTCCTGTATTGACTATGATCACTACTGATAGAGGCACAGCTTAGGGCTTCCTGAGTAGGCCATGATCCTCTCTTGTAGTAGCAGGATGTCTAGGGTTGCCAACTGTCTAATGGCACAAACACAAACACCCTTGCCCTGCCCCAGCCCCGCCCCTTCCCTGAGGCCACGTCCCTGCTCCACCCCTTCTCTGAGGCCATGCCCCTGCTCACTCCATCCCCTCTCCCTCCATCGCTTGCTTTCCGCCACCCTCACTTTCACTGGTCTGGGGCTGGAGGTTGAGGTGCGAGAAGAAGTGTGTACTCTGGGAGGGAGTTTGGGTGCAGGAGTGGGTGCGGGGTGCAGGCTCTGGGAGTGAGTTTGGTTGTGGGGTGCAGGCTCTGAGCTAGGGGAGGGGGTTTGGGTGCAGGAGGGGGTGCAGGATGTGGGCTCTTGGAGGGAGTTTAGGTGCGGGAGGGAGTTTGGGGTGTGGGCTCTGGGAGGGAGTTTGGATGTATGGTGCGGGCTCTGGGCTGGGGGAGGAGGTTTGGGTGCAGGAGGGGGTACAGAGTGCAGGCTCTGGGAGGCAGTTTGGGTGCGGGCTCTGGGCCGAGGCAGGGAATTGGGGTGCAGGAGGTGGTGAAGGGGGCAGGCTCTGGCCAGGTGGCACTTACCTCGGGCGGCTCCAGAAAGCGACTGGCACATCCCTCTGGCAGTGGCTCCTAGGGTGGACCAGGGGGACTCTGTGCCCATGCCCATGCCCACAGGCACTGCCCCTGCAGCTCCCATTGGCCGCAGTTCCTGGCCAATGGGAGTTGCAGAGTCGGGGAAAGGGCAGCGAGGGGCGAGGGCAGCGTGCGGAGACCCCCTGACTCCCCCAGGGGCCACAGGGACAGGCTACCCACTTCCGTGAGCGGCATGTGGCCAGGGCAGGCCGGGAGCGTCCCTTAGCTTTAGCCCTGCGTTGAGCTGCCAGACTTTTAGTGCCTAAAATCTTCCGGATTGGCTGGAGTAGCCTCCAGGAGCTAGAGCCCGATTCCAGGGGACTCCCAGTGAAACCGGGATGGTTGGCAACCCTAAGGATGTCCTGCATACACCATGCCCATCAGTGCTGTCAGTAGTAGGAGGGCTCCTTGGTGAGTCAGACAATAAAGGAACAGACACAAGACAAGAGGCAGTAAGAACAGAATGGAGACTGGCTAGCACCACACCTACCTCGGGTTCTTGTATAAGGAGAACTGTTACAAATACTTGGATTAAAGGAAATGTCTTTAATTCTTTAAAGGAAATGTCTTTAATGTCTTTGCTTTGTCTCCCACACTGCTCTTTCTCTATGTTTGCAGCCTCTACCTAATCCTCCTTCAAACCCCTCCTTTAGACTCAGCTCAGTTGTGATTCTGGCAAATTTCTCCACAAAGAGCGGCTTGGCAGGTGATAGGGTGCGGCTGTGCCTCTTCTTTCCGTCTACTTATTTTTACCCTATTCCTGGCCCAATCCTGCCATTCCCCGTCACTCTGCCCTCCCCCTACTTAAAAATAAAAACAACAAAATTAGAAATTGCACCCATGTTAATTTGTTTCTATGTTATATCTCCCATCTTCAACCCTGCATTTGTTCTTGAGACTTTTAGACAGTAAGCTTTCAGGAGATGGGAGTTTGTCTGTATCTGTGACCTGAATGGGCCTCTGTGTGCTACAATAATATAAATGCAATAACAATATGAATAATAATAATATAATTAATAATAATTAATAATAATAACTAATAATTAACCAATCTACTGGTCTATTTCCAGGAGGCTTAAAGAAGAAAGAAGCAAGCTGCATCAGTTAAAAAATAAACTCACCTGGCTTAGAACAGAAGTGATGGCAGCAATACACATTTTATATATATGACGAGTGGCAGGCAAGATAGGTATGAGTACTTGAGAATTTAGGAATTGTAGAAAATTCATAAGGGAAGCAAAGGCTTAGAAGGAGAAATCTACGGCCGCAGAATTAAGGACAATTAGAAGGAATTTGTAAAATATACTAGCAACAAAAAAAATCATTAAAATGGTATCAGTGCATTATTAAATGGCAATGGTAGAATTATCAGTAGGAATTCAGAAAAAGCAGAAGTGTTCATGATATATTTTTATTCTGTATTTGGGAAAAGGTCAGATAATGTAATCATATCACATGAGGATGATGAAGAAGCAGAAATCCAGGAGAATGTTAAACAGCAACTGTTGTTAGACATTTTAAAATCAGCAGGTCTGGATAACTTCTAACCAAGAGTTTTAAAAGAGGGGGCAAAGAAGTTCTTTGAAGCATTAATGTTGTTTTTCAATAACTCTTGGAAAACTGTAGAAGTTCTATAAGACTAGGAGAGAGCTAATGTTGTGCCTGTAACGATGCTGGTTCTGGAGGGACCCAACTGAGAGAGTCAATTCAGGACAAATTGCTTCAAGCAGGGCAGTTACAGCCCAAGGCTGGGGTTTTTCCACCTCTAAGGCAAACCAAACCAGCCAGACAGAGGAGACTTTGGTTTTACCCCACTGGCTAACCACAAGTCACCCTAGCAACTCCCTTAGACACTCCAGTTTCCCAGTATCACCACCAGTGCCACTCGTTATGGGGACAAATGGTTATGAAAACCAACGCCCCAGTAAAAGGAAAAAGGTTCTCCTGATCCCAAAGGACCAAGCCCCCAGACCCAGGTCAACATACAACTCAGATCATACCCACAAATCACCTTGCCAATACTTTAGAATCTAAAATCTAAAGGTTTATTCATAAAAGGAAAAAGGTATAGGAGAGAGCTAGAATTGGTTAAATGGGATCAATTACATACAGCAATGGCAAAGTTCTTGGATCAGGGATGGAATAAGCTGCAGGTTCAAATCAAGTCTCTGGAGTGCATCCCCAGCTGGGATGGGTCATTCAGTCCTTTGTGTAGAGCTTCCATTTGTAGCAAAGTCCCTCCAGAGGCACAGCCGCCAACTTCCTGTTACGTCGGTGGGTGCTGACGCCCGGCGTCAGGGGCGGGGCCCCGCCCCGACACCGGGCCCCACCCCCGATGCCAGGTGATGTTGTGGGGCCCCGCCCCCGACGCCAGGCCCCGCCCCCGACGCCGGGTGACGTTGCGGGGCCCCTCCCCTGACGCCGACGCAACGTTGCCCAGCGTCAGGGGCAGGGCCCCGCAACATCTCCCAGTGTTCCGGTGAGTTTGCCGCGGGTCCAGGGCGGGCAGGGAGTTGCCGGCGGGTGCGGAGCACCCACCAATTTTTCCCCGTGGGTGCTCCAGCCCCGGAGCACCCACGAAGTCGGCGCCTATGTCCAGAGGTAAGAAGCAGGAATGAAGACAAGATGGAGGAGCTGCAGCAGTCTTTTATCGTCTTTCGTCATGTGGCCTCTCTTTCTTTGTTCCAAAGACAAGCACTGGGGCACATGGCAAGAAAACCCTTAGAGTTCAGACCGTAAGCATGTCCCTGCATACCTTGCTGAATCACAAGGTGTATCCGCCTTCTTTCAATGGGTCAGTTGTATAGTTGATGGTCCTTAATGGGCCATCCAGCAGGCTAGGCAGAGCTGAAGCCAAGCTTTTTGGGGCGTCACCCAGCATCATAGCACAGGTTTGAAATACAGAGAGTATAGAGCCAATACTTCTAACTTTAAATACAAAATGATACCTGCATACAGATAGCAGAATCATAGCCAGCAAAGCGTAACCTGGTCTCAGATACCGTATTTGACGCCCTTTATACAACATTTTGTGCCACTACAGGATCTTGGTTGCAACAATGTTCTATACGGTCCCAGTTATTGTCAATTATGTCACAGTGCCAATATTTAAAAGTATAAACAACATGACTTCGGTAATTATAGGCCTATCAGAGCAACCTCGATCCCAGGCAAAATAAGAGAACTTCTGATATGGGACTCAATTAATAAAGAATTAACATTGTGTAAGGGGACTGTTGGCCCCTTACTGAAACTTAGTGGGGTTTTTGACTGGCCCTCTCCCAGTACCAAAGAAAGTGGAGGGGTGGACAAGAAATCAAGATCCTGAGACTGACATTCCCCAGAGCAAATGGGGAGAAGCCAACACTCCAGGTCTGTCTGATTGACAGGGCAAGCAGGCCAATGAAGGAGTCAGGAGCCCTGGGTCCCATTCTCCATGTGAGATGGCGATGCCTTAGCCAGAGCAGGCGAGCTAAGGAGAAAGCAGCAGCAGTCTGAGATGAGCTGGAAGCAGAACCACAACAGCCAGGACCAGAGAGAAGCAGCCCAGAGAGAAGAGCTGAGCTGGGAGCAGAGCTGCATCCGCCAGAGTCAGAGGGGCCAGAGGAGCAGCCCAAAGAGCTGAGCTGGAGGCAGAGCAGCAGCAGCAGCACCGAGGCAGAGTGGAACTGGGGCTGGAGCAGTCCAGAGCCAGGTGCAGTGAGCAGCTGGGGAGGCCGAGGGGGGACCCTGGACAGTGAGAGCCCAGCTCAGAGATGCCACCAGACAAGAGGTCTTGCAGGCTGGACTGGGAGGGGGATGAAAACCCTAATGGGGGGAAGGGCTGACACTGGGAAGAAGGGTCCTGCCACCTAGAGCCTGTGGGCGTGTGGCCACCTCCAGAGAAAGTGTCCAACCCACTGCATCCCTGCAGCACAGCCAGGGCCTGGGAAGGAGAACTGGAACATGTTTGAAGCAGACTGTGAACTTCCTGTACATTCCAGAGACAGCTGTTTGTGGTTCCCCCCGTGCCCATGGGAAGCGGTTACTTGGTTTCCTTTAACCTGTCCCATTTTTCCCTTATTTTTTATTAGTGACTATTTAATAAATTGTATTTGTTTGAATTAAGTGTAATAATCGGTGGGTCAGGGAAGTGTCTGGTATGAAGAACGTACCCCAAAGTGTGGACATCATAGCCCCTGTCCTAAGTGACCACGACAAGGTTGGGGGTCGAGTCTCCCAGGAATCCTGGGCCCAGCCTTGTCGGGGTTATGAAGA
The DNA here is from genome assembly GCA_033296515.1 of Macrochelys suwanniensis. Lineage (NCBI taxonomy): Eukaryota > Metazoa > Chordata > Testudines > Chelydridae > Macrochelys > Macrochelys suwanniensis. The sequence continues at coordinate 211,159,055 of CM065775.1, read as the reverse complement.
CTCTGCCACCCGGGAGAGTGGAAGGGGAGTCCTCGAGGTCAGGCAGGCCTCTGGGTAAAGGGAAGTGGAACGAGGACTCAGGTCCTTCCGCTAGTCAAGTCCACCAGGGTAATGTATAAACCAGGAAAGTTCCCCACAATCATTGGACCATTCCCCCACTTCCATATTGTTTTATGGAAAATGGATCCTGTGAAACTAACTTGATATTTCTTTTTGGTGAGATTACAATTTTTTTTTATAAATAGTGTCGTGGTCACGGATTAAAAACCGGCTACCTGACAGATGTAGCCTTTGATACGTTTAGGGTGCAAATTGCACAAGTCATTAACAGGTTCCTTACTCAGGGAGCTACCTAAGATTATTATCGAGTGAGATTGGTGAATCAAATAAATAGGAACAGGAAGACTTTATTTAAAATCCAAATAAATCCAAACATAAGCATAATTATATGGAAACAAATACATATAACAAAACACCCCCAAGGCTGACATGCTAACAACCTTATGGTGATCACTAGAGATAAAGATGAAGAGAACAGTGAGTAGAGAGCACTAGAAATGGGCAGGGAGGATCTGGTTTCCACCTTCTTGTGTTACCAATGTTCCAACTAGGGGCTGGTCTGACCATCGTTTTATGACAGAGAGGAGGTAACATATGTCACTGTAAATTTCTTTTTATACCCTTTTCCCTTACATCCCCCACACATCTAGGACCATTTTTGATTTAGGTCTCAGCCCGCTGCTCATATTTGTTATTCTGGGGCCCATAATTTAGGTTCCGCTTGCTAGCATAAGCTCTTTATGTGATTCTTTTCCCAGTTCTTTCAATACATAAATATAGTTTGTCCATGTTACAGCTGGTACCCCCAGGTCCCCTAGAAATCTATTATTTCCGGCCTCTGTGGTGTCCTTGTGTATCCCAACCTACATATTGCAACTTTATTGCTAAATCTCATAACTTTAAATTAAGCTGTCCTGCTAACTCCTTTGCTATTATAACTACTAACATGCCTCAGCTTATTGTTAAGCATAGCTTAGTAGTTATACAGGTTCTCACATTTACCAACTTGCATGTCTTTCATTACAGATCTAATAGCATATATTTTACTATCTTGAAGCATTTTAATATGCCTCTGTACATGATACATAATGTAATCTTGCACCCACAGAGCAGATCAGGAGTTATGGTCAACACAGATCTCAAAATATAACTGTAAATAGGGATTTATCATCGAGTGGGTGTGTTTCTAGTGGGGTCCCACAGGGATCAGTTCTTGGGTCTATGCTATTTATCATTTTTATCAATGATCTGCATGAAAAAATAAAGTCTTCCCTGACCAACTTTGCAGATGACAAAAGATTGGGGGAGTGGTAAATAATGAAAAGGACAGGTCACTGATACAGAATGATCTGGGTCACTTGGTAAACTGGACTCAAGCAAATAGCATGTATTTAAACATGACCAAATTTGAAGTTATACATCTAAGAATGAAGAACATAGGCCACACTTATAGGATGGGAAAACTTGGGAGAGACAGACAGCCCAGGTGAGGAGAAACTAAGGCAGAGGTACCCGCAGAGCCATCCCAAGAAATAACAAGGTGCTCAGGAAGCAGCGAACATGTTACAGCAGGGATCTCGAACTGAAATGACCACGAGGGGCACATGAGGACTACTACATTGGCCCGAGGGCTGCATCACTGACACACACCCCCTCGCTGCCCCTGGTCCCGCCCCTGCCCCACCTCTTCCCACCCCTTCCCCGCCCCCATTCCAACCCCTTCCCCAAATCCCTGCCCCTGCCCCACCTCTTCTCCGCCTCCTCCCCTGAGCGCACGGCTCCCCACTCCTCCCCCTTCCCTCCTGGAAAGCGCTAAGCGTCGCCAAACAGCTGTTTGGCAGCGGGAAGCGCCTGGAGGTAGGCAGAGGAGTGGGGATGCGGCACGCTGGCGGGGCGGTGGGGGAGGAGAGCTTGGCGGCCGTGGGAAATAACGCAGGGGTGGGATGGGGAGCTTGGTGGCCACAGGAAATAACACGGGGGGGGCATGGGGAGCTTGGCGGGCCGCAGGAAATAACCCCACAGACCGGGTGTTTGAGACCCCTGTGTTACAGGGACACTGCGAACAAGCAAACCTAAATAGTAGAGCTGGGTGGGAAGCGATTTTCCTGTCCTGAAAATTTTCAAAATATGACATTTGTATCCCATCCCAAACTGGGACTGTGGACAGGTGCTGCCCCAGGGTGCCCCCTCATGGTCTGGGGTGGCCCTTCAATTTCCAGCTGGGATTCCCCAAAATAATCCACTCACAGGAAAAAGTCTTCAGAGCAATAGTCCTCCTCTCTTGGAGTCCAATTAATTCAACCTAGTTCAGCTCCTCAAAGTAAGCCCCTGGATTCAGGGTTTCCACAGTCTGCCTTCTGCATCTATAGGTTTCAAATCCTGGCCTGCAAATTCACACCCTTTAGATCAGGGTTTCACAGTGTGACATTGCACCACATAATGCTTTATGGAAATATGCTTATGAATGTAAATATGACATAACTGGAATATGTTTTATGTAACAGTGTAACATATCTCTGCAAAGGTTATGTTCTACTGAATATATTCATCCTATTTGTATGCATGTGTCATTTTTGTATTCAAAGTTATGAATATTGGCTGTGTACTTGTTTGATTTTAAGTAGCCTTAGTAAGGCATTTGGTCAGCTTCTTTAGAAAGGAATTTGCAAGTTAAGTGCCCAATCAAGAAACACTTAATGGACAATGGATCTTGGAAGACTCCAAGCCACATAAGAAGTCTACCTGAGGACGTTCAAGGTAGCATGTGAACTGAAGGAACGAAAACGGACACAGTGTAGAATTAAGCACGTGGGTTTATTACGCTTAGCGCTGGCGGAGTATTACTCAGCTCGTGACCTAGAGACACTGTCAATCATTTAATTACAGCAGGTTATATTGAATTTTACCATGGGTGGAGGGAAGAAATCAGGGGCAGTTCTGAGCCCCGGATAGGCTTAACCAAGACAAGGTAACACAGAAGCCAATGGTCAAGAGGTTACATCATGTCTCCGCCCATAGTTTCAGGTTAACATATGATTAGTAAACAGGTGTTTTTCTTTAAACAATTTATATAACGATTTAAGTGTGTTAGTTAATTATAAAAATATGTAGATATGTTGAATCCTGGTTTGGAATCCATAGGAATGGAGCAGCTTCTTTGATTGTTTATTAGGTATATATATATATATGGAAATAGAATAAAAGAGCATAAAAAGACATGTGGCATAAAGTTATAAAGTTATAAAGCTGCTTTGTGTTTGAGAACCAGACACTGACATCTGTGGAGGGAGTGATAGGAAGGGCCTCATTATCATGTGCCTGGTTTTGGACTATCTAGGACCCTGGATTCTCATGCGAGGAAAACATCATTATCTTCTCCTGAAGAGAAGTGCCCCTAAGTTTTCAAAGGCTGGGCCTCACATAGCTATGTGGTCTATTTGCAGTTGAAGATAAATGCCCCAATTATTTGCTTGCACCTGAGTTTCTGCTAATCACCCTAAAGAAAAACAAGGTTACCTCATATTTGTCCAGTTCACATGTCTGAGCCTCAGAGCTGGTCCACACTGGGGGGTGGGGTGGGTGGGTGTCAGACTAAGATACGCAACTTCAGCTACATGAATAACGTAGCTGAAGTCGAAGTATCTTAGTTCCAACTTAAAAGCACTTACCGCGGGTCCAGACACATCAGGCAGGCTCCCCCGTCGACGCCGCTTACTCCTCGCGCGGAGCTGGAGTTCCGGTGTCGACAGGGAGTACTTCTGGGATTGATTTCTCACGTCTAGACGAGACATGATAAATCGATCCCAGAAGATCGATTGCTACCCGCCGAATCAGGCTGGTAGTATAGATGTTCCCTTAGTCTTTGACCAGACTCTGGACTTTGGGTCTGTCTGATTATTAATTTCTGGCCCTTCAGAACAATGGCTGCCACCTGTAAAATTTGGAGTCATGCATGGACATGTGACTTGCCCATGTGACTCCAAAACTCCATTTTGTAGCTGGATTCTACACAGGGGAAGGAAGGGGGACCACCCTCAAGAGAAAGTCTATTTAAGCCGCTGGGAGACCCCTCCATTTTGTCTTCAGCTGACTCAAGAGAGAGCCTCTCCACTCCCAAAGGATACCTGAAAGAAACTGGAACAAAGGACAATAACCACAGGGGGGTGAGTGATTGCTGGACCCAGACTAGAAGGAGGCTAGTCTGTAAAAGAAGCTTACTAGAACATCTCTGAGGGTGAGATTTCATCTATAAGCACTTTCTTACTGTATTAGGCATAGACTTGCATGTTTTATTTTATTTTGTTTGGTAATTTACTTTATTCTGTCTGTTATTACTTGGAACCGATTAAATCCTACTTTTTGTATTTAATAAAATCACTTTTTATTTATTAATTCACCCAGAGTATGCATTAATACCTACGGGTCAAACAGCTGTGCATATCTCTCTATCAGTGTTATAGAGGGTGAACAATTTATGAGTTTACCCTCTATAAGCTTTATTCAGGGTAAAACGGATTTATTTGGGGTTTGGACCCCATTGGGAGCTGGGCATCTGAGTGTTGGAGACAGGAACACTTCTTAAGCTGTTTTCAGTTAAGCCTGCAGCTTTTAGGGGACATGATTCAGACGTGGGTCTGTGTTTGAAGCAGGCAAGCGTGTCTGGATCAAACAAGGCAAGGTTCTGGAGTCCCAAGCTGGCAGGGAAAGCAGGTTAGAAGTAGTCTCAGCACATCAATTGGCTGTTCCCAAGGGGTTTTCTGTGATCCAACCCGTCACACACAGTCCTCCATGTAGGTGCTCTGTGCTAGCTGAGTTCTTCCTCTTTCTGAGCTCCCAGCAGTTCCTCCTTGACTGAGTTTGAGGCTTCCTTTTCATTCACCTGCCCAGTCATCTGACTACTCTCTTAATCCTTCACAGGTGGGTCTAATAACCCCAAACATGTGTCTGGGCCAACTCGGAAAGAAGGGAACCTTACCCTGCCCATTCTACAAGCCTCCTTGTCCCAGACCCTAAGGAGCAATAACCTGGGTTTCACCTATACCTTTGGCCTCCCAGACACTAACTACTCCTGGGACCATCTCCCTCCCACTCAGTGTCTGTCTGGTTACTTTAGACACCTGAAAAGGTGTAACTGGCCTCTCACACTTCCTCTTCTGGCCTTAAAGAGCAAATACTCCAGTACATACCTCCCCTCCCGGAACTATTCTATACCTAAAGTAGGCTCCATCATGGTCATCTCTTGGTCAAATTCTCCAACCAAGTGGCCATTTCTTTGGCTGACATCAGAAGGTCTAGTAAATCTTTGTCAATTATCCTGATCTTGCTACCCACAAAAGATCTCTGCAAAGCTGGGCTAGCACTATGCCTAATGTGATTCACACAACCCATGTGGTCCCCAGGAGTTTTTGGCACATCATAATTGATAAGTTGCTACATGTTCCGAACACCTGGTCCTTGGGTTATCTGTGGAATGGCCAGCGAGGTCAGGCTGTGACCCTGGTTGAACTTGTGTAAAGCTGTTTTCAACTCTTTGGGGAAGAGCCTGTCAGGAACTCAACTGCCTCTGGGCTCAGTTGCCTAGCAACCCAATCAGCTCAGCTTGCCCCAATATACCTGCACTAAGTGACTGTGCTACCTGACTGGTCAGAACAGCCAACAGACCAAAATTTGATCCCTGTAGCAAGAGCAGCACAGTTGATACTCAATGTGTTTCACACCCCCCGCTGCAAAAAAACCTGCTTCCTGTGGAGTGTTTGCTCCACCCGTGCCTGATTCACTCCATCCCTAATCCCTGCCTGTCTTTAAAGTCCTGATTCCCAGACCTCCTGGCCCTGACCATTCCTAACCATGGCTCTGACTCTGCCCTTTGGTTTTATTCTGACTCCTGGCTCCAATCCTTGGCTTTCTCTAGACCACACCTCGGGATCCTCCCTCCAATTCTGCTCCAAGAAGTAGGATGGACTCCTGCTTTGACCACCAGGTTTGTACGGCTAACAGACAGATTCTCCCTCAATATAGACACACTCATATCCTTCAGCACTGTTAATGGCTGCAACAATATTCAGCTTCCTCTTGGGGTTTTCAGTCACTAAGGATGACTCTGATCCTTAGTCAACAGGTAGACCTCCTAGCCTAGCTTGTTCTTTGAAGTGATTCTTCTCCTCCTCCATCTGCCTCAGCTTAGTGTTGAGGCTCAGATTCTGGTGCATCTCCTCCTGCAACTGCTCCTGTGTATCCTGAAGCTGTGACTCTAGGGCAGAGAAATCTTCTGCTAATTTGATTGATAATGCCTGATTGGTTCAGAGGGCCTGTGACATTGTCTAGCTCAGTCTGCAGCCTGGTGAGTTTCTCAGCCAGCTCCATCCATGTTCTTTCTCCCTTCATAAATTCTTCCTGCAGCTCATATAAGGGTTCTGATTATCAGCATTTCCTGGAGTTTCTAGATACAAGTTCCACCCTTCCTCTGACACCCTCAGCCAGGTAATCCCACTGTGCTCAGAACATCTCATTGGACTCTTCTGTAGCAGAATCATGTCAGGCACCTGGCCCCAGTGTGGTTCCTGTTAAAATCATGTACATTCCCCAGGTTCTTTCTCTCCAGAGCTGAGAGTAGAGTCTGGGTCACTCCCTCAGTAGAAGGAAAGTTTGAAACCCCGGATCAACTTCCAATCTCTAAATTTGGGTCCAAAGGCCTGTTGCTTAGTCCAGGTTCACCAATTACTTTGGCACCTGGTTTCCCCATAGCAACAGTTCCCATTCCAAAAGTTTGAGAGTTTTTCAGGGCAACTCCTTTATATGGGCCCCATTTTTCCCACAAGCAAAATATACTATACCCCTGGGACCTTGCTTTTCCTTTGTCCAAACTGGCTCCCCACAGTCCTTTGTTTCCTTCAGGAATCGTCGGTGCTGCATCTCCCTATAACACAATATCTTTAAGGGTCTGAGATTCCCCGGTTTTCACAAGGTCCTGTGCAACAGACCAGACCTCAGGATGAACTCCTGCAGTTGCTGCTGTTGCTCTGCACACCAACTGTGAAGAATGGTCTTCTCGCTGCTTAATATTACATCTCTGTATTTCCGCTCTCTCTCTCTTCCCTCTTTCATGGTCAGGTCTCGATCCTCCCGACGACACCAGTCATAGACAGGTGCCACGCAGGGTGCCTTTCAGACTTATAACATAGTGACTGTCTGACTGACACACTGACTGTCTTGTTCCCTTTCTAATAGGTTTCTGAGGTTTCTGTCATTTACACAATTGATTATGGGCCACTGAGCACAGGGAACATCCCACTTTTGACCTCTCTCAGATCACACTAGGCCCAGATTTTTAAATGTATGCAGGTGCTCATATACATATATGAGGTTTTTTCTTAAAATATTATATTGTGGCCGCGTTCTGTCTTTTCATTCTTAACCACTCTCCACCAGTGAGTGTGTGGCAATTAGTTTTGCAAACAACCCCAAATTTAATAAGGTGATTTTGGCCCCTGCATCAGCAGTTCTCACCTACACATCTGTCTGTTCCCTGCCTAGGAATTCATTCTGCTCCCCCCCATTTCCTGTGCGCACGCACACGCACACACACACACACACACACACACACACCAGCGTCACCTCTGGTCCTCTCTCAGCTCCAGGGTCTCTTAACTCTCCTTGTGCAGGTCTGGGGAGTGCAGTGGGGTTGCTCTCTCCCTTCCCAAGCTGTGGATGCAGCTCCAGGATTATTCCCCCCATTTCCAGGCCAGGCATTGAAGGGAGGAGAGCAGAGGGGAGGGGGAGGAGTAGAAGCTAACAGAGAGAGTTTGACTGGGATCTGTCCGAGAGGAGGTACGCTAAGTGCTGCATTAGGGGGACTGTGTTGGTGAGTATCTGAGTGTCTGTTGCGGGGCAGTTTGTTAGTTTGGCAGTTGGACCGTGTGCTTGACTGTTTGTTTGAAAAGTGTGAATTGGGAGTGCTGGGGGTTGGACTAGATGACCTCCTGAGGTCCCTTCCAACCCTGATATTCTGTGATTCCATGATAAGCGCTGTCCTGTCCCCAGTGCTCACAGGAGGGGAGGAGGGAGACGCCTGGAGCTGCTGGGCTCTTTCTGCTCCTTCCCCAGCTAGGAGAACAGTGTCAGTTCCCGAGAGGAGGGGGAGAGCACTGCCAGTTTCCTGCTGCAGCTCTGATTAGCTGCTCTTCTCCAGGAGGTGGGCAATGATGAAAACAGCCAATCAGAGGGGGGCTTTCTTCCAGGCAGAGCTGAAATTTGTGGAGGGGCTGGAGCTTTTTGTGTCATCACAGACTGGTTACAGCCCTGGCCGAACTCCCATGACTTGCACAGAAATCATGGCAATGCTGAATGGTGCTTCACTCAGTTCTGCAAGATCTAAGGGCCCAGGTTTGTAAAGGTCTTTAGGCATTCAGTGTTGCCATCCCCACAGGTTCAAAATTCTTCAGTCAGACCCTGAAAATCATGTGATAGAGCAAAAACCCACCATATAATCTTTTTCTTCTTTTTTCTTTTTTTTAAACCTTATGATTTTGGGGCCAATCTTTTGATTTTTGAACTTCTCCTGCCTGCTCCCCCCACTCTCTACTCTGTGTGTGACAAGTAGTGTTGCCAATGTGGGGGACTCGAACCCAGCCACGGCACGGTTCGTTGTCTGACCGCAAAGAGACAGGCAACACCAGCAAGGTCCAATAACAAGCTCTTTATTGAAGGTGCACACTACAATACAGAGCAGCCCGTCCCAGAAGAGAACCAGCTACCCATCCTAACAAAGAGTAGTTTTTTTATAGATAGTTCCGTCGCGTCATAGAATTCGTTCAAGCAACCTGCCCCCCTTTGCTAATCAGAAATTCCTACTATACATGTATATCAAATTTAAGCAATACCTAATGTATAACTGTTTGAAGCAATACATGCTGTCTCAGTACTTTTCTTATCAGTAGGTCGACAAGCACCAGATACCAGTAGGAGACAGGAGAGATAAACAAACTAACAAGGAACAGAACAGGGAGTATAAACATTTGAGGCTCCCTACAGATTAGTACACCTGGTACAAGAATGCTTAGAATGCAGCTCTCTCGGGGTTGGCAAGAGTGCACACCCTTCTGTAGTTCTGCCCAGAGACTACCCAGAATCCCTTGGCCTGACTGTGGTTCGGTTGGCATATCTGCTCAGGGTAATTTTTGGGCCTAACAGTCCCCCCTTTGTCCCGAGAGTGCCGTAAGGAACTCTTGGGACACACAGGACACTCATGAGCTGCAACGTGTCGGTAGGTGGGATCTAACTACTACTGGGTGGAGCACAACTTGGTGCCCATCCAGCATCCACACCGGATCATGACATATAAGATCACCAGGCCACAGATAATCACAACAGCGCTGCGAAGCAAGTTATGGAGCCAGCCACCTATGTCTGGGACCCAGTTAAACAGGTTGCTCCAACAAGAAGCGACCTGTTCCCCTCCATGGTCCTTTGCTACCTGTATAAGGTGTGTGGCTCTTTCCCAGGTGGCGTTATAGACATAGGGAACATAAACGCAGCACTCTTGCATGATTAACAAGTTAACAAGGTGATTTCTGCCTTCCTCTGCAGGAGCTCCCACCCTCATGTCTGCTCATTCCCTCCCCACAAATTAATTCTGCCTCCCCCAGAGAGGGCAAGTGAATATAAAGCACAAAGGGTCCTACTCCCTCGTTCTGCAGGCCTGGGTCAACCACAGAGTCACAGGTTCATGAGCACCAGCAGGGAAGGACTGGCATGTTGCATGGCATGAGGAGATCTGGGGTTTACTACTTCAGTCAAGGAGAGACCATATTCCCTCCAAATGAGATGGGTATCTGAAGGGTGATAAGGCCCATTGTTGTTTTGGGGGACCCACCGACCCTCTCCTCTCATGGCTTATGAAACCGTCCTCTGACCTCAGAGGGGCTGGCCAAAGAAGGTTCGGTTACACACTGAGGTGTGGCAGGATGGTGGCGGAGTGCCCATTGGGCAGGCTGAAGGCGAGATGGTTTTGTCTAGAAACTATTTGGCGGCGAGTGTGGCTGATACCGTCAGTATGATTGGGGCCTAATTGCACTCTGTAAGCCTAAAGGTGAGTATTTTTCCATGCAGTGGGGTCAAGCTGCTGCTGGTTTCCAGGCCTAGTACAAGCAACCAGACAGTGCCCCAATCATCACTGGGGCTGGATCCGGGCAAGCAAAGGAAAGGAGGGACGCCTTGTGTGCCCGCCAAACAGGGTGATGTGGATGAAGAGATGTGATGCTGGGATAAGGGCCTGTAGTGCCGTGATGGGGCATGCGCTGTGGGACTGTGAAGCAGTAAGGCTTTATACTGTTGTACTGCACCTTACACTGAGTGTTGTCAATTTGGTAGAGGTATTATGTGATTATGAGATTTAGATACTTTATGAAGAGTTCAGGACACAACTTCCTGCCTCTTCCTTCTTTAGCAAGCACCCCCACACCCTCGTATTATCCAAACAAGCCAACTTATTAACATAACGAACAAACTGAAAATAAAAGAAACATGACTAAAGCCATTGCAGATGGAGCACGGCCAGTCCACAAATAACTGACCAATGTGAAGATTGAAGTAAAGTGCTGGTGCGCACATGACAGTGAAAGACAAAGAGTGCAGATCAGTGCAATTATCTGAAACTCAAGGTCAGTCTCACTGGTGGTGGAACTGGGTGTCAGAAGTGTGCCCTCTGCTCTCCTGCCCCAACAGAATGTGTTGCTTACATTGCATGGATGGCATGCGCAGGGCACATCTGTCTGTTCCAGTGCACACAGCTGTTCACTGACCACCCAACCGCAGAGTTTTCCAGCACCTGCTCTGGCTGCAGGGTGTGGGACCCTGGAGAACAGTGCAGCCCCAGAACTGAAGTTTGTACTTGTAGAGCTGATGCTATAGTGGGCTGTTCACTGGTACTGGAGGTGGATATTGAGCCCAATGGCCACCAGGTCTATCAGCTGCTCCAACAGTAACTGGTCCTGGTCCCTATTCCTCTGGTCATGCTTGAGGAATTGGGGCCAGCATTCTCTCCTCCCACTGTGCATCCCATTCCTCCTTCACCTTCTAGTACTCCAGGGGTCATCAGTCTTGCAGTGCACAGTGTAACGATGCTGGTTCTGGAGGGACCCAACTGAGAGTGTCAATTCAGAACAAATTGCTTCAAGCAGGGCAGTTACAGCCCAAGGCTGGGGTTTTTCCACCTCTAAGGCAAACCAAACCAGCCAGACAGAGAAGACTTTGGTTTTACCCCACTGGCTAACCACAAGTCACACAAGCAATTCCCTTAGACACTCCAGTTTCCCAGTATCACCACCAGCAACCACTCATTATGGGGACAAATGGTTATGAAAACCAATGCCCCAGTAAAAGAAAAAAGGTTCTCCCGATCCCAAAGGACCAAGCCCCACATCTAGGTCAATATACAAATCAGATCTTACCCACAAATCACGCTGTTGCCAATCCTTTAGAATCTAAAAGCTAAAGGTTTATTTATAAAAGGAAAAAGGTATAGGTGAGAGCTAGAATTGGTTAAATGGAATCCATTACATACAGTGATGGCAAAGATCTTGGTTCAGGCTTGAAGCAATGACAGAATAAACTGCAGGTTCAAATCAAGTCTCTGGAGTACATCCACAGCTGGGATGGGTCATTCAGTCCTTTGTGTAGAGCTTCAGTTTGTAGCAAAGTCCCTCCAGAGGTAAGACGCAGGATTGAAGATAAGATGGAGATGAGGCATCAGCCTTTTATAGTCTTTTCCAGGTGTAAGAACATCTCTTTGTTCTTACTGTGGAAAATTACAGCAAAATGGAGTTTGGAGTCACATGGGTAAGTTCCTGCATACTTTGCTGAGTTACCAGGCATGTCTGCCTTCTCTCAATAGGTCAATTGTGTAGCTGATGGCCCTCAATGGGCCATCAAGCAGGTTAGCAGAGCTGACACCAACTTGTTTGGGGTTTCACCCATAAACATAGCATTAGTTTGAAATACAGACAGTATAGAGCTAATATTCATAACTTCAACTACAAAAATGATACACACATACGGATAGCATAATAATAACCAGCAAATCATAACCACGTCTTAGATACCTTATATGACCGCCTTTATATAAGATGTGGTGCCACTGCAGGACCCTGGTTGCAACAATGATCTATACGGTCCCAGCTTATGTCAATAATGTCACACACACTGATAAAAATTTCCTCTCTGACCCTCTCCCTTTTCCCCTGCTGACGGTGGGCCCTGTCTCAAAAAGAGCCTGAGGGGGAGGGTTGGTCCAGCTGAGGTGGAAGTGCCGGCCAAGAGATGAAAGAGCATATGATTTTTCTATCCATGGAGGAGAAAAAGAATCATCATTTTACATTTTGCATCATGGCAATGCCACAGGTTGGTCATTTTATCACCTTGGTATGCTCTGATTCCATCTTTATTCACTGGCCTGCTAAGAAGCTCCCGCTAACCATGTTCCCAACCCAGAGACCCACTATGGTAGGAATTGCAGATTAAATTCATTTGAAAAAAAAAATGTTGGGTCTACTTGGGGTGTTGGGAAGTGTATCTGTTTGGGTTCAAAAAACAATTAGATAAGTTCATGGAAGATTGGTCCATCAATAGCTATTAGTCAAGATGGTCAGCGATGCAACCCCATGCTCTAGGTGTCTCTAAACCTCTGAATGTCAAAAGCTGACACTAGACGACAGGGGATGGATCTCTTGATAAATTGCCCTGTTGTGTTTCATTCCCTCTGAAGCATCTGGCATTGTCCACTGTCGGAAGACAGGATACTAGGTTAGATGGACCACTGGTCTGACCCTTTATCACCATTCTTTTGTTCTCTGTCTCCGAGTCTAGCAAACTATCTTAATGACTATATAACCAGCTGAGTATGTGACTCCAACCCAACTATTCGCTTGCAATCTCTGGCTGAAGGGACTTTGGGTTTTGGGGTTGAGTATCAATTTTTTTTTTAAATATTTATATTAAAATATTTGTAAAATAGGGAAGATGTGTCATGACCAGTGGAACTGGAGTCGGAGGGCACGTGTTCCCTGGGGAGACTGTTACTGACATGACACGAGGGAAATAAGGAACAGGGGGAATAAGGCTGGAAGCAACCCAGCCACAAGGACAGAGCAGCCACAGGGTTTAATGAAGTGTCATTTGTTCAATGTGACCCTCATTCAGCTTCACACTTTGCGAATGAAACAATGTGGGAATCCTACGAGGGGCCTGGCACCAGTATTGGTTTTAACATGATTTCAGACTGGGGAAGCCTTGAAGGATGTTCATCTGCTAGAGGTCCCAGAGTGCAAGAAGGGGCTATGTTTCCAGGACAGTGGAAGAATTCCATATATCTATGGCAAGGAGATATTTTGGCTTCGGGTGCCTGAACAAAGTATCAATTTATAGAGAGGGCTAGTAAGCAACAGGTGCAGCTGTTGCAATTTTGCCTTGCCTGGGAACCTGACCGATCACCTGCCAGGCATGGGGGGAAATTAGGGCAAACGTTACCAAGATGCTGGACTAGGATGCAGAGGCTTCCTAACAACAGAGTAGAATCTCCCTCCTTCTCTCTTCCCATGCAACCAGGACATTATGACACGAAAGCACAGAACAAGAAATTTAAGCACTGAGGTCCAGAAGGTGCTATGCCACTTAATTTGGCCCTGGGCTTCATAATTGCTGCATCTGGGGTGATGCTTTCATGACAGTCAGGATATAAATCTATATCATTACATTGGAGTGACTGTGTTACCAGGGAGAGCATGCTAGGTCTGTACCCCTTTAACACTTTTCCACAAGGAAGAATTGCAAGGGTAGTTAGACAGAGTCACTAGTTGTATCTTTACATTTTTTTCCTCTACTTGGAATCCATCTTGGGTCAGACCTGGGGAGGAAATGGCTGCCAGAGTAATTTTGTGGCTTCCACCTTCAGCCAAAGCTAATCCCATCCTATTGCTTTCAATTTCCCCCATAGCAATAATTGTATTGGTCACCACTCTACAACCAAGACGCTGAACAAGACACAGCTCAGCTTTCAGATGTACATGGTGTTCGATTAGGTGGGTGCACCTTTGGTTAGTAGTAAGGATGTCCATGTAACAGTTAACCAATTCTCTGGCCTCCTCCTGGTGGGCCAGGGGCAGGTTTTTCCCGATGAGTACCTCTGTGCATTACTCAGTCTCTGACCCCTGGGCACCAAATTTTGCCTCCACAGTCAGGACATGGGCAAGACACACCTCTGGGGCGCTCCTGGCCTTCAATAGGTTGTCAAGATATATCTGTGACACTGGTCACTTGCCCACCAATCTAACCCCATAGTCCACTCCCTGACTTGTCTGAGGATCTCAAAAGGCTCTTCCTTCATTGCCAGCAGTTTGCATTAAGCAGAAAGTAAGTGCAGGAGAACCCTATACACCAGCTGGTAGACTCAGAGGCGGGTATTTCTATTGTACTTTTGTTCCTGGGAGTGCTGTTCCACTCTCAGCTTCTCCCTAGCAAAGCCCCCTACCAAATCCAATCTCTCTCTCAGTTTGAGGACACACTCGATTACATTCTGGCTCAGTGGCATAGCTAGGAGTGGAAATTTGGGTGGGCCCCTGTATTGGGGTGGCTGCCCCACTTCTGAAGACCAGGGGTTAAAACAGTCAAGCTAGGCTGACTGGCATAGCAGCCACAGCTGTGGCCAGCTCAATTAGGACCCAGCTGGCCCTGATAAGAGGGCTGTGGGCCAGAAGCTGAGAGAGTCTCTCTCCAGCTTTTGAAGGTGAAGGGCTTAGCTGCCTGGGAGAAAAGAGTACCTGGAGTAGAGCAGGGGAAAGGCAGGAGGCGCTGAGGAGCTCCAGCCTGGCAACTCCCCAGGCTGCAGGCCTTGCTAAAGGCCCAAGAAAGGTACTGGGGCTGTAGGGGGGCAGCCTGGGGATAGGAAAAGGCAGCAGGTCCTAACCCCTTGCCAATGATGAGTGGCCATTACAGACTGCAGTATGCCCTAGTGAGCGGGGTCTAGATGATGACTGGCAGTAGCCACTGAGGCAAGGTGGGTTTAGAGGGTTAGGGGTTCCCCTGGGAGGGGAGACCTAGAGTGTGGGGGTCCTGCTGGGGCAGAACCCCAGGGCAAAGGGCACTGGGATCCGGGAGGGACATGGAGGCCTGTGGCAGGGGAGAACTGGCCAGCAGAAGGCACTCTAAGGGCTAGTCTACACTTACCAGCTCTGTCGGACGTGTCGGATCGATCTTCTGGTTCGATTTATTGCATCTTGTCTAGACGTGATAAATTGAACCAGGAAGTGCTCGACGCCGGTAATCCTGCTCCACAAACGGAGCAGGCGGAGTCGACGGGGGAGCCTGCGTGCCGCGGTGTGGACCACGGGTAAGTACTTTGAAGTTCGAAATAAGATACTTCGACTTCAGCTACGTTATTTACGTAGCTGAAGTCGCGTATCTTATTTTGAACTTCTGGGCTAGTGTAGACCAGCTCTAAGTGCTGAAGAGCTAATTCCCAGAATGACCAGCAGGAGGCGCCGCACCAGTGAGTCTTGCTTCGCTACAGCTCTGACTTACGGGTGGGCGGACAATGACAGACTGTGCTAGCTCCTGACATCACTCTCTCTTCCCCAGACACAGGGCTTCACCTGCCGAGCTGCGCACGTGCATGGGGTGGCTCAGAAAATGGCAAGGCAGAGTGGCTGGAAAGTAGCTTTCTGAAGGGCGGGTGCATAGCTCCGTCCTGGATTGCAAGTGCCCGAGTGATGCTGTGGCAGCATTACACCCATGCTCAGGTTTGGGTGGGCTTGGATGCCAAGTATGTGGGCTGTGGCCCACTCAGCCCACCCGTGACTATGCCCCTGTTCTCGTTAGAAGTGTCTTGTTCCTGCCCAGACTGCTACAAAAGACCCAGTTCCCTCTGGGGTTGTCTGCTGTGCAGGAATTCAAAACGTGAAAATCTGGTGGAGGATTGTGGGACCACCTGGATTGTGAGCAAGAAATACAGGGGCATTTTGTCACAATTTGGGATCCTCTAGTTACACATTTTTGCAACATCTCCTTTAATGGATGGTTAAGCTGCTGTAGCAGGCCATCTCTTTGTGTGTAACAGAGGTTTTAACCAACTGAATATATATATATAGATAGGCATATCTCCATTAAAATATATATCTCCTAGAACTGAAAGGACCTTGAAAGGTCATCAAGTCCAGTCCCCTGCCTTCACTAGCAGGACCAAGTACTGTCTCCTGACAGATTTTTGCCCGGGATTCCTAAATGGCCCCCTCAAGGATTGAACTCACAACCCTGGGTTTAGTAAGCCAATGCTCAAACCACTGAGCTATGCCTCCCTTTTCAGGACAATCCAGACCTTGTGTATTAACTGGGATGTGAAGGCTCTGCCCTGATCCGTCAATTGAAATTAGACGAAGGTTTCTAACCATCAGAGGAGTGAAGTTCTGGAACAGCCTTCCAAGGGAAGCAGTGGGAGCAAAAGACCTAACTGGCTTCAAGATTAAACTAGATAAGTTTATGGAGGGGATGGTTTGATGGGATAACATGATCTTAGTCAAAGGTCAATTAATTGCCATCAGTGGTAAATAGGACCAATGGTCAATGATGAGATGTTAGAAGTTACTACAGATAATTTTTTCCTGGGTGTCTGGCTGATGAGTCTTGCCCACATGCTCGGGGTTCAGCTGATCGCCATCTTTGGGGTTGGGAAGGAATTTTCCTCCAGGGTAGATTGGCAGAGGCCCTGGAGGTTTTTCGCCTTCCTCTGCAGCATGGGGCACGGGTCATTTGCTGGAGGATTCTCTGCATCTTGAAGTCTTTAAACCATGATTTGAGGACTTCAATAGCTGAGACATAAGTGAGAGGATTATTCCAGGAGTGGGTGGGTGAGATTTTGTGGCCTGCATTGTGCAGGTCAGACTAGATGATCATAGTGGTCCCTTCTGACCTTAAAGTCTATGAGTCTAGGAGCATTGTTGGAAATCCTACTCTAGCAAATACTTTCATTAATTGGGTAGTTATTGTCTGTGACGTTGCTGAGCACAGAGCTATGGCTTCAGGATACCAATTGGCATAAGTTTTCGTTCTAGGGACCCCATAAGGTCTACCCCAATTCTAGGAGAAGGTCTGCTCACCAATGGAAGAGGACTGAGGGGGCCTTGTGGGCTGGCTGGGGGCCACCACATGGCCTTCTAAAAAGGAAGCACAATGATCTTTGACGTCACAATAAACACCTTTCAAAAATAACTGGGCCTGTATCTTCTTTGGGGTCTTCTCCACTCCCACGTGATCAGACCACAGTACATCTTGGGCCGGTTTTAACACCTGGTTCTGATAACATTTTGGGATCAGGAGTTGTGTGGGCCCCATTATTATTTTTGGGGTCTCACAAAGAGATCCACTTTGAGTCCAAAAATGGGAGTACTGGGCATAATTGTCAGGATCAACCAGCACCCCATTTGCCATAGTCAATCGGCCATGTAGCCGGCTGAAGACTAGATTCTCCCTTTGACTTTGGGTGTAGTTAGGCCACTGGGTTGTCCCTAAGAGGAGGCTGTTCCTGTGGCTTCTCCATAGGGAGTTCCAAACTATACTGCACCCTGACCCTATGGGCTTGACACTGTTCCCAGCGGGACTTTGGTTTGGAATGGAACAGCTTGGGGTTGGAAAAGGGAGAAATTTCTTTTAGCTTAATTTCTCCTTGAGTCCTAGGGTTGAGTGCCCACCCTGCCTTCCCAGCCACCCTCACAAGACTGGTTACAGGTCCCCAGCCCTGCACCAATACTATTAGATAGGCTTTTTGTTGTGCCATGACCGCCAACATTTCAATCTCCTGCCCCTAGGGTAGGGCCGAATGTCCCCATGAATACATCTTACACACACACACAGATCTAGAGAGCTATTAACTGCTCTTGTATGAACATCTGCCCCAAAACTGTGTCAGCCAAGACCAGCACCTTATTTCCCCTCCCTGTAACTGGGACTACAGAAGCCTGTCCTCCAGCTTGGGGGCAAAACAACCAGCCACACCCAGCTCTATTTTAGCCTTCTCTGTTATTCCTCTGCCACACAAACAAGGCATATGGAAAAGTCACACAAGTGATAGTCCTGACCTGGGCTGATACTGCAGGGTCCTCTAACCTCCCCACACCTGTCGCTCAAGGGTCACAGCCCTTCCTTAGTCTCAGGGGGCCACAGGGCCAGCCTGTCCTGTTGCAGCCTTCTCCTGCTGCAATACATGTTTGTCTCCCCCCCCCCAGAGCTGGGTCCTCTCTTATATCTTCCAGCTGGGAACCAGAGCCACTCATTAGCTGCTGCTTAACTGGATCAGCTGGTTCCCAACACCTTCTGCTGGGCTTCTCCTTAGGTCAGGGCTGGCTGCTCCCTGCTCTGCAGACACAAGGGGGAAGCTCCTCCTGCTACAGAGAGCTTTTGGAGCTCTTGGCTAAAGAAGCTTGGGGCTGTAAGCTAAGAAACTGCTCCTGTTATTCTTAGTCCCTCTTGTGTTCAGAGTAGCAGGACTTTGTACATTCCTTGTAAACAGTCAAGATTGCACCAAAGAAAATACCAGACCCATCACGTTCCAGCTGGAACATCCCTAGAGTGCTGAAATTTGACTAGATTCTTTCGTTGAAAAGGGACAACAGCCCCAGTCAGGATTTGGGTCCCATTGTATATTGAAGACTGTACAAATATGTAATGAAAGTCCCTGTCCTGCAGACTCTTACAATGTAAAAAAAATGTATGAGTGAGAGAGAGTACACACACCCTGTGATGCTGTGTACCTCGAAGGAAAACCCAGCACCCTCATGTTCATCCTTGTAAAATGATTTTGTGGTATCCAATGCAAAGTTTGTCATGTCGGGTGTGTTTGGAAGGTTCATGATGCACTGAACATTGTTGTTATAGTAATTGTTGTTTTAGTAATGTTATAGGTTATAATTTCATGTATATAGTTATGAGGCTGAAAATTTGTCTTCATGGCTTAAAATAAGTCCAGGTAAAAACTCTCCAAGAGCAGAGAGGCAGTTCACACCTCATCAGGGCATGTATGGGACAAACCCAGCCCAGCCTCACAGGAAGAAAGGACACTAGCCTAGGCAACAACAAAGGATCTTTAGTCAGTTTGGGACTGCAATGAGGTAATGCTCACCTGAGTCTGAAGGCGGGGCAAAGCCAAAAGGGAAGAAAGAACATGATAAAAGGGAGAGACGTTTGCCATGCTCTTCCTCTCTCTTACACCTACATCTACAGACACCACACCATGCGACTGAAGTGCTAATCAAAGGGGAGAGCCTGGCTGAAGAGCAACCAGCCACCCTGAGGTGAGAAGCATCTAAGTTTGTAAGGGCAGTGAAAGTGTTAAGATCAGCTTAGAATGTGTTTTGCTTTTATTTCATTTGACTAAATCTGACTTGTTATGCTTTGACTTACAATCACTTAAAATCTATCTTTGTAGTTAATAAATCTGTTTGTTTGTTCTACATGAAGCAGTGTGTTTGGTTTGAAGCATGTTAGAGACTCCCCTTGGGATAACAAGCCTGGTACATATCAATTTCTTTGTTAAATTGATGAACTCATAAGCTTGCAGCGTCCAGCGGGCATAACTGGACACTGCAAGACAGAGGTTCCTAGGGTTGCGTCTGGGACTGGAGATATTGGCTAGTGTCATTCGGTTGCACAATCTAAGGAGCAGCTTACATGTTAGAGGCTGTGCATGAACAGCCTAGGAGTGGGGGTTCTCACAGCTGGAACCCAGAGTCAAGGACTGGAGAGACCTAGCAGATCACCGGTGGAGATAACACAAGAGGAGAACGTCACACACCCCAAGACCCAAATTACAGGGGATTCACAATTCTGCTTATAACTATATGGTTTGAAAGAGTGCACATGTGTGATTTTCAGCTGCTGTTATCTCTTATAATGTTTATGTAAGAGCTGGAGCTAATAGCAGAATTTACAGACAGTAAAAGAAAAAGCAACATTGCCTGAGTGGTGGGAGAGAAATCACTCACTTCCTCACTCAGGCCTGCTGGAGGGAGCATAAAATCATAGAAGATCAGGGTTGGAAGAGACCTCAGGAGGTCATTTAGTCCAATCCCCTGCTCAAGCAGGACCAACCCCAACTAAATCATCCCTGCCAGGGCCTTAAAAAACTCTAAGGAAGGAGATTCCACCACCTCCCTAGGTAACCCTTCTAGTGCTTCACCACCTTCCTAGTGAAATAGTGTTTCCTAATAGCCAACCTAGACCTCCCCCACTGAAATCTGAGACCATTGCTCCTTGTTCTGTCATCTGCCAATACTGAGAACAGCCGAGCTCCATCCTCTATGGAACCCCACCTTCAGGTAGTTGAAGGCTGCTATCAAATCCCCCCCTCACTCTTCTCTTCTGCAGACTAAATAACCCCAGTTCCCTCAGTCTCTCCTCGTAAGTCATGTGCTCCAGCCCCCTAATCTTTTCGTTGCTCTCCGCTGGACTCGCTCCAATTTGTCCGCATCCCTTCTGTAGTGGGGGGACCAAAACTGGACACAATACTCCAGGTGTGGCCTCACCAGTGCTGAATAGAGGGGAAGAATCACTTCCCTCGATCTGCTGGCAATGCTCCTACTAATACAGCCCAATATGCCGTTGGCCTTCATGGCAACAAGGGCACACTGCTGACTCATATCCAGCTTCTCGTCCACTGTAATCCCTAGGTCCTTTTCTGCAGAACTGCTGCATAGCCAGTTGGTCTCCAGCCTGTAGCGGTGCATGGGATTCTTCCTTCCTAAGTGAAGGACTCTGCACTTCACCTTGTTGAACCTCATCAGATTTTGTTTGGCCCAATCCTCCAATTTGTCTAGGTCACTCTGGACCTTATCCCTACCCTCCAGCGTATCTATGTCTCCTCCCAGGTTAGTATCATCCGTGAACTTGCTGAGGGTGCAATTCATCCCATCATCCAGGTCATTAATAAAGATGTTGAACAAAACCGGCACCAGGACCGACCCCTGGGACACTTCGCTTGATACCGGTTGCCAACTAGAGATTGAGCCATTGATTGCTACCCATTGAGCCTGTGACGAACTAGGACTGTTGTTAAGGTTTCCCTGAGTACTGTGTGGGTGCCTCAGTTTCCCCTATGCAGTGCTTGAGTATCTAGGTGGTGGGACAATGGTGCTTGATTGTTGCAAAGCCCTAGAAGGCAGGGGTGGGCAGAGGCCTGGACACAGAGAATGGCCCTGTCTCCTGGCAACAGATGGCCTGGCCCCTCCCCTGCAAAGGTGAGAGATGAAGGTGTTGGAACAAAGGGATCAGGTGACCTCCTGTCCTGGGAAGGAGACAAAGGGTGAGGAGGGGCTGGAGAGTTTGAGTTTGGAACTGGCCGGAGAGGAGGGGAGAGGGGCAGACAGAGTCTGGCCTCCCTGCCTCCGTTTGGAGCTGTGGGGTGAAATGCAGGGAGCCCCGAGCTGGGGTCTAAGCTCCCTGCCCCCCGGAAGGGCCTGGCTGAGGGGTCCTGGATGTACTGACAAGCTCTGTTTGGACTGTGTTCCTGGCATCTCTAATAAACCTTCTGTTCTACTGGCTGGCTGAGACTCCCAGTGAATCCGGGGAAGAGGGGTGCAGGGCCAGACTCCCCCACACTCCGTGACAACTGGTGGCAGAGGTGGGATGTTCTGCACCCCAGGAACGGCGCTTCCTGCAGTAAGTAACTAGGGAGCAGTAGAACGAAGGGGGGCTAACGAGGTCCAGGCGTGCTGAAGGCTCACAGAGGAGCGGTTTCGGGGAGCGGAGGAGCTACGCTTAACCCCTGGGAGTGTGTGACCAGCGAGAAGGACTGTGCAATGATGGGGTCCCCCTGGGGGCTGCAGTGAGCAGTCCCAGGGGCGGAGGAGCCTGCGGCTTGGCCCTGGGAGAGAGAAGGATTTTTGCATTGACAGGGTTCCCCTGGGGGTGCCGTGAGTGGACCCAGGGGCGGAGGAGCTGCAGCTCGACCCTGGCAAAGAGGCGGTGACCTGGAGAAGGGCTGGCACACTTGGGGTTCTTCCTGGAAACCGTGGGGAGCTAAGAGCACACAGGCCTGCGAATCCACAGCAACTTGGGAGCAGTGAAGTGATGGCATATCGCTTTCTCCTTAAAAGAAGCATTGTAACCCTGTGCAAAAAGAGAGGGATATGCATTGGGAAGCTCACTAAAGCCCAGCTAATTGTGCAGCTGGAGGAGGATGACCATTCTAAGGAGCAGATTCCTGACCCCGACGGGGCTACAGCAGGATCTGGGAGCAGCTGGAGCGGTAGCCTGGCATCCCCAAGAGTCTGGTCCCCAACCAGACGGGGGTCTTCACGATCGGGTTCCCCAGCAGGGGATCGGAGACGGATGGGACTGGAGCTGAGTCCGAGAGAGCAAGAGGACTGTGAGAGACAGCGAGAGCCCGAGAAAGACCTACAGGAGAAGCAGCAGTAGCAGCAGCATGAACTGGCAGTAGTGGAACGGAGAGGCATAGGGGACTGGCCAGGGGTAAGTGGGGATAGATCCCGGGGTGCCAGCTCCGCAGGGAACCTCGATCCTAAATTGCTGCCCCTGGTTAAGGAGGGTGGGGATGTGGAGGCCCACCTCACTGCCTTTGAGCAGGCTGGTGATTGGAACCACGGAGACCCTGCGGAAAAGCCCCGGGATCTAACCCCCTTGCTGGGTCCCAAGGCCATAAATTCCGCCAGCCAGATGGGTGGGATGGTGGACGGATTTCCACTCCTGGCCCTGGACTCAAGCCCTATGGACCCCCAGTGGGAGCGGAAGGTGATGGTCAATGGAGAGACATTCTTGGGGTGGCGAGATCCCGGGACAGAGAGAACTGTGGTCAGTCCCAGGGTGGTGCACCCCCACCAGATGCTGAGGGGCTGTGTGACCTGGGTGAGGGTCCCAGGGACGGACCCATTCGGCCTGCCTATGGCCCAGATCCCTGTGCAGACCCAGGAGGGGTCGGGCTGACTGGTTGTTGGGGTTCTCCAGGATATCAGCGGTGAGGTGCTGTTGGGGGTGACTGTGTATCTTTGGGACAGGATCCAGGCCCTGGCCCTGTAACGGCCGAGGATTTGAATTTGAACTCAGGGAACCAATTGGCTAAGAGGGAAATGGTCAGTGAAAATGCAAATGACCTGGCTGGCAGGGGGGAGGAGCTGCCAGGCCCTGGTTACCTGCCTGCCTGTAACCAGACCCCTAGGGCGGGGTGGGACAGAGAGATGCTCCCCACCCCACTGCACAATGGAGAGGTGGCTCAGGCAATCTCTGATGCAGAGAGCAAAGCAGCGAGCTCGCTGCCTGGCCCCACAGGGACAGCCAGGGCAGCGCTGAGCACGGGGGGAGCGGAGACCCCAGCTGAGTGGGGGGACACACAGGCAGGGCAGGACGGCTGCCAACCAGGCTTGCCTGGTCCAGAGGTGCGGCCGGGAAGTGATTCCACGGCAGGGAGGGAGCCACCAGGGACAGGGCTCAGTGGGGCGGTGACCCCAGGCCTGGCCAGTGAGCTGCAGAGGGATCCCGCCTTGGATAAGCTAAGGGAACTTGCTGGCCACAGCGCTGCAAACCCCCTTGGGGAAGACTGCAGAAACAGATCCCTGTGGGAGAAGGAATCCCTGTGCCGGGAATGGGCTCCCCAAGGGGACGTAGAACTGTGGGGAATCATGAGGCAGCCGGTGGGGCCCCAGAAGTATCATCACCGGCTATTGTACCTGGCCCGGGGTAAGGGAGAAGATCCCTGGAGGTCCCTGCCCATCAGAGAGGAACCTTTCCAGAAGGTGGCTATGAATAGGGTGGGCCCCCTCAGCAGGGCAACCTGGTCAGGGAAGAAATGCATCCTGGTGGTAATGGATTTCGCCACCCACTACCCAGAGGTGGTGGCTCTGTCCTCCACTGGGGCAGACGCGCTGCTGACCATCTTCAGCAGAATGGGGGTCCCCAGCGAGGTCTTTACAGACCAGGGATCCGAGGCCATCTCAGCCCGGCTCCGGGGCGTGTGGGAGAAAGGTGGGGTCTGGCCCACCTGGGCCTCTGCATATCACCCTCAGTCCAACGGGCTGGTGGAGAGAGTTCAGGGGACCGTGAGGCTGATGCTGAGGACTTGTATAAATCAGCATCCACAGGACTGGGACAAGTACCTGCCCCACCTGTGGCACAGGGAAGTGCCCCAGGAATCACCAGGATGCTTCCCTTTTAAGCTGTGGTATGGGAGGAGAGTAAGGGGACCCCTAGAACCGGTAAGGGATGATTGGGAGGAGAAGGGGGAAGACCCCCTGGTGGATCTCTCCCCTGAGATGGGAGCCCATCCTCCCATCAGGTGTCCCCCATTCAGAGTAACTGGGAAAACAGCCCGGAACCTGGAGAGAGAGGCCAAGGACATGCTGGCTTTAGAGGTGATCCAGTAATTCAACAGCCCAGGGCTGGCCAAGGTGGAGGCGATCAGAGATTGGCCTGTTCCCCAGACCAAGAAACAGGTCCAGGCCTTTAGCGGGATGGCGGGGTACTACCAGAGGTTGGTACCCCCCTTCAGCCCCCTAGCTGCCCCCATCACAGAGCTAGGTAAGAAGGGGAAGCCAGACGAGGCAGTCTGGACCGAGCAGGGCCAGAGGGCTCTCTGTGTGCTGAAGGAGGCTCTAATCCAGGGCCCAATAGATCAAGTAAACTCAGACCGGGCCAAGCCCTGTACAGTGTTCACCGAAGCCTCAGACACAGGGCTGGGCGCGATGCTGATGCAGGCCCATGCTAAGTGGGAGAGACACCCCATCAGGTATCTGAGCAAGGAGCTGCTGCCCTGGAGGCAGAACGGTCAGGCCATAGAGAGGGAATGCCTGGCCATGGTGCAGGCCCTTAAGAAGCAGCAGCCAGATCTATTTGGGTGGCGCTTTACAGTGTGTATCCACCACTCTGCCCCGACGTGGCTGCATCCAGGAAAAGGGGCCGATGCCGAGCGGCTGGTGACACAGACACGTGGTCAGAGAGGGGACCAGATCAAGAGGGAGGCTCTTAACCAAGAGAGCCCGAATTACAGCCCTCCAGACTGGAGCGCTGGGAAAAGACCTGATCTCAGCTTGAACCCCAGGGGTTTGGGGATGGAAAAAGGGCACGGGCCTCATAAACCTTCCCACATGCGGCCTGCGGGTGCCATCAAGCCCACCTGACCTAAGGGAGCAAGTGGAACTGGAACGGCCTGGTGTGACCAGGTTCGAACTTCCCCAGGTCACTGGCTAAAGTGACCCTGCTCAGTTCGGTCTCGAAGGGGGGAGAGATGTGACGAACTAGGACTGTTGTTAAGGTTTCCCTGAGTACTGTGTGGGTGCCTCGGTTTCCCCTATGCAGTGCTTGAGTATCTAGGTGGTGGGACAACGGTGCATGATTGTTACAAAGCCCTAGAAGGCAGGGGTGGGCAGAGGCCTGGACACAGAGAATGGCCCTGTCTCCTGGCAACAGATGGCCTGGCCCCTCCCCTGCAAAGGTGAGAGATGAAGGTGTTGGAACAAAGGGATCAGGTGACCTCCTGGCCCGGGAAGGAGACAAAGGGTGAGGAGGGGCTGGAGAGTTTGAGTTTGGAACTGGCTGGAGAGGAGGGGAGAGGGGCAGACAGGGTCTGGCCTCCCTGCCTCCGTTTGGAGCTGTGGGGTGAAATGCAGGGAGCCCCGAGCTGGGGTCTAAGCTCCCTGCCCCCCGGAAGGGCCCGGCTGAGGGGTCCTGGTTGTACTGACAAGCTCTGTTTGGACTGTGTTCCTGGCATCTCTAATAAACCTTCTGTTCTACTGGCTGGCTGAGACTCCCAGTGAATCCGGGGAAGAGGGGTGCAGGGCCGGACTCCCCCACACTCCGTGACAGAGCCCAACAATCTAGGCAGCTTTCTATCCACCTTATAGTTCATTCATCCCGCCCATACTTCTTTAACTTGCTGGCAAGTATTCTGTGGGAGACCATATCAAAAGCTTTAGTAAAGTCAAGATATATCATATCCTCCTCTTTCCCCATATCCACAGAGCCAGGTATAAGGGAATCAGGTTAGTCAGGCATGACTTGCCCTTTGGAATCCATGTGGACTGTTCCTGATCACCTTCCTCTCCTCCAAGTGCTTCAAAATGGATTCCTTGAGGACCTGCTCCATGATTTTGCCAGGGACTGAAGTGAGGCTGCGCGGTCTGTAGTTTCCTGGGTTCTCTTTCTTCCCTTGTTAAAATATGGGCACTATATTTGCCTTTCTCTAATTGTCTGGGACCTCCCCCGATTGCCATGAATTTTCAAAGTTAATGGCCAATGGCTCTGCAATCACAGATCAGTCTCCTACAGATGAATCTCCTATAGATGGGCTACTATGGACTGTGGTTTCTGCAGTTACATCTGGCTTTTGAAAGGATTAATCTCTGTATCTTAAATGAGAGAAGGCTGGGAATTTTTTTTTAAAATCATACACCTGAGACAAATTTCTCTGGATTTGTATGTGTGTCTCTCTGTGTCTGCATGTGCTTTCCAATATAGACCAAAGAGTCTATTTCAAAAGTTTCCATTGTTGTTCAGAAATGTTTTAACTTTTGCAAGAGCCAAGCATGTCTGGGGAGAGCTAATCAAATATTTTTCAAATGAATAATAATAAAATTCCTGTTTTGAAGAAAGCAAGTTTTGAGGGATTTTCCTTTTTATGACAATTTCAAATATGAATTTTTGGTGTCATTTTCTAATAGTTATTTTCCAGAATATTTCATTTGTTTTTTGAATTTCACATGTTTTTTGTCTTTCTCTTTCTTTTGATTGGTGACTGAATTTTGTCCCATGCGTCCAGCTGGTGTTCCATGCTTGGTGAATGTGCCCATACATAGTGAGAGAGCATGTGATTGACTCAGCTGACCCCCAGGTCACACAGCGTGAACTGTTGCTCTATGATGAGGACTGGGGCTAGGTTGACACAGTATGTGACTGACCATCTGCTTGTGGGGTTCCCTATAGTGCTGGTGAGCTGCACCTGCCCTCTCCGCCACAATCTTTGGGCAGAGAGAAAAGATTTGGGGCTGGTGATTGTCTCACTGACCATTGCAATTTGCAGCTGCTTGGCTGGGCTTTCCATTACAGGGGTCCTGCACAGTCTTTGTACATTGGGAAGGTGACCATCTGCTGGCAGGGTTCCCTGCAGGGCTGCTGGGCTGCTCCCTGCTCCCCATCTTCTCCTCATTATCCTTCCCTTCCTCCTCTTTCTTCTCTCCCACCCTCATCTCACCTCCAATCCTTTCACAATCCACAGGGTTTATGATGGTGACATTGCTTTGGGTTTGGGGGGTTTTGTGTCTGGCTTCCAGACACAGTCCATGCTTCCCTTCCATGCTACTGACACACTGGAAGATACACATCTCAAGGTTCCCTCCCCACTCTGAACTCTAGGGTACAGTTGTGGGGACCTGCATGAAAGACCCCCTAAACTTATTTCTACCAGCTTAGGTTAAAAACTCCCCCAAGGTACAAATTCTACCTTGTACCTTGAAAAGAAAAAAGGAAACTGCTGCCACCACCAAATGATTTAAACAAAATCCAGGGAAAAGAACCACTTGGAGTTCCCCTTCCCCCCCACCAAGATATCCCCTCAAGCCGTTACACCCCCTTTCCTGGGGAAACTTGAGAATAATCTCCTAACCAGTTGGTGCAAAGTGATTAAAGACCCAACCCCGGGGTCTTGGAACAATGGAAAAATCTGTCATGTTCTTAAAAGAAGGATTTTATTTAAAAAGAAAGGTAAAAATCATCTCTGTAAAATCAGGATGGTAAATAACTTTACAGGGTTCTCAAATTCAAAACACAGAGGATCCCCCCCTGGGCAAAACCTTAATTACAGAAAAACAGGAATAACACCTCCCTCTAACACAGGGAAAGTTCACAAGAACAACAAAAGAAAATCTAATACGTAATGTCAACCTTACTTGTTGTAATATTGGAGATTTGGTTGAGAATGGGTTGGAGGGATGAATTTTTGACTGGTCCTCTTAGTCCCAAGAGAGAACACAGACACACACAAAGAGCACAAACAAACCCTTCCCCCCATCCCAAGATTTGAAAGTATCTTCTTTCCTCTTGGTCAGGTGCCATCCAGGTTACCTGAGCTTCTTAACCCTTTACATATAAGGAGGAATTTTAACCCCTTAGCTGTATGTTTATGACAACACACAACAGGTCCCTGCTGACCTGAGATTTCAATGTTCCATTAGATTCATACTGAAAATATCCAAACTTTTCCTTTCTATGGTTTTTAATTCAAAACTGTCTGAGTTTTATGGGAAATGTCAACATTTATTTCTGTGTTGAAATAAAAATGCTTTTGAAATTTCCCATTTCAGGAGGCAGGGAAACTGAGGCATATAAAGGTGATCAGAAGACCACACAGCGAAGGGATAACAGAGCCTGGAGTAGAAAGCAGGTCTCCTGACTACCAGCCTAGTGCTCTGTTCACTGCCCCACATCTCATGGTGATATAGTCTAAGAGCTGCTCACCAGGGAGACACACTTGCCAGTCTTGCCATGAAAAACCAGTTGTTAATTAACCCAATGGTAAATGCTGTCCAGGTGATAGCACCAGTGAGAGCTGTGAGGAACACGCTCTGTGCCTGATTTTCAAAAATGGCAGCCTGAGTTAGGCTTCCAAGTCCATTCTTAAGTACTTGCCTGCAGTCGTGTAGTTGGGAGTAAACGAGGAGGGTAAACAGACTTTATCCAGGTCTCATTTGGGGAATATGGACTTCAGTTTGGGATTTACCCCTGTGATGGGTTAGATCCCCCTTCTGGGATGCGACGTGATGTGCTGGGATTTCACTGAGCCTCCCCTGCTCAATCAGCTTGGGCTCCCTCCCATTTACAGGCTTTCTTCTTGGGCAGACAGGCCATGGAGAGGAGGAGTCCCATTTGCCTTCCTCCCCACACTTAAATAGAATTTACAAAGGCAGAAATCCTTTGTTTCCCAAAATTGACCCCTCCCCCCTCTTCCCTTCCAGTGGAAAGTTACAAGAAGTCCCAGGTAATGTTTAGTATCCGGTGATAAGACCACCTGACCCTGTAGTATCACAGCATCCATGAGTCAGTGGCAGTATGGACTGTCCACAGGAAGGCCAAGCCTTTTCACAGTCCATTGTCCTCACTGATGGACCATCCGCCCTGTCTGGCTTTTCCATTGTTGTACCTGAAGTGTTAGCAGTGGGCATCACCCAAAGTAGCATAGTTGAAATACAGATATAGTCAATATACCTAGCTTTAGATACAGAAATGATACAAATTGTATAATCACATTCAGTAAATTATAACCTTTCCAATAATATTTTACAAGACCCATCTTCCATAAAGTACATCTGTTATGTCATATTCATCTCATAAACATATTTTTCATAAAGAATAGGGAGTGAAACATCACAATCCCCATTCTTTTTTTACCTCTGCGTCACTGCCTGCCTGATTCCCGCGAGGGTTCAGCTTCTGCAAGACTTTTTTATAATGATTTTCTCTCTCCAGCTGCACTTGAAGAACGCCTCCCTCCTGTGCATGTGACCAACACCACAGATCCAGGCTGGGCTCCGGAAGTTCACAGTGTTAGTCCAGTGCCAACTGATGCCAACAGCTGGTTAGTGCCATAGTGAATGCAGTGTCTCAGCTCCCTGCAGGGGAGATGGCTGATGTGACAGACAGCTAGAGCCTCATGCAAGAGTTTCAGCAGAGTGAGCAATTAACATCTTAACACCTGCCTGATCCCAGTGATCTGAATCAATCTCACTGCTGCTGTGCAGCCTTCCAGCCCAGACTGCTGAATTCACAGAGGACACTAACGACACCTCTACACTTGCAAAATTACAGCACTGGCAGTTACAGCGCCGCTCAGAGAGCGCAGATGGAAAACTGCTGCTGTGTGTTCACACTGACAGCTGCCTGCGCAATAGCGTGTTCACACTTGTGGCACTTGCAGCGCTATTCGGAGTGGTGCTCTCTGGGCACCTATCCCACAGAGCACCTCTTTCTCTTCTGCCGCTAAGAGTTGTTCGAAGGCGGAAGGAGTTTCGGGGCATCCTGAATCTAGTCCCAATGCCCCGTGATGCATTGCTTCACATCCCAGCAATCCCTGTGCTTCCGTCCGCATTTTGTGCCATCTTTCAATGGTTTGTGTACTACACTCCCTGCCTCTTTTGGGCTGCAGGAATGGATCCTGAACTGCTGACCAG
Source organism: Macrochelys suwanniensis (assembly GCA_033296515.1). Taxonomy (NCBI): domain Eukaryota; kingdom Metazoa; phylum Chordata; order Testudines; family Chelydridae; genus Macrochelys; species Macrochelys suwanniensis. The sequence continues at coordinate 211,128,792 of CM065775.1, read as the reverse complement.
TATGCTTCTCGCTCTGATCAACATGTCACGAGTGGCAGTGGAGTTATTCCTTAAACTACAAAGGCAAGAGGAGTATGACATTGATCTCACCACGTGTTGTAGCTATGACACAAGATTGCTTGTGGCATTCATGGAGGTGCTGACCACAATGGAACACTGCTTTTGGGCTCAGGAAACAAGCACCGAGTGGTGGGATCGCATCGTGATACACGACTGGGATGATGAGCAGTGGCTGCAGAACTTTCGCATGAGGAAAGCCACGTTCATGGGACTGTGTGATGAGCTCGCCCCAGCCCTGCGGCGCAAGGACACAAGAATGAGAGCTGCCCTGCTGTTGGAGAAGCACGTGGTGATTGCACTGTGGAAGCTGGCTTTTCCAGACTGCTACCGATCGGTTACTAACCAGTTCAGAGTGGGAAAGTCGACCATTAGAGTCGTGTTGATGGAAGTGTGCAGGGTCATTAATTGCATCCTGCTCCGAAAGACCGTGACTCTGGGCAACATACGTGGATGGCTTTGCACAAATGGGTTTCCCTAACTGCGGAGGGGCGATAGATGGCACGCACATTCCAATTCTTGCACCAGACCACCTAGCTACTGATACCAGTCAGATATGTGTTCTTGGGGAACCAGGGTGCAGTATGCAGTCTATCTGACTCATGAAGGACACCACCACCCCCGAGCCTTTGCTTGAACCAAAACCGATCAGAGGAAAGACTTACAGAAAGCAATGAAAAGGCAGTGGGTGACACACCTAAACCACTCCTGACAAGGGTGACAGGATTAAGGCAACTCCCCTAGCCTCATCTGCATCGAAGATGGGACAGGGAGACATCCCCATTAGCATACAGAAAGGAGAACTGAGATTCCAAGGCAAGAACCACACTGAACTCTGGGACCAGAAAAGCAGGGAAGCACTGCATCATGGGGGATCTCTGCTCCAGATGTTAATGAACCTTTGCCTGCACACACCCAGTTCAGCAGTTATCAGACCAATTCTAGTAATGAATCCTTGACTGATATCCAAAATACTGAAGTTGCCTAATTGCATTGTGAGCTCCCTTGAAGGAACACCACCCATAACCAGGAATGATAAGTTCCTATCATCTAGCCTAAAGAAAACCTTTGAGTCATCAGTTTACCCATAAACAAATCTAGTGTTCTCCCTTGAACCATTGTTGTTTCCCTACAAAAACCCCTACCCACGCTCACGTAAGTGTTCTGGTGCCTGGATGCAAACTCTGCATCAGTTCCACTGGGACTTCATCTTCTCCTGACTGATCGTGCTGGGGGCTCTGCCTGTCTCCAGCACTCAGGACCCTGAGCTATCCACCATCACCTGGGAACCCCGACCGCTTCAAGCTTCATGGAGTGGTGAGTCCCCAGATCTCTCTCTCTCTCTCCTTCCTCAGGTATAACTTTTTAACCCTGAATAGTTTGAACAGGTATAGTTTTCTATATCTTACTTTTGTAATCTTTAATAATGTAACTTATGTTTGTATAGGTTCTCCTTGTGTGGTTATCACTATTATTCAATAAATAATGCTTATGGTTAAGTTGGTTGCTTCCCTCCCTCTCTCTCTCTCTGAACTTTACTCTTTTACGGTTTTGGCTTCCCCGTTTACTCTGCAGCAACGCTCCTCTTACCTAAGCTAAAGATCCCTGTAGCGCCCAAAAATACTGTGGGGTTTGCTCATCAAGTGGGTTACTACCAGAACAATTCATAGAATATTAGAATCATAGAATCTCAGGGTTGGAAGGGACCTCAGGAGGTCATCTAGTCCAACCCCCTGCTCAAAGCAGGACCAACCCCAACTAGATCATCCCAGCCAGGGCTTTGTCAAGCCTGACCTTAAAAACCTCTAAGGAAGGAGATTCCACCACCTCCCTAGGTAACCCATTCCAGTGCTTCACCACCCTACTAGTGAAAAAGTTTTTCCTAATATCCAACCTAAACCTCCCCCTCTGCAACTTGAGACCATTACTCCTTGTTCTGTCATCTTCTACCACTGAGAACAGTCTAGATCCATCCTCTTTGGAACCCCCTTTTAGGTAGTTGAAAGCAGCTATCAAATCCCCCCTCACTCTTCTCTTCTGCAGGCTAAACAATCCCAGTTCCCTCAGCCTCGCCTCATAAGTCATGTGCTCCAGCCCCCTAATCATTTTTGTTGCCCTCCGTTGGACTCTTTCCAATTTATCTACATCCTTCTTGTAGTGTGGGGCCCAAAACTGGACACAGTACTCCAAATGAGGCCTCACCAGTGCCGAATAGAGGGGAATAATCACGTCCCTCGATCTGCTAGAAATGCCCCTACTTATACAGCCCAAAATGCCGTTAGCCTTCTTGGCAACAAGGGCACACTGTTGACTCATATTCAGCTTTTCGTCCACCGTAACCCCTAGGTCCTTTTCTGCAGAACTGCTGCCCAGCCATTTGGTCCCTAGTCTGTAGCAGTGCATGGGATTCTTCCGTCCTAAGTGCAGGACTCTGCACTTGTCCTTGTTGAACCTCATCAGATTTCTTTTGGCCCAATCCTCTAATTTGTCTAGGTCCCTATGTATCCTGTCCCTACCCTCCAGTGTATCATCCACTCCTCCCAATTTAGTGTCATCTGCAAACTTGCTCAGGGTGCAGTCCACAGCATCCTCCAGATCGTTGATGAAGATATTGAACAAAACCGGCCATAGCACCGACCCTTGGGGCACTCCACTTGATACCGGCTGACAACTAGACATGGAGCCATTGATCACTACCCGTTGAGCACGACCATCCAGCCAGTTTTCTATCCACCTTACCGTCCATTCATCCAGCCCATACTTCTTTAACTTGCTGGCAAGAATACTGTGGGAGACTGTATCAAAAGCTTTGCTAAAGTCAAGAAATAGCACATCCACTGCTTTCCCCTCATCCACAGAGCCAGTTATCTCATCATAGAAGGCAATTAGATTAGTCAGGCATGACTTGCCCTTGGTGAATCCATGCTGACTGTTCCTGATCACTTTCCCCTCCTTTAAGTGGTTCAGAATTGATTCCTTGAGGACCTGTTCCATGATTTTTCCAGGGACTGAGGTGAGACTGACTGGCCTGTAGTTCCCCGGATCTTCCTTCTTCCCTTTTTTAAAGATGGGCACTACATTAGCTTTCTTCCAGTCATCCGGGACCTCCCCCGATTGCCATGATTTGTCAAAGATAATGGCCAATGGCTCTGCAATCACATCGGCCAACTCCTTTAGCACCCTTGGATGCAGTGCATCTGGCCCCATGGACTTGTGCTCATCCAGCTTTTCTAAATAGTCCCGAACTACTTCTTTTTCCACAGAGGGCTGGTCACCTCCTCCCCATACCGTGCTGCGGAGTGCAGCCGCCTGGGAGCGGACCTTGTCTGTGAAGACAGAGGCAAAAAAAGCATTGAGTACACTAGCTTTCTCCACATCCTCTGTCACTAGGTTCCCTCCCTCATTCAGCAAGGGGCCCACACTTTCCTTGACTTTCTTCTTGTTGCTAACATACCTGAAGAAACCCTTCTTGTTACTCCTAACATCTCCGGCCAGCTGCAACTCCAAGTGTGATTTGGCCTTCCTAATTTCACTCCTGCATGCCTGAACAATATTTATATACTCCTCCCTGGTCATTTGTCCAATCTTCCACTTCTTGTAAGCTGCTTTTTTGTGTTTAAGACGAGCAAGGATTTCACTGTTAAGCCAAGCTGGTCGCCTGCCATATTTACTTTTCTTTCTACACATCGGGATGGTTTGTTCCTGCAACCTCAATAAGGAGTCTTTAAAATACAGCCAGCTTTCCTCGACTCCTTTCCCCCTCATGTTATTCTCCCAGGGGACCTTGCCCATCAGTTCCCTGAGGGAGTCAAAGTCTGCTTTTCTGAAGTCCAGGCTCTGTATTCTACTGCTCTCCTTTCTTCCTTGTGTCAGGATCCTGAACTCGACCATGTCATGGTCACTGCCTCCCAGGTTCCCATCCACTATTGCTTCCTCTACTATTTCTTTCCTGTTTGTGAGCAGCAGGTCAAGAAGAGCTTTTCCCCTAGTTGGTTCCTCCAGCACTTGCACCAGGAAATTGTCCCCTACACTTTCCAAAAACTTCCTGGATTGTCTGTGGACCGCTGTATTGCTCTCCCAGCAGATATCGGGGTGATTAAAGTCACCCATGAGAACCAGGGCCTGTGATCTAGTAACTTCTGTTAGTTGCTGGAAGAAAGCCTCGTCCACCTCATCCCCCTGGTCTGGTGGTCTGTAGCAGATTCCCACCATGACATTACCCTTGTTGCTCCCACTTCTAAATTTAATCCAGAGACTCTCAGGTTTTTCTGCAGTTTCACACTGGAGCTCTGAGCAGTCATACTGCTCTCTTACATACAACGCAACTCCCCCACCTTTTCTGCCCTGCCTATCCTTCCTGAACAGTTTATATCCATCCATGACAGTACTCCAATCATGTGAGTTATCCCACCAAGTCTCTGTTATTCCAATTACATCATAATTCCTTGACTGTGCCAGGACTTCCAGTTCTCCCTGCTTGTTCCCCAGGCTTCTTGCATTTGTGTATAGGCATTTATGATAACTCACCGATCATCCTGCTGTTCCAATATGGGGCAGGAGCCCTCCCCTCTTGCACTCACCTACTTGTGCTTCCTCCTGGTATCCCACTTCCCCACTTACCTCAGGGCTATGGTCTCCTTCCCCCGGTGAACCTAGTTAAAGCCCTCCTCACTAGGTTAGCTAGCCTGCTTCCAAAGATGCTCTTCCCTCTCTTCGTCAGGTGGAACCCATCTCTGCCTAGCACTCCTTCTTCTTGGAACACCATCCCATGGTCAGAGAATCCAAACCCTTCTCTTCGACACCATCTGCGTAGCCATTCGTTGACTTCCACGATTCGACGGTCTCTACCCCGGCCTTTTCCTTCCACAGGGAGAATGGACGAGAACACCACTTGCGCCTCAAACTCCTTTATCCTTCTTCCCAGAGCCACGTAGTCTGCAGTAATATGCTCAAGGTCATTCTTGGCAGTATCATTGGTGCCCACGTGGAGAAGCAGGAAGGGGTAGCGATCTGAGGGCTTGATGAGTCTTGGCAGTCTCTCTGTCACATCACGAATCCTAGCCCCTGGCAAGCAGCACACCTCTCGGTTTTCCCGGTCAGGGCGGCAGATAGATGACTGAGTCCCCCTGAGGAGAGAGTCCCCGACCACCACCACCGTCCTCCTCCTCTTGGGAGTGGTGGTCGTGGAACCCCCATCCCTAGGACTGTGCATCTCATGCCTTCCAATCAGTGGAGTCTCCTTCTGCTCTGTTCCCTCAGATGTATCATTCATTCCTCTCTCTGCACATTATAATTGTAATGTGAAAGTGGGGATAGGTACATGCTGAACCTGTGACATACGAGGGTGGCAGCTTGGAAGTGCTGCTCGACCCAGACTACTGAGTCCAGGGACCCATAAGGGGTCAGCTTGAGAGTGCTGATTGACCCGGTCCACTCAGACTTGCTGTGGGGGCGGGGTGTTCATCTGGTTCTGGGGATGGAGGAACCCAGCTCTGGAGAAAACTAGGTCTGAAGGATAGCTCCATTGGGAGGGGACTTGCAGAAGGGAGAAGTAGAGCTCCATATGAAAATACAAGTGACACAAGCAGTACATTGTGTGATACAGCATGGCCAGAAGGCAGCAGGAGAGTGATCTAGGATGAGGAGAAGCCTTATTCCCTGTAGATTAATTAAAAGCACCTGAAACCAATTAGAGCACCTGAAACCAATTAGAGCACCTGAAACCAGTCACCTGATAAAATCCCCCTGCTTCAATCAGCCAGAGGAGGAGCTGGAGCAGAGTGAGGAGGAGCTGGAACAGAGTGGTTTGGTGGTGGAGCAGAGAGCAGTTTGGAGGAGTGAAGCAGAGTGGATTGGTGGTGGAACAAAGAGCAGTTCGAAGGAAAGTGGAGGAGAGTTTTGAGAAGTGCTGCAGCGGGCTAAGAAGACCAAGATCCTAGGTAAAGGGACACCTGGCTTGTGCAGAGGGAAGGCAGGAAGCCCCACAAGCTGAAGGTCAGGAGAGGGAAGTAGCCCAGGGGAGAGAATCACTGGTACAAGTGGTTCACCTGCTATCATAGGGCCCCTGGGCTGGGACCCGGAGTAGAGGGCGGGCCTGGGTCCCTCCCTCTCCACTCCCCTGCCCTGGGATACTAGTAGGATAGCTGTTACCCCAGTCCAGGGGCAAGAAATGGCACCCTGAAACCCCCCCACAAGAAGAGAAAGTGCGGGACCCATCATAGTAGTGCCGGCAATTTGCCACAATTGATAGAATTACAGAACCTCCCCCCAGAAGACTAACCCTAATAAATGAGCATACCCCAAAGTAACGGGCAAATCTGGTAACACCACCGAGTACATTAATCGCAAGGGGTATTTCTCAATGGTTCTCAAGGCTCTTGTGGATCACCGTGGGCGTTTCACGACATTAACACAGGTTGGTCTGGAAAGGTGCATGACACATGCATCTTTTGGAACACTGGCCTGTTCAAGAAGCTGCAAGCAGAGACTTTCTTCCTGGACCAAAAGATCACCGTAGGGGAAGTTAAAATGCCCGTTGTGATCCTGGGAGACCTAACCTACCCCTTAATGCTGTGGCTCATGAAGAGGAGGAGGGGTTCCAGGATGGCTACCGATTTGTGTATGTCCAGGGATCATACCCAACCTTCCCCTTTGGAGTACAATGCACCTGCTGCTGTACTTCAGCAGGGCCAAAGTGCTGAGGGATGGGTGTTGAGTACAGTGGGTGGTGGGAGTCCACACTGCTGGACTGTGAGAAGGGAGGAGTGGAATGCTGCGGATAGAGTGGAGCCAGAAGGTTGATAACAGTGTGTTGGCGGGGTGTGTGGGGCACATGGGAAAGAGATTTGTGACAGCGGCTGCAGGGAGGGCGGGTGCGGAGCTGCTCGGTTTGAAGAGCTGGTATCTCCTGGAGCGTTTCCACTTGGCGCTCCATAACTGTTTGGAGCCACTCCGTGGCTTCTTTCTGGGGTGCTGCGTTCTCCTTTTGTTCCCTCTTCTCGCTGTCCTGCCACTCCTTCAATTCCTTTTTCTCGGCAGCAGACTGTATCATAACCTCACACGTAAATTCCTCCTACGTTCTTCCTGGACGCTTTCTAATTCTGTGCAGCTGTTCTGCCGCCGATAAGGCAGGCTGGCCTCCCAAGGTCATCTCTGTGAGTTTTAAATGCAACATTTTACAGAAGCAGTATTGTTTGCAACACAGATAACAGTGATGCAGTGATGCAGTGCTAGGATTTTTGCTGCCCCAAGCAAAAACAATTTTGGCCGCCCCCCCCCCATTTTTTTCTTTCCCCCCCGCCCCTCCCCAACTCCAACTCCACCCCTTCCCCAAATCCCCAGCCCTGCCTCCTCCCCACAGGCTCTCAAGCCTGGGAGGGAGAAGCGGAGCGCGAGCCGCTGCCGCTGGGGATCTCCCCCTCCCTCCCGGGCTCTCAAGCCTGGGAGGGAGGGGGAGCAGCAGCGCACGAATCAGCTGTTTCGCGCGCCGCGGTGGAGGTATGCTAGGGCGGCCTGGGCACATTTTTAGGGGCGTCATGGCCGGCGCCAGAATGCCGCCCCTAGAAATGTGCCGCCCCAAGCACCAGCTTGTTTTGCTGGTGCCTAGAGCCGGCCCTGTTTAAAACACAGCCAGTACTCACACACCTGTCACTAAATGGCTGACCCCAGACAAACACACATGAGGCACAAGACCCTCAAAATGGTGAGTAGCTGCAGGGGCAGGGTAAATCACTCTTCCCGGACCCTGCTGTACACTTGGCACGTGGCTCTTGGGGAGAGGCAGCACTGTAGGTTGGGTCTGATAATAGTAATTCCTGTCCCCACACTTTCCACAGGAGGTGATCATTATGGAAGATATCTCGCTGCTGAGGGTGAACAGGGAATCAAGGGAGGGTCTTCTCCAAGCCTGTGGCTTCCGCCCTGGCACTTATGCGGCTCGCCTGTGTGCAGCAATGGTCCCCTCCCCACCCCCCGGCCCCATGTCACGGCAAAGTGGCACGGGAAAGTTCCCGTTAATGGAGCAAGAAACAAAGCAGCTCTGCCGAGGAACCTGTGGCAGCAGATTGCCCAGTGTCTCCACGAGAGTTTCCTGGAGATCTCTGAGGGAGATTCCCGTGAAGTGAGGGAGTCTATCAACAGCCTGTACTGCCGCTCAGACTGGGCCTGTGGTGGGAGACAAGCCTGCTTTCTGCAACCCTCCTGCCCCCAACAACTCGATTAGGCAATTCCCAAAATCAGATTCACTTACCAGGGGCCTCCTCTCCTGTTTGTGCTTCATAGAATCATAGAATCTCAGGTTGGAAGGGACATCAGGAGGTCATCTAGTCCAACCCCCTGCTCAAAGCAGGACCAACCCCAACTAGATCATCCCAGCCAGGGCTTTGTCAAGCCTGACATTAAAAACCTCTAAGGAAGGAGATTCCACCACCTCCCTAGGTAGCCCATTCCAGTGCTTCACCACCCTACTAGTGAAAAAGTTTTTCCTAATATCCAACCTAAACCTCCCCCTCTGCAACTTGAGACCATTACTCCTTGTTCTGTCATCTTTGCCAATATCAGACTGCTGTGACTGGCTAAGCTCTTTTCGGGGTAGAAAAGAGCTCCTGACTGCATGCATCTCTGGCCTCCAAGTCATCTTCTGCCTCTGGGTCCCCATCTTCATCCAAGATTTCCTCCTCCTGGCTCGGTCCACTCTCGACTGGCACGTGAGCCAACGAAGTATCCACAGGGGCCTTCGCAGTGGAGGTGGGGTCACCACCGAGTATCACGTCCAGCTCTTTGTAGAACTGGCAGCTTGTGGGCGCAGCATTTGAGTGGCGGTTTGCCTCTCGCACCTTGTGGTAGGCATTCCGCAGCTCCTTCACTTTAACCCTGCACTGCAATGTGTCCCAGTCATGGCCCCTTTCTGTCAGGCATCGTGAAATCTGTCTGTAGGTATCATAATTCCTATGACTGGAGCATAGGCGTGTGCACTGGATGTGCCGGCTGTGCCCAGGCACACGCTAATGACCTGAGCTGCGGCTAAGAGGGCTGCTCCTCCCCTGGAGGCTGTTTCCTAGGGGCAGCCTGCGCGCAGCTGCGATCAGCTGTTTGCTGGGCAGGCTCAGATCAACTGCTTCCTGCCTCCCTGCTCCGGCAGGGGCTGAGTGAGTCTCACAAAAAAAAAATGCCTTAAGGTTAGGTGTGGGCAGGAGTGCCGGGCTATCAGCAGCAGCATAGCCGGCCCCTGCTTACCTAGGGCTGCCCCGCACCTCTTGGGCTGATGGCCATGGCATCCACGTGTATGGCTGCTCCCTGCCAGGCAGGCTCCACAGCAGGCATCAGGTGACCCAAGGGAGCCCAGCTAGGCTAGGGCTGGGTGCAGTGGTAGATTAGAGGGAGGAGAAACCCTGGACCCTGGCAGGAGCCACGCGGCGGGAGGGAGTGGGGGGCGGTGGAAGAGGAGAAGCCTGAACTCCGGCAGGATCCATGCTGGGTGGGGGAGGGGGAAGGAGAAGCCCCAGACCCCAGCAGGAGCTGCACTGGTGGGGGAGAGGAGCCGAGCTGGTGGGGGAGGAGAAGCCCCGGACCCTGGCAGGAGCAATGCTGGAGTAGGTGGGGTGGGGGGGAGAGGAGAAACCCAGACCCCAGCACCCCTGCAGGAGCTGCACTGGGGGGACAGGTGGGAAGAGGAGCCACACTGGGACAGAGAGGAGAAACCCTGGACCCTGGCAGAAGGTGTGGGGCTGAAGTCCCCAGCTTGGGACCCCCAGCCACCCTAGTGGCAGAAGCTGAAGGGCTGAAGCCCTGACCCCACTATGTGTGGAGCTGGCCTGAGCGCCTCTCTCTCCCATCCCCCCTGTGGAGCTGGCTCTCACTCTCAGGCTGTGGAGAAATTCAGCCCAAATTTACCCACGTTGGTATCTCCATTTCCCCCACCATCACACTTCAATGAATGGATTTAGCCTAGGAGGAAGGGTCAGTATTGGCCCCATTTGGCAGGTGGGATTAAGAGGTTAAGTGACTTTCCCAAGGCTAAGCAGGGAGTCTGTGGCAGAGCAGAGACTCAAACTCAGAACACCTGAACCCTGTGCCTTAACCACTAGGCAACTTTCCCACCCAAGGAGGGGGAATTTCCTCTGCCACTTTGAGTGTGTGGGTGGGAACAGCCACTAGACAGCTGCCAGGAGGTGGGGAGCAGAGAGAGATGGGAAAAGGGACATGGGTGGGTGTAGCGGGGTGGTTACCTGCTCCTGCCTGGAAGGGGTTAAAACAGCCCTACAGAGGGGGAAGTCAGGGGACAGGGAATGGGAGCGTTGAATAGGGCTTGGGAGTCCCAGGGGGCCTGTCAGGGGGTAGGGGTGTGGCTAGGGGTCAGGGAAGTCAGAGGACAGGGGGGTTGGATAGTTGGAGGGGTCCTGTGGTATTAGGGGGCGGGGGGTATCTGGAGGGGGCGGTCAGGGAACAAGGAGCAGGGGGGGTTGGATGGGTCGAGGGTTTGGGGGGGTCTGTCAGAGGCAGGGCTCTGGAGAGGGGTCGGTGCAGTCAGGGGACAGGTAGGAGGTAGGGTACTAGGGAGGCAGTTACAGTGGGGGTCTCACGAGGGGGCAGTCAGAGGACAAGGAGCAGGGAGGCTTAGATAGGGGGTGGGGTCCTGGGGGGGCAGTTAGGGGCAGGGTCCCAGGAGGGAGCAGTCAGGGGACAAGGAGCATGGGGGGTTGGGGGTTTTGAGGGGGGGCAGGAAGTGGGAGGGAGTGGATAGGGGCGGGGCTAGGGCAGAGCTCCCTGGGTGCACACCCTAATGAAATGTGCTGCGCATGCCTATGGGCTGGAGCGCATCTGGGACTGGACAGCCTCCTCTCCCCAAATGCTGATGAGTTCCAGTAGCTCAGCATTGTCCTCTCGTCGGGGTGGGTTTTTTTTAATAGTGCTGCAACTGCACAGTTTCTGCGCACTAAGTGGCTTGGCAGTGTGTACACCTCGGGAGTTATAGCGCTCAAAGCTGCTTTAGTGCGCAGAAACTTGCCAGTGTAGACGGGGCCTAAGAGGAGGGTGAATAACAGAACAGCCTAAGAGTCCTGCACTTAGGACGGAAGAATCCCATGCACTGCTACAGACTAGGGACCGAATGGCTGGGCAGCAGTTCTGCAGAAAAGGACCTAGGGGTTAGGGTGGACGAAAAGCTGAATATGAGTCAACAGTGTGCCCTGGTTGCCAAGAAGGCTAACGGCATTTTGGGTTGTATAAGTAGGGGAATTTCCAGCAGATGGAGGGACATGATCATTCCCCTCTATTAGGCACTGGTGAGGCCTCATTTGTAGTACTGTGTCCAGTTTTGGGCCCCACACTACAAGAAGGATATGGATAAATTGGAAAGAGTCCAGCGGAGGGCAACAAAAATGATTAGGGGGCTGGAGCACATGACTTATGAGGAGAGGCTGAGGGAACTGGGATTGTTTAGCCTGCAGAAGAGAAGAATGAGGGGGGATTTGATAGCTGCTTTCAACTACCTGAAAGGGGGTTCCAAAGAGGATGGATCTAGACTGTTCTCAGTGGTAGAAGATGACAGAACAAGGAGTAATGGTCTCAAGTTGCAGAGGGGGAGGTTTAGGTTGGATATTAGGAAAAACTTTTTCACTAGTAGGGTGGTGAAGCACTGGAATGGGTTACCTAGGGAGGTGGTGGAATCTCCTTCCTTAGATGTTTTTAATGTCAGGCTTGACAAAGCCCTGGCTGGGATGATCTAATTGGGTTTGGTCCTGCTTTGAGCAGGGGGTTGGACTAGATGACCTCCTGAGGTCCCTTCCAACCCTGAGATTCTATGATTCTATGAATTTTCTGCTACCTTCAGCTTTATACTTCTTCACTAAGGCCCCCTAGTGGCCTGTCTAAAAAGTGTCTCCAGAGAATAGGAGGGAACCATAGTAAAATTTTCATTCAACCATTCACTAAACATCAGCACAGAATATAAAAAACAGCCCAGTAAAGGCTGGACAGACTGTCTGACCCTTCAGCCTTATGCCAGGAGATTGTCTTTGCCAGGTAAAACACTTGGCTGGCTACTAAATCCCTGAGTTCCTCAGGTTCCCAAGATCTGACCTAGCCTTTCAGGAAGGAGGGAGACTGTTAGATCTAGGTGGCTTTCTTCTCTCACCCAGGTTCTGGAGGAAATGGTGGCTGGTCTATATGAGTAGGGCGATCATTACTCACAGGTTCAGCCTGCAGATAGGGATCTGAATGCTCCAGAGATTTACCTGGTGAAACAACCCAGTGTCAAATGATACTTCCCAACTCAAATACAGTAAGGTCGAGGGGTGTTCAGCTGTGCCTGTACTATTCCTTTTTCTGGGGAGCTTTTCAACCAGACGTGATCTCCTGGGTTCAGCTCCCTCAGGGGTTTGACTCTATGATATCTGACAGTTTCTCTACTGACAGCTTTAGGTTGTTCTTCCTCCCTTGGTAGCACTGGAAATTCAGGCCAACCAAGGTCTAAGAGTGAAGGGATGATTAGGATGATGGCCCTTAACTCAGCAACTCATAAGGGCTATATCCATTTGTCAGAGGTGCTGGTCCGTATGGGAACAGGGCCAGGTAAGGCTTGTGGGTTATGTAAAAAGCTGTTTCACCATTTTTACTGAAAGTTCTGCTTCCCTATGGTTTTGTAAAGACTGGAATGTCACATGGGTGAAAGTGCAGGGATTTGCAAACTTCACAGTTTCTGATACAAACTGAGGATCATTATCCGCGAGGACTTGCAGTGGGGTTCCATTGCAGACAAACATGGATTTCATTCTGACCCCACTGTCTGTGATGTAGTGGTCAGCAGCTTGGCTATTTCAGTAAATCTTGACAAGCAACCAGTGAACGGAAGAGAGGTTCCATTAGCCAGCTGGAGAAGATCTTTCCACCATGGTGTGTCTGGGGGAGGGAAGGTAACAATGGTTCTGGTTGGTTGGTTCTCATGCGAATGCAGATCTCAGAGTTCTTACCTCTCTCTGGTAGTTGTTGCTCAGGCAAGGCCACTGAACTGACTGTTGAGCTGTTTCTGTGCATTTTGAGCTGGCTGTATCCTATCCCTACCCTCCATACGCTGGAGGGTAGGGATAGGATACAGAGGGACCTAGACAAATTAGCGGATTGGGCCAAAATAAATATGATGAGGTTCAACAAGGACAAGTGCAGAGTTCTGCACTTAGGATGGAAGAATCCCATGCACTGCTACAGACTAGGGACCGAATGGCAGTTCTGCAGAAAAGGACCTAGGGGTTACAGTGGATGAAAAGCTGAATATGAGTCAACAGTGTGCCCTGGTTGCCAAGAAGGCTAAAGGCATTTTGGGTTGTATAAGTAGGGGAATTTCCAGCAGATGGAGGAACATGATCATTCCCCTCTATTAGGCACTGGTGAGGCCTCATTTGTAGTACTGTGTCCAGTTTTGGGCCCCACACTACAAGAAGGATATGGATAAATTGGAAAGAGTCCAGCGGAGGGCAACAAAAATGATTAGGGGGCTGGAGCACATGACTTATGAGGAGAGGCTGAGGGAACTGGGATTGTTTAGCCTGCAGAAGAAAAGAATGAGGAGGGATTTGATAGCTGCTTTCAACTACCTGAAAGGGGGTTCCAAAGAGGATGGATCTAGACTGTTCTCAGTGGTAGAAGATGACAGAACAAGGAGTAATGGTCTCAAGTTGCAGAGGGGGAAGTTTAGGTTGGATATTAGGAAAAACTTTTTCACTAGTAGGGTGGTGAAGCACTGGAATGGGTTACCTAGGGAGGTGGTGGAATCTCCATCCTTAGAGGTTTTTAATGTCAGGCTTAACAAAGCCCTGGCTGGGATGATTTAGTTGGGGTTGGTCCTGCTTTGAGCAGGGGGTTGGACTAGATGATCACCTGAGGTCCCGTCCAACCCTGAGATTCTATGGTGGCCCCTGTGCAGTTTATGCAGAATGTCCTTTTTCACCCATTTGGGGATGACTAGTCTGGACCCCTTCAACAACCACCTGGGGTCTAGGCTAAGCTCACCTGAAACCACCCAGTGCAGCTTCATAGAGATGTCTGATGTTGCCCTTTTGTCCAGCCCTCTTTGCAGTGGGTCATAACTTAGCAATTCATCTGCCATTGGCTTTTTTTCACTCTGGAGGGTACGTCTACACGGTAATCACAGGGTGTGATCACAGCTTGAGCTGACACACTGGCTCCAGCTTTAATCTAGCTAGCTCAGGTATCAGAGCAGTGAAGCCACAGCAGCATGCGCTTCATCAGCTCTGTACAAGCCTATCCAGAACCCTGTGCTAGCCTGGGACTAGCCTGCGTTGAAGCTTCTGCTGCTGCAGCTTCACTGCTCTGCTATCTGAGTTACGTAGATTAGAACAGCAGTTCCCTCACTTTTTCCTAAGACTCACCACTAACTGCATTTTGCTTTTCTTGTGACCCACCATTACCTATATGCACCCTCCACCCCAGCACCACAACACTGAATCCTGTACCGGTGCAGAGGGGCAGTCCCAGGGTAGGAGAGTGAGTCTGCACCTCACTCACCCCCAGCAGCAGCAGCAGCAGCTTCTGTCCCACGGAGCTGGGCCAGGCTCCCTGCTCTGGGTGTTGTGAGCTGGCACATGGGGTGCAATGCCTGTCAGGTTTGGCTCATCCTCCCCTCCATAATTATGGAGGAGCCACAGGGCCAGACCCTGAGTGGTGCTGCAACCCCATGTGCCAGGTTGAAACATATGGAGTGGGGAGCTGGTTTTGCTTCTCCTCTAGGCAGCATGGACATTTCCCCAGGAGGCTCATATGCATTTATATACTTCATTGATATTCTGAGCCTCACTAATCTGGGTTTTGGCTTGAATGTTTCCTGGATCTGCTCTGACCTCTGTCCATCAATGATTTGACGTGTTTTCTGAGACCTCACCCTTATTGTTTAATTTTAAGTCTAACTTCTCTAGTCCCTTTACTTCTGCAAAGAGACATTGGCCATGTTGGCTCTGCATTGACCTGTGTATGGGAATATCATTCATTTGACAGAGGACCTCTTTACCCCTTAGGACGTTTTCCCTTTGAAGTGTTCAGAGGCAGATGATTTGCTGAGCAGTACATGACTGAAACAAAAGCCTCCTAAACCTTCTTGGTGTGAAGATAGCTGTCAATATGCAGATTCTCTCTTTGATCTTCTGGACCAGTCCAGAGGCCTGGTTTCTCCATGGAGACAGGCAATCAGACTTCCAATGGCTCGAAACCTCTCACACAAGGTTGTAACCATCTCTCAGCTTTTAGCTATTCTGTCTGCTGTGGGTAGAGAACACTGTCCCTAGCAGGCAGTTGCTGGATGAGAGAAGGTAGAAACAGGCCTCAGAGGCCTATAGGAAGCCCTGGGAACACACTGTGTTGTGCAGCTGTTCTAGTAGGGAAGCCCCCATGAACATGATGTGCAGCTCAAGCGTGTCTGGGACCAGTGAATCTCTTGCCAACCTCAATAGTTCAAAGATCATGAGTCAAGTCCCAGAATTATGAGACTGTCTTAAAAATCATGCAGTGTTTTAAAGCAATATGTTTGTTTCTTGTCTTCTACCTGCTGTGTTGGAGTCTTTCGGGGGCCTTCTGTTTTCCAGCTTTTCTCCACAACCACGAGGGTTAGAACATAACTGTGTTTAAATGAAGGCTGAGACTCTCATGCAGCGTCTAGACTCCAGGAGCTGGGACTTTAGAAACTCCTAATAAAATCATGGGCTTTAGCAACAGTGCAACGTTTCCTTCCCCCTCACACACACTCACTGCACACGAGGACACAGGAGCTACGCTAAGAGCAAGAGGTTCTCCTGGGAAAGGATCCACCTCCCAATAGGGAGCAGGAAGCCAGGACTGTTCAGGCCACAGCAGCCCTGAGAATCAGCTCCCCTGTGTGTGCAGTGCGGTCTGGGGGAGAGAAGAGAAGCTGCTTCAGCTGCTCGGGCAGATCCTAGAGTGCAGCGCACCAGCCCCCTGCAACATGCCCAGTGGGACTCAGATGCATCTCAACCCAAGCTCAGTCTGCAAACATTGATGGGGCTGGGTCAGATCAGAGCCCCTGGCTCTGGAGATTAGGGGACAAATTGGTGGGTAACCCAGAGAGTGGAAAGGGGAGGACAAAGGAAAGGATGTGATCTGCTTCACCTCTTCCACCGATCAAACCAACTCAAGCTGCCTGGGGCTGCTCCCACCTCCCGCACCTGGCAGAGACATGGCAAAATGTAGCATGTGCCATGATGGTGGAATCACCCGCTGACAGAACCTGTCTTCAGGAGAGTCACTAATGATGGCTATGGACCTTAGAGACTATAGACAGTCTTCTTGGGAGAACAGGAAGGCCTTACTTCCTGTGAGCAGAGGAGACCATGTCCAAAAACATCAAGTGTTTTTGTTTGTGTGGTTTTTTTTAATTTCTCATAAACACTTTTTGTTTTTCAATGGAAATCTAAACTCAAAACTGCAACATTGAGGAACTTTTTGGTTTTTGAAAACCCCGCAGTGAAAAGGGGTGGGTTGTGCTGACTTGTTCGGTGTCCATCCCTTTTCTTTTCTTAGACTCAGGTCTACAGAGTGTCAGTCCTACTGAGCCTCAGGCCATGCTGTCTTCAAGATTTTGGAGATGTACCCTACCTGTCCTGGACATGGTCCCTGCCAGCTTATGTGGCACTGGCTTTGCTGACTTGCTGCTGGGAGAGAGACAAAATTTGTCTATCAATTGGATGTTCCCTTCAGTTGCCCAGTCTTCAGTCTGGCCCGAATGTCCATGGAACAGGGTCCACTGACCCAAGAGATGGTTTTAACAAAACAATTTTTCACAAACACTTTGATTTTCCCAAATTTACATTTCTTGATAAAATTTCATAAACTTTTGGGGTTAAATCAGTAAAAGAATACAGGAAATCAGTGTTTTCCCAAAACTATATTATGTTAAGTTTGTAATTTAAAAAGTATATAAGTGTGCTGAAAAGGAAGATATAGACTTTGCCATTCCCTTTGCCACACTTCACCATTCCCAGCTAATGGGAGCTACGGGAAGTGGTGTGGACCGCAGGGACGTGCTAGCCACCGCTTCCTGCAGCTCCCATTGGCCAGGAACAGTGAACTGCAGCCACTGGGAGCTGCGGGCGGCCGTGCTTGCAGACAGTCAATGTAAACAAACTGTCTCGCAGCCCACCAGCGGATTACCCTGATGGGCCGCGGGCCGCCCGCAGGGCGCAGGTTGACCACCACTGACAAAGCCACAGATTTTAAGGCCAGTTGGGATGACTAAATAATCCAGTCTAACCCCCATACACATCACTGGCCACCAAAGTCTTCCCTGTGTAAGCAGTCTGAATGAGCTCTCCCCTGACATCTAGTGGTGAGCTGTGGAAAAAAACTGTGAACCGAGGGCTTGGAGGATATTTATTGCAAGTTTCTTAATGCCAGACAACAGAGGGTAAGAAGGTTTCTGCCTATATACAGAGGTTGGAGAAATTATTACAGAGATCCATCATGAGGGGAGTAGTGGCTGTTGAGCAAATGGACAGGACTAGATTGGCAAAGATTGTGAGAGGAGTTCAATATTAGAACCCCATCCTACTCCACCTTGTATTAAGGGAACAACAAGAAAATCCACCAAGTTACTCTCGACTAATAAAAGAGGTCTGAGAGGAGAAGAGGCAGGAGATGATGAGGTTTGGGAGGCTCAGTCACACCAGGCAACTGGTACAGCATCCATGTGAATGCCCAAGGCACTGATGGTGAATCCCCCAGACGAACTTACCCGAGTGCAGGTCCTGACACAGAAGGTGGCTGGACTAGAGAATACCATTGATCCAGCAAAGACATCAAGGTACAGGGAACCCCCAGCTGCCATGATCCAGAAGACTACATTTAGAGCTACTGCCCCACCCAAGCAACAAGGGAGAGGACAGTCCTTCTTTTGCAACAGGTGCGGCCAGGATGGACACACTGCTGCAAGGTGTCAGAATGAAGAGAATCCCACTCTAGTATATCAAAAGCTGAGGACCACTTGGGGAAAGTTGGGAAACTGCAGGGCTTGGGAAGCGAGCCACCTAGGCTCACAGGAGTTGGAGGTTCCCCTGGAAAAAACCACACAGCAAGAATCCCACCAGGATTGATAAGACCTCAAGCAGAGGTAAGATAAGAACAGGATTGATAAGACCTCAAGCAGAGGTCACTGTGAAGACTGTATGGGACAGAATGTAGGGACAGAATGTAGAGCAGTGCTTGAAACCAGGTCCCAGGTGACTATCATATTTCAATCCTTCTACCTGCAGATGCTTAGGCATCTGCCTATACAGCCCCTGACAGGACTTGGCCTGGGTGGCCTTAGCATGGATGAGTGCCCCTATCGAGGGTATGTCATAGTGCACCTGGAATTTCCAGAGGAGATCGCTGGGGTAAGACAAGAGGTAAGACTGCTGCCTTAGTATGCCCTGATCCTAAAGGGGTCTCTGATGTTTCCATGCTCATAGGGACTCCAGTCTCTTTAAGGTACTCACGGATTACTCCAGACAGCGAACAGGGGACCAATATCTGAACACCTTGGTGATCCACACACATTGTGCTGCAGCCTACAGAAAAATTGAGGACACTAAAAAGGTGATGTCTGATTCACCAGTGGGAGCATTGAGGTACGTGGGCACTGCCCCCTTCGTGGTGCCTGCAATGACAGAAAAGGAGGGTGATTGTCATGAGTACCTGCCTAAAAGGCAGTAAAGGAACATTAGCAATGGTAGAGCAGCCGGCTGAGGGAAGGCTCCCTGAAGGAGTGCTGGTTCCCAGTGGAGTCATAACCTTACCTGATGAAGCTCACAAAAAAATGATTATACTGCTTGCTAATGAAACAAGTCGTGATGCGGTTGTGAAATAAGGGCAGAAGATAGCAGACCTCTTTGAGTCTGAAACCATTGTGAAACCCCAGTGTGAAGCTGAAGTTCTGGCGATAGATCCTGCAAAGTTTGACTTTGGAGACTCACCGCTGTCTGAGGAGAGGAAGGATCACCTGAGGAAGAAGCTTTGCAAAAGATCCAGGGTATTCTCACTGCATGAGTGGGAGGTGGGATGTGCTAAATGAGTGGAACACCACATCCGGCTACAAGACCCCCGACACTTCATGGAGAGATCTAGGAAGATTGCTCTCTCTGAGATGGAAGACATGCGGCATCATCTTCAAGAGCTGATCGCGAATGGTGTCATTACAGAGTCCCACAGCCCATATGCCTCTCACATTGTGGTGGTGGTCCATAAGAAGAGCAAGAAAATCCAGATGTGTTTTGACTACCGCACCCTAAACAGATGCACTGTAGTTGACCAATACACCATGCCTCGGGTACAAGATACCTTGGACTGTTTGCTGGGGAGCCAGTGGTTCTCTCTGTGTTGGATCTTCGAAGTGGATACTACCAGATCCCTCTGGGAGAAGAAGAGAAGAGAAGACGGCCTTCATTTGTGTGTTAGGGATTTATCCAGTGGTCCCCAACCTTTTTGTGGCCAAGAGCACATTCATGTTTTCAGAAGAGTGTGGTGGGCGCCAACAATTTTTCAAGACTTATTTTGTATTTGTACATTAAATAATACGAAAAACATCATATTTAATATTACATAATATATGAATCCATAAGATAAAAAAGGTAATTTTACATGTAAAAGGTATTAATTAAATTATTCGGCAATTATTCTTTCACCTTACCATGTGAATTTGCTCTTTTTTATTTACCTTTTTTTTGGGGGGGTGGGGGCGCAGTTCTGGGCAGCGGAGAGGGAAGCCACAGCCCCACTCCTGCCGGGGACAGAGAACACCGGCTCCTGCAGCCTGCAGCCCCGGAGTTGTCTGTCTCCGGCAGGCGCGGGGCTGTGGGGCAGCACTGAGGGAAGCCACGGCCCTGCACCTGCCGGGGACAGAGAACGCCTGCAGCCTGCAGCCCCGGAGTTCTCTGTCCCCGGCAGGCACGGGGCAGCGCGGAGAGAAGCTGCGGCCCCATGCCTGCCGGGGACAGAGATCACCGGCGCACGCAGCTCGGCCTGCCGGGGACAGAGAACTCTGGGGCTGCGGGCACCGGTGTTCTCTGTCCCCAGCAGGCGCGGGGCTGCAGCTTCTCTCTGCACTGCCCTGGCCTGTCGGGGACAGAGAACACCGGCGCCCACAGCCCGGCCTGCTGGCGACAGAACTCTGGGGCTGCGGCAGTGGCGTAGCCAGGTTTAGAGCACAGGGCGAGCGGCGGCGCTATAAAAAGGCGCCTCCCCACTCCCCCTGTACTCACCCGGAGGCGATTTAAAGGGGTTGGAGCCCCCGGGCCTTTTAAAGCGCTCCCCCCAGCCCAGCTCCAGGAGTGGGGCTGGGGGGGGGGGGGCGCTTTAAAGGGCCAGCAGCTCCCCGCAGCGGCAGGAGCCACCAGCCTTTTAAAGCACACCACCCCCAGCCCCACTGCTGGAGCTAGGCTGGGGGAGGCGCTTTAAAGGGCCAGTGGCTCCCCGCAGTGGCAGGAGCCGCCGGCCTTTTAAAGCTCCCCCACCAGCCCCGCTGACGGAGCTAGGCTGGGGAGGGGGGGGGCGCTTTAAAGGGCCAGCGGCTCCTGCCGCTGTGGGGAGTCTGTGACGTTATTGACAATAACTGCGACCATATAGATCATTGTTACAAACGAGGTCCTGTATTGGCACCAAATCTTATATAAAGGGGGTCAAATGAGGTGTCTAAGACCAGGTTAGGCCTGGCTGGTTATGATTATGCCATTTATATGTATGTATCAGGTTTGTAGTTGAAGTTATGAACATTGGCTTTATACTGTCTGTATTTCAAACTGGGGCTGGGCTTCTGGGATCCAGGACAAGCTATCAGCTCTGCCAGGCCTGCTGATGGCCCATTAAGAGCCATCAGCGATACAATGGACCCATTGAGAGAAGGCAGACATGCCTGTGACTCAGCAAATTATGCAGGGACTTGCCCATGTGACTCCAGACTCCATTTTGCTATGATTTTCCACAGTAAGGACAAAGAGGTGTCTTTACACCTGGAAGAAACTATAAAAGTTTTCCACTGCTTGCATCCGAAGAAGTGGGTATTCACCCACAAAAGCTTATGCTCCAATACCTCTGTTAGTCTATAAGGTGCCACAGGACCCTTTGTCACTTCTATAAAAGGCAGCTGCCTCACCTCCATTTTGTCTTCATTCCTGCTTCTTACCTCTGGAAGAACCTTTCTACAAATGGAAGCTTTGAACAAAGGACTGAAGGACCCATCCCAGCTGGGGATGTACTCCAGAGACTTAATTTGAATTTGAACCTGCAGTTTATTCCATCTCTGCAAGCCTGAACCAAGAACTTTGCCATTACTGTATGTAATTGATTCCTTTTAACCAATTCTAGCTCTCACCTATACCTTTTTCCTTTTATGAATAAACCTTTAGATTTTAGATTCTAAAGGATTGGCAACTGCATGATTTGTGGGTAAGATCTGATTTGTATATTGACCTGGATCTGGGGGCTTGGTCCATTGGGATCGGGAGGACCTTTTTTCTTTTACTGGGGCATTGGTTTTCATGACCAGTTGTCCCCATAACGAGTGGCTCTGGTGGTGATACTGGGAAACTGGAGTGTCTTAGGGGATTGCTTGGGATGACTTGTGGTTAGCCAGTGGGGTAAAACCAAAGTCTCCTCTGTCTGGCTGGTTTGGTTTGCCTTAGAGGTGGAAAAACCCCAGCCTTGGGCTGTAGTTGCCCTGCTTGAAGCAATTGGTCCTGAACTGGCACTGTGAGTTGGGTCTCGCCAGAACCAGTATCGTTACAGAGCTGCTGGCCCTTTAAAGCGCCCCCCGAGCCCGGCTCCCGCAGTCAGGCTCGGGCGGCGCCATAGCGCCGCTTTTCCTCACAGGGGGAGCGGCCGCGCCCCCTGCTCCACCCCTAGTTATGCTAGTGGGCTGCGGGCGCCGGTGTTCTCTGTCCCCGGCAGGCTGGGGCAGCGCAGAGAGAAGCCGCAGCCCCGCGCCAGCCGGGGACAGAGAACTCTGATGCCGCATGCGCCGGTGTTCTCTGTCCCCGGCAGGTGCGGGGCTGTGGCTTCTCTCCGCGCTGCCCCGGCCTGCCGGGGACAGAGAACACCGGCGCCCACAGCACCGGAGTTCTCTGTCCCCGGCAGGCCGGGGCAGCAGCTTCTCTCCCCTTCTGGGCACTAGTTGGTGGGCGGGCGCCCATAAATGCCCTGGCGGGTGCCATGGCACCCACAGGCACCACGTTGGGGACCACTGGATTTATCAATTTGAGCACATACCCCAAGGAATTTCTGGAGCACCTGCTATGTTTCAGCATCTTATGAAGAAAGTTGTGGGAGACATGAATTTACTGCAAGTGTTAGTTTATTTGAATGACCTGATCGTGTATGGAAGAACCTTGGAGGAGCATGAAGAAAGACTTCTTGAAGTTCTAGATCAGTTGGAAGCCTATGGATTGAAGCTTTCAATTGACAAATGCCAGTTCTGCAGAACCTTGCTGAAGTACGTGTCTCAAGACGGTGTGAGTACTGATCCTGACAAAACAGATGCCCTCACTACATGGCCATGTCCAAGTAATTACAGAGAACTCAAGACCTTTCTTGGATTTAGTGGCTACTACCACAGATTTGTGAAGAACTATGCTACAATTGTAAAACCCCTGAATGATCTTACCCGGGGGTACCAGTCCAACAAGAACAAATCTAAGGTCAAGAATAAGGGGAGGTCCCCAAAGTCTCCCAAGTAGAGACACTATGGCCCCTTAGAACCATTTGGACCATGGTGTGATGAAAGAAGTGAAAGGGCTTTTGGGGAAATCATTTATTGTCTAACTCATGCTTCAGTCCTAGTCTTTGCTGACCCAAGCAAGCCATTTATCCTGCATACTGATGCCAGATTGGATGGTCTGGGAGCAGTACTGTACCAGGAAGTGGAAGGCGACTGTAAACCTGTAGCCTTTGCCAGCTGCGGGCTGTCTGATAGTGAAACTCGCTACCCCATCCACAAGCTGGAGTTCTTGGCCTTGAAATGGGCCATCACTGAGAAATTTCGAGATTACTTGTATGGTGCTCAGTTCCAGGTGTGGACAGACAACAACCCACTGACTTACATGTTAACAAGTGCTAGGCTGGATGCTACAGGGTACAGATGGGTGGCTGCTTTGGCGAGCTATGAGTTCAGCATTCAGTACCGATCAGGGAGAAGCAATGTAGATGCAGATGCATTGTCCCACTGTCCACAGGCATCTGAAGTTGCTGTGACACCCATGGATGGAGTGAGAGCTATTTGCAGTGTGAGTTTTCGAGAGCCAGAGGCCCATGAGAGCCTTCATGGGGGTGTTGCAGAAGCTTTGTGTCTGCCCCCTGAAAGCGTGACATTTGCCTCAGTGAATTACATTGTGTTGGATCAATCTCCGTTGCCCACGCTCAATGTGGCTGACTGGCAAGAAACCCAGCTGCAAGATATTGACATTCGTAATATACTACTTGCCAATAGGGAGGGGCGAAGCCTCGCTATGATTATCCCACCTAACCCCAAGAGTAAACTACTATTGAGAGACTGAAACAAACTAAAACTGATTCAGGGAGTGCTGCAATGAATTACCACTGATTCTTTACAAAAGCAACGAATGCAACTAGTGCTACCAAAAGAGTACAGAGCCCTGGCCATGAGGGCATGATGACTTTGGACATTTAGAAATGCAGAGGACCCTGGAACTTATTCGTAGTAGATTCTATTGGCCCTGGATGGCGGAAGACGTTCATAGGAAATGTGAGGCATGCGCTCGATGTGTTCAATGGAAAACTCTGCCCACTAGAGATGCATATCTGAAGAATATCACCAGCAGAAAACCTTTGGAGCTGGTATGCTGTGATAAATGAAGGGGTGAAGGGGTAGCTTCCTTTTATGGACACCCAGCCAGCAGGTTAGCTATAAAGTCCCTCTTGGTGGCTGTTCTCTGCTTGCTTTACCTGTAAAGGGTTAACAAAGCTCCCCAGGTAAAGGAAAGGGAGTGGGCACCTGACCAAAAGAGCCAATGGGAGGGCTAGAACTTTTTTAAATGGGGGAAAAAACTTCCTTTTGTTTGTGTGTGTGTCTCTCTCCTGAAAAGAGGGGAACAGAGGGCAGCAGGAATGGTGTGTAAGGCTTGAACCAGGTATAAAAATTCATCTTTAATACCTATAAGAAATAATTTGGATAGGGAATGTTTAGTTAGACAGTATCAGGTTTATTTCTTATTTTGGCTTGTGAATCTCCTCTGTGCTAACCCCTGATGCTTCTGTTTGCTTGTAACATTTGCTGAACCCCCAAGAAAGCTATTTTGTGTGCTTAATTTTTGTAATTGTTTCTTTAAAGATTTAGCAAAAAGCCTAAGTTCCAGATGTATATTTTCCCTTTTTGTTTTTAATAAAATTTACCTTTTTTAGGAACAGGATTAGATTTTTGGTGTCCTAAGAGGTTTGTGCATGTTGTTTGATTAGCTCAGTGTTTCCCAAACTTGGGACGCTGCTTCTTCAGGGAAAGCCCCTGGCAGGCCAGGCCGGTTTGTTTACCTGCCGCGTCTGCAGGTTCGGCTGATCGCGGCTCCCACTGGCCAGTGGGAGTACGTCCCTTGACCCGCGCTGCTTCCCGCAGCCCCCATTGGCCGGGCACAGCGAACCGTGGCCAGTGGGAGCAGCGATCGGCCAAACCTGTGGACACGGCAGGTAAAGAAACCGGCCCGGCCTGCCAGGGGCTTTCCCTGAACAAGCGGTGTCCCAAGTTTGGGAAACACTGGATTAGCTGATAGCTAATTTCCTTTGTTTTCTTTCTTAGCTCTTCCCCAAAGTGGGGATGAAAGGGCTTGAGGGTATTCCACAAGGAGGAATTCCCTAGTGTGCCTTCCTGGGTTCAAAGGGGTTTTTTTGCATTTGGGTGGTGGCAGCGTTTACCAAGCCAAGGTCAGAGAGAAGCTGTAACCTTGGGAGTTTAATACAAGCCTGGAGTGGCAAGTATTAATTTTTAAAAATCCTTGCGGGCCCCCACTTCCTGCACTCGAGGTGCCAGAGTGGGGATTCAGCCTTCACATATGCATTGACATCTTGTCTTTAGAAGTAGGCAAGAGGAATGTTGGGAACATTTTAGTAGTGACTGATCATTTTACACGGTATGCACAGGCATATCCCAGACATGACCAGAGGGCCACCACCATCGCTCGAGTGCTGTGGGAAAAATATCTTTCAGTGTATGGGTTCCCAGCTCGGATACACTCCGACCAAGAGTTGTGTTTTTGGTGCATGCCTACAATGCCACAAAGAATGATGCTATGGGAGTCACCCCATATCTCTTGATGTTTGGGCGAGAACCAAGATTACCCATAGACTTGTGCTTTGGCATATCGAAGGATGGAGATAGCCATGAGACTCATCAGCAGTATGTATCCCAACTAAGAGAAAAGCAGTGGGATGCTTATCACCTTGGCCTGGTCCACACTAGGGGTGGGGATCGATCTAAGATACGCAACTTCAGCTACATGAATAGCGTAGCTGAAGTCGAAGTATCTTAGATCGAATTACAAAGTACTTACCTCGGGTCCACACGGCGCAGGCAGGCTCCCCCGTTGACTCCGCTTACTCCTCGCGCCGAGCTGGAGTTCCGGAGTCGACAGGGAGCGCTTCTGGGATCGATTTATCGCATATACATGAGATGCAATAAATCGATTCCAGAACATTGATCGCTACCTGCCGAAATCGGGCGGGTAGTGTGGATCTACCCTTAGCTACATCTGCAGCTTGGAAAAATTCAGACCGTAACAAGCATCGGTATGATGCTAGGGGGCATTCGCAGGAGCTCCACCCAGGGGATAGAGTTCTGCTGCGAAATGTAGGTATTGCTGGCAAACACAAGATAGCCGACAGATGGAAAGCAATATCTTACCTGGTGGTGGAAAAACTGGGAGATCTGCCATTCTTTGCCATTGGGTTGCTGGACTTAAGACTCTGAGGGGAAAAGGACACTGCCCAGCTTACTTTCGGGTGGGTGTTTTGCTCATGGTTTGTGTTTAGGAACCCTCATTGCAATGTTTTCCCAAATTAATGCTGAGTTACTTCCCTCCTTTTATTAAAAGTTTTTGCTACACTCAGACTCTGTGCTTGTGAGAGGGGAACTATTGCATCTTCAAGGTGCCCAGCGGCTGGTGTGTAATTGTCCCAGGTCTCTGGGTGGGGCTCGAGCTGGTTTTGTGTTGTATTGTTGAAAAGGAACCCCTATATACTGAACCCAGCCCTTGTTGCTGCTGGCTTCACCTGGCAGAAGGGTTATACTTGCACAGAGCCCACCAACCTGAATTACACCAAAGTGTTACAGTCCTCAGGAGAATAAACTATTGTGTGCCACACTCAGAGATTAGGAGGGACTGAGGGGCACCACTACCTGAGGCCCCCGCAATGGCAGGGATGGTTTGTTCCGGCACCCTCAATAAGGCTTCTTTAAAATACAGCCAGCTCTCCTGAACTCCTTTCCCACTCTGTGACGGCTAACATGAAACTTTATAGGGAGATGCTTATAAATGTATATATGATGTAACTGGAATGTGTTTTATGCTACATGTGCCATGTAACATATCTCTGTAAAAGTTATGATCTACTGAATCTATTCCTCCTGTTTGTATGCATGTATCATTGTTGTAGTTGAAGTTATGAATATTGGTTTTATATTTGCTGGTTTTATACATAGCCTTTGTAAGAGCATGGGATCAGGTCTGGAGAAAAGAATGTGCAAGTTAAGTGCAAGCACTTAACAGAGAAAAGAAGTTGCAGACCCCAATCCACATCTGAGCATGGACAGGAATGCGACTGGCTGGACAGGTTACCGAGTGATGCATGGACACGTGACTTGCCCATGTGATCCCAAAACTCCAGGCTTGAGAAAGCCCTGGCTGGGATTATTTAGTTGGGGTTGGTCCTGCTTTAAGCAGAGGGTTGGACTAGATGACCTCCTGAGTTCTCTTTCAACCCTGATATTCTATGATTCTATGATTCTAAGCACATGAGAGAAATAATTTTCTATACCACGTCAGAGCATTTTCTCAGCCCCAACCCCCTGTGGGGTGGAGAATCCATCATTTCCCTACGTAGTTTGTTCCAATGTTAATCAGCCTATGTTGCGAGGCAGTTGCCCCGCTTCTACGTGGCAAACTTAGGCTGAGTGGGAAGCAGCCACAGCTGGGGCCACGCCCCAATCAGGCCACAGCAGGCCTGATAAAAGGGCTGAGAGTCAGGAACTGAGTGACTCTTTTCCTCCAGTCTGGAGAGAGAAGGACCTGGCTGCTTGAGAAACAGGGTACTGAGGCAGAGCAGTGCTGGGGAAAGGCAAACAGAGTTGGCGAGCTTCAGCGTGGCAATTCCCCAGGCTGCAGGCTTTGAGCAAGGCCTAAGACAGGTACTGGGGTTGCAAAGGTGCAGCCCAGGGCTAGCCAGAAGCAGCAGGTCCAAGCCCCCTTTTCCAGTGATGAATGGTTTACAGACTGCAGTCTGCCCCAGTGCGCAGGGGCTAGATGCTGACTGGCAGTAGCCACTGAGGCAAGGTGGGAATAGAGGGTTGGGAGGATTCCCCTGGGAGGGGAGACCCAGAGTGTGGGGGTACTGCTGGGGCAGAACCGCAGTGCAAAGGGCACCGGAGTCCGGGAGGGACACAGGGCCAGCGATAGGCGAGACACCGGCCTGCAGAGGGGGCTCCAAGGCTGGTGCAAAGAGCTAATTCCCAGACAACCTACAGGAGGCTCTGTGCCATGAGTCTTTGCTTTGCCTCAGCCTATTAAAAACTGGTGCTTTGATTCAGATTTCAATTTCTCTGGCATTAACTTCCAGCCATTGGTTCTTGTTATGCCTTTCTCTGCTAGATTAAAGAGCCCTTTAGTACCCAGTATTTTCTTTTTGTGAAGGTATTTATGCACCATAATCAAGTCACCACTTGATCTTCTTTTTGATAAACTGAACAGGTTGAGCTGTTCTGTCTCTATAAAACATTTTTTCAGCTCCTGAATAATGTTTGTAGACCTTCTCTGTTTTTCACCATCCTTCTTCAATTTGCACAATCCTCTTTAAAATGTGCACACCAGAACTGGGTGCAATAGTCCAGTATCGGTCTGACCAATGCTGTAAGGCAGGGGTCTCAAACACGCGGCCCGCGGAGTTATTTCCTGCAGCCCACCACAGGCGCTGACTCATAGACTTATAGACTTTAAGGTCAGAAGGGACCATTATGATCATCTAGTCTGACCTCCTGCACAATGCAGGCCACAGAATCTCACCCACCCACTCCTGGAATAATCCTCTCACCTATGTCTCAGCTATTGAAGTCCTCAAATCATGGTTTAAAGACTTCAAGATGCAGATAATCCTACGGTAAGTGACCCGTGCCCCATGCTGCAGAGGAAGGCAAAAAACCTCCAGGGCCTCTGCCAATCTACCCTGGAGGAAAATTCCTTCCTGACCCCAAATATGGCGATCAGCTGAACCCCGAGCATGTGGGCAAGACTCACCAGCCAGACACCCAGGAAAAAGTTCTCTGTAGTAACTTCTAACATCCCATCGTTGACCATTGGTCCTATTTACCACTGATGGCAATTAATTGACCTTTGACTAAGATCATGTTATCCCATCAAACCATCCCCTCCATAAACGTATCTAGCTTAATCTTGAAGCCAGTTAGGTCCTTTGCCCCCACTGCTTCCCTTGGAAGGCTGTTCCAGGACTTCACTCCTCTGATGGTTAGAAACCTTCGTCTAATTTCAAGTCTAAACTTCCTGATGGCCAGTTTATATCCATTTGTTCTTGTGTCCACATTGGTACTGAGCTGAAATAATTCCTCTCCCTCCCTGGTATTTATCCCTCTGATATATTTAAAGAGAGCAATCATATCTCCCCTCAGCCTTCTTTTGGTTAAGGTAAACAAACCAAGCTCCTTGAGTCTCCTTTCATACGACAGGTTTTCCATTCCTTGGATCATTGTAGTGGCCCTTCTTTGTACCTGTTCCAGTTTGAATTCATCCTTCTTAAACATGGGAGACCAGAACTGCACACAGTATTCCAAATGAGGTCTTACCAATGCCTTGTATAACGGTACTAACACCTTCTTATCTCTACTAGAAATACCTCGCCTAATGCATCTCCACTGGCAGCCAAGCTCAAAACATTACTGAGTGTTTATATTTTATTAAAATCCCCCTTTGCATTACAGTTTTTTAAAAGTTAATACATTGACTTTTAATAGAATACTATATTACTCTTCAGTTTTTTCATTTTTGACTATACTTTTGTATCATTGTATGAAAAGGTTTCAGTGAGGCGGCCCTCGGGCCAATTTACTAGTTCTCATGTGGCCCTCGTGGTGATTTGAGTTGGAGATCCCTGCTGTAAGGGGTAAAATTACCTCCCTGTTGCTAGTCACTATTCTCCTCTCTCTATATATGTGTGATAGGGTCCCCACCCCACACAAGACCTTGAGGGGTTAAAGTGGCTAGGCAGGAAAATTAACTTTCCAGGCTGCACCTGAAGAATAGGGCTGCTGACTTTCTACTCGCACAAAACGGAACACCCTTGCCCTGCCCCCACTTCTCTGAGCCCCTGCCCCCACTCACTCCATCCCACCCCACCCCACCCTGTTGCTCACTTTCCCCACACTCACTCACTCACTCATTTACACCAGGCTGGCTATGGGAGCTGGGGTATGCGTTCCAGGGTGGGGCCATAAATGAGGAGTTCAGAGTGTGGGATGGGGCTCCAGGCTGAGTCAGTGGGTTGGGACGCAAGAGGGGGTGAGGACTCCAGCTGGGGGTGCAGGATCTAGTGCAGAGCTGGGGATGAGGTATTTGGGGTGTAGGAGGGGGCTCTGGGCTGGGACCAAAGGATTCAGAGAGCAGGAGGGGGATCAGGGCTGGGGCAGGGGGTTGGAGTGTGTTGGGGGCAGAGTGAGGGCTCCGGGTGTGGGCTCTGGGGTGGGGCTGGTGATGAAGGGTTTGGGGTGCAGGAGAGTGCTTTGGGCTGGGACTGAGGGCTGTGGAGGGCGGGAAGGGGGATTAGGGCTGGGCCAAGGGGTTGTGGCATGGGAGGGTGTCAGGGGTTCAGCTCCTGAAGCAGCTCCCGGAAACAGCAGCATGTCCATATGCATAGGAGAAGTCAGGTAGCTCTGCGCGCTGCCCTGTCCACAGGCACCACACCCACAGCTCCCATTGGCCATAGTTCCCAGCCAATGTTGAGCTGCAGTGGTGGCACTTGGGCAGTGTGCAGAGCCCCCTAGCTGCCCCTATGTGTAGGAGCCAGAGGCTCCCTGCTAGCCTCCGTGTGGTGCAGCTCCTGGCAAGCAGCCGTCATGTCCCCGTTCCATGCCAGCTGCTTGCTGGGAGCCATGTCGTGCGCAGGCTAGCAGGGAGCCTGCCAGCCGCACTGCGTGGTGGCACCAACTGGACAGTCAACGGCCCAGGCAGCACCGCTGACCAGAGCCACTAGGATCCCTTTTTGACCGGGTCAAAAACCTGACACCTGGTCACCCTACTGAAGAAGGAGACGGGGGCAGGCCACTAATTGGAAATAGGCTCAGCTGGGCAGGAACAGGAAGGGGCTGTATAAAGGCCAGGAGTTTTACGCAGCAAGAGGCTTTAAGGAAGGAGTCTACAGTCACTTCCTGTGAGGAGGGAGCTTGGACTGACAAACCCAGAAAGGGGGAATCCAAATAGGTAGGAAGAAGCCCGGGGAAACTGCAGCAAGGAGTAGGGCCATACAGCCCTTGGATGCTTGTTAGAGGGTCCCTGGGTTGGAACCTAGTGTAGAGGGCAGGCCCGGGTTCCCCTACCAGCCACTGGGAAGTGGCCCAAGGTGCTGGGGATGCCAGCTGGACAGCTGGTCCAGAAGGACTTTCAATTCCCTGGAAGGGGAGAACCTTTGTGGCTCAGTCCTCCGGCCAGGTCACTAAACGGAAGCTGCAGCTCCGAGAGTGCGTGGGGCCATAGGGTGAAAGAGACGACGGGTACAGACACAATCAGAGAAGGGTAATGCCTGGCAAGAGCTAATCCCCAGAGCTGCCAGGAGGAGGCACCACGTGCGGTGAGTTGACCTCGTCACAATATCCAAAGATAGCGTTTGCCCTTTTGGCTACAGCATCGCACTGGGATTTCATGCTGAGTTGTTTGTCCGCTATGACACCTAAATCCTTTTCCGACTCACTGAAATACAACCTTGTGTTTTATTAAAGCTAGGTGTTTGAATGGACCCAGCTTACCAAGTGATTCAGATCACAATATCTCCATAACATTTCCCACTTATACAAGGGAATCCCCTACTCGGTCACCTTCACCTGCTGCTGTCCCTTTTCACTTTCCTTTTCTCCGGCATCTGCATGTGTCATTTTGAGGGGAGTTCTCCTCCTCTCTTTGCCTGTGAGTGAGGTGACCCCCCAGATGGAGTGACCAAACCCAGGAACATTTGCCAAGATTTCTTCAGCCTTAAAGAAGAGGGGACCCTTCACCTACTGCCCCTTTAAGGCTCAAGTCCCAGGCCCTAGGCAGTGTCAGCAGCCTGGGTTCCCTGCCAAAGCACAAATTTCCATCTCCTCTCTCTGTGGTGATTTCCTTTGTCCCACAAATCCATCTTGAGGACACAACCCCTGGAACAGGGTAGAACAGCCCCTGAGATTTCCCTCCTCAGTCTCCAATGGTCAATTACATGTCTCAGTAATGTCTTTAATTTTTTCTCTTTTCGAAAGTAAATCGCTGTATTTCTGTGTCGCCATATGACCCCTGACCCTGTGGAATGCAGATGATTGGAAAATCCTTCTCTCATCATTTCTATTTCCATTTTATCCTTCTACAGATGAAGTGACCAAATTGAATGCAGGATTGGTGGTGAAGGAAAGAAAGATATTTCTGTGAAATAGTGATGTACTCTGTGCGCATTCTGGTATTGATTTCACTGAGGGTTCATCCAGAGAACATGTCTGACTTCTCCAATGGTCAGTACTCAGCTCAGCATTGATTTTAAACTATATTTGTAGATTGTAATGGAAATAAAGATGCCACTGTGTGAACATGATCAATTTTACTGGGGCTTCTAGTAAGAACATAGTGACTTGTTACTTGTTTTAGCCTTATTGCTTCAATGGAAACCTAGATTATTATTAACCCTCCTCTTCTCATTATTTTCTATACATTTCATTTATTGTCCTAGCAGAAATATTCATCCTCTGTATTTATCGCTAATAGGGAATTTTTGTTATCATTTCCTTAATTTCAGGTGTGAATTACCCAGGAAGAATTTCCCATTTATCTCCTTGGATTGAGTAAAAGTTTCAAATCTGATTTAGGTTTAGTAACAACCATGTTCCTCAGCTCAGAATGTTCTCTTGCTGGTTTCTCACTTTTATCACATGCCTGATAGAACATTCAGTGTAAACCCACCTCCCATCAAACAGCCAGCCGTACCCAGAGGTGGCCCACCATTGTCTCTTGGTTTGTTTAATCTCAGCCTCTCCCCCAATGAACCCTGGAAACTGCACAAATCATCTGGCAAGAAAAACCTCCACTATGGGGAAGACTTTCAGAAAGGATTTAATATGAAAAGAGGCACAAAGTCAAGCTGAAGAAATTATAGGCATAAAAAAGCAGGAAACTTCCACCCCTTGCAAACAATGGAAAATTATACAAAGAAAGTTTATGAATCTTTTCCCTCTCACACTTGTATTTCTTGCAACTTCACACAACTCTTATAAAAACACCTGCATTGTCTATCAAACTGGAAGGGACTGTCTCTAGGCCATCATAGCAGAGGGAGCATTTCTGAGAGAAAGAGGCAAAGCGTTTACATCAGCACAAGCTTATTTTGTCCAGTCACATTGTTCTGATATTGATCCCACAGAGTCACAATGTCCCACATCATCATAACCTGTGTCTCCAGGAAGTGGGAACGTGGTTTCCCTCTCCATCACAGAAACACCTTCACCCCTTAGCGAGGGCAGACTCCAACCTGAAAATACCAACGGAAACACATAGTCAGTGGATCCACTCTATGGTTATGTGTGGCAGCAGAGCAAGGTGGAGTTTATAGCAGGGGTTCTCAAACTTATTTGATCGCCCCACTTCTTTGTGTCCTTCATAGTTGACGCCCCCGACCCCTACCACACAAGTACATATACACCGATTAAAAACAACAATGTGCAACTCTCACTAAATATGAAAAACAGTGGGGCATGAATCAAAAAGAGCCATTTAAGTATATAGCTCCTCGGCCACCCAGCTCTAAAGACAGCATTACCGCCAGCAGCAGCAGAGAAGTAAGAGAGGCAACACCATACTCTGCCATCCTTATTTCTGTGTTGCTGCTGGTTGCAGCACTGCCTTCAAAGCTGGGTACCTGGAAAGTAGCTGCTGCTCTTTGCTCTGGCTTCTCAGGCTGCCCCAGAATATATTCCATGCTCCACAGTTTGAGAACCTCTGCTCTAAGGGTTAGGAATTGTTCCCCCTTCTGTCTTCTGGCTTGGTCTAGGACCAGTTCTAATCCATCATCTGTATACATAGTCTGGAAATTAAAACCTTTGGTTTCCAGACCAGCTAACATTGGCAAGTGCCAACTATAGCTACCTGTCAGTTTGTGGAAAAAATCCCAAGCATTTACCAGCCAGGAGCACTTAGTTAAGGACATCATAACTTTCACTCGGCCATAACAATGATCAGAAGCATCAAGTACTAAGCAATGCAAATTTCATCACCACTGCACCTCCTCTGGGGTGGCTGATGGAGTCTCTGCTCATGGCACAAGAGGGACGGGACGGGAGATTTTGGCCAAGGACAATGTGCAAAGCCCGACTGTTACAGGACATGTGATGGGCTCTTTAACACTTGTGAAGCAGTAACAGGACTTTAGAGGATTCTGCCCAAAAGATACACACGCAGTGAACTGTTGGGAATCAAGCACATCCGGGGTGTGGCAGCCACACAAGGATTTGAACCTAGAGGCAGAAGGATCCTAGGTATCTTGCTGGTTTGACCACGAAGTACCAGCCAGCAGGGACCCGCTCCCTATTGCAGGCACTGAAGCCTCTGCTTTGAGGGAATGAAAAGAAGAGATTTTATCATAGGTATCGGGTTGGCCAGGGCTGTTCCCTTGCTGTGTACCCCACATTTCCAGCTACCCCACTCTACAGAGACACTGCGAAGTGCAAACAATTCTCCACTCACCTGTCTGTGAAACCCTGTGCCTGTCACTCATCCCAGTGCCTTGCTCATCATTCTGCCCCAAACCAGGGTTATCTTCAGGGACAGACACCTCTCTGGCATCATCATAACCATCCCCTGGGACATCTCCAGGCAGGGCAGGGGCATCTGACATGAAGATGTGAAGTAATTAAGAGAATATTCACAGTGAAGAAAGAAAGAAGCTGCAGATGCACCAGCTACACTTCTCCCTGGGGATCTCTCAGCACTTAACTTCCACCTTCAGGGCAGTAAGATGACCCCTCATTTTACCCCTGGAACCCTCAGACTGAGAGATTTTACATATCACATTGATTTGATACATTTCAATAGCTGATTGAGTGGATCCTAGAGCTCCCAGATGAAAAGGGGGAGGGGGAGTTGTAGAAAGTGGTGACTGGGATCTAGTCCAGAGGGATTGCTCCACAAGGAGCAATTGTTATAA
This sequence comes from Macrochelys suwanniensis, assembly GCA_033296515.1. NCBI lineage: Eukaryota > Metazoa > Chordata > Testudines > Chelydridae > Macrochelys > Macrochelys suwanniensis. The sequence continues at coordinate 211,094,091 of CM065775.1, read as the reverse complement.
CTCCACAAGGAGTTATTGTTATAATAATTACAAATGTAAATGACTTGGAATTGCCCAGAGCTTGTCCCCGGCTTCCTAAACTTGTCATTATTTTAAAATGTCTTTTCATTGCGTTCTCCTGATAAAGTTTACCCCCTAAGCTGCCATCAGTCTCCAATGTACTAACACCACTGTGTCTGGGAGCTGAGCCAGCTAATAAGGGTGGGACATGGACCTTTGGGTGTAAAATCACTATGCCCCTGGCAGAGCGTGTCTAACACAGATGTATATAAACTGCAATAGCTGCATATCAGGAAAGGCTGGCAGGGAGCACTGCTGCACTGTAGAGATCTCTGCTTCGATGTGCTCTCTTTACAAATGGAGAGTATCCCTAGTGCTCATGACAGTGAGGGTCACAGAGCAGTGACCTGACCCAAGAACAGCATGGGCATCTCCTGAGTGAACTGCTCCTTCCATCTCTGCAATGGGCCTTTATCGTGACCTAGGACATCACACGCTTCCCTACCCCGGGGCCTCCAGACAGCTCTTTTAATGCACCTGGTCAGCGCCCCCAGCGTTACACCAATAGAAAATACTGGTGGGGAACTTTGTGGTTTTCTTAACAAACCACTATTGTCCCCTATTGGGAAACACATTTAGATTTTTGTCAGGGTGACGTTGCTTCCAGGAAGCGGATTCACTGCTCACCTCGGCCATCTGGAGTCTGGGGGACGTCGTTCAAGGCAGGCTCCTCCACGTTATCGTAATCCAGCTGAGACCCCCCCGGGGAATCTCCCTCTGAAACAGCAAACACCACACTCAGCCTGTGGCACCAGTAGCGTCTCTTCAGTGCAGGTGGCCCTTATAACTAGAGCTGTTTATCATGGCACGTGAGAGGGGAAGTCGCAGGAGGCCCATGGTGAGACGGGCACAAGTCAGAGAACTACAGTAAAAGAGGAGTCCCAGAAATAACTAGGGGCCAATCCTGTCCCTGCAGAATCCAACAGCAGCTCTTTTATGTGTTTCAATCAGAGCAGGATCTGGGCTTGTGCTGAGATAACAGGTTGGAACACGGGCGCTGCCAGGCCAGAGCCAGCCTGTGTGAATCCAGCTGATCTCTGCAGACAGGTTTGGATTTTCCTGTTACCTTGGAGAGAGGGAACCTCCCCTCTGCAGGAATTAAAGCTCCTGCTGGGAGGTGACTGGCCTGATCCATTGTGAGCTCCTGCTCTCCACTAGCCTCTCAGGCAGCCCAGGGCTCAGCTTGGCAGCGCTCCAGCTTCTCATCAGAACTGGCTCATCTGCTCAGTGTCTCCTCCCCCAACCACAGGCTAAAATCTCACAAGGCCCTGTGACATACTATACCTTGGGGAGCATCTTGTAACCCCCTGTGATGTTATTGACATAAGCTGAGACCATACAGATCATTGGTGCGACCAAGGTCCTGTAGTGGCACCAAATCTTAAATAAAGGGGGTCAAATAAGGTGTCTAAGACCAGGTTGTGGTTTGCTGGTTATGATTATGCTATCTGTATCCATGTATGATTTTTTAAATTTAAAGTTATAAGTATTGGCTCTATGCTGTCTGTATTTCAAACTTGTGCTATGCTTCTGGGTGACACCCCAGACAAGTTGGTGTCAGCTCTGCCTAGCTTGTTTGATGGCCCATTAAGGACCATCAGCTATACAACTGATGCATTGAAAGAAGGCAGATACACCTTGTGACTCAGCAAGTCATGCAGGGATATGCCTATGGACAGAACTTTGAGGTTTTTCCATGCCATGTGATAGACAGCTTGTCTTTGGGACAAAGAAAGCTGATACTATATGGCAAGAGACTATAAAAAGCTGCTGCAGCTCCTCCATCTTGTCTTCAATCCTGCTTCGTACCTCTGGAGGAACTTTGCTACAAACTGAAGCTCTAAACAAAGGAACGAATGACCCATCCCAGCTGTGGATGTACTCCAGAGACTTCATTTGAACCTGCAGTGTATTGCATCACGCTATAAGCCTGAACCAAGAACTTTGCCATTACTGAATGTAATTGATTCCATTTAACCAATTCTAGCTCTCATCTATATTTTTTTCCTTTTATGAATAAACCTTTAGATTTTAGATTCTAAAGGATTGTCAACAGCGTGATTTGTGGGTAAGATCTGATTTGTATATTGACCTGAGCCTGTGGCTTGGTCCTTTGGGATCGGGAGAACCATTTTTCTTTTACTGGGGCATTGGTTTTCCTAACCATTTGTCCCCATAATGCGTGGCACTGGTGGTGATACTGGGAAACTGGAGTGTCTAAGGGAATTGCTTGTGTGACTTGTGGTTAGCCAGTGTTGGTAAAACCAAAGTCTTCTCTTTTTGGCTTTTTTGATTTGCATTAGAGGTGGAAAAAACCCAATCTTGGGCTGTAACTGCCCTGCTTGAAGTAATTTGTCCTGGATTGGCACTCACAGTGGGGTCCCACCAGAACCAGCATTGTTACACCCCCATATTCCTCATCTGTATATAATTTTGATATTGCATATAAGGCATGCCATGTGAGGTATCCGGGAAAAGGTTATGATTGGCTGAAAGTCACTGATCTATCTAAATATGTATATCTTTAGTGCATATGACATTGTGAGAATTGTGTTGTATGGTTGTCACTAAAACATGCTGTAAGTTGGGGAATCAGCCAGATATGTGCTCCCCAGAGACAACAGCAAGGAAAGTAACCAATGCCCGGGAGGTGTGTCAAACAACCATCAACAGTCATTGTCCAGCAAGGGAGCTACAATTCAATGACTCACCTGCATGAGGCCAGACCAGGGGTATTGCTCAACTTTACCAAGATACTCAGCAAAGCCCCAAGACATGCCTGGACTTGTGTTCTACAAGCACATGGACTAAGAGTACAAAACAGAACACAGGGCCCATGCTTGGCATTTCCCCTGCCCCCACCTATGCTGCTAGCAACCAAGACACTCAGAAGAAGACTGAAGACTCCAACAGAGGAGGCTGGACCAGGTTGAAGGGACAAACCTGTATATTAAGGACTGCAATATCCAGTGGGGTGAGAAAAACTGCTTAATCTAGATTTTGCCCAGTCTAATAGGGTTGAGAGTTTAGACTGTTTGCTTATATTTTATTTTATTTTGGTAACTAACTCTGACTTTTGGCCTATCATTTATAATCACTTAAAATCTATCTTTTGTAGTCAATAAATTTGCTTAACTGTTTATCTTTAACAGTGAGTTTGTATGAAGTGTGTGGCAAAACTGCTCAGGTTTGCAAAGGTTGGTGTATGTTCACTTTCCATTGATGAAGTGGTGAACCAATTAATAAATATGTACTACCCATCTTGAGCAGTGCAAGACGATATATTCCTGAGGTACAGTGCTGGAAGCTGGGGGGATTTGGCTGATGACTTTCCCTGTGCGAGAGTGGCTCTGGGAGCATACATGCAATCTAGCACCTGGAGGGGCTTGCTGCTTGTCACTAGCAAGGCATTGTGAGAGGCATCCTAAGCTGGAGAGAGTTAAGGGGGTACAGTGGTCCAACTGTCCCAGGCTGCACCTCAGGCACCCTGTCACAGGTCCAAATTCATGGAGTCCCTTGAGAGCAGCTGGGATAGAAATGCCACCCTGCTTATAATGAGAGATGGACCTAGGCCAGGAAGTTCAGATCCAGGGTTTTACTTCAGCTTGTTATAGCGTCAGGTGCCAGCTGCAAAAATGAGATCCAGAGCTGGGGTCAGACTCTGCAAATCCCCCCTCCCCAAAAGTTCTGGTGGGTTCGGATCAGTGAGTTGGGCTGAGCCCATCTTCAGTTATAACACAGGACAATCTTCCCCTCTCTCTCAGAGGCGTGAGCTGAGCCGTGCTGGGCACTGACACCTTCATCCAAAGAGACTGACCCGTCTCCTACACCTCCTCACCTGGGGAGGTAACTGGGAATCACTCACAGGGATTTTTGCTCAGGAGATGGTCTAATATTCCCATCCTGAGATTCTGGCATTAATCTTGTTCAATGGGATTAGACCCAACTGTGTAAAATGGGAATCGTGTGAAGGGAAAATGGCTGCAATTATAGGAAGTGTCATAGAAATTCTGTTCTCTGCCCAGATTTGGGTCTCTCGGCCTGAGTCTGCCCCTCCCCCATTACCTTGTTCTGATCCAGGATCGTTTTCCCCCTCGCTGTCCCCGGTGTAATACTGCAGCTTCGTCACGGAGTCTGGAGAATAGGAGACTGGAGAGACGAGAACCAGAAATTCATCCCAGTGAGAACAGCTGAACTGTGGGACTGGGAACACATCTGGGGCCTGGAGCAGGATTTCCCGTCTCAGTCTATTCCTCCTTCCAGAGAAGATGTTGGATCACAGTGACTCTGAGCGGTCAGAGGCCGACACAAAACTCCCCAAGAGAAATCTCTATGTTACTGTGGTAAATGTGACTGAGGGGATGCTACAATCTGACCTAAAAGATGCTGGGGTGAGTGAAGGGCACGTCTCTGGCTGCTGGTCTAGGGAAGTTCCACAATGGTTCTGGCCTCCTTGGCCACAGAGGGGACTCCTCATTCTTAAGGGTAAATACTCACCTCCCCCATGAATGTTTCCAGCTCTCTGTGGTGTTTCCAGATTAGGCCAAGAGCAGAGTCTGTGATTCACTCTAACCATCTTGGCAGTGGTGCTGGGGGATGCCCTGAGCATGTTCTCAGAGCCCCACCACAGCACAGCCCTGGGGCAGGATGTTCCCATCAGACAGTGAGAGAAAATAGCACAAATAATAAAAGGGCCGGGACTCAAAGTCATGAGGCTCTCCTGGGCAGATGGGACATTAACTGTCCCTAGAATTGGGATTTACAGAGCATGGCAGGAAGGGAGCCGATCTCCCTCAATCTACCTGAGTAACTGCTGGGCCCACCACAGACCCAGCTCCTACAGCTAGAGCTTGGCAAAAAACAGATGGTTTTGTTCTCTGGCCATTGTAAATTAAATAAATAAATAAATAAACATGTTTTGGATTGAGCCAAAAATGACCTTTTTGAAATTTTTGGCAAATGCAAAAGTAAAAAAAAAAAATGTTTCATGTTGATGAAATCATTTGATGTTCTTTTGGACATTTGTTATTTTAAAAATATTTTTATAGATAAAATTAAAGGAAATTTCTAATGGAAAATTAATATCAAATTGAAAAAAACAAAATGTTGTCTTTAGAAAATATTGAAATGAAATGAAGTTTTGTGTGTGTGTTTGGAACAAGTGGGTGAAATTGACATGAATTTGTGAAATGTTTTGTGTCTCTGAAGCTGCATTTTTCACCAAAACATTTTGTAATGAAAACTTTTACCCAGATCCAATGACAAGCCCATAGAGCTGAAGCTGCAGTGATTTAACTCTGGGTCAGGGTCCCAGATGGAAAAGGCATTAGATAGCTGCTCCCTGTTAAGAGTGAGACCCACAGACCTGAGCGACTGAACATCTCCTGCTTCTCTCTCATCAGGTTATAATCAATCTCCTCATACACGGCCTCAGAGAAGGGATCCAAGAGTCTTCTGGAGCCTGAAAACAAAGGGCAGGGTTTGCATAGGGTCACAGAAACCAGAGATAGGAAACACTGTTAGCTCATCCAGCCCCTCCCCTTGGGGCCCAGTGCGAGCCTGAACCCTACAGCACATTCCCACTACTCTGTCCAGGTGATGGGGACGAGATCCCTTTCCACAACATTCCTTTGATAATGGCTCCAATGGCTAGTTCGTTGTCAGGAAGCTTCCTCACAGAAATCTTAAATGTTCCCTTTTTAATCTCATCCCATTAGTCCTGGTTATTGCTCTTTGGAGCAGCTTAAATAATTCTTCCCCCATGCTGGTGTTTACACCCATCTGAAAAATGGTGAAAACACTTTTTTTTTCATAGACTTTAAGGCCCAGAAAGGACCATTAGAACATCTAGTCTGACCTCCTGTATAACACGGAGCACTACATTTTACCCAGATATTCCCATGTTTGAACCCAAAGATGCATTTAGACTAAAGCATTTCAGTCCTCAGGAGAATAAGCTATTGTGTGCCACAGGCAGAAAGCAGGAGGGAATAAGGTACCACCAACGGACAAGGCCCCTGCAGTGGCAGGGAACTGGCTAAGTGAGAGATGCCTCACTGATATTCAGAACCCCTCCCTGTGACAGATACTGCAACCCCATGCAGTATGGAACCACTGTATTAAATCTGTGAATGGTCTATGTACGATTGTGTTCTGCTGCACATGGGAGGGTTACCACAGCTCCTCCAGGAAGAAAAAACAGTCGGGGGTGATTAAGGTGAATCAAGATTATAAACAACTCCAGAAAGGTAGCAGCCTTTGGGGTGGTTTACACAGACTAGTATAAACTGTGTTACCAGAGACCAAGAGACAAAGAAAGACTTCTGATATGAAAGGCTGAGTTTAAACATACTCAGAGTCTTCATTTTGATTCAGCAAACGGACAGGACCATCTGTCCACGGGGATCCCGACACTGAATGTTTGGAGGGATGTTGGTCTGCCAGGCTGCCCATGATGAAGACAGGTGATTATTGGTACATCAGTAAGTGTGGAGGAATTTTTATTGTTTTCTATGCTTTCTCTGTGATGCTGCTGAGAGAGAGCTGGGTGGTAACTTGTGATTGCTGGCAATGCACTGCTCAAAGTCCTTGGGGATAAAGCATTGCATAGGGGCTGGCCTGTAGGCACACTGGTTTGCTGGAAGTATCACAGTGGAAGGCAGGGGGCTGTGCAGCATTAAAACCCCCTGGCCACAAGGAGGTGGAACAGGGGGTTCCTACCCAGTGACAGGCATGGCTGGAGGCCTGAGTAGACACTCCTGGACTGGATCGCCGGAGGGTGGGGGGGATACAGATGCAGCTTCTCTGAAACTGTAAAGGTCCCTGGCTAGTATCATCTCCAGATTTCATGGCTGGGCTGTTCCACTGCCAGACAGTTAATGAAATATTAAATGAGAGAGGAGTTAACAGGCACCCTCAGCCACCCCACCCAGCCCGGTATCGCCCCTCACCCTGACACCCTGCAGCCCCCCTGCTATTGCAGAGGCATTTCACACAGTGACACCAAGCAGGACCCACCTCTGCGCTGTGCCCTGGCACTTCGCACCTGCGCCCCCAGGATGATTAAGACCAGGCAGAGCAGGGCCCCCAGGATAATGCAGATGATCACAGGCACCGTGACTCTCCCACTGTCGGTCAGAGGGAGGCGCGGGGGAACTGGATGGAAATGAACATGCAACAGAGAGAGATTATCCTGTGAGAGTCGGCGGGGGCGGGGGGGGGGGCTGGGGAGTTCCCCAGTCACTCATTGCAGGGCCAGGACAGCAGGGTAATGGGCTGGGACACAGTCTATGCGCTATGAGGGCAGCTCACAGGCTGCAATTTAAATCATGGGCCCTGCCCTGTCAGCTGCAGCCAGCAGACAGGAATCTTCCTGCTCAGCATGGCCTGCAGCTCCCACCCGGGTATCATTCACCCTCAGATTTCACAGGCCATGGAAAGGAGCTCCTTCCCTCAGGCTGCAGCTTGCAGCTCCTGCCTCTGTGACCCTGCACCAGGGAAATTTAACCCTTGATTGAAGGAGGGGGATGTTTTACCTGGGATATTCAGAGAATATGTCCTCTGTGTCACTCCTGCAAAGGGAAAGGGAGGAGAGTTGGCATCTGGAATGAGGGGGAGGTGACGTGTTGATTACCAGGGGTAACATCCCCTCTGAGAGTCCCTGGTTGTCTCCAGCTGTCACCTCCACAAATCCCTCATAGCAGTACAGGGCCTATATGTTAGTGATTCAGGGCCCAAGTCCCTTGTGCTCTGTGCAGCGATGAGCACTCTAGTAACAAAGAAGCACACTGGGGCCTGTCATGGATTCAGAGCTGCCCAATGATGGTCTCTAGTGAGTGGCTTTTACTGGCTATCACATTACCTTAGCGCACTGTGTAACACTGGTCTCCTTTATAATTAATAAACTAACTTCCATGTTTGTTGTTAATCAGAGACATGCTTATTCCTATAAAAGATCATGAAAATAAGTTTATATCTTGTGTTGAGAATTTAAATATGTCTACATTGAAATCTAACTAAAGTTCTATCCTAACCCTTCAATTAATTGAACACATCGCATACATGTGTGTTTGCATGCGCGCATGCTGGTAGTTTCAGAATTACCAGTGCAAGAAATATGGGTCTCTTCTGCTCGGTTATCACATGACGTTGGATTCCAGGGCTCTGATGGGCACTGCCAGAGGGACCTGTGCTGCTCACTGCATGCAACGTGGTCCAGCCACGTGGGACCCTTTCCATATTCAGAGCCTCCTGCAATATACCCTCCATCTCCACAGTTCAGCTGTTTGCAGACAATTGCTGCGGTGATGCCAGACATCTGATTGGAGCAAACACTGCCCCACGTCCCATTGTAGAAAACCTCCAGCCGCCCAGCACAGTCACTGTCGCTCACCAGCCTCAGATCTGTGAATTCTAGAAGGAAATGCAGAAAAAGGGAATTTAAATCGTCTGATTCTGAAATGAACTGGGGTGTGAAGAGTGAAATCCGAGCGATTGCTAACGATCCTGTGCATCATTCTGCAAGAGCAAGTATCAGAGAGAATCACTCCAAGAATCAGAGACACCTTAAGATACCACAGGCACCCTAGAAATACAGTGGTCATCTCTGGAAGGCCACCATTTACCAGCAGCTACATATAGATTGTAATAGATGAAGGCCAGAGAGGATTGTGACATTGGCAGGCCAGATGCCAGCTCTTGCCAAGGCTGCAGGCATCAGCTAAGAACTGACAATCTCATAGCTGGAGACCAGGCCAGGTCAACTGCTTGTTAGTTTTACTCAAAACAGGTATTAGTCTTGTAAGAATGCATTTAGTGTTTAGACTCTATGAAATGGTGGTTAGTTGCTGCAGGCATTAATCTCACTTGTAATGTCTGTGGTCCATGCTACAAGAAAATGTGTGCTCTGAACTTGTGAACTCAGGCACAGGAATCATCCCCCCCTGCCCACTCCATCCCTATCAACATCAGATGGGCCATCAAGGATCATCACAATATCAAGGATTGGTTAATAGCCTTATCGCACCCATTGAGCAGCACATGCTGAAGGCCTTGTCCCAGCACTTTGAAGGCTGGAAGAGGGAGATAAAAATTGTAGATGTGAAGTATCAGAGGGGTAGCCGTGTTAGTCTGGATCTGTAGAAGCGACAAAGGGTCCTGTGGCACCTTATAGACTAACAGGTATTGAAGCATTATCTTTCGTGGGTGAATACCCACTTCTTCAGATGCAAGCAGACATGTGAAGATTTTTCATCTCTTTGGCTGTTTGAACTGTGACAGGGCTAGAGACACCAGACTGAAACCGGAGATCCAAAGGGGTTACCCCTGGGACACCGCTGAAGGACATATGGAATTGACAGATCACTACAACTCTGTCACTCCTAGGATGTAAATGGTAATTCATTTGTGTGTAGATGATTGCTTGCTTTATCCTGTAAATAACCCCTTTATTTCCTTTCCCTAGTTAATAAATGTGTATATAGTTTATTACAGGATTGGCTACGGACATTGTCTTTGGTGTAAGATCTAGGGTACCAACTGATCTGAGGTAAGTGACTGGTCTCTTGGGACTGGAAGCAACCTGAATGTGGTGTGATTTGTGGTGTAAGTGACCAATTATCACTACGTCCAGTTTGTCTGGCTCCATGATAAGATTGATATAGTGATCCAGGAGTTCACATCTGCTACAGGCTTTGTGAAATCTACTTATAGAACCCACCATCAGTTTGGGGTGTTGCCTGAGGTGGGCACTCAGAGCTGTGAGCCACTCCAGACAGCATGACAGGGATCATGAGATCAAATAGTCTGACCTTCTGTAAAACAGCTGCATAGAGCCCAATAACTTGAGTTTGATGTAAGCATCGCTTCCAGAAAGGCAGCCAGTCTAGACAGGAAGACTTCAAGAGATGCAAAATGCACCATTTCCCTGGTAGATTTTTCCAATGGTTAATCACCCTCACTGTTAAAAACTTGGGCCTTATTTCTGAATTTTTCAGGGTTTCAGCTTCCAGCCATCGACTCTTGTTCTGTCTTTCTGCATTAGATTAAAGCCTTTTAGTAAGTGGTATTTTCTCCTTGTGAAGGAACTTATGCACCATAATCAAATCACCTCTTAATTGTTTTGATAAGCTAAACAGATTCAGCATCTTAGATCTCTCACCATAATCCTTTTATTTAAGCCCTCAGATCACTTTTGTGACTCCTCTCTGCTCCCTCTCCATTTTTTGTGGACATCAGAACTGGACACAGTATTCCAGTATCTGTCCCACCAGTGCCATATACAAGAGTAAAATTTAGTCCCCACTCCTACTCACTACTCCCGTTTATACATCCAAGTTTTGCATTAGCCCGTTTTGCACACCATGGCACTGGGAGTTCATGTTCAGTTATTTCTCCACTAGGACCTAATATTTCTCCACATTATTTCTCCACTATTTCTCCACTAGGACCCTAAATCCTTTTCAGTCACTGGTTTCCATGATACAGTTTCCTTCACATACATGAGACGCAGCATTCTAACATTAGGGAAATCTTGCAATATCTCCAATATCTCTGGGTGGGAGCTGAGGACTTTCTAATGGTGACCCTTGTAGGTAGTTACCCAAGGGAAAGGGAGGCAGAGACAGCCAGGGAGAGTATCATTCTCAGCAATCTCCTTAAACATCTGCCCCCTCCATTAAATTGTCTGGTAACCAGGCTCACAAGAGCATTCACAGAACAGACCTGAGCAAAGAACTCCCGCATCCTCTTTGTGTCTGCAGTTGTGCTGGCCCCAGCCCCTGGAGGGACACAACCAGAGATCGGATTCATTCCCAGAGCAGTTCACGTCATCCAGCCAGATCTGCCCGGATCCTTGCCCATAATGAGCAGAGACAGTTGCATTAATGGCATGTCCACATCCCAGTTGTTTGCAAACGACATTGGAGTCCAGTAGGTCCCAGAAATCATCACAGACTGTCCCCCAGCTGCCACTGTAGTAAATCTCCACTCTCCCTGCGCAGCGACCTGTCCCATTCACCAGTCTAATCCGTCTGCTCCCTGCAGGGATAGATCCCAGCTGTTAATATGTATTTTCCTACTGAATAGAGTATGTTTGTGAGATTTGGATAAGAATCACCTGAGCAAATGACACCGACATCATCAGAAATTCCTGCCTGGGCTGTCTCAGACGTGGAGTTGTCACAGAGAGTCAGATGTGTCTCATTTCCTGCACACTGGACACTTCTCAGCCCCACAGGACCTATTTCTCGCTCAGACTTAGGAAGGTTAAAAGCTTTCTCAGCGACTCCGCACTGGAGCTCCCTGCACACCACGCTGGCATCATTCATGTCCCACTGGTCATCCAGCACTCTGCCCCACGCACCACGGAGGGAAATCTCCACTCTCCCATCACACCGACTCTCTCCATTCAGCAGTCTGAGTGATTCAGAATGACCTGGGCTCAGGAGAGATGGGAAATACACTGAATAACGCTCCCTGTTCTACATTAGAAATAATGCACAGTAAGAAAGAAATCATGGATTATTTGTAACTCAGAGGAAACAACAGAGTGATAAATGTGTATCACAGGGTTAAAAGGAGTAACCTCTGCAGAATTTTGTAACACACAACTGGGCATAGGGGCTTGTTACCATATCCTGGGAGATACTGGGATTGCAGCTACACTCTATTTTTAGCTTGCCAGCCTCCTTGAGCTGGGAATGACATGCCCAGCATGAAGTTTAGACATATCTGTGGCCTAGCCCCATCAATGCCAACTCTCAGAGCACACTCCATACCATAACTCTCCTCTGGCCTGATACACTCATTGTCCCATTCACTGCTGTTGTGTAACGTGTCATACCAATAGGGTTTCCAACTTCCTACTCACACAAAACCAAACCCCTTGCCCCCTGCCCTGCTCCTCCTCTGAGGCCCTGCCCCTGCTTACTCCATCCCCTCCTCCCTCTGCCACTCACTCTCCCCACCCTCACTCACTCATTTTAACCAGGCTGGCTTAGGGGGTTGGGGTGTGGGAGGGGGTGAGGGCTCCAGCGTGGGGTGCGGGCTCTGAGGTGTGGCCAGGGATGAGAGATTTGGGGTGCAGGAGAGGGCTCTGGGTTGGAGCTGAGGGGGTTCAGAGAGCGGGAGGGGGCTCCTGGCTGGGGCAGTTGGTGGGGGTTCAGGGGGTGTGAGGGCTCTGGCTGGGGGTGCAGAATCTGGGGTGGGGCTGGGGATGAGGGGTTTGGGGTGCAGGAGGGGGCTCTGGGCTGGGGGGTGAAGACGAGGATTTCGGACTACGGTAGGGAGTTCTGGGCTGGGGCAGGGATTGAGGAGTGGGAAGCAGTATGGGCTCTGGGCTCGGGGTGCAGGTTCTGGGGTGGGGCCAGAAATGAAGCACTCAGGGTGCAGGAGAGGGCTCCAGGCTGGGGATTGGGATGCGGGGGAAGGGGTGATGGCTCTGGCTGAGGTGCGGACTCTGGTGTGAGGACGGGGATGAGGGATTTGCAGTGCAGGACGGGGTTAGAGTGTGGGAGAGGTGAGGGCTCCGGCTGTGGCTGCAGGCTCTGGGGTGTGGCTCGGGACGAGGGTTTTGAGGTGCAGGAGGGTGCTCCAGGCTGGGACTGATGGGTTCGGAGGGCGGGAGGGGGATCATGGCTGGGGCAGGGGGTTGGAGCGTGGGTGGGTGTCAGGGGTGCAGGCTTTGGGTGACACTTACCTCAAGCAGCTCCCGGAAGCAGAGGCATGTCCCTCCTCTGGCTCCTACACAGAGATGTGGCCAGGTGGCTCTGCGGGCTGCTCCATCTGCAGGCATCGTTCCTGCAGCTCCTATTGGCTGCAGTTCCTGGCCAATGGGAGCTGGGGAACTGGTGCTTGGGGTGGGGACAGTGTGCTGAGCCCCCTGGCTTCCCCTAGGCATAGGAGTCGGAGGGGAGATATGCCGCTGCTTCCGGGAGCCATGCGGAGTCACAGCAGGCAGGGAGCCTGTCTTAGCCCTGCTGTGCCAACAACCAGGCTTTTAACAGCCAGGTCAGTAGTGCTGGCCGGAGCCACCAGGGTCCCTTTTCGACCGGGTGTTCCAGTTGAAAACCAGACAGCTGGCAACCCTATATGCAAACTGGCATCACACTGGTTGTTCATATTGTTGGGTGGTGCATGAACGGGTGAGGTTTAAGGAACGATGGATGTGTGCTGGAAATATGTTCCTAAAATGTGTGCCTAAGCCCAGCTGTCCTAAACAAAGGGCTGTTGTTTCGCTGGCTTGACTGTGTCTCCAATGCAAATTAAGCAAGGTGAGAGCAAAGACAAAGAAATGTCTATTTACATGTAAGGTAAACAACGCCATCAGGCACGCAAGTGGGGGACAATGAGCCCTTAACAATCTCTATGGGGGATGGAGGCTGCACCCCCAGGAAGCCTTCCTGCCTCTTCAAACAGGGTGAATGAACTTTGGGAAGATTTGAGCAGAGGCAATACGTCACCTCAGGGACAAAGGGGGAGCAGCGCACTTTGACCTCATGAAAAGTGGCTCCTCTTGGCCTGGAACCCAAGAGTAGCTGGAACTGACTATTGGGGAGAAATCTGCTTAGACAGAGACTGTAACTTGCTGAAGTTAAGTTTTAATCACTAGAAAGGATGTTTTGTTTTGTTTTTCTTGTTTTGTTTCACCTGCATCTTCCATTCTTAATTATTATCCCTTAAATATCTGTTCTTTGTTAATAGACTCACTCTAGTCTTATTACAAAACAATCCCAGTGCACTGTATAAAACTGAAGGGTAAAATCCACCGTCCAGACGGCAGGCTGGTGTCTCTTTGGAGGCAGCACACTTGATACCTCTGTGAGCACCCAGTGAGAGGGACTGAACACAGCCGAATGATGTCTCTGGGGTTCACTGATGGTTCCCTGTAAGGCGAGGTTTGGACTGGCAGAATCCCGAGGAGTTGCTAGCCAGGCAGGCGAGCTGGTGTGGCAGGGAGCTGACAATAGCTGAGCAGCAGCAAAGATCTCACTTGCTGAGGCAGAGCAGTGACAGTGTCTGACAGTTCTGAGTGACCTGAGCAAGGCCTCACGTACCCTCACTTTCACCAGCCGTCAAATGGAGATGATAATAATACCCACCTACTGCACAGGAGCTTTGTGGGGATTAACTAATGTCTGGACAGTACTTTGAACACATCAAGTGCTACAGAAATGGTGAGTGCTCTGAAGAATCAGGTCCTGGGGGTCTCCGGTTGGTGCCCAACCACCCCAAGTTAGTGGAGACTTTGGAAATTTTGACTTTTATCACCAGAGGTAAAACTTTCAAAAGCACCTAAATGAGCAGGAGCCTGAGTCCCTTTTGAAAATGGGACTTAGGCAAAGAGATGCTGAAGTCTCCATGGTACTGGGGCTCCTAAGTTACTTATGAAAATGGAAGTTAAGTTCCTAAATCACTTGGTGCTTTTGAAAATGTGACCATGGGCACCATCCACCCAGTGCAGTGAATGATTCAGGAGGTGTGTGGAAAATATAATGTGTGTGCCTGCAATTAGACTGTATCATAATGTGTATGCATGAGCGGGCAGGGACAATTGGCAGTGCACAGACAAACTCATCACTGATATTTTCTAAATTTTGAGTATTTGACTTTCACTAAATAACATTATCTTCTTTTTTTTATGTAAGGTAAATATTAGAGCTGGTTGAAACCCCCAAAGTTTTTCCTGTAAAGTATTTCAAATGCAATATTTCAGTTTTTCTCTTGATTTTTTGAAACAGAACCAAGATTTTGACCTTTGAAAATGGAATGATAATAATTGTTTAGATTCTAACTAAAATGTTGTTTCATTTCAACTTCTGCAAACAAAAATTCAGTTTTCCATTTCTGTTTTACAGTTTACAGATTCATAGAATCATAGAATCTCAGGGTTGGAAGGGACCTCAGGAGGTCATCTAGTCCAACCCCCTGCTCAAAGCAGGACCAATCCCCAACTAAATCATCCCAGCCAGGGCTTTGTCAAGCCTGACCTTAAAAACCTCTAAGGAAGGAGATTCCACCACCTCCCTAGGTAACCCATTCCACTGCTTCACCTAATAAACGTTTTTCCTAATATCCAACCTAAACCTCTCCCACTGCAACTTGAGACCATTACTCCTTGTTCTGTCATCTGCTACCACTGAGAACAGTCTATATCCATCCTCTTTGAAACCCCCTTTCAGATAGTTGAAAGCAGCTATCAAATCCCCCCTCATTCTTCTCTTCTGCAGGCTAAATAATCCCAGTTCCCTCAGCCTCTCCTCATAAGTCATGTGCTCCAGCCCCCTAATCATTTTTGTTGCCCTCCGCTGGACTCTTTCCAATTTTTCCACATCCTTCTTGTAGTGTGGGGGCCAAAACTGGACACCGTACTCCAGATGAGGCCTGACCAATGTCGAATAGAGGGGAATGATCACGTCCCTCGATCTGCTGGAAATGTTCCTACTTATACAGCCCAAAATGCCGTTAGCCTTCATGGCAGTAAAGTGCACACTGTTGACTCATATTCAGCTTCTCATCCAGTGTAACCCCTAGGTCCTTTTCTGCAGAACTGCAGCCCAGCCATTCGGTCCCTAGTCTGTAGCAATGCATGGGATTCTTCCGTCCTAAGTGCAGGACTCTGCACTTGTCCTTGTTGAACCTCATCAGATTTCTTTTGGCCCAATCCTCTAATTTGTCTAGGTCCCTCTGTATCCTATCCCTACCCTCCAGCGTATCTACCGCTCCTCCCAGTTTAGTGTGATCTGCAAACTTGCTGAAGGTGCAATCCACTCCATCCTCCAGATCACTAATGAAGATATTGAACAAAACCGGCCCCAGGACTGACCCTTGGGGCACTCCACTTCATACCTGCTGCCAACTAGACATGGAGCCATTGATCACTACCCGTTGAGCCCGAAGATCTAGCCAGCTTTCTATCCTCCTTATAGTCCATTCATCCAGCCCATACTTCTTTAACTTGCTGGCAAGAATACTGTGGGAGACTGTATCAAAAGCTTTGCTAAAGTCAAGAAATAGCACATCCACTGCTTTCCCCTCATCCACAGAGCCAGTTATCTCATCGTAGAAGGCAATGAGGTTAGTCAGGCATGACTTGCCCTTGGTGAATCCATGCTGACTATTCCTGATCACTTTCCTCTCCTCAAAGTGTTTCCAAATTTATTTCTTGAGGACCTGCTGCATGATTTTTCCAGGGACTGAAGTGAGACTGACTGGCCTGTAGTTCCCCAGATCCTCCTTCCCTTTTTTAAAGATGGGCACTACGTTAGCCTTTTTCCAGTCATCCGGGACCTGTTCTGATCACCATGAGTTTTCAAAGATAATGGCCAATGGCTCTGCAATCACATCCGCCAACTCCTTTAGCACCCTCAGATGCAGTGCATCCGGCCCCATGGACATGTGCTCATACTTTTCTAAATAGTATTTTAAATAGATTCTCCCCGTCTTGTCTCCCTTTTTATTTTTACCCCTGTTTTTCCCACTGTAGAAAAATTGAATAAAAGTATCAGGAAGCAGGAAAAACACGTCTGAACTGTTTTCAACTGGAAAGGTGTTAAGATTTTTTTTTAAACAAGTGAGAGAAAGTGCTACTTTCTTTGTGGCATGCTACCAAAATATCCTCATGAACTCATGTGAGAGAATAGAAATTGTTATTTTCAGCACTGACCTCTTGTCGAATTGCAAAGGCCTGATGCAAGCAACGAAGGCACGAGGGCTTCTCCAGAAGGTGGTGAGAATATTTTATAATAGAATGTGTGAAGCAGCCTCCACAGAGGGGGCCGCTCCACCTGTAACTACCAGAGTAATGATTTGAAGAAGGATAGGAATAGTGGGTTGGTGACATTTATGAAACTCTAAGGACAAATTCTGTCCCGGCTTTACTGCCAAGCATGAGCACACCTTTGCTGAAACTCTTCCTGGAGAATCCAGGGCTTTCCCTGGTCATAACTATTTTTTGTGATAATATTTATTTTACTTTTATTTGTAATATATTAATTATTATTATACGTTGTTTACGATCTAGCTCCCTCTCCCATTGCTGTGCCCTGAGGTTCCCCTGCTCTGGGGCAGTGTCACACACTGACAGACAGGTGTCTTTAATCCAGCATTACACTTACCTGAGCAAATCACACTGGCATCATTGTCGTGTGAGCACTGAGAGGCCCCCAGGGCAGTAACAGGGCAATGGCCCAAATGGGGTTCAGTTCCTTTACAGTGAAATGTGTCTGTCCAGACAGAGCCAGTTCCCCTTCCAAAATACCCTCCTCCTGGGGCTGATTCAGCGAATCCGCAGTCGAGCTGACGACAGAGAACGTTGGCATCTGGTAAATCCCAGCGTGAGTCACAGAGGGTTCCCCAGGCACCAAGAACCTGGATCTCCACCCTCCCTGAGCACGCTGTGCTGCCGTTCATCAGCCGGAGCCCTGTGTGCCCAGAGGAGAAGAGATTTAGAGAAGGAGCATTTAAGGTATTTTATGCCAAATAATAAAGAAAAGGAATGTCAGGCAGTTTGAACCCATTCCCATTATATTGGATTGTTTAGGTTTTACTAGAAGCTGATAGCAGCTCTATTATTCCAGCTCCCTACAGAGTGAGATCATTTTATTGCTGCACCTAAACCTAGAATACACAACACTGGGATTTTAGAGACATTGTGCCAAATTCTTACGTGAGCATATGGCACTGGCATCATTTGCATGTGAGCACGTCTGATTCCCATGTGATATCCTGGGACAGTACACGTGGTGTGACTCATTCCCTACACACTGGAATTCCTCAGTCCAGATTGGTCCATGTCCTTCTCTGAAATGAGCTCCTCCTGGGATAGATAGAACTGTTCCACACTGTAGTCCATTGCAGATAACACTGGCAGCTTTGAGATCAAAGTGTGCATCACAGATTGTAGCCCAGGTGTCTCCATCTCTTACTTCCACACGTCCTGAGCAGGCACTGTCCCCTCCAACCAGCTGGAGCTCAATGTGTCCTAGAAAGCCAATGCAGGATGAAAATTAGAAAGCAATCTTAGGGAGTTACGTGTTCCACTGCCTTAGAACTTTGGCCAAAAGCCTGTCCTGGTGCAGTGGGGAAGTGCAGGCAGCAATTAGAAATAAAAAAGCAATGTACAACAAATGGAAAAAGGGAAATTTGATAGCAATCAATACACATTAGAAGTTATAAGATGTAGAAAATCGATACGGGAAGCTAAAGCTATCAGGGAAAAATCCATAGTTGGCAGGGCTAATAACAATAATAAGAATTTTTTTTAGTTTATTAGGACTAAAAACAAGCAAACATATTGTAACAATGGTGTAGGCCCAATAAAAATGGAGATGGCAAAATTGTTTATAATGATGCAGATAAGGCAGAGGTGTCCAAGAAATATTTCTAGTTTTGGATAGAAGCAGGATATATATTCATACTATGTGAAGAGGGTCGATGGTAACTAAAGAGGATGTTAAACGATATCTACTAGGGATAAACTTTTAAAAAAAATCAGGCAGGCCTGAATAGCTTATAAAATCATGGAATAAATAGAAATGTGGGACTGCAAGGAACCTGACAAAGTCAGCTAGTCCATCCTCCCACACCAAGGCAGGTTTAAGTATACCTGATAGACGTTTGTCTAACTTGTTCTTAAAAGCCACCAGTGATGGGGATTCCACAGCCTCCCTTGGTATCTTGTTCCAGTACTTACCTATCCTTACTGTTAGAAAGATTTTCCTAATATCTGACCTGACTCTCCCTTGCTGCAATCTAAGTGGATTATTTCTTGTCCTACCCATCGTAGACAAAGAGCCCAAAACTGGACACAGTGCTCCAGCTGAGGCCTCACCAATGCTGAGTACAGCGCGACAATTACCTCCTGTCTTACTTATGACAATTCTGTTAATACAACCCAGAATGACATTTCCTGTTTTCAAAACAGCATCACCCATTTCAGTCTGTGATCCAATATAACCCCAGAACATTTTCTGCAGTACTGCTGCCTAGTCGGTTATTCCCCATTTTGGATTTTTCGCATTTTATTTTTTCTTCCTAAGTCTAGTACTTTCTACTTGTCTTTATTGAATTTTAATTCACTGATTTCAAACCAATTCTCCAGTGTATCAAGGTCATTATGAATTCTAATACTCTCATCCAAAGAGCTTGTGACCCCTCCCAGGTTTGTGTCATCCACACATCTTATGAGTTTATTCTCTACTCCATCATCCAAATCATTAATGAAAATATTGAATAGTACCAGGCCCAGGGGAGTGATATTATTTTTGTATCCATAGGAACAGAGTGACCAGAGAGAAAAGAGTTAAGGCAACTAAAGGCCAACAGGCATACGTCTTACCCAATCCTGAGCATTTCCCGCAAAACCTGGGCTGGCCCAACCTATCCAAGGTACCCCTGCATCTGGGGACTGGATTCAATCTCCTTCCCTGCAGACCCTGCCTCTCCCTCTCTGTTCATCAGGGCTCCCCTTTTGATAGTTCCCAAGCTCTTTGTTTCATTTTCCCACTTGAAGGGCCCCTCCCCTCTCCCAAGCTAGGGGGGTTGTGCCCAGCTTGGTCAGAGGCAAAAGTTCAAAGGCCTTGAAACCTGTATTATCAGTTAAGTACCAGTAACTGGGTTCTCTGTAGCCATTGTCTGCCTTGCTGGGACATGTGGGGAGCTCCAGCAGGAGTTACACTTCGAATGTCTGTAGGAAATAGCAAAACAGCAATAAAAGAAACAGAGGCACACATAAAATACATAAAAATACAGATATCTCCCATGGTCTTCGCAGGGGACATAGTGGACAAGCAACGGAACTAGAGCTCTCAGGGTGATGCTGTGAAAATGCTAGGGTGATCCTTGGAGGTTTAGACAGGGGAGCAGTGAGAAGAGCTGGCTGAAACGCAGGATTTGCAGGTCACAAGAAATTTCGCTATTTCAAAACTTCCTGTGAACCAGAAATCCCCTCAAAAATTTGTTCCGGAAACACCAACACATGGTGTGTCCGACATGAAATTTTCTCCCAGAGACACCAACAGATGCTGAGTGACACTGACATTTTTGTCAGTTTCAGCACTGCTAGGATTAAAACAAGAATGTCAATTTCTCTCAGCTGTTCCTGGGGCCCCCGGGGTCTGTGGCTCTTGGGCAGCCTCGCCATGCAGACTGCCTTGGACTGGGGACCCCGGGGCTTCCAGACTCCTGGGAAAGCTGGTGTCCCAACTAGCCAGCTGGCCTGGGAGTCTTGAAGCTCTGGTGTTCCCGGTCTGGGGCAGTCTGCAACGCAGGGCTGCCTCAGAGCCACAGACCCTGGGAATCGGGATCCCATCCCAGGATATCTAAATTCTCTGCTGTGGAGCTGGGAGCTGAGCCCTGGTTAAAGCTGGGCCTCCCCTCTCCATGGCAGGGTTGCCCTGGAGCCACAGACCCTGGAACACCAGGGTCTCTGGTCCTGGGGCAGCCGATATGGTGCAGCTATCGCAGAGCAGCTGACCCGAGAAAATTGAGGTACCTCGCCCCAAGGCAGTCTGCATGGCAGGGCTGGCTGACGCCCCTCAAGCAAGCTGGCAGGGACCTATGCAGGTTTCTGCCACAACCCTACCTGTGATCTGGAAAAAGTTCATTCCACCCAACTCCCTTTCATGGGAAATTTAGAGTTCAACAAACCATCATTTTCCAATGAAGCTCTATTTTGTTGGCTAATTTCTGACCAGGGACATGATTTTACATCTGTATAAAACATTGGGGAAATCAATACTGCATCCAGCTGTAATGTCCACATTTTAAAAAGGATATTAAAAAAATTGGAAAGGGTGCCGAGAAGAGCCACAACATTATTTGAGGGCTGAAAATGTGCCTTGCAGCGAGAAATTCCGGGAGCTCCATCTGTTTATTTTTTTAAAAAAAGAAGTCCAAGAGGTGATGTGATTATACTGTATAAGTATACTTTATTATATAAGTATTTATTTATTTAGTGTATAAGTATTTGTGCAGGGTCAAAACATGGGTAGTAGAGGCCTTATTCTAGTGGAGAAAGGCAAAACAAGAACAAATGGCTGGAAGTTAAAGCCAGATAAATTCATATTAGAAGTAAGCCAAACATTTTTCATGGTGAGGGCAATTAACCATTGGAACAAATTAAAAAGGAAAGCAGAATCATAGAATCATAGAATCTCAGGGTTGGAAGGGACCTCAGGAGGCCATCTAGTCCAATCCCCTGCTCAAAGCAGGACCAAACCCAACTAAATCATCCCAGCCAGGGCTTTGTCAAGCCTGACCTTAAAAACCTCTAAGGAAGGAGATTCCACCACCTCCCTAGGTAACCCATTCCAGTGCTTCACCACCCTACTAGTGAAAAAGTTTTTCCTAATATCCAACCTAAACCTCCCCCTCTGCAACTTGAGACCATTACTCCTTGTTCTGTCATCTTCTACCACTGAGAACAGTCTAGATCCATCCTCTTTGGAACCCCCTTTCAGGTAGTTGAAAGCAGCTATCAAATCCCCCCTCATTCTTCTCTTCTGCAGGCTAAACAATCCCAGCTCCCTCAGCTGTGCTCCAGTCCCCTAATCATTTTTGTTGCCCTCCGCTGGACTTTTTCCAATTTATCCACATCCTTCTTGTAGTGTGGGGCCTAAAACTGGACACAGTACTCCAAATGAGGCCTCACCAGTGCCGAATAGAGGGGAATAATCACATCCCTCAATCTGCGGGAAGATTATTCACCTCCTGAAGTATTTAGATGAAGACTGAAATCCTTTCTGGAAAATGTGCTTTAGCCAAACAAAAATTATTGGCTTCAGGTCAGGAGTAACAGGATTAAATTCTATAGCCTATTATCCAGGGGGCCAGACTATATAATCTAATGCTTCCTTCTGCCCTTAAAATCTATAAAGCTATGTAGCTAAAAGGGAGTTAAATTTGTAAAGTAAAGCACTCAAACATTCAGAATGCCAGACGTGTGCTGTCCTCTGTAACCTTAATTGGTCCCTTTTGTATTTGCATTTTGATAGTCTTTAATTACATGATCAAATGCTATTTTTGCCACAAGACCCATGCACAGGACACATGGTGCTGACTGAATGGGTGGATGGTCAATAGTTCTTTTTATATTCATTGTTCAATGTGTGGCCCCGCCCTTAGTATTGCACGTCATCCAAACTGAACTCCAAAACCAGAATTGTTAATTTCCTCATGGACTTTTCTATGGTGTTCATTTCTATGGTAGCTGAGGGCTTCACAAACATTAAAGAATTTCTCTTTACAACACCCCTGGGAGGCAGGGAAGTGCTGTTATCTCCCTTTTACACATGGGGAACTGAAGCCAGAGACACTATGGACAAAATGATCAAAAGTGTCGACTGATTTTGGGAGCCCAACTTGAGACAACCAGGTCCTGATTCTTCAGAGTCCTTAGCATTATACAGCACTTAGTATGTTCAGAGGACAGGACCTACTGACTTCAGTTTACAGCAGCATGTGCTCAGCACTTCTGCAAAGCAGACCCATACGGTTACAAGTGGGTCACCCATAAAATGAGGAACACACAATTAATGATCACCTGTGACACATTTGGTTCCAGTGACTTGCCAAGCATCACATAGGAACTCTGTGGCAAAGGCAGGGATAGAATCCAGTTCCCCAGGGCAGCATTCAACTGACTTAACAAGAGACCCTCCTTTCTCTTTCTGCAATCCTCTGCCTCATACTCTGCACACTTTACAGTTTCTGCAACCAATGAGGCAGGGGTCCTACACAGAACACCCTCCTTCACGTCACAACCCTAATTCAGAGCACTGTCTAGCATAGGCCTAGTTTGGCTACTATATTTGGGGGGGAGTGGAGCGCACATGTGTGCTCACTCACACACACACACACGTGCATGCTGAAGCCAGTTCCCTTGGCTCGCTGACTCTCCCCCCGCCTGGATCGGTCCCTGGGCTGCCGGTGTTGGAGGGGACACGATGGCTTAATGGGTGAGCCCCAGCTGCTGCTGTCTGCTGCAGCGACCTGAGCTTGGGAGCTGCGGCCACTCCAGAACCGGCTGTTGCAAAGATGTTGCTGCTCTGGTGCCTCCTTGGGCTGTGGCAGCCACCTCTCTGCTGGGGCTGCTGCTGCCAAGGGGACACCACATGCCAGGCTCCTGTCTCCCATTCCGGTATCTCCTTGCCTTCCCTATCCCATCCCCCTTCTCCTGCCCGCTGCACAGTGCCTCCTCCCATCCCACATCCCCCTTCCTCACCACACTGTCCCCTTTCCCATTCCCCCCTATTAGTGTTCCCTGCCCACTTCAGGCACTCACTGTTCTACAGGAAATGGGCAAGCACTAGGACCCTGTGATAAATGAAGAGGGGTGGTAGCTCCCTTTTAAGGACACCTAGTGTGACCAGAGGTCCCAATTTTATAGGGACAGTCCTGATAGTCAGGGCTTTTTCTTATATAGGCACCTATTACCTCCTACCCCTGTCCCAATTTTTCACACTTACTATCTGGTCACCTGATGGACACCCAGCTAACCAGTAGCTATAAAATGCCTCTTAGGCCTTGGCTACACTTGCACGTTATAGCGCAATAAAGCCTCTTAGAGCGCTCTACATCACTCACCATCCACACTGGCAAGGCACGTAGAGTGCTCTGACTCCATGGCTGGAGTGCTCCTGGTACTCCACCTCCCTGAGAGGATTAACAGCTGTTGCGCATTGGCTGAAACGCTCCAGCTCCAGTGTAAATGGGGAATAACGTTATTACGCACTGATTGACCTCCGGAAACTCCCACCATCCTTTTACCTGAAGCATCCTCTCTTGTTTTGTTTTGAAACAGCACTTCCCTGTCCGGAGTTCAGAGCTCCATTTGGGGGGCTGCTTATCAAAAAAACAAACACAGCTACTGTTTGCTTTGAATGAGTGAGAGGCAGGCATGAGGGCTCCGTTTGGAGTGCCAAAGGCTAATGTTTGCTTGAGGAGAGAGGCGGCGTGGGGGGGAAGGGGGAGGGGTTGGGGTCTGTTTCGGCGAGCGGCTGCTTATCTGGTCTATGAGAAAAAAAGAAACAGCTGCTGTTTGCTTTCAGTGAGTGAGAGAGAGGCGGGGCAGGGAGAGAGGTCTGAACTTAGGAGATAGCGAGCTGACAGTCTGTCAGCACCCCAAAAACCCACTCTCTCTCCCCACACGCTTCCTGTCATACTCCACCCCCCCATTTGAAAAGCACGTTGCAGCCTCTTGAATGCTGGGATAGCTGCCCATAATGCACCGCTCCCAATACAGCTGCAAATGCTGCAAATGTGACCACGTCAGTGTGCTTTCAGCTCTCAGTGTGGACAGACTGCAGCGCTTTCCCTAGTGCGTTCTCCGAAGGCTGGTTTAACTCAAACCGCTCTACAGCTGCAAGTGTAGCCAAAGCCTTACTAGCTGTTCTCCTAATTTCTCTACCTGTAAAGGGTTAAAATGTCTCACTGCTATGCATAGGTAAAAGGAAGTGAGTGGGCACCTGGCCAAAAGAGCCTATGGGAAGGCTAGAACTTTTTAAAATTGTGAAAAGGCTCCCTTTTTGTCTATCTATTGTTGTTCTCCAGGGAGAGGTGGACAGGGCCGAGTTATACTTTAAGAAGCTTGGGGCCAGGTATGAAAAATCCTCAGTATCATACCTAGAAACTACTCATTTGAAAACCCAGATATGTAAGTAGATCAGGAAATGTCTAGGAAAACGCGATTAGGTTTATCCCTTTTATTTCTTTATGGCTTGTGGATTCCTCTGTGCTAACCCCAGGTGCTTTGTTTTGCTTGTAACCTTTAAGCTTAACCTCAAGAAATCTATTGATCCTTGTAGTTGCTCTTTTTAAATGTAGCAATAGCCTAAGTTCCCAGATGTATTTTCTTCCTTTTGTTTTTTAATACAATTTATTTTTTTTAAGAACAGAATTGGATTTTTGTGTCCTAAGATGTTTGTGCATATGTTGTTTAATTAGTCGGTGGCAACAGCTGATTTCCTTTGTTTTTCTTTCTCAGCTCTTTGGGGGGAGGAGGGCGGTGAAAAGGCTTGAGGGTATCCCACGGGAAGGAATTCCCAAGTGCGCCTTTCTGGGCTCTCAAAGTGGTTCTGCACTTGGGTGGTGGCAACATCTACCAAGCCAAGGTCAGAGAAAAGCTGTAACCTTGAAAATGTAATACAAGCCTGGAGTGGCCAGAATTAATTTTTAGAATCCTCGTGGACCCCCATCTTCTGCACTCGGAGTGCAAGAGTGGTGAATTACCCTTGACAGACCCAGGAAGCAGTGTCTAGCTGCAGAGTTAGCAACCCGTAGCAGCTACTCTCAGCCTCAGAGAAGTTGCTCCATCCTGCTCACTCTTCTCCCCGCCCCGGCCATGCTGGAGCAGCTCAGCGCTTTCAGAAATGGGGGGGACAGTGGCACATGCCCCTGCATACCCCCCATGCCTTTCCTTTGCCAATGCCCCCCTGCACCATCCCAAACTATGCCCATCCTGTCTGTCTTGTGCACTGCATGAGGCAGGGGTCTCATGGAGAAAATAGCTTGGTATGATGTAATTAAAGATGGTATCTTAACACATATGTACAAGTGTTTGCAAAGACAACTTTAATTCTGCCAATTCTTTGTTTTTTACTGCTCAACTTTGCAAACTTAATGTTCCTTACAAGTAAAGCTTTGTGCATAAAAAAAATGGTTTTGAAAAAAGCAAACTGAAAAAACAGAGGTTCCAAGATGCAGAATCACATTGCCTCCCTCGGGTTGCCCCCATCTCGGTTTTACCCGGACAGTACGGTTTTTGGCTTCTCTGTCCAGGTGAAATTTAGGGATGCCAAGTGTCTGGTTTTCTACTGGAAAAGTCCGGTCGAAAAAGGACCTAAATTGCACCCGAACCAAAAGTCTGGTTTCTATGTGGCGGGGGAGGCACCAGGTCATTAATCTGTGCCAGCCCCTGCACAGACAGGGTGGCTTCCTACCTCCAGGAAGGCTCCTTGAGACGATCCAGCGAGTGACAAGGGGAGGGGAGAAGTGAGCAACGGGGGCAGGGGCTTGAGGGGAGGAGGCAGAGAAGGGATGGAGCCTCAAGGAAAGAGGTGGAGAAGGAGCGGGGCCATGGGAGGAAGAGGCAGGGCAGGGGTAGACCTTCGAGGATACGATTACCAGCCATTAGAAAGATGGCAACCCTATAACACCCACATGGGTCATCAGCAGGGTTGGAACCTTTAGATCCACCACAGAAACCACTGCCCCTTGAGCTAATGGAGTAACTGAGAGTAGTAGTAGGTTGTCGTCCTCTTTGTGGACCAGCAATAGGGGGGGGGTTTATAAAATTTTGTTGGAGGGTTTGACAGATATTTGCTGACAGCGGGGGAATGGCAAAACTCAGGGATACTGGGTTCCATTCCAGGCTTTGTAGAGGTGTGCGTTCTGACAGAACCTTCTTCTCCTGTTCCCAAGCCTAACCCCTTCTGCCCCATCCCCTCCAAGCTCTCCTTGTCCCACTCCTGTCTCTTCTCCATCCTTTGTTCTGTGTCCCATTCCCATTCTTCTTGTCTACCCAGTGCCAGTCTCCACTCCCCAAGCGTCTCATCCCCAGTCCCAGTCTCCTTGCCAAGCCAGTCCTAGACTTCACCTCTGGCTTCCCCAGCCAAGTCCCAGGTTTCTCCCGGTTCTCTGTGCTGCCCCTCCCTTCTGGGGTCCTCAGCTGTTCTGTTTCTCGCACTTATCCTTATCTTGAGTTGTCCTGTCTGCTCCAAGCCCCAGTTTCCCTCCTTGGATGCCTCATCCACTCTCAGGATTTATCTCTACACACACTTAGTTTGTGTCAAAATGGGGTGTAAATTTACCTCACACTAGCCTGCTGTATACTGAGTGTCCATGTGGAGCCTGCTGCTGCACATTAACGTTTCCCTAATTCTGGGAAATGGGATAGATCAAAGCACACAAGGGAACTGTTAGGGCTTCTCTTCGCTACCACACTAAACCAATGATTTAGCACGTCTGGTGAAGACACATTACGTCGATAGGAGAGCGCTCTCCTGTTGACATAATTAGTCCACCCCGAGCCACATAACTGACATCAACTTAAGCAGTAGTGTAGACAAAGCCTCAGTACTCAACCACACTGTCCACATGAGCACTTGGTGCTTGGCAGGACAGCGCAGGGTAGATTTATATCCCAGGTTCCCACAAACTAAATGTTCAAGAATCATAGAATCTCAGGTTTGGAAGGGACCTCAGGAGGTCATCTAGTCCAACCCCCTGTTCAAAGCAGGACCAACCCCAACTAAATCATCCCAGCCAGGGCTATGTCAAACCTGACCTTAAAAACCTCTAAGGAAGGAGATTCCACCACCTCCCTAGGTAACCCATTCCAGTGCTTCACCACCCTACTAGTGAAAAAGTTTTTCCTAATATCCAACCTAAACCTTCCCCTCTGCAACTTGAGACCATTACTCCTTGTTCTGTCATCTTCCACCACTGAGAACAGTCTAGATCCATCCTCTTTGGAACCCCCTTTCAGGTAGTTGAAAGCAGCTATTAAATCCCCCCTCATTCTTCTCTTCTGCAGGCTAAACAATCCCAGTTCCCTCAGCCTCTCCTCATAAGTCATGTGCTCCAGTCCCCTAATCATTTTTGTTGCCCTCCGCTGGACTCTTTCCAATTTATCCACATCCTTCTTGTAGTGTGGGCCCCAAAACTGGACACAGTACTCCAAATGAGGCCTCACCAGTGCCGAATAGAGGGGAAGTAGATCTGCTCTGTCTCCCCCACCCCACCCTGGCTGCTTATTCCAGTCTCGTCGCTCAATTAGTCTTAGACCCCCCGACACCCTGGTTCCTGATCTGATCTGTTTTTCCTCACCCACCTCCAGTTCCTCCCCACTGGTTCCCAGTCCCAGACTCCTCACCCAGGCAGTCCCAGTCTCCCCAGCTCCCAATCACCTTGCTCAGCAAGTCACAGTCTCTCCCCACATCGCCCTGCCTAGCCAGGCCTAGTCTCTTTCCCTCTCCTTCCAATACCAGTCTCCTTGCCCAGCCAGTCCCCATCTCCCACTTTCTCTCCCAGTCCCAGTTTCTCTCCATCCACCAGCCTCCAGGCTCAGAATATTCCCCCTGCATCCTTCTCCTCATCTACTTTCCCCTCTCACCCCGGTCTGCATTCAATTCAGGTAGCTTCTACCCACACTGCCTGGACCCAATAGGTGGAAACAGTCTCCCTCATCTCAGTTCTAGTGCCTGGTGCTGCTTCTGCCCATAGCAGCCAGGAGCATAATTTCAGCATAATTTTATTGGTTACACATCTTGCCACTGCTGCAACCCTTCTTCAGGGACCATCACCTTGTTGTGGTGAAGGGACTTCTGTGCTCCAATGATCCTCAGAGCTATGTTGTCGGGAGCTTCATTTTTCTTCTAATTTGGTATAATGAGAAGATTCCAGATGACCTGAAAAATGCCAGCATTGCTACAATCTTTAAAAAAAGGAGATAAGTTGGAGTGTGGAAATTATCATGGCATTGCCTTGCTATCTACAGCAGATAAAATTCTCGCCAGTATCTTCTTAAAGCACTTTCAGACCATTCCGCAGGACAATCGATATGATTTTAGTTGCCCACCAAATCCAGGAAAAGTCTTGGGAGCAAAATCAGGACCTGTACATGGCCTTTATTGATTTGAAAAAGGCCTTCGACTCTGTCAATCGCAAAGCCCTGTGGAAGGTGCTGGCCAGATTTGGCTGCCCTCCAAAATTTATTAAGGGCATAAGTCTTCTTCATGATGAGATGACTGCCAACATTCGCTGTAATGGCCTGGAGATGGATCCTTTCATCATCAAAACTGGGGTTAAGCAAGGATGTGTTATTGCCGCAACCCTGTTCTCCATGTATTTAGCAGTCATTTTGGTCCTTGTTAAAGACCGCCTCCCCACTGGAGTTGACATTCAATACAGAATGGATGGGCGACTTATTAATCTTGGACGTTTCCACTCGAAGTCTAAAGTCCTCAGGGTGTCCATTACTGACCTTCAGTACACTGATGACTGTGTCATCATCACGCAGACTGAGAATGCCCTTCAGTCCACACTGGATTTTTTTGCACAAGTTTACCGACGCCTATGACTCTCACTCAATATCAAGAAAACTAAAGTGCTCCATCAGCCTGCTTCAGACCTTGCACATGACCCACCACACATCACCATCGAGGAACAGACTTTGGAGAGAGTTGAGGACTTCTGTTACCTCGGTAGCCAACTTTCTCAAAATGCAAAAATTGACAGTGAGATCAGCACAGGATCCATTGTGCAAGTGCTTCCTTTGGGAAACTGCTCTGGCGCGTTTTCACAGACCGTGACCTATGGAAGGACAGCAAGTTCCAGGTCTATGAGACAATTGTTATTCCTACACTCCTTTATAGATGCGAAACCTGGGTGACCTATCGACAGCACTTCAAGAGTCTGGAGAGGTACCACCAATGATGCCTCTGGAAGATCCTTTGCATCAAGTGGGAAGGTCGCTGCACTAACGCCAGCATCCTCATTGACGCTAATGTCACCAGCACTGAAGCAATGATCCTCACTCACCAACTCCGCTGGGCTGGACATTGTGTGTGGATGCCAGACTGTTGCCTCCTCGTAAAACAAGCCCTCTACACTCAGCTCACCCATGGTCAGAGATCCCGTGGTGGTCAGAGAAAACCCTACAAAGACACACTGAAAGCGTATCTCAAGAAAACTCATGTGGTCATCAGAAGCTGGAACGAGCAAGCAAGCAACCAATCTCAGTGATGCCACATTCTCCAACAGTCAGTGGCCTGCTTCGAGGAGAAGTGCCTTGTCCTCGAAGTTGAAAAGAGAGAGAAGGAAGGAAAGAAAAAGAACTTTCTCCCAGCAGGCAGCTGACCCGTAAGGAAATATCTGCACCTACTGTGGGCAGAGCTATGGTTCCAGGATCGGACTCCTGAGTCGTCTCAGGACCCATATGTAAATCTGTGGTAGAGATCATCCTCGAATGGAGGGATCATCGATGATGGCGATGCTGCTGCTGCAACCAATGAGGCTGTTGGCCTACAGACAACAGCCTCTTTCACTGAGCATCCCTGATTCATTCCCTAGCACTGTTCAGCCTGTGCACTGACTGAGGCAGGGACCTTGGCAGAGGAGAATGTTTTGGCAAAGGCTGGTATTTATCCAACCAGAAATGAAAACTGAAAGTTGGACAAGAAGGGCTTGAGAGAGACAAGGTGGCTGAGATAATATCTTTTATTGGACAAATTCCTGTTGGAGAGAGAGACAAGCTTCTGAGCTTACACACAGCTCTTCTCTGTAAGATCAAAAGTTTGTCTCTCTCCAGCAGAAATGGGTCCAATGAAAGCTATTACCTCAGGACAGTATCTCTCAAAAATCACTTGGTGCAGAAATGTCGTGGTTACCGTATGTGTTGTTCTCAGTGATATCTAGTGCACAGGGCAGTTTGTAGACAGCTGGCTGGTTATTTCTGGAATAATTCTGAATGGGCCCAATCCTGAGTCTTTTATTCTGTTTCTACTCAGTCTGTACAAAGCAAACTCACATTACCTTCAATGGCTGTCTGCCTGAGTAAGGAACCTTGGGTTTGGCTCTATGAGCTGGCCCTCCCTCTATATCCAAGGAAGACGAGGATTAGTGACAAGAATGGACATAACTCTAAGGGCCATGGAAAGACTCATCCGCCTCTCCAACCTTCAGCACAGGCATGTGGAACTACCCTGCCAGCACGGCCAGGGTTAAAAGGAGCCTTTGGGCCCAGCTAGCCCCACCCTGCTATACCTGCAGCTAGTGCCAGGCTTGAGGGGGAGAAAAGGAGAGAGCCTGGCTCAGTTGGTGAATGGTGAAGAGTTATCCTCCTTCCTACCTGAGGGGAAGGGTCACTAGCCTGCCAGCTGAGGCAGCCAGCAGGGAGTAAGCATTATCTCCCAGCCAAAGGGGGACTGTGGAGGAGACCTAGGAGCCTCCGGCAATTGAGGTAACTGGGTTACAGAAGCCCAGAGACATTGTGGGGTTCAGTGTCATCAAACTTGCGGCTGCCCCATCTGAAGGAGCCTGGAACCACAGCAGGAGGCCACCCAAGATCCACGAGAGGGCACTTTGGGATGCAAGTCACCCAGTGAACAGGACTAGAGGGGCCATGCCCCAAACAAAAGGGACAGTGATAGGAAGTAGCCTAGGGCAGTGGATTTAAACTTTGTGCTGGGAGGCCTCCCCTATTCAGGTGTAGATGTATGCAGGATCATGGGCTGGGACCCAGTGCAGAGGGAGGACCTGGGTTTCCCTACCCCACTGCCTAAAAGACTGAGGCAAATTGATCTGAAAAACAAGGTGCTGGAGGTCAGGGGCACCAACCACTAGGCAGCCTGGCCCTTCAAGCGCCGTATTACAAACCCGAACTTTATTCCCATTGCAAACGTGCAGCTCCAGCTGAGATGCAGGCTCAGTTTTACAAAAAGGTGCACAGAAGGGACTTTTGCTCTAATACCCCTTGGTTCTTGTGCAGCTCCCTCCTCCTCCTGGTGAGGTTCAGAGGAGAGAGGCTCCCTGCTGTGCACTTGCTAGGTATGCAGTACAAGGCATTGCAGTTGTTATTACCAGGTTAGGGAATTTACATTGGTGAAGGTCAGTCTGTTTTCTGCAGAGTTTCAAAGTCCTGATAATTAAGCTCATTTTTGTAAAGTTCCTGCACAACCCAACTTTTTATTTATTTTAAATACTAGGAAATGGCAGATATAAGCAGGATCTGAATGAGTTCTCCCCTGACAGCTAGCTGGGAGGGGGAGAGATTTACATGAACACACCCACTCTGCCTAGATATCCAGCAGATAGAGCGGTGTTGCTCAAAGTGATGAACTTGGCTAGTGTTGGGTTACAAATCACTTTAGAACTGAATGCAGGGGTAGTGAAATGTTGTTATCAGTGTTGTTGTCTTTGTTGTATGAGTAAAGGGGAGCAGAACTGTGCTTAACCTGTCCCAAATGAGGGAGTCACACTCAGCTGAAAGAAACTCATAAAGCCAGTGGCTTGAATGCCAGACCCCCTGTGGGGGGTGATGATGAGATAGGTATCCAAACCAGGAGCTGTGTACTCTTTCTAAGGACTCCTGGTCTAGTTTAACCTAGTTTAACCTGTTTCTCCACACTGTTGAAAGATAAAGCTGAATTGGCTTCATTAGGAGTCCTCTATTATGTTAAGTGCTCACTAGAGGTAAAAACAGTTTGGGGGGGGGGGAGTATTTCTATCCAGTCTGTTTCACTGAGAGTTGAGCAACACTAAGAGTTGGGTGGACTCTCAAGAGACTGACATGCACAGGTCACAGCTGACAGGCAGGTAGCGGAAGGTGACCGATGAGCAGAACAGTGGCTGGCAGGGCAGCCAGGTGGTAAGGAATAGCAGTTACCAGGGTGGCCAGCAGAGAGGAAACAGTGGCTGGCAAGGCAGCCAGCCAGAGCAAATGCTCAGATGGTGGAGCAAGTAAGTTGTCTTTTTCTCTGAGTGGGAGGTGAACTCTGGGTCCTCACTGACCAAGGAAAACCAGCATGAGTGGAGTGGGGTGTGGAGAGAGAGCAGAGAGGGGCATGGTAAGGGAACTTTTGGTTGTAGAACTCAAGAATATGAGGCAGAAGTCACTGCCCCTCGCACTCTGTGATGGGTGTCCTGCTCACAGTTTTATGTTTATGAATCCTGCTTGTGGCGTTTTCCCTAATTAATTTTGGGTGACTTCCCTCCTTTCATTAAAAGTTTCTTTTCTACATGCAGACTCTGCTTGCCAGTGGGGAAGTATTGCCTCTCAGAGGCATCCATGGGTGATGTGTAATTTTCGCAGATTACACTGCTCTACCGCCAAAATGCTTCTGAAATAAATGTAGTCAAACGTTACTAATTCTGGGTCACTGAGAACAAAAATGATGCTTAAAATTGATGATTGGCTCTAGTTTTCAAGACATGCTATTGGGTCAGTATATACGACCCTTGACTTGGGAATGGCAGAGGATAAGTGAGTTATAAAGGGAAGGGATCTCAATTTAAACCAGAAATGACTAAAATACATCTTTGACTGGATCTATGAATAAATCTATGACTGGGTTTGGGCAGTACTTGCTTTTTAGGCAAAACAATGAATGATGCAATCTGAAGCTGGTATTGCGTCATACATGATATGAATTGCATCATGTTATTCCTAGAAGTCATGGATGATGCAATCATAACGAAGCTTACATCACTCTGCTGAACAAATTGCCCTATATCAGCTCTAGAAATCCTACAGTGTCGTGCTCTCTTATTTGTCAGTGTTTGATTTTGCAAAGGGACACATTTCTGTTTAGCCAAAGTGAGCAGAGATGCCTCATACTTGTGTGAACAGTGCAGATAACTTCTGCTATGTTTGTGGTGAAGTGACTTTTGCATCACAAAAGCGCAGTATAACCACTATGGTTAAGAAAGCCTATCACCTTTATTTTGGCTGCAAAATTGGAGCTCAGGACAAGAGGTGGGCCCCACACATATGCTGCAACACTTGTGCAACAAATCTTCGCCAGTGGTTGAACAGGAAAAGGAAATCTATGCCTTTTGCAGTGCCAATGATTTGGAGAGAGCCAACAGATCATACCAGCAATTGTTACTTCTGCATGGTGCCTCCAGTTGGGAAAGGTGTGTCAAAGAAGAAAAAGTGGACTGTGCATTATCCAAACATTCCATCAGCTATACGCCCAGTACCCCACGGAGAAGGACTGCCGGTTCCTGATGCACCAGAATCATTCTCACATGAGTCAGACGAGGAAGAGGAAGAGGATGAAACTTCTAGTCCTGAACCATCAATGTCACAGGACCCACATTTTCTCCCATCCTCCTCCTCTGAACCACACCTCATAACACAAGGTGAACTGAATGACCTTGTCAGGGATTTGGAACTACCCAAGAGTAAGGCAGAGCTGTTGGGCTCCAGACTACAGCAGTGGAATCTCCTGGCAGGTGATGTTAGGGTTTCCATGTTCCATGACCGTCAAAAGGATCTTGTCCCATTCTTCTTCATGGAAGGTGATCTTGTAGCCTGCAACAACATCGATGGTGTGATGGCAGCCCTCAACATTGTTCACGATCCAGATGAGTGGAGACTGTTCATTGATTCATCGAAGACGAGTCTTAAAGCTGTTTTACTGCATAATGGCAATGTTTTACCATCAATTCCAGTTGGTCATGCAGTCCATATTGTGGCAAATTGCTGGCACTACTATGATGGGTCCCGCACTTTCTCTTCTTGTGGGGGGGTTTCAGGGTGCCATTTCTTTCCCCTGAACTGGGGTAACAGCTATCCTACTAGTATCCCAGGGAAGGGGAGTGGAGAGGGAGGGACCCAGGCCCGCCCTCTACTCCGGGTCCCAGCCCAGGGGCCCTATGATAGTAGGTGAACCACTTGTACCAGTGATTCTTT
This sequence comes from Macrochelys suwanniensis, assembly GCA_033296515.1. Lineage (NCBI taxonomy): Eukaryota > Metazoa > Chordata > Testudines > Chelydridae > Macrochelys > Macrochelys suwanniensis. The sequence goes on along the minus strand of CM065775.1, from coordinate 211,059,617 downwards.
ACCCTGGGCTACTTCCCTCTCCTGACCTTCAGCTTGTGGGGCTTCCTGCCTTCCCTCTGCACAAGCCAGGTGTCCCTTTACCTAGGATCTTGGTCTTCTTAGCCCGCTGCAGCACTTCTCAAAACTCTCCTCCACTTTCCTTCGAACTGCTCTTTGTTCCACCACCAAACCACTCTGCTCCAGCTCCTCCTCACTCTGCTCCAGCTCCTCCTCTGGCTGATTGAAGCAGGGGGATTTTATCAGGTGACTGGCTTCAGGTGCTCTAATTGGTTTCAGGTGCTTTTAATTAATCTACAGGGAATAAGGCTTCTCCTCATCCTAGATCACTCTCCTGCTGCCTTCTGGCCATGCTGTATCACAATATGAAGGAAACCTATGACAACATGAAACAACTTTTGAGGTGCATAAACTATGACCAACATCAGTGGCAGCTTTGTGGTGATTTGAAGGTTGTTGCTCTCTTGCTTGGTCTGCAGACTGGATACACAAAGTACAGCTGTTTTCTCTGCGAATGGGATAGTCGTGCAAGAGATTCCCACTACATCAAGAAAGATTGGCTACTCCGACAGTCATTGGAGCCTGGGAGGAAAAGTGTTCAGCATCCACCACTTGTTGAATCAAGGAAGATTTTGTTACCACCCTTACACATCAAGCTGGGTCTGATGAAGAACTTTGTCAAGGCCATTGACAAAACACAAGCAGCTTTCAAGTACCTCCGTGGAAAATTTCCAAGGTTAAGTGAAGCTAAGATAAAGGAAGGTGTCTTTGTTGGTCCTGAGATTCGTGAACTTCTTCGAGATGATGCATTTGACCATGCACTGCATGGCAAGGAAAAAAAGGCATGGAAAGCCTTCCAGTTAGTGGCAATAAATTTTCTCGGAAACAACAAGGCAGACAACTACAGGTTGTTGGTGGAAAACCTCCTCAAGGCATACAAAAGCCTTGGTTGCAACATGTCACTAAAGATACATTTTTTGCACTCTCGTCTAGATTTTTTTTCCACCGAACTGCGGAGCAGTGAGCGACGAGCACAGCGAGCGATTTCACCAGGACATTGCAACAATGGAGAAACGCGATCAGGGCAAATGGAGCCCATCAATGCTTGCAGACTATTGCTGGACAGTGACAAGAGATGCTCCATTTAATGAATACAAGGGACAAGCCAAGAAGCGCCGAGTAGACACTGAATAGGACTAAACTATGTACATAATAGTTTTTTGCCTTTTTTTCATAATAAATGTTATTAATATAACCTCTTTGCTGATTTTTAAAGTGTTACATAAACAGGACAGGTGAAATAGTATCATGTAAAGCAACCATAAACACATGAAAAGACCTAGGTTTACAATTTATGATTAAAACTCTACTATCTACACAATATACATAGACATAAAATGTAAAAACTTAAATATCTTAGAAACAGTAACCAATCAGTTGTTTTAATTGTCATATTTGAATTCAGCACATCAAAATACATACTAAATAGCACATTTTATCTCTGAAGCAGACGACTTCTCAAAAATTGTAGACCAGTGTTACTGGGTGGGGACTCAAGCCAGTTCTGTGTCATATTGTTGGAAAGGAACCTCTAGATACTGAACACGGCCCTGGTTGCTGCCAGCTCCACCTCGCAGAAGGGTTACACATACAACCCCTCCCCGCTGCTACCCATGTGAAGAGAATGTTGAGGTTTGTCATTGAAACACTCAAAATCCAGGAAAGGGTTGAGATTAAACATTGCCCTGAGCTCCCATGGCCAGGGGGAGCTGCTAAAACTTCTGGAACTATAGGAAAATATTCTCTCTTCCTTGTGCTATTTTCATAGGAATATATTATTCCTCTTAAATGTTAAGAAGAGAAAAGTTAAAAATAAAATGTATAATGGGTCTGTAGCTGTAATGTTAACTATTCAGTTACAACAAATGCCTCCATAATATGATATTCCTGTGCTGTGTAGGGTTGAGGTATATTTTTAGCTGAGCTCTCTATGCTACGCCATATCCACAGGGTATCAGAGATTTTGAAATTTTCTGTTACTGGTTGGTCCAAAATGTGAGAAGTAACATAACAGACAGGGGAGTGCTCTCTGCTAAATCTAATACTGGCCAATCTGAGAGAATCTGCCCATTCCTCGGTCATCCTATGAGGGTGGCAAAGGTGCTACATAAATCTCCCACCCTCTGTACCTCTGCGGTTGGGTGTCTGGGTCTGGATTTTGGCATGAGTGTAACATTTTCAAAAGTGCCTCAGCGACTTAGGAGCCTAAGCGATATTTTCCTTTTCCATTTTCTCTCCTATCTGCATTTTTAGACCCATTCCGAGGGAAAGGGAAAGGAAAGATGTGGCACTGAAACAACTGGAAATGAGATAATGAAAACACTTCACAGTCACACAGGGGGCTCCTCAGTAGCCAGAGACATGAACAGTAATAATTGCAGCTCAGTCATAACAATAATTACAGGACTTGCTCTGGTTTTTGTTCCTTTCTCGTTAGGGTCACAGGCAGAGCCGTAACTAGATATTTTTGCGCCCAAGGCAAGAAGGACCCTCGCCGCCAAAATGCCGCCGAAGACAGTGGCAGCGATTGGGCTGCTGCCGAAATGCTGCTGGCTCGGGGAGTTTTCTGCACCCCCTCAGCTTGCGCACCTGAGTGCCTCTCTTGCCTCGCCCATGTTACGGCACTGACAGGCACACAACACCCTCTGGGTTCAAGCCCTTTTGTCTCAGGGGATTTGCCTTTCAGGACTGAGCTGGCTGATTCTTACCTGAACAGGTCACTCCAGCATCCTCTGTGTGATAGCAGGAATACACTTCCTGTCTCCTGTCCCCACAGTGCAAGAGAGAAGACTCGGTACCACGACAGGCAACGTAATTCAGCCAAATTGGTCCAGATCCTGCTCCAAAATGAGCATTACCAGGGGCACCGACAGCAGCTCCACATCCCAACTGCTTACAGACAACCGCAGCATCTGCCATGTCCCAGCCATCATCACACACCGTTCCCCACTGATCCTGATGTTTAACTTCCACTCTCCCAGCACAGGGGCTGCCTCCATTCACCAGCCTCAGCTCTTCAGCACCTTCAAAGAGAGACACAGAGCAGGGTAAGAGCGAGCAGGGAGCCCCTCCCCAGCGTTATCACAGCAGAGTCCGCGCCCGGCAGCAGGGGATCCGTGCCCAGAGCCAGGAGAATGGGACATGCCCAGAGCTGCCTCATGGCGCCACCTGATCCTGTCTCAGGGCCTCATGCTCGGGGCTGTCAGTGCTGCAGCTCTCGCCATTTTATCCCCACTCTGGTGGTTTGGGGTGTTTTTACCTGTCCCATGAGAACACGATGAAAGGCACCAACTCTCGGAGTTTCCCTTATTCCAAATGGCGCCATTTCCCTACAGTCTGTCGGCATGTGGCCGCCCTGAGTAAAGCTGGCTGCCACTTCCCACTAAAGCCCATGGGGAACACGGCTGCCTCTGTATGGCTGAGGGGCTGGAGAGGACCCAGGGACTGTGATGGGCAGCAGAGACCCAGTGAAAGGAGGATGGGGAGAGTGAGGGAAGCAGGGCACTGGGGGGACAGGAGGCAGATTCAAGGGCTGTAAGGGAATGGGGTAAAGATGATGAGATGATGAAAAGAGGGGGCTCTAAAAAGGGGGGAAGGCGGAGGTAGGGGTGATCATGTGTAGGGGAAGGAGTGAGGGGGCCTGAAACAGGGCAGCAAGAGGGTGAGGAGGGGTGAGAGGGGAGGATGGAGGATGGAGGAGCCGGGATGGAGTGCAGGGGGTTTGGTGTCAGTGGACAGGAGGTAGGGGAGGGGTTGTGGGACAGGGGGACAGGAAGGAGTATTGGGGAGGGGAATGGAGTCTGGAGTAGGCAGGGGATGGGGTCAGGAGTGGGAGGAGGCAGGAGAGAAGAAGAGATGGGGAGAAGAGGGGCGGGGGCTATAGAACGGGGGCAGTGCTTCTCAGTCTCAGGCGAAGAAGTTGCAGGGGTGGTGTGGGGTGAAGGAAGTCAGGGAAGTGTTGCTGTTTGCAAAAGGCTAAACCAAACCCATCGTGTTATGGTGACATAATTTATGTGAATGGTTAATGTCAGATCAGAGTGAAGGTCTCCAGTATCTGTGTCTGTAACTCACCCCTGAACAGTAACAGAAGTTCAGTTTCTGAGTGAACCATGCTGAATTGATTAGCTCAGTGGCTGTGAAGCTATTTCTCAGTCACCCCTTCGTCTGCCAAAGGAACTGAACCAGGAGGGCAATGGACGTCAGTTCCCCATCTCAGGGGTGAGGGGAGGGTAATCGCAGTTGTCTCTAGAGTTTTTTGAATCTCTGGGGGTTGTGGAGAGGCAAAGCTGGCTGCTGGGAGGGAGGCAGTTAACAGGGAATGTGAGGAGGTAATGGTATCTGGTTTGGTTTGCTCAGGATTTTCTGGGTTCCAGCCCCCTAATCACCGCACAGTTACTGAGCTGTCTGTGAAATATACATTCGGGCAGGTTTTTCTCTAAGACAATAATTTAGATGGACGTGTCTGATTATCAAGGTCAGTGTCAGTTTCTCAGGCTGGTGCAGCAGCACATCGGGTTCCCATGAGCCAGCTACTGCTATGGAGTTCACGGCCCTGCCAGTCACATGGATCATTCTCATGCTGCTAACACCAGCCCAACAGGTTCCAATCACTGTATTATTTGAATAATATCTGGGTTCCACATTCAATTTTAATCCTATTGCTAATCAGTTTTGGAGTCTTTGGGCCAGATTCACTCCCTAAGGTGCACCAGCACATGCTGATGTACCCCATAATCTGCCCCACTGCCCATTGCTGTTAAGTCTGCCTGGTGCTGGGACACTGCATGGCAAGGAGCCTGCAGCCTCCTCTGTGCTGGAGGAATGAGAGCAGCCCTGAAACTATGCAGGGGCGGCCTTGCGGGAATTAAACCAATGTGGCCATGAGAGGCACGGATACAGCACCTCCGCCATGCAGCTTGTGCTGGTCGGGCTTCTCTAGGCTCCAACTAGGAGTCAAAGCTACTCTGCTCCAGCAGAAACCCTCGGGGAGGGAGGCTGGGCTCCTGCAGAATAAATCTTCCTGCTGGCAGAGCTTCTGGTACCACCATGGGCACAGGGCATTGCACACTGCACCCCAACACATGCACACACCCCTTCCCTGGGGGGAATCAGCTCTGGGTTTATTTGGGTGAATCCTGCTCACATCAAAACTGCAAAACTTCTACTGGCTTCAGTGAGTGAATGGGGCAGTGAGGAGACAAGACTTGGCCCTTGGAGCTGTTGCATTCTGGACCAAACAGGCATTTCTTTTGGATCCCAAATTATTGATGTATTTATTGGGTTTTAAGATACTAAAGTGATGCCCGGCCAAGACTGTTGGCAACCAGTCGGCATTGATAACACACTCAGATCCCAGCAGCATGAGGTGACCATTTCAACAGGAACTCAGCCAGCCAGACACCTACAGAAACTCCTTCCCACCCATTTCTTATTATGTGACTCACAGCCTGGGTCTTTTCCACCCCAAACCCACTCCCAAACAATGTCTTTTGCAGTGTGCCCAGAAGGTCACCAAATCTGTGCTATTTTGGCTCAAATGGGACAACAAGTTTCAGAGTCCTGGAGGCCTCACAGAGAAGACCCTGCCAGCTATTCCTGTCCTTTATAAAAAGGGGGAACCAGCTCAGGCACTCCTGCTAACCATAGCTGTGGCAGTACGGGACAGGGAGAGAGGTGATCACTCAGGGAAGCCGGTCCGAGGCCATTCAGGACTTTATAAATCCTAACTGACACCTTAACCTCCACCCAGAGCTGGGCAGCCAGTGCAGACCCTCCAGCACGGCTGTAACATGCTGCCAGTCAGATGCGCTGCTCGGTAGGTGAGCTGCCACATTCTGCACCAGCTTCGTTCTCTCAATGGTTCCAAGGTGCAGCCCCACATTAGGGTCATTTGAACAGTCCAATCTCAAGGTAACAAAAGCCTTGATAACAGTGGTAAGGTCCAATCCCGAACGGAAAAGTCACAACCTCCGAACCAGGCACTGATGGTAAAAAGCTGACTGTAAAAGTTACCACCCTAGTTCCAGTTAACCCAGCTCCTCTGGTGAAACACAGAGGAGACTTACCTGCTATGTCCTTAATTGTGAGGAGAAGAAGCCACAGCACCGGAGTGGAGAGATGTCCCCTCATTGCCAGCTTGACTTGCTGCCCCCTCCTCACACTGCACTGGCTGCACCTAAGTACCTGCCAGGTCTCTTCTGTGTCTGACAAGTGATAACAAAGCAGTGGAAGGGAAATATATAGACTCAGAGGCTGGCAACAGCCGTGCAAAGAAACCAATAGCAAACCCATCTGCCTTTTTAGTTATTATCAGTGGTTTTATCTGTGACTCTATGCAGCTAAAACATCCAATAAAACTCAAAAGCAACAAACATCACCATATATGAGTGATGAGCCCCCTCCTGATGTCAGGTTTACCACAGCCTCAGATCATCAGGTAACCCCCAATCTACGGAGCCGGAAGGAAAAGTTCTGCACAAACTGTATCTCTGCTGTTTCTCACCCCGATAGATTCTATATCATATTAAACATGAATTTGGAGACATTAGAGGCTGGTTATTTTATAAACTAGGAAAGAAATCCCATGTGCCAAAGGTGATCATTACAAGACCAATTCCAAGTATAGGAGAAGCCCAATTGCAGACAAGGACAACTCACTAAAACCAGCTTGTGTCACTCAGATCAGCTTTATAGAAGAATTACTCAGCAGCATCTGAAATATTGACAGCTCTTCTATTAATAGACTTTGGGGGGTTGGGTGAAAGTGGGCCAGTACGACGTACCATTAAAAAGTGGCCGTCGGTACCGGCCAGTATGCAGATGACGATAAAGCGCTGCCACATCAGCGCTTTAACATCATTGCCCCTTCTGCCTCCACCCCTCCCTGCCACCAATGACAGGGGGTCGGGTGTGGGGGGGAAGGGGCAGCTGCCCCGGGGCCAGCGATTTAAAATTTAAATCACCACTGGAGCCCCGGGCAGCATGGGCCAAGCACCACGTATGGGCTGGCTGGGGGAGGCTGACCCTTAGCCCTGCCCCTTCCAGGGTCCCAGAGCCGGGCCCCTGTACCCGTAAGTGCTTCATGTTACTTTCACCCCTGCCTTGCGCTTTCCTGCCTAGACCATGAGTTTTAGTGGTAGAGGCAAAGCTTAGGGCTTCCTGAGTAGGCCATGACCCTCCCTTGCAGTAGCAGGAGGTCCTGCACACACCACACAGATCAGTGCTGTCAGCAGGAGGAGGGCTCTTTGGAAACAAGTTTACTTGATTCATGGGACACAGACAATTCAAGGAACAGGCACAAGGCAAGGGGCATATAGCACAGAATAATGGCTGGCTAGCACCACATCTACCTCCTGCTCTTCCTCAAGAGAACTATTACACATACTTGGATTAAGGGAAATGTCTTTAACTGTTTACCTTTGCATTTTCTCCCATGCTGCCCTTTGTGTATGGAGAAAACTCCCTGACAAAATCTGTGCAACCAACACCTGATCCTTCTTCTAATCCCTCCTTGAGACTCTGCTCTGTTGTGATTCCAGAAAAACACTTGATAGCAACTAGCTTGTCAGGGGAGGAGGTGTGGCTGTGCCTCTTCCCCTTCCTTCCCTCTCCTTATTTTTACCAAACTCCCTGCCCCAATCCTACCATTTCCCCCCTCACTCGGCCCTCCCACTACTTAAACAAACAGAAATGACAAAACAGGAAATTGCACCAAAGTAATATAAGGGCCCTACTGTCAATCAAATGTTAGTCCCGCCCCTTGGCCCTATAAGCCCCGCCCACCCATCACCGGAAGTGTCGTCCTGGGGGTATTACTTCTCAGGTAAAGCCGGACACATGACTGGAAGCAAGATGTGTCATGTGACCCCTCTAAGAACTTCTTCCACCACCCTCTACCAATCAGGATGGGTTTTTGCCCCTGTAGGACAGCCCCAAGAGGCGATTTGACCAATTCGGGGAGTTCCAGGGTGGGGTGACCCATCCAGAAGTGGGTCATGTGACCCTTCTAACAACTGCTCTCAGTGCCCTCTACCAATCAGGAGGCAATTCAGCCATTGGGGATCACCCCCAGAGGAGATGTGACCAATCGGGGGAGTCCGGGGCAGGGTGACCCACCCATAAGAGGGTCATGTGACCCCTCTAAGAACTCCTCCCACTTCCCTCTGCCAATCTGAGCACAGAAGCACCACCCCATAAGTCCCAGCACTGGGCAGAAGAGGCCACCTCTTACCAAGAACATATGATTTAGAAATTGTGGAAATGCTGAGAGGAAACATGAACTCCTTCCCTACCCCTGTCAAAACTTAGGACTTTTTTTTAGCTCCAAGGGCCTTCGACCATCCCCGGAGAAAGCGCTACATCAGCAACAGTTCCGAGGATGAGGAGGAGGAGGAGAGAGCGGCAGAGGGGAGCCCTTTGGCCCAGCCATTGATGGATAAGTCAGAACCCTACCCCAAAACCCAACTGCTTGTGAAACACCCCGATGAGCGTGCCGGCCTCTTGTCATCCACCCCCCTGGGGGAGGAAGGCCAACACCGTTCGGGGGAGTCACCGACGGACAAGGTGAACAGAAAAGATGTTGCTCAGGTAAATGAATGATTTAGAAGTAATGTTAGAGGATTTGTGTGTGCGTTTGTAATGGGGTTAGGAACTGGGGTTGTGTATATCTAAAAAAAATCTTCTCTGAAGACATCTACGCAGTGTGCAGTGGCAGTCAAAAAAGCAAACAGGATATTAGGAATAATTAAAAAAGGGATAAAGAATAAGATGGAGAATATCTTTTTGCTGTTACATAAATCCATGGTGCGCCCACATCTTGAATACTGTGTACAGATGTGGTCTCCACGTCTCAAAAAAGATATACTGGCATTGGAAAAGGTTCAGAGAAGGGCAACTAAAATGATTAGGGGTTTGGAACGGGTCCCATATGAGGAGAGATTGAAGAGGCTGGGACTTTTCGGCTTAGAGAAGAGCCGACTAAAGGGGGATATGATAGAGGTATATAAAATCATGAGTGGTGTGGAGAAAGTGAATAAGGAAAAGTTATTTACTTGTTCCCATAATGTAAGAACTAGGGGCCACCAAATGAAATTAATGGACAGCAGGTTTAAAACAAATAAAAGGAAGTTCTTCTTCACATAGCGCACAGTCAAACTGTGGAACTCTTTGCCTGAGGAGATTTTGAAGGCTAGGACTGTAACAGGGTTTAAAAGAGAACTGGATAAATTCATGGAGATGAAGTCCATTAACGGCTATTTGCCAGGATGGATAAGGAACGGCGTCCCTAGCCTCTGTTTGTCAGAGGGTGGAGATGGATGGCAGGAGAGAGATCACTTGATCATTACCTGTTAGGTTCACTCACTCCAGGGCACCTGGCATTGGCCACTGTCGGTGGACAGGATACTGGGCTGGATGGACCAGTGGTCTGACCCAGTATGGCCATTTTTATGTTCTTATGTTCTTAAGCAGTGGGAACTTACACTTGTTTCTTTTCTGAAAATCTCTCGAAAGCTCGACGATGCCGTTCTAGAGGACCCGGAGGCTCTGGACGGTGTTGCATCAAGCAGCGAAGATGAACCGGGCCCGCCTTGTTTTTGCTCAACGCCAATACAAATTGGTGAAGAGGACTCCAAGGATGACGGCTATTGGGAATTTAGGAGGAGGCTTGGCATGGAACTAACTGAGCCAGTGCCACGTCGTGAGTGTAAAATAGTCATGTGGACTATTGTACGCATTTCTGTTTATGCTGTTCTTAATCACTGTATTAGGGAATGCTTTTTGAAGATTGTGAGGGCTGTGTCATAGATGAGCCAGGCCAACGGCACCATGACTGTGTGACTTGGACTTCAATGGATATAAACTGCAAGCTCTGGGGCTTGTGTGCTGAGCTGTGTTTGGAAAGTTTATTAAACACTGTTATTGCCATAGGTGATGCTATGCAATGTCTGTGCTTAACTCAAGAACATTTGGCGCAATGGGTGATCTTGATAAACGCTGTGCAATACAGTGGAGACCCTGACCATGTTTTAAAGGAAATGACCAAACTGGAAGATGCCTGCTTTCAACGTTATATTGACTGTCTGGTCTGCACAAAAAATTACAGAACCCTGCTTAAGAAAAAGACTATTTGTAAGAAATCTAAAAGGATTAAGTTAGAGAATGGTGAGGGGACAAACGTGCAATATAAAACTTAGTAGCTGTAAATAAAAGAAAAATCTATTGAAAAGGGCTTTGTGACTATCTGTGTTTCTCTTAGAAGGTTTCTGTGGCCCCTAAGTGAGCTAAAAGTTTTAATGGAGCATTTTGGTTTGTTTTCAAGGAGCTGTACATCTTTTAAATAAAAAAAATAGTTTGTGAGAACCTAGCTCTTGTGTCTTTGTGTAAAAGAGACCCATTTACAGCTAAAAGCTGAAATGTATGTTGTAGAATCTTGTGAGGGGAAAAAAACCCTAAATATGTATTTACAATAAAAAGAAACAGGGATTGTTCAGACATGTGTTTGAGTACAACAGAGGTGACCCACCATGTTGAACTGAATGATTTTAACCACACCCCCGTTAAATAGCCAAGGTGACTGAGATTACCCACCCTTGTTGCCATCAGGGTTAATCGTATTAGTGATCAATAATTAAATTTGATGGGTGTACACCCACAGTAAGGGAGGTAGGTGGGTGGGGATGGTGAGCTCTGATTAATATGAAATGAAATAAAACCTCAGCAGTTCACAGACGCTATTGGACAGTTTAAATATAACCCCAGGAGTTGGGAGAACTCTCCTGGACAGTTTAAATATGATCCCAGGAGTTTGTAGAATGCTATTGGTCACTCTTTCTAGCAACTCACAGTCATTAAAATAATATATTTACAAAAATAAACAAGGGTCTAACCCAAAACTGAAATGTTTCAAGAGTTCACAAACCTCCACCATACTTTAGAACAAGCATTTGCTCTAAAGACAATCAAACATTTAAAAGCTATGGATATTTGTAGGGTGCTTACTATGGTTCTTGATACACCCATTTTATTTCAAAAACAACCCCCAAACTTTAAGTATGAAAGAAACATGTTTAAAAAACAAACAAACAAGCCCCAAGATATTAATGAATATCTGCAAGGGGCCCCTACTTGGGAATGGGGTACAGTAACATTAAGGATTGTTGTATATGGTGATTTAATGTCTTTTCATTGAAACAGAAAAATGTATTTTAACTAAAAGAAAAAAAAATAGCCAAAAGCAGCCCAGTTGTGCAGACAACTTAATTCCCCCACCCCAGATCACAAAAGGGAATGTTAGGGGAGGGGTGCCTAAAGTCCTTAAGTATCTATTAATTCAGAGTTGTGGTGATCAAATCAACCTCTTAACTACAGACTTTTGAAGTCTGTTTGAAACAAACAAAATGGTATAAAACCCTCAGTTTCTTTCAACAGAAACTATCTTGAATTTAATTGCTGCTGGATAACAAGAGGAGGTATGCTCCCTGTTTTTAACTTTGAAAATATGTATTATATAATGTCACTTTTTGGCCATGCTGTTCTTACTAAATAATGGTACCTATCTTCATTGCAGTGTGATCTGTTTAGTGTGGAACCAGTAACTTTAAGCTGCATTTCACCACCAGGCCAAGGTGGTAAAAAGCAAAACCCATTTTTATCTATAGCTGTGCTTAATACTGTTAAATTAAAAAACTTCAGGTATTGCACAGATTTTATAGGGGTCTGATGCATTTAGGGAATAATACTAACTAAAATTTTTGCTTGTTCTTTAACCCAAAGACCCAAATACACATGGGGGAAACAGAACAACCATGTGCCAGCAACCCTTTATCCCGGGGTAGGCAACCTATGGCACGCATGCCAAAGGCGGCACATGAGCTGATTTTCAGTGGCACTCACACTGCCCAGGTCCTGGCCACCGGTCCCGGAAGCTCCGCTGCCGGCCTGGGGTACCAGCCGCCGGCCCCCTGCCAGCCTGGATTCTGGCCGCCAGCCCCCCTCAGCCCACTGTCAGCCCTCGGTCCCGGCAATCGGTCGGGGGGGGCTCTGCTGTCGGCCTGGGGTTCCGGCCGCCGGCCCGGGGCTCTGCAGCCGCCCCCAGCCATGGCCCACTGGCCCCAGCCTGGGGCAGTGAAGGGTGCAGACAGGGGCAAGAGGGGGCACAGCTCAGCACCCCCACCTGAAAAATTGTTCCAGCGCCACTGTACTGGTATATTTTTAAGTCCTGATTTGCTGCTTACATCACCATCACGCCACGTGCAATAGTGCACTGCATTTGACGTTGAGCTTAGAATGTACATGCAAGAACTGGAATCAGAATTTTCTGACAGATTTCAAGATTTCCAGCGATTTGGCCCAATGCTTTCTTTTCTAATTAAACCTGAAAAGTTCAACGAAAACGACTTGGATTTGTCTGTATTTCAGTGGATGGGTGTTGAAGATTTCGAAATGCAGCTCTTTAGTTAAAAAGCTCAGAACTGTGGGCATCAAAGTTTGGAGATCTGTAGAGTGCACTTGAAGCTACCGAGAGAGATCATGGGGCCTCTATTCTGACCTGCTGGACGTCCCTGCCTGTGAAATTTAACTGTTTGAAGAATCTGTCCTCTGTTCCTCTCCAAGCTGGTGATCACTCAGAAGCCTGTGTGCAGCTTAAAGTATCCAAATATGTGCCAGACATTGGAAAACTCAGCAAGGAAAAGCAAGGGCTAGGATCACACTAAACTGATAAAATCTGCATTTTAATTCAGTTTTAAATGAAGCTTCTTAAACATTTTAAAAACCTTATTTAATTTACATACAGCAATAGTTTAGTTATATATTATTGACTTATAGAAAGAGACCTTCTAAAAACATTAAAATGTATTACTGACATGCGAAACCTTACATTAGGGTGAATAAATGAAGACTCGGCACACCACTTCTGAAAGGTTGCCGATCCCTGATTTATCCTGTGGTAGAAGGTAACTTTCTGCAATTGGCTTTTAAATGCATGTGGGTTTATTGAAAAGTATTTTGTTGCAAACTGTTATTTTCAAACTGATGGTATGGTGTGTTTCAAACTAACAGAGTGTTTTTCTGTGCAAAATGGTTTTTAAAAGTTTTTTAAAAGCAGTTTGTTTTTTATGCTGCAAAAAAAAAGACGTGGTTTTTTTAAATGGAGTTGTTTGTCTTCTTAAAAGAGTTGGCTTTAATGATTAAATTGTTAGTGATTCATTGGCCTAAGCTAGAAACTGTTAGTTTGGTGTTTTAAACTGCTGGAGTGTGTGTCTGTGTCTGTGACTGTGTGCGCACAAAACATAGGTGTTTTTTGTTTGGTTTTGTTTTTAAGTATATGGCTGCAAACTATTGGTTTGGTGTGTTTCAAACTAATGGGTTTCTGTGTAAAATGTGTTTTAAAATTGATTTTAAAAGTTGGTTTTTAAAGCAATTTGGTTTTTATTCTGCAAAATGAGATGTGTTTTTAAAAATGTTTGTGGGTGGTTTTTTTAAAGTGGTAGAAATAAACTCAAAACCTTGTGTTTCTTGTACAGCCAGAAATGGATTATTTTGTTTTAAAGCTATGACTTATTAAACAGAAAAACAACCAAATGAGTATTTTATTTTTTAAGTTTACAAGACAGTTTCACGTGTTTTATAATAATAATGTTGTCTGCTCCACAGTAGAGTCAAAACATGAGAGATCCTTAGACCAGAGGGTAAATAAGCTCAAAAGAAAAAGGAAAGAGACAGCTGAAAAGGAAAATTCACCATCATCAGTGACTGATGGAAGGATGAAGCCCGGTAAATATATTTTGCTTATCCGTTTGGTTGTTTTATGAGGCTTTGTATTTTAAGTAAATACGTAGGTATGGGTGAGAAAAAGGGTAAATTTAAGTTTTGTAAAATGTCGTGTCCCCCCCCCGGCCGCAATCAGGCATGTGCAGCTCTCCTGACAATGCTGTCGTCAGAGCTACAGGGATACCTCCACCAGAACCGCCAAAGAACCAGGAATCTGCTTTGAGACCTTTAACAACGCCAACGCAAAACAGCACAAGATGATGCATCTGGGCAGTCCAAACCTCATATACATCAAACCCAAGGACAAAACAAAAGACACTGGTAAAAACCAACCAAGCATTGGCCTGCTAAACCCAGGGTTGTGAGTTCAATCCTTGAGGGGGACATTTAGGGATCTGGGGCAAAAATTGGGAATTGGTCCTGCTTTGAGCAGGGGGTTGGACTAGATGACCTCCTAAGGTCCCTTCCAACCCTGATATTCTATGATTCTATGATTCTATGAACACCAGTTCCTCAGCGGCCACCACCACACCAAGCCCTGAGAAAACTTTGAGCGAAAGCGCCCACATTCACAAACCCGGAGCAAGTGCTGTAGAGGTTGTGAATAACCATTCTTTGAACACCATAAGCTCATCACAGCTTCCCCATATTCTAGTATTTGGGAAAAGTATGATGCTTCATTCAGAAAACTGATGGATGCTGTATCCTCGGGGGTTCTAAAAGAACTGTATTCTAAAAAGATTTGGGGAAAATATGACGCTTCATTCAGAATACTGTTGAACGCTGTGTCCTCAGGGGGTCTAAAAGAAAGGAGGGCTGTAACCAACATCAAAAATGGAAAAGCTCCAGTGGTTGACTTTTTGAAAAATACTTCAATTTTTCCAAAGGGTGGCTCTGAGCAGGCGTGACTATTTGTGGAAAGGGGCACCCTCAAGGGTACACATCAGCTAAGGTGTAAACAAAAGGGAGGACAGCGCTTCAGGGATAAACAGATGGCTGCCAAAAAGTTGCAGGCCAGGGTCGCTGTAAATTTTTTTTTAAAGGCTAAAGAGGTAATGAGGAATAAAAAAAAAGAGATGCCCCCTACTGCAGGCTCTCAAACTGGCTTGTCTGAAAATGGGAAGGTGGAATCCAACCTGCGGGGTGGTGGTGACTCTCACGCAGAATCTGATTTAGAAAATTCCCCAGAAGGCTCTGTAGATGGGTCCCCATCTAATCCTGATGATCCTCACGGAGGCCCCTCGGAGTCTAACTCTCAAATAGCATCTGACATAGAAGATGCCGCTGATGGTCCCATAGAGGAACCCCCAAGTAACCTTGAAAATGCAGAGGTGTATATGGAGAGAGTGAGACGCTGGCAACGTGAATTACCTAGATTTGGGGGGGTCAGTGTATTGCGAGGAATTTCATTTTGTCAATCTTGAGTGAATAAATTCAGCTCAGCAGGTTGTTGAAGCCATACACAGGGGGATACAGTTAGGTCTCGATGACATTAATGGTAGGGTAGGCCCTGATGATTATGTTCAGTTACGTTTAGAGAGCCGTAATTTAACTAACCCTTTGTTTTCGGTCAGAAGAACTAGGGATGAGCTGTCTGCTGAGGATTTCTTCAATCAGACCTCAAAGCTGCTACAGAGCAATAGAGAGTTGCATGTTGATGGGACATTGCACCTCGTTGTGACAGTTGTAAAAAACAGGGGTGGGGGGCGCTTGTAGAGTTTTAAATTCTACCCTTAGTAGTCAAATTGTCCATAAAAAGAGACAGTGTTTAGCAGACCTGACTTACACTTGTGTAACACCAACCTGTGTTTTGTGGGCTTTTGGCCATCATGTCCGACTGTAAACCTACGGACGCGGCATTGTTAGCGGGGGCGAGAAAGTTGCATGAGAAACTGGGGTGGTCAGATCAAAAAAAGGTTAAGCTCAGTGATGTAGCAATGTTTGAACAGCATTTAGGAGTCAACATACAGGTGGTGCTCTATGCGGCGAAAGGTGGATGGGGATATTTTAAAACGGGGGGCCCAGTGTACCCGAAAACTTTTTACATCCTGTTGCACAATGATCATTACTATGGGGTTCTGGATGTGAAAAAGTTGTTTGGTGTGAAAAATTATTGTGAGTTTTGCCACACAGTGTACAGTCACGACCACTCTTGCAGGTATCGTTGCTGCCTCTGCTTGAGGGTAACGTGTTTGGACAGCGTGGGTGTGCAGCTGAGGTGTCCTAGCTGTAGACTGTATTGTCGGTCCAAAGAGTGTTTAGACAGACACATCGACTGTGCATCAAAAAACCAAGCTGAATGCCTGTCTAAAACTTTTTGTGATAAGTGTCAGTCTTATGTGGACAAGTGGCACAGGTGTAAAGGGAGGCGCTGTAAGCAGTATCAGGGTTTGATTGCTGGTGATATAGACAGCCACCTGTGTTTTATGAACAGCATTTTTTTTCATGTTGTCCGGGAGTGTCTTTGTGAAACAGGCCGGCGGAAAATTGCGTGGTGAGGATGTCATCGCTGTAATTGAGGCCCTGTAAGGGTATGTGATGTTATTGACACAAACTGGGACCGTATAGATCATTGTTGCAACCAAGGTCCTGTAGTGGCACCAAATCTTGTATAAAGGGCATCAAATAAGGTGTCTAAGACAAGGTTATGGTTTGCTGGTTATGATTATGCTATCTGTATGCATGTATCATTTTTGTATTTAAAGTTATAAGTATTGGCTCTATACTGTCTGTATTTTGAACTTGTGCTATGCTTCTGGGTGACACTCCAGACAATTTGGTGTCAGCACTGCCTAGCCTGCTTGATGGCCCATTAAGGACCATCAGCTATACAAGTGACCCATTGAGAGAAGGCAGATACACCTTGTGACTCAGCAAGGCATGCAGGGACATGCCTATGGACAGAACTCTAAGGTTTTTCCATGCCATGTGATGGGGTAGCTTGTTTTTGGAACAAAGGAAGCAGAGGCCACATGGCAAGAGACTATAAAAGGCTGCTGCGTCTCCTCCATCTTGTCTTCAATCCTGCTTCTTACCTCTGGAGGAACTTTGCTACACTGAAGCTCTGAACAAAGGACTGAATGACCCATCCGAGCTGTGGATGTACTCCAGAGACTTGATTTGAGCCTGCAGTTAATTCCATTACTGCTACAAGCCTGAACCAAGAACTTTGCCATTACTGTATGTAATTGATTCCTTTAACCAGTTTTAGCTCTCATCTATATTTCTTTCTTTTTATGAATAAACCTTTAGATTTTAGATTCTAAAGGATTGGCAACAGCGTGATTTGTGGGTAAGATCTGACTTGTATATTGACCTGGGTCTGGGGCTTGGTCCTTTGGGATCGGGAGAACCTTTTATCTTTTACTGGGGCATTGGTTTTCATGACCATTTGTCCCCATAACGAGTGGCACTGGTGGTGATACTGGGAAACTGGAGTGTCTAAGGGAATTACTTGTATGACTTATGGTTAGCCAGCGGTGATCACCTTGCCGAAGCGAAATGAGATGTGTTTGTTCTGATCTGTCTTTATTTCAATGGTGATGGTGTCGATATGGTGTTTACTGACAGGGACGTAATGAAGTTTATCGTAGGTGATGGTGACAAACTCGTTGTTCCTTCCTTGGATGGGGACACAGCATAACAAGGGAATGGAAAAGTCTCCCTAAACTGATTTTCTACGATATCCGTGTACAGATACATGGAGTTGAAACCCCCTGTGATGTCTGCTGAGAAGGGGATATTTTGGACTTTGTGCTTGGGGCCCAAACCCAGAATGCCAAATAGCTTCCCGCCGGTAGAAAATATATAAGGAAAATCGGCAGATTTAAGTCTAACTTTTCTACCCACAGGGTTGTAGTTCATGACCACCTCAGGCAGTCCTGTGTGACGAGCCATGGTATTGTTCACAGGATCCAGTAATTCGGGTATGGACGAGTAATAACCTCGTTGTATAATGAAACTCCACGTCATATCTCCAAAAGTGATTTTGAAAGGGATGTCTTCATTAATAGTGTTCCAGCTGTGCTGGTATTGTATTTCCACTAACCCCAACTCCCAGGCACTCGCAAGATCCAAAGGCTTAATTAGCTGTATTGTAAAGTTCGAGCTGGTGTTTTGGGGAAAAATTGCAGAGCTGGCGTTGCTGGGCAAAATAATGTAAAACCCGCCATCACTCATTTCTCTCTCTCTTTCTCTCTCTGTCTTTGCAGGAGGAATCTTTTTTGTTAGTGTCTAAATGTCACAGAGTTGAGAAGCTTCCACCCAGCTGTTAAATTTATCGCGCCATCCCAACCATTTCTTCAGTAGCTGCTTTTTTCTCCCTTTTCCTTTCTCCACTAGAACCTTTTCAATCCCGTAAATCCTGTCTCGTTTGGGGTTTACTTTTTGTAATTCTTCAGGGTAAAAAGATCCAGTAACTGTCTCACCCTCGTAATCTTTTAATCGTTGTACAGGCCTCTGGCCCCTGGTTAAGGCTTCGTCCACTATGAATATCTCATCGGTAAACATCTGTTCATAACCTTTTTCAAAAGCTCCTTTGGTTTTAGATAGTCTCACTTGGTCGCCTTTTCTAAAAGGGGCAACAACCGGTTTTATTTTAAAACTGTCTTTGTAAACCATTTTCCATACCTTCAGAGAATTTGAAGGGTTAACATCAGTGGGTATAGTTCTGTTAAAGTTCTCGTTGTAACTCTTTATAAAGTCAGGTAACACGTTGCTGTAGCGAAAGGTATTATGGGCTGTAAAATATCTCCACATGCTAATTTTTAAAGTTCTGTTAAATTGCTCCACAACCCCTGCTTTGACTTCATTACTCGTAACAAAATGGTGAACACCATGCTGCTTTAACAATCTGCAAAAAGGTTTGTTTAAAAATTCTTTCCCCCGATTGGTTTGTAATTTTTGAAGCATGCAACCTTCGCTGAAAATAGCTTTAAAGTTCTTGGATACCTCACCGCTCATCTTGTCTTTTGGGCCTAAGGCCCAGGCATATTTGGATAGAATATCTATCACTGTTAAGATGTACTTAAAACCGCTGTTGTGTTTGGAGAATCAGTGCATATCCACCAAATCTGCCTGCCATTTCGCATCCACCTCTGAAACAATGGTCTTGTTTCTTTTAAAATGTATTCGAGCTGGTTTGTGTAGAGTGTAAGCATCCTGGTCTGAAAGCCAAGCTGTTACCTGTCTTCTCTTTAAAGTTTTACTATGCTTTTTGGCCAACTTCCCCAGGGGTGTAATATATTTTCTTTAACAGAGCCATATGCGTAGACATGACTGTTACTTATATTGTCTTTTACTAACATGAGTATGGAGCGGGTAACACATTCACATTGACACATTGAAATAAGTTTTAGTAATCGCCTGGTTTAATACAACCTTTTACAGCTGCCTGTGAAAATGGACACCATGTCCCGTACCATTAGGGAGTGTGAGCTGGTTCATTCCTCCATTTTGCTCTTTTCTGGATTGTCCTCTTGAGATCCCTGTCTCAGGCAGGAGCAAAAATAGCTGACACAGGATAGATTTACCCCCACATAGCTACCGATGTGTAAGTTCTCAAAGGCCTCTAGAAAGGCATCGTCGAGCTGTCGAGAGATTTTCAGAAAAGAAACAGTGTAAGTTCCCACTGTTTGTTTTAGATTTATGTAACCCTAACCCCATCTCACTCACTCACACACACACAAATTCTCTAACATTACTTCTTAATTGTTCATTTACCTGAGCGACGTCTTTTCCATTCACCTTGTCCACCGGTGACTCCCCTGAGCCGTGGTTGCCTTCCTCCATGGGGGTGGACAACGAGAGGCCGTCATGCTCGTTGGTCTTCCTCACGAGCAATTGGGTTCTGGGGTTGGGTTCTGGTGTCTCTATCAATGCTTGAGTGAAAAGGCCCTCATTGGAACTGTCGCTGATGTAGCGCTTTCTCCACAGAAGTCCGAAGGTGCTCAGGACTAAAACAAAGTCCGAAGTTCTCACGGGGGTGGTGAAGGAGTCCATGTTTTCTCTCAGCATTGCCACGATTTCTAAAACACGCATTCTTGGTAAGAGATGGCCTCTTCTCTCCTGCGCTGGGACTTATGGAGTGGTGGTGATGTGCTCTGATTGGGAGAGGGTGGTGGGAGGAGTTCTTAGAGGGGTCACATGACCCTCTTCTTGGCGATTCATCCCGCCCCAGAACCTGCCCTATTTTGGTCAAATCTGCTCTTGGGGTGGTCCTCTGCGGCTGAAAGCCATCCCGATTGATAGAGGGTTGTGGGAGGAATTCTTAGAGGGGTCACATGACCCAATTCCAGACGGGTCACCCAGCCCCAGACTCCCCCCGATTGGTCAAACCTCCTCTCAGGGGTGGTCCCCAGTGGCTGAAACACCTCCTGGTTGGTAAGGAGCAGTGGGAGGAGTTGTTACAGGAGTCACACAACCCATTTCCGGACAGGTCACCCTGGCCCAAAACTCCCCCCGATTGATCAAATCTCCCCTTGGGGCGGTTCTATGGGGGAAAAACCCATCCTTATTGGTAGAGGGCGGTGGGAGTTCTTAGAGGGGTCACATGACACATCTTGCTTCTAGTCATGTGTCTGGCTTGACCCTGGAAGTAATAGCCCCATGGGGCGGGACTTCCTGTGACAAGTGGGAGGGGTTTAAAGGGTCAAGGTGCGGGGACAACGTTTTATTGACCATGGGGTCCATATACTACTCACTAATCATCATTATGTGAATTTGCTTTTATGTTATTTCTCCCATAAGCCCTGAGACATTATGGAGAAAATGATCAAAAGTGTCGACTGATTTTGGGTGCCCAACTTGAGACAACCAGGTCCTCATTTTTCAGAGTCCTTAGCATTATACAGCACTTAGTATGTTCAGAGCACAGCTCCCACTGACTTCAGTTTACAGCAGCGAGTGCTCAGCACTTCTGCAAAGCAGACCCCCACAGTTACAAGTGGGCCACCCATATAATGAGGAACACACAATTAATGACCGCCTGTGACACATTTGGTTTCAGCGACTTGCCAAGCATCACATAGGAAGTCTGTCGCAAAGACAGGGATAGAATCCAATCCCCCAGGGCAGCATTCAATGGCCTTAACATGAGGCCCTCCTTTCTCTTCCTGCAATCTCCTGCCTCATACACTGCACACTTCACAGTTTCTGCAACCAACGAGGCAGGGGTCCTACACAGAACAGCCTCCTTCATGCCACAACCTTGATTCAGAGCACTGTCTAGCATAGACCTAGTTTGACCACTATATTTGGGGGGATAGAGCGCACGTGTACACACACACACACACACACACACACACGCTAAAGCCAGTTCCCTTGACTCACTGACTCTCTCCCCCTGCCTGGGGTGGTTCCTGGGCTGCCGGTGCTGAGGCGGGGACACGATGGCTTAATGGATGAGCCCCAGCTGCTGCCTCTGCCAATGCCCCCCTGCACCCTCCCAAACTATGTCCATGCTGTCTATCCTGTGCATGGAATGAGGCAGGGGGCTCATGGATAAAATAGCTTGTTATCATGTAATTAAAGATGGTATCTTAACGCAGATGTACAAGTGGGCCAAAATAAATTTGCAAAGACAACTTTAATTCTGCCATTTTCTTGTTTTTTACTGCTCAACTTTGCAAACTTAATGTGCCTTATAAGTAAAGCTTTGTGCATAATTTCCTAGGTTTTTAAAAAAGCAAACTGAAAAAACAGAAGTTCCAAGATGCAGAATCATGTTGCCACTCTCAGGTTGCCCCCTATCTTAGTTTTACTCTGACAGTCCGATTTTTGGCTTCTGTGTCCAGGTGCCGTTCAGGGCTGCCAGGTGCCTGGTTTTCTACTGGAAAGTCTGGTCGAAAAGGGACCTAAATGGCACCTGAACCAAAAGTCTGGTTTCCAGAAGGTGGGGGGAGGCACCAGCTCATTAATCTGTGCCAGCCCCTGCTCAGCCGGTGTAGCTTCGTACCTGCAGGCAGGCTCCTTGAAACGATCCAGCGAATGATGAGGGGAGGGGAGGAGTGAGCGACGGGGGGAAGGCCTTGAGAGGAAGAGACAGAGAAGGGGCAGGATCGGAGGAAGAGGCAGAGAAGGGGCAGGGCCTCCAGGAAAAAGGTGGAGCAGGAGCAGGGCCTTGGGGGAAGAGGTGGAGAAGGGCGTGGCCTTGGGAGGAAGAAGCAGGGCAGGGGTTAGAGCCTCGTAGATCCAATTACCAGCCATTAGAAAGATGGCAACCCTTGGGCACCCATATGGGTCATCAGCAGGGTTGGAATCTTTAGATCCACCACAGAAACCACTGCCACTGAGCTAATGGAGTAACTGACAGTAGTATTAGGTTGTCATCCTCTTTGTGGACCAGCACTAGAGGAGGATCAGAACATTTTGTTGGAGGGTTTGACAGACATTTGCTGACAGCGGGGGAACAGCAAAACTCAGGGATACCGGGTTCCATTCCAGGCTCTGGAGAGGTGTGTGTTCTGGTGGTGACAGACCATCCTTCCCCTGTTCCCCCAAACCTAACCTCTTCTGTGCTGCCTCTGCCCTCTGGGATCCTCTTCTGATCTGTTTCTCACTCCCACCCTTGCCTTGAGTTGTCTTGTCTGCCCCAAGCCTCAGTTTCCCTCCCTGGATGCCTCATCCAGTCTCAGGGTTTCTCTCTACACACACTTAGGGTACGTCTAAACTACAGAATTAGGTCGAATTTATAGAAGTCGATATTTTAAAACCCGAATTTATGGAATCGATTGTGTGTGTCCCCACTAAAGAGGGTTAAGACCATGAGGTCGATTGACTGTGTCCACAGTAGCGGGGCTAGCATCGACTTTCGGAGCATTGCATTGCGGGTAGCTATCCCACAGTTCCCGCAGTCTCCGCCGCCCATTGGAATTCTGGGTTGCGATCCCAAAGCCTGATGGGGCAGAAAACATTGTCGCTGGTGGTTCTGGGTACATGTCATCCCTCCCTCCCTCCCTCTGTGAAAGCAATATTTTTCGCGCCTTTTTTCCGGGGTTTCCGTGTTTGCTACGGAAGCCTGCTCAGCTCACAATTACCGTACATCTCCAGCGTACGCCTGGACATTAGGTCTAGTGGGGATTCAGTCACGCTATAATACGGACAGAGGGATAGCTCAGCGTTCTGAGCGTTGGCCCGCTAAACCCAGAGTTGCGAGTTCAATCCTCAAGAGGGCCATTCCGCCTGAGGCTGGCAGTCGCGGGACTACACAGCAGAAGCTCCTTGCCTTCTAGCTGCAGATGGGGCAATATGCCATAAATGGTCGTGGGACCATGCAGCAGATTGTACAATATGATTGGTATTTGTGTGCTCCTGGCTGGTGGCCTATAGTGTGGCTGGCCGGGGGCGCTTGGACATAAATGGGAGTGACCAGAGTGACTCTGGTCATTCTCCTTTTTACGTTTTGTTTAAGAGAGATTCAGTACTGCCTGGAACATGGGCGGAGGGATAGCTCAGCGGTCTGAGCGTTGGCCCGCTAAACCCGGGGTTGCGAGTTCAATCCTTGAGGGGGCCAGGAGATGATGATGGATATCAAGCATATTGTACCATCTGCTGCTAGAAGGGAAGGCGCCTCCTTGCTCACCGCATATTGTACCATCTGCAGCTAGAAGGAAATGAGCCTAACCCTTGCTCCCCCCTCCCTCCGTGAAAGCAACTGAGGGGGGAGCAAAAAATCCTTTCGCGCCTTTTTTCATATGGGCGCCATATTGCTTTATCCATTGTTATCCACCCGCTGCTTCTGCTGCCACTCTGCTGTCCTGCAAACAGCATACCAGGGAAAGCATGGAGCACGATCAGATCACCGCGGCTGTTCTCGCCGTTATGAACACCACGCGCATTGTCCAGGAATATATGGAGAACGAGAACCAGGAGCTGCTAGAGCTACAGCAGGCGAGGAGGCGACAGCAGCACCCTGAGGACAGTGATGAGGACATGGACACAGACCTCTCTCAAAAAAAGCCCCCCCGCAAGGTGGACATCATGGTGTTAATGGGGCTTGTTGATACAGTGGAACGCCGATTCTGGGCCCGGGAAACAAGCACAGACTGGTGGGACCACATAGTGCTGCAGGTCTGGGATGAATCCCAGTGGCTGCGAAACTTTCGCATGCGTAAGGGCACTTTCAGGGAACTTTGTGAGTTGCTTTCCCCTGCCCTGAAGCGCAAGAACACCAAGATGAGAGCAGCCCTCACAGTACAGAAGCGACTGGCGATAGCCCTGTGGAAGCTTGCAACGCCAGACAGCTACCGGTCAGTCGCGAATCAATTCGGAGTGGGAAAATCTACAGTGGGGGCTGTTGTGATGCAAGTAGCCAGGGCGATCACCAAGCTGCTGGTACCAAGGGTTGTGAGTCTGGGAAATGTGCAGCTCATACTGGATGGCTTTGCAGCAATGGGGTTCCCGAACTGTGGTGGGGCGATAGACGGAACCCATATCCCTAGCTTGGCACCGGACCACCAAGCCAGCGAGTACATAAACCGAAAGGGTTACTTTTCAATAGTGCTGCAAGCACTGGTGGATCACAAGGGACGTTTCACCAACATTAACGTGGGATGGCCGGGAAAGGTACATGACGCTCGCATCTTCAGGAACTCTGGTCTGTTTCGGCTGCTGCAGCAAGGGACTTTCTTCCCAGACCAGAAAATAACCGTTGGGGATGTTGAGATGCCAATAGTTATCCTTGGGGACCCAGCCTACCCCTTAATGCCATGGCTCATGAAGCCATACACAGGTAGCCTGGACAGTAGTCAGGACCTTTTCAACTATAGGCTGAGCAAGTGCAGAATGGTGGTGGAATGTGCATTTGGTCGTTTAAAAGCTCGCTGGCGAAGTTTATTGACTAGGTTAGATCTCAGCGAAAACAATATTCCCATTATTATTACTGCTTGCTGTGCGCGCCACAATATCTGTGAGAGTAAGGGGGAGACGTTTATGGCGGGGTGGGAGGTTGAGGCAAATCGCCTGGCCACTGGTTATGCGCAGCCAGACACCAGGGCTATTACAAGAGTACAGCAGGGTGCGTTGCGCATCAGGGAAGCTTTGAAAACCAGTTTCATGAATGCCCAGGATGCTGTGTGAAAGTTCTGTTTTTCCCCTGTAATGAAAAGCCCCGCCCCTTCATTCACTCTACTTCCCTTTACCCAAACCGCCCTGCCCTCCCCCCCTCGATCACCGCTCACAGAGGAAATAAAGGCATTGTTGCTTAAAAATCATGCATTCTTTATTAATTCGTAAAACAAAGAGGGGGAACTATGGGGCTAACTGCCACAGTCTCCCGGGATAGGTGGTGGAGGAAGGGAAGCACCAGGATGGGTGGTGGAGGAGGGGATGAGGGAAGGACAAGGACACACAGCACTTTAAAACTTATTGAATGCCAGCCCTTTCTTGCTTGGACTGTTCTCTTGACTTGAGTGGTTGGGTGCACGGAGGCCGCCCAAACGCGTTCTTGGGCATCTCGGGGATGAGGTTATGGGACTCGGGAAGGAGGGCTGTTGGTTACACAGGGGCTGTAGCGGCGGTCTGGGCTCAGGCGGCCTTTCCTGAACCGTACGCCTTTCCTCAGCCATAAGCCGGAGGATTTCCGTTTGATCCTCCAGTAGCCTCAGAATTGCATCCTGCCTTCTCTCTGCATGCTGACGCCACCTACTCTCTTCATCATGCCACCTGTCCGCGCGATCAAAATCTGCCTTCCTGGACTCCGACAGTGTCTGCCTCCACGCATTCTGCTGGGCAGCTTCAGTGTGGGAGGATTCCATGAGTTCTGAGAACATTTCATCTCGATTCCTTTTTTTTTTACTTCTAATCTTCGCTAGCCTCTGGGACGGTGATGAAGGGGGTGGCGTTGAAACATTTGCAGCTGCGGGAGGAAACAAACGGGAGAGGAGTAGTTTAAAAGACACATATTAGAGAACCATGCTCCAAACATTAGATATCACATGTGCATTTGGTCCAAGGTTGCACTTTGCCTGTTATATTGAGGGTCTGCTGGTTTGGTGTGAGAGATCACACAAGCAGGTCCGGCGGGCAACAGAATTCAGCTTGCACACAGCCATGGTAAGCCACAGTCTATAGGCTTCTTTAACCTTCATAACGTGGGAATGTTTTCAAACAGCAACCCCCTCATTTCCCATAACAAACAGCCTTTGGGCTGGCAATTTAAAACTGGTTGGCAATTGAAAAGGGAGGAGCGGCAGTTTTTGGGTTAATGTGCAACGCGAACCTAATCGAAACCCCCCCCCCACACACAGACACACATCCAAGATGTTCGCTGTTCCCCCTCCCCCCACTGCGTGGGTCACAGCGGGGAAGATTTCTGTTCAGCCACAGGCAAACAGCCCAGCAGGGACGGAGCCCCTCTGAATACCCCCTTAATAAAATTCCCCTATTTCAACCAGGTGACCATGAATGATATCACTCTTCTGAGGATAACACAGACAGATAAAGAACGGATGTTGCTTGAATGCCAGCAAACACCGGTACCATACGCCGCCATGCTTTGCAAAGCAATGATTCCAGACTACGTGCTACTGGCCTGGCGTGGTAGAGTGTGTTACCACGGAGCACAGGATAAGGCTGCCCTCCCCAGAAACCTTTTGCACAGGCTTTGGGAGTACATCCAGGAGATCTTTCTGGAGAAGTCCCCGGAGGATTTCTGCTCCATCCCCGAACATGTTAACAGAGTTTTCCAGTAGCTGTAGCTGTACTGGCCGCGAATTGATCATTAAACACGCTTGCTTATAAAACATGTATTAATTAACAGAGGTACACTCACCAGAGGCACCAGAGGTCCCTTCTCCTGCATCGAGCACGCCTTGGGTGGGTTCGTAGGGTACTGGCTCCAGGGTGACAAAGAGTTCCTGGCTGTCGGGGAAAAGGGCTTCTCCGCTTCCTTGCTGTGTCTGGGCGCTATTTTCAGCATCATTATCATCATCATGCTCCTCTGTGGTTTCTGATGATCCACATACGGAGTCATACCACATGGGTGGGTCAGTGCTGGCTGCACCTCCTAGAATGGCATGCAGCTCATCATAGAAGCGACATGTCTGGGGCTCTGACCCAGAGCGTTTGTTTGCATCTCTGGTTTTTTGGTAGGCTTGCCTGAGCTCCTTAATTTTCATGCGGCACTGTTGTGCGTCCCTGTTGTAGCATCTGTCCTGCATGCCCTTGGAGACTTTGGCATATGTATTGGCGTTTCTTCTTTTGGACCGTAGCTCTGCTAGCACGGTTTCGTCTCCCCATACAGCGATCAGATCGCGTACTTCACCATCGGTCCATGCTGGAGCTCGTCTTCGGTTCTGGGACTCCATCATGGTCACCTCTGCTGATGAGATCTGCGCTCACCTGCAGCTCACCACGCTGGCCAAACAGGAAATGAAATTCAAAAGTTCGCGGGGCTTTTCCTGTCTACCTGGGCGGAGCATTGGAGCTCAGACTGCTGTCCAGAGCGGTCAAATGTTGCACTGTGGGATAGATCCAGGAGGCCAATACCGTCGAATTGCGTCCTCACTAAGCCTACATCGATTCGGCAATATCGATTTAAGCGCTAATCCCCTCGTTGGGGGTGGAGTGGCAAGATCGATTTTAAGAGCCCTAGAAGTCGATGTTAAGGGCTTCGTCGTGTGGACGGGTGCACGGATCAATCGAAATAACGCTAATAAATTCGATCTAAA
This sequence comes from Macrochelys suwanniensis, assembly GCA_033296515.1. Lineage (NCBI taxonomy): Eukaryota > Metazoa > Chordata > Testudines > Chelydridae > Macrochelys > Macrochelys suwanniensis. The sequence continues at coordinate 211,032,123 of CM065775.1, read as the reverse complement.
CTCGTAGTGTAGACCAGGGCTTAGTTAGTGTCAAACTGGGGTGTAAATTTATCTTGCACTAGCCTGCTGTACACTGAGTGTCCATGTGGAGCCTGCGCACTAACATTTCCCTGGTGCTTTCAAACAGTGTATTCTTATCACTTAGCTAATTATAGAGGTACAAAACAAGAATCAAAATCAGTCTGCCTGTTTATAAGCCTTCTCTCACTATGATAGTCTAAGGGCTTATTCTTAGGCTAAGTCCCTTGGCTAAACAGCACGGGCAGCCATAAGCTGGGAAACGAATGGTCACGTCCTCACCAGTCACACTGAAATAAGTTATTTTGGGGCTGTTAAAAAGGTGATCCAATCTGTCACCTCTAGAAAAAGGAAGGAGCCTAGACGATTTAAAGAAAACTTAGCTTGATAGTATCCTGTCTGGCAAGAACTCACTTATTAATAGCTGGGGCGTGAAGTCCTCATTTCTGTGTTGTTCTATCACTGTACTCCCTATTTCCCTATTGTTTGTCTGTATAATATCTGTCTGGTTCTGTGATTGTTTCTGGTTTGCTATGGTTTCTCTGCTGTGGTAAGCTTTACGTCTGTTTACAGGTATTAATTGAAAAGTAGCATTATCATTAGGTTTAACATCTGTGTCAAAATTCTTATCCCCTATACTTAACATTAATACCAAAAAATTTATCACGTATGTGTTTACAAGAATCTTTATGATACCACGTCTTCTGTTCAGATATTCTAGTTTGAGGTTAGTTTGTTCATTACCCATGGTGTCCTTTGACTCTCTCCCATGTAATCAGTCACTAGCTTTTCCTTCCTTCCAGTGTTCCCTTCTGACTGGGCTCTTAATTTAATCATGTTTCTGGCATTTTGATGCCTCAGGGTCTGGCAAGATAGGTGTTTAGGGGGATCCTGCACATTGGCTGGCCCACTGGGGAACGGTCTCCGAACCCCAAGACTGTACATATGCAGAAAATCCAGCTTTCCTTTTTGGGGTTACCCTGTGTGTCAGGGTTCCCTCCCCACTCTGAACTCTAGGGTACAGATGTGGGGACCCGCATGAAAACTCCCTAAGTTTATTTCTACCAGCTTAGGTTAAAACTTCCCCAAGGCACAAATCCTTTGTCCTTGGACGGTACGCTGCCACCACCAAGTGATTTAACAAAGAAACAGGGAAAGGACCACTTGGAGTTCCTCTTCCCCCAAAATATCCCCCCAAACTCTTACACCCCCTTTCCTGGGGAGGCTTGAGAATAATCTCCTAACCAATTGGTTACAAAGTGATCAAAGACCCAAAGCCCTGGGTCTTAGAACAATGGAAAAATCAGTCAGGTTCTTAAAAGAAGGATTTTATTAAAAAGAAAAAGGTAAAAATCCCCTCTGTAAAATCAGGATGGAAAATAACTTTACATGGTACTCAGATTCAAAACACAGAGGATTCCCCTCTAGGCAAAACTTTAAAGTTACAGAAAACAGGAATAAACCTCCATCTTAGCACAGGGAAAATTCACAAGCAAAACAAAAAATAACCTAATACGCCTTGCCTGGCTTACCTACACTTTTTGCAATATTGGAGACTTGGTTCAGGATGGTTTGGAGGAGATGGATTTCTTTCTGGCCCCTCTCAGTCCCAAGAGAGAACACACACACAAACAAAGAGCACAAACAAAACCTTCCCCTACCCCCCAAGATTTGAAAGTATCTTCTTTCCCCATTGGTCCTGTTGGTCAGGTGCCAACCAGGCTATTTGAGCTTCTTAACCCCTTACAGGTAAGGAGGAATTCTAGGCTACCCTTAGCTGTATGTTTATGACACTGTGTTTCCCCTCCCAGCACTGAGTCCTTCCCTGCCCCCTAGAGGGCTGTGATCTGTGCTCTCTGGGCTAGGTGTGTTTACCCTTTGATCAGATGCACCTTTTCCCAGCAGCTTTTTCATAACTGCTCTCTGTGTTTCACCAGCCTGGGGGGGAAAACATCCCCCTTCTCTGTCAGTTGGGTCATTTGTTTTCCCACAGACTACCACCTGGCAATTTCCTGGTCCCAGCTCCTCTGCTGTCACAGGCATTGGAGCTACATCTTGATGTAAAGAGACACAGTTACTTTCCAAAAACTTATCAGAAACAGCATCCTGAAAAACCGGGACCTGGATTGTGGTACCCTCCGCCACCCCTTTCTCTGTCCCTGAGAAGTCAGCTGTGTGACTGCTCCCCTCCAGGAAGTTGGTCACACAGTTCCCTCTCAAAACCTGGGTCATGGGCTGAGTGCCTGGGTGCACAGATGCTGACTCAGCCATTGTGTCCTGGGCATCCTCTCCCACATGACTAGTGAGGAGACATTCCTGAACATTTTGTCATGTTCTTCCCCCAGTTCCCTCCTCTGGACCCCCTCCTAAGACACATTTCTCTGTGCTCTCGAGGAAGGTTTTGATCTGTTGTTCAGCTGCAAAACTCTGCCAGCTAACAATTGTGACAGTTTCCTTAATCACTGACAACACCTCTCCTGCCCCTGCACCTGAGGGCATGTTGACTTCTCCTGGAAAGGTGCTAGTCTCAGCCCTCCCATACTTGGAAGCACACTGCTTCCCTGTATTACTGAGTCACAGGAATCCTCACCCACCTCAGTGGTTTCTGAGATCCCCTGCCCCTTCTCTGGGCTCTCCTCTGGGACACATTTCTCTCTGCTCCCTAGAGCCGGGTTTGTCTCTGATTCAGCGGCAACCTGCTGGCAGCTAACCTGGACAGTTCTCTCCCTGGCAGGCATTACACCCACATCCCTTCCTGATGTGGTATTGCCTCCAGCTGCAGTGCAGGAGTTGGTCTCAACCAACCTTCAGTATGGAAGCATGTGACTTCCCCTAGCTGCAGGAGAATCAAGGAGACTCTCTCCCAATCTCTCAGCAGATCCTGAGAGCTTACCCTTTCCCTTGGGGGTCCTAGCATAAAACTCCCTCCTGCTGCAGGCAAATACTTTAACCTGAGCTACACGGAAAAATATTACCAAGGAGCAGGTCAATTAGGAGGTGTTCCATTACCCCCGCAGTCAAAACACTTTCCAAACCTTCCCACACCACATGGATTTTAGCTAGTTGTACAATAAATCTGCTTTCGCTCACTCACACAATCTCTGCCATTTGGCCAGGTAGCATGCTGGCCTTTGGGACCATGCTCTGCTTAACCAGAGAGATCTGGGCCCCTGTATCCCTCTGCCCCAGGTACTCCCTGCCATTAATTTTGACAACCTTAACATGCTCCATGTCTGGTTCTGCAGAGGCTAATCTCACAAAACCAATATCATAGGTTTCAATTGCTTGAGAGGTTTCTGTGTTGAGGACAGCAGAACTAATATGGGCTATTGGTTGCCTGCTTCCTCCTTGCACAGGGCATTTATTCTTCAGGTGATCAGTGAAATTACACTGATAGCACCTTTTGGGCTCTTCCACTTTTACAGGAGATTTGGGATAGGCGTTACCAATAGATGGATGTTTTTGGGTAGGAGAGTGTTTAGGCTCCCAACCCCCTTCTCTTCCCAGGGGCAAAATGGAATCCTCCCTTCGCACCAGTTTCAAACCTCTCTTTCTGTGGCTTTCCCTCAGTAGACGCCTGAGTCTGTTCAAAGGCATCAGCTAAAAGAGCCATCTCATCCACAGACTTTAAATCTTTGTCCCATAGACACTGCTTTACTTCAGCCTTACATATGCTTAAGAAATGCTCTTGAGCAACAATATCAGCATTCTTTCAAAACTTGCCACCTCTTTACCCCTCCCCCATTTTCCCAACAAATCTTTCATTTTGTTTACCTATTCCTCATTACTCATCCCAATATCCTTTTTAAGATTCCTAAATTTAATTCTATATGTTTCGGGGGTAATCTGAAAACTTCACAAAACAGTATTTTTAAATTTACAATAGTCTAAAGCATCTTCAATAGGCATTCCATTGAATAGATTTTGAGCTTTACCAGTTAATTTAGCAATCAGGGTAGAAACTCTCTTATCATCAGGGATTTCATGTATTACACACAGCTTTTTGAAGGTAGTCAGATATTCAACAATAGCATCCTCTTCACTATATGCAGGACATAAGTGTTTCCTCTTGTGGATTTTTGGAGTGAAGGGAGTCGTTGGGGTCGGAGGGTTCTGGTTCTGCTTCTCTACCAGGTCCAGTTGGTGTTTTCGCTCTCTCTTTCTTCTCTCTCTATTTTTCTTCCATAGCCCTTCTGTGTGCAGCCTCCTCCCTGGCTGCCTCCCTGACTGCCTCTGCCTCCATAGTTTCCCTGGCCATAGATGCTTCTTTGAGCCTCATTTCTGCCTGCCACATTTGAAACTCATGGTCCTTTTCCTTCTCTGCCGCTTCCAGTCTGGCCAGCTCTAGTTTTGTAGCTGCCTCACTGGTAGTCATTTTCATGCTTTCTTGTGCTCATTTCTGTCACCCAAAATAAACAAACAGAAAATAACAGAACTGTGACCTCCTCCTGACTTTCTTAGCCACTGCACTTAAGACACACTTAAAATCACAAATATCAGTGCTTAAAATGTGAACTTCACTTGGAGTAACAAGCTGTACATACATCCTGCCAACTGTGCCACTGTGACGTTCCCTTCTGGTGCTATCTGGACTGGTGATCTGCTAGGCCACTCCAATCCTTGACTCTGGGAGCCAACCTTATCCTGCTCTTCTGTGAGAACCCCCCACTCCTGGGCTGTTCACGCACAGCCTCTGGCATGTAAGCTGTCCCTTGGAGTTTGCAATCGAATGACACTAGCCAAGACCTCCAGTCCCAGACACAACCCTAGGAACCTCCGGTAATGATGCTGGTTCTGGCGGGACCCAACTGAGAGTGCCAATTCAGGACAAATTGCTTCAAGCAGGGCAGTTACAGCCCAAGGCTGGGGTTTTTCCACCTCTAAAGCTAACCAAACCAGCCAGACAGAGAAGACTTTGGTTTTACCCCACTGGTTAACCACAAGTCACCCCAAGCAATTCCCTTAGACATTCCAGTTTCCCAGTATCATCACCAGTGCCACTCATTCTGGGGACAAATGGTTATGAAAACCAATGCCCCAGTAAAAGGAAAAAGGTTCTCCCAATCCCAAAGGACCAAGCCCCCAGATCCAGGTCAATATACAACTCAGATCTCACCCACAAATCACGCTGTTGCCAATCCTTTAGAATCTAAAATCTAAAGGTTTATTCATAAAAGGAAAAAGGTATAGGTGAGAGCTAGAATTGGTTACATGGAATCAATTACATACAGCAATGGCAAAGTTCTTGGTTCAGTGATGAAATAAGCTGCAGGTTCAAATCAAGTCTTGGGAGTGCATCCCCAGCTGGGATGGTGTCACGGAGTGTGGGGGAGTCAGGTCCTGCACCCCTCTTCCCGGGATTCAATGTGACTCTCAGCCAGCCAGTAGAACAGAAGGTTTATTAGGGTTGTCAGGAAAGAGTCCAAACAGAGCTTGTAAGTATGACCAGGACCCCTCAACTGGGCCCTTCTGGGGGGCAGGGAGCTTAGACCCCAGCTCTGGGGCTCCCTGCGTTTCACCACCCAGCTCCAAAACTGACCAAGAGCCAGCCAAACCTCCAGCAGGCTCTTCCCCTCCCCCGGGGCCCCTCCCCTAGCCTTTTACCATTCTCCCAGCCAAAGGTGTCACCTCCCAACCCCCGTGCTGACTCATGTTACAGCCTCAGGTAAAGTCTCACACTCCCGATGCAGCCTTTCCCAATGCAGCCAGCCTCTCAGGTCAGATCCATCTCGCTCTCTACTCCGTCACATCGCTCCCCCCTTCGAGACTGAACTGAGCGGGGTCACTGTGACCAGTGGCCTGGGGAAGTTCAGGGCCCCCTCTCCGGGACAATGCATCCGCTATCAGGTTGGCACTTCCCTTCACATGGACCACGTCCATGTCGTAATCCTGCAGGAGTAGGCTCCACCTCAGGAGCTTGGCGTTGGCCCCTTTCATCTGGTGTAGCCAGGTCAGGGGCGAGTGGTCGGTGTACACGGTGAAGTGTCGCCCGAATAGATACGGCTCTAGTTTCTTGAGGGCCCACACCATGGCCAGGCATTCCTTCTCGATGGCCGCATAATTCTGCTCCCGGGGTAGCAACTTCTTGCTTAAATACACGATGGGGTGTCTCTGCCCCGTTTCATCCTCCTGCATTAACACCGCCCCCAGTCCCATGTCTGAGGCGTCGGTGAACACCAGAAAGGGCTTGTCAAAGTCTGGGTTTGCCAGAACCGGGTCCCTGATCAAAGCCTCCTTCAGTGCACAGAGAGCCCTCTGGCACTCCTCGGTCCAGACCACCTTGTCTGGCTTCCCCTTCTTACATAGCTCAGTGATGGGGGTGGCTATGGCGCTAAAGTGGGGCACAAATCTTCGATAGTACCCCGCCATCCCAATAAAGGCCTGGACCTGCTTTTTGGTTTGGGGAGCAGGCCAGTCCCGGATCACCTCCACCTTGGCTGGTTCTGGCTTTAGGCGGCCGCTCCCCACCCGGTGTCCCAGGTAGGACACTTCAGCCATCCCCACCTTGCACTTCTCCGCTTTTACGGTCAGCCCAGCCTCCCGGAGTCGGTCCAGCACTTGTTTAACCTGGGACACATGGTCCTCCCAGGTCTGGCTAAAGACACAGATATCATCGATATACGCCACAGCGAAGCTCTCCATCCCCTTCAGTAGCTGATCCACCAGGCGCTGGAAGGTGGCTGGCGCTCCCTTGAGACCGAAAGGCAGGGTCAGGAACTCGTAGAGCCCCAGAGGAGTGATGAAGGCAGATTTCAGCCGGGCATCTGCATCCAGTGGCACTTGCCAGTAGCCCTTTGTAAGATCCATGGTGGTGAGGTACCGAGCCCCTCCCAGCTTGTCTAGGAGCTCATCCGGCCGGGGCATGGGGTAGGCATCGGATACAGTGATGGCATTGAGCTTCCGATAGTCCACACAGAACCGGATCGACCCATCCTTTTTGGGGACCAGCACCACTGGCGAGGCCCAAGGGCTGGACGACGGCTGGATCACCCCCAAAGCCAGCATGTCCTTGACCTCTCTTTCCAGGTCCCGAGCTGTCTTCCCTGTGACTCGGAAGGGGGAGCATCTTATAGGTTGGTGCGATCCTGTCTGCACCTGGTGGACAGTCAGATTAGTGCGACCAGGCTGGTTGGAAAACAGCTGTCGGTACAGATGCAGCACCCCTCTGATCTCAGCTTGCTGGGCAGGGGTTAGCTGATCAGAGAGAGGGATTGTTTCTTGGGAGGAACCAGCTCCTGTCTCAGGGAATAGATCTACTAGAGGGTCACTTCCCTGCTCCTCCCAATGTCCACACACGGCCAGCACCACATTCCCCCTGTCATAATATGGCTTCATCATATTGACATGGTACACCCGGCAGTGGTGTGCCCGGTTAGACAGCTCCACCACATAATTTACCTCATTTAGCTGCTTGACAACCTTGAAAGGGCCTTCCCAAGCGGCCTGCAGCTTGTTTTTCCTCACGGGGATGAGAACCATCACCTGATCCCCGGTGGCGTAGGCGCGGGCCCGCGCCGTGCGGTCATACCAGACCTTTTGCTTCCTCTGGGCTCTGGCCAGATTTCCCTTGGCCAGGCCCATGAGCTCAGTAAGTCTCTCTCGGAAGGTCAGGACATACTCCACCACTGACTCTCCCTCGGGGGCGGCCTCCCCCTCCCATTCGTCTCTCATCAGGTCCAGGGGCCCCCTTACCCTCCTGCCATATAACAGTTCGAAGGGCGAGAATCCAGTAGACTCCTGAGGCACTTCCCTGTACGCGAACAGCAGGTGCGGTAGGTACTTGTCCCAGTCCTGCGGGTGCTGGTTCATAAAGGTTTTCAGCATCATCTTTAGCGTCCCATTGAACCTCTCCACCAGCCCATTGGACTGGGGATGATATGCTGAAGCCCAGCTGTGCCGGACCCCACATTTCTCCCACAAGCACCGGAGCAGGGCCGACATGAAGTTGGACCCTTGGTCTGTCAGGACTTCCTTGGGGAACCCCACTCGGCTGAAAATGGTCAGCAGCGCATCCGCCACGGTGTCTGCTTCAATGGAGGATAAGGGCACCGCCTCGGGGTAGCGGGTGGCGAAATCTACCACCACCAGGATGTATTTCTTCCCCGACCGGGTTGTCTTGCTGAGAGGCCCCACTATGTCCATGGCCACCTTCTGGAAGGGCTCCTCTATGATGGGCAAAGGCCTCAAAGCCGCTTTCCGCTTGTCCCGAGCCTTCCCCACCCGCTGACAGGGGTCACAGGACCGGCAGTACTGATGGACAGTTGTAAAGACCCCAGGCCAGTAAAAGTTCTGTAGCAGCCTCTGCCTGGTGCGCCGGATCCCCTGGTGCCCTGCGAGAGGGATGTCATGGGCCAGGTACAGTAGCTTGCGGCGATACTTCTGGGGGACCACCAGCTGCCTCCTGATCCCCCATGTCTCCATCTCACCGGGGGGAGCCCATTCCCGGTACAGGAACCCCTTCTCCCACAGAAACCTCTCCTGGCAACCTCTCCACATGGTCTGTACCTCCCTGCGGTCGGCCAGGTCCCTGAGCTTCCGCAAGGAGGGATCTCTCTGTAACTCGGCCTGGAACTCAGCCGCTGGGGAAGGAATGGGAACCTGTTCTCTCGTGCTGTCTGTGTCTGAGGCCGCAGCCTCTCTGCGCCTGGTCCTGGGGTACTCCCTCCCCACTGGGCCAGGGTCTTGCGCCCCGTGCAAGGCACCCTCTCCGAGGCCCGGGCATAGCGCCCCTTGCCGGCTCTGGCTACGGGTCACGACCAGGGTATCCCGGGATTCACTGGGCCAGTCTTCTAGGTCCCCCCCCATCAGTACCTCAGTGGGCAAATGCTGGTGCACCCCTATGTCCTTGGGGCCCTCCTTGGCCCCCCATTTCAGGTGTACCCTCGCCACGGGTACCTTGAACGGGGTCCCGCCCACCCCTGTTAGGGTCAGGTAGGTGTTGGGTACCACCCGATCTGGGGCCACCACCTCGGGCCGGGCCAGCGTCACCTCCGCGCCCGTATCCCAGTATCCAGTGACCTTCCTCCCATCTATCTCCAGGGGAACAAGGCACTCTCTCCGAAGGGACAGCCCCGCGCCCACCCTATAAACCGAGAACCCTGAGTCCGGAGCATCCAGCCCCCCCGAGGAGCTGGTCTGGGGCCTTCCTCCCTCCGGAGCCGTTGATAAGCTGCCAGCCCCCCTCTTCTGGGCTGTCGGTCCCTCATCTGGCTGGGTCCCTACCCAGTTAACCCGGTGTGGGTTTGGTCTGCTCAGTCTGTCTCTGATCTTGGGGCACTGGGACCGTACGTGGCCCCTCTGGCCGCAGTGATAGCAGCTCATGTCCCGTTGGTCCCCTCGAGCAGGTCGGTTGGTTCTGATGTCGGAGGTTCCCCTCGGGAGGGGGTTCTCCCTATTTCCCCTTTGGGAGGTCCCATGCTGCCTCTCTTGCTGCCTCAGGGTGGGCCTGCTCCTTTGGGATTCCTCCCTGCCACCCCTTGACCGACTGTTCATGAACTCGTCGGCCAGCCGCCCTGCGTGCTGTGGGCTCCCTGGATTTTTGTCCATCAACCATAGCTTCAGGTCTGATGGGCACAGTTCATACAGTTGTTCTAGTACGAATAGTTCGAGCAGGTCCTCCATAGTTTGGGCCCCAGCGGTCCACTTGCGGGCGTATCCATGTATCCAGTTGGCCAGTTGTAGGTACGTGATCTCAGGGGTTTTTCGCTGATCCCGGAACCTTTGACGGTACATCTCGGGAGTCAGCCCAAGCTCGCAGAGCAGGGCCTTTTTGAACAGTTCATAGTCCCCAGTCTCCGTCTCTTTCATTCGGCCGTACACTTCCAGGCCTGCAGGGTCTAGTAAGGGGGTGAGATACTGGATCTTGTCTGCAGGGTCAACCTTGTGCAACCTGCAGGCATTCTCAAAGGCCGCCAGGAAGCTGTCTATGTCTTCCCCTTCCTTACGCCGGGCCAGGAAGTTACGATCAAACTTCCCTGTAGTCTTGGGTCCCCCCTCACTCACCGCAGCCGGGGCCTCACTGCTCCTCAGTCTGGCCAGCTCCAGCTCATGCTGGCGTTGTTTCTCCTCATGCTGGCGTTGTTTCTCCTCATGCTGGCGTTGTTTCTCCTTCTCCTCCAGCTCATGCTGGCGTTGTTTCTCCTTCTCCTCCAGCTCATGCTGGCGTTGTTTCTCCTCGTGCTGACGCTGCTTTTCCCGTTCTTCCCGCTCCTCCTTCAGTTCCTGCTGCCTCAACTCGAGCTCTTTCAGTTTTATCTCCCTCTCCCAATCCAGCCGCCTCCACTGCTGGGATGGGGAGCTCCTCCGGGAAGATCCCCTGCTGGCCGCCGGGGTCAAGGTGCCCTCGGTATTTGCTGGGCTTTCCCCAACCTCTCCCCTGGGCAGAGGCGAGAGGGGTCTTGGGATGTCCTCAGCAGCAGTCTGACCCCTCCCAGCCAGGTCGGGCCCTGGGGCCCATGCTGCGTCTGTCGGGCGGCTTCCCCCAGGGACAGGGATCGGGTCATCCAAGCGATCCTTCTCCTCCAGCTGCGCAATCAGCTGGTCTTTGGTGGACTTCCCAATGCGCAGCCCCCTCTGCCTGCACAGCTCCACCAGGTCGTTCTTACGGCGCTTAGCATACATCTTCCTGCTAGCCACTCTCAGGCCTGTGCGGTCTTGGTCCCCACGGCTTCCAGGAGGAACCCCTAGTGTGCCAGCCCTTCTCACTGGTCACACCCTCAGGGTTAAGCGTAGCTCCTCCGCCCCCCGAAACCGCTTCTCTCTGCCTCTTCAGCAACCTGCTCCCCGTCAATCCCCCTTCGTTGTACTGCTCTCCAGTCACTTACTGCAGGAAGTGCCGTTCATGGGGTGCAGAAGATCCCACCGCTGCCACCAGTTGTCACGGAGTGTGGGGGAGTCAGGTCCTGCACCCCTCTTCCCGGGATTCAATGTGACTCTCAGCCAGCCAGTAGAACAGAAGGTTTATTAGGGTTGTCAGGAAAGAGTCCAAACAGAGCTTGTAAGTATGACCAGGACCCCTCAGCTGGGCCCTTCTGGGGGGCAGGGAGCTTAGACCCCAGCTCTGGGGCTCCCTGCGTTTCACCACCCAGCTCCAAAACTGACCAAGAGCCAGCCAAACCTCCAGCAGGCTCTTCCCCTCCCCCGGGGCCCCTCCCCTAGCCTTTTACCATTCTCCCAGCCAAAGGTGTCACCTCCCAACCCCCGTCCTGGCTCATGTTACAGCCTCAGGTAAAGTCTCACACTCCCGATGCAGCCTTTCCCAATGCAGCCAGCCTCTCAGGTCAGATCCATCTCGCTCTCTACTCCGTCACAGATGGGTCATTCAGTCCTTTGTTCGGAGCTTCAGTTTGTAGCAAAGTCCCTCCAGAGGTATGAAGCAGGATTGGAGACAAGATGGAGATGAGGCAGCTGCCTTTTATAGTCTCTTCCAGGTGTAAGGACACCTTTTTGTCCTTACTGTGGAAAATTACAGCAAAATGGAGTCTGGAGTCACATGGGCAAGTCCCTGCATACCTTGCTGAGTCACAAGGCATATCTGCCTTCTTTCAATGGGTCAGTTGTATAGCTGATGGTCCTTAATGGGCCATCAAGCAGGTTACCAGAGCTTGAGACCAACTTGTCCGGGGTTTCACCCAGAAGCACAGCACAAGTTTGAAATACAGACAATATAGAGCCAATATTCATAACTTCAACTACAAAACTGATACATACATATAAATGGCATAATCATAACCACCAAACCATAACCTGGTCTTAGACACCTCATTTGACCCCTTTAAATAAGATTTGGTGACACTACAGGACCTTGGTTGCAACAATGATCTATACGGTCCTAGTTATTGTCAATAACATCACACCTCCGTCTTGCAGTGTCCAGTTATGCCCTTTGGATGCTGCAAGCTTATATGAATTCATGAATTTAAAAGAGAAATTGATATGTACCAGGCTTGTTCTCCCAAGCGGAGTCTCTGACATGGTTCAAATCAAGCGCACTGCTTCAGGTAGAATAAACAACCAAATTTATTAACTACAAAAGATAGATTTTAAGTGATTATAAGTCAAAGCATAACAAGTCGGATTTGGTCAAATGAAATAAAAGTAAAACAAATTCGAAGATCATCTTAACACTTTCAGTGCCCTTACAAACTTAGATGCTTCTCAGCTCAGGCTGGCTGGTTGCCCTTCAGCTAGGCTCTCCCCTTTGATCAGCGCTTCAGTCACTTGGTGGTGGTGTCTGTAGATGGAGGTGGAAGATAGAGAAGAGCATGGGAAACGTCTCTCCCATTTATCATGTTCTTTCTTCCCTCTTGGGTTTGCCCCCTGCCCTCGCTTCAGGGTCAGGTGAGCAATACCTCATCGTAGTCCCTGACTGATGAAGGAAGGGGCATGAATCACTCAAGAGTCCAACACATCATTTGTTGCTGCACAGGCCATTGTCCTTTGTTCCTGTGAGGCTGGGCTGGGTTTGTCTCATACATGCCCTGATGAGGTGTGAACTTCCCCTCTGTTTCTGGAGAGTTTTGCCTGGGCTTGTTTTAAGCTGTGAGGACACATTTTCAGACTCATAACTATAAACATGGAATTACAGCCTACATCATTACTATAACAACAATGCTCAGTGCATCGTGAGCCTTCCGAAGAGACCCAACATGACAAACTTTGCATTGGATACCACACAATCATATTATAAGGATGAACATGGGGGTGCAGGGTGTCCCCCCGAGATACAGAGTGTCACAGAGGGTGGAAATTATCGAGGCATTGCCTTGCTATCTACAGCAGGGAAAATTCTTGCCTGTATCCTCTTAAACCTATTACTTTCCCTTGTTGAGGAAATATTGCCGGAATCTCAGTGTGGTTTCAGTCCATCCCGCAGGACAACAGACATGATCTTCGTTGCCCACCAAATCCAGGAAAAGTCCTGGGAGCAAAATGAGGACCTGTACATGGCATTCATCGATTTGACAAAGGCCTTCAACTCTGTCAATCGTGAAACCCTGTGGAAGGTGCTGGCCAAATTTAGATGCCCTCCAAAATTTATTAAGCGCCTAAGGCTTCTTCATGATCAGATGACTGCTAATGTTTTCTGTAATGGCCTGGGAATGGACCTTTTCGTCATCAAAACTGGGGTTAAGTAAGGCTGCATTATCACCTCAACCGTGTTCTCCATCTATTTAGCAGTCATTTTGGTACTCGTTAAAGATCGGCTCCCCACTGGAGTTGACATTCAATAGAGAATGGAAGGGCGGCTTTTTAATCTTTGACGTTTCCGCTCAAAGTCCTCAGGGTGTCCATTACTGACCTCTAGTATGCTGATGACTGTGCCATCCTTGTGCACACTGAGAATGACCTTCAGTCCACGCTGGATTTTTTTGCACAAGCTTACTGAAGCCTACGACTCTCACTCAATATCGAGAAGACTAAAGTGCTCCATCAGCCTGCTTCAGGTCTTGCATATGACCCACCAAAAGTTACCATCAAGGGACTAACTTTGGAGACTGTCAAGCACCTCTGCTAACTCGGTAGCCAACTTTATCAAAATGCAAAAATCAACAGTGAGATCCAGCACAGGATCCAGTGTGCAATAGATTCTTTTGGGAAACTTCTCCAATGCATTTTTACAGACTGTGACCTACGACAGGACACCAAGATCCAGGTCTATGAGACAATTGTTATTCCTACATTCCTTTATAGATGCGAAACCAGGGTGACCTATCGACAGCAGCTCAAGAGTCTGGAGAACTACCACCAACGATGCCTCCAGAAGATCCTTTGCATCAAGTGGGAAGATTGCTGCACTAACCCCAGCATCCTCATTGACTCTAAAGTCACCAGCATTAAAGCAATGATCCTCACTCACCAACTCCGCTGGGCTGGACATTGTGTGTGGATGCCAGACTCTCACCTCCCAAAACAGGGCCTCTAACTCTCAGCTCACCCATGGTCAGAGATCCTCTGGTGGTCAGAGGAAATGCTACAAAGACACACTGAAAAGGTATCTCAAGAAAACTGATGTAGACATGACAAGCTGGGAGGAGCAAGCCACTAACCGATCTCAATGATGCCACATCCTCCAACAGGCAGTGGCCTGCTTCGAGGAGAAGCGCCTCTCCCTTGAAGTTAAAAAGAGAGAGAGAAGGAAGGAAAAAGAAAGAACTTTCTCCCAGCAGGCAGCTGACACATCAGGCAACGTCTGTATCTACTGCTGGCAGATCTATGGTTCCAGGATCGGACTCCTGAGTCGTCTCAGGAACCATATCTAAATCTGTGGTAGAGATCATCCTCAAATTGAGGGATTGCCGATGATGACGATGCTGCTGCTGCAACCAATGAGGCTGTGGGGTTCCAGACAACAGCCTCTTTCACTGTGCATCCCTGATTCATTCCTTGGGCACCATCCAGCCTGTGCACTGACTGAAGCAGGGGACCTTGGCAGAGGAGAATGCTTTGGCAAAGTTTGGTATTAATCCAACCAGAAATGAAAAGTGAAAGCTGGACGAGAAGGGGTTGAGAGACACAAGGTGGCTGAGGTAATATTTTTTATTGGACCAACTCCTGTTGGTGAAAGAGACAAGCTTCTGAGCTTGCACACAGCTCTTCTCTGTAAGATCAAAAGCTTTTCTCTCTCCCACAGAAGTGGGTCCAATAAAAGCTATTACCTCACCCACCTTGTCACTGATATCCTGGGACTAACACACCTACAACAACACTGCATAGAAGAAGACAACTGTCACTTTTTGGAAAGTTTTCTAGTAGTCTGTCAGGACAGCATCTCTCAAAAATCGCTTGGTGCAGAAACGTCACAGTTCCCGTATGTGTGTGTTCTCAGTGATATCAAGTGCACAGGGCAGTTTGTAGATGGCTGACTGGTTATTTCTGGAATAATTCTGAATTGGCCCAATCCTGAGTCCTTTATTCTGCTTCTACTCAGTCTGTACAAAGCAAACTCACATTACAGGCAATCGCTGACTGCCTGAGTAAGGAACCCTGGGTTTGGCCCTATGAGCTGGCCCTGCACCTCTATCCAGGGAAGACAAGACTTAGTGACGATATTATTCCTACTAAATGTTAAGAAGAGAGAAGTTAAAAATAAAATGTATAATGGGTCTGTAGCTGTAACGTTAAGTATTCAGTTACAACAATATGATATTCCCATGCAGGCTAGGGTCCAGGTATATTTTTGGCTGATTTTCTGTGCTACACTTGATCTACAGGGTATCAGACAGAGATTGTGAAATTTTCTATTACTGGTTGGTCCAAAATGTGAGAAGTAACAGAACAGACAGGGGAGTGCTCTCGCTTAATTATAATTCTGGCCATGCTGTGAGAATCTGCCCATTCCTTGGTCACCCTATGAGGATGGCAAAGGGGCTACATAAATGCCCCACCCTCTGTACCTCTGCGGTTGGGTGTCTGGGTCTGGATTTTGGCACGAGTCTAACATTTTCAAAAGTGCCTCAGCGACTTAAGAGCCAACCTGACATTTTGCTTTTCCATTTTCTCTCGTATCTGCATTTTTAGACCCATACACAGTGAAAGGGAAAGGAAAGACGTGGCACTGAAGCAACTAGAAATGAGATAAGGAAAACGCTTCACAGACACACAGGGGGATCCTCAATGGCCAGGGACATGAACAGTAATAATTACAGCTCAATAATAACAATAATTACAGGACATGCTCTGGGTTCAAGCCTTTTTGTCTCAGGGGATTTGCCTTTCAGGACTGAGCTGGCTGATTCTTACCTGAACAGGTCACTCCAGCATCCTCTCCATGACCGCAGTCACTGTTACCCCAGCCCCTGTTCCCACAGTGCCGGAGAGCAGACTCAGTACCATCACAGGCAACGTCATCCAGCCAAATTTGTCCAGATCTTGCTCCAGAATGAGCATTGTGATGGGCACTGACAGCAGCTCCACATCCCAACTGCTTACAGACAGCCCCAGCATCTGCCATATCCCAGCCGTCATCACACACCATTCCCCACTGATCCTGGTGTTTAACCTCCACTCTCCCGGCACAGGGGCTGCCTCCATTCACCAGCCTCAGCTCATCAGCACCTTCAAAGAGAGACACAGAGCAGGGTCAGAGTGAGCAGGGAGCCCCCGCTCCAGTCTTATCACAGCAGAGTCCGCGCCCGGCAGCAGGGGATCCGCGCCCAGAACCAGGAGAATGGGACATGCCCAGAGCTGCCTCATGGCGCCACCTGATCCCATCTCAGGGCCTCACACTCAGGGCTGTCAGTGCTGCAGCTCTTGCCATTTTATCCCCACTCTGGCGATTTGGGGTGTTTTCACCTGTCTCGTGAGAACACGATGAAAGGCGCCAACTCACAGAGTTTCCCTTATTCCAAATGGCGCCATCTCCTGTCACTGACACTGGGGCTGAATCCAGCGAGATGCCACCATCTCCCTACAGTCTGTCGGCATGTGGGCGTGAGGTCGCCCTGAGTAAAGCTGGCTGCCACTTCCCACTAAAGCCCATGGGGAACACGGCTGTCTCTATGTGGCTGAGGGGGATGGAGAGGACCCAGGGACTGTGATGGGCAGCAGAGACCCAGTGAAAGGAGGATGGGGAGAGTGAGGGGAGCAGGGCCCTGCAGGGACAGGAGGCAGATTCAAGGGTTGCAAGGGAATGGGGTAAAGACAATGAGTCTCGGGGAGGGAGGGATGGGGTGGGGATTCTGGAGCAAGGGGAGGAAGGAGGGTGTGGAAGGGACAGAGGGGACGTTGGTCTGGAAAGGGTGTCAGGAAGGGGAAGGAGCAAGAAGGTGGGTCTGGAGTTGGGGTGGAAAGTAGGTTGGAAAGCGGGGGCAGGAGGGAGAAGTGGGGAGTGGAGGGGTGTCTGCAGTGGAGGTTAACAGGGAGGCAGGAGATAGGGTCAGAAAGGAGTGGAGGGGAGGGGACGGGGATCTTAAATTGGGGCAGGATGGAGGAGCGGAGATGGTGCACAGGGTGGTCTGGACGGGGAGCATGGAGCTTGAGAAGGGGGCAGGACGGAGGGGAGGAGAAGGGGGTTTAGAGAAGGGGCATCTGCATGGGGAGAAGAGGGGGTCTTATAAGGGGGGAAGGAGGAAGGAGGGGTGCAGAAGGGTGATTATGTGTTGCTGGAGGAGTGAGAGGGCTCAAAGCAGGCAGCAAGAGGGTGAGGAGGAGAGGGGTGTGGAGCAGAGGATGGGAGGGAAGGGAGGTACCTGGAGCAGGGGCATATGAGCTAGTATTGGGGAGGATGGAGGAGTCGGGATGGACTAGGGGGTTCTGGAACAGGGGGACAGGAGGGAGTATTGGGGCGGGGAATGGAGTCTGGAGTAGGCAGGGGAAGGAGAGAAGAAGAGATGGGGAGGACAGGGGAGGGGGCTCTAGAATGGGGACAGAGCTTTCCAGTCTCAGGCAGAGATGTTGCGAGGTGGGGTGGCGGAAGCCAGGGAAGTGTTGCTGTTTACAAATGTGTAAATCAATCCTAGTTGTTTATGGTGACACTGTAGTTGATGTCAATGGTTGATGTCAGTGTGAAGGTCTCCAGTGTCTCTGTCTGTAATTTAACACCTCAACAGTAACAGAAGTTCTGTGTGTGAGTGTGAACCATTAGCTCAGTGGCTGTGAAGCTATTTCTCAGCCAGTCCTTCTTCTGTCAGAGAAAATGAACCAGGAGGGGAGAGTGAAGGCAGTGCTGGGCAATGGTACGGCAGTTCCCCCTCTCAGGGATGAGGGGAGGGTAAGCGCAGTCACCAGCTGAGCAGCCAGGGGGAGTTGTGCAGTTTGGGTGCATTAAAAGGTGACTTTTCAGCCTGCGATTCTCACCCCCGCTCTGGCAGAGGAGTAGAGGGGGGTTCTACAGTCCAAAGACAGACTGAGAAACCAGACTGGATGGTTTTTATAGTCTCATGGTTTTTGATCTGTGGTGCGATTTCAGGCCAAGAGCAGCTCATGGGGATTCAGCTAAATCGATGGGGCGCAGGATTGAGCTAAACCGCAATGGCCTCTCCTGGACTGAAATCGACGCACCCACATGGACACTAGCGCCACAAGCTCCAACACTCAGAAAAGGAAAGTGGTGCTTAAAAGGAAAGTAGCTACCTACACATTTCTCTCTTCCACTGGTCTCCATAGGTGCTGGAACTAGGGGTACTGGGGGTGCTGCCGCACCCCTTGGTTTGAAGTGGTTTCCATCATATACAGGATTTACAATTTGACTAAATGGTCTCAGCACCCCCACTATACAAATTGTTCCAGCCCCCCTGGGCCTCCATTCTCTTCTCTCCTTAATACTTGGCCTCTCTGCCCTGCACAGGCTGCTCCTTCCCCAGATGAGCAGCAGACTCTCCCTGCCATTGACTTTTCCCCCAGTAGCCAGCTCTGAGTTCCACCCGCTGCTCCCAGTTGTCTCTAGTGCTGTTTACATCTCTGGGGGTTGTGGAGAGGCAAAGCTGGCTGCTGGGAGAGAGGCAGATAACAGGGAATGTAAGGAGAGGTCACTGGGATATAGGCTAAGAGAACTCGTCCCCAGGACAGGGTTTGAATACCCAGGACTGTCCCTGTGACTGGGAGCAAGTATGGGAATCATTATAGTGCCCATGAGTTACGGCTACATGTCGAGTGCCACTGTGACGCCCAGAACAGGCTGGTTGCAGCTGTGGCTGGCTGAGCCAGGGACACCACATTTATGGAGCCTTCATGGAGCTCAGAGAACAGTGCAGTTCACACAGTACGTGGCCAGACCATCCCGCTCCTTCAATGCCAAACAAATATAAAACACTTCTTTTGCTGCAATCCACAGGGAAGGTTATCCAGGTGCTGCTTTGTTCAGTCCAGTCCCAAAGAAAACCCCTTGGGCCTGGTCTGCACTAGGAAAAAAGGGACTTTTTTTTCAATGGAGTTAATTCAGCGATGTTCACTTGTGGCAGGACCCAAGGCTGTAACTGCTCTAGCTAAGTGCACACACAGTTCTGTTTCTCTGCACACAGTAGAAACTAACAACAGCTGACAGTTTCAATGCTCAGAAATCCCCCAGCCTGCCCCTCCAGCGAGCTCCAACAGGCTTTGTTTCTTTGCTCCCTTCCAGGCTCCCAGTCACAACTCCTTCTCCTGGCTTCTCCCTCCAACCGACATAGTCTGATGCCAGTATCCTAGCCCCTGCATTGGTAACAAGGGAAACCCCTGGCTTAGCTCTGCGCTGCCCATGTGCTCAGTGTCTTTTTCAGTAGCCCCCACTGTCTGCGGCTGTTTTAACTACATAAAGGATCTTTATTGATCCATCTGTTGAGCCTAAAAGAGAGTGCTTGGCCCATCCATTGGCTTTCATGAGATCTGTGATTGCCTTTGAACTGAAGACTCCTTGATTGCAGCCATCAGCCCCTCTCTGGATGATCAGGGCCGGATTTCAATTAGGCACAGTAGTGTCTATGGCGCATTGGCGTTGTAGGGGCATCGAGGGTTGTCAAGTATGTGATTTTCTAGCTGTCAGTTGCCGGGTTTTTTTAGCAGTTGTGATTTGTGGTATTTTGGGCTATTTTACTGCCCTACTGCTGCTGCCCGCACTGCTCAGGAGTTCTTGGGAAGGAGGGACGCTCCTGATCTGCCCCGCTCCCTGCCGAGACGCCCCACAAGCCCCTTGTCTCACGTCATTTCCCATCACCTTAGGTGATATTTGCAGCATGTGCAGAATTCTTGTCGGAGGGAGGCAGAATTTTTTTCCGGCAGGAAATGTGCTGCAGTTTTCTCCCACCAGAGGCTGCTGTGGCGCCAGAACAACCTGAACTGACTGAGGCTGACTGGTCTGGGGGGAACAGCAGCAAACACCTAGCAGCCGGGTGGTGGGTGCATTTTTTCCTCAAGTGAAATGTCACAGCAGCCTTCTTGGAGCCAGGTTAGGAGGCAGAGTGGGCCACACAGAACTGCTGGGGTCACAGGCTCACATGGGGATGCGGGGGGGGATCCAGGCAGGGCCACATGGGGAGGGGAGGGGGCACTGAAGATGCTGTGCCTAGAGGCGCATAAGGTGTCAATCCGTCCCTGAGGATAACAATCCCTTTTGCATACGGAACCTATCTCATATTTCCACTAATTCTATGGCCCAACTTGGAATAATGACCCAAACGCAGCACCCTGAACCATGGGGAAGTTCAGATCTTGGTCTGGGAGTGAAACTCGCAGCTTTGGTCCATCCCTGATATTTTCTCATTTGTTTGCCTGGACCCCACATAATTGTACAAATTTGTTTTTCCACACAATCGAAATAGGTCAATAATTGTGAAACATGATCTTCTGGCAAAGACTGACCTGGCCTCTACTCCGGACTCAGGGAGGAGAATTGGGGCACTGAGGGAAAGGAAAAAGTAGCTACATGGTGATCTCCCCTACCTTGTATACTCCCCACTGTCACTCTGTCTGCATCATGTGAAACATACTCAAATTTCCCATAGAAAATAAAAACTTTCTAGAGGATGATGCACATCAGTCCAACAAAACTACACTGAGCTGAACATGTGCTTGGCATCATTATCGGACACTCTCCACAAATAACTGCGCAGTCATTTATCCCTCCCCGGGCGTCACTATAGAATTCTCTGCTTTTTGGTCATGCACAGCTGTGTCATGGGCTCTAACCCCAGCACATTATATATGAACTTCTTGGGAATTTGAAATATAAACTCCAAGTAACCTGATGGACAGGCAGTTTGCTCAGGTTTCCGGGTTCCAGCTCCCTAATCACCACATATTTACTGAGCTGTCTGTGAAATATACACTAGGGCAGGATTTTCTGTAAGACAATAATTTAGGCTGATATTTCTGATTATCAACATCAGTGTCAGTTTCTCAGGCCGGTGCAGCAGCACATCGGGTTCCCATGAACCAGCTACTGCTGAGCAGTTCACGGCCCTGCCAGTCACATGGATCATTCTCATTCTGTTAACCCCAGCCTAACAGGTTCCAATCACTGTAACATTTGAACTGTAGCTGGGCCCACATTAGATTGGAACCTTATGTGTAATCAGTTTTGGAGTCTTTGGGCCAGAGCCACTCCCTGAATTGCCCCAGCACATGCTGCTGTAACCCATGGTCTGTCCCCCACCCCGCACTGGCATTAAGTCTGCCTGCAGCTGGGACGCCGCTTGGCAAAGAGCCTGATGCCCCCTCTGTGCTGGAGGGAATGAAACCAATGTGGCCGTGAGCTGCACTGATACAGCACCTCTGCCATGCAGAGGTCGGGCTCCTCTAGGCTCCAACTAGGACTCAAAGCTTCTCTGCTCCAGCAGAATCCCTTGTGGAGGGAGGCAGGGCTCCTCAGGATAAATCTTCCTTCTGTCAGAGCTTCCAGTACCCCCATGGGCACAGGGCATTACATACTTCACCCCAACACACACAAACACACACCCCTGTGTGGTAGGAATCAACTCTGGGTTTATTTGGATAAATGCTGCTCGCCTCAAACTTGCAGAACTTCTGCTGGTTTCAGTGAGTGAATGGGGGATTGTGGAGCCAGGACTTGGCCCTTGGAGCTGTTGGATTCTGGACCAAACAGACATTCCTGTGGGATCCCAAATTATTGATGTATTTATTGGGATTTAAGATACTAAAGTGATGCCCAGACAAGACTGTTGGCACCCGGACGGCATTGATAACACACTCAAATCCATGCAGCATTAAGTGTCCATTTCAATAAGATCTCAGCCAGCCAGACACCTACAGAAACTCCTTCCCAGCCATTTCTCATTATGTGACGCATGGCGTCAGTCCTTCCCACCCTCTCCTCAAGCGTCTGTTGCAATGTGCCCAGAAGGTCACCTAATTTGGGCTATTTTGACCCAAAGGGGAGAGCAAGTTCCAGCATCCTGGAGCCCTCAGAGAGAGCAACGCTGCCAGCCACCCCTCTCCTTTATAAAAGGGGGAACCAGCTCAGGCACCCCTGATGACCACAGCTCTGGCCGTATGGCATGGGGAGAGAGGTGATCCCTCAGGGAGGCTGGTCCCAGGCCACTTAGGACTTTATAAATCATCACCAACATCTTAACCTCCACCCAGAGCTGAGCAGCCAATGCAGATCCTGCAGCACAACTGTAACGTGCTCCCAGCGAGAGGTGCTGCTCAGTGAGTCGCTGCCATTTGCACCAGCTTCATTCTCTGAATGGTTTTAAGGTGCAGCCCCACACAGAGGTCACTGCAATAGTCCAATCTCAAGGGAACAAAAGCCTCAGTAACAGTGGTAAGGTCCAATCCCAAAAGGAAAAGTCCCAACCTCCAAGCCCAATGCAGACGGTAAAAAACTCACTGTAAAAGTTACCACCCTAGTTTCAGTTAACCCAGCTCCCCAGGTGAAACACAGAGGAGACTTACCTGCTAGGTCCTCAGTGGTGAGGAGAAGAAGCCACAGCACCGGAGCGGAGAGATGTCCCTTCATTGCCAGCCTGACTTGCTGCCCCCTCCTCACACTGCACTGGCTGCACCTAAACACCTGCCAGGTCTCCTCTGTGTCTGACAAGTGATAACAAAGCAGTGGAAGGAAAATATATAGATTCAGAGGCTGGCATCAGCTGCGAGAAGGAACCAATAGCAAAACCCTCTGCCTTTTTAGTTATTATCAGTGGTTTTATCTGTGAATGTATGCAGCTAAAACATCCAATAAAACTTGAAAGCAACAAACATCACCATATATGAATAGGGTGACCAGATGTCCCGATTTTATAGGGACAGTCCTGTTTTTTGGGTCTTTTTCTTATATAAGCCCCTATTACCCCCCCACCCCCTCTCCTGATTTTTCACATTTGCTGTCTGGTCACCATATATATGAATGATGAGCCCTTTCCTGATGTCAGGTTTACCACAGCCTCAGGTCATTGGGTAACCCCCAATCTCCGGTGCGGAAAGGAAAAGTTCCGCACAAATTGTATCTGTGCTGTTTCTCACCCCGGTAGATTCTATATTGTATTAAATATGAATTGGAAACATTAGAGGCAGGTTATTTTATAAACTAGGAAAGAAATCCCTTGTGCCAAAGGTGATCATTACAAGCCCAATTCCCAGTATAGGACATGCCCAATTGTAGACAAGAACAAGTCACTAGAACCAGGTTGAGCCACTCAGATCAGCTGTTGTACAAGAGGAATTACCCAGCACCACTTGTAAAATTGGTATTTCTAGTAATAGACCTTGGGGTTTCCTGCCTAGACAATGATTCTTAGTAGTAGAGACTGAGCTTAGGGCTTCCTGAGTAGGCCATGACTCTCTCTTGCAATAGCAGGATGTCCTGCACACATCATGATCATCAGTGCTGTCAGTAGGGAGTGGGCTCCTTGGAAACAAATTTACTTGATTCATGGGACAAAGACAATGAAAGGAACAGGTACAAGGCAAAGGGCATATAGCACAGAACAATGGCTGGCTGGCACCACACCTACCTCAGGCTTTTCGTCAGGAGATCTGCTACACATATTTGGATTAAGGGAAACGTCTTTAACTCTCTACCTTTGCGTTTTCTCCCATGCTGCCCTTTGTGCATAGAGAAAACTCCCCCAAAAAATCTGTGCAGCCAACACCTGATCCACCTTCGAATCCCTCCTTGAGACTCCGCTTTGTTGTGATTCTGGAAAAACACCAGCTTGGCAGGGGAGGAGGTGTGGCTGTGCCTGTTCCCCTTCCTGCCCTCTCCTTATTTTTACCAACTTCCCCACCCCAATCCTGCCATTCCCCCTCACTCGACCCTCCCACTACTTAAACAAACAGTAACGACAAAACAGGAAATGGCACCAATCATCACCATGTGAATTTGCTTCTATGTTATTTCTCCTATATCCAATCCTGCATCTGTTCTTGAGCCTTTTAGACTGTCAGTTTTATGGAGCTGGGAGTGTGTCTGTATCTGTGACCTGAACGGGCCTTTGGGCTGGTCTACACTACGGGGGGGGGGGGGTGTCGTGTCGACGTAAGGTACGTGAATAACGTAGCTGAAGTAGACGTACCTCGCTCAACTTATCTCGCCGTGTGGACCCCGCAAAGTCGAAGGCTGCTGCTCCCCCATCGACTTCGCTTCCTCCTCGCATCGGGGTGGATTACCGGAGTCGACGGGAGCACGTTCTGGGATGGATTTATCGCATCTAGATTAGACGCGATAAATCGATCCCCAAAAGATCGATTGCTACCCACCGAATTGGGTGGGTAGTGCAGACAAGCCCTTTGTGTGCTACACTAATATAAACGTAATAGCAATTATTTATAATAATAATTAATCCATCTCCTGCTTTATTAGCAGGGGGTTTAAAGAAGAAAGAAGGTGGCTGCACTAGTTAAAAATAAACCAACCTGGCTTGGAAAGGAAGTAAAGGCTGTTATAAAAATTAAAGGCTTACAAGGAGAACTCTATAGCCAGCAGAATTAAGGACAATTAGATGGAATATGTAAAGTATACTAGCAAAAAAAGATTCTTAAAAATGGTATCAGTCCATTACTAGACAGAAATGGTAGACTTATCCGTAGCAATGTAGAAAAAACAGAAGTGTTCGCGATATATTTTTATTCTGTATTTGGGACAAAGTCAGATGATATAGTCATATCACATGAGGATAAGGATGATGAAGAAACCCAGGAGACTGTTAAACAGCAGCTACTGTTAGACATTTTAAAATCAGCAGGTCTGGATAACTTGCAATGAAGAGTTTTAAAAGAAGTGGCCTAGAAGCTCTCTGAATCCTTAATATGAGTTTTCAGTAACTATGGGAACGCTGGGGAAGCTCCAAAAGACTAGAAGAAAGCTAATGTGTTGCCAATATATAAAAAGGGTAAACAGCATGACCTAGATAATTATAGGCCTGTGAGACAGAAATTGATTCCAGACAAAATAATAGAACTTCTGATATGGGACTCATTTAATACAGAATTAAATGAGTGTAATATAATTAATTCAAATCATAGAATCATAGAATCATAGAATCTCAGGGTTGGAAGGGACCTCAGGAGGTCATCTAGTCCAACCCCCTGCTCAAAGCAGGACCAACCCCAACTAAATCATCCCAGCCAGGGCTTTGTCAAGCCTGACCTGAAAAACCTCTAAGGAAGGAGATTCCACCACCTCCCTAGGTAACCCATTCCACTGCTTCACCACCCTCCTAGTGAAAACGTTTTTCCTAATATCCAACCTAAACCTCCCCCTCTGCAAGTTGAGACCATTACTCCTTGTTCTGTCATCTTCTACCACTGAGAACAGTCTAGATCCATCCTCTTTGGAACCCCCTTTCAGGTAGTTGAAAGCAGCTATCAAATCCCCCCTCACTCTTCTGTTCTGCAGGCTAAACAATCCCAGTTCCCTCAGCCTCTCCTCATAAGTCATGTGCTCCAGCCCCCTAATCATTTTTGTTGCCCTCCGTTGGACTCTTTCCAATTTAGCCACATCCTTCTTGTAGTGTGGGGCCCAAAACTGGACACAGTACTCCAAATGAGGCCTCACCAGTGCCGAATAGAGGGGAATAATCACGTCCCACGATCTGCTGGAAATGCCCCTACTTATACAGCCCAAAATGCTGTTAGCCTTCTTGGCAACAAGGGCATACTGTTGACTCATATTCAGCTTTTTGTCCACCGTAACCCCTAGGTCCTTTTCTGCAGAACTGCTGCCCAGCCATTCGGTCCCTAGTCTGTAGAAGTGCATGGGATTCTTCCGTCCTAAGTGCAGGACTCTGCACTTGTCCTTGTTGAACCTCATCAGATTTCTTTTGGCCCAATCCTCTAATTTGTCTAGGTCCCTCTGTATCCTGTCCCTACCCTCCAGCGTATCAACCACTCCTCCCAGTTTAGTGTCATCTGCAAACTTGCTAAGGGTGCAGTCCACACCATCTTCCAGATCGTTGATGAAGATATTGAACAAAACCGGCCCCAGCACCGACCCTTGGGGCACTCCACTTGATACCGGCTGCCAACTAGACATGGAGCCATTGATCACTACCCATTGAGCATGACCATCCAGCCAGTTTTCTATCCACCTTACCGTCCATTCATCCAGCCCATACTTCTTTAACTTGCTGGCAAGAACACTGTGGGAGACTGTATCAAAAGCTTTGCTAAAGTCAAGAAATAGCACATCCACTCCTTTCCCCTCATCCACAGAGCCGGTTATCTCATCATAGAAGGCAATTAGGTTAGTCAGGCATGACTTGCCCTTGGTGAATCCATGCTGACTGTTCCTGATCACTTTCCCCTCCTTTTAGTGGTTCAGAATTGATTCCTTGAGGACCTGTTCCATGATTTTTCCAGGGACTGAGGTGAGACTGACTGGCCTGTAGTTCCCCGGATCTTCCTTCTTCCCCTTTTTTAAAGATGGGCACTACATTAGCTTTTTTCCAGTCATCCGGGACCTCCCCCGATTGCCATGATTTGTCAAAGATAATGGCCAATGGCTCTGCAATTACATCGGCCAACTCCTTTAGCACCCTCGGATGCAGTGCATCCGGCCCCATGGACTTGTGTTCGTCCAGCTTTTCTAAATAGTCCCGAACTACTTCTTTCTCCACAGAGGGCTGGTCACCTCCTCCCCATACCGTGCTGCGGAGTGCAGCCGCCTGGGAGCTGACCTTGTCTGTGAAGACAGAGGCAGAAAAAGCATTGAGTACACTAGCTTTCTCCACATCCTCTGTCACTAGGTTCCCTCCCTCATTCAGCAAGGGGCCCACACTTTCCTTGACTTTCTTCTTGTTGCTCACATACCTGAAGAAACCCTTCTTGTTACTCCTAACATCTCCGGCTAGCTGCAACTCCAAGTGTGATTTGGCCTTCCTAATTTCACTCCTGTGTGCCTGAACAATATTTTTATACTCCTCCCTGGTCATTTGTCCAATCTTCCACTTCTTGTAAGCTGCTTTTTTGTGTTTAAGACGAGCAAGGATTTCACTGTGAAGCCAAGCTGGTCACCTGCCATATTTACTTTTCTTTCTACACATCGGGATGGTTTGTTCCTGCAACCTCAATAAGGATTCTTTAAAATACAGCCAGCTTTCCTCGACTCCTTTCCCCCTCATGTTATTCTCCCAGGGGACCTTGCCCATCAGTTCCCTGAGGGAGTCAAAGTCTGCTTTTCTGAAGTCCAGGCTCTGTATTCTACTGCTCTCCTTTCTTCCTTGTGTCAGGATCCTGAACTCGATCCTGAACTCATGGTCACTGCCTCCCAGGTTCACATCCACTATTGTTTCCTCTACTATTTCTTCCCTGTTTGTGAGCAGCAGGTCGAGAAGAGCTTTTCCCCTAGTTGGTTCCTCCAGCACTTGCACCAGGAAATTGTCCCCTACACTTTCCAAAAACTTCCTGGATTGTCTGTGGACCGCTGTATTGCTCTCCCAGCAGATATCGGGGTGATTAAAGTCACCCATGAGAACCAGGGCCTGTGATCTAGTAACTTCTGTTAGTTGCTGGAAGAAAGCCTCGTCCACCTCATCCCCCTGGTCTGGTGGTCTGTAGCAGACTCCCACCACGACATTACCCTTGTTGCTCACACTTCTAAATTTAAGCCAGAGACTCTCAGGTTTTTCTGCAGTTTCATACTGGAGTTCTGAGCAGTCATACTGCTCTCTTACATACAACGCAACTCCCCCACCTTTTCTGCCCTGCCTATCCTTCCTGAACAGTTTATATCCATCCATGACAGTACTCCAATCATGTGAGTTATCCCACCAAGTCTCTGTTATTCCAATTACATCATAATTCCTTGACTGTGCCAGGACTTCCAGTTCTCCCTGCTTGTTCCCCAGGCTTCTTGCATTTGTATACAGGAATTTACAACTCACCGATCGTCCTGGTGTCCCAGTATGGGGCAGGAGCCCTCCCCTCTTGCACTCACCTACTTGTGCTTCCTCCCGGTATCCCACTTCCCCGCTTACCTCGGGGCTTTGGTCTCCTTCCCCTGGTGAACCTAGTTTAAAGCCCTCCTCACTAGGTTAGCCAGCCTGCTTCCAAAGATGCTCTTCCCTCTCTTCGTCAGGTGGAGCCCATCTCTGCCTAGCACTCCTTCTTCTTGGAACACCATCCCATGGTCAAAGAATCCAAACCCTTCTCTCCGACACCATCTGCATAGCCATTCGTTGACTTCCACGATTCGACGGTCTCTACCCCGGCCTTTTCCTGCCACAGGGAGAATGGATGAGAACACCACTTGCACCTCAGACTCCTTTATCCTTCTTCCCAGAGCCACGTAGTCTGCAGTAATACGCTCAAGGTCATTCTTGGCAGTATCATTGGTGCCCATGTGGAGAAGCAGGAAGGGGTAGCGATCTGAGGGCTTGATGAGTCTCGGCAGTCTCTCCGTCACATCATGAATCCTAGCCCCTGGCAAGCAGCACACCTCTCGGTTTTCCCGGTCAGGGCGGCAGATAGATGACTCTGCCATCTATCTGACGGGGGGGAGGGATAGCTCAGTGGTTTGAGCATTGGCCTGCTAAACCCAGGGTTGTGAGTTCAATCCTTGAGGGGGCCATTTAGGGATCTGGGGCAAAAATTGGGGCTTGGTCCTGCTTTGAGCAGAGGGTTGGACTAGATGACCTCCTAAGGTCCCTTCCAACCCTGATATTCTATGATTCTATGACTCAGTCCCCCTGAGGAGAGAGACCACCACCACCCTCCTCCTCCTCTTGGGAGTGGTGGTCGTGGAACCCCCATCCCTAGGACTGTGCATCTCATGCCTTCCAGTCAGTGGAGTCTCCTTCTGCTCTGTTCCCTCAGATGTATCATTCACTCCACTCTCTGCACTAGTACCTGTGGAGAGAACATGAAAACGGTTGCTCATCTGAATATGCGTTTCTGGTACATGGACTTGTCTCATACTCTTTCCTCTTCTGGAGGTCACATGCCGCCAATTATCCTCACTGGCCTTCTGTCCCCGCTGCGTAGCCTGATCTGAATCCTCAGAACACTGTGCCCGCTGAAGCCTATCCTGACGTCTATCCAGGAACTCCTCATTTTTTTTTTGGAACACAGGGTTGATACTCGTTTCTCCAGACCTTGAATCTTCTCCTCCAATATGGAGATCAGCTTGCACTTTGTACAGGCAAAGTCGCTTCATTCCTGTGGAAGAAAGACAAACATGGCACATCCTGTGCAGGTCACAATATGGGCTGCGGGACTCTGTAATGATGCCATTCGCAGCCAGCTCTTGTAGATGACGTCGCACATCTTCCATCTCAGAGAGGGCAATCCTCCTAGATCGCTCCCTAAAAGGTCAAGAGTCATGTAGTCTGATGTTGTGCTCCACTCCTTTTGCACATCCCACATCCCACTCATGCAATGAGAACACTTTGGATCTTTCACAAAGTTTCTTCCTCAGGCGATCTTTCCACTCGGACAATAGTGAATCTCCAAAGTCAAACTTTGCTGTGTCTATAGCCTGAACTTGAGTTTCACCCCGGGTTTTACAATCGACTCAGGCTCAAAGAGGTCTGCTATCTTTTGTCCTTGCTTCACAACAACATCACGACTTGTTTCATTAGCAATCAGTATAGTCACCTTTTCCTGAGCTTCAGCAGGTAAGGTTATTACTCCACTGGGGACCAGCACTCCTTCAGGGAGCTCTCCTTCCACCGACTGCTCTACCATTGCTAAGGCCCCATTACTGCCTTTCAGCCAGGTGCTCATGACAAGCACTTCTTGCTCTGTCCTGGCAGGCACTACTAAGGGGGTTGTGCCCGCGTACTTCAGTGCTCCAATCGGTAGCTCAGATGTCTCTTTAGCGCTCTCAATTTTCCTATAGGCTTCAGCACAAAGTGTATGGATCATCAGGGTGTTCAGGTATTGGTCCCCAGCCCGTCGTCTGCAGTAATCCGCGAGTACCTTGACGAGGCTGGAGTTGGTCCCTATCAGTGCAGACACATCAGAGGTCCCTTTAGGGTCAGGGCATATTAATGCAGCTGTGTCTACCGCTTCTCTTACCCCCGCAACCTCCTCTGGGAATTCCAGGTGCACTATGACATATCTTTGGTAGGGGTATTCATCCATGCTGAGGCCACATAGGCCAATGCCAGTCAGTGGCTGTATAGGCAGATGCCTAAGCATGTGTTGGTAGAATGACTGAAATAAAATAGTCACTTGAGATCCAGTGTCAAGTACTGCTTTACACTCCGCCCCTTAAATCCTCACCATGACTTCTGCTTGAGGCCCTATCAGTCCTGTGGGGATCCCAGATGGACAGTCTTTTCTGTGGGAATCTTCAAATCCTGCAGGCCTGGGTGGTCCACGTCCCTGGACCCTCTGGCAGCTACCGGATCTTAGTAGTATAAGGGCCCTACCGTCAATCAAACCTTAACCCCGCCCCTTGACCCCTTAAGCCCCGCCCCCTGACCCCATAGCCCTGCCCACCTGTCACCGGAAGTCCCGCCCTAGGGGTATTACTTCCGGGGTCAAGGCGGCCACCTGACCGGAAGCAATGTGTGTCATGTGACCCTTCTAAGAACTCCCCCCACCTCCCCCTACCAATCAGGAGTGGTTTTGCCCCGATAGGGCTGCCCCGAGAGGAGATTTTGACCAATCAGGGTGACTTCTGGGGTCAAGGAGGCCACCTGACTGGAAGCAGTGTGTGTCATGTGACCCCTCTAAGAACTCCCCCCACCGCCCTCTACCAATCAGGAGGGGTTTTGCCCCAATGGGACCACCCCGAGAGGAGATTTTGACCAATTAGGGTGACTTCCAGGGTCAAGGCGGCCACGTGACCAGAAGCAGTGTGTGTCATGTGACCCCTCTAAGAATTCCCCCCACCTACCTCTACCAATCAGGAGGGGTTTTGCCCCAATAGGACCGCCCCGAGAGGAGATTTTGACCAATCAGGGTGACTTCCGGTGGCGGGGTGACCCGTCCGGAAGTGGGTTGTGTGACCCCTCTAAGAACTGCCCCCACCACCCTCTGCCAATCAGAGCACAGCACCATCACCCCATAAGTCCCAGCGCCAGACAGAGGCAGCCATCTCTTACCAAGGATGTGTGGAAAGGCTGCTGAGAGGAAACATGGACTCCTTCACCACCCCCGTGAGAACTTCGGACTTTGTTTTAGCCCTGAGGGTTTTCAACCATCAGCGACAGTTCTGAAGAGGAGGAGGGAGCGGCTGAGGGAAGCCCTTTGGCCCAGCCGTTGATGGATACGCCGGAACCCGAAACCCAACTGCTCGTGAGACACCCCGATGAGCATGACGGTCTCTCGTTGTCCACCCCCTTAGAGGTGGAAGGCGATCGCGGCTCGGGGGAGTCACCGGCGGACAAGGTGAACGGAAAAGACGTTGCTCAGGTAAATGAATGATTAAGAAGGGACGGTCAAGGAGGGGTGGGTAATGGGGCTAGGAACCAGGGCTTGTGTAAATTAAAAAAAAAGGAGTGGGGTGCTTACATGTTTTCTTTTCTGAAAATCTCTTGACAGCTCGACAAGGCCTTTCTAGAGGACCAGAAGGCCCTAGACAGTATTGCATCAAGCAGCGAAGATGAACCAGGCCCACCTTGTTTTTGCTCAATGCCGCTACAAATTGTTGAAGAGGACTCCGAGGATGACGGCTATGAGGAGTTTAGGAGGAGGCTTGGCATGGAACTAACTGAGCCAGTGCCACGTCGTGAGCGTAAAAAAGTCATGTGGACTATTGTACATGTTGCTATTTATGCTGTTCTTAATTACTGTCTTAGGGAAAAGCTTTCTGAAGGTTGTGAGGGCTGTGTCATAGATGCGCCAGGCCAACAGCACCATGACTGTGTGACTTGGACTTCAATGGATATAAACTGCAAGCTTCGGGCCCTGTGTGCTGACCTGTGTTTGGAAAGTTTATTGAACACTGTTATTGCCGTAGGTGATGCTATGCAATGTTTGTGCCTAACCCAAGAACATTTAGCACAAGGGGTGACCTTGATAAATGCTGTGCAATTCAGTGGAGACCCTGACCATGTTTTAAAGAAAATGACCAAACTGGAAGATGCCTGCTTACAGCGTTATATTGACTGTCTGGGCCGCACAAAAAATTACAGAACCCTGCTTAAGAAAAAGACTATTTGTAAGAAATCTAAAAGGATAAAGTTAGAGAATGGTGAGGAGAGAAACATGCGATATAAAACTTGGTAGCTGTAAAAAAATTTTTAAAAAATCTGTTGAAAAGGGCTTTGTGACTATTTGTATTTCTGTGTGAAGGTCTCTGGCCCTTAAGTGAGCAAAAAGTTTTTAATGGAGCTGTATGTCTCTTAAATAAATTGTTTGTGAGAACCTAGCTTCTGTGTCTTTTGTGTAAGAGAGACCCATTTACAGCAAAAAGCTGAAATGTATGTTGTGGGAGGGGAAAAATCCTAAAAATGTGTTTACAATAAAACAAATAGGGATGGTTCAGACATGTGCTTGAATTGAATGGGTTTAACCACACACACCCCTCACTGAATAGCCAGGGAAACAGTGATTAAAAAATAAACCCCCAAGACATGTATTGATATTTGCAAAAGGCCACCCCCCACTTGGAAATGGGTATAGTTACATTGAGAAGTGGTAATTTACTGTTTAATACTGTAAGAAGGCCCTACAGAAAAAATTGTATTTTAACTAAAAGAAAAAATCTATTGAAAAGGGCTTTATGACTATCTGTATTTCTGTTTGAAGGTCTCTGGCCCTTAAGTGAGCTAAAAGTTTTTAATGGAGCTGTATGTCTTTTAAATAAATTGTTTGTGAGAACCTAGATTGTGTGTCTTTTGTGTAAGAGAGACCCATTTACAGCAAAAAGCTGAAATGTATGTTGTGGGAGGGGAAAAAATCCTAAAAATGTGTTTACAATAAAACAAACAGAGATGGTTCAGACATGTGCTTAAATTGAATGGGTTTAACCACACACACCGCTCACTGAATAGCCAGGGTAACAGTGATTACTCACACTTGTGGCCATAGGGTTAAATTTGATGGGGGTGCAACCATAATAAAAACCCTCCGGAATTTGCAGATGCTATTGGACAGTTTAAATATAACCCTGGGGCTGGTAGAGCACTATTGGACAGTTTACAAAACCCAGGAGTTGGTAATGTGTGTTTGAGTACAATAGAGTTGACACCCTATTAAACTGAATAGGTTTAACCACACACACCCCTCACTGAATAGCCAGGGTAACTGTGTTTAAAAAATAAACCCCCAAGACATGTATTGATATCTGCAAAGGGGGTCACCCCCCACTTGGAAATGTGTATAGTTACATTAAGGAGTGGTGATTTACTGTTTAATACTGTAAGAAGGCCCTACAGAAAAAAATTGTGTTTTAACTAAAAGAAAAAAAAAGTAGCCAAAGCAGCCCAGTTGTGCAGACAGTTTAATTTCCCCACCCCCAGATCACAAAAGGGAATAGAACTGTGGTGATTAAATTAACCTGCTAGCTACTCTTTAGAAGCCTGTTTGAAACAATGGGTTAGGATGGTATAAAAGCCTTAGGTATTTTTGCAGACTGTCCTTTTCACCAGAAAGTTCAAGAAGTACTGCTGGGGCACAAGAGGAGGTAAGTACCCTGATTTTAACTTTGAAAATATATATAACATTACTTTTTGGCTATGCTGTTTTAGTAAAATAATTGTGCCTATTTTTATTGCAGTGTGATCTGTTTAGCATGGAACCAGTAACTTTAAGCTGTATTTCACCACCAGGCCCAGGTAAAAACCATTTTTAACTAACCCAAAGGCCCAAGCACACTGCCTTTTAAAATGCATGTGGTGCTGCTGCTTCTATGTGTGTGTTTGTGTGAGAGAGAGAGGGGTTTATGCAAGACATAGATGTGTGTTTTTAAAATATTTGGTTGCAAACTTTATTTTAAACTAACAGCGTTTTTTTTTACTGTGAAAAATGTGGTGTTTTTTAAAGGGGGGGGGGGTGTTTATAGGGGTTTTATGCTTTTTTTGCTTGTTCTTTAACCTGAAGGTCCAAACACACATGGAGGAAAACAGAGCAACCATGTGCCAGCAACCCTTTATCCTGTGATAGAAGGTAAATTTCTGCAATTGGTTTTTAAATGTATGTGGGTTCATTGAAAAGTATTTGCAAACTGTTTCAAACTAACAAGGGTTTCTGTGTAAAATGTGTTTTAAAATGGATTTTAAAAGCAGTCTGGTTT
The DNA here is from genome assembly GCA_033296515.1 of Macrochelys suwanniensis. Classification (NCBI taxonomy): domain Eukaryota; kingdom Metazoa; phylum Chordata; order Testudines; family Chelydridae; genus Macrochelys; species Macrochelys suwanniensis. The sequence continues at coordinate 210,998,045 of CM065775.1, read as the reverse complement.
TTATTCTGCAAAATGAGATGTATTTCTACAGATGTGTTATAATAATGTTGTTTGCTCCACAGTACGGTCAAAACATGAGAGATCCTTAGACCATAGCGTAAACAAACTCAAAAGAAAAAGGAAAGAGACAGCTGAAAAGGAAAATTCACCAGCATCAGTGGCTGATGGACGGATGAAGCCCAGTAAATATATTTTGCTTATTGGTTTGGTGGTTTTATGAGGCTTTGTATTTTAAGTAAATACATAGGTGTGGGTGAGAGAGATGGCAAAGTTCATTTTTGTAAAATGTTTTTTTCCTCCTCTACTAATTAGGCATGTGCAGCTCTCCTGACAATGCTGTAGTCAGAGCTGCAAAGGCACCTCCACCAGAACCGCCAAAGAACCAGGAATCTGCTTTGAGACCTTTAACAACGCTAACGCAAAACAGCACAAGAGTGCAGATGAAGCATCCGGGCGGTCCAAACCTCATATACGTCAAACCCAAGGACAAAAACAAAGACTCTGGTAAAAAACAACCATGCAACCACAACTCCAGTTCCTCAGCGGCCACCAACACACCAGGCCATGAGGAAACTGTGAGAGAAAATGCCCACATTCACAAACCCGGAGCAGGCGCTCTAAGGGTTGTGAATAAAAAAACACGGACAAAAAGCTTCTGCGATACCAAGGTGTTGCAACCACACAACCACAACTCCAGTTCCTCAGCGGCCACCACCACACCAGGCCATGAGGAAACTGTGAGCGAAAATCCCCACATTCACAAACCCGGAGCATGCGGGGACTGCATAAAAACCAAGGACTGACAAACGGTTCTCCCAAAACCATAAGCTTGTGACAGCTCCCCCATATTCTAGTGTTTGGGAAGAGTTTGATGCTTCATTCAAAAAACTGATGGATGCTGTATCCTTGGGGAGTCTAAAAGAACGGCATTCTAAAAAGATTTGGGAAAAATATGATTCTTTGTTCAGAATAGGGCTGAACTCTGTATCCTCAGGGGGTCTAAAAGACAGGAGTGCTGAAAAGGGTGGCTCTGAGCAGGAGTGACTAGTCGTGGAAAGGGGCCTGGGTAAAAGGGGCACCCTCAAGGGTACACATCAGCTCATGTGTAAACAAAAAGGGGGACAGCGCTTGAGGGATAAACAGGTGGCTGCCAAAAAGTTCCAGGCCAGGGTCGTTGTAAAATTTTTAGAAAGGGCTAAAGAGGTAATGAGGGGAAAAAAACAAAAATAGATGCCCCCTACTGGAGGCTCTCAAACTGACTTGTCTGAAAATGGGGAGGTGGAACCTGACTCTTGCACAGAGTCTGGCTTAGCAAATTCCCCAGAGGGCTCTCTAGATGGGCCCCGTTCTACTCCCAATGACCCTCATGGAGGCGCCTCAGAGTCTGACTCTCAAATAGCATCTGATGTAGAAGATGCTGCTAATGGCCCTGTAGAGGAAGCCCCAAGTAACCCTGAAAATGCAGAGGTGTGTATGGAGAGAGTGAGAAGTTGGCAACGTGAATTACCTAGATTTGGGGGGTCGGTGTATTGTGAGGAATTTCGTTTTGTCAATCTTGATAGAATAAATTCAGCTCAGTAGGTTGTTGAAGCCATACATAGGGGAATACAGTTAGTGCTTGATGACGTTAATGGTAGGGTAGGCCCTGATGATTATGTTCAGTTACGTTTAGAGAGCCGTAATTTAACTAACCCTTTGTTTTCGGTCAGAAGAACTAGGGATGAGTTGTCTGCTGAGGATTTCTTAAATCAGACCTCAAAGCTGCTACAGAGCAATAGAGAGTTGCATGTCGATGGGACATTGCACCTCGTTGTGACAGTTGTAAGAAACAGGGGTTTTAAATTCGATCCTTAGTAGTAAAATTATTCATAAAAAGAGACAATGTTTAGTAGACCTGACGTACACCGGTACCAATCTGTGTTTTGCTGGTGGGCTCTTGGCCGTCATGTCCGACCGTAAACCTACGGACGCGGAATTGTTAGCAAAGGCAAGAAAGTTGCATGAGAAACTGGGGTGGTCAGATCAAAAAAAGATTTTGCTCAGTGACGTAGCAAAGTTTGAACAACATTTAGGAGTTAACATACAGGTGGTGCTGTATAAGGCGAAAGGTGGCTGGGGCTTTTTTAAAACGGGGGGGGGGCAGTGTACCCCAAGACTTATTTCATCCTGTTGCACAATGAGCATTACTATGGGGTTCTGGATGTAAAAAAGTTGTTCGGAGCGAAAAATTATTGTGAGTTTTGCCACACGGTGTACAGCCACGACCACTCTTGCAGGTATCGCTGCCGCCTCTGCTTGAGCGTTACGTGCTCAGACAGTGTGGGCGTGCAGCTGAGGTGTCCTAGCTGTAGACTGTATTGTTGGTCCAAAGAGTGTTTAGACAGACACATCGACTGTGCATCAAAAAACCAAGTTGAATGCCTGTCTAAAACTTTGTGTGATAAGTGTCAGTCTTACGTGGAGAAGCGGCATAGGTGTAAAGGGAGGCGGTGTAAGCAGTGTCAGGGTTTGATCACTGGTGATGTAGACAGTCACCTCTGTTTTATGGACAGCCTTAGAAAGCCCGAATCCTCAGAAAAGTATATTTTTTATGATTTTGAATGCACGCAGGAAACTGGGTTGCACACTCCCAATTACATTTTTGCTATGGCCCTAAAGCCAGAAAAATCCTGGGAATTTAAGGGCGATGAATGTCTTTCTGTGTTTGTTAAAACCTTTATTGGCAAAGAGTTTCGAGACTACACCTTCCTAGCACACAATTCTAAAGGTTATGATGCGTACTTCATCGTTAGACAGCTACTGAAGGAAAAGATGTGCCTAGAACTGATTACTCAGGGTAGTAAACTAATGTGTGTGGAAGTTAAGGCCCTGGGCATTCGTTTTATAGACTCTTTAAACTTCTTGTCCATGAAGCTTAGCAAGCTGCCGCAGGCGATGGGGTTTGAAGGGTGCAAAGGGTATTTTCCACATTTTTTTAACACATTAGAAAATCAAAATTACGTGGGGCCTATGCCCAGTGTGGAGCACTACGGTGTAGAAAGCATGATGCCCAGGGAAAAAGCAGAGTTTCTCGACTGGTATCGGGACCACAGCTCTGAGGCGTTTGACTTGCAGAAAGAGCTAGCGTATTACTGTCAGCAGGATGTCAAAATTTTGAGACAGGCTTGTATCCAGGTGGTGGAATCTCCTTCCTTAGAGGTTTTTAAGGTCAGGCTTGACAAAGCCCTGGCTGGGATGATCTAGTTGGGGTTGGTCCTGCTTTGAGCAGGGGGTTGGACTAGATGACCTCCTGAGGTCCCTTCCAACCCTGAGATTCTATGATTCTATGATCCTATACAGAAAAGAGATTATGAAAATGATGGAGAAGGGAGACGTAGTAGAGAGAGAGCCTGGTAAATTCACTGAGATAAAACTGTATAGATCCATTCTGGAACATAACACTGGCATCTGTCTGCATGGCTATGTACAGATTTATGTTTTTGGAGCCTAACACGATAGCTCTTCTCCCTGCAGACAACTATCACAGGCAGAAAAAGAGATATTCGACCCCCTCTATTCAGTGGCTGTTGTATATTTCTCACAAAGAAAATATACAAATACGGCATGCTTTACAGGGTGGGGAACTACAGGTAGGCCCCTACTTTTTAGATGGTTATGCCAATGTTGATGGGGTACGCACAGCCTTTGAGTTTAACGGGTGTTTTTTCCATGGCTGTCTCACCTGTTATTGTGAAAAAACACAAAATCCTATGACGGGGACATCTTTTGGGTTTCTTTATTACAAGACGCAGCTCAAGAATGACTATCTAAAACTACTTGGTTTTGTAGTGAGGACTCTTTGGGAGCACGAGTGGGAGGTGATGAAAGAAACAGACAGGGAGCTTGCAGGCTTTTTAAACCGAGCCCAGTTACCCCAGCCTCTCGTGCCTAGGGATGCTCTTTTTGGGGGAAGGACAAACGCTATCCGCCTATATTATAAGCCTAACCCCAGGGAAGAAATCCATTATTATGATTTTACCAGCTTGTACCCTTTCGTAAACAAAACCAAAGAATACCCTATCAGACACCCCGATATAGTTTACGACAAATTTGGACCCCATGCAAATTATTTTGACATTGCAAAAGTTAAAATGTACCCCCCGCGAGGCCTCTTTTTCCCATTGTTACCGGTCAGAGTGAGTGGCAAGCTTATGTTCCCGCTATGCCGAACCTGTGCGGAAACCTAGCAGCGGGAGCCCTGCACCCATGCTGATGAGGAGAGGGCCATCCTGGGGACTTGGTGCACGGTGGAATTGAACGCAGCCATAGCGAAGGGGTACACGGTGGCTAAAATCTATGAAATCTGGCATTTTAATGAAAAATCTGATAAGCTCTTTCCAGAGTACATAAAATTACACCACCGCCAGAAACAAGAGGCTTCAGGGTATCCCAGTTGGTGCACAGACGAAGAAAAACAAAATAAGTACGTTAACGATTTCTACCAGAAGGAAGACGTACGTTTACACCAACACGAGATCAGATCAAACCCTGCTAAACGCCAAATCGCTAAACTGTTTTTAAATTCTCTGTGGGGTAAATTCGGCCAAAGAACCAACCTACCCAACACCAGCATTGTGAGAGACCCTGACGAACTCTTGCAGTACCTGTTTTCCCCCAATTACGAGGTTTCATCCTGCGAGTTTATCAATGATGAAACAGGGTGCGTGTCTTGGAAGCAAGCAAAAGAACGGTACTCTGTCTCTAGCAATACCAATGTTTTCATAGCCTGTTTCACCACCGCTTATGCCCGCTTAGAACTATACAGGCTCCTAGATGGTTTGCAAGAGCAGTGCCTGTACCACGACACTGACTCGGTGATATTTGTGAAAAGGGTGGGTGACTGGAATCCCCCTCTGGGGGATTATTTAGGGGACCTCACGAGCGAAATCCCACCAGATCAACACATCACCGAGTTTGTGTCAGCAGGCCCGAAAACCTATGGGTATAAGCTGTCGGGAGGAAAGGCCTGTATGAAAGTCAAAGGTATTACCCTAAACGTAGCAAACTGTGAAAAGATCAACTTTGACAGTTTGAAAGATCTAGTCCTGGACTATTGCACGGGTCTGCAAGAAAACACATCAAAACAGATAGAGGTGCAGCAGCCCTCTATCGTAAGAAAAAAAACCAGTGGCAAATAGAGACAAAACCCCTTAAAAAAACACAAGAAGTTGTTTATATCAAGAGGGTCCTAGGAGAAGGGTTTAAAACCCTGCCCTACGGCTTTTGAAAAATGGATGCAAGGTGAAAACACCCCTTTTCCGCAATTCTCGCGGGGCCTACCAACAGTGGGAAAAGTTACTTTATAAAAAATGTATTGGATAATGCCAAACACACACTGTCTGTTATGCCTGAGAATATTGTGTGGTGTTACAGTTGTTGGCAACCTTTGTATAAAGAACTGCTTTGTAAATATCCCTTTATCAATTTTGTGGAGGGGCTGCCTGATGCTTTTGATGATGACCGTTTGTTTCCTACCAATAAAATAAATATGATTATCATAGACGATCTGATGAACTCTGCTTGTGAAAGCGATGAAATCGAGAAAGCCTTTACCAAGTACGTGCACCACAGGAACCTGAGCATTATGTATATAGTTCAGAACGTATTTTGTCAGGGAAAAAAGAGTCGCACGATTAACCTAAACACAAAGTACATGGTTCTGTTCAAAAACCCCAGGGATAAATTACAAATAGCTATTCTCGCTCGGCAGATGTACCCCGGCAAAGCTCAATTCTTTCTAGAAGCTTTTGAGGATGCTACCAAAAGACCTTATGGCTACCTGGTGGTGGATTTAAATGCTTCCACATCAGAAGCTTATAGACTAAGAACTGGTCTTTTCCCTCCAGACTGGCCGGTGGTTTATACTTTGAAAAGAACAACAGCCGGGTATAAAAGGAGATGAATTATCGGCAAGCCCCCTTTTTAACAGCCGGGGTTGCTGACCAAAAACATGTCTAACTGCGTGAAGAGAAACCTGGTCCTTTTAAAATTACTTAGCAATTCGTCCCTGCAGCAAAGGAAGGCTACACTGTGTTCGGCCTCTGACAATCTAGTAGCGGCCACCTCAGAAATAGCGCTCAATACCTTAAAAGGAAACGTATCTTTGACACAGAATCAAGTGCGTGTGCTAAAAAAGAGACGCACACTTATAAAAACTTTGTGTAATAAAAGGATTTCACTTAAAAAAAAAAAAGAAGCATCTCGTGAAGCAGTCTGGGGGTTTTATTGGACCTCTATTCAGTTTTGCTGTCCCTCTGATAACAGGGCTTTTGACTAATCGATAATGGAGTATGCAGAAAAAATGTACCTGGTGCCCAGTCGCCAGATGGAGCAATGAAGGGCTCCCCCTCCGGCAGAGGAAAATATCAGAATGACCGCAACTTGCTTACTGGATGCTGAAATGAAGTCTGTTCTTCAAAAACCTGACTTAGCCGAATACGAAAAGGCTAAACTTTACAGCGCCGTGCTTCAAAGGTACCTAACGTACGTGAAGCAGAGCGATGCGGATAAAGGGAAAATAAGTCTGTTTCTACCAGAACAGGAACATAGTGTGACTGGTGTTTCTGGGGGTTTGGCAAAGACCTCAGACTCTGTTGCTCAGGAGGTGATGGATAACATAAATAAGCGTTATAAGAAAAATGCATTAGTATTGCTAAATAAGCTGGCCCAGGATAAAAATATCTCTTCATGGAACGATAAAGGGGCTTTTGTGTACAAAGGCTCAGTGGTTAATGGTTCTAACATGCTCGACTTAGTCAGGGCCATCACCCAGACACACTCTGCTCCTAGCAGACATGGGCCTAAAGGATGGGATGTGTTTATGAATGCCATGGCAGAACTGAATGTACCGTCTTCCATCATGAGCAATGCGGCCAACAGAGATCTTTTGGAACGCCTGAAGGCCTCGGCCGCTGACACCGTGGTGGATCGAGAAACCGTAACCCCATTTTTGCCATCTAAAAAACGAAAATTGGCTAAAAGATCCAAATGGCTCAGTGTGTAATGTTTTTTCATATTCTAATTTTTTTTTAAACAGGTAATGTTTTGCTTTAAATAAAACATTTCTATATTTTTTAAGAAAAAATAATCCGTGTACTTTTTCTGAATTGGTCATTCTTTAAAAACAAACAAACATCAGTTGTCTTTAAACCCCTCACCTGGGGTGCTTTATTGGGTAACATGACTATGAAAATCGTTGCAAGATACACGTCTGGGCTTGTTGAAACATGTTTTGAGCAAGGCTAGGCATGCTCAAGAATTTAAATTTACATTTTACAAAATTCATCACCATCCGGTCATTTTGCACTAAGTCGTTAGAATACAATTCTAAAATCCGGTCAAAAGATAAACCCTTGCTACGATGATGTAAGAAAAACATGCAGTGATAGCCGCAGGCAACGGAGCGGGGGTCTTGTAATTGTTTCTTGTGAAACACAATGTCTGTGGCATTTTTGTTTAAAAATTTCATAATGCTTTTAGGAAACAACACACTGTTCGGGGGGTGCCCGTATGAGTCAAAAAACTCTCCACAGTTACGCTCTGCCAGATATAAGGCGAGCCAGTGTTCACCCGGTTGGTTGTGTGGATGCGTGTTGACCAGCAACCCTAGGGGTCTCTGAGACAGCTTGCCGCCAGGGAGCCAATCGCAAGGGAACACATCTAAGAAATTCTTTTTTGTGTAAGGGTCCAATAATAAGACACGTGAAAGCTGCACTGTGTTCATGTTCACATGTAGTCAAACAGAACATTTCTCCTCTGATTTATCTCTATGACATTGTCAAAAACTCCATACACAATCATGTTGACGGTAACCGTTAAAGCCTTCCCAAAACGTATTTCTGCTCTCAGGTTCCCGGTTTTAATTAGGGAATAGTGATCAGCGCATTCCTGGTCGGGAGACAGGTCAAAGGCAAACAAGGTGTAACCCTGTGCAAACTCCTCACGGTCGATTAACAGAGAACGATCTTTCATGTGTTTACCAGCCGTCTGTACCAGATTCATGTATTCTCTTACGCAGCGTCCTGCCTCAAAGTCCGGTTGCAGAGGCTTGGTCAGTATCTGTTCACCATCCACATACAAGGCCACAAAATTAATATCGTAATGTTTAAAATGAAAGGGATTTTTAGCGTAACTTCCGCTAAAGGCATCATTATCCACAAACCCTAGGACAAGCATTTTGGGTAACTGTCCCAAGAACAGGTTCTCCTGGTTACTGACCCTGCTGCCTGCGGGGATGCTAAACACTTTCATTCCCACACGGTCCATGGGGTATTTAGCATTAGCAGTAAGCAGGGCCTCTGCATGCCCCAGACGGACGCTCGGGGTCACCCGTACTTTCTTCACAAAAAGGGATGCTGATACAATGCACAGTTTAAAGCCTCCGGCCGCACTACCCATTAAACAGAAGGCGTCTTTACTGCGCGTCAGTTTAATTTTCACATCCACTCAGTTTAACAAAAGTTTTTCTTGAAAAAACAGGTCGCTGTGTAGATGGCCCAGCAGCTCTACCGTTCTGCTCTGGGCCATCAGCTTTGCACACCTCACAAACCCTAGATTCCCGCCATCCAAATCTGTTTCTTCATGTTGTCCGGTAGTGTCTTTGTAAAACAGGCCATTGGAGAATTGCGTGGCAAGGGTGTCATCACTGTAATTGAGCAACAATTCTATAAAGGCCCTGTAAGGATAACAGTTGTTGCTTTGGCTTACAAGGCGGTCTCCCAGCGTGACATCCAGCTGGCTGAAAATAGAGGCCATGGGGTAATTCACCAGGCCCACCTCGGCATCCGCGGCAAGTTCAGTTCCGTCTCCTTTTACAATCTTGCAGCACAGGTACAGCAACGTGTTTAAATCCATATAATCAATGCCATTCCCTGCTATAAAAAAGTCAATGGGGGCAGACTCCGTAATGGCTGATAGAGGCAGCACCTTTATGTAGTTGCTTTTCTCGATGCTGGTCTGCGTAGGGGCAATTTGAAACAAGTCTAGTTCGGATTTGGTGCACTCTTCAGACCCACAGTGAACAAAAGCCATGTTGATTAAAATATATCTCTTTTACCATGCGGAGCGCGTCTCCTCTTTCGCCCCGGCTTTCTCTTGGACTTTCGCTTATGGACAGCCCTGCGTGTCAAACCCCTTCTTTTAAAGGGTTTCGGGGGACCTGTGCGTCGCTGGTATGACGTATTTCTCTTTCTCTTCCTCCTTTTAGTGTACATCAGCCCCGATCCTTCCTGTGCAGCTGGATTCCCCACCTTCTCCAGAACAGCACAGGAGACATGACCTACCACATCTTTAGTTATCTTTTGAGCGGCGGTTTTTTACGTGGGGTTTAATAATCTCTAGCCCCCTCCTCAAAAGCGGTACGGCTTTTCGAAAGAGGCTACGAAATATTCCACCCACACCAGCCCCGTACATCATGGGGGCCCCATGATATCCAGGAAGGGTGTATCCAGCCTGGGCTTTGTAATAGTTCCTGTAGATGGTGGGGTTGCCATAATTTTTTACGCTCGCCATAATAGTGTTTTGCTTTTTAGAAACCTCACTCTCTCCGCAGCCGCAGATGCAGCTTGATGATCACCTTGCCGAAGCGAAATGAGACGTGTCTGTTCTGATCTGTCTTTATTTCAATAGTGATGGTGTCAATGTGGTGTTTACTGACAGGGACGTAATGAGGTTTATCGTAGGTGATGGTGACAAACTCATTGTTCCTTCCTCGGACAGGGACACAGGAGAACAGAAAAGTCCCCCATAAACTGGTGTTCTACGATATCCGTGTACAGATACAAGGAATTAAAACCCCCTGTAATGTCTGCCGAGAAGGGAAATTTTTGGATGCTGCGTTTGGGGCCCAAGCCCAGAATGTTGGCTAGCTCCCCGCTGGTAGAAAACATATAAGTAAAATCGGCAGTTTTAAGTCTAACTTTTCTACCCACAGGGTCGTAGTTCATGATCACCTCAGGCGGTCCGGGATGACGAGCCACAGCGCTGTTCATATGATCCAGTAATTTGTGTATGGTCAAGTAATAACCTCGTCGTAGAATAAAATTCCACGTCATATCTCCAAAGGTGATTTCAAAAGGGGTGTCTTCGTTGATAGTATTCCAGCTGTGCGGGTATTGTATTTCCACCAACCCCACCTCCCAGGCACCCGGGAGATCCAAGGGCTTAATAAGCTGTATTGTAAAGTTCGAGACGGTGTTTTGGGGAAAAACTGTAGAGCTGGCATTGCTGGGCAAAGTAATGTAAAACCCACCATCGCTCATTTTTTTTCTCTCTCTCTGTCTTTGTGGGAGGAATCTTTTTTTTTTTTTTTTTTTTTTTTTTTTTTTTTCCGTGTCTAAATGTCACAGAGTTGAGAAGCTTTCACCCAGCTGTTAAAGTTATCGGGCCACCCCAACCATTTCACCAGTAGCTGCTTTTTTCTCCCTTTTCCTTTCTCCGTTAGAACTTTTTCAATCCTATAAATCCTGTCTCGTTTGGGGTTTACTTTTTGTAATTCTTCAGGGTAAAAAGATCCAGTAACTGCCTCACCCTCGTAATCTTTTAATTGGTATACAGGTCTCTGACCCCTGGTTAAGGCTTCATCCACTATGAATATCTCATCGGTAAACGTCTGTTCATAACCCTTTGTCAGGGTTCCCTCCCCACTCTAAACTCTAGGGTAAAGATGTGGGGACCCGCATTAAGAGCCCCTAAGCTTATTTTTACCAGCTTAGGTTAAAACCCCCAAGGTACAAAATTCCCTGCACCCTGAGAAATGCTTCTTTCGCTGCCACCATCAAGTGTCTAACAGGAATCCAGGAAAGGAATCACTTGAACTTCCCTCCCCCCAAAAATACCCCCTTAAGCCATACACCCCCTTTCCTGGGAAGCATGAGAGCAATCTCCCAACCAATTGGTTACACAGTGATCTAAAAACCCACCCCCTGGGTTTTAACACCATAGAAAACAGTCAGCTTCTTAAAAGAAGGATTTTATTAAAACAAAGAAGGTAAAATCATCTCTGTAAAATCAGGATGGTAACTAATTACAGGGCACTCAATTTCCAAACTCAGAGAGATTCCCCCCCCCTTCTCTGGACAAAACCTTAAAGTTACAGAAAAACAGGAATAACCCTTCCCTCTCCCACAGGGAATGTATCACCAAGCAAAATAAATAGAAATCTACTCGCAGTGCTGACTACACTTACTTTAGAAAAGTGAGGTTTGGTGAGGAGACTGGTTTTCTGTAGGTTCTTTCTGTCTTCCAAGATCACTCTGACTCAGACAAAGCCACACACAAAGCTTTCCCCCTCCCAAGATTTGAAAGTATCTTGTCCCCCCATTGGTCAGATGCCAGCCATGTCAGGTGTCAGTCTGGCTACCTGCATTTCTTACCCTTTACTGGTAAGAGGATTTTATAGCACTGCATCAGATCCTCTCCCCCTTCCCTTTATATTTATGACACCCTTTTCAAAAGCGCCTTTGGTTTTATATAGTCTCACGTGGTCACCTTTTCTAAAAGGGGCAACAACTGGTTTTAGTTTACAACCATCTCCGTAAACCATTTCCAGACCTTCAGAGAGTTTAAAGGGTTAACATCAGCGGGTCTGGTACATATAGTTCTGTGAAAGCTCTGGTTGTAACTCTTTATAAAGTCAGGTAACACGTCAATATAGCGAAAGGTGTTATGGGCTGTAAAATATCTCCACATCCTAGTTTTTAAAGTTCTGTTAAATCGCTCCACAACCCCTGCTTTGACTTCATTATTAGTAACAAAATGGTGAATTCCATGCCGTTTTAACAATCTGCTTAAAGGTTTGTTCAAAAATTCTTTGCCCCGATCGGTTTGTAATTTTTGAGGCATGCAACCTTCGCTGAAAATAGCTTTAAAGGCCTTGGATACCTCACCACTCATCTTGTCTTTTAGGCCTAAATCCCAGGCATATTTGGATAGAATGTCTATCACTGTTAAGATGCACTTAAAACCTCTGTTGTGTTTGGAGAACCGGTGCAGATCCACCAAATCTGCCTGCCATTGCGCATCCACATCTGAAACAATGGTCTTGTTTCTTTTAAAACGTATTCGAGCCGATTTGAGTAAAGTGTAAGTATCCTGGTCTGAAAGCCAAGCTGTTACCTCTCTTCTATTTAAAGTTTTACTATGCTTTTTGGCCACTTGAAAAAGAGGGTTCCCCCCGCCGAAGCTCCCAACTTCCCCGGGGGTGTAATATATTTTCTTTAACAGAGCCGTCTGTGGAGACATGACTGTTACTGGTACCGTCTTTTACTACCACGAGTATGAAAGGGGATACATTCATATTGACACATTTAAATAAGTTTTATTAATCGCCTGGTTTAACATGACCTTTTACAGCCGCATGTAAAAATGGACGGCATGACCCCTACCATAAGGGAATCTGAGCTGGTTCATTCTTCCATTTTGTCCTTTTTGTCTTGAGATCTGTGTCTCATAGATGAGCAAAAACAGCTGACGCACGATATATTTACCCCCACAGGGATACCGATGTGTAAGTTCTCAAAGGACTCTAGAAAGGCATTGTCGAGCTGCCAAGAGATTTTCAGAAAAGAAACAGTGTAAGCACCCCACGGCTTGTTTTTTTAATTTACACAAGCCCTGGTTCCTAGCCCCATTACCCTCCCCTCCTTGACCGTCACTTCTTAATCATTCATTTACCTGAGCAACGTCTTTTCCGTTCACCTTGTCTGTCGGTGACTCCCCCGAGCCGCAATCACCTTCCACCTCTAAGGGAGTGGACAACGAGAGACCGTCATGCTCATCAGGGTCTCTCACGAGCAGTTGGGTTTCGGGTGCGGGTTCCGGCGTATCCATCAACGGCTGGGCCAAAGGGCTTCCCTCAGCCGCTCCCTCCTCCTCCTCGGAACTGTCGCTGATGTAGCACTTTCTCCGTGGATGGTTGAAAACCCTCTTGGCTAAAACAAAGTCCGAAGTTCTCACGGGGGTGATGAAAGAGTCCATGTTTCCTCTCAGCAGCCTTTCTACGCGTCCTTGGTAAGAGATGGCCGCCTCTGTCCGGTGCTGGGACTTATGGGGTGATGGTGCTGTGCTCTGATTGGCAGAGGGTGGTGGTGGGAGTTCTTAGAGGGGTCACACAACCCACACTGCTTCCGGTCAGGTGGCCGCCTTGACCCTGGAAGTCACCCTAATTGGTCAAAATCTCCTCTCGGGGCAGTCCTATTGGGGCAAAACCCCTCCTGATTGGTAGAGGTTGGTGGGGGGAGTTCTTAGAGGGGTCACATGACACACATTGCTTCCGGTCAGGTGGCCGCCTTGACCCCGGAAGTAATACCCCTAGGGCGGGACTTCCGGTGACAGGTGGGCAGGGGCTATGGGGTCAAGGCGCGGGGCTTAAGGGGTCAAGGGGCGGGGTTATTATTACTGATTTTGCAGCCAAAAAAGCCGGAAAGATCGCTTTCAGTTAAAAACAAATCCTTGTTTCAATACCTCTTCATATAAATTTCCAATAAAATGTTGACAAATTTTAAAAAAATTATTATTTGCATCATTCTGTCAATAAATCAGAATTTTTTCTATAGTGCTACTCTTTAGTGCTAGTCCATCAGCATTACAGTGTGCTTAATTAAGTTAAACTGTTTTTAGTAACATGCATGTGGCAAGTTTTCCAATACTGTAAGCTTATGTTTGTGTTGCTAACAGCAAGTCAGGCATAGGGGCACCAGTTCAATAATCCTGCCTAGGTGCACCATAAATCCTAAGGACGGCCCTGGGTGTGAGTGTTCCAGCTGGGGGTGTGGGCTTTGGGGTGGGGCTGGGGATGAGGGGTTTGGGGCGCAGGAGGAAGCTCCAGGCTTGGGATGAGGGGTTCAGAGTGCAGGAGGGGGCTCAGCACTGGGGCAGAGGGTTTGGGTGTGGGAGGGCGTTTGGGGTGTGGGCTCCAGGCATCACTTACCTCAGGAGGCTCCTGGGAAGCTGCTGGCATGCCTGGCTCATAGGCAGAGGAGAGGCCATGCAGTCTACCGTCTGTGCGCTACTTGCGTCTGCAGGCACCACCCCTGCTGCTCCCATTGGTTGCTGTTCCCGGCCAATGGGAACTGTGGAGCTGGTGCTGTGGGGAATGAAGCAGCGCGTGGAGTTCCTCTGGCTGCCCCTAAGGCTAGGAGCCAGAGAGAGATGTCAGAAGTTTTCTGGGAGCCGCGCAGAGCCAGGCAGGCACCCTGCTTGCCCCGCTGCAGGTGGCAAACTGGACTTTTAACGGCCCGGTCAGTGGTGCTGACCAGAGCCTCCAGGGTCCCTTTTAAACCAGGCATTTGGTCAAAAACCAGAAGCCTGGCAACCCAAGGTGGGAGGGGGCACAGAACATCCCCCCCCACCCCCCAGTGTTCCAAAGCAGTTTTCAAATATAGCCTAGCCTGGCCCCAGACAATCGCTTTCCTGACCCACATTTAGTTACACTCCAAAGCTGCAGGATGGGTAGATGGGGCAGACTGCCCTGAGAATAGGGACTAGCAGAGTCTGTTGGGGAGGAGGTTCACCTATATGAATCCAGTAATTGGCTGGTGTCTCCACAGACCCAGCACCCACAGCAGTCCAGGGCTCCCAGGGCTGGTGGCTGACAAGATTTAGTGCTGGGTCAGGACCTTAAGATGGAAAGTGCATTGGAGATTTGCTCCCTCCCACAGACCTGAGTGACCAAACATCTCCTGCTTCTCTCTCGTTAGATTATAATCAATCTCCTCATACACGACCTAAGAGTAAGGATCCAGGGATCTTCTGGAGCCTGAAAGCAAAGGGCAGTGTTTGCACGGGGTCAGAGAACCTAGAGAGGGGAAAACCGATGAGGTCACCTGTCCCTTCCCCTGGGGCCCATGCAGGACTGAGCCCTACTGAGCACATTCTTACTGCTTTGTTCAGTTGACAGGGACCACGTCCCTTTGGAGATGGTTGCAAGGGCTAGTTCACCGTCATGGCATCTCGCCTCATGTTCAGCCTAAAATTTTCCTCTTTCCTATCATCTGAATACTACTTGCACCACCCAAAATCATTCCTCTTCCATCCTAATGTTTACAGCATAGGTGCTTGAACTACGGGTGCTGGGGTACTGCTACACCTCCTGGCTTGAAGTGATTTCCTTCATATACAGGGTTTACAGTTTGGTTCAGTGGCTCTCAGCGCCCTCACTATAAAAATTGTTCCAGCACCCCGGCTTACACCTGCTGTAAAATGAGGATAGTAACATTTAGCTACTGCCCACGGACCCTCTAGGGAATCGTTAACTAATGTCCACGTAGGATTTGAAAGGTGGTAAGTGCCATGCATGAGTATGATCGGCTCTACTTTCTGGCCATTAGCACCCAAGATCTTTTCCAGCATTTTCCTTGTACCCTCCCCACACTGAATCTCTCTGCTCAGGAACATCCCCCATGTGGATTTTCTTGCAGGATTCCAAATGGAATCTCTGTATGTCATTTTTCTGCCGATATTTGCAATCTCTTTCATTTCCTTTGTATTATTTCTCTGCCCTCTCCACAACTGCTGTCAACTCCCAATTCAGTGTTATCTGCCAGTTTCATTGCTGTGCTGTTCATTTCCATCAATGAATATATTAAATAACACAAGACTTAATGTGGACCCTGGGTCCCTCTCATAGCTCTGCCAATTCCCCGCTCCTCAGCTACAGCTCCCTTGATATTCCAGTCCTAGGTCCCCTCACAGCCCTGCCACTCCCCCCCTGCTATTGCAGAGGCATTTCGCACAGTGACACCAATCAAGACCCAACTCTGCGCTGTGCCCTGGCACTTCGCACCTGCACCCGCAGGATGATTAAGACCAGGCAGAGCAGGGCCCCCAGGATAATGCAGATGATCATGGGCACCGTGACTCTCCCACTGTCGGTCAGAGGGTGGCGTGGGGGAGCTGGATGGAAATGAACATGCAACAGAGAGAGATTATCCTGTGAGAGTCAGGGGGCCCCAGGGATCTCCCCAGTCACTCATTGCACGGCCCAGCAGAGTAATGGGCTGGGACAAAGTCTGTGCGCCATGGGGGCAGCTCACAGGCTGCTGTTTAAATCATGGGCCCTGCCCTGTCATCTGGAGCAAGCAGACAGCAATTATCCTGCTCAGTACAGCCTGCAGCTCCCACCTGGGTGTCATTTGCCCCTAAATTTCACAGGCATTGGAAAGGAGCTCCTTCCCTCAGGCTACGGTTGCCAACCTTCTACTTGCACAAAACTGAACACTCTTACCCATCCTCCAGCCCCGCTCCTCCTCATAGGCCCAGCCCTGCCCCTTCTCCGAGGCCCTGCCCCCCACTCAGTCCATCCTCCATCCCGCTGTCGCTCATTCTCCCCACCCACCCTCACTCACTCTCTCATTTTCACCGGGCTGTCTCAGGGGTGCGGAAGAGGGTGAGGGCTCTGGATTGGGGTGCAGGCTGTGGGGTGGAGCAAGGGATGTGGGGTTTGGGGTGCAGGAGGGTGCTCCAGGCTGAGGGGGATCCAAGGGGTTCGAAGTATGGGAGGGGACTCCAGGCTGAGGAAGGGGTTTGGGGTTTGGTAGAGGGTATGGGCAATGAACTGCGGGTGTGGTTTCCATGGTGGGGCCAGAAATGAGGGGTTCAGGGTAGAGAAGGGGGCTTTGGTCTGCGGCAGGGAGGGTGAGGGCTCTGGATGGGGGTGCGGGCTCTGGTGTGGGGGGAGGGCTGAGGGATTTGGGGTACAGGAGGGGGCGTTGGGCTGGGACTGAGGGGTTCGGAGTGTGGGAGGGGGCTCCAGCCTCGGCAGGGGGTTGAGGTGCAGGGGGATGTCAGGGCTCAGGCTGGGGGTACAGACACTGGGGTAGGGCTGGGGATGAGGGCTTTGGGGTGCAGGAGGGTGCTCCGTTCTGGTATCGAGGGATTTGGAGGGCAGGAGGGGGATCAGGGCTAGGGCATGGGGTTGGGGCATGGGAGGGAGTCAGGGGTGCAGGCTATGGGTGGTGCTCACCTCAGGCAGCTCCCAGAAGCAGCAGAATGTCCCCCCTCTGGCTCCTATGTGGAGGCACGGCCAGGAGGTTCCACCCCTGCAGCTCCCATTTGCTGCGGCTCCCGGCCAATGGGAGCTGCAGAGATGGTGCTTGGGGCAGGAGCAGTGTGCAGAGCCCCCTGGCTGCCCCTATGTATAGGAGCCATAGGGGGGACATGACACTGCTTCTGGGAGCCTCACAGAGCCACGGAAAGCAGGGAACCTGTCTTAGCCCCACTGTGCTGCCGAGTGGGCTTTTAAAAGCCTGGTCAGCGGTGCTGACTGGAGCCACCAGGGTCCCTTTTCGACCAGTCGAAAACTGGACACCTTGCAACCCTACCTCAGGCTGCAGCTTGCAGCTCATCCTCTGTGATCCAGCACCAGGGAAATTTAATCCTTGATGGGAGGAGGGGGATGTTTTACCTGGGGTATTCAGAGAACCTGTCATCTGTGTCACACCTGTAGAGGGAAAGGGAGGAGAGTTGGAGTCTGGAGCGTGGGGGAGGTGATGTGTTGGCTACCAGGGGTAATGTCCCCTCTGAGGGGTCTCCAGTTGTCATCTGTTCTCATTCCCTCAAACTTACTCACAGCAGCACAGGGCCTGTATGTTAGTGACTTAGGGTCCAAGTCTCGCTGAGCTGAGGATATTAGTAACAAGCAGGACACTGGGGTCTCTGATGGATACAGAGGCTTTTTGGGCTGATGCCTGAGCCAATCTGACCCCACAAAGCTTTCAGCCCATGTCATCCATGATGCGCCTGCACACAGGAGATGGGAGGGCCTGGTCTGTGACCATAGAGGGGGCACAGTTGGATCCATCCTCTTCCCTGAAAATTACAGCATGTAGCAGAAACATCTCCTGTGACTCACCTGAGCAATTCGCAGCAGCATCTTCCTTATGGTCACAGTTGCTTACACCCCAGGGCTTGGCAGGACAGTCCCAGAGAGATGACTCTGTCCCTCTGCAATTCAACGTCTCCACCCAGATGGGACCAGTCCCCTTGGTGAATGCAGCCTCGCCCGGGGCAGATAGAGCCGATCCACAGCCCAGTTGTTTACACACAACATTAGCATCCGCCATGTCCCAGGAGTCATCACAAACTGTTCCCCAGGAGCCACGGTACCAAACCTCCACTCTCCCCGGGCATCTGTCCTCTCCTGGTCTGGAAATGCAGAAACCTCACATGTTACTGGGACAGCTGGGAAAGTCCTTAGGCACCGAGAGAGAGACAGAGAAGCAGAGATACCTGTGCAGCTTGGAGAGTTTGGGCATTTGGCAAACAGGGTCTGAGGTGGTTTTGCATTTTTTCCTATGGATAGAAAATGCAGACGTGAATGGACTGAGAAGCGTGTGTGATGTAGGAGAGAGTAGGGTTTATCTGTATATTAACCCCCTATATTTCAGCTATTTTATAAACTTAAATCTAAAATCTAGTTTGTTTAATGGCTAAGTGTATTTAATTACTCATTGGATACTCTGGCTGTTGAAATCTTTATGCAGCTCCCTGCTGGTGTGTGCGTTTGTGGGTATCTGGGGCTATTCCATTCACCTTGTGTACAGCCACTCCTGTCTCTGTTTGAAGGTAAACAAATTTGTCAGCTGAAACTCACCCACATTATTGTGGGGATTCAGAGACAAGAAATGGGGGTATTAGAACTGGGGCTGAAACGGAATTGTAGATCTGAAACAAACTCTCACCTATGCACACATACAGACACAGACACACTTTGGGGGAATTCTTTGTTACTGATGCAAATTTCATGGCCTGAGTGTCAGGAAGCAGGAGCTGCAGCAGGGGCAGTCCCCAGGCAGCCTAACAAGTACAGCTGGCCTGTAGTAGGCTACCAGATTGGCTACCTCATCAGTTTGATGGGAATATCAGAGTCGGAAGGGACCTCAGGAGGTCATCTAGTCCAACCCCTTGCTCAAAGCAGGACCAATCCCCAACTAAATCATGCCTGGGTTGTTACACTCATGCATCTGAACCATGTCTCACATACTCATACTGACCTCAGGAAATCTATAGCGGAGGCAAGTATCTCAGACAGTTCCCCATGCTGCCTTCCTGGTTTCAATACAAGCATCAGCCAATCAGTGGGCCATGAGGAGCTGCCACTCAGACACTGCTGGGCAGTATGTTCTGCTGAGCCTAGCTCCACAAGCTCCTCTAGCAGACACCCACTATAAACTTCTGGGGCAATATGGATTCCTGAGTGCTCCAGGACCCCTTTGGTCCCAGTTTCTGATCCTGAGAGTTCTTACACCATCCCCCTCCCTTGGGATGATGCTAGTCAAGGCTTGTCCAAGTGAGCCCTGTAGAATTCCTCCACCAGGTCAGGGGATTGGACAAGGGAGGCAGGCTCCCCAGTGCACTCTTCAGGGCTGTAGCCTTCCCAGTACTCCAGATAGTACAGGTGGCCATGTGTCTGTCTAGAATCGAGGATGACATGTACTTTGTATTCCTTGTGACCCTGGATCTCGACTGGTGATGGTGTGCTTTGGTCAGTCAAGGTGTTGTCAGTGTAAGGCTTCTGGAGGGAAACATGAAAAATGGGGTGTATTTTGAGAGACTGGGGAATCTCTGGTTTTAAGGTAACTGGATTTATCTGCTGGCATATCAGGAAGGGTTCCAGGAACTTGTGGTCCAATTTCTGGGAGGCGTGAGTGGTCTGGAGATGTTTGGTGGCGAACCACACTTTCTGGCCTACTGTGAACATTTCAGCTTCTTGTCGTTGACAGCCTGAATGCCTCTTGTGAGCCTTATTTGCCTCTTCAAGGTTGCTCCTGAATAAGATGGGTCTGTTGGACCCAGTCAGTGGCATCTGGGTTAGAGGAGACTGCTGGTGACACCAGGTGAAAACAGTGGTGGAACCCATAGTTAGTGAAGAAGGGGCTCCAACCAGTACAGGAATGGTCAACATTGTTATATGAAAACTCTGCATATGGCAGGACCGTGGACCAGTTATCTTGGAGATAATTTGTGAAACACGTCATATACTACTCCAGTACTTGGTTCACCCATTCAGTTTGTCTGTCTGTTGAGGGTGGTATGTGGGGGAGGACGATAGGCGGACACTCAGTAGCCTGAAACCTTTGCACCAAAAGCATCACATGAACTGTGGGCGTCGGTCAGAAAATAGGTGCTCTGGGAGTCTGTGGAGACAACCCAGGTTGTGCAGCAGGAGGTTTGCAGTAGTCTAGGCAAAAGGCAGGTGGTGCAGGGGATGGATGAAGTGGCCATTTTCGTCAGGCCCACTTCATCAGACCCAACTGTGAAAACAATTTTGTGGCCATCAGACACTGGAAGTTCCACTATGACATCTAGGCTGATGGTGGAACAAGGCCTAGATGGAGTTTCAAGGGGTACCAAGGTGCTGAGGGGGCTAGCCAGGGATATCTTGGTAGGTGTACAGCACTTGCAGGAGTCCATGTATGCTTAGACCTCAGCCCATATGTGGGACCACCAAAAAACATGGGCAACCACGTGGGAGGTCTTCAGGCAGCCAAAGTGACTTGCCAACAGAGTGTCATGGCACATATATATTGGGGGCTCTCTGGGGGCACATATATGTGCTTGTCGAATTATGTTATGCCATTCCACGTGGAATGGAACATCTTAGCCTCCAGTGTGTTCCTTGGGCAAGCAGCTCTCCTTTTGAGACACACCAGATGAAGAAAAGCATGTCTTGCTGAATTGTGGCTGTGACGGGTTGGGATCACAGAAACCACCTTGGTGCTGCCACCTGGTGTGCCAAGGCTACTTCTGCCCCTGCTTTCCTGCCTTTTCCAGCTTGGGACTCCTGAATCCTGTCTGTTTTGAGCCAGATTCCGCTGATCTGCTGCAAACACAGACCCAGGTCCGAACCACGTCCCTTAACTGCCGCAGGCCTACCTGGAAGCAGCTCAGGAAGTGCCCGTGCCTTTGACACCCAGGTGCCCAACTCCCAATGAGGTTCAAACCCTGAATAAATCCATTTTACCCTGTGTAAAGCTTATACAGGGTAAACTCATAAATAGTTCTCCTTCTATTTCAAAGATAGAAAGATATGCACTGCTTTTTGCCCCTCCCCTAGGTACCAACACGTACTCCAGGTAACTTAATAAGTAAGAAGTGATTTTAATAAGTACAGAAAGTAGGATTTAAGTGATTCCAAGTAGTGACAGATATAACAAAGTGAATTACTAAGTAAAATAAAATAAAACACGCACATCTAGGACTAATTCAACTCAACACAGATAAAAGCCTCACTAGTTTCAGTCTTTTCCTTTTACAGGCTGTAGAACTTCTAGCCTGGGTCCAGCAATCGCTCACACCCCCTATTGTCTTTGTCCTTTGTTCAGTCTCTCTCGGGTATGTCCTTGAGGGGTGGAGAGCCTCTCTCTTTAGCCAGCTAAAGACAACATGGAGGGATCTTCCAGGGGTTTTTATAGCCTTTCCCCCACTCCCTGTGTAGCATCATCTTACCCTGGAGTTTTGGGATCACATGGGCAAGTCACATGTCCATGCACCCTAACCAGTCCAGCCAGTTGCATTCCTGACCAGGCCCTGATGTGGATTGGGGTCTGCACCTCCTATTGTCTGTGTAAGGGTTTCTTGACTGGTCTTTTTATATGCACATACCTTTCTCAAGACATGATCCCAGGCTCTTACAAAGGCTATGTACAAAACCAGCAAATATAAAACCAATATTCATAACTCTAACTACAACAATGATACATGCATACAAACAAGAGGAATAGATTCAGTAGGTCATAACTTTCACAGAGATATGTTACATGGCACATGTAGCATAAAACATATTCCAGTTACATCATGTATACATTTATAAGCCTCTCCCCATAAAGCCTTATGGGGTACACCGTCACAGTGGCATTGGCAAAATTACTACTCATGAGGGAGTAGAAGGGCTTGGAAGTCGGTTCCTTGTTTCCCCGTAGTGTCCCCCCTTCTGCAATAGAGTATCGGCTTTCCCATTTCACTTTCCCAGGTGGTAGGAAAATGTAAACCCAAACTGAGAAAAGAACAAGGCATACCTTAACTGCTTCTGGTTCAATAGTTGAGCCTTGCAGAGGTACTCGAGGTTCTTATGGTTAGTGAAAATCTGTACCAGATTCAGAGCTGCCTCGAGGTGGTGATACAATTCTTCAAATGCAGTTTTTATGGAGAGCAGCTCTTTGTCCAGTATTTCATAGTTCATCTTGGAGGGAGTAAGTTTTCAAGACTATATATAATAATATAGAGATAAGCCTATCTCATAGAGCTGGAAGGACCTTGAGAGGCAATTGAGTCCAGTCCCCTGCCTTCACTAGCAGCACCAAGTACTGTCCCCTGAGAGATTTTTGCCCCAGATCCCTAAATGGCCCCCTCAAGGATTGAACTCACAACCCTTGGTTTAGCAGGCCAATGCTCAAACCACTGAGCTATCCCTCCCCCCAATGACCCATGGGTAAGTTTGAACTAGAATGAACAAAGGGTAAGTTTTCAAGAATAGAATGCAAAACTAACTGTGGTCCAAGTCGCTGTGAGAGTACTGCCCTAAGGTCACATTGGACGCATCTGCTTCCGTCATAAATGGGAGAACTGGGTCGGGGTATGCCAGAATCAGGGCCATGGTGAAGGTGGTGTTTAGCCGGTAAATATGAGTTGGGGTTCAGGTGACTAAGTGAATTGCACGGCTTTGCAAAGGAGGGAAGTCAGGGGAGTTATTTGTTTGGAGAAGTTGGTGATAATCACCTATAAAAGTTCGCAAGCCCAGGAAGGGCTGAAGATCATGGATGATTCAGGATGCTGTCCAGTTGCAGATGGCTTCCACCTTCTGCAGGACCATCTGAATTCCCTCTAGGGAGATGTAACCCAAAAATTCAGTGATAGCCTGGTCAAAGGTGCACTTTGGTGTGCAAACCAGGCTTCCATAGTCTCCCCAGGACAGGTCAGAGATGGTAGTAGTTCTTAGAAAACACCAGTATATCGTCATAGTAGATACTCACGTATGGATCCATGATATCCCTTAACACGGGATTTACGAAATGTTTGCAGTGGCACTGGTGAAGCCGAATAGCATCATTAATTATTTGAAGTGCCCATATTGGGTATGAAACGCTGTCTTCCATTCATCCCCAGGCCCTCTGAGCCTTTGATTGTATCCACCCCGAAGATCAATTTTAATGAAGATCCTAGCAGTCTTCAGGTGGGCCAACAATGCCAGAATCAGAGGCAAGGAGTACTGGTTACAAATAGAAACTTGATTCAATGTGCGATAGTCTATGCAGAGGTGAAGTGACCCATCCTTTTTCCTCACAAAGAGGACTGGTACACTTGCTGGAGAGGTGGATTGTGGAAAAAGTCCTTGGCAAGGTTTTCCTGGATATACACACATAGTGCCTCCTGCTCTGATTCAGCCATGGTGTATATCCATCTATACAACATGTTTGCCCGGGATTAGAGATCTATTGGATCTATAGTGTGTGGGTAATGAAACCACATTTTTCTTTTCAAACACATCCAGGTTGTCTCGATACTTGTTGGAGAGTCTGAAGTTCTGGCCTAGAGCTGCTCTCGTCTGGTTATCTCCTACTGTCCAAGGTTTCAATTCCAAGAGTCTTATCCAATCCTGGGGACCTGGGTGTGGGTCACTTGGCGGTTGATCAATTTGTTGGATGCAAGTATTCTGACAGTATTTGGAGGAGACACTAATGCTCATCCAGCAACAGGGGATACATGGATCATGTCGCTCCAACCAAGAAATCCCAAGAATTATTGGGAAGAATGGAAAGTGGATGTCAAACGATATTATTTCTCAGTGCCCTTCCACTATAGCATCTAAGGGGATGGTCTCTTGAGTCACCAGTCCCAATAACAGGGACAACCCATCAACCATCTCCATCAGGGCCCATGTGGGTTTTGGCCAGAGAGGGATCTGGAGAGTTTGGACTGCCTTAGCATCTATAAATTTGGTAGCAGCCTTAGAATCAATCACTGTTAGTTTTGGCTGGGGAGAGATCTGATGCTCCTTCCCCAAGACTTGCAACCACAGCAGAAACTGGAAATGCGGGGACACCCGATGGTTCCCAGGCCAGATTCTACTCGAGGGTGGGGTGATGATTCCAGAGCATGGATCTCTGGCTGTACCAGGCTGTACCCCCTACCAGGCCTGGGCTGGTCTGTTTCCCAAGTTCTTTTGAGCTGGGCAGGAGGCAAAGGCATGTCCTGGGGCCCTGCAGTAAAACCAGAGGTTCATGTGCTGTTGACATTCTCTCCCATCCCGGGCCATTCTTCAATGGCCCAGGTAGACCTGCCTTCCCTCAGGTCTCAGTTCTACAAGCTTTGGCATACAGGGTGGGCATGGGGACATCGGGCAACTCCTCCTTTCCTCTTCCTACTTGCACAGCTGAGAATTGATACGCAGAGTGAGATCAATAAAGTGTCTAGGCATGTGGGGTTATCAATGCGGGCTGGCGAATTTTTTACCACCTCCCTGATCCCCACTGGAACTGATATTGTTGGGTGACCTCATTTCATTCGACATCAGCCACAAGCCGTCAGAAACGAGTGGCGTAGGAGGTGGCCAATCCTTCTCCTGGTGAAGCTTTTGGAGGGCAGCCTCTGAAGAGAAGATGTGATGTGGGTCATCAAAGATGGTGGCAAAGGCTTGCAGGAAGTCATCCGAGTTGGAAAGCACTGGTCTGTTCTGCTCCAATGTGGGGGAATCCCAATGAGTGCTTTGCCAGAGACTAGGCTGACTACTAGCCCCACCTTTGTCTGGTCTGTGGGGTACCTTTGGGGTGGAGCAGGAAGAGCAGCCTGCATTTGGTTCAGGAACCCCTAGAATTTCCAACAATCCCCATCAAACCGTTTGGTCAGTGGCATCATGGAGCTGGTTCAGGAGATAGGTGATCTGTTCGGGCAGGTAAGGTCACTGCTTCTCCCTGTAATAGCTGCTCATGTAGGGTCTGTGCTGTAGCAGTGAGCAGTGTCTCCTGGACCTGTGACTGGGCTACTGCTCATGAGGGTCTGTACTTTGATTGCACACTGTGTAGCTTGGGTCCATCCTGAGAGGATCTCTGTCTGCAGATGGGTGACTTGGTCCTACGGATCCGGAGCAATCAGGGAGCCGCTGGCCAGAGGGTGGTCCACCCCTTCCATCATCTGTGGAGAGGTTGGATGCAGGAGGAATGAAGTTGGTCTGAGCAAACTGTCAAAGCCGGGCTGTGGGTGGCCTGAGTGCACCAGTCAGCTGCTCAGTTGCTCTCAGGAGATGAGTAGCGGGGTCGGGAGTGAGCCGGGTCAGAATGCCAGGAGGTCAGCATCAGGCACCAAGTTGCAGGCAGCAGGAAGATAGCAAAGTCAGGGTCACGCCGGGTCAGGATAACAGGAAGTCGGGGTCAGGTGCATGTTATAGATGGCAAGCAAAGCCAAGGACAAACCAGGGTCAGAAGCCAGAGCGTAGGGATTACAGCAGGCACGGTTTGGAGCAGAAGCAAGCAGGAAGTCTGCATTGTTGCAAAGACTATTAGTTTTGATTGCCAAATACAATACATTTAATTATTCCTTAGTTTGAATTTACATAGGACTAAGATTATGAGATCCAGATCCTCAAATGGTGTAAATCAGTGTAGATCCACTGGAATCTATGGACCCATGCCAATTTACACCACCTCACGACCCATGGATGTTTGAGTTGGCAGATCAGATTGGTTTATAATGGATAATCTCTGGAAATGACAATTAGCACAGAAAATCCAAAATGTAATTTCTATGCAGGATCCTCTCTCAAATCATGTATTACTCTCATTAAGGAAGTCAGGGTCCAAAAGAAGCGATAGGATTGCATTATTATTTGGTGTATTGCATCCATGTCAGTGATGTGAAATACATGTCACACATCTGCTTTTGGGGTGTGAAATGGTATTTCCAATTTGTGGTATGACCTAGCCTTGATATCACAAAACAGCAGCAAAGAATCTGAAGGTCACTCTTTTCACTTTACTGACATACATGCCGCATTGCTCACACCTTGGAAAAACAATTGCTACTCTGTAGTGTTCTCTCCTGTTCATAAAAGAAGCTAAGGAAAAACTATTCTCTTTTATGCTTACCACAAAATTCATCAGGCTTAAAAGATCTTGCCAAATCACTATTAGTCAGTGCAAAAAACCACATTAATTCAGTGTTCTGACTCTCATTGTAATATGATGGTCCTAAGTCACTTGGGATAAATTCTGCCCTAAGGTATGTGCACACTGAAATGCACATGGTATGTATCTGAGGGCCAACGTTGGCTCATGTATTTTCCATGCGCATATGGAGTTATGGAGGGAAAACACCAGAATAAAGACAATAGACTTCAAGTCTTCAACAAAGAAAATTGATAGGTCAGTTCTTGTCGGAATTCTAAAGGGACAAAAAGAGTTCAGGAGAATTGTCAGTTTTTAAAGGAGACAATATTAAAGGCAAGAGCAAATGATCCCAATGCATAGGAAAGATAGAAGTATAGTAAGACAACCCTGGCTTAACCAGGAAATCTTCAAAGACCTGAAACTCAAAGTCATACAAAAGCAGAAACTAGGTTAAATTACAGGGGATGAATATTAAAAAAAACAACAACAAACCACAACAGAAGCATGAATTGACAAAATAAGAAAGACCAAGCCAAAAAACAAGATTAATCTAGCTAGGGACATAATGTGTAACAAGAAAACATTTTACAAATATATGAGAAGCAAGAGGAAGACCAAGGACAGGAGAAACCTATTACTCTATAAGGAGGGAAAGACAATAACTGAATACATAGCCCTGTCTGAAGTGTTAATTGCCTTTTTGTTGATATTTTCACCAAAAAGTTAGCATGACTAATATAGTGAACATCTATGTAAATAGTGTAGGACCTTAGACTAAGATAAGGAAAGAACAAGTTAAGAATTACTTGGACAAGTTAGATATCTTCAGGCTGGCAGGACTTGATGAAATACATCCTAGAATACTGTGACAAACCTAGACTGGTTGGGTGCAGGACTCTGGTTGAAGGAAAACGTACTCGACACTGGATGAATAGTTTTCTGTTCCCTGAGGGACCAGGGCAGGGGCTGCCCTAGAGCCGTCAGGAAGGTACTAGAAGCAATTAAGTCAGGCAGACTCCATAAGACACCTGGAACCGATTAAGAACAGATTACAAGCAATCAAGGAAAACTGGCTAATCCGATCACCTGAAGCCCATTTAGAACCAGCTGGGACTAGTTTAAAAGGAAGCTCCTTCAGAGAGGCCAGGTGGGAGTAAGTAGGTGTGTTGTGGGAAAACTGGGCGAAAGAAGGTGCACAGTAAAAGAGCTGGGAGGACAAGCATGGTCAGGTACCAAGGAGGGTGCTAAGAGCAGGGCCTGTTTGGGGATGTAGCCCAGGGAAGGGCTATAGCTCTTGTGGTATAGGAAAACTACCTGTTGCCGGTGCCATTAGGGTCCCTGGGCTGGAACCCGGAGAAGAGGGCGGGCCCGGGTTCTCCCCAACCCTCCCCACACCTCTACAAAAATGTTCCCTGAGTAGGAAGATGGATTAAATAGGGTTCTTACACCAAACCCGTTGACTGGCCAATGGTAAAGGTGACTCAGTAAGCTGTAACCCTTGCCTCTAGGAGGGGAGAGAGGCTACATTGAGGGTCATAGCAAGCCTCTGAAACAAGCCCTAACCACCTAGAAGTGCAAGACCTCCCCCGCCCCCGAGGCAAAGCTGGAGCTCTGCCACAATACTTAACGAACTGGCTGAAGTTATTGCTGAGCCATTAGCATTATCTTTGAGAATTCATGGAGGATGGGAGAGATCCCAGAGGCCTGGAAAAGGGCAAATATAGTACCTATCTATAAAAAGGGGAATAAGGACAATCCGGCACTTATAGACCATTCAGCTTAACATTGGTAGCTGGAAAGATAATGAAGCAAATAATCAAACAATCAATTTGTACGCACCTAGAAGAAAGTAAGGTGATAAGTGTTAGAGAGCTTATTCCTTCACTCTCCCACTTCCCTGGTCCTTCTCACATGAAGAGAGCAACAATACCCAAAGTCTGAAGGTGCAAACAATTCAATGTTTATTGGGGTGAACTTTCCGCAAGCTTAAATCCAAGTTCCTTTTCCTTATTTTCGAATCCCAACTTACTTCCTGTTTGCCCCTAATTTATATAGTAATATTCTCAGCTATATCTTTTACTGAAATTTACCTAACCAATCTCAACATATTGTAACATGATTAGCCAACCAATTATATCCCACCACCTTAATTAGTTTACACCCAGCAAAATTAATTATACAGCAGACAGAAACAATCACAGAACCAGACAGAGACCATGCAAATAAACAATAGCAAAGTGGGAACTATAATGACAAAACAATACAGAAGTGAGGATTTCACAACTACATCTATAAAGATACAAGGTTTTCCAGCTGTGTCTATTGATAAGTGAGTTCTTACCAAACAGAAAACTATCAAACTACATTTCCTTTTACATCTTCTAGGCTCTTCCCTTTCTCTGGAGGTGATAGATTGGATCACCTTTCCAACAGCCCCAGATTGCCTTATTTCAATCTGACTGGTTTGGAATGTGAGGATGTGAGCGTACGCTTCCCAGTTTATGGCTGCCTCTGCTGCTAAGCCAAAGGCCTTAGCCTAAGAACAGGGCCTCAGACTGTCAGAGTGAGAGAAGGCCCGTACACAGATTCTCTCTTTTATATCTCTATAACTAGCTAAATGGTAAACATATACCTAAATTCTTAAAGTATAGGCCTTTACAGACAGGCCTGAATATCTATATCCTAACAATAAGTAACAGTCAACATGGATTTGTCAAGACAAAGGATGTCAAACCAACCTAATATCTTTCTTTGACAAGGTAATAACCCCTGTGGATAGGGGGGACACATTAGATGAGATATATCTTGATTTTAGTAAGGCTTTTGTAACTGTCTCACATGACCTTCTCATAAGCAAACCAGAGAAATATAGCCTAGATGAACCAACCATACAGTGGGTGCACAACTGATTAGAAAAGTTTATTTGTAGACTGGTTATCAATAGTTCATAATTGAGCTGGAAGGGCATGTTGAATGGGGTCCTGCAGGGATCTGTCCTGGTCTGGTTTTATTCAATATCTTCATAAATGATTTGGATAATGGCAGAGAGAGTACACTTAACATTTGTTGACAATATCAAGCTGGGAGGGGTTGCAAGTGCTTTGGAGAACAGGATTAGAATTCAAAATAATCTTGACAAACTGGAGAAATGGTCTGAAATAAATAGGATGAAATTCAATAAAGACATAGGCAAAGTACTACAGCTAGGAAGGAATAATTAATTGCAAAATGGATATGACTGCCTAGGACCATGTACCTCAGAAAGGGATCTAGGGGTTATGTGGCATCACAAATGAAATATGAGTGAACAATGTAATATGTTGCAAAAAACCCAGACATCATGCTGGGGTGTATTAGCAGGAGTGTTGTAAGGAAGAC
Organism: Macrochelys suwanniensis; assembly: GCA_033296515.1. Classification (NCBI taxonomy): domain Eukaryota; kingdom Metazoa; phylum Chordata; order Testudines; family Chelydridae; genus Macrochelys; species Macrochelys suwanniensis. The sequence goes on along the minus strand of CM065775.1, from coordinate 210,968,532 downwards.
ATGAGAAGTAATTCTTCCATTCTACTCAGCACTGGTAATGCCTCAGCTGGAGTATGGTGTCCAGTTCTGGGCACCACACTTCTGGAAATATGTGGACAAATTGGAGAAAGACCAGAGGAGAATAACAAAAATGATTAAAGGTCTAGAAAACATGACCTATGAGGGAAGATTGAAAATTTGGGTTTGTTTAGTCAGGAGAAAGTAGACTGGGCGGGGGAGGTGATAACCTTTTAGGTACCTGAAAACTGTTGTTATAAAGAAGAGGGTGATAAATTGTTCTCTTTAACCACTGAGGACAGGACAAGAAGTAATGGGCTTAAATTGCAGCAAGGGAGATTTAGGTTAGACATTAGAAAAAACTTCCTAACAATAAATTGCCTAGGGAGGTTGTGGAGGTTTTTAAGAGCCGGTTAAACAAATACCTGTCAGGGATGGTCTAGATAATACTTAGTCTCGCCTCCATGCAGGGGACTAGACTGATGACTTATTGAGGTCCGTTCCAGTCCTACATTTCCAGGAGTCTATGTTTAATGGCTTCCCTCAGACTCAAACAGTAGTTGTCACAGTTGTATTAAAATTTTTAACTTTAAGAGAATCCTCTTATCTTTGGTTTGCCTCCTTAAACTAAGTCACTGAGGGTATGTCTACACTACGAGAGTAGCTCGATTTTACTTAAACCGAACTTGTGAAACCGATATTACAAAGTCGAACGTGTGAATCCACACCAAGGACATTAATTCGACTTTGTGAGTCCACACTAACGGGGCAAGCGTCGACATTGCAAGCAGTGCACTGTGGGTAGCTATCCCACAGTTCCCGCAGTCCCCGCTGCCCATTGGAATTCTGGGTTGAGCCCCCAATGCCTGCTGGGGCCAAAAATGTGTCAAGCGTGGTATTGGGTAAATGTCGTCATTCAACCCTCACTCCCGCCCTCCCTCCATGAAAGCGCCGGCGGGCAATCAGTTCGTGCCCTTTTCTGGTGATTGACAGCGCGGACGCCACAGGACCGTGAGCATGGAGCCCTCTGCGATCATCGCTGCTGTTCTGTCTGTTGTCAACACCTCGCGCCTTATCGTCCACCTTTTCCAGAGGCACATGTTGATAAATCGGGCGAGGATGAAACGGAAGCACGGTGAGGACATGAACTCTGAGAGGGGCACACACCTCTCACAAACCACAGGACCCCGGTCCCTGGACATCATGGTGGCAATGGGTCATGTTGATGCTGTGGAATGGCGATTCTGGGCAAGGGAAACAAGCACTGACTAGTGGGACTGCATAGTGCTGCAGGTCTGGGATGAATCCCAGTGGCTGAGAAACTTTCGGATGCGTAAGGGCACTTTCCTGGAACTTTGTGAGTTGCTGTCCCCTGCCCTCAAGCACCAGGACACCCAGATGCGAGCAGCCCTGACTATCCAGAAGTGAGTGGCCATAGTCCTGTGGAAGCTTGCTACGCCTGACAGCTACCGGTCAGTCGTGAATCAATTTGGAGTGGGCAAATCTACCGTGGGGGTTGCTGTGATGCAAGTTGCCCATGCAATCGTTGACCTGCTGCTCTCAAAGGTAGTTACTCTGGAAAACGTGCAGGTGATCATAGATGGCTTCGCTGCGATGGGATTCCCAAACTGCGGTGGGGCTATTGATGGAACTCACATCCCTATCCTGGGACTGGACCACCAGGGCAGCCAGTACATTAACCGAAAGGGCTACTTTTCTTTGGTGCTGCAAGCAGTGGTGGACCATAAAGGACATTTTACCAACATCAACGTCGGATGGCCCGGCAAGGTTCATGACGCTCGCGTCTTCAGAAACTCTGGTCTGTTTAGACGGCTGCAGGAAGGTATTTACTTCCCGGACCACAAAATAACAGTTGGGGATGTGGAGATGCCCATAGTGATCCTCGGGAACCCAGCCTACCCGCTAATGCCCTGGCTCATGAAGCCATGCACAGGCACCCTGGACACTGAAAAGGAGCTCTTCAACTACCGTCTGAGCAAGTGCAGAATGGTGGTGGAGTGTGCTTTTGGGCGTCTCAAAGGGAGATGGAGAAGCTTATTGACTCGCTCTGATCTCAGCCAAACCAATATCCCCTGTGACAAAGTTCCTCCTCTACCTTGGTGAGTCCTGCGCTTATTGGTGGATTTTGATTGCCTCAGAGATCTTCCCCTCTGGTAGAACCCACAGTCAAATTCCTCCTGTGTCTGATCTGGAGTTGGGAGGTTTGGGGGGAACCCGGGCCCGCCCTCTACTCCGGGTTCCAGCCCAGGGCCCTGTGGATTGCAGTTGTCTATAGGGTTTCCTGTAACAGCTGCGTGACAGCTACAACTCCCTGGGCTACTTCCCCACGGCCTCCGCCCAGCACCTTCTTTATGCTTACTGCAGGACCTTCCTCCTGATGGTCTGCTGATGCTTGTACTGCTCAGTCCTTCAACTCTTCTCACTCTCAACTCTTTGTGTGCCTCTTGCTCCCAGCTCCTCGCACGCAACACCACAAACTGAAGGGAGCTCCTTTTTAAACCCAGGTGCCCTGATTAGCCTGCCTGTCTTAATTGATTCTAGCAGGTTCTTCTTAATTGGCTCCAGGTGTCCTAATTAGCCTGCCTGCCTTAAATTGGTTCCAGAAAGTTCCTGCTTGTTCTAGTGCAGCCCCTGCTCTGGTCACTCAGGGAACAGAAAACTATTCATCCAATGGCCAGTATATTTGCCTTCTATCAGACTTCTGTACCCCACTTGTCTGGGTCTGTCACACCCTATTGTGATTGCAGCTTGCTGTGTGCGCCACAATCTCTGTGAGAGCAAGGGGGAGACGTTTATGGTGGGGTGGGATGTTGAGGAAAATCGCCTGGCTGCTGATTACGCGCAGCCAGACACCCGGGCGATTAGAAGAGCCCAGCGGGACGTGCTGCGCATCCGGGAAGCTTTGAAAGCTAGCTTCCAGAGCGAGCAGGGTAACCTGTGACTATTACCTTTGTGTAAGCAGAACCTGAACCTGCCTATGTTTCTTTACCCAGTTAATGTTGCCTATCCTCTCCAATTTCCAAAACCCTTCCCCCCCATTATACACTGCTTTAAAAATAAAATAAAGGAAACATTGTTCATTTAAACCGTCTTCTTTATTAAGGATTTCTCGGTAAAGGGTTGAAACTGGGACACATACTGCGGTTGGGGAGCGGGTGGAGTGATGGAAAGGATGCTTCCAAACTCGGGGAATGACAGGCTCCTGCTCCTAGAGCAGTCCGCAGTGGTGGACTGCTTGTTTCAATGGAGCCTGCCACCCCTCCTTTTTGGAACTCTGTGATGGGGGGCCTGTGTGACTTTGTGGCCGGGGATGGCGGTTACAGATCCCCTGCTGCGTGGCTCTGTCATGCAGGCTACTGACCACTGCCGGCCGCAAAAGATCTGCAGACACCCTCCCCCACCAGAAACTCATAGAGCCTCCCCACACAGAACATGAAAACTACCTCCCAGAATGACCATGGTGCCTAGTGAATGCAATGTGAGTGTGAGGTTCTGGTGAACCTGTCCCCCTGTCTCTACCCTGGTACAGGCACCTATGGTCTCCAAATACAAACCCCCTGCCCCCCTTCAAACACACTGTCCTTTAAAAGGAAATCAAGGAACCAGTACTTTACAGAACAGCAATTTTTATTAAGGACAGCAGAGTTATGGGATGAAACTTGGACAGGGGCTAGGGTGGGGTGCGGTTGGACTGAAGGTAAGGACCTATCAAATCTTGGGGAATGAGAGCCTTCTGGTACTGGAGCAGTCCGCAGGGGTGGAGTGATTATTTCCACGGCCCCTGCCACCCCTCATTCTCATGACTTTGGGTGAGGGGGGGATTGGACTTTGTGGCGGGGGAGGGCGGTTAGAAATCACATACAGAGGTGCTCTTTCATCCTGCCTCCGGTCCTGCAGAACATCTACAAGGCGCCGGAGCATGTCCGTTTGCTCCCTCATTAGTCCAAGAAGCGTTTGAGTCGCCTGCTGGTCTTCCTGCCGCCACCTGTCCTCCCGTTCGCTGTATGATCGCTGGTATTGCGATATGTTCTCCCTCCACTGGGTCTGCTGTGCCGCCTCGTTTCAGGAACAGGACATAAGTTCTGAGAACATCTCATCCCGTGTCCTTTTCTTTCATCGCCTGATCTGCGCCAGCCTCTGGGAGGGGGATGCATGGGTACTGCGGGAGATGCTCGCAGCTGTGGGATGGGAGAAAGGAAGTGAATTCCTCACAAAGATACTCTTTCCCTGGGAACAAGACCATGCACACTACCTATCACATGTGCAGTCAGCACAAGGTTGAATATTCTGTCTTTATACTGAGTGCCTGGGGTCTTGGTGTACAGATCACGGAGGCGGGGCTGGACACTGGAATTCGGCTATCAGGAGACCATGGTAAGCCGTAAACTTTTGACTGCTGAGAGCTTACTTCACAGCAGTGCCCTACTCCCATGTTCCAAGCACAGCTCCTAGCGGTGGCCAGTTCCTGCTGCCGGCAAAACCGCTCAGCTAGAACGGTTCGCCACCCCCCCCCCCCCGTGTGGCTGGCCCCGGGAAAGATCCCTGCCTGCTGCCTGCGAACTGCTCACTTTGAACAGTTCACCTCCCCGCCCCCCACCCTCACCTGCGCGGCTGGTCCCAGGAAAGATCGCTGCCTGTGAACCGCTCAGTTTGAACAGTTCGCCTCCCCGCTCCCACCACGTGGCTGGAAACTGCCGGGTAGAGTTACTTAAAGGAAAAGGCAAACAGTCCCCATACTAAAATACCCCTAATTCAAACCAGGGTGCCATGACTGATACCACTCTGATGAGGATTACGGAGACAGAGAAAGACCATATGCTGCGTGAATGCCAGCAAACAGCGGGGCCGTATGCCGCCATGCTCTGCAAGGCAATGATACCAGAGTACCTGCTACTAGCCTGGCGCGGAAAAGTTTCCTACCATGGCGGAGACAATAAGGCCGCTCTCCCTGGGAACCTGATGCAAAGGCTTTCACAGTACCTCCAGGACAGCTTCGTGGAGATCTCCGAGGGGGATTTCTCCTCTATCCCCATACATATTGACAAACTTTTCGAGTAGTTGCACTGGAAACGACTCAAAACTAAAGCGCCTAGGGCAAACTAAGCAATAAAAACCCATTGCTAACATACCATGCTTATTCTATTCAAAATAAATGTTTAAAACCCTGACCTGCTGATCCTTCCTCTGATTCCTGGTCCGGGTTATTGCCTTGGGAGGGTTGGTAGGGGATCTCAGTCAGGGTGATGAAGAGATCCTGGCTGTCGGGGAAATCAGTGGTGAAAGCGCTGTCGACTGCCTCATCCTCCTCTTCTCCTTCCTCATCTTCACCGTCTGCGAAAACCTCCGAGGAAGTGGCCGTAGATAAGACCCCATCGTTGGAGTCCACGGACACTGGTGGGGTAGTGGTGGCAGCACCACTGAGCATTGCATGCAGTGCCTCGTAGAAATGGCATGTTTGGTGCTGGGATCCGGAGCGTCCGTTTGACTCTTTGGTCTTCTGGTACGCTTGTCGCAGCTCCTTGATTTTCACGCGGCACTGCGTTGCATCCCGGCTGTATCCTCTCTCCGTCATGGCTTTTGAGATCTTCTCGTAGATCTTCGCATTCCGTTTTTTCGATCGCAGCTCCGAAAGCACGGACTCATCGCCCCACACAGCGATCAGGTCCAAGACTTCCTGATCAGTCCATGCTGGGGCCCTCTTTCTATTCTGCGATTGCATGGGCACCTCTGCTGAAGAGCTCTGCATCGTTGCCGGTGCTGCTGAGCTCGCCACGAAGTCCAAACAGGAAATGAGATTCAAACTGGCCAGACAGGAAAAGGAATTCAAATTTCCCCGGGGCTTTTCCTGTGTGGCTGGTCAGAGCATCCGAGCACGGACTGCTGTCCAGAGCGTCCACGGAGTGGTGCACTGTGGGATAGCTCCCGGAGCTATTAGTGTCAAATTCCGTCCACAGTAACACGAATTCAACATGGCCATGTCGAATTTAGTGCTACTCCCCTCGTCGGGGAGGAGTACAGAAATCGAATTAAAGAGCCGTTTATGTCGAAATAAATAGCTTCGTAATGTGGACGGGTGCAGGGTAAAATCGAGTTAACGCTGCTAAATTCGACATAAAGCCCTAGTGTAGACCAGGCCTGAGATTCAGTAGTCAGGCACATTATGTGCTTAATTGATCGTATCTGCCCTGCACGAGTATCGATGTACCATTGACTAAACTCCCTAAGACCTGCCCCAGCATGTACTGAGGTTCAGTGTATCACTTGGAAAGAATTATTTGGGGAAAGTCTCTTCTATGGTTGTTATAAAGCCCTGGTCAGGAATCTGTAGGTGATATTAGCAGGACAATAGAACAACACAGCTCTAGTCTTAATGAAAAACTGTACCCAAGTCAAATTTTTAAAAGGCCATTTCGGAGCTGTCCCCTTGATTAAAATAGATCAAAAAAATTGTGATTGGGGCAAAACACTCTTAATTCATGTTAAGATAATGCTAAATTGATTTTTTTAATCCAACAAATTCATTTTAGGTCTGAGATTATGCATGAGCCATTTCAGTCCAGAAGGTAATATTTAGGAAAGTGTTAAGCACCTGAAAATTGGGGCTTATAATGGAAATGCCTTCTGACTCCAGAGTTGCTAATTAGACACAATAATAAAATTCTATTTATTCTTGCTGAGAGATGCTTCTTACCTTCTTGCCATTAAGGAAAAACGGGTACAGTTTTAAGTCATGGAAGAGGAGGATATTATTATTATACCACCACTCTGCCCAGTGCCCCCCAGCTCCAACCACAACTGCCCAGCACCCCCCCACAGAACTCCCACTCCTTAGCGCCCCAACTCACACAGATCTCCCCTACCCACCACTGCCCAGCCAGGTGAGGGCTTGCCCCTGCCCCGGCCTGGCTCCCTCAGAACCCACTTGCCTGGAGGGGCCCAGCAAAGCTCCCCCCCCCCCCGCGCCCCTCCTCCCAAACTGGCCAAGACTGGCCAGAGCCAGAGCTGCATTGGGGTTTGGCCAGGGGTCAGAGAGGAGAAGGCAGGCAGGGTCAGAGAGGAGTGAGCGGTGGGCAGGAGTGGAGAGGAGCCAGCAGGCTGGTGGGGCCTCAGGGCAAAGTACAAACAGAGCAGGCCGGGTTGGGGCCCTTTTGAACATAGGCTGGGCCCCTGGCACTGTTGTAAACTGGGTATTGCTGGGGCTAGCCAGCCCTGATTTCTGAAAGAGGCACACCTGACAGGGATCAGGTGATTCCCCTATAAAGAGTAGCTGGAAGCTGAAGTGAGAGCAAAACTCAGGGAGAGCAAAGACTGCTGGGGGTGAGGAGGCTCCAGCAGAGTCCTGGGATTTGTGACTAAGAGTTCATCTGCACCGGGAATGCTACATAAACCTTATGTGGGCCAAACAAATTCTACATATTTTAATAAGATTTAAAGTCACTTGTACTGATTTATATTTGAAGTTCAGCTTGTTCTGTATGTATTTAGATATTGTCTATTTACATACTTGTGTAAACTAAAATGATGTAAACATGATGACAAAACGCTAATGAATCGGCAATTAGTATAGTGTGTTGAAGCAGGCCGCAGGCCTTATGAAATGCTCTGGTGGGCTCTGTATGGCCCACAGGCCACAGGTTGGGCACCTCAACCTACACTGTCCAGCAGTTTGGACCTCGGGGGTGTGAATAGCAATGCGCACCAAGAGGCTGAACTGTAACTCACTTGTGTGGATGCTGCAGGTGCAATCCATCAGGTTCCTAGTTTGCCTTCATGTAATCCTCTTCAAACAGGACTACGTTAATGTGAAGAAGGAACCTGCTAGTTCAAGTCCCTGGCATCCCCATGGGGGAGTTATAGAGCAGCACTGTAGTGTGCCCTGCAGTCCGAACTGCAGGGCAGTATAGATGTAGCCTAAGGGTATGTCTACACTTCCCGGTGATCTATCGGGGGTCGATTTATTGTGTGTGGTCTTGATGCGATAAATCGATCCTTGAGCGCTCTCCCGTCAACTCCGGTACTCCACCACTGTGAGGGGGACCTATCTTAGGTCGATTCCCCAACCCACCCCCCTACAGTGTAGACCAGGGCTAAGATTCCAGCTAGGAAGTGCTGGCAGTAGACTGCTAAGGGAAGGGAGACCCTGAGAGAGCAGGGGAAAGACAGCAAAAGCTCTCCTGGCAGGGAGGCTTGGGAGCAGGAAGAGAAAAATTTGCCTGTTGGATGTTAATTTGGGACTCTGAGTTTTATTTTTAGTTTATAGTTTGTGAATAAACCCAGGCCCCAAGGAGGGGTATTTTGACCTCAGAAAAAGAGTGTGGAGTCTGCATAAGGGGCCCTTGCAGGGGAAACAGAGGCAGGTGTTGCAGGGTGACTTCTGGCCATGAGGGGTTGCTCACAATGTGGCTGCCCTTGTTACAGTGAGGAATAAAAAAGTGAAGATTATGAATGAAATTCTGCCCTCAGTAATACACATGCCATCCCAGTGGGACTGCACAGATGTAAAGAAAATGTCAAACATGCCTGTTATATTTGCTAAATTGAACTTGAAAATTTGCTTGTTTTTTCTAGGTTAGCCAATATACCAAAGCAATTGAAATGTATGAACAGAAAATCCGAAACCTAACCCTCAAGTTGGAACATATGGAGTCGACCAGTGTTTCTTACACTGAGTTGGACTTTCAGTTACTGAAACTGGAAATCAATGAAATGGAGAGACTGGTCACTCAGCTGAAATCCACACTTGTTGGAAGCAATGTGATTGTTGAACAACTATACGTGGAGGTAGAGTATGAAAGTTATTCTGCCATTCAGAAACATTCAGTTCTCTGTTTCACCAGTGAAATTTGGAATGTCTCTACTATTGTCAGTGGAGTTACTCTGGATTTAAATCAGTGTAAATTAAAGCAAATCTTGGCCTTAAGCATGTTAGCATGTTTCTTCATATATGACAAAAAATGGCAATTTTTATCATTTGTGTGACTGAAAGCTATAGTTCTAGGATGCTGCTATATTAAATAAATATTAATTTATGGGCAACCATGCCTGTAAGCTTCTGTGCTCCAACAAATATAATTAAAAACTTAACTTATTAGAGTAGTGACCCAATCAATATAAAATGAAGAACCCCTTCCCAATATTCAATAAATCAAATTTTCAAAATTATCACTCACTCACCTGATGGTAAGTAAAATATTAGTTTCTTCACTGTCTTCTTCAACATTAAATGAGTAGATTATTTATCTGGGCAGGAAAACTTTCAAGACACATCTGCAAGGCTGAAATCATTTACAGGTAACAGTTAATAACCAAGTAAGCCTTATTGGACATTTTTGGGTGATCTTTAGCATTATGGCATATGATGGAGTGCTAAAATCACAAACATTTTCTTGTAGTTACCCATATTAGTCTGAGACCTGATGTTGATGCTAAGACTTATTCTTGGGAACATTTCCTAAAACTTGTTCTGCAGCACCTTTTTTGAAATGATAAATCCAGCCTAAAATGTTTGTGAAATAAAGATGACTATAATTTAAAGTCATGCTGAATTTTTATTTCTCTAGATCAAGAATCTGACTCTCATGGTAAATTATCTGGAATCATTGGACAAGAACAATATCCTTGCAATCCACCGAGAAATTGTGGCTCTCCAGAATCGATTGAAGGAATGTGAAAAACACAGAAATCAAACCACTACCCCTCCTATTTCCCACCAGGTAAGCATTCTATGTATAAATCACATGAGAAGGGATGGGAGAAGTAGGAAGAAGACTGAGTTAAATGAAATGACAAAGCACAGGTCTTGGAAAATTTGCCAGACATGTACTAACCTCTCAGCAACGGGCTGATATGAAAGATGAGGGCATGAAATAAACACTTTCACATACTCTTACTGTTTTTTAAATAGAAAAAGTTGGAAAATAGTACAAAAGTATGAAAAGTAATGTTTTGCTCTTCTTCCAAACTCTTTCTGTGGTAAAATATGGCTTTTCTGACTAGCTCTGATCATGGGTAACTTCTGTGAAAGTGATCTGTGTCTTGTCAATGTCTCTGTACTGCTGCTTGGGAAATTTAAGCAGCAGCTGAGGCATTGGAGCTGTTTGTATGCAGACTCAAGAAGACAACATTGCATAGTTTACATTTGATAAATATGCAGAAATTTATTCTGAGCCATAAAGGCTAGAATCTTAGGGTGAAATCCTAGTCCCATTGAATTCAGTGGGAGTTTTGCCATTGTCTTCAATGGAGCCAGGGTTTCATTTAGTGATTTTTTGGGGTTTTTTTTTTAAAAGAAAGTTTAAATTCTGTAGCAATTGATAGCTTTTCTTAAGGGAAAGCTTCCCAGTCACTAATGAGTCTGCAAGAGGATTTTTCAAGCAATGTTACTTCCTCCCTTCTATGCATTTTTATGACTTCTGCTTTAGAATAATTTGGCAAAAAGAAAGTATTAAAATGTTCATAACACAATTGAGGAAGAAGACTGCTTTTTCACCTATACCTAACAATTTGGCTAGCAAATCGGAGGTAAACCAGACTAATAACGAAAAGTTTGGAGAAACCCTTGAACAAAGCAGAGCACTTTCCTTTGTACAGATGGTGCACATATATTACCTACCAGCACTTGCCTCCTACCATCTTCAGGTCAGTTATTTCAAGCTTACCATTAGCAGGAGCGAGGAACTGGTGGAAGTGAAAGTTTTCCCTCTGTGGCCTCTTCAGGGCTTGCCAGCACTGCAGGCAGCCAGCGCAGTTTGTCTCTGACAGGAAAAATGAACAACACTGTGACGGTGTACCCCATAAAGCTTTATGGGGAGATGCTTATAAATGTATATATGTAACTAGAATATGTTTTATGCTACATGTGCCATGTAACATATCTCTGTGAAAGTTATGACCTACTGAATTTATTCCTCCTGTTTGTATGCATGTATCATTGTTGTAGTTGGAGTTATGAAGATTGGTTTTATATTTGGGGCCGGATGCACTGCATCCGAGGGTGCTAAAGGAGTTGGCCGATGTGATTGCAGAGCCATTGGCCATTATCTTTGACAAATCATGGCAATCGGGGGAGGTCCCGGATGACTGGAAAAAAGCTAATGTAGTGCCCATCTTTAAAAAGGGGAAGAAGGAAGATCCAGGGAACTACAGGCCAGTCAGTCTCACCTCAGTCCCTGGAAAAATCATGGAACAGATCCTCAAGGAATCAATTCTGAACCACTTAAAGGAGGGGAAAGTGATCAGGAACAGTCAGCATGGATTCACCAAGGGCAAGTCATGCCTGACTAACCTAATTGCCTTCTATGATGAGATAACTGGCTCTGTGGATGAGGGGAAAGCAGTGGATGTGCTATTTCTTGACTTTAGCAAAGCTTTTGATACAGTCTCCCACAGTATTCTTGCCAGCAATATAAGAAGTATGGGTTGGATAAATGGACTGTAAGGTGAATAGAAAACTGGCTAGATGGTCACGGTCAATGGGTAGTGATCAATGGCTCCATGTCTAGTTGGCAGCCGGTATCAAGTGGAGTGCCCCAAGGGTCGGTGCTGGGGCCGGTTTTGTTCAATATCTTCATTAACGATCTGGAGGATGGTGTGGACTGCACCCTTAGCAAGTTTGCAGATGACACTGAACTGGGAGGAGTGGTTTATACGCTGGAGGATAGCGATAGGATACAGAGGGACCTAGACAAATTAGAGGATTGGGCCAAAAGAAATCTGATGAGGTTCAACAAGGACAAGTGCAGAGTCCTGCACTTAGGACGCAAGAATCCCATGCACTGCTACAGACTAGGGACCGAATGGCTGGGCAGCAGTTCTGCAGAAAAGGACCTAGGGGTTACGGTGGACAAAAAGCTGAATATGAGTCAACAGTGTGCCCTTGTTGCCAAGAAGGCTAACGGCATTTTGGGCTGTATAAGTAGGGGCATTTCCAGCAGATCGAGGGACGTGATTATTCCCCTCTATTCGGCACTGGTGAGGCCTCATTTGGAGTACTGTGTCCAGTTTTGGGCCCCACGCTACAAGAAGGATGTGGATAAATTGGAAAGAGTCCAACGGAGGGCAACAAAAATGATTAGGGGGCTGGAGCACATGACTTATGAGGAGAGGCTGAGGGAACTGGGATTGTTTAGCCTGCAGAAGAGAAGAGTGAGGGGGGATTTGATAGCTGCTTTCAACTACCTAAAAGGGGGTTCCAAAGAGGATGGATCTAGACTGTTCTCAGTGGTAGAAGATGACAGAACAAGGAGTAATGGTCTCAAGTTGCAGAGGGGGAGGTTTAGGTTGGATATTAGGAAAAACGTTTTCCCTAGTAGGGTGGTGAAGCAGTGGAATGAGTTACCTAGGGAGGTGGTGGAATCTCCTTCCTTAGAGGTTTTTAAGGTCAGGCTTGACAAAGCCCTGGTTGGGTTTGGTCCTGCTTTGAGCAGGGGGTTGGACTAGATGACCTCCTGAGGTCCCTTCCAACCCTGAGATTCTATGATTCTATGATTTGCTGGTTTTGTACATAGCCTTTGTAAGTGCATGGGATCATGTTTGGAGAAAAGAATGTGCCTGTTAAGTACGAGCACTTAACAGACAAAAGAAGTTGCAGACCCCAATCCACATCGGGGCCTGGTCAAGAATGCAACTGGTCGGACTGGTTACCGAGGGGTGCATGGACATGTGACTTGCCCATGTGATCCCAAAACTCCATGGCATCTGGATCCTACACAGGGAGTGGGGGAAAGGCTATAAAAGCCCTTGGAAGACCCTTCCATTTTGTCTTCAGCTGGCTAAAGTAAGAAGCTCTCCACCCCCCAAGGACATACCTGAGAGAGACTGAACAAAGGACAGAGACAATAGGGGGTGTGAGTGACTGCTGGACCCAGGCTAGAAGCTTTACAGCCTGTGAAAGAAAGAAAGCTGGAGCTGGTGAGGTTTTGATATCTGTGTGAAGTTTGATTAGACATAGACCTGCGTGTTTATTTTATTTTACTTAGTAATTCAATTTGTTCTGTCTGTCACCACTTGGAATCACCTTAATCCTACTTTCTGTACTTATTAAAATAACTTTTTACTCATTAAGTTTTCAGGTGTATGAGTTTGTACCAGCGGGGGGGGGGGGGGGGGAACAGCTGTGCATATCTTTCTATTTTTGAAATAGAAGGTGAACTATTTATGAGTTTACCCTGTATACGCTTTATACAGGGTAAAACGGATTTATTAAGGGTTTGAACCTCCTTGGGAGTTGGACACCTGGGTGTCAAAGGCAAGAGCGCTTCCAGGAGCCTTACAGTTGTGAGTGGACTTGGTTCGGACCTGGGTCTGTGTTTGCAGCAGATCAGTGGAATCTGGCTCAAAACAGACAGGATTCGGGAGTCCCAAGCTGGAAAAGGCCTGGAAACAGGGGCAGAAGTAGCCTTGGCACACCAGGTGGCAGCACCAAGCAGGTCTCTGTGACCCCAACCCGTCACACCTTGTCTGTTGGGTCAGATGATGCAGGGAGGGGGAAATACACTCCTTAGGCTTACCAATGGTTCAGTGGAAAGGGCAGGGTTTAAAAAGCATTTGAAGGACATTTCATTGATTTATTGAGGGTGATGGTGTGGAGAGAGAGGCTGCCTCTTTCTTGAGAAGCCTGAGAACAAGTCTTGTTTACAGTTAAGAAGTGCTAAAACCTTTAACAGTAGTGCTGTGGTCAGCAGGTGTATGTGAGGAGGAGGAGGGGCTCATTTCAGGGTTGGTGGACCTCTTTCTGGTTGACTTGAATGTGGCATGTCTGCAGGGCACAGCAGCTTTCTTAGCACCGGGAATGACATGGAAGGCCAGATCCTCAGCTAGCATAAATTGCCATAGCTCCATTGATTTTGGTTGGACTATGACCGTTTATACCAGTTGAGGACCTAGCTGAGTACTTTTTGGATGGTTTCTGGGTGCAATTTCCCCATTGGCACAGGAGCTGAAGAAGGGTCCTAGTACAATGAAACCTCAGTGGCTCTCTTATTTGAGGGGTGTGTGAAGCTGTGGAGAGGCCATAGGGAGGGGGGACTCTGTATGTCTTGTGCATGGTAGAGGTAAGTTGCCACCAACTTCAAATAGCTCAAAACAAGGCTTGGTGGGAGTCTGGAAGCAGGGTGGGATTGTGATTTCTGGGTGTGCCATTATGTAGATCCAATGATGATAAACCACACTGAAGGGGAGTATATCAGTGCAGTGGTTCCTACTCCAGCCCAGGACTGGAATAGTAACTGTGGAGAGCGTGGGAATTTGCCTGTCTGTTAGGAAGTTGAGGTGCTCAGCTACTACTGTGTAAATACCTAGATAGAGACAAAGATTCAGATCCTCAACCAGCTGTAGAATTGCCCACACAAAGCCTGCTTAGCCTGACTTTGTGTGCATAGTGGGGAGGGTAGGAAGGAAGGGGAGCAGATGAAATGCACTCTTTGCCATGGGTGCAATCTTTCATTTCATGTCATATTGTTCAAAACTTTCTACAAAAACAATAAGGAGTCCTGTGCCATCTTGAAGACTAAGGGCTTGTCTTCACTACCTGCCGGATCGGCGGGTAGCAATCGATCTATCGGGGATCGATTTTTCGTGTCTCGTTAAGACGCGATTAATCGATCCCCGATCGCACTCCCCATCGGCTCCAGAAATCCACCTCATCGAAAGGCGGAAGCGGAGTCAACGGGGGAGCGGCAGCGATCGACTCGCCGCCATCCTCATGGCCAGGTAAGTCGATTACGATACGCCGACTTCAGCTACGCTATTCACGTAGCTGAAGTTGCGTATCGTAGATCGACCCCCTCCCCTAGTGTAGCCCTGGGCTAACAGATTTATTTGGGCATATGTGGCACCAGACTCCTTGTTGTTTTTGTGGATACAGACTAACACGGCTACCCCCGATACTTAAATCTTTCTACAGTGACACACAGTACAGTCCATTTCCTTAACAGAGAGAAAGTGGGAGGGAGAGGTTGCTGTTTGGGAACAGGGGGTGAATAAGTGAGTTTGTTGGATTTCCCGGATGGGTCCCTTTGGAGGCAGTGCATGGATGCTCACACTAGACTGCCAAAACTCCCTAACGCCTTTAAGCAGTTACACACAGATTTCCATACATTGCCTTCACAACCTTGATTCCTGTCAAACTACTTCCTCTGCTTTTGGCTCATATTGTATTTATAATATTTGTATTACACTGACCCTTTGTCCTGTTTTGAGATCTATTTTTTCCCCTCTCTCCTTCATATTTTGGTTAGGTAAAGTGGACTTGGGAAAGCCTAAAAAATCCCTAACTCGTCTAGGAAGGGGTTTAATTAAAGTTACTCTCTTGCAGTTCTTTGGAATACAGCCCCTCAAACACGGCATCCCAAGGTGCTGCTCACTGACACGCTGTGTAGAGAGAGCAGGCCTATTCTCAAGTAACCTATCAGAAAGAAAGTACTGTTCTCCATCTAGCCTGCTCTCTGACTGCAGCTTTTTAGTGCATGGCCCAGTCCAAGATAGGATTCAGTAAATGTGTTGATAATAAAAACTCATTACTTCTACCATGCCAGCAGCAGTTTCCAGCACCTCGGTCACTATTTACTGCCCCAAATCGGCAGATTTTGTGCACCACCCATATAAGTAAATCTGGGATGTAGGAAAAGAAATGGCTATGATCTGGCTATCTTTTGCGGGTAATGTAGTGGTGCCAGTTATTATTTGAAATGTCAATGCCTTAATTATGGATATGCTAATTTAGGGCTGGACATTTCCATGGGGTTTGTACAAACACAGGCCCACTCCAGCAATCTGATCCGCGTGGATGGATCCCTGTTCCCCTGGTATCAATGGGAATCAATATGGGTGTAAGGGTCTGCCTGCATGGGCCAGATCACAGGACTGGGACCAAAATGTAATGGATTCCCTTCCCCAGGGAACTTACTATTTCTGGGTTGGATGGTGTCCCAGCCCTTCAGAAGAGGTGGCACATTGCTGGGATGCTCCAGGAGCAACACAGGGAAATTGTGGTTCATGGAGTCCCATTTTCCCTTTCTGCCTTGTTCTTCAGGGGGCACAGGCAATGTTCCCTCTAATTTTTTCCATCCATGTGCGGAATTAATTTTATGTGCACCAAATTATCGAGGTAATGTGCGGATGTGCACCACCACAAAAAACCTAGATATAACATATATGTTTAAAAAGTTACCATAGGGATAATTACTCTGGCCAGGACAGGTTAGGCATTTTAGAACTCACTACTCAAAGAATGAAATGTAAGTATAAGAGAGAGATATAAATTATGAAATGCATAGACCAGTCAAAACACACAAATAACAGAACTTTGAAAGAATAAAATTACAGAGAATATCTGTGTATTGCAGGAAGTATCAAGAAGAGCTAACAACAATAATAATACAAGTATGTGTTGGAAGGTGAGTGTGAAAGAGTGTGTGTGTGTGTGTGTGTGTGAGAGAGAGAGAGAGAGAGAGAGAGAGAGAGAGAGAGACACATGTGTTGCCCCTTTAAGTATGCTGCCCCTTTAAGTAGATTGGCATTCACCAGTCTGAAGCCTGCTCGTTCAGACACAGCAGCAGCTGCCAGCAAGCTCCGTCCCACTTCCGACCCTTGTCATGTGCCCCCACCCTCCATAGCCCCTGCTCTGAGGAGATGGGGTACATGGGCAGGGAGGGAGACACCCTGACATCAGTGCCCCTCCTCTCACCCCCACTCTGCACAGCAAGCAGGAGGCTCCCGGGAGCAGCTGGCCAGGGGCTCCAAGGCAGAGGGCAGGAGCAGCACGGCCATAGGTCAAGGGGCACCTGAAGTGTGCGGTACTTGATTGACTGCTGGACGGCCGCATGGCCACGCAGCTTGAAGAGAACTTAGGGCACAAGGATATCAATTCACTGTTGTCACAACCCCCAGCCTGCCAGCTTAGCTTTAAGCAGGGTCCCTTTGCCGCGGCAACGTTTTAACATCCCTGCCCCTTTTGCGTCCCCCACCCCCCACCACCCCCGTCGGCAGCTCATGAATATCTGAATTGCTTTGAGAGCCTCAGATGGACGGCGCTCTGAAACAGAAGCTAATCACTTATTTACTGCAAGTGCGTACCGGCTAAAATCTGAGATCTCAAAAATGTGTTGCTGGATTGTTGGCTGTTTTTTCAGTATGACCCCAGTTCTAGTGATATGACCACTGTATTTCAGTCAGACTGGAACAGCTACAGAACTGAAATCCATGTGTTGTTTACATGGCGCAAAGAAAATCTTTGACACAGATATGTATGTATTTCTGTTCTTGCAACAAAGCCGATTCTTATAAAGCACACACACTAAATCTTCTCTCCTAAACATGCCATTTGAAAAGCCTGCATTTTCTCTTTGCTTACAGGCAGCTGTGGTCATGGTGGAATTGTGAATATTAGCCAGCCCTATGTTGTATAGCTGAATTGGAGAGGATTTTCCTTCAAATATGGTTCCTGGGGTAGGGATTACTCTCTTCGGACTCCACAAAAGGACCTATACTGGGTTGCACCTTTGAACCCAGATGGGAGACTCTTAGAATATTACAGACTTCATAATTCCTATGATGATTTGCTGCTATTAAAAAATGTTAGAGAGTTAAGAATTCAATATGGGGAAGGCAGTGGCACCGCAGTTTACAGTAACTTCATGTATTACAATGTATATAATTCAAGAGATATGGGCAAGCTCGATTTAAACACAAACACACTGACTGTGAGGAAAACTCTGCTGAATGCTGCTTATGGTAATCGTTTCTCTTATGCTGGTGTTGGGTGGCAAGATATGGACTTTGCTGTGGATGAAAGTGAATTGTGGGTAATTTATTCAACCGAGGACAACACAGGTAACATTATGATTAGCAAACTCAATGAGACCACACTTGATGTGCTCCATACTTGGAATACAAGGCAGTACAACCCATCCATTTCCAACGCTTTCATCGTATGTGGTGTTCTATATGCCACAAGACCTGTCAACACTAGGAAAGGGGAAATATTTTACACATACGACACAAACACTAAACAGGAAGGTAAAATTAGCATAATTGTGGATAAAATGTTAGGGTATGTCTACACTACGAGAGTAGTTCGATTTTTCTTAAACCGAATTTGTGAAACCGATATTACAAAGTCGAGCGTGCGAATCCACACCAAGGACATTAATTCGAGTTTGTGAGTCCACACTAATGGGGCAAGCGTCGACATTGCAAGCGGTGCACTGTGGGAAGCTATCCCACAGTTCCCGCAGTCCCCGCTGCCCATTGGAATTCTGGGTCTAGCCCCCAGTGCCTTCTGGGGCCAAAAATGTGTCGAGGGTGGTTTTGGGTAAAAGTCGTCATTCGACCCACACTCCCTCCCTCCCTCCGTGAAAGCACCGGAGGGCAATTAATACGCGCCCTTTTCTGGTGATTGACAGAGTGGACGCCACAGGACAGCGAGCATGGAGCCCTCCGTGATTATCGCTGCTGTTCTGTCTGTTGTCAACACCTCGCACCTTATCGTCCACCTTTTCCAGAGGCAGATGCTGAGAAATAGGGCGAGGAGATCAGATCGCGTACCTCATGCTCGGTCCACGCTGGAGATCGTCTTCGGTTCTGGGACTCCATCATGGTCTGCTAATGAGATCTGCACTCACCTGCAGCTCACCACACTGGCCAAACAGGAAATGAAATTCAAAAGTTCGCGGGGCTTTTCCTGTCTACCTGGGCAGAGCATTCGAGCTCAGACTGCTGTCCAGAGCGGTCAAATGTTGCACTGTGGGATAGATCCAGGAGGCCAATACTGTCAAATTGTGTCCACACTAAGCCTAGTTCGATTCGGCAATATCGCTTTTAGCGCTAATCCCCTCGTTGGGGGTGGATTGGCGAGATCGATTTTAAGAGCCCTAGAAGTCGATGTTAATGGCTTCGTCGTGTGGACGGGTGCACGGATCAATCGATATAATGCTAATAAATTCGACCTAAACTCGTAGTGTAGACCAGGGCTAAGAATGGGATTCACAGAAGCTGAGTGGGATGCTGCTTAAGCTAGCCAGTAGCAAATGCTGAGTAGAGGGTTGGGCTTGAGTCCACTTAATGCCACTTGGGATTCACATACTTTGTGCAAAACGTATCCTAATTATATGACAGTGGTGAATAATGGGGTTCCAGGGTCTCACACCTCCCTCCTTATTTTACTGCAGGAGTGTTAGTCCGTGACTAATGTGAAGCCAGTGTGCCCAATGCTCTCTTTAGGTTTTGGCCATACAACTTCCAAGCAGTACCAAACATTGTAATGTCACCCACAGGGGTTTTTGCAAAGTTCTGTGTTCCTTTTTCTGGGTTGCCTGAAAACATTTTTGCATGCAGCATAGTTAACATAATGCAGATATCAATATCTTTTAGAATGCAGGTGTCTTGGCATTTAGCCACCAACGCCATGAGGCGGTGTGCCTCAGTTTTCCCTTCCACACAGAAGAGTAGGTTTGTTATGCTTACCCTGCTGTGCCAAGCTCTTGGCCTGTTTACAGGTATTAGCTGAGAAGCGATATTTTTATAGGGCTTCCTTGATACCACTCCCAGCATGTTTAAAAGTTTTCCCCAAAAGTTATGCATGTTACAGCTTTTCAAAAGATTTACCATCAGTACCAAATTCTTTGTTATAATGTTCACCATTAACAACAAACTTTTGCATCATAAGAATGAACAGTAGCAGCAAATCTTTTATTACAGGTAGGCGTTTCCAAGTATTTTCATCATACCACGCCTTTGGTTTAGACAGTCTGGTTTGTCCACTACTCACTGAGTTTTTCACCTCCTCCCTGACCCATAGCATGTGTTCAAATACTGGTCTTTTTTCCCTTTAGTTTTTTGCCCAGTGTCCCCTTCAGTAAAGGTTCTCAGTTTATGTAAAGTTTATGTGTCCCCTTCAGTAAAGGTTCTTCAGTAAATGGCTGGGCAGCAGTTCTGCAGAAAAGGACCTAGGGGTTACGGTGGACGAAAAGCTGAATATGAGTCAACAGTGTGCCCTTGTTGCCAAGAAGGCTAACGGCATTTTGGGCTGTATAAGTAGGGGCCTTTCCAGCGGATCGAGGGACGTGATTATTCCCCTCTATTCGGCACTGGTGAGGCCTCATTTGGAGTATTGTGTCCAGTTTTGGGCCCCACACTACAAGAAGGATGTGGATAAATTGGAAAGAGTCCAACGGAGGGCAACAAAAATGATTAGGGGGCTGGAGCACATGACTTATGAGGAGAGGCTGAGGGAACTGGGATTGTTTAGCCTGCAGAAGAGAAGAGTGAGGGGGGATTTGATAGCTGCTTTCAACTACCTAAAAGGGGGTTCCAAAGAGGATGGATCTAGACTGTTCTCAGTGGTAGAAGATGACAGAACAAGGAGTAATGGTCTCAAGTTGCAGAGGGGGAGGTTTAGGTTGGATATTAGGAAAAACGTTTTCCCTAGTAGGGTGGTGAAGCAGTGGAATGAGTTACCTAGGGAGGTGGTGGAATCTCCTTCCTTAGAGGTTTTTAAGGTCAGGCTTGACAAAGCCCAGGCTGGGATGATCTAGTTGGGGTTGGTCCTGCTTTGAGCAGGGGGTTGGACTAGATGACCTCCTGAGGTCCCTTCCAACCCCGAGATTCTATGATTCTATGATTCTATGATTGGGGTTTAGGAGGGGAAAGGATGTGAGGGCACCTTGCATGGTGGCCAGCCCTCTGTGGGGCTGTGTTACAAACCCAGGGCTATGCCTATACACAAAATCCATCTCCCCCCTCAGGGTTTCCTTGTGATTTTCACACCCAGAACTGGGAATTTCCCCACCGCTTTTCCCTAGAGGGCTTTGATCTTCCAGCAGCTTTTCCTTAGCTGTTTGCTGTATCTTACCCACCTGGGAAATTGCTTCCGCCTCCCCTTTCACAGGTGGGTCATTAGCATTATCACTGACACTCAAGTCTTTAGTACGTTTCCCATCCTGTCTTATAGAGACAGTTAGTTTTCATTTTGCATTTTGCAAAAGTAGGACATGGATTGGGGTACCCTCTGTCACCCCTCTCTCTCTCCGCAAGAGGTCAGCTGTATGGCTGCTCATCTCCAGGACGACAGTTACACAGTTTCCTCTTAAAACCTGAGCCACAGCTTGGGTGCCTGGGAGTACAGACACTGACCCAGCAAATGTCTTGTGGGGACCCCCCACCACCGCCACATGTAATCAGTTAGGAGACATTCCTCTACTCCCACCAATTCTTTCTCAGTTTTCTCCTTTGGGCCTCTAACACACACACCTCTGTGCTCTCTGCAGTGGGATCTATCCCCTGTTCACTTGTGAAGGGCTCACAGCCACAGGCACCGACTTTGGCCGGTGCCGGTGGGTGCTCGCTCCCCCCACCCCCGGCCCCACCCCCATTCCAATCCCTTACCCAAATCCCTGCCCCCTCCCCTAGGTGTGCCGCATTTCCCCTTCACCCCCCTCCCTCCCAGGCTTGCCGCATTCAGGGGAAGAGGCAGAGGCAGTGCAGAGGTGAGCTGGGGTGGGTGGGGGGTGCGGGGAGGGCCAGAGGATGTAACCCTCGGGAGGGAACAGAGGAATTGCTCCCCGCCCCAGCTCACCTCCGCTCCGCCTCCTCTGAGCACGCTGCCACTGCTTCGCTTCTCCCCCCTCCCTCCCAGGCTTGCCACAAGAGTCAGCTGTTTGGCGGCAAGCCTGGGAGGGAGGGAGTGGGGAGAAGCGGAGCAGCGGCGGCTCGCTCGGGGGAGGCGGAGCAGAGGTGAGCTGGGCACGGAGGCCAGCGGGGAGCTGCTGGTGGGTGCTCTGCACCCACCAATCTTTCCCCGTGGGTGCTCCGTGAGTGGAGCACCCACGGAGTCGGCGCCTATGCTCACAGCTAACAGCCAGAACAGTTCTTTCACTGGCAAGCCCTACACCCTCCTCTCTCTCTGCGTTGGGTTTGCCTCCAGCTACAGAGTCCATGGAACCCTCGCCCACCTCAGTGGTCTCTACGATTCCATTACCCTCCCCTGGGCTTCCCTCTTGGACACATCTCCCTATGCCCCCTAGAGCGAGGTCTGTCCCTCCCTTAACTGAAACCTGCTGGCAGCCAGCAACCTAGACAGTTTCCTCACTGACAGGGAACACACTCCCCTCCCCACCAGAGGAGACACTGTCTTTAGCTAGTGGGCAGGAGCTGGTCTCAACCACACCCACCCATGGAATCATACTGTTACCCACTGCTGCAGAGGAATTAAAGAGACACTCCCCCATTCCTTCAGCAGTTCCTGGGACTTCACCCTTTCCCTCTGGGGTTCCAGCATAAAATTTCTCCTTGACAGCCCAAGCTATAGGGAAGAAATCATTTCTCAGTAACAAAGCAATCGGGTTGTCATTTACCACCGCCATAGGGAATACAGTTCCCAAATCCTCAGTTTCTACGTGCACTTTAGCCAAAGGCACAAGGATTTTGTAACCGCCACTAATAAAAGCTCTGCCATCTGTCCTGGCAGTAAGTCACTTTCCTGGACAACACTCCTTCTAACCACAGACATTTCTCCCCTCTGTCTTCCCACCCCAGGTGTTCTCTGCCATTAATCCTGACAGCCTTTAGGTGCTTCATGTCTGGCTGGGCATAGGCTACTTTTACAAACCCTGTATGATAAGTGGCAATTGCCTGAGGTACCTCTGTGCTCAGGGTAGCAGCATTCCCATGAGTTGCTTGCTGCCTGTTCCCCTCTGCCCCCAACACAGAATATTTATTCCTCAATGCTCAGTGGAATTACAGTGATAGCACCTTCTGGGCTCC
The DNA here is from genome assembly GCA_033296515.1 of Macrochelys suwanniensis. Classification (NCBI taxonomy): domain Eukaryota; kingdom Metazoa; phylum Chordata; order Testudines; family Chelydridae; genus Macrochelys; species Macrochelys suwanniensis. The sequence continues at coordinate 210,945,756 of CM065775.1, read as the reverse complement.
TCTGTTTTTACAGGAGATTTGGGATGAGGACTAGTGGGATGGATTTGGGAGGTGAGCGTCTAGCCTCCCAGCCACCCTCTTTCTTCCCAAGGGTAAAACAGGAACCCTGCTTCCCACCAGGTTTAAACCCCTCTGTCTGTGGTTTGTTTGCAATAGATGCTTCAATTTGCTCAAATTGATCAGCCACAGTAGCCAGTTCTTCCACGGTTTTCACTTTTTAGTCCCATAAACACTGTTTTACATCATCTTTACATATACTCAGGAAATGTTACTGAGCAACAAGATCACACATTGCCTCAAAGCTTGTAACACCTTTTCCTTTTACCCACTTATCTATCAAATCTTTCATCTGGTATACATATGCCGCATTACTCTTATGGCTTCTAAATTTTACTCTAGATGTTTCAGGTATAATCTGAAACTGTTTCAAACCCATTTATTTGAATTTACCATAATCTGAAGCTCTCTCAATTGGTATCTTATTGAATATATCCAGAGCTGTACCAGTCAACTTGGTAACCAAAGTGGGCATCTTTTGGTCCTCAGGAATTTGGAGAAGTACACACAGGCTCTCAAAGGTGATGACATATTCAGCAACGTCCCTTGTGTCATTGTATACAGGACATGAATGTTCCCAGTTGTGGATTTTTGGAGAGGTGGGACTAACTGGAGCATGGGGCTTTGGTTCTGCTTCTCCACCAAGTCCAGCTGATACTTCCTCTCTCTTTCCCGGATGACAGGAAAAAGGCTAGTGTATTGCCCATCTTTAAAAAAGGGAAGAAGGAGGATCCAGGGAACTACAGGCCAGTCAGCCTCACCTCAGTCCCTGGAAAAATCATGGAGCAGGTCTTCAAGGAATCAATTTTGAAGCACTTAGAGGAGAGGAAAGTGATCAGGAACAGTCAGCATGGATTCACCAAGGGAAAGTCATGCCTGACTAACCTCATTGCCTTCTGTGATGAGATAACTGACTCTGTGGATGAGGGGAAAGCAGTGGATGTGCTATTCCTTGACTTTAGCAAAGCTTTTGATACGGTCTCCCACAGTATTCGTGCCAGCAATACTGGATGAATGGACTATAAGGTGGATAGAAAGCTGGCTAGATCATCGGGCTCATTGGTTAGTGATCAATGACTCAGTGTCTAGTTGGCAGCCGGTATCAAGCGGAGTGCCCAAAGGGTTGGTCCTGGGTCCGGTTTTGTTCAATATCTTCATTAATGATCTGGAGGATGGCGTGGATTGCACCCTCAGCAAGTTTGCAGATGACGCTAAACTTGGAGGAGTGGTAGATATGCTGGAGGGTAGGGATAGGATACAGAGGGAGCTAGACAAAAGATTGAGCCAAAAGAAATCTGATGAGGTTCAACAAGGACAAGTGTAGAGTCCTGTACTTAGGATGAAAGAATCCAATGCACTGCTACAGACTAGGGACTGACTGGCTAGGCAGCAGTTCTGCAGAGAAGGACCTAGGGGTTACAGTGAACAAGAAGCTGGATATGAGTCAACAGTGTGCCCTTGTTGCCAAGAAGGCTAACGGCATTTTGGGCTGTATAAGTAGGAGCATTGCCAGCAGATCGAGGGACATGATCATTCCCCTCTATTCGGCATTGGTGAGGCCTCATCTGGAGTACTGTGTCCAGTTTTGGGCCCCACACTTCAAGAAGGATGTGGAAAAATTGGAAAGAGTCCAGCGGAGGGCAACAAAAATGATTAGGGGGCTGGAACACATGACTTATGAGGAGAGGCTGAGGGAACTGGGATTGTTTAGTCTACAGAAGAGAAGAATGAGGGGGGATTTGATAGCTACTTTCAGCTACCTGAAAGGGGGTTCCAAAGAGGATGGATCTAGACTGTTCTCAGTGGTAGAAGATGACAGAACAAGGAGTAATGGTCTCAAGTTGCAGTGGGGGAGGTTTAGGTTGGGTATTAGGAAAAACTTTTTCACAAGGAGGGTGGTGAAACATTGGAATGGGTTGCCTAGAGAGGTGGTGGAATCTCCTTCCTTAGAGGTTTTTAAGGTCAAGCTTGACAAAAACAGTGGCTGTGATGATTTTGTTGGGGATTAGGTCCTGCTTTGAGTAGGGGGTTGGACTAGATGACCTCCTGAGGTCCCTTCCAACCCTTTTATTCTATGATTCTATGATTCCTATTCCTCCATTTCTTTGGCATATAGTTCCATAGATCTTCGGTTTGCAGCTTCTTGTCCGGCATTCTCTGTCTCAATTTCCAGCCATTTTAATTCCATAAGTCTGATGTGTTCTTTTCCCCTCTCTTCTGCCTGCAATTTGCACAGCTCCAGCTTCTTACTAGTTTCACTTTCACTCATTTTCTACTTTTCTGTCCCTACTTCCCATGCCCAAAATAAGCAAACAGAAAATAAGAAACTGGTAACCTCTTTGACTGATTTCCAGCCACCTTACTTAAATCTCACTTAAAATCACCTCCAGTGTATAAAGTGCAAAGCTCACTCAGAACAAAGGATTTACCATCAGTACCAAATTCTTTCTTATAATGTTTACCATTAGCAACAAACTTTGCATCATGAGAATCAACAGTACCAGCAAATCTTTTATTACAGGTGTAGTAGGAAGAGAGCCTAAGACATAAGCCCTTGTATCAGAGGCCTGAGGCCTCAGCTAAAGTAGTACTCAAAGCTTTACTGATATAAAGCAAAGACAAGTTGTGAGCAAGAGGCAGGACCTGCTCACAGAATCTGCCAAGAACAGGGCTGATATTGCAGAAATACAGATTTCTCAGACGTGCAAGGCACAGAGTACTCATGCAAACACATCCCAATATCCAGTGATAGCAGAACATCCTGATATCAAGGATGGTACAAAAACATTCCCCAAGGATAAGAGGAAAACACTGACCCCTCCTAAAAGATAACGTCAGGATAACAGTACATAATAAACATCTTTTAATCAAACCAGCATGTACAAGGTGATGGGTAATAACTAGCCACATCAGGGGGCAGTAACTAAGTATGCCAGAGGCAGTACATAACTTGTTTGTATCAGGGTATAGAAATGTATCTCAGAGTTAGTATATTTGTCTGGCTTAGGGAGGAATGGAAAGTTCCACCATTCACTGAGCTGGTCCATTGTTATGGGCATACATGTATTAGTGGTCCGATAGAGTCTGTGGGATACTAGTACTGTGCTTTGTCAACAATAAATCTGGCTGGGTGCCTTCATCCCTTAACGGATCTTGTGATCCGTTAAGGGGTCGGTCCTGGGGCCAGTTTTGTTCAACATCTTTATTCATGATCTGGAGGATGGTGTGGATTGCACCCTCAGCAAATTCACAGATGACACTAAACTGGGGTGAGAGGTAGATATGCTGGAGGGTAGGGATAGGGTCCAGAGTGACCTAGACAAATTGGAGGATTGGGCCAAAAGAAATCTGATGAGGTTCAACAAGGACAAGTGCAGAGTCCTGCACTTAGGACGGAAGAATCCCATGTAGCACTATATGCTGGGGACCGACTGGATAAGAAGCACTTCTGCAGAAAAAGACCTGGGAATTACAGTGGACAAGAAGCTGGATTTGAGTCAGCAGTGTGTCCTTGTTGCCAAGAAGGCTAACAGCATATTGGGCTGCATTAATAGGAGAATTGCCAGCAGATCTAAGGAAGTGATTATTCCCCTCTATTCGGTACTGTTGAGGCCACATCTGGAGTACTGCGTCCAGTTTTGCGCCCCCCACCCCCCACTACAGAAGGGATGTGGACAAATTGGAGAGAGTCCAGTGGAGGGCAACAAAAATGATCAGGTGGCTGGGGCACATGACTTATGAGGAGAGACTGAGGGAACTGGGCTTGTTTACTCTGCAGAAGAGAAGAGTGAGCGGGGATTTGATAGCAGCCTTCAACTGCCTGAAGAGGGGTTCCAATGAGGATGGAGCTCAGCTGTTCTCAGTGGTGGCAGATGACAGAACAAGGAGCAACAGTCTCAAGTTGCAGTGGGGGAGGTTTAGGTTGGATATTAGGAAACACTATTTCACTACAAGGGTGGTGAAGCACTGGAATGGGTTACCTAGGGAGGTGGTGGAATCTCCATCCTTGGAGGTTTTTAAGGCCCAGCTTGACAAAGCCCTGGCTGGGATGATTTAGTTGGTGTTGGTCCTGCTTTGAGCAGAGGGTTGGACTAGATGACCTCCTGAAGTCTCTTCCAACCCTAATCTTCTATGATTCTATGATCATTGGGCGGTTTGCTCGAGGTTTGCCGTGCGAGCTGTCTGCGCAGGGCTGGGGCGGCACACAGACGCAGCCAAAGATCAATCAATATCTAACCACACTGTTGGCCCACGACCGCTGATCTCTTAAGTAAACGAGTTGTCCTCTGTAGGAATCTAACATAACAGAAAACCATGGGCTTGGGAACTCCCTTATTCCCTCAATGCAAATCCCCACAGAGTTTAATTAAATTTGAACCCACTGGATTGCCAACAAGGGGGGGGGGGGCGGCAGCATATGTATTTAAAAAAGAAAGTGGGGAAGCATGGACAGATGTGTCATTCTGGGGGGAGTGCTCCTCTTTTTGCCTAAGAGTGACATGACCCCCCTGGAAGGACTGGCCAAACCCAGGAACATTTGCCAGGATTCCTTCAGCCTGATAGAAGAGAGGAGCCTTCACCCGCTCCCTCTATAAGGCTCCAGTCCCAGGCCCTAGTCAGTGTCAGCAGCCTGGGTTCCCTGCCAAAGCACAAACACCCACAATGGGCCCATTTCCTCTCTCTGTGATCATTTCCTTTGTCCCACAAATCTGTCTTGAGGACACAACCCTTGGAACAGGTGAGCACAGCCTCAGATTTACCTCCTCAGTCTCCTAGGATCAGTATGCTCTATTAAAAAGACATTAGGAAGATGTGTATTTTTCTCCGTTCAAAAGTCAATTGTTGTATTTCTGTCTCTTTATATGACTCCTGGCCCTGCTGAATGCAGATGATTGGAAGCGCCTTCTCTCAACAATTCTATTTCCAATCTATCCTTCTAGATATGAAGTGACCCAACTGAATGCAGAATTTGTGATAAAGCAAAGACAGACATTTCGGTGAAATAGCGATGTACTCTGTGTGCATTCTGGTATTGATTTCACTGAGGGGTCATCCAGAGAACACTTCTGGCTTTTCCACTGGTCAGTACTCCGCTCAGCATCGATTTTAAACTATATTTGTAGATTGTCATGGAAATAACATGCCACTGTGTGAACATGATCAGTTTTACTGGAGTTTTGAGTAACAACTCAGTGATTTGTTACTTGTAGCCTTATTGGTTCAGTGGAAATCCAGATTTTTCTTAACCTCCCTCTTGTCATTATTTTCTATAGAATTCATTTATTGTCCTAGCAGAAATATTCATCCTCTGCATTTATTGCTAATCGGGAAATCTTTTCACAGTTTGTTTAATTTCAGGTGTGAATTACTCAGGGAGAATTTTCCATTTATCTCCTTGTATTCAATGAAAGTTTCAAATCTGAATTCGCTTCAGGAACAACCATGTTGTTCATCTCAGAATGTTTTCTACCTGGTTTCTCACTTTTACCACATGCCTGATGTGTAAACGCATCCTGCTATCAAACAGCCGGCCATACCCAGAGGTGGCCTTCCCTTGTCTCTTGGTTTGTTTAATCTCAACCTCTCCCTGTAGTGAGCCCTGGAAACTGCAAGATTCATCTGGGAAGAAAAACGTTCACTACGGGGAAGACTTTCAGAAAGGATTTAATATGAAAAAGGCACAAAGTCAAGCTAAAGAAATTACAGGCATAAAAAAGCAGGAAAATTCCACCCGCTCCAAACAATGGAAAAGTTTACAAAGAAACCTTATGAATGTTTTCCCATTCATTCTCGTATTTCCTGCAACTTTACACAAATCCTATAAAAACACCTGCTTTGTCTATCTACCAGGCAAGGATTGTCTCTTGGCCATCATTTCTGAGAGAAAGAGGAGAAATATTTACATCATCACAGGGTTATTTTATCCAATCAAATTGTTATGATATTGAACCCCCAGAGTCACCATGTCCCACATCATCATAACCTGTGTCTCCAGGAGGCAGGGATGGGGTTTCCTTCTCCTTCCCAGAGACAACTTCACTCCTCAGCGAGGGCAGACTCCCACCTGAAAATACCAAGGGAGACACATACTGTCAGTGGATCCATTCTATGGTTATGTGCGGCTGAAGAGCAAGGTGGAGTGAGCTTTACAGCAGTGGATCTCAAACTTATTTGATAGTGGCCCCTTTGTTTGTATCCATTGTGACAGTGTCCCCAATGAAACTTCATGGGGAGATACTTATAAATGTATATATGATGTAACTGGAATATGTTTTATGCTACATGTGCCATGTAACATATCTCTGTGAAAGTTATGATCTACTGAATCTATTCCTCCTGTTTGTATGCATGTATCATAGTTGTAGTTGAAGTTATGAATATTGGTTTTATATTTGCTGGGTTTATACATAGCCTTGGAAAGAGCATGGGATCATGTCTGGAGAAAAGAATGTGCAAGTTAAGTGCAAGCACTTAACAGACAAAAGGAGTCCCAGACACCAATCCACATCTGAGCTTGGCCAAAAATGTCACTGGGCTAGTTTCGGAATTGTGCATGGACATGTGACTTGCCCATGTGATCCCAAAACTCCAGGGAAACATGATGCTACACAGGGAGTGGGGAGGAGCATCCATCCAGGGGAGAAAGTCTATTTAAATCCCGGGGAGGCCCCTCCATGTTGTCTTCAGGTGGCTAAAGAGAGAGGCTCTCCACCCCCCAAGGACATAGCTGAAAGAGACTGAACAAAGGACAAAGACAATAGGGGGTGTGAGCGATTGCTGGACCCAGGCTAGGAGTTCTACAGCCTGTAAAAGAAAAAGACTGGAACTGGTGAGGTTTTTACCTGTGTTGAGTTGGATTAGACCTAGACGTGTGTGTTTTATTTTATTTTACTTAGTAATTCACTTTGTTCTGTCTGTCACTACTTGGAATCACTTAAATCCTACTTTCTGTACTTATTAAAATCACTTTTTACTTATTAAGTTACCTAGAGTACGTTTTAGTACCTGGGGTGGGGGTGGGCAAACAGCTGTGCAGAGACAGTATGAAGTGCAAACAGTTCTCCACTCACCTGTCTGTGAATCCCTGTAATTCGCCCCAGTGCCTTTCTCATCATTCTGCCCCAAACCAGGGTCACCTTCAGGGTCAGAGACTTCTCTGGCATCATCATAACCATCCCCTGGGACATCTCCAGGCAGGGAAGCGGCATCTGATGTGAAGATGTGAAGTAATTAAGAGAATATTCACAGTGAAGGCAGAAATAAACTACAAGCTGCAGATGCACCAGCCTCATTGGTCCCTGTGGATCTCTCAGCACTTAACTTCCACTCTCATGGCAGTAAGAGGAGCCCTCCTCTAGAACCCTCAGATTGAGAGGTTTTACATATCACATTGATTTGATACATTTCAATAACTGGTTGAGTGGATCCTAGAGCTTCCACATGATGAGGGGAAGGGGGAGTTCTAGAAAGAGGTGACTGGGATCTAGTCCAGAGGAATTGCTCCACGAGGCATTTGGTTACAATAATTACAAATATAAATGACTTGGAATTGTCCAGAGTTTGTTCCAGGCTTCCTAAACTTGACATTATTTTTAAAATGTCTTTTCAATGCGTTCCCTTGATAAAGTTTACCACGTAAAGTGCCATCCGTCTCCAATGTACTGACACCACTGGGAGCTGAGCCAGCTAATAAGGATGGGACATGGACCATCTGGTGTAAAAATCTCTTTGTCCCACCCACACCCCTGTCACAGCGTGACGGACACATGTGTATAAGCTGCCATAGCTGCATGCCCAGAAAGGCTGGCAGGGAACATTGCTGCTATCTAAACGTCTCTACTTTGGTGCATCATCTACAAATAGTGAGTAAGCCTGGTGCTCATGGCCGTGAGGGTCACAGGTCAGTGACCTGAGCCAAGTACCGCATAGGCAGCTCCTGAGTGAACTGCTCCTTCCGTCCCTGCAATGAGCCTCTGTCATGACCTAGGACATCACATGCTTCCCTACCCCTGGGCCTCCACACAGCTCTTGTAATGCACCTGGTCAGCGCCCACAGCGTTTCGCCAATAGACAATACTGGTGGGTGAACTTCCTGGTTTTCTTAACAAACCACTATTGTCCCTACTGGTAAATACAGTTAATTTTTCAACAGGATGACGTTGCTTCCAGGAGGCGGATTCACTGCTCACCTCGGCTGTCTGGAGTCTGGGGGACGTCATTCAAGGCAGGCTCCTCCACATTATCGTAATCCAGCTGAGACCCCCCCAGGGAAGCTCCCTCTGAAACAGCAAACACCACACTCAGCCCATGGCACCAGCAGCATCTCTTCAGTGCAGGTGGCCCTTATAACTAGAGCTGTTTATCAAGGCATGTGAGAGGGGAAGTCACAGGGGGCCCATGTTGAGAAGGGCCCAAGTCAGAGAAATACAGTAAAACAGGAGTCCCAGAAATAACTAGGGGCCAATCCTGACCCTGCAGAATCCAACATCAGCTCTTTTATGTGTTTCAGTGGGAGCAGGATCTGGGCTTGTGCTGAAATAAGAGGTTGGAACACGGGCACTGCCAGACCAGAGCCGGCCTGTGTGAATCCAGCTGATCTCTGCAGACAGGTTTGAATTTTCCTGTTACACTGGGGAGGGGGATCCTGGCCTGATCCTTTGTGAGCTCCTGCTCTTCACTAGCCTCTCAGGCAGCCCAGGGCTCAGCTTGGCAGCGCTCCAGCTTCTCAGCAGAACTGGCTCATCTGCTCAGTGTCTCCTCCCCCAGACGCAGGCTAAACTCCCAAAGCGCCCAAATCATGGACTCCCTTGAGAGCAGCTGGGGTAAACATGCCGCCCTGTTTATAATTGGAGATGGGCCCAGGCCAGGAAGTTCAGATCCGGGATTTGCTTTAGCCTGTTACAGTGACAGGTGCCAGATGGACAGTTGGAGTCAGAATCTGCAAATCCCCCCTCCCACAAAGTTCTGGTGGGTTCGGTGCAGTGAGTTGGGCTGAGCCCATATGTAATTATAACATAGGAAAATCTTCCCCTCTCTCGGGGGTGAGAGATGAGCCCTGCTGGGCAGAGCCGTAACTAGCGCCTTTGGCGCCCAAGGCAACAGGGGTGGCTCAGGCGTCCCGCCCCCAAGCACGGCAGTCGGGCGGCGTTCGGCGTCCCCGCCGCCGAATTGCCACCGAAGCCACGGAACCGGAGGACCTCTGCGCCCCCCATGGCTTGCCGCCTGTGGTGTCTGGAGCCGCCCCTGCAAGGCGAGAAGGACCCTTCTGCGTCCCGCAGGTATGCGCGCCAGAGGCGAGTGCCTCACTTGCCTCGCCCTCGTTACGGCCCTGCTGCTGGGCACTGAAGCCTTCCACCCAAAGAGACCTGACCATCTCCTCCAGCTCCTCACCTGAGGATATCACTGGGAACCACTCCCAGGGGAGTGTGCTCAGGAGATGGTCACATGTCTATCCTGAGATTCTGACAGTAATCCTGTTCAACGGGATTAGACCCGACTGTGTAAAATGGGAATCGTGTGAGGGGAAATGGCTGCTATTGCAGAAAGTGTCATAGAAATTTTGTTCTCTGCCCAGATTTGGGTCTCTTGGCCTGAGTCTGCCCCTCCCCCATTACCTTGTTCTGATCCAGGATCATTTCCCCCCTCGCTGTCCCCAGTGTAATACTGCAGCTTCGTCACTGAGTCATCTGAATAGGAGACTGGAGAGATGAGAAACAGAAATTCATCCCAGTGAGAACAGCTGAACTGTGGGACTGGGAACACATCTGGGGCCTGGAGTGGGATTTCCAGTCTCAGTCTATTCCTTCTTCTACAGGAGATGGTGACTCATAGCGACTCTGAGCGGTGACAGGCTGACACAGACTCCCCAAGAGAAATCTCCATGTTGTTGTGGTAAATGTGACTGAGGGGATGCTACAGTCTGACCTGCAAGATGCTGGAGTGAGTGAATGGCACGTCTCTGGCTGCTGGTCAAGGGAAGTTCCACAATGTTTCTGGCCTCCTCAGCCACAGAGGGGACTCCTCCTTCTTCAGGGTAAATACTCACCTCCCCCATGAATCAGTTGATCAGCTCTCTGTGGTGTTTCCAGATTAGGCCAAGACAGGCCCAGAGCAGAGTCTGTGATTCACTGTAACCATCTTGGCAGCAGTGCTGGGAGATGCCCTGAGCATGTTCCCAGAGCCCTACCACAGCACAGCCCTTGGATAGGATGTTCCCATCAGACATTGAGACAAAATGGCACAAAGGATAACAGGGCCGGGACTCAAAGTCATGAGGCTGTCCTGGGCTGATCTCTCTGCTCCAGGGGCAGGAGGGAGCCGACCCAGCAGACCAGTGACTGCGGTGGGAGGGGGGCACAGAACATTCCCTGCTCCAATGCTCCAGAGCAGTTTTCAAATAATAGTTTAGCCTGGCCCCAGACAGTCGCTTTCCTGACCCGTCACTGGTTACAATCCAAGGCTGTAGGATGGGCAGAGTGACATTAACTGTCCCTAGAAGTGGGATACTCAGTGTATGGTGGGAAGGAAACTCATCTCCCTCAGTCTACATGAGTAACTGCTGGTCTCACCACAGACCCAGCTCCCACAGCTAGAGCTTGGCAAAAAAAACCAAAAAAACCAGATGGTTTGGTTCTCTGCCATTGGGGGGGAAAAAGCAAAAAAGCTTGAGTTGAGCCAAAAATTATTTTTTTTTGGCAATGTTTGGCAAATGCAATAGTAAAAAAAAAGTTTAACATTGAATGAAAACATTTGGTTTTCTTTTGGACATTAGTTCATTTTTGTTTATTTGTTTGTTTTTATAGATAAAATTAAAGGAAATTTCTAATGGAAAAGTAATATCAAATTGAAAAAACAAAATGTTTTCGTTAGAAAGTGTTGAAATGAAATGAATTGTTCTGTGTGTTTGGAACAACTGGGTGAAATTGACAGGAATTTGAGAAATGTTTCGGTGTCTCTGAATCTCCATTTTTCACCAAAACATTCCGTAATGAAGACTTGTGCCCATCTCCAATGACAAGCTCACAGGGCTGAAGCTGCAGTGATTTAACTCTGGGCCAGGGCCTCAGATGGAAAGGGCATTAGATAGCTGCTCCCTGTTAACAGTGAGACCCACAGACCTGAGCGACCGAACATCTCCTGCTTCTCTCTCATCAGGTTATAATCAATCTCCTCGTACACAGCCTCAGAGAAGGGATCCAAGGGTCTTCTGGAACCTGAAAACAAAGGTCAGGGTTTGCACAGGGACACTGAAACCAGAGATGGGAAACACTGTGGGATCATCCAGACCCTCCCTCTGGGCCCAGTGCAAGCCCGAACCCTACAGCACATTCACACTGCTGGAAATTAAATGAGCCAGGTGACAGGGTTTCGTTCCACAACAGCCCTTTGATGATGGTTCCCTGGGCTAGTTCGCTGTCAGGAAGCTTCCTCACATTACTCTTAAATGCTCCCTTTTTAATCTCATCCCATTATTCCTGGCTATTCCCTTTGGAGCAGCTTAAATGATTATTCCCCGACACTGGTGTTTATCTGCACAATGGTGATAACACCTTTTTTGTTCATAGAGTTTAAGGCCAGAAGGGACCATTAGAACATCTAGTCGGACCTCCTGTATAACACAGGCCACTGCATTTCACCCAGATACCCTTAGGTTTGAGCCCAAAGATGCACTTAGACTAAAGCATTTCAGTCCTCAGGAGAATAAGCTCTTGTGTGCCACAGGCAGAAAGCACGAGCGACTAAGGTACCATAGAATCACAGAATCATAGAATCTCAGGGTTGGAAGGGACCTCAGGAGGTCATCTAGTCCAACCCCCTGCTCAAAGCAGGACCAAACCCAATTAGATCATCCCAGCCAGGGCTTTGTCAAGCCTCACCTTAAAAACCTCTAAGGAAGGAGATTCCACCACCTCCCTAGGTAACCCATTCCACTGCTTCACCACCCTACTAGGGAAAACGTTTTTCCTAATATCCAACCTAAACCTCCCCCTCTGCAACTTGAGACCATTACTCCTTGTTCTGTCATCTTCTACCACTGAGAACAGTCTAGATCCATCCTCTTTGGAACCCCCTTTCAGGTAGTTGAAAGCAGCTATCAAATCCCCCCTCATTCTTCTCTTCTGCAGGCTAAACAATCCCAGTTCCCTCAGCCTCTCCTCATAAGTCATGTGCTCCAGCCCCCTAATCATTTTTGTTGCCCTCCGTTGGACTCTTTCCAATTTAGCCACATCCTTCTTGTAGCATGGGGCCCAAAACTGGACACAGTACTCCAAATGAGGCCTCACCAGTGCCGAATAGAGGGGAATAATCATGTCCCTCGATCTGCTGGAAATGCCCCTACTTATACAGCCCAAAATGCCGTTAGCCTTCTTGGCAACAAGGGCACACTGTTGACTCATATTCAGCTTTTTGTCCACCGTAACCCCTAGGTCCTTTTCTGCAGAACTGCTGCCCAGCCATTCGGTCCCTAGTCTGTAGCAGTGCATGGGATTCTTGCGTCCTAAGTGCAGGACTCTGCACTTGTCCTTGTTGAACCTCATCAGATTTCTTTTGGCCCAATCCTCTAATTTGTCTAGGTCCCTCTGTATCCTGTCCCTACCCTCCAGCGTATCAACCACTCCTCCCAGTTTAGTGTCATCTGCAAACTTGCTAAGGGTGCAGTCCACACCATCCTCCAGATCGTTGATGAAGATATTGAACAAAACCGGCCCCAGCACCGACCCTTGGGGCACTCCACTTGATACCGGCTGCCAACTAGACATGGAGCCATTGATCACTACCCATTGACCGTGACCATCTAGCCAGTTTTCTATTCACCTTACAGTCCATTTATCCAACCCATACTTCTTATATTGCTGGCAAGAATACTGTGGGAGACTGTATCAAAAGCTTTGCTAAAGTCAAGAAATAGCACATCCACTGCTTTCCCCTCATCCACAGAGCCAGTTATCTCATCATAGAAGGCAATTAGGTTAGTCAGGCATGACTTGCCCTTGGTGAATCCATGCTGACTGTTCCTGATCACTTTCCCCTCCTGATCACTTTCCCCTCCCCTACCACCGATGGCCAAGGCTCCTGCAATGGCAGGGAACTGACTAGGTGAGAGATGACTAGATAATCCTGTCAGGCGATCCTTGCTCCATGGTTCAGAGGAAGATGAAAATCCCCCAAGGTCCCTTTTTGCCAGTCTGATCTGGGGGAAAATTCCTTCCTGACCCCAAATCTGACAATCGGTTTAACCCTGAGAATGTGGAAAAGACACACCTGCCAGATATCTTAGAAAGAGGTTTCTCTGTACCACCTCAGAGGACTGGTCCAGCCCATCCAGTGTCACATCTCCCCTCTGTAGCTAATGTCTGATGCTTCAGAAGAGGGCAAGAAACAAAACAATTCTGGCTTCTCAGAATTCCTTCCTGACCCCGGCAGGAGACTGGCTGAAGCCTTGTACCATGAGGTCTGATTATAGTCATTGTCTTACTGCAAAGTTGTGAATGTTACGTGTATGTTTTTGGCAATCCCGTTCTCCATCTTCTTTCCAACAAGCTGGTAGCTAATGTTTGTACAGTGTTTTATAGAAGTAAAATCCCCTACAAGTGCCAGCTTACAGTACAATACAGTATAATGCTCCTTTCCTGCACTTCTCCTTCTTAAGATTGATTTTTCTTCTGGATCACTCTCTTCACGACGATTTACCACAGCTTGATTTTTATACACTTTTTTCCCCTGACAATATTTCCAATTTCTCTAGATACCTTTTCCATGATATCGCTCCTCACGATATTCAGAACCCCTCCCTGCGACAGATACTACAACCCCAGGCAGCATCTTTGGGAATCGCTGTATTAAATCTAAATGGTTTATGTTCTACTGCATGTAGGAGGGTTACCACAGCTCCTCCAGGAAGAAAAAACAGTGTGTGTGTGTGTGTGTGTGTATGTGTGTGCGTGTGGGGTGATTAAGGTGAATCACTGAGATTGTAACAACTCCAGAAAGGTAACAGCCTTCAGGGTAGTTTACACAGACTGGTTCAAACTGGGTTACCAGAGACCAAGAGACAAAGAAAGACTTCTGATGTGAAAGGCTGAGTTTAAACAGACTCAGGGCTTTCATTTTGATTCAGCAAATGGGCAGGGCCTTCTGTCTATGGGGATCCCAACACTGAATAGCTGGATGGATGTTGGTCTACCAGGCTGCCCATGAGGAAGACGGGTGATTTCTGATATGTTCAGCAAGTATGGAGGAATTTTTATTATTTTTAAAGTTTTCTCTGTCATACTTTTATCCTACTACTAAGGTGCAGTTTGCTGCGAGAGAGCTGGGTGGTACCTTGTAACTGCTGGCAATACACTGCTCATAGCCCTTGTGGAGAAAGCACAGCATGGGGGCTGGCCTCTAGGCAGGGCCGGCGTGCCCACTAGGCGACCCTAGGCGGTCGCCTAGGGCGCCACAATTTGGGGGGCGGCTGGCAGCTCCGCGGCTGAGCCGGGGGGGGGGGTGGGCGGGGCTGGCGGTGGCTGCCTCCTGGCTCCGCAGTTGAGCCGGGAGCTGGGGGGGAGGGAGGGCGGCTGGCTGCGGCTGCCTCCTGCCTCCTGGCTCCACGGCTGAGCCGGGAGCTGGGAGGCTGCTGTGGGCGGGGGCGCTGAGCTGCCGGCCCGCGGGGGGTAGGGAGCCGCCGCAGGGGGGGACTGGCTGTCACGGGGGGGCCGGTCTTAGCTGGGCATGGGGGAGGGCGCAGGGGGTGGTGTGTTAGCTGGGTCGGGGAGGGCGCAGGGCTGATGCAAGGAAGTTTTGCCTAGGGCGCGAAACTTCCTTGCGCCAGCCATGCCTCTAGGCAAACTGGTTTGCTGGAAGGCAGGGGGCTGTGCAGCCTTAAAAACCCCTGGCCAGAAGGAGGTGGGACGGGGGTTCCCACCCAGAGACAGGTGACGGGTGGAGGCCTAAGTAGACACGCCTGTACTGGATCACCAGAGCGTGAAGGGGAAACAGATGCAGCTTCTCTGAAACTGTAAAGGTCCCTGGCTAGTATCATCTCCAGATTTCATGGCTGGGCTGTTCCACTGCCAGACAGTTAATGAAATATTAAATGAGAGAGGAGTTAACAGGCACCCTCAGCCACCCCACCCAGCCCGGTATCGCCCCTCACCCTGACACCCTGCAGCCCCCCTGCTATTGCAGAGGCATATCACACAGTGACACCAAGCAGGACCCACCTCTGCGCTGTGCCCTGGCACTTCGCACCTGCACCCCCAGGATGATTAAGACCAGGCAGAGCAGGGCCCCCAGGATAACGCAGATGATCACGGGCACTGTGACTCTCCCACTGTCAGTCAGAGAGCGAGGCGGGGGAGCTGGATGGAAAGGAACATGGAAAAGGGAGAGATTATCCTGTGAAAGCCAGAGCTGGGGGCCCGGGGAGCTCCCCAGTCACTCATTGCCCTGCCCAGGTCAGCAAGGTAACAGGCTGGGACACAGTCTGGGGGCCATAGGGGCAGCTCACAGGCTGCTGTTTAAATTATGGGCCCTGCCCTGTCAGCTGGAGCCAGAAAACAGGAATCCTCTGGCCTGCAGCTCCCACCCAGGTGTCATTCCCTCAGATTTCACAGGCCAGGGAAAGGAGCTCCTTCCCTCAAGCTGCAGCTTGTGGCTCATCTGCTGTGACCCAGCACCAGGGAAATTTAATCCTTGATGGGAGGAGGGGGGATGCTTTTACTGGGGTATTTGGAGACTCTGTCCTCTCTGTCAGACCTGCAAAGGGAAAGGGAGGAGATTTGGAACCTTGAGCTCTCACCACTGAGAGTCCCTGGTTGTCTCCAGCTGTCACCTCCACAAACTCCCTCCTCAGCACAGGGCCTGTTTGTTAGTGATTTAGGGCCCAAGTCCCTTGTACTCTGTACAGCAATGAGGACTTTAGTAACAAACCAGCACACTGGGGCCTGTCATGGATGCAGGGGTTATGTGGGCTGATTCCTGAGCCAGTCTGACCCCACAAAGGTTCCACCCCACAGCATCCATGATGCTCCTGCACACAGAAGATGGAGATGGGAGGGCCTGGTCTGGGACCAAAGCGATAGGGGGGATGGGCTGATCCATCCTCCTCCCTGAAAATTACAGCATGTAGCAGAAACATCTCCTGTCACTCACCTGAGCAATTCACAGCAGCATCCTCCTTATGGCCACAGTTGCTCTCACCCCAGGGCTTGGCAGGACAGTCCCAGAGAGATGACTCTGTCCCTCTGCAATTCAATGTCTCCACCCAGATGGGACCAGTCCCGTTGCCGAATGCAGCCTCGCCCACGGCAGATACAGCCGATCCACAGCCCAGTTGTTTACACACAACATTAGCATCCGCCATGTCCCAGGAGTCATCACAAACTGTTCCCCAGGAGCCACGGTACCAAACCTCCACTCTCCCCGAACATCTGTCCTCTCCTCCCATGACGCGTAACTTCTCCTGGTCTGGAAATGCAGAAACCTCACATGTTACTGGGACAGCTGGGAAAGTCCTTAGGGACCAAGGGTGAGACAGTGAGAAGCAGAGATACCTGTGCAGCTTGGAGAGTTCGGGCACTCGGCAAACAGGGTCTGAGTTGGTTTTGGTTTTTTTCCTGTGGAGAGAAAATCCCGAGGTGAATGCACTGGGTTGTGTGTGTGACGTAGGAGTAGAATTTATCTGTATTTTAAACCCCTAATTTCAGCACTGTATGAACTGAAATGTGAACTCTGGGTCATTTAATACCTAATTAATTTGCTATTCAGCTGTTACTCAGACACACAGGCCGACATACACCTAGACTTGTGGGGCATTCCAGTACTGACCCAAACTGCACAGCCTGGGCCCATCTCTGATTGCTCATCCCAAAAAGATTAATAACCACAGAGCTACCCAATGACAGTCTCTAGGGAAAGGCTTTTCTTAGCTCTCACACTGCCTTATCGCACTGTGTAACACTGGTCCCCTTTATAATTAACTGATTAATTTGCATGTTTATTAATCAGACAAATGCTTATTCCTATAAAACATCGCGGAAATATGTTTGTATCTAGTGTTGAGAATGTACATCTGCCTACACTGAGATTCATAGATTCATAGATTCATAGATTCTAGGGCTGGAAGGGATCTCGAGAGGTCATCGAGTCCAGCCCCCTGTCCTCATGGCAGGACCAAATACTGTCTAGACCATCCCTGATAGACATTTATCTAACCTACTCTTAAATATCTTGATGTCTGTTATGAGATGTGAATAACAGCAAAAGTTCTATCCTAACTCTTCAATTAATTAAACACATCACATATGTGTGTATTTCCACGTGCACATGCAGGTAGTTTCAGAATTACCAGTGCAAGAAATATGGGTCTCTTCTGCTCGGTTATCACATGACTTTGGATCCCAGGGCTCTGACGGGCACTGCCAAAGGGAGCTGTGCTGCTCACTGCATGCAACGTGGTCCAGCCATGTGGGACCAGAACCTGCTCCATATTCAAAGTCTCTTGCAATCTGTCCTCCATCCCCACAGTTCAGCTGTTTGCAGACAATTGCTGGGGTGATGTCAGACATCTGATTGGAGCAAACACTGCCCCACGTCCCATTGTAGAAAACCTCCAGCCGCCCAGCACAGTCACTGTCACTCACCAGCCTCAGATCTGTGAATTCTAGAAGGAAATGCACAAAAAGGGAATTTAAATCGTCTGATTCTGAAATGAACTGGGGTGTGAAGAGTGAAATCCCAGTGATTGCTAACAATCCTGTACATTATTCTGCAGGAGCAACTGCTAGAGAACCACTCCAAGAATGAGAGACTCTTTAAACACCACAGGCCCCATAGAAATACAGTGGGCATCTCTGAAAGGCCACCATTTACCAGCAGTTACATACAGATTGTAATAGATAAAGGCCAGGAAGGATTGTGACATTGGCAGGCCAGATGCCAGCTCTTGCCCAGGCTGCTGGCATTAGCTAAGAACTGACAGTCTCGTAGCTGGAGACCAGACCAGGTCACTTGTGTGTTAGTTTCGCTTCAAACAGGTATTAGTCCTGTAAGAATGTATTTAGTGTTTAGACTCTATGAAATGGTGGTTAGTTGCTGCAGGCATTAATCTCACTTGTAATGTCTGTGGTCCATGCTACAAGAAAAGATGTAAGTTTTGCTTTATAAGTTTGAAAATGTTGGCTCTGAACTTGTGAACTTAGGCATGGGAATGATCCCCTCCCCCATCCATCCCCTGCATGTAGTACATGCAGAAGGCCTCGTCCCTTCGCTTTGAAGGCTGCAAGAGGGAAATAAAAATAATAGATGTGAAGATTTTTCATCTTTTTGGCTGTTTGAACTATAACCAGACTAGAGACCCCAAGAGGTTACCCCTGGGTCAACTCTGAAGAACATTTGGAATTGACAGATCAACTCTGTCACTACTAGGATGTAAATGATAACTCATTTGTGTGTAGTTGATTGCTTGCTTTAACCTGTAAATAACCCTTTTATTTCTTTTTCCGAGTTAATAAACCTATATATAGTTTATTACAGGATTGGCTACAGACATTGTCTTTGTTGTAAGATCTAGGATACCAACTGAGCTGAGTAAGTGACTGGTCTCTTGGGACTGGAAGAAACCTGAATGTGGTGTGATTTTTGGTGTAAGTGACCAATTATCATTAATCCAGTTTGTCTAGGTGACAAGATAGACTGGAGAGTCTAAGGGGACGGTCTGTGACTTCATGGTAAGATAGATATAGTGATCCAGGACTAAGTTCCCTCTAAGCTGCACGGCCATGTGTCCGTGGAGTAGGCTATCAAGGGCCACATAGGCACGCAGTCACAGGGGCCTGGATTGGAGAGGCGCCTCTTCCCCAGCCCCAGAGCTGCCACAGTGCGGAGAGGCATCTCTCCCATGGCCCCAGGCTGCAGCAGCAAGAGAGGGCTGGGGGAAGTTCTCTCTCACCGCCACAGATCCAGGGAAGCCTGCACCCTAAACCCTTCATCCATGGTCCCACCCCTTAGCCCACACCCCCAGCCAGAGCCCTCGACCCCCCACACTCCAACCCTCTGCCCCAGCCCTGAGCCCACTCACAACCCCAGAACCCTCATCCCTGACCCCACCCCAGAGCCCACACCCTCAGCCGGAGCCATCACCCTGTGCACTGCCATCCTCTGCCCCAGCCCTGAGCTACCTCCCACACTCCAAACCCCTTGGCCCCACCCCACCACACATCACCTCTATACTGGTGCACATAACAAAATTCATTCCACACATGGATGTAAAAAATTAGAGGGAACATTGGTCCAGGAGTTCACATCTGTTACTGTCTTGGTTGAATCTACTTATAGAACACACCACCAGTTTGGGGTATTGCCTTGTTTCTCACCATCTGCCCTGAGGTGCCGTGAGCCACTCCAGACAGCGTGACAGGGTTCATGAGATCAAATAGTTTGACCTTCTGTAAAACAGCTGCATAGAGCCCAAGAACTTGAGTTTGACTTAGGCATAGCTTCCAGAAAGGCATCCGGTCTAGACACGAAGACTTCAAGAGATGCAGAATGCACCATTTCCCTGGTAGTTTGTTCCGATGGTTAATCACCCTCCCTGTTAAAAACCTGGGCCTTATTTCTGATGTGAATTTGTCTGGTTTCAGCTTCTAGCCATCGACTCTTGTTCTGCCTTTCTCCATTAGATTAAAGATCCCTTTAGTAAGTGGTATGTTCTCCTTGTGATGGAACTTATGTATGGTAATCAAGTTACCTCTTGATCGTTTTGGTAAGCTAAACAGATTCAGCATCTTAAATCTCTCGCTATAAAGCTTTTAGTCATAAGATCTCTGCTCCCTCTCCAATTTTTGTGGACATCGGAACTGGACACAGTATTCCAGTATCTGTCTTGCCAGTACCATGTACAACAGTAAAATTTAGTCCCCACTCCTACTCACTACTCCCCTGTTTATGCATCCAAAGTTCGCATTAGCCCGTTTTGCCACACACAGCAGTGGGAGCTCATGTTTAGTTATTTCTCCACTAGGACCCTACATCCTTTTCAGTCACTGTTTCCATGATACAGTCTCCTTCAGACACCTGAGATGCAGCATTCTAACATTAGGAAAATCTTGCAATATCTCCAATACCTCTGGGTGGGAGCTGAGGACATTCTAATGGTGACCCTGGTAGGTAGTTACACAAGCGAAAGGGAGGCAGAGACAGTCAGGGAAAGTATCATTCTCAGCAATGTCCTTAAACATCTGCCCCCTCCATTAAATCTCCTGGTAATCAGGCTCACATGAACACTCACAGAACAGACCTGAGCAGAGAACTCCCGCATCCTCTTTGTGTCTGCAGTTGTGCTGGCCCCATTCCCCGGAAGGACAGTCCCAGAGATTGGATTCATTCCCAGAGCAGTTCACATCGTCCAGCCAGATCTGCCCGGATCCTTGCCCATAATGAGCAGAGGCAGTTGCATTGATGGCATGTCCACATCCCAGTTGTTTGCAAACGACATTGGAGTCTGACAGATCCCAGGAATCGTCACAGACTGTCCCCCAGCTGCCATTGTAATAAATCTCCACTCTCCCAGCACAGCGACCTGCCCCATTCACCAGTCTGATCTGCCTGCTCCCTGCAGGGATAGATCCCAGCTGTTAGTATGCATTTTCCTACTGAACAGAAAATGTTTGTGAGATTTGGAAAAGAATCACCTGAACAAACGACACCGACGTCTTCAGCAATTCCTGCCTGGGCTGTCTCAGATGTGGAGTTGTCACAGAGAGTCAGACGAGTCTCATTTCCTGCACACTGGACCCTTCTCAGCCCCACAGGGCCCGTTCCATGCTCAGACTTAGGGGGGTTATAAGCTTTCTCAGCGACTCTGCACTGGAGCTCCCTGCACACCACGCTGGCATCGTCCATGTCCCACTGGTCATCCAGCACTCTGCTCCACACACCACGGAGGGAAATCTCAACTCTCCCATCACACCGGCTCTCTCCATTCAACAGTCTGAGTGATTCAGAACGACCTGGGCTCAGGAGAGATGGGAAATACACTGAATAACACTCCCTGTAATACTCTAGAAATAATACAGAGTGTGCATGGAATTATGGACTGTTTCTCAATAAGAAGGTATCACCCAGTGATCAGAGGGTGTCACAGTGTTAAAGGGAACAACCTCTGTCAGAAGACACTTATTCTTTTGAATCTATAAGTGGAAGATGCTATAAGGATTGAAAGACTCTGAACTAGATGGAAGGGCTTGCTAGCAGCCCCTGTAAATGAATGAACGAGGGCATTCCTGAAGATTACTGATTGGGAAAATAGTCTCTGTGTGTGCTGGTGGAATGGCTGCTGAGGTTTGTAGTCACTTTATCCAGGCTTAAATGCCTGGAAGCCAGTGAATGGTGTCTGCACAAGCACTTAGCAGGTGAGTCATGAATGATTTAGGCAAGTTTGCCTTGAGGGAGTGTGGCCAAGTACTTGGTCCTGCTAGTGAAGGCAGGGGACTGGACTCGATGACCTTTCAAGGTCCTTCCAGCTCTATGAGATAGGCATATCTCCATATATATATATATAATATTGTGACTCCCTTGGGATGTGAATCTCAGTCTTTGTGTGTGTCTCAGAATCAGTGAGTCCTACAGCGAGGTGGTAAGTTAGGAATTACTCACTGAGTTCAGACACAGGTGCAGCCAGGAGAGACTGACAATGTTAAAAGACAATAGCAGAGTCAGTGCAGGGCACCCCCACTGGCTGTGTCAGGTACAGTATGTATTAGTACGGCAACCTGACGGGTGCAGTGTGTGCGCACTGGATCCAAACAGCTCAAGGATCTTGGTACCCAAATAACATTTCCAGGCTAAGAGTCAAATCCTGGCCCCACTGAAGGCAATGGTAAAACCTCCATTGACTTCAATAGAGCCAGGAGTTCTCCCTAAGACTAGTCTAGGAGATTGACTGCATGCAGCTAATGTAGTGCAGGGGTGTAGCCACAGGTGGGCTGTGGCCCACCCAGTTAACATACAGGCCCACCGAAATCAGGGCCGAAGCCCCCCGAATCTACAGGCTAGGACTCCAAACCCCGGCTCAGTGTCCGCCAGCCTGGCCGCATCTCTCTCCTGCCAGAGCCGGGCGCTGCTTCCCTTGTCTCTGGCCCCAGCGCTAGCCCAGTGAGGGGTGTGTCTTGTGGGGGCAGGTCTGAGCGGGGCTCATGCTGGGGCCAGAGACCTGGGCAGCAGCTCCTGGCGCTGGAAGGAAAGGGACACGGCTGGGCTGACGGACACAAGCCAGGGTCAGGAAGCGTGTGTGGAGCTTGAGCCCCGGCGGGAGACCTCTTCGCCTGAAGGGCACGCCTAGGGTGACCAGATGTTCTGATTTTATATGGATAGTCCTGATTCTTGGGGCTTTTTCTTACATAGGCGCCTATTACCTCCCACCACCTGTCCAATTTTTCACATTTTCTATCTGGTTACCCTAGGCACGCCCCGCAGCCTGTGTGCCTGGGGCAGCCTCAGCTTTGGTGCCTGCTGAGCGGTAAGGGCCGGCTGGAAGGGGTGCATGGAGGAGAGCCCCCCTCCCTCCGCCCCCTCCCCAGGGCACCGGATCCCTCCTGCACCCCTCCCTCTGCCCCTCCCATCACTGCCCACCCCCCCCAAAAAGCTGGGGCCCACCCAGGTTTCCTGTCCTAGCTATGCCACTAGTGTAGTGTGAGGGTAGAGAGTAGATTTGGGGCTTTCCAAGGAGGCTCATGGATATAACTGGGTACCACAGCCCCTCAGGAAGGCCAGATGCGATCATGGAAGATGGAGCTTGTATGGAAGGGACCAGGTGTTTTTCCTCAGAAGGGATTCTCCTTCCAGCAACTGTAGGGAGAAATTAGCATCCCCATGTGCTGAGGAGTTCCCTCTGAGAACCAGGGTATGGGCTGGGTAGCTAGTTAGGAGAGGCAGGGCAGGGCTGCAGGGAATTCAGTTAGTAATGCAGGTAGCAGCATCTGTGAGAAGCAGGAGAACTGCGAGGTGAATTGCCCCCAAGGAACAAAGGTATTCACTGTAAAGAGGATAGTAGACGTCTGTTGTGAGTGCTGGGCAGGGCCCTATAGCCTTAGTCATGGTGTGAAACATCACCAATGACTCTGGGCTCTGTAGGAGACAGTCCTGGAAGCTGCGTGTACATTATTAGGAAGAAGGTTGAAATCCAGGGCTTTTGCAGTAGGTTTCTCTGTAAGGACCCCAGTTCCAGCCAGTCAAGAAGCCCTATGGAGACTCTGTACATGGATGTGAAGATGGGGCAGAGGGGAGAGCTGCAACTTCATTAAGCAGGAGGGGTCCCTTTGGCGAGGGGAGAAGCAAATGATCACAATGGCCTCTTTGGGTGTTAAAACTCTGCGGATCTATAGACCCAAAAGATGGGGCCCATTTAGCCACAAGGGAACCAGATTGGCTGGCCATTAAAATTAAGTTTTCTAGTGAATTATTTTTACCGCGGAGCCCTGGCCACGTTCAGTGCCCAGGATGGATAAATCGGGGTTGTGCAACATCAGGCTGTAGCCTGTACAACCCCCTGCCTCATTCACTTTAGAAACTGGAAGGCCTGTAGAGAAAGAATAGGGGAGTGCAGGAAGAACTAGGATGATCTTGTTAAGAAAAGTGACCGTCATTCAGAAGAGCTCAGTTCTGTTCCTGTCTCTGCCGCAGACTTCACAGGTGATGCTGATCAGGTTTCTTAAGGCAGTTTTTATGGGGTCTGATTTACAGAAGTACTGAGCACTCACAACTGCCGCTAGGGTCAAGACAAGATGTGGCTGCTCAGCTCTTCTGCAGCCAGGCAGTGTGGTCGGGAATGAGCACAGGGCTGCAAGTCAAAACACTGAGTTTTATGCTGGCTCTGCTGCTGACTCACTGGGTGGCCTTGGGCAAGACACTTTGCTTTTCTCTCTGTTTCACCAGTTGTAAAATGGAGCTAATAATAATACTTATCCACCTGCTTCCCTGGAGTTTGGTGAGGGTTTATTAATGTCTGGACAGTACTTTGAACACAAACAGCTCTGCAGAAATGGTGAGTGCTCTGAAGAATCAGGCCCGGAAGGTCTCAGTTTGCTGCCAAAGGACCCCAAGGTTGGAATTTTGGCTTTAATCGTTGTATGTAAAATTGTCAAAAGCAGCTAACTGATGTAGGAGCCTAAGTGCCATTTTCAGAAGTGACTTAGGCAGCAAGAGGGAGAAGTCTGCATGTTTCTTGGGCTCCTACATTACTGGAGAAAATGGGATTTAAGTCTCTAAGTCACTTAGGGGGTAGGTAAGAATAATAGGATGTGTGCATGCAATTAGACTGTATCATAATCTATATGCAGAAGGGAGGGTGGGGGGAGCTGAATTAACATTACATAGATAACCTAACTCTGGTATTTTCTAATTCTTGTGCCTTTGTCTTTGACTAAATAATGCTGTTTAATTTTTTTTCTATAAAAGGTAAATATTAGAGAGGGTCAACAACCCAAAAATTTTCCTGAGAAATATTTCGAATGCAGTATTTCAATTTTTAAACAGCTCTGAGATACTGGCATATGGAAATGGGATGAGAATTTTTTTTTAGACTAACTGAAATGTTGATTCATTTCAACTTTTGGAAAATGAAACATTCAATTTTCCTTTCCAATTTTTGGATTTACAGGCTTGCCACTGCCTCCCCCTTTCTATTTTCTCATCTTTTCTTCCACTGTAAAAAGTTAGAAAAATGTAAAAAAGTAAGAAAGCTGGGGAAAAAAATCTTTTGCGTTTTCAGTTGGAAAGGCGTGAAAAAAATAAAAAAACAAAAACAACAAAAACTAAGTGAGTGAAAGCACTACTTTCTCTGTGTTGTGCTACCAAAAATACCCTCAGGAACTCACGAGAGAGAAGGGAAATGGTGATTTACAGTAGTTTATAATTCAGCCAAACTGGGAAGGAATCTCCCTGCACTAGCAGAAGGCACCTCCCTGGCCCCAGCACAGACCCCTTCCCAAATTGCAAAGGCTGAAGCAATCAAGGAAGGTGTGAGAGCTTCTCAAGAAGGTGCCGAGAATATTTTATAATAGAAAGTGTGAAGCAATCTCCATATTGGGAATCACTACCAGCTCCCCACATAATTACTATTGGAGAAGGCCAGGGACAATTAACTGGTGACATTTATGTAACCTGAAGGACAAAGTACTGCCCCTGCTCCGCTGCCCTCCGTTAGGACAGAGTTGTTGATGTTTTTACTGGAGAATCCAGGGCTTTCCCAGGTCACAACTATTCTTTCGTGATGATATTATTTTACTTTAATTTTATCTTTAGTACATTTACTATTATTATATGTGGTTTAGGATCTAGCTCCCCCTCCCCTTGCTGTGGCCTGAGGTTCCCCTGCTCTGGGGCAGTGTCACTCACTGATGGGCAGGTGTCCTTAATCCAGCATCTCTCCTGCACTTACCTGAGCAAATCACACTGGCATCATTGTCGTGTGAGCACTGATAGGCCCCCAGAGCAGTAACAGGGCAATGGCCCAAATGGGTTTCAGTCTCTTGACAGTGAAATGTGTCTGTCCAGATAGAGCCAGTTCCCCTGCCAAAATACCCTCTTCCTGGGGCTGATTCAGCGAATCCGCAGTCGAGCTGACGACAGAGAACGTTGGCATCTGGTAAATCCCAGCATGAATCACAGACAGTTCCCCAGGCACCAAGAACCTGGATCTCCACCCTCCCTGAGCACGCTGTGCTGCCGTTCACCAGCTGGAACCCTGTGTGCCCAGGAGAGAAGGGAGAAGGGGTTTAGAGATGGAGCATTTAAGATATTTTATATTAAATAATAAAGAAAAGGAAAGTTGGGGGGATTGAACCCATTCCCCATTATATTCGATAGTTCAGGTTTTTCCAGAAGTTGCTAGCATCTCTATTATTCCAGCTCCCTACAGAGTGAGATCATTTTATTGCTGCACCCTACTCTAGAATACACAACACTGGGATTTTAGAGATGTGCCAAATTCTTACGTGAGCATATGGCACTAGCATCATTTGCATGCGAGAACGTCTGATTCCTGTGTGGTCTCGAGGGACAGTACAAGAGGTGTGACTCATTCCCTACACACTGGAATTCCTCAGTCCAGATTGGTCCATGTCCTTCTCTGAAATGAGCTCCTCCTGGGATAGACAGAGCTGTTCCACACTGTAGTCCATTACAGATAACACTGGCAGCTTTGAGGTCAAAGTGTGCATCACAGATTGTAGCCCAGGTGTCTCCCCATCTTACTTCCACACGTCCTGAGCACTTACTGTCTCCTCCAACCAGCTGGAGCTCAATGTGTCCTAGAAAGCCAATGAATAATGAAAATTACAAAGGAGCCTTAGGGAGTTAGGTGTTCCACTGCCCTAGAATTTTGGCCAAAAACCCCTTCCTCATGGAGTGGGGCAGTGCAGGCAGCAATTAGAAATTAAAAAAAAAGTACAAAAAATGGAAAGAGGGGAATTCAATAGCAATCAATATACATTATAAGTTATGAAATGTAGAAAATTGATAAGAGAAGCTAAAGCTATGAGTGAAAAATCCATGTTTAGTGGGTCTAAGAAGAAAAATGAGAATTTTTAAAGTATATTAGGAGCAAAAACAAACAAACAAACAAATCCTAACAAAGGTGTAGGCCCATTACAAATGGAGATGGTAAAATAGTTTGTAATGATGCAAATAAGGCAGAGGTGTTCAATAAACATTTCTGGTTTTGGACAGAAGTAGGATATGTATTCATACTATGTGAAGAGGGTGAACCATTCTGCAGTCCATTGGTAACTAAGGAGGGTGTTAAACAGTATCTACTAGGGACAGGGCCGGCCCTACCTTTTTGGCCGCCCCAAGCCAAAAAAATACAAAACCACAAGCGCCGCCCCTCCCCGCCCCAACAACGCCGGCCAAAACACACACACCCCGGGGGGGCCGGCCGGGAGGGCGGCATGCCCGCCACCCCATTCCCCCTGCCGGTGTGGAGCGCGGAATGCCTGCTGCCCTGCTGCCCAGGTCGGGGCACCGGCGGGGAGCAGAGCACGCCTGCCGCCCCACTGCCCCGGTGGGGAGCATGACACCATGCACGCCAGCGGCCCTGCTTCCCCAGCAGGGGCGCCAGAGGAAGATTGGGGTTTTTTTGTAAATTAAAAAAAACCAAAAAAACCAAAAAAACCTTGAGTGCCGCCCCCCTCCAGGTGCCACCCCAAGCACGTGCTTGGTAGGCTGGTGCCTGGAGCCAGCCCTGACTAGGGATAAACTTTTTTAAAAATCAGCAGGCCTGAATAGCTTATAAGATCTTGGAATAAATAGAAATGTAGGACTGGAAGGAACATCACAAAGTCAGCTAGTCCATCCCCCCACACCATGACAGGGTTAAGTATACCTAGTCATAGGTGGCGCGTTATATGGGCTGGTGGTGCCCATGGTCCAGGAATAGTCACAGCCGGGGGCCCTGCTCCACCAATATTTGGAGCTGGGTCTCTCCCCCGGCCCTGCCAGCCGCCCCCCGCCCCCGCTGCCCTAGAGCGTCCTCCCCTCCACCCGTCCCCCCTAGCCTGGAGCGTCCCTGCTGCATTGAAAGCGGCGCTCCGCTCTCCCGTGCCTGCGCACACGCGGCCGGCTGCTCC
Organism: Macrochelys suwanniensis; assembly: GCA_033296515.1. Taxonomy (NCBI): domain Eukaryota; kingdom Metazoa; phylum Chordata; order Testudines; family Chelydridae; genus Macrochelys; species Macrochelys suwanniensis. Next base: position 210,918,088 of record CM065775.1, on the reverse strand, counting down.
TATGGCAAGATGAGACACTGGCAGCAGGCTGAGGCACTCAGGAGGGGGAGGCACACACGTGCTTGTCCTCCCCTCCCCCGTCACCCACCAGGAGGAGACGCCGAGGGGACTTCCAGCGGGAGACCTGATCACAGTGGACCTCACTCACCTGAGCAGCTGCTGGGGCTTCGGTGAGTGTCTGACCCTCTGATCTGCACCCCCCCCCCCAGCCACCACTCCTGCCCCACACTGGCAAGGGGCAGCCCCATCCCCCAACCACAGTGAGGGACAGCAGGGGAGGAAGGAAACCACATGTGATGGCAGTCCCCTCCACCCCCAGCACCCACCCACCCAATGCAGGGGAGATAGGGTGGGGGGCTTCCTGGACCTGAGCAGCTGGGGCTTCGTGAATTTTTTGACACCCTGCCCTCCCCCCCCACCCTGCAGCCACCACTCCTGCCCCACGCTGAGCAAGGGGCAGCAGGGGAGGAAGGAAGCCACATGTGATGGCAGTCCCCTCCCCCACAGCACCCACCCACTGCAGGGGAGATGGGGTGGGGGGCTTCCTGGACCTGAGCAGCTGGGGCTTGGTGAATTTTGTGATACCCTGCCCTCCCCCCCACCCACCACCCCCCGCAGCCACCACTCCAGGGGCAGCAGTAGGGGAGGCCACACATGATGGCAGCGCCCTCCCGCCCCGGTACCCACCATAGGGGACACCATAGGGGAGGCGAGGGGGCTTCCTGGACCTGAGAGGGGCCCTAGGAGCATGTGCAGTGACAGTGGTACAGAGTGAGTCTGCTGCGGGGGGTGAGAGGGAAGAGGAGGGGTCCCTCACCCGGAGCTCGCTGCTGCCGGTGGGGAGCGGAGTGGGGGAGTCCTCTCTGACCCTAGCCCTGAGGCAGCCTGTCTGCACCCCAAGCTCCTCATCCCCAGCCCTGCCCCACCCCAGAGCTTGCACCCCCAGCACCCCAACCCTGAGTCCCAGCCCTGAGCCCCCTCCTGCACTGTGAGCCCCTTATCCCCAGCTCCACCCCAGAGCCCTCACCTGAGGGGAAAAACACTCAACTTAAATTTGGCGGTCAGTTTGGGGTATGATCGTGTTTAGCACAATACTTGATTATTTTACACCCTTTAAAGTATATAATTGGTTGTATACAGGTGTTATGAAGTGGGAATGTTCTTAATGTTTTCTCTGAATACTGTGTGGGTGCTTCAGTTTCCCCTATGCATTTCTTAAGTGTCTAGGTTGGGGGATAAGGGTGTGTGATTGTTGTAGAGCCCTAGAGGGCCAGTGTGATGCCGCCTGCACAGAGAATGGCCGACACCCTGTCTCCTGGCAACTGATGGCCTGGGCCCCTTCCCTGCAAGGTGCCAACTGAAGGTGTTGGAGAACAAAGAGATCAGGTGGCCTCCTTGTCCAGAAAAGAGACAAAGGCCAGAGGAGGGGCTGGAGGCAGTGTCAGTTTGGAGCTGGCTGGGAAAATAGGGAGAGGCCCAGAACTTGGGTCTCGGCTCCCCACCCCCAAAGATGGACCTGACTGAGGGGTTCTGTTTTCTGTACCTACAACAAGCTCTGTTTTAGACTGTGTTCCTTCTGTTTCACTGGCTGGCTGAGAGTCACATCTGATTGCAGAGATGGGGTGCAGGGACCTCTGGCTTGCCCAGGAGCCCCGCCCCGGTGGACTCGCTGTGGGAAGTGCACGGTGTGGAAGACTGCATCACACTGACCCTCTAGGGATCTACAACAATCACACACCCTTATCCCACCACCTGGATCCTTAAGAAATGCATAGGGGAAACTGAGGCACCCACACAGTATTCAGAGAAAACATTAAGAACATTCCCACTTCGTCACAACAGGTACAACAAAATATAATATATTGAAGCAGGCGAGTGCTGCTTCTGACTTTCCACTTTTAATTGACCCTTGTAATCTTGTGGCACCGGAGTGCTATAGCTTCATTTTATCCGAGCAACACATTCTTGATTTGTAGGACCACTAACAATCAGCAATGGATACATTCTTAATAAAGTGTGACAGACCCAGACAAGTGGGGTACAGAAGTCTGATAGAAGGCAAATATACTGGCCATTGGATGAATAGTTTTCTGTTCCCTGAGTGACCAGAGCAGGGGCTGCACTAGAACAAGCAGGAACTTTCTGGAACCAATTTAAGGCAGGCAGGCTAATTAGGTCACCTGGAGCCAATTAAGAAGAACCTGCTAGAATCAATTAAGACAGGCAGGCTAATCAGGGCACCTGGGTTTAAAAAGGAGCTCCCTTCAGTTTGTGGTGTTGCGTGCGAGGAGCTGGGAGCAAGAGGCACACAAGGAGTTGAGAGTGAGAAGAGTTGAAGGACTGAGCAGTACAAGCATCAGCAGACCATCAGGAGGAAGGTCCTGCAGTAAGCATAAAGGAGGTGTTGGGCGGAGGCTGTGGGGAAGTAGCCCAGGGAGTTGCAGCTCTCACGCAGCTGTTACAGGAAACCCTATAGGCCCTGGGCTGGAACCCGGAGTAGAGGGCGGGCCCGGGTTCCCCCCAAACCTCTCAACTCCTGATCAGACACAGGAGGAATTTGACTGTGGGTTCTACCAGATGGGAAGATCTCTGAGGCGATCAAAATCCGCCAATAAGCGCAGGACTCACCAAGATAGAGGAGGAACTTTGTCACAGTATCCATTGGAACACAGTGACCAGAATGAAAAGTGTTAAAGCAACTAAAGGCCAACAGGCATACGTCTTACCTAATCCTCAGCATTTCCCTCAAAACCTGGGCTGGCCCAACCTATCCCAGGTACCCCTGCTTCTGGGACTGGGTTTCAATCTCCTTCCCTGCAGACCCTGCCTCTCCCTCTCTGTTCATCAGGGCTCCTCTTTTGATAGTTCCCAAGCTCTTTGTTTAATTTTCCCACTTGAAGGGCCCCTCCCCTCTCCCAAACTGGCAGTGGGAGGGGTGCCCAGCTTGGTCAGAGGCAAAAGTTCAAAGGCCTTGACTCCTGTATTGTCAGTTAAGTACCAGTGACTGGGTTCTCTGTAGCCATTGTCTGCCTTGCTGGGACATGTGGGGAGCTCCAGCAGGAATTACACTTCGAATGTCTGTAGGAAATAACAAAAGAGCAATAAAAGAAACAGAGGTGCACATAATATACATAAAAATACATATCTCTCCCATGGTCTTCGCAGGGGTCATAGTGGACAAGCAAGGGAACTAGAGCTCCCAGGGTGATGCGGTGAAAAGGCTAGGGTGATCCTTGGAGGTTTAGACAGGGGAGCAGTGAGAAGAGCTGGCTGAAACACAGGATTTCCAGGTCACAAGAAATTTCTCTATTTCAAAACTTCCTGTGAACCAGAAATCCCCTCAAAAATTTGTTCTGGAAACACCAACACATGGTGTGTCCAACATGAAATTTTCTCCCAGAGATACCAACAGATGCTGAGTGACACTGACATTTTTGTCAGTTTCAGCACTGCTAAGATTAAAACAAGAATGTCAATTTCTGTCAGCTGCTCCTAGGGCCCCCGGGGTCTGTGGCTCTTGGGCAGCCTCGCCATGCAGACTGCCTTGGACTGGGGACCCCGGGGCTTCCAGACTCCTGGGCCAGCTGGTGTCCCAACTAGCCAGCTGGCCTGGGAGTCTTGAAGCTCTGGGGTCCCCAGTCTGGGGCAGTCTGCAACGCAGGGCTGCCTCAGAGCCACAGACCCTGGGAATCGGGATCCCATCCCAGGATATCTAAATTCCCTGCTGTGGAGCTGGGAGCTGAGCCCTGGTTAAAGCTGCGACTCCCCTCTCCATGGCAGGGTTGCCCTGGAGCCGCAGACCCTAGAACACCAGGGTCTCTGGTCCTGGGGCAGCCGATATGGTGCAGCTATCGCAGAGCAGCTGACCCGAGAAAATTGAGGTACCTCGCCCCAAGGCAGTCTGCATGGCAGGGCTGGCTGAAGCCCCTCAAGCAAGCTGGCAGGGAACTATGCAGGTTTCTGCCACAACCCTGCCTGTGATCTGGAAAAAGTTCATTCCACCCAACTCCCTTTCATGGGAAATTTAGAGTTCAACAAACCATCATTTTCCAATGAAGCTCTATTTTGTTGGCTAATTTCTGACCAGGGACATGATTTTACATCTGTATACAACATTGGGGAAATCAATACTGCATTCAGCTGTAGTGTCCACATTTTAAGAAGGATATTAAAAAAATTGGAAAGGGTGCAGAGAAGAGCCACAAAAATGATTTGAGGGCTTGAAAATGTGCCTTGCAGCATGAGATTCGCGGAGCTCCATCTGTTTATTAAAAAAAAAAGAAGTCCAAGAGGTGATGTGATTATACTGTATAAGTATACTTTATTATATAAGTATGTATTTATTTAGTGTATAAGTATTTGTGCAGGGTCAAAACATGGGTAGTAGAGGCCTTATTCTAGTGGAGAAAGGCAAAACAAGGACAAATGGCTGGAAGTTAAAGCCAGATAAATTCATATTAGAAGTAAGCCAAACATTTTTCCTGGTGAGGGCGATTAACCATTGGAACAAATTAAAAAGGAAAGCAGAAGATTATTCACCTCCTGAAGTATTTAGATGAAGACTGGATGCCTTTCTGGAAAATGTGCTTTAGCCAAACAAAAATTATTGGCTTCAGGTCAGGAGTAACTGGATTAAATTCTATAGCCTATTACCCAGGGGGCCAGACTATATGATCTAATGCTTCCTTCTGCCCTTAAAATCTATAAAGCTATGTATCTAAAAGGGAGTTAAATTTGTAAAGTAAAGCACTCAAACATTCAGAATGACAGACGCGTGCTGTCCTCTGTAACCTTAATTAGTCCCTTTTGTATTTGCATTTTGACAGTCTTTAATTACATGATCAAATGCTATTTTTGCCACAAGACCCCTGTCTCATTCAGTGCACAGGACACATGGTGCTGACTGAATGGGTGGATGGTCAATAGTTTTTTTTATACTCATTGTTCGATGTGTGGCCCCGCCCTTAGTATTGCACATCATCCAAACTGAACTCCAAAACCAGAATTGTTAATTTCCTCATGAGCTTTTCTATGGTGCTCATTTCTATAGTAGCTGAAGGCTTCACAAACATTAAAGAATTGCTCTTTACAATACCCCTGGGAGGCAGGGAAGTGTTGTTACCTTCATTTTACACATGGGGAACTGAAGCCAGAGACACTATGGACACAATGATCAAAAGTGTTGACTGATTTTGCGTGCCCAACTTGAGACACCCAGGTCCTGATTCTTCAGAGTCCTTAGCATTATACAGCACTTAGTATGTTCAGAACACAGCTCCCACTGACTTCAGTTTACAGCAGCATGTGCTCAGCACTTCTGCAAATCAGACCCCCACGGTTACAAGTGGGTCACCCATAAAATGAGGAACACACAATTAATGACCATCGGTGACACATTTGGTTCCAGTGACTTGCCAAGCATCACATAGGAACTCTGTGGCAAAGGCAGGGATAGAATCTAATCCCCCAGGGCAGCATTCAGCTGACTTAACAAGAGACCCTCCTTTCTCTTTCTGCAATCCTCTGCCTCATACTCTGCACACTTTACAGTTTCTGCAACCAATGAGGCAGGGGTCCTACACAGAACAGCCCCCTTCACGTCACAACCCTGATTCAGAGCACTGTCTAGCATAGGCCTAGTTTGGCTACTATATTTGGGGGGGAGTGGAGCGCACATGTGTGCTCACTCACACACACACACACGTGCATGCTGAAGCCAGTTCCCTTGGCTCGCTGACTCTCCCCCCGCCTGGATCGGTCCCTGGGCTGCCGGTGTTGGAGGGGACATGATGGCTTAATGGGTGAGCCCCAGCTGCTGCTGTCTGCTGCAGCGACCTGAGCTTGGGAGCTGCGGCCACTCCAGAACCGGCTGTTGCAAAGATGTTGCTGCTCTGGTGCCTCCTTGGGCTGTGGCAGCCACCTCTCTGCTGGGGCTGCTGCTGCCAAGGGGACACCACATGCCAGGCTCCTGTCTCCCATTCCGGTATCTCCTTGTCTTCCCCATCCCATCCCCCTTCTCCTGCCCGCTGCCTCCTCCCATCCCACATCCCCCTTCCTCGCCACACTGTCCCCTTTCCCATTCCCCTCTATTACTGTTCCCTGCCTACTTCAGGCACTCACTGTTCTACAGGAAATGGGCAAGCACTAGGACCCTGTGATAAATGAAGAGGGGTGGTAGCTCCCTTTTAAGGACACCTAGTGTGACCAGAGGTCCCAATTTTATAGGGACAGTCCTGATATTCAGGGCTTTTTCTTATATAGGCACCTATTACCTCCTACCCCTGTCCCGGTTTTTCACACTTACTATCGGGTCACCTGATGGACACCCAGCTAACCAGTAGCTATAAAATGCCTCTTAGGCCTTGGCAACACTTGCACGTTATAGCGCAATAAAGCCTCCTAGCCCTGGGCTACACTAGGGGAGGGGGTCGATCTACGATACGCAACTTCAGCTACGTGAATAGCGTAGCTGAAGTCGGCGTATCGTAATCGACTTACCTGGCGATGAGGACGGCGGCGAGTCGATCGCTGCCGCTCCCCCGTCGACTCCGCTTCCACCTTTTGATGAGGTGGATTTCCGGAGCCGACGGGGAGCGCGATCGGGGATCGATTAATCGCGTCTTAACGAGACGCGAAAAATTGATCCCTGATAGATCGATTGCTACCTGCCGATCCGGCGGGTAGTGAAGACCTGCCCCTAGAGCGCTCTACATCACTCCCCGTCCACACTGGCAAGGCACATAGAGCGCTCTGACTCCATGGCTGGAGTGCTCCTGGTACCCCACCTCCTTGAGAGGATTAACAGCTGTTGTACATTGGCTGAAACGCTCCAGCTCCAGTGTAAATGGGGAATAACATTATTACGCACTGATTGACCTCTGGAAACTCCCATCATCCTTTTACCTGAAGCATACTCTCTTGTTTTGTTTTAAAACAGCACTTCCGCGTCCGGAATTCAGAGCTCCATTTTGGGGGCTGCTTATCAATAAAACAAACACAGCTACTGTTTGCTTTGAATGAGTGAGAGGCAGGCATGAGGGCTCCGTTTGGAGTGCCGACAGCTAATGTTTGCTTGAATAGAGAGGTGGCGGGGGGGGGGGCGGGGCAGGGAAAGAGGGCAGGGGTTGGGGTCCGTTTCAGCAAGCGGTTGCTTATCTGGTCTATGAGAAAAAAACAAACAGCTGCTGTTTGTTTTCAGTGAGTGAGAGAGAGGCGGGGGAGGGAGGGAGGTCTGAACTTAGGAGACAGCGAGCTGACAGTCTGTCAGCACCCCAAAAATCCACTCTCTCTCCCCCCACGCTCCCTGTCACACTCCACCCCCCCATTTGAAAAGCACGTTGCAGCCTCTTGAATGCTGGGATAGCTGCCCATAATGCACCGCTCCCAATACAGCTGCAAATGCTGCAAATGTGGCCACACCAGTGTGCTTTCAGCTCTCAGTGTGGACAGACTGCAGCACTTTCCCTAGTGCGTTCTCCGAAGGCTGGTTTAACTCAAACCGCTCTACAGCTGCAAGTGTGGCCAAAGCCTTACTAGCTGTTCTTCTAATTGTTCTACCTGTAAAGGGTTAAAAAGTCTCACTGCTATGCATAGGTAAAAGGAAGTGAGTGGGCACCTGGCCAAAAGAGCCAATGGGAAGGCTAGAACTTTTTAAAATTGCGAAAAGGCTCCCCTTTTGTCTGTTTATTGTTGTTCTCCAGGGAAAGGCGGACAGGGCCGAGTTATACTTTAAGAAGCTTGGGGCCAGGTATGAAAAATCCTCAGTATCATACCTAGAAACTACTCATTTGAAAACCCAGATATGTAAGTAGATCAGGAAATGTCTAGTAAAACGCTATTAGGTTTATCTCTTTTATTTCTTTATGGCTTGTGGACTCCTCTGTGCTAACCCCAGGTGCTTTGTTTTGCTTGTAACCTTTAAGCTGGACCTCAAGAAAGCTATTGATCCTTGTAGTTGCTCTTTTTAAATCTAGCAATAGCCTAAGTTCCCAGATGTATTTTCTTCCTTTCGTTTTTTAATAACATTTACCTTTTTTACAAACAGAATTGGATTTTTGTGTCCTAAGATGTTTGTGCATATGTTCTTTAATTAGCCGGTGGCAACAGCTGATTTCCTTTGTTTTTCTTTCTCAGATCTTCGGGGAGGTGTGTGTGTGAAAAGGCTTGAGGATACCCCACAGGAAGGAATTCCCAAGTGCACCTTTCCGGGCTCTCAAAGTGGTTCTGCACTTGGGTGGTGGCTACATCTACCAAACCAAGGTCAGAGAAAAGCTGTAACCTTGAAAATGTAATACAAGCCTGGAGTGGCCAGAATTAATTTTTAGAATCCGTGTGGACCCCCACCTTCTGCACTCAGAGTGCGAGAGTGGTGAATTACCCTTGACAGACCCTGGAAGCAGTGTCTAGCTGCAGAGTTAGCAACCTGTAGCAGCTACTCTCAGCCTCAGAGAAGTTGCTGCATCCTGCTCCCTCTTCTCCTCACCCCGGCCCTGCTGGGGCAGCTCAGTGCTTGCAGAAATGTGGGGGGACAGTGGCACATGCCCCTGCATGCCCCTCCCCATGCCTTTGCCAGTGCCCCCCTGCACCATCCCAAACTATGCCCATCCTGTCTATCCGGTACACTGCATGAGGCAGGGGTCTCATGGAGAAAATAGCTTGTTATCATGTAATTAAAGATGGTATCTTAACACATACGTACAAGTGGACCAAAATAAAGTTGCAAAGACAACTTTAATTCTGCCAATGCTTTGTTTTTTACTGCTCAACTTTGCAAACTTAATGTTCCTTACAAGTAAAGCTTTGTGCGTAAAAAAAAATGGTTTTTAAAAAAGCAAATTGAAAAAACAGAAGTTCCAAGAAGCAGAATCATGTTCCCACTCTCTGGTTGCCCCCATCTCGGTTTTACCCGGACAGTCCGGTTCTTGGCTTCTGTGTCCGGGTGCCATTTAGGGTTGCCAAGTGCCTGGTTTTCTACTGGAAAAGTCCGGTTGAAAAGGGACCTAAATGGCACCCGAACCAAAAGTCTGGTTTCCACGTGGCAGGGGGGAGGCACCAGGTCATTAATCTTTGCCAGCCCCTGCACAGACGGGTCGCTTCCTACCTCCAGGGAGGTTCCTTGAGACGATCCAGAAAGTGACGAGGGGAGGGGAGAAGTGAGCGATGGGGGCAGGGCCTTGAGGGGAGGAGGCAGAGAAGGGATGGAGCCTCAAGGAAAGAGGTGGAGAAGGAGCGGGGCCATGGGAGGAAGAGGCAGGGCAGGGGGTAGAGCTTCGAGGATACGATTACCAGCCATTAGAAAGATGGCAACCCTGTGACACCCACATGGGTCATCAGCAGGGTTGGAATCTTTAGATCCACCACAGAAGCCACTACCACTTGAGCTAATGGAGTAACTGAGAGTAGTAGTAGGTTGTCATCCTCTTTGTGGACCAGCAATAGAGGGGGATCATAAAATTTTGTTGGAGGGTTTGACAGATATTTGCTGACAGCAGGGGACTAGCAAAACTCAGGGATACTGGGTTCCATTCCAGGCTCTGTAGAGGTGTGCGTTCTGACAGACCCTTCTTTTCCTATTCCCAAGCCTAACCCTTTCTGCCCCATCCCCTCCAAGCTGTCCTTATCCCACTCCTGTCTCCTCTCCATCCCTTGCTCTGTGTCCCATTCCCATTCTTCTTGTCTACCCAGTGCCAGTCTCCACTCCTCAAGCGTTTGATCCCCAGTCCCAGTCTCCTTGCCAAGCCAGTCCTAGACTTCACTTCTGGCTTCCCCAGCCAAGTCCCAGTTTTCTCCTGGTGCTTCCCCTCCCTTCTGGGGTCCTCAGCTGTTCTGTTTTTCACACTTATCCTTACCTTGAGTTGTCCTGTCTGCCCCAAGCCCCAGTTTACCTCCCTGGATGCCTCATCCACTCTCAGGGTTTCTCTCTAAACTGTGATACAGCATGGCCAGAAGGCAGCAGGAGAGTGATCTAGTGTGAGGAGAAGCCTTATTCCCTGTAGATTAATTAAAAGCACCTGAAACCAATTAGAGTACCTGAAACCAGTCACCTGATAAAATCCCCCTGCTTCAATCAGCCAGAGGAGGAGCTGGAGCAGAGTGAATTGGTGGTGGAACAAAGAGCAGTTCGAAGGAAAGTGGAGGAGAGTTTTGAGAAGTGCTGCAGCGGGCTAAGAAGACCAAGATCCTAGGTAAAGGGACACCTGGCTTGTGCAGAGGGAAGGCAGGAAGCCCCACAAGCTGAAGGTCAGGAGAGGGAAGTAGCCCAGGGTAAAGAATCACTGGTACAAGTGGTTCACCTACTATCATAGGGCCCCTGGGCTGGGACCCGGAGTAGAGGGCGGGCCTGGGTCCCTCCCTCTCCACTCCCCTTCCCTGGGATACTAGTAGGATAGCTGTTACCCCAGTACAGCGGCAAGAAATGGCACCCTGAAACCCCCCCACAAGAAGAGAAGGTGTGGGACCCATCATAGTAGTGCCGGCAATTTGCCACAACACACACTTAGCTTGTGTCAAACTGGGGTGTAAATTTACCTCACACTAGCCTGCTGCACACTGAGTGTCCATGAGGAGCCTGCTCCTGCACACTAACATTTCCCTAATCCTGGGAAATGGGATAGATCAAAGCACACAAGGGAACTGTTAGAGCTTCTCTTCGCTACCACACTAAACCAATGATTTAGTGCATCTGGTGAAGACGCATTACGTCGATAGGAGAGCGCTCGCCTATCAACATAGTTAGTCCACCCCGAGCCACGTAACTGACATCAACTTAAGCAGTAGTGTAGACAAAGCCTCAGTACACAGCCACACTGTCCACATGAGCACTTGGTGCCTGGCAGGACAGTGCAGGGTAGATGTATATCCCAGGTTCCCACAAACTAAATGTTCAAGTAGATCTGCTCTCAGTCTCCCCCACCCCACCCTGGCTGCTTATTCCAGTCTCGTCACTCAGTTAATCTTAGACTCCCCGCACACCCTGGTTCCTGATCTGATCTGTTTTTCCTCACCCACCTCAAGTTCCTCCCCACTGGTTCCCAGTCCCAGACTCCTCACCCAGTCAGTCCCAGTCTCCCCAGCTCCTAATCACCTTGTTCAGCAAGTCACAGTCTCTCCCCACATCGCCCTGCCTAGCCAGGCCTAGTCTCTTTCCCTCTCCTTCCAGTCCCAGTCTCCTTGCCCAGCCAGTCATAGAATCATAGAATCATAGAATCTCAGGGTTGGAAGGGACCTCAGGAGGTCATCTAGTCCAACCCCCTGCTCAAAGCAGGACCAAACCCAATTAGATCATCCCAGCCAGGGCTTTGTCAAGCCTGACCTTAAAAACATCTAAGGAAGGAGATTCCACCACCTCCCTAGGTAACCCATTCCAGTGCTTCACCACCCTACTAGTGAAAAAGTTTTTCCTAATATCCAACCTAAACCTCCCCCTCTGCAACTTGAGACCATTACTCCTTGTTCTGTCATCTTCTACCACTGAGAACAGTCTAGATCCATCCTCTTTGGAACCCCCTTTCAGGTAGTTGAAAGCAGCTATCAAATCCCCCCTCATTCTTCTCTTCTGCAGGCTAAACAATCCCAGTTCCCTCAGCCTCTCCTCATAAGTCATGTGCTCCAGCCCCCTAATCATTTTTGTTACCCTCCGTTGGACTCTTTCCAATTTATCCACATCCTTCTTGTAGCGTGGGGCCCAAAACTGGACACAGTACTCCAAATGAGGCCTCACCAGTGCCGAATAGAGGGGAATAATCACGTCCCTCGATCTGCTGGAAATGCCCCTACTTATACAGCCCAAAATGCCGTTAGCCTTCTTGGCAACAAGGGCACACTGTTGACTCATATTCAGCTTTTTGTCCACCGTAACCCCTAGGTCCTTTTCTGCAGAACTGCTGCCCAGCCATTCGGTCCCTAGTCTGTAGCAGTGCATGGGATTCTTGCGTCCTAAGTGCAGGACTCTGCACTTGTCCTTGTTGAACCTCATCAGATTTCTTTTGGCCCAATCCTCTAATTTGGCTAGGTCCCTCTGTATCCTGTCCCTACCCTCCAGCGTATCAACCACTCCTCCCAGTTTAGTGTCATCTGCAAACTTGCTAAGGGTGCAGTCCACACCATCCTCCAGATCGTTGATGAAGATATTGAACAAAACTGGCCCCAGCACCGACCCTTGGGGCACTCCACTTGATACCGGCTGCCAACTAGACATGGAGCCATTGATCACTACCCGTTGAGCACGACCATCCAGCCAGTTTTCTATCCACCTTACCGTGCATTCATCCAGCCCATACTTCCTTAACTTGCTGGCAAGAACACTGTGGGAGACTGTATCAAAAGCTTTGCTAAAGTCAAGAAATAGCACATCCACTGCCTTCCCCTCATCCACAGAGCCGGTTATCTCATCATAGAAGGCAATTAGGTTAGTCAGGCATGACTTGCCCTTGGTGAATCCATGCTGACTGTTCCTGATCACTTTCCCCTCCTTTAAGTGGTTCAGAATTGATTCCTTGAGGACCTGTTCCATGATTTTTCCAGGGACTGAGGTGAGACTGACTGGCCTGTAGTTCCCCGGATCTTCCTTCTTCCCTTTTTTAAAGATGGGCACTACATTAGCTTTCTTCCAGTCATCCGGGACCTCCCCCGATTGCCATGATTTGTCAAAGATAATGGCCAATGGCTCTGCAATCACATCGGCCAACTCCTTTAGCACCCTCGGATGCAGTGCATCCGGCCCCATGGACTTGTGTTCGTCCAGCTTTTCTAAATGGTCCCGAACTACTTCTTTCTCCAGAGAGGGCTGGTCACCTCCTCCCCATACCGTGCTGCGGAGTGCAGCCGTCTGGGAGCTGATCTTGTCTGTGAAGACAGAGTCAAAAAAAGCATTGAGTACACTAGCTTTCTCCACATCCTCTGTCACTAGGTTCCCTCCCTCATTCAGCAAGGGGCCCACACTTTCCTTGACTTTCTTCTTGTTGCTCACATACCTGAAGAAACCCTTCTTGTTACTCCTAACATCTCCGGCTAGCTGCAACTCCAAGTGTGATTTGGCCTTCCTAATTTCACTCCTGCATGCCTGAACAATATTTATATACTCCTCCCTGGTCACTTGTCCAATCTTCCACTTCTTGTAAGCTGCTTTTTTGTGTTTAAGACGAGCAAGGATTTCACTGTTAAGCCAAGCTGGTCGCCTGCCATATTTACTTTTCTTTCTACACCTCGGGATGGTTTGTTCCTGCAACCTCAATAAGGAGTCTTTAAAATACAGCCAGCTTTCCTCGACTCCTTTCCCCCTCATGTTATTCTCCCAGGGGACCTTGCCCATCAGTTCCCTGAGGGAGTCAAAGTCTGCTTTTCTGAAGTCCAGGGTCTCTGTTCTACTGCTCTCCTTTCTTCCTTCTGTCAGGATCCTGAACTCAACCATCTCATGGTCACTGCCTCCCAGGTTCACATCCACTATTGTTTCCTCTACTATTTCCTCCCTGTTTGTGAGGAGCAGGTCAAGAAGAGCTTTTCCCCTAGTTGGTTCCTCCAGCACTTGCACCAGGAAATTGTCCCCTACACTTTCCAAAAACTTCCTGGATTGTCTGTGGACCGCTGTATTGCTCTCCCAGCAGATATCGGGGTGATTAAAGTCACCCATGAGAACCAGGGCCTGTGATCTAGTAACTTCTGTTAGTTGCTGGAAGAAAGCCTCGTCCACCTCATCCCCCTGGTCTGGTGGTCTGTAGCAGACTCCCACCACGACATTACCCATGTTGCTCCCACTTCTAAATTGTATCCAGAGACTCTCAGGTTTTTCTGCAGTTTCATACTGGAGCTCTGAGCAGTCATACTGCTCTCTTACATACAACGCAACTCCCCCACCTTTTCTGCCCTGCCTATCCTTCCTGAACAGTTTATATCCATCCATGACAGTACTCCAATCATGTGAGTTATCCCACCAAGTCTCTGTTATTCCAATTACATCATAATTCCTTGACTGTGCCAGGACTTCCAGTTCTCCCTGCTTGTTCCCCAGGCTTCTTGCATTTGTGTATAGGCATTTAAGATAACTCACCGATCGTCCTGCTGTCCCAGTGTGGGGCAGGAGCCCTCCCCTCTTGCACTCACCTACTTGTGCTTCCTCCCGGTATCCCACTTCCCCACTTACCTTGGGGCTTTGGTCTCCTTCCCCCGGTGAACCTAGTTTAAAGCCCTCCTCACTAGGTTAGCCAGCCTGCTTCCAAAGATGCTCTTCCCTCTCTTCGTCAGGTGGAGCCCATCTCTGCCTAGCACTCCTTCTTGGAACACCATCCCATGGTCAAAGAATCCGAACCCTTCTCTCCGACACCATCTGCGTAGCCATTCGTTGACTTCCACGATTCGACGGTCTCTACCCCGGCCTTTTCCTTCCACAGGGAGAATGGACGAGAACACCACTTGCGCCTCAAACTCCTTTATCCTTCTTCCCAGAGCCACATAGTCTGCAGTAATACGCTCAAGGTCATTCTTGGCAGTATCATTGGTGCCCACGTGGAGAAGCAGGAAGGGGTAGCGATCTGAGGGCTTGATGAGTCTCGGCAGTCTCTCCGTCACATCACGAATCCTAGCCCCTGGCAAGCAGCACACCTCTCGGTGTTCCTGGTCAGGGCAGCAGATAGATGACTCAGTCCCCCTGAGGAGAGAGTCCCCGACCACCACCACCCTCCTCCTCCTCTTGGGAGTGGTGGTCGTGGAACCCCCATCTCTAGGACTGTGCATCTCATGCCTTCCAGTCAGTGGAGTCTCCTTCTGCTCTGTTCCCTCAGAGGTATCATTCACTCCACTCTCTGCACTAGTACCTGTGGAGAGAACATGAAAACGGTTGCTCATCTGAATATGCGTTTCTGGTACATGGACTTGTCTCATACTCTTTCCTCTTCTGGAGGTCACATGCCGCCAGTGGTCCTCACTGGCCTTCTGTCCCCGCTGCATAGCCTGCTCTGAATCCTCAGAACACTGTGCCCGCTGAAGCCGATCCTGACGTCTATCCAGGAACTCCTCATTTTCTTTTATGGAACGCAGGGTTGATACTCGTTTCTCCAGACCTTGAATCTTCTCTTCCAATATGGAGATCAGCTTGCACTTTGTACAGACAAAGTCGCTTCTATCCTGTGGAAGAAAGACAAACATGGCACATCCTGTGCAGGTCACGACAGCGGATCGCTCAGCATCCATAGTCCCTTCCTTTGAAGAGTTTCCTCACTCAGCTGGTTCACAGCTGACTGACTGTCTTCTTAGAAGAGCGTGGAACAAAGCACTCCCAAATCACACTATTCAAACAGGAAATCAAACACGGTCAAACTGCCAATCTGTCCCCACAACAGATACTCGCAGCCCCTTGGTAGCTCTGCCTTTAGTTTGGGTTAAAGGAGTTAGGAATGGCAAGAGTACCTTGCCCCCTTCGCACTCCCCTTCCAAACTCCCTCTCAAACTCCCCTGTTTGCAGCCCTGGTCGCTTGCTCACTGCTTTATAAAGCCCTGGCCTGCCTGATTGATTAGCCCCGCCCCCTGGTGTAGAAACTCACAGCTTCCAACTGCCAGCCACAGCACACGGTCCCCAAGGGTCCTGTATTTGCTCCTGCTTTACCTGGAGCAATTCCTCTCAAACTCCCCTGTTTGCAGCCCAGTCCCCATCTCCCGCTTTCTCTCCCAGTCACAGTTTGTCTCCATCCACCAGCCTCCAGGCTCAGAATATTCCCCCTGCATCCTTATCCTCATCTACTTTCCCCTTTCACCCAAGTCTGCATTCAATTCAGGTACATCCTCCCCACACTGCCTGGGAGCAATAGGTGGAAACAGTCTCCCTCATCTCAGTTCTAGTGCCTGGTGCCGCTTCTGCCCATAGCAGCCAGGAGCATCATTTTATTGGTTACACATCTTGCCACTGCTGCAACCCCTCTTCAGGGACCATCACCTTGTTGTGGTGAAGGGACTTGTGTGCTCCAATGATCCTCAGAGCTATGCTGTTGGGAGCTTCATTTTTCTTCAAATTTGGTATAATGAGAAGATTCCAGATGACTTGAAAAATGCCAACATTGCTACAATCTTTAAAAAAAGGAGATAAGTTGGAGTGTGGAAATTATCATGGCATTGCCTTGCTATCTACAGCAGAGAAAATTCTCACCAGTATCCTCTTAAAGCGCTTTCAGACCATTCCGCAGGACAATCGATATGATTTTAGTTGCCCACCAAATCCAGGAAAAGACTTGGGAGCAAAATCAGGACCTGTACATAGCCTTCATTGATTTGAAAAAGGCCTTCGACTCTGTCAATCACAAAGCCCTGTGGAAGGTGCTGGCCAGATTTGGCTGCCCTCCAAAATTTATTAAGGGCCTCTGGCTTCTTCATGGTGAGATAACTGCCAACATTCTCTGGAGATGGATCCTTTCATCATCAAAACTGGGATTAAGCACGGATGTGTTATTGCTGCAACCCTGTTCTCCATGTATTTAGCAGTCATTTTCATCCTTGTTAAAGTCTGCCTCCCCACTCAATACAGAATGGATGGGCGACTTATTAATCTTTGACGTTTCCGCTCGAAGTCTAAAGTCCTCAGGGCGTCCATTACTGACATCCAGTATGTTGATGATTCTGTCATCATCACGCACACTGAGAATGACCTTTAGTCCTCACCGGATTTTTTTTGCACAAACTTACCGAAGCCTATGACTCTCAGTCAATATCAAGAAAACTAAAGTTCTCAATCAGCCTGTTTCAGACCTTGCACATGAGCCACCACAAATAACCATCGAGGAACAGACCTTGGAGACAGTTGAGGACTTCTATTACCTCGGTAGCCAACATTCTCAAAATGCAAAAATTGACAGTGAGATCCAGCACAGGATCCATTGCACAAGTGCTTCCTTTGGGAAACTGCACGGAAAGTCATCAGGATCCAGGTCTATGAGACGATTGTTATTCCTACACTCCTTTATGAATGCGAAACCTGGGTGACCTATCGACAGCACCTCCAGAGTCTGGAGAGGTACCACCAAAGATGCCTCCAGAAGATCCTTTGCATCAAGTGGGAAGATCGCTGCACTAACACCAGCATCCTCATTGAAGCTAATGTCACCAACATTGAAGCAATTATCCGCACTCACCAACTCCGCTGGGATGGACATTGTATGCGGATGCCAGAGTCTCGCCTCCCAAAATAAGGCCTCTACTCTCAGCTCACCCATGGTCAGAGATCCCATGGTAGTCAGAGGAAACCCTACAAATACAAACTGAAAGTGTATCTCAAGAAAATGCATGTGGACATCACAAGCTGGGAGGCGCAAGCAACCAACCGACCTCAATGACACCTCATCCTCCATCAGGCAGTGGCCTGTTTCGAAGGGACGTTCCTTGCCCTCAAAGATGAAAAGAGAGAGAGAAAGAAGGAAGGGGAAAGCTTCCTCCCAGCTGGCAGCTGACCCATCAGGAAACATTTGTACCTACTGCGGGCAGATCTATGATTCCAGGATCGGACTCCTGAGTCATCTCAGCACCCATATGTAAATCTGTGGTAGAGATCATCCTCGAGTGGGGGGGGATTGCCGATGATGGCGACGCTGCTGCTGTGCAACCAATGAGGCTGTGGGCCTACAGACAACAGCCTCTTTCACTATGCATCCCTGATTCACTCCCTGGGCACCGCCCAGTCTGTGCATTGACTGAGGCAGGGACCTTGGCAGAAGAGAATGTTTTGGTGAAGTTTGGTATTAATCCAACCAGAAATGAAAAGTGAAAGTTGGACAAGAAGGGGTTGAGAGAGATAAGGTGGCTGAGGTAATATCTTTTATTGGAGCCACTCCTGTTGGTGAGAGAGATGAGCTTCTGAGCTTACAGACACCTCTTCTCTGTAAAATCAAAAGTTTGTCTCTCTCCAACAGAAATGGGTCCAATAAAAGATATTACGTCACCCACCTTGTCTCTCTAATATCCTGGGACTAACACGGCTACAACAACACTGCATATAAGAAGACGACTCTCACTTTTTGGAAAGTTTTCTAGTATTCTGTCAGGACAGCACCTCTCAAAAATCGCTTGGTGGAGAAACATCACTGCTCCCGCATGTGTTTGTTCTCAGTGATATCTAGTGGACGGGGTAGTTTGTAGACAGGTGACTGGTTATTTCTGGAATAATTCTGAATGGGCCCATTCCTGAGTCCTTTATTCTGTTTCTACTCAGTCTATACAAAGCAAACACACATTACAGTCAATAGCTGACAGCCTGAGGAAGGAACCTTGGGTTTGGCTCTATGAGCTGGCCCTACACCTCTATCCAGGGAAGACGAGGATTAGTAACAAGAATGGACGTAACTATAAGGGCCATGTAAAGACTCATCCACCTCTCCAACCTTCAGCACAGGCATGTGGAACTACCCTGCCAGCATGGCAGGGGTTAAAGGGAGCCTTTGGGCCCAACTAGCCCCACCCCGGTATACCTGCAGCCAATGCCAGGCCTGATGAGGGGAGAAAAGGAGAGATCCTGGCTCAGTTGAGGGCTGACAGGTGAAGAGGCAGGAGCTATCCGCCCACCTACCTGAGGGGAAGGGTCACTAGCCTGCCAGCTGAGGCAGCCACCAGGGAGTAAGTGTTGTCTACGGCAACTGAGGTAACTGGGTCACTGAAGCCCAAAGACATTGTGGGGTTCAGTCTCGCCAAACTTATGGCTGCCCCATCTGAATGAGCCTGGGACCACAGCATTATGCCACCCAAAATCCACAAGAGGGTGCTATGGGATGCAAGTCACCCAGCGAACGGGACTAGAGGGGACACGCCCTAAACAAAAGGGACAGTGGTAGGAAGTAGCCCAGGGCAGTGGATTTATACTCCCTGCTGGGAGGCCTCCCCTATTCAGGGGTAGATGCAGGCAGGACCCTGGGCTGGGACTTGGTGGAGAGGGAGGGCCGGGGTTTCCCTGCCCCATTGCCTAAAAGACTGAGGAAAATTGATCTTGAAAACCA
Source organism: Macrochelys suwanniensis (assembly GCA_033296515.1). Taxonomy (NCBI): domain Eukaryota; kingdom Metazoa; phylum Chordata; order Testudines; family Chelydridae; genus Macrochelys; species Macrochelys suwanniensis. Next base: position 210,899,126 of record CM065775.1, on the reverse strand, counting down.
GGGGCTGGAGGTCAGGGGCACCAGCCACTAGGCAGCCCAGCCATTCAAGCGTCCTGTTACAAACCCAAACTTTATTCCCACTGCAAACGTGCAGCTCCAGCTGAGATGCAGGTGCAGTTTTACAGAAAGGTGCACAGAAGGGACTTTTGATCTGATACCCCTTGGTTCTTGTGCAGCTCCCTCCTCCTGGTGAGGTTCAGAGGAGAGGAACTCCCTGCTGTGCACTTGCTAGGTGTGCAGCACAAGGCATTGCAGTTGTTATTACCAGGTTAGGGAATTTACATTGGTGCAGGCCAATCTGTTTTCTGCAGTTTCAAAGTCCTGACAATAAAGCTCATTTTTGTAAAGTTCCTGCCCAACCCATCTTTTTATTTTTAAAAAATATTAGGGAAATGCAGATGTAAACAGGGTCTGAATGAGTTCTCCCCTGACAGCTAGCTGGGATGGGGAGAGACTTCAGAAGAAAAATGTATTTACATGAACACACTACTCTGCCTAGATATCCAGCAGATAGGGCGGTGTTGCTCATAGTGATCAACTTTGGCTGGTGTTGGGTTACAAATCACTTTAGTACTGACTGCAGGGGTAGTGAAATGTTATTATCAGTGTTGTTGTCTTTATTGTATGAGTAAAGGGGAGAAGAACTGTGCTTAGCCTGTCCCAAATGAGGGGGTCACCCTCAGCTGAAAGGAGCTTGTTAAGTCAGGGACTTGAATGCTAGACCCTTGTAAAAAGATAAAGGATGGGGATTTTTCCTAAGCATCTTTGGTCTGGTTTAACTTATTTCTTCTCACTATTTAAAGATAGAGCTAAATAGGCTCCATTAGGAGTTCTTTAAGTTAAATGCTCAATAAAGCTAAAAACACTGGTGGTGGGGTAGCATTTCTGCCCAGCCTGCTTCACCAAGAGCTGGGTGGATTTTCAAGAGACTGACATGCACAGGTCAGAGCAGAGAAGCAGGTGGTGACCAATGAGCAGAATGGTGACTAGGAGGGCAGCCAGGTGGTAAGGAAGAGCAGCTACTAGGGTGGCCAGCAGAAAGGAACAGTGGCTTGTGAGGTGGCCAGCCAGAGCATATGCTCAGATTGCAGAGAAAGCAAGGTACCTTCTTCCTTGGGTGGGAAGTGAACTCACACAGATGCACCCCTGAACCCTGGGTCCTCACTGACCAAGAAGAACCACCATGAGTCAGCTATGGTGAAGGAGCAGAGACGGGCATGGTAAAGAAACTTTTGGTTGTAAAACTCAAGAACATGAGGCAGAAGACATTGCCCCACACCCTCTGGGGTGGGTCTCCTGCTCACAGTTTTATGTTTATGAATCCTGCTTGTGGCATTTTCCCTAATTAATGGAGGGTGATTTCCCTCCTTTCATTAAAAGTTTGTTTTCTACACACAGACTCTGCTTGCCAGTGGGGGAAGTATTGCCTCTCAGAGGCACCCAAAGGTGGTGTGTAATTTCCCCAGATTACTGGGTGGGGGCTCGAACCGGTTCTGTGTTGTATTGCTGAAAAGGAACCGCTAGGTATTGAACCCGGCCCTGGTTGCTGCTAGCTCCCCCTAGCAGAAAGGTTACACATACAACCCCTCCCACAACGGCTACCCATGTGAAGAAAATGTTGAGGTTTGTCAATGAAACACTCAAAATCCAGGAAAGGGTTGAGATTAAACACTGCCCTGATCTCCCATCTCCAGGGGAAGCTGCTAAAAGTTTTGCAACTATAGGAAAATATTCTCTCTTCCTTGTGCCATGTCAGAGGAAGATATTATTCCTACCAAATGTTAAGAAGAGAGAAGTTAAAAATAAAATATATAATGGGTCTGTAGTTGTAATGTTAACTATTGAGTCACAACAAATGTCTCCATAATATGATATTCCTGTGCTGTGTAGGGTTGAAGTATATTTTTGGCTGAGCCCTCTATGCTATGCTAGATATACAGGGTATGCGAGATATTGAAATTTTCTATTACTGGGTGGTCCAAAATGTGAGAAGTAACAGAACAGATAGGGGAGTGCTCTTGACTAAACCTAATTCTGCAAAGATGGGAGAATCTGCCCATTCCTCAGTCACCCTATGAGGGTGGCAAAGGGGCTACATAAATGCCCCACACTCTGTACCTCTGCGGTTGAGTGTCTGGGTCTGGATTTTGGCATGAGTCTAACATTTTCAAAAGTGCTTCAGCGACTTAGGAGTAAGTGACATTTTCCTTTTCCATTTTCTCTCATATCTGCATTTTTAGAGGGAAAGGAAAGATGTGGCATTGAAACAACTGGAGATGAGATAATGAGAAGGCTTCACAGTCACAAAGGGGGCTCCTCATTGGCCAGTGAGAATGATTAGTAATAATTACAGTTCAGTAATAACAATCATTACAGCAGTTGTTCTGGTTTTTGTTCATTTCTCGTTAGGGTCACAGGAACACTATCCCCTCTGGGTTCAAGTCCTTTTGTCCCAGGGAATTTGCCTTTCAGGACTGAGCTGGCTGATTCTTACCTGAACAGGTCACTCCAGCATCCCAGCCATGATCGCAGTCACTCTCACCCCATCCCCTGTTCCCACAATGCCAGAGAGCAGACTCGGTACCACCACAGGCAACGTCATCCAGCCAAATTGGTCCAGATCCTTGTCTAAAATGTGCATTTCCAGGGGCACTGACAGCAGCTCCACATCCCAACTGCTTACAGACAACCTCAGCATCTTCCATGTCCCAGTCATCATCACACACCGTCCCCCCACTGATCCTGGTGTTTAACCTCCACTCTCCCGGCACAGGGGCTGCCTCCATTCGCCAGCCTCAGCTCGTCAGCACCTTCAAGAGAGACACAGGGCAGGGTCAGAGTGATCAGGGAGCCCCCTCCCCAGCATTATCACAGCAGAGTCCGCGCCCGGCAGCAGGGAATCCATGCCCAGAGCTAGGAGAATGGGACATGCCCAGAGTTGCCTCATGGCGCCAACTTTTCACGTCTCAGGGCCTCACACTCGGGGCTGTCAGTGCTGCAGCTCTTGCCATTTTATCTCTACTCTGGCGATTTGGGGTGTTTTTACCGATCCTGTGAGAACACGATGAAAGGCGACAACTCACCGAGTTTCCCTTATTCCAAATGGCGCCATCTCCTGTCATTGTCACTGGGGCTGAAGACAGTGAGATGCTGCCACCTCCCTACAGTGAGGCCGCCCTGAGTAAAGCTGGCTGCCACTTCCCACTAACGCGCACTAGGAACAGGGCTGTCTCTGTATGGCTGAGGGGCTGGAGAGGACCCAGGGACTGTGATGGGCAGCAGAGACCCAGTGAAAGGAGGATGGGGAGAGTGAGGGGAGCAGGGCCCTGTGGGGACAGGAGGCAGATTCAAGGGTTGCAAGAGAATGGGGTAAAGATGACGAGTCAGCCAGAGAGAGGAGTGGGGAGGGGTTCTGGAGCAAGGGGAGGAAAGAGGGTGGGGAAGGGAGAGAGTCTGTAGAGGGGGAGGAGGGACAGAGGGGAGGATGGTCTGGAAAGGGCAGGAGCAAGGAGGTGGGTCTGGAGTGGGGGCAGGAAGGAGGTCAGAAAGCAGAGGGAGAGGTGTCTGCATTGGGAGTTAACAGGGAAGCAGGAGAGAGGGTCAGAAAGGAGGGGAGGGGACAGGGATCTAAAATTGATGCAGGTGGGAGGAGTGGAGATTGAGCACAGGGAGCATGGGGCTGGAGGGGGTTATTGAACAAAGGGCTGGAGGGAGGGGAGGAGAAGGGGGTTTAGAGAAGGGGGTCTGCATGGAGAGGTGGAGAGAGGAGCGGATCTTGGTTGGGGGACAGGAGTGAGAAGTGAGGAGGGGATGAGGATCTGGGCAGGACGGAGAGAGGGGAAGGGAGAGAGAGAAGAGGGGGGCAGAAGGAGGCATGGGGAGAAGAGGGGGCTCTAAAAAGAGGGGAAGGAGGAGGTAGGGTTGGGAAGGGTGATCATGGGTAGGGGGAGGAGGGAGGAGACCTGAAGCAGGGCAGCAAGAGGGTGAGGATGGGAGAGGTGTGGCACAGAGGATGAGAGGGAGGGGAGGTAGTCTGGAGCAGGGGCACATAAGGGAGTATTGGGGATGATGGAGGAGTACGGAGGTAGGGGAAGGGTTCTGGAGCAGGGGGACAGGAGGGAGTATTGGGGAGGGCAATGGAGTCTGGAGTAGGCAGGGGATGGGGTCAGGAGTGGGAGGGGGCAGGAGCGAAGGAGAGATGGGGAGGAGAGGGGAGGGAGCTCTAGAATGGGGGCAGTGCTTCCCAGCCTCAGGCATAAAATTGTGGGGGGCAGGGTGGGGTACGGTGGGGGAAACCTGGGAAGTGTTGCTATTTGCACATGGCTAAATCATTCCCATCCTGTTAGGATGACACTGTAGTTGATGTGAATGGTTGATGTCAGTGTGAAGGTCTTCAATATGTGTAACTCACCCCTGAACTGTAACAGAAGTTGTGTGTGTGAGTGAACCATGCTGCATGAATTAGCACAGTGGCTTTCAAGCTATTTCTCCCTTGTCTGTCAGAGGGACTGAACCAGGAGGGAGAGCGAAGGCAGTGCTGGGCAATGGACGGCAGTTCCCGTCTCAGGGGTGAGGGGAGGGTAAGCGCAGTCACCAGCTGAGCAGACAGGGGGAGTCGTGCAGTTGGGGTGCACTAAAGGGTGACTTTTCAGCCTGTGATTCTCACCTCCACTCTAGGAGAGGGGGGGGGGTTATAAAGTGGGAGGAGGTATAGCTCAGTGGTTTGAGCATTAGCCTGCTGAATACAGCATTGTAAGTTCAACCCTTGAGGGAGCCATTTAGGGATGTTGGGCAAAAATCTGTCAGGGGACAGTACTTGGTCCTGCTAGTGAAGGCAGGGGACTGGAGTCAAGGTCCTTCCAGTTCTATGAGATTATAATATATGCCTAAATCCAAAGACAGATGGAAAAATGAGACAGGATGGTTTTTTTAACCTCACAATTTTTGTTCTGTGGTGCTTGGCATTACAGCCTTATGCTCCCTACTGGAGCTTCCTCTTCCCACCTGCCCTACACATTTCCATGTTCCACTGGTCTCTTCTCACCCTCCTCCCCTGGGCTCTTCTCCCTTCTCTTCTCCCCTTTCTACCTAGCCTCTCTGCCCTGCATGTACAGACTGCTCCTTCCCCAGATGAGGAGCAGACTTTGCCCCCATTCCCTGCAAGCTGCTTTTCTCCCAGTAGCTCTGAGTTCCACCCCCTGCCCCCAGTTGTCTCTAGAGCTGTTTGCATTTCTGGGGGTTGTGGAGAGACAAAGCTGGCTGCTGGGAGAGAGGCCGTTGACAGGGAATGTGAGGATGGGCCACTGCCTGCCACACAGTCCTCAGATATTGCCTGGGAGAACTGGCCCCCAGGACAGGGTGTGAAGACCCAGGACTGTCCCTGAGACTGGGAGCAAGTACAGGCATTATTACTATGCCTAAGATCTACGTGTACATGTAGAGTTCCACTGTGCCCCCTGGAACAGGCTGGTTGCAGCAGTAGATGGCTGAGCTGGGGACACCATGTTTAAGGAGCCTCCATGGAGCTTAGAGAACAGTGCAGTTCACACCAGTACATGGACAGACCATCCTGTTCCTGCAATACCAGGCAAATACAAAATGGTCACTTTGCTGCAATCCTTAGGAAAGGTTATTTAGGTGCCACTCTGTTCAGTCCAGTCCCAAAGGAAACCCCTTGGGCCTGGTCTGCACTAGGAAAAAAGGGGCTTTTTTCAATTGAGTTAACTCAGTGACATTCACTTATGGTAGGACCCAAGGCTAAGTGCACACAAAGTTCTGTTTCCCTGAACACAGTTGAACCTAACAGCCGGCAGTTTCAATGCTCAGAAATCCTCAGCCTGCTCATCCAGTGAGCTCCAACTGGCTTTGTGTCTTTGCTCCCTTCTAGGATCCTGGTCACAACATTTTCTACTGGCTTGTACCTCCAACAGACATAGTCCAACCCCAATATCCTGGCCCCTGCATTGGCAACATGGGAAACCCCTGCCTACCTATGCCCTGACAATGTGGCTAGTGCCTTGGGCAATAGCCCCCACTGGCTGCATATGTTTTTACTACATAAAGGATTTTGATGGTTCTGTCTATTGAGCCTAATAGAGTGTGCTTGGACCAGACATTGGCTTTCATGAGGTCTATGATTTGCTTTCGATCCAAGACCCCATGATGGCAGCTATTAGCACCTTTCGGGATAACAATTATATTTACATACTGCACCTATCATATGCTTGCACCACTTCTGTGGCCCATCTTGGAATTATGACCCCACCCAGCACTCTGAACCTTGGGGAAGTTCATATCCGGGTCTGGGAGTGAAGCTTTGGTCCATCCTTGATATTTTCTTATTTGTTTGCCTGGAGCCCACATAATTGTGTTATGTTTGCCTGGATCCCACATACAGGAACTCCTCACTTAATGTTGTAGTTATGTTCCTGAAAAATGCGACTTTAAGCAAAACGAAGTTAAGCCAATCCAATTTCCCCATAAGAATTAATGTAAAGGGAGGGGGTTAGGTTCCAGGGACATTTTTTTCACCAGTATACATTTTAAACAAACAATTTAATTTGTTCACAGCAATGATGATTGTGAAGCTTGGTTGGGTGGAAGAGGGTGGGGTATTTCCCAGGAAATGCCTTGCTGCTCAGTTGAGCCCTCTAGGGTTAATACATTGTTGATGAGTGTGAGAGGCTACATTAACAAGGCAGCACAAATGGAGAGGGAGGGCAGACAGCATAGGAGACAGAGACAGACATACACCTTGTGTGTGGGGGAGAGAGAGATGCACACTGCTCCTTTAAGTAAGCTGACTCACTCTTAAATGCATTGTATGTTTAAGTGGATCAGGAAGTTGAGACAACAGCTGCTGCCCCAAGCTCTCTGTCTCTCTCCATCTGTGTCCCAACCTACTCTATATGGAGAAGGGGTAAGCGGGGTGCAGGGGGGAGTGGGACACCCTGACATTAGAACCCTCTTTCCTCCTCCCTCCCAAGCAGCAGGCTCCTGGGAGCAGCTCCAAGGCGGAGGGAAGGAACAGCACATGGCAGTGGGAGAAGGGACAGCTGAACTGCCAGCAATTGATAACCTGATGGGCGGCTGCCGCACAGGGAACGTAGGGGAGCGGGGAGCTGATAGGGGGAGCTGACAGGGGGGCTGCCGGTCCACCCTGGTTACAAGCCCCCACCAGCTAGCTCCTACGGGCTGCTCTTCCTGCAAGCAGTGGACAAAACAGGAGGCTGCCAAACGACATTAGAAGGGAGCATTGCGCAACATTAAATGAGCATGTTCCCTAATTGATCAGCAATGTAAGAACGAAACAACATTAACCGGGATGAGTTTAAGTGAGGAGTTATTGTATTTGTTTTCCCGCACAATTTAAAGAGGTAAATAATTGTGAAACACTATTGTGACAGGTTCCCCCCGGGGTGCCACCTGGAACTGGGGTACCACTGAGCCTCCTGATGCACCAGCCTGGGTTCCCTCTCACACTGTGCTGCTGTGACAAGCTGCAAAGCCCTCCAGCCTGCACTTTCACCAGCATTCATACAGGTAGGGACACACCCAGCTGCAGTTATACACAGGCTCTCTAACCCCCAGCTTCCCAGCCTAGGACCCCAGAGCTGTACCGTCCTGCCCTGGTCAAATCTGGCCAGAATATGGGTTTAATACCCGGTCCACCTCTCCCTCAATGTGAAGCTAACAATGCACACTTGTAGTAACCAAGCAGAGATTTCCCCCAAGCACGCCAGTCAAAGCTCACTGGTTTATATTAAAACAAAAACAAGTTTATTAACCACAAAGGATAGATTTTAGGTGATTATAAGTGCTAGGAAACAAATCAAAGCAGATCACCTAGCAAATAAACAAAAACACAACCTAAGTTTAATATACTAGATAGATTGGATATGAATTAGCAGATTCTCACCCTAAGAGATGATACAAACAGGCTGCAGATTCTTAAGGCACAAGCAACATTTGCTTTGCAGATTGAAATTTCCAGGTGTTTCACACACAGGCTAGAAATCCCTTTAGCCTGGGTCCAGCACTTCCCCCAGTTCAGTCTTTGGTCCTCAGGTGTTTCCAGGAGTCTTATTGTGTGGGGAGTGAAGACCCCAGATGATGTCATTCCCTGCCTTATATAGCTTTTGCCTATGGCGGGAACCCTTTGTTTTAAAGCTTGGTTCCCAGACCAGTTTGTGGAAAAATACTGACATCCTAAGATGGAGTTCAGTATCATGTGGCCTGGTCACATGTCTTTGTAGAGTCATGCAGACATTATTTACTGGCTCTCTGGAGTGTTCTCAAGAAGACTCACCAGCTGGGGGATAAGCTTCTCCTAAGGCCTATTGTTTTTCTGAATGGCCCATTACCCTGAATAGGCCCTTTCCCACCTACTATCTAGACTGAAAGCATCTTGTCCAGTGGGCGTTACCGAGGTATTACTACATTTGAAGTACAGATACATAGTCATTATTCATAACTTCTCATATAAAAATGATACATGCATACAAATAGGATAATCATATTCAGCAAATCGTAACTTTTCTATTGATATCTCACATGACTTATCATGCATAAAATACATCATAATTATGTCATAATCATATCATAATAATATCACTGTGATGAATATGGGGTGCAGTGTCACAACGATCTTCTGGCAAAGACTGACCTAGCCTCTGTTCAGGGCTAATGGAGGGGGATTGGGGCACTGAGGAAAATAGAAAATAGCTACATGATGATATCCCTTATCCTGTATACTCCCCTGCATCACTGTGTCTGCGTCATGTGAAGCAAACTCAAATTTCCCATAGAAAATAAAAAATATCTAGGGCAGGCCTGCACAACATGCGGCCCGCATGGGCTCACTGTGCGGCCCGTGTGGGGGTGAGTAGGTGGGCTCACTGTGCGGCCCAAAATCTGGGACTGTGTCCGTTGGTCCTTTTTGCTGCTTGTCTCTGGGCTGGGGGTTGTCCCAATGCTGCAAAGAGGGTGTTCCCAAAGGAAGGTGCTTGCTTCTAATCCCCGAGGCCGTCAGTATGTCTACTCTTCTCTAGTCAGCCCACTTGACAAGTTTGATTGTCCTTGGTCTGGTTCCCATCCCCTCTCCAAGGGTTGCAGCTGTCTGGAGGTGTCTGCCTTCCACGCCTTCCTCATTCACACCTCATTCATTCAACAGGGCAATTGAATACAAAGTGGGGGGAAGATCTTATGCTTCTTCTAGCAAAAAGACATTTTTCTTTTACCTTAATTATACTACTTTAGGGGCCTGCTATAACATATTACCAAGGTGGGGCTGAGCGGGGACGGGGCAGGTCCTATTTTACTGCTGTGATCTGGTCACCCTATGCGCGCTTTCTTTCCCCCCTACAGGCTTCCACACCCCAGCGCTGGGGAAGGAGGGGTTGTTTCCGCAGGGTGGGCAGCGCTGGGGGAGGGGTTGTTTCCATGGGGCAGGTGTTTCCACGGGGCCGGGGGGTTTCAGCCCTCAGCTGTTTTCTTTGGAATAATATGGCCCTCGCCGCTTTACGAGTTGTGCAGGCCTGCTCTAGGGGATGATGCACATTTGCTCATAAATCCAACAAAGACGCATTGAGCTGACCATGTGCTTGGCATCACTATATGACACCGTCCCACAATCATGCAGTAATTTATTCCTCACACAGCAACAATTGTCCATCTCCTGCAATGTCAGTCTGATCGCCCAGGAGTCACCACAGAATTCTCTGCTTTCTGGTCATGCACAGCTGTGTCATGGGCTCTAACCCCAGCACATTATATTTGAACTTCTTGAGAATTTGAAATATAAACTCCAAGTAACCTGCTAGATGGATTGGTTTGCTCAGGATTTTCTGAGTATCAGGCCCCTAATCACCGCACAGCTACTGAGCTGTCTGTGAAATATACATTAGGGCAGATTTTTCTCTAATACAATAATTTAGACTGACATTTCTCATTATCAGCTTCAACTTCAGTTTCTCAGGCTGGCTCAGCAGCACAGCGGGTTCCCATGAACCAGCTACTGCTGAGGAGTTCGCTCCCCTGCCAAACACCTGAATCATTCTCATCCTATTAAAACCAGCCAAACAGGCATAGGTGCCGACTCCATGGGTGCTCCGGGGCTGGATCACCCACAGGGAAAAATTGGTAGGTGCTGAGCACGCACTGGCAGCTCCCCGCCGGCCCCCCCACCCGTGCCCAACTCACCTTCCGGGTGGCACCTCCCGCCGAAAAGCCAGCGAAAAGCCCCGACTTTTTTTAGCCCAGCCTCCTTTCAGCTGTGCGGCGGCGGCAGGGGGGCCGCGGGGGAAAGTGTCAGAGCCAGGGACGTGCAGCACAGGGCCGGCACCTTGGAAGGGGTGGCGCTTGAGGTTTGTTCATTTTTTCTTAGCTGCGGCGCTTGGGGGGTTGTTTTTTTTTACTTTGGCGGCGGCGGCGGCGCGAGGCTGGGAGGGCAAGGGGGGTGTATTTCGGCGGCGCGAGGCTCGGGGGAGGGGAGGGCGGGTTATTTCAGTGGGGGGCGCAAGGCTCGGGGGAGTGGAGGGGGGGGTTATTTCAGTGGGGGGGTGCGAGGCTCAGGGGAGGGGAGGGGGGGTTATTTCAGCCAGGCAGCGCGAGGCTCGGGGGTTATTTCCGTATGAGGAGCAGCCAGCTTCGGTTGGGCCGAGCCGAGGGCAAGCGGGGGCTGCCTCCTGGCCCAGGCCTGTGCAGTGTATTATACTGCTCCATGTAGGAATGTGCTACCGGTAGCAGTTACTCATACATTAGATTGTAAGAAACTGCTATTGTATAAAACTGCTACCTGATGTAGCAAATGTCTACAGGCAGCAGTTTCTTGCACTATAGCATGTGTGAAATTCCAACGTGTAGCTGTGCCCCCCGCCTGTGCCGGGTTTTGCCCTCTGACACCCTATACAAGCACCTCCCCCACTGGGCTTAACTCCGCCTCCTCCTCCCCCTCATTCTTGATTTTCCCTTTAGCCCCTCTCCTAATCCTGCCTCCTGATGCTTGATCCCCCGGACCAGTAAATTCTCGCCCCCTGCTCAGATCCTGGCCACCCCCTTAATCATAGAATCATAGAATCATAGAATCTCAGGGTTGGAAGGGACCTCAGGAGGTCATCTAGTCCAACCCCCTGCTCAAAGCAGGACCAAACCCAATTAGATCATCCCAGCCAGGGCTTTGTCAAGCCTGACCTTAAAAACCTCTAAGGAAGGAGATTCCACCACCTCCCTAGGTAACCCATTCCAGTGCTTCACCACCCTACTAGTGAAAAAGTTTTTCCTAATATCCAACCTAAACCTCCCCCTCTGCAACTTGAGACCATTACTCCTTGTTCTGTCATCTCCCTTGCTCCAATTCGCCCCTTTTGCCCCTTTTTAAACCCTGTCAAAAGCAGTCAGCAGAATCCTACGGCTAATAAGGGCAGGGTGAAGGGCAGTGGCTTCAGCAGATGTACTGAGCATGCTCAGTACACTGTAAGTAGCACTTTCCTACGGAGACCACTTTAATACACTACACCGGCCTGTCCCTGGCCCTGCCGCGCCACCACAGGCGCGGTAGCCGGGGCTGTGTGCTGCGCTCCGGGGCCAGGAGGCAGCCCCCGCTTGCCCTCAGCTCGCCCGGCTGGTGCTGGCTTCTCCTCATGCGGGCCGGGCTCCGGACCGCAGGCCGCACTAGGCGCTGTGCAGGCAGGGGGCGGGGATTTGAGGAAGGGGCGGGGCCGGGGGTGAAGTTGGGGTGGGGGCGGGGCGCGAGCACCCACGGGCGCTGGCAAAAGTCGGCACCTATGCAAACAGGTTCCAATCACTGTCTTAATTAAATCATACCTGGGTCCCACAATCGATTTTATTCCCTGCGTTCCCAGATTCATTCCCTGCGTTGCGCCAGCACATGCTGCTGTAACACATGGCCTACGCCCACCACTAGTGTTAAGTCTACCTGGAGCTGGGACACAGCATGGAAAGGAGCCTGCAGCCCCCTCTGTGCTGGAGGAATGAGAGCAGCCCTGAACCTGGGCAGTGGCGGCCTTGACGAAATGAAACCAATGTGGCCGTGAGAGGCACTGATACAGCACCTCTGCCATGCAGCTTGTTCTGGTCAGGCTTCTCTAGACTCCAGCTAGGATTCAAAGCTTCTCTGCCCCAGCAGAAACCCTGGGGGAGGGAGAAAGGCAGGGCTCCTGCAGGGTAAATCTTCCTGCTGGCAGAACGTTCAGTACCCTCACGAGCACCGGGCATTGCACACTGCACCCTACCTCACTCCCCTTCACCCTCTCTGTGGCAGGAATCAGCTCTGAGTTTATTTGGGAAAATCCTGCTCATCTCACATTTGCAAAACTTCTACTGGCTTCAGTGAGTGAATGGGGGAGTGAGGAGCCAGGACTTGGCCCTTGGAGCTGTTGGATTCTGGACCAAACAGACATTTCTGTGGGATGCCAAATTATTGATGTATTTATTGGGATTTAACACACTAAAGTGATGTCCAGCCAAGGCACTAGGCACCCGGATGGCATTGATAACACACTCAAATTCCAGGAGCATTAAGTGACCATTTCAACAGGAACTCAGCCAGCCAGACACCTACAGAAACTCCTTCCCAGCCATTTCTCATTATGTGACTCACAGCCTGGGTCCTTCCCACCCCAAACAAGTGTATTTTGCCGTGTGCCCAAAAGATCACCAAATTTGGGCTATTTTGGCCCAAAGGGGTGAGCAAGTTCTAGAGTCCTGGAGCCCTCACAGAGAGCAACCTGACAGCCACCCCTCTCCTTTATAAAAGGGGGAACCAGCTCGGGCACCCCTGCTGACCACAGCTCTGGCCGTACGGCACGGGGAGAGAGGTGATCCCTCAGGGAGGCCGGTCCCTGGCTATTTAGGACTTTATAAATCATCACCAACACCTTAACCTACACCCAGAGAAGGGCCGCCAGTGCAGACCCTGCAGTATGGCTGTAGCACGCTCCCAGCCAGATGCCCTGCTCAGTGAGTCACTGGCATTTGCACAAGCTTCGTTCTCTGAATGGTTTTATGGTGCAGCCCCACATAGAATTCACTGCAATAGTCCAATCTCAAGGTAACAAAAGTCTCGATAACAGTGGTAAGGTCCAATCCCCAATGGAAATGTCACAACCTCCAAGTCAGACACAGATGGTAAAAAACTGACTGTACAAGTTACCACCCTAGTTCCAGTTAACCCAGCTCCCCTGGTGAAACACAGAGGAGACTTACCTGCTATGTCCTGAATTGTGAGGAGATGAAGCCACAACACCAGATTGGAGAGATGTCCCTTCATTGCCAGCCTGACTTGCTGTCCCTCCTCACTCCACTGGCTGCACCTAAGCACCTGCAAGGCCTCCTCTGTCTGATGTGATAACAAAGCAGTGGAAGGGAAATATATAGATACAGATGCTGGCATCAGCTGCGGGAAGGAACCAATAGCAAACCCCTCTGCCTTTTTAGTTATTATCAGTGGTTTTATCTGTGACTTTATGAAGCTAAAACATCCAATAAAACTCAAAACCAGCAAACATCACCATATATGAGTGATGAGCCCTGTCCTGATGTCAGGTTTACCACAGCCTCACATCATCGGGTAACCCCCATCTCTGGTGCAGGAAGAAAAACTGCTGTACAAACTGTAAGTATCCATGCTGTTTCTCACCCTCATAGATTCCATGTTGTATTAGACATCAATTGGGAGACATTAGAGGTAGGTTATTTTAAAAACTAGGGAACAAATCCCATGTGCCAAAGGTGATCATTACGAGACCAATCCCAGTAGGACACGCCCAATTATAGACAAGGACAAGTTACTAGAACCAGGTTGTGTCACTCAGATCAGCTGCTGTACAAGAGGAATTACCCAGCACCACCTGTAACATTGACAGTTCTTCTACTATTAGACCTTGGTGTTTTCTGCGTAGACCATGATCATTAGTGGCAGAGGCTGATCTTAGGGCTTTAGGGTGACCAGATGTCCCGATTTTATAGGGACAGTCCTGATTTTTTGGTCTTTTTCTTATATAGGCTCCTATTACCCCCCACCCCCGTCCCGATTTTTCACATTTGCTGTCTGGTCACCCTATAGGGCTTCCTGAGTAGGCAATGACCCTCTCTTGCAGTAGCAGGATGTTTGGCAACATTATGCCCATCAATGCTCTCAGTAGGGGGAAGATTCCTTGGAAACAAGTTTACTTGATTTTTGGGACACAGACAATTTGGGGGGAGGGATAGCTCAGTGGTTTGAGCATTGGCCTGCTAAACCCAGGGTTGTGAGTTCAATCCTTGAGGGGGCCATTTAGGGATCTGGGGCAAAAATTGGGAATTGGTCCTGCTTTAAGCAGGGGGTTGGACTAGATGACTTCATAAGGTCCCTTCCAACCCTGATATTCTATGAATTAAAGGAATAGGCACAAGGCAAGGGGCATACAGCACAGAATAATGACTGGCTGGCACTACACCTACCTCAGGCTCTTCCTAAAGAGATCTGTTACAAATGCTTGGATTAAGGGAAACATCTTTAACTCTTTACCTTTGCATTTTCTCCATGCTGCCATTTCTGTATGGAGAAAACTCCCTGAGAAACTCTGTGCAGCCAACACCTGATCCTCCTTCGAATCCCTCCTTGAGACTCTGCTCTGTTGTGATTCCGGAAAGGCATTTGACAGTGACTAGCTTGGCAGATGAGGAGGTGTGGCTGTGCCTCTTCCCCTTCCTTCCCACTCCTTATTTTTACCAACCTCTCCACCCCAATCCCCCTCACTTGGCCCTCCCCCTACTTAAACAAACAGTAAGGACAAAATGGCATCAATCATCGCCATGTGAATTTGCCTCTATGTTATTTCTCCCCTCTCCAATCCTGTATCTGTTCTTGAGTCTTTTAGACTGTGGGCTTTCTGAAGCTGGGAGTGTGTCTGTATTTGTGACCTGAATGGGCTTTTGGGTGCTACAATAATAAACATGTAATAACAAATTAATTATAAATAATAATAATTAATAAATAATCCATCTCCTGCTTTATTAGCAGGGGGTTTAAAGAAGAAAGAAGAAGGCTGCAGCAGTTAAAAAATAAACCAACCTGGCTTAGAAGAGAAGTGAAAGCCGCTGTAAATATATATATATGATTGTGGTGGGGCAGATGCCCCACCCCCCTGCAAGAGTGGGCTAAGACAGGCCAGAGAGGCTGCGCAAGGTGGCAGCCAATCAGGGAGGGCCTGTTAGAGAGCCAAGCAGGGCGGGGCAGGAGGCGGCCAATCAGAACCGGGCTCAGCCCTATATAAAGGCTGCCCAGAACCCAGAGGAGAGGGCGGGCCTGGGTCCCCCCCTTCCCCCCGTGGCACAAACGCCCAGCCATTGGACGTGGCGATAACAGACAGCACCAGACCCTTTCACAGAAGGGGTTATTAGACTTTTGGGTGTGGTGGGCCACTGTGGCTGGGGCACTGAAAATTGTTGATAAACCCCTCCCCCCCAGAAGGGGGTGAGCATGGGCTAGGGGGCACTGCTGGAGGGCGATGTCTTCAAGAAGACGCTGCTAGCTGGGAGCAACGCGGGTCGAGACGCCAACCGAGGGCGAGAGACGGATGGGACAACACCGGCAGAGGGCGCTCCACCAGAACTGAGCTAATTCCCAGAGGTAACAACAGGAGGCGCTGCGGTGGTGAGTCCCAACCCCGTCACAATGATATACATATATAAATCACATAACCTGTCTATCCACTTGTTATTTTATATATAAGAATATGTATATATTGGAATTGTGGAAAATTGGTAAGGGAAGCAAAGGCATACAAGGAGAAATCTATAGCTAGCAGAATTAAGGACAATTAGAAGGAATTGTAATGCATACTAGCAACCAAAAGAATTTTAAAAATGATATTGGTCCACTACTAGATGGAAATGGTAGAATTGTCAGTAGCAATGCAGAAAAACAGAAGTGTTCACTGTATATTTTTATTCTGTATTTGGGACAGTAGTATTTGGGACAGATGATGTAGTCATATCACATGAGGCTAAGGATGATGATGAAGCAGAAACCCAGAAGAATGTTAAACAGCAGCTACTTTTAGATATTTTAAAATAATCAGGTCTGGATAACTTTCAACCAAGAGTTTTAAAAGAAGTGGCTGAGAAGCTCCTTGAATCATTAATATTTGTTTTCAATAACTCTTGGAACACTGGGGATGCTCCAAAAGACTAGACGAAAGCTAGGGGGGAGGGAGAGCTCAGTGGTTTGAGCATTCGCCTGCTAAACCCAGGGTTATGAGTTCAATCCTTGTGGGGGCCATTTAGGGATCTGGGGCAAAAATTGGGAATTGGTCTTGCTTTGAGCAGGGAGTTGGACTAGATGATCTCCTAACGTCCCTTCCAACCCTGATATTCTATGAAAGCTAATGTTGTGCCAATATTGAAAAGAGGGTAAAGAGCATGACCTAGGTCAGTGGTTCTCAAACTTTTCTACTGGTGATTCCTTTCACACATCAAGTGTCTGACTCTGATCACCCTTACCAATTAAAAACACATTTTTTCATATTCAACACTATTATAAATGCTGGAGGCAAAGTGGGGTTTGAGGATGGAGGCTGAGAGCTCGCTACCCTCCACATAATAACCTCGCAACACCTTGAGGGGTCATGCCCCCCCAATTTGAGAACTCCTGGAGGTAATTATAGGTCTGTGAGACTGACATCGATTCCAGGCAAAATTATAGAACTTCTGATATAGGACTCAATTAATAGAGAATTAAATGAATATAATATAATTACTGCCAAACAAACAATGTGGGTTTATAGAAAATGGATCCTGTCAAATTAACTTGATGTCCCTTTTTGGTGAGATTACAAGTTTTGTTGATAAATAATGTTCATCTTGATTATGGATTAAAAACTGGCTACTTGACAAGTGTAGCCTTTAATAAATCTAGGGTGCAAATTGCACAGGTCACTAATAACAGGTTCCTTACTCAGAGAGCTACCTAAAATTATTATCAAGTGAGATTGGTGAATCACACAAATAGGAAGACATTGTTTACATTTATTTAAAATCCAAATAAATCTGCGCACACACACATATTATATATATATATATATATAAAAACAAGAGACCGCCAAGACTCACATAATCTTATGGAGACAGTTAGAGATAAAGATGAAGAGAACAGTATGTGGAGAGCACCAGAAACGAGCAGTGACAATCTGATTTCCACCATCCTGTCATCCCAATATCCCAACTAGGGGTTGGTCTGACCATCTTTTTATAAAAGTGATGAGATAGGTGAGGTAATATCTTTATCTGCAAACATCATTTTATACTCTTTTCCTTATGTTCCCCACACATCTGGGACCATTTTTAATTTAGGTCTCCACATATTTGTCATTCCCATAATGTAGGTTCCGCTTGCTAGCATTATCTCTTGTTCTGTCATTCTTTCTCCAGTGGTTTCAATACATGTGGTTTCTCCATTTTACAAATCCCTAGAAATCCATTATTTCCAGCTTCTGTGGTGTCCTTGTGTATCCCAAGATGCATATTGCAAACTATTGTTAAATCCTATAACGTTTGGTTAAGCAGTCATGGTAACACTTTTGCTACATAGGTTATCATAACTATTAACAGGGCCACCAGGCCTCAGTTTATTGTCAAGCCCACCTTAGTTGTTACACAGATTCTTATGTAAACCAACTTGCATGTCTTGCAGTACAGCTCTAATAGCTTCTATTTTATTATCTTCAAGCATTTTAATATGCCTTAATATGTGGTATATAATCTTGCAAACTCAGATCAGGTTGGGGTTATAAATCACAGGTCTCAAAATGTAACTGGAAACAGGGATTTATTATTGAGTGGGTGTGTTTCTAGTGGGGCCCTGCAGGGATCAGTTCTTGGCCTTATGTTATTTAACCTTTTTTAAAAATGACCTGGAAGAAAACAAAAGGTCATCACTGATAAAGTTAGCGGATGACAAGAGACTGGGTGAGTAGTAAACAATGAAAAGGACAGGTCACTGATACAGAATGATCTGAATCACTTGGTAAACTGGACACAAGCAAATAATGTGTTTTAATGTGGCCAAATGTGAAGTTATACATCTAGGAACAAAGTATGTAGACCCTGCTTATAGGATGGGGGAACCTTATCTTGGGAAGCAGTGACCCTGAGAAAGACTTGGGGCTCATGGTGGATAATCAGCTGAACATGATCTCCCAGTGTGATGCTGTGGCCAAAGCATTAATGCAATCCTTCGATGTATAAAGAGGGAAATATTGAGTAGGAGCAGGGAGGTTATATTACATCTGTAGTTAGCACTTGTTCTACCACTGCTGGAGAAATTGTCTAGTTCTGGTGCCCAATATTTAAGAAGTATTATCAAAGAGAATGTTAGGGCGTGACTGGATCACAGTCTACGAGAACCTACATGAATAATAAAACTTTGATAAGGGTCTCTTAAACCTTGCAGACAAAGGTAAAACAGGACCCAATGTCTGGAAGTTGAAGGTTAGTAAATTCAGGCTAGAAATAAGGCACTATTTTTTAATAGTGAGGATAATTAACCATTGGTATCACCTACTGAGTGCTATTGTGAATTCTCCATCGTTGGCAATTTTTAAATGAAAATTGGATGTTCTTGTTAAAGTTAGGCTCTAGTCTAACAGGAATTTATTCAGGGGAGTCCTGTGGCCTGCCTTAGATTATCAAAATGGTCCTTTCTGGCTTTATAATCTCTGAGTCTATGAATTGTGGGCCAGCCATCAACCCACATGATTAATGGAATTTTGCTCCACTTTTACCTCCCAGGACACCACTGTCTATAATCAGTGAGGTTCCGGGGAAGAAGCTGCATGTCATATTTCCCATTTTCTCTTCCAGAAAACAACAGGTGGCAAGGAAAAGGGATTTATCACAGAGTGACTGGCCCCTCTAAGGGAAAACAGGTCCAGCTCCACCTGTGACACTCTCCAGGTGGGGACAACGACAGAGGGTCCCATGACACAATCTGGCCTTATTTAGCCCAGAAGCATGGGCAGATAGGGAGGACAGCAGTGGTAAATGGCTGCAGAAACTACAGAAAGCAAGAAGGCTCCTGCAGAAGACCCTGAAAAGGACTCCTGCTAGGTCACAGTGGGAGTGACCTGCCAAGGCAGGGAAGAGGCTTGATTCCAGGAAAGGCTCTGGGAGTCAGCGCTCTGGTAAGGATTAAGAAAAACTTTAAGTAGAGTGTGAAGCCCAGGAGGGAGCACGAGACTGTTTCTGTTTGTGTTGTACTTGCACTCTCAGTGGTGTGACGGGGCAAGGCCAGAGGGCTATAGGAAAGTGGTAAGGAACCAGTATGTTCCTATTGGGATCCGGGAAGTGGGCGGGCAAAGCCCGCCCACTGCTAAAGGATCCCCCCCTTCAGCCTAAGGGGAGGGATCCACAGGACCTGGATGCCAAGTGATTCCGGGGGACAAAAAATGAAAAAAACAGGAACGGGAGTGCGGTCAAAGGGTCAAACGAAGCGAACCAGATGGGGACACCGAGCAGAGAACCCTGGACAGTGCCCACTGCTCCTCAAAGGTGTCAAGGGAGCTGGTGGACCCTGCCCAGAGGAACTCTGCCCGGATGCGTGAACGAACAGAGGATCGAAAATATGCCCCACAGTCACAGGAGCCTCCATCGGCCAACCTCCCCACCCTGGTCTTGTAGATGGCCAGTTTAGCTAGGGCCAGGAGGAGGTTGACCAGGAGGTCCCGTGACTTCGTGGGGCCGTGGATTGGAAGTGCATAAATAAAAAGGTGAGGGGAAAAGTGCAACCAAAACCTCAACAAAATGTCCAAGAGGAGCCGGAACAGGGGCTGCAGCCTGGCGCACTCCAGATAAATGTGCGCCAGGGTCTCCCTCATGCCGCAAAAGGGACATGTGTTGGGGATTGGGGTGAACCGTGCCAAGTACACGCCCGTGCTCACGGCTCCGTGAAGGAGCCGCCAACTGACATCCCCGGCGGGCCTTGGGACTAAGGAGGAGTAAAGGCTGGCCCACCAGGGCTTCTCACCCTCTAGAGGTGGCAGGAGGTCCCGCCATTTCGTATCGGGGCGGGACGTGAGGGTGAGGAGATGAAGGGTGTGGAGCACGAGCGTGTATAGATGTTTCCTTGGCGCGGTCTGGAAGCGGACCGGCTGCAGTTCGTGCAGCCGGCTCACCGTGAAGGGACAGGGGACCCGGTTGGGTCCACGGGGCAGGGGCCCAATAAAAAGGTCCGGAGGGCTTGGGGTGAAGGGAGGGAGGGGCGTACCCTCTCACAGGACCCGGTCGAGGTAAACCCGAGCAGCGGGCGGCAAAGCAGCCTTCACCTCCTGAAGTACGCGCCGGGGAGTACGAGGTCTGGAGAGCCCCATGCGCTGAGCAAGCGTCAGGGGATAGAGCCAGTCTCCCCGGTCGTAGTCCAGGAGGTCTCCGACCCTAGTGACTTCTGCCAGGACCAACCTCTGGCGCACCGAGGGGGACCTGCCACCTGCACACGGAGCTGGGGGTTGTGTAGCAGGGGCTCCGCGAGGAGATCTGCCCCCTCGGTGGCCGCCACGGACCTGGTCGCTGAGAATAGCTTCCAGGTCCGGAGGAGGTCCTGGTAGAAGACCGGCAGCCCATAGAGGTCTTGCGGAAGACCTCTTGGATGGAGATAAAGGAGCTGCCGGTCATATCGGAGCCCTCGGAAACGGCGTAGGAAGGCGTGCGCCAATACGCTCCACGCCGGACTACCTGCACCATAAAGGAGCCTCTGCAGCGCCTGGAGACGGAAGACATGGACCTGAGTGTGTGGACACTTCAGGCCCTGCCCACCCTCCTCCAGAGGAAGATGGAGAACCCCTGCAGAGACCCAGTGCAGTCCTGACCAAAAGAACTCCAGAATCGACGTCCGGATGTTGGCCAGGAAACCCGGGGCCGGGACCAGGGTGTTGAGCTGGTACCAGAGCATGGACAGGACTAATTGATTGATTACCAGTGCTCTCCCTCGAAAGGAGAGGCACCGGAGTAGTCCTGTCCATCTCCGGATCCGCTCTATCACCCTGCCCTCTAAACCTTGCCAGTTCTCCGGCGGGGATGGATGTGTGGCAGAAAGGTAAACGCCGAGATAGAGCAGCGGATCCGCGCTCCACCTGATGGCCTGAAGCGTGGGTGGGAGGGAGCTCGCCTGCCACCCGTCCCCTACCACCAGGCCAGAGCTCTTGACCCAGTTGACCCGGGCAGAGGAGGCCGCCGAGTAGATCGCCTGGCAAGCCTCCACCCGCACCAAGTCACCCGGGTCCTGGACCACGAGGAGCACATCGTCGGCGTATGCCGACAGGACCAGCCGCAGCTCCGGCTCTCGGAGCACCAACCCCGTCAACCTCCTGCGGAGGAGACAAAGGAAGGGCTCGATGGCCAGAGCGTACAGCTGGCCCGAGAGGGGGCACCCCTGCCGTACTCCTCGCCCGAAGCTGACCGGCTTGGTCAGGGTCCAGTTGAGCCTGACCAGACACTCTGCAGAGGCGTACAGCACCTGGAGAAAATCCACAAACTGGGGCCCAAAGCCAAACACTCGCAGAGTGCTCAGGAGGTACCCGTGATCCACCCTGTCGAACGCCTTCTCCTGATCCAGAGACAGGAGGGCGAACGACAGACCATCCCTACACCCAAGCTCCAAGAGATCCCGGACCAGATACAGGTTGTCGAGAATGGTGCGGCCCGGGATGGTGTAGGTCTGGTCTGGGTGGACCACGTCCGCCAGTACGGACCCAAGCCGCAGCCAGATGGCCTTTGCTACGACCTTATAGTCCGTGCTGAGGAGCGAGACGGGACGCCAATTCCGTAAATCGCGGAGGTCCCCCTTCTTCGGCAATAAGGCGAGCACGGCTCGCCTGCACGAAAGAGGGAGGACCCCGCCCTGCAAGGACTCGGCCCAGACGGTTACAAGGTCTGGGCCAAGGACGTCCCAGAACATGCGGTAGAACTCCACAGTCAGCCTGTCCAGTCCCGGAGATTTATTAGATGGCATGCGACGGAGGGCTTCCGAGAACTCGGCCAGAGTGAGAGGCAGCTCTAGCCGGTCTCGGTCGCCCGTGGTGACCGTAGGGATTTCGTCCCAGAGCACTCTGCAAGTGATAGGATCGGTCGGATCAGGGGAGAAAAGGCTCGCGTAGAAGGCCTTGGCCCTCCCGCACATCTCCACCGGATCCGTGAGGGGGGTGCCATCTTCTGCGAGGAGGCAGGTGACGTATTTCTTAGCCCCCCTCTTTTTCTCCAGGGCGTAGAAGAAGCGGGAGCCGTGATCCATCTCCCGAAGGAGACGGATGCGGGATCGAACGAAGGTGCCCCGGGCCCGATGATCTTCGAGTTCCCGGAGCTCCTCCCGCTTCTCCCGGCACGCCCCACAAAGGGATGGATCCTCAGGGCTGGCGGCCAGACGCCTCTCCAGCTCTAAGACCTCCCGTTCCAACTGCTCTATCGTCACATCCCTCCATCAGCTGGTGCCCCAGGTGTAGTCACGGCAGAAGAGCCTGGCGCGTACCTTCCCTAGATCCCACCATTGCCGCGCCGAGGGAAAGGCGTGCCGCTGCCCTCGCCAGGCCAGCCAGAACTCCCGGAAGGACGCCACGAAACCCACATCCTCCAGCAATCTGTTATTAAAATGCCAATAGGCCGGCACCGGCCTCTCCGCGCAGAGAGAGGCCGTCACAGTAGCGAGATGATGATCAGAGAACGGGGCCGGCCGGACGCTGGAGGAGTGGGCCCGCAAAAGGTGAAAATGTGATAAATAGATGCGGTCCAACCGGGAGTGGTGCGACCAATGGGCCTCCACTCGGACAAAGGTGAAGGTTGAGCTGTCGTCCGGGTAGTGGTCGCGCCAGACGTCCACCAGGGAGTGATGTTCAACAATCTCCCTGAGGACTTCTGCGGCGGCCGGGCACTGCTCGATCCCCGAGCGGTCCCGTTTCTCAAGGGTGTTGTTAAAGTCCCCGCCCAGGACCAGGCACTCGCGAGGATCCAAGGTGCCGAGGAAGGTGGACGCGGGCTGATAGAAACGAAGTTGTTCCGGGCCCGATGTTGGGGCATAGATGTTGACGAGATTGACCACAAGCCCCTCCATACGGACCCGTAGGTGCAGCAGGCGGCCCGGCACAGCCTCGGTAACCCCCAGCACCTCAGGACGTAGGTCGGGGGAGAACAAGGTCGCCACTCCAGCCTGGTGAACAGAGAGATGGCTGAAGTAGACTCTGTCCCCCCATTCCAGCCACCAGCTGTCTTCAGCAGCTGGATCCGTATGGGTCTCCTGCAGGAATACTACAGAGTACCCCCCCTCCCGAAGGAAGGAGAGCACCTGGCTCCTGCGGAGACCCATCCTACAGCCCCGGGTGTTCAATGTTGCGAAGAGGAGAGATGCCATGAGGAGGGCTGGGGGGGATCCTTCCTGGCAGAGTCACTCACAGCCCCCATCGGGCTGCGTAACAATCCGTGACCCACCCCGTAGGTGAGTAGTGAGTCACGGAAAAGGCAGACCCGTTGGTAGGCCGTGGCGGCCTGTTTCCCAGTCCCTTTACCCTCCCCCATGAGGGCCCTTGCGGCCCGGAGGATTTGGTGGAAATCCCCCCATTGCTGGAGAGTGAGCTGTACTTTGTTGTGGGAGCCCCGGACGTCCTCCAGGAACTCCCGCAGCTCCTCTCGCAGCGTATGGGGGGCCGGGGTTACTGGCTCCCGGCTATCGAAAGAAGGGGCCCCTGACACAGCCCTATGGTCCACTGAAACGGACAGGCAAGGGGCGGATCCTCGACGCAGCTCCTGCTGGGCCGGCACCTTAGGGCCCAACCCAAAATTCGGCTTAGTTGGGGAAGGCGGCGGAGGGAGAAGAGCAGCCCCTGGTGGGTCGGGATGAGGAAATACTGGAGCCGCTCCCTGGGGGTCATCCTCCGAGAAGGGGAGGGAGACACCCCAGGGGCGGCAGTGTCATCATGGGAGGTGTAGGAGATTGGGACGGCATCAGGGGCGGGGCAGGGATCAGAAGTAGGGGCAGGGAGGGGGACATGAGCAGGGCTGGGCTGAGGAACGGGTAGAGGATCCTGAGCCGCAGGAGCTGGGCCACTGGGAGGTGGCCTCTCTTGGTGTGGCTGAGGGATCTGGGAATTGGGAAGGGGAACCCCCACGATGCCGGGCTCTACTATGATGGCTTGTGTTACAGCCATGGCATCGGGAGGTGGACAGATATTTGCGGGGTCCCCGCCTGGGAAGGAGAACTGTTGTCCCACCCCAATGAGGGGTACCCCCTGGGATTCGGGTCCCGGCCGCAGGGCACCGGACGTCGCTTCAGGAGGCTTGGCGGCCGTCAGCGAGGTGTCACTTGCGACCGGGCAGGTGGAAGAGCCCAGGGGATCCTCGGAGGTGGGAGCGGAACCGGCGGTCAAGGGGAGGGAGCATGGGGAAAGGGGCACCGGGGTGAGGTCATTGAGATCGAGGCCTGCTGGTAAAGGGTCGTCCTCCCCCTGGGTGATTGGGGTCAGACCCAGGGCCTCGATCTCCTCGTAGACGGAGGGCGGGTCACCTTCTGCCACCCCGGGGTTCTCCCCGCCGGCACCTGAAGCGATGCTCGGGTTGGGGTGTGCAGGGTCGACAAAAGGGGCAGAAGGGGCTCCATCAGGGGCTTCTGAGGGAGGGGTGGTAATACCTTCCGGTGCTGCCATGTCTTTCCCAGCCGGTTCTGGCGGACAAAAGCCGCTCAGGGGCAAAGCGGAAGGCTCGGCATCAGTGCCCCCCTTCCTGGTCTTCCGGGGGGCTTCCGCATCGGTGGAAAGGAGCGGGGCTTGAGCCTTCCGCTTGCCCCGCTTCCCCTGTACTAAGGCCCAGCCCTCCATGGCATCATCTGGGGGCCGGCTAGTAAGGGTCAGGTCAGGGGGGAGGGACGATTTCTTAGGGACTCGGGGAGGTAGTGGTGGGGCAGCATAAGGGAGAGAAAAGTCTCTCTGGGGCGGACCCTCTCCCACGCCCGGCAATATCCCTGCCTCACCATCCTCCACAGGCCTCAGCAGACTGTTCGTAGTGGGCCTCTCCCGCTCATCTGGGCTCACTGGGGGAGGTACTCGCAGGGCCCGAGCGGGAGCAGCGGTGGACTGGGAAGGAGGAGGGGCGGCTCTGGGCACCGGGCATTCAGGGGCGCCGGCGATGACGGGGCCGACGCCCTGCCGGGGCTCGGGGGTCTCGGGTGCTCCTCCTTGCCGGGCCAAGGGACAGTCCCTCCGGACGTGTCCCATCGCCCGGCAGAGGTAGCACCGGGCTTCCCCCATGGAATAGTACACCCTGTAACGGGCCCCGTGATAGGGGACCATAAAGGACCCCTCGAGCGCCTCCCCATCATGTGCCGCCGGCGGCATTTGGAGCTGCACCTGCCGGCGGAATGAGAGGATGTGACGGAGGGCGGGGTCTTTGCAGCCCAGTGGGAGAGGGCTGACTACAGAGATGGGTCTCCCCAGGGCGGAGAGGGCAGGTAATAGGGCGGCATTGGGGAGGAAGGGAGGGACGGAAGTGAGGACTAGGCGGACGCCCAAGTCCTCCAGCGGCTCTAATGGGACGAACACGCCCCCCACCGCCAGGCCCTTCTCCACCGCCTCTTGGGCCGCGGCCTCCGATGCGAGGAAGAAGACTACCTTCCCGTACATTTTGGAGGCCGCTATGATGGCCGTGGGCCCCACCACCCTCGCCAACGCCCGCACATAAGTTTCTACGTGGGGCGAGGCAGGTACCAGGAGGCAACGGACGCCGTGCATCCTGGTCAAGGTGGGAAAGGGGCCCCGGCCACTATAGATGGTAGCTGAGGCGGTGGGCGGGTTAGGTGACGTTGCGACAGGTGGGGGGGTTGCCGCCATCTGGGCGTACGCTCTGGGGGCCGGGGGTGGGACACCCGCAGAGCTGGTAGAGGGAACAGCAGGGAATGACGCCGCGGCCGGTGGCAGGGCCGCAGCAGTAGTGGCTGCCTCTGCCATGGAGGGCCTGGCATTTGTCGCGGGGCCCTTACCCTTCTTTTTACCCTGGCCCTTCCTGCCGGCTGGGGGGGCTCCCCCAGAATCAGGGAGGGCGAGGGACGTGGCAGCAGCGGAGGTCTCTTCAGTGTCCGCCACTGCCGGTGCCCCAGCGGGGGCGAGAGCAGGTGGTTCAGCAGCGGCGGTCGAGGTGGAGGCTAGGGAGGGTGACTGGGGAACAGGTGGAGGAGGGGCGGCCATGCAGTCTGGAGGGGCTCCTCCCTCCATGTCGCCTGCCATGATGAACAGGGGGGGAAGGGAAAACTCTTGAGAGGGGGCGTGGAGAGGAATTGGGGTGACCACTCCTCTCTGCTAGGCTGCAGGCAGGGGAGGAGGGCACTAAAAGTGGGGACAGGGTTCAGGGTTATCTCGGACTAGTGCGGGGGTAGGGTTCAGTCACCGACACAAGATGGGAAATCCGGCTCCTCTTGTTGCACTAGGGGAGGGGATGATATAACAGCATGGGGGTGCAGTGAGATAGGGTCAAAATTAAACAGGGGAGGGGCACAAGCGCATGGGAGGGGGCGTGGGTGCATGAAAGCGGGGGGCTAATCAGGGCAAACGGAGTATCAGGGGGAGGGAGACAACCAACTAAGAATGGGGCAGAAAAACAAGGGACTAGTTTCAGGGCTAGGGTAGGGCAAACAAACAAGGCTGTAGAGGGAGAGGGGCGGGGCAGGCAAAACTGAAAATAGCAGGGGCTGGGACAAAAAAAAAGGGGGGGCAAACAACTGCAAGGGGTAAATGGGGCAGGTGGCAAGGGACAAAGCAAGGGACGTGCTGCTGGGGAGAAGAGGGTCAGTCCAAGGGATATGGGAGGGGGCACGTGCACCCACGTGCGCTTGCACAAAGTCAATGGGTGGGGCTGGTTGCCGCTGCAGGCCCAAATGATGTTAAAAGGTTGTGGCGGGCCATGGAAGCAGCTAAGTCCAGAGGCCGTAGCACAAGGCAGATGGTGAGCAGCCAGCAGAGGTGGTGGAGGGGGCAGCGGTGGTGGTGGGGGTTATGGGGGGGCACAGGTGGACCAGGGGGCAGGCTCGGTGCCACACCCCCTGTGCCCCTACAAACACAGTCAATACCCCCACCACTAGAGCACAGTTCGAAAGATTACTCAGTTCTTGGAGGCCCCCTCCACGGTGGTCTGCAGAGTCTCCGCCGACGGTCTTCCGGGTCTTCCTCCTCTGGGTACCAGCAGCTTCCTGGTAGCAAACAGGGCAGCAGCAGCAGCTCCAGCAACTCCAGGCGGTGGTCCGGTGGTCAGGCGGGACCCTTCACAGCTGGTGGTGGTGGTGGTCACAGCAGCGGCTGGAGCAGGGGTCCCTCACACCCCTCCTCTGGGGAGAGGGCCAGCAGGCCCCCTCCCCCCAAGGGGCAGCTGCAGCAGCAGGAGTAGCAGCAACCAAGGTGTTGGCGGGGAGGGGGTTCAGCTGCCAGCCAGCCAGCAACCAGAGAGTAGAGTAGTGGGAGGGGTGTCTGGCCCAGCCAGGGGAGAAGCTGGAGCAGCAGTAGCAGCAAACAGCAGCTGGGAGGGCCCAGGGCCTAGCAGCAGCCCCAGCAGGAGGAGCAGGAGGAGCAGCAGCAGCCCTCTACCTCCTTCCCGGCCAGAGGGCTATAGGAAAGTGGTGAGGAACCAGTATGTTAGCCCCAGGCTAAACAAATCCCTGATACCTTATGGCAGTTGCTCCAGGTTAATCAAGACACCAGGGGCCAATTAAGAACTTTCCAGAAGGCAGGGAGGTTGATTGAGACACCTGCAGCCAATCAGGGGCTGGATGAAACTAATCAAAAGCCTCCCAGTGAGTCAGTGAGGAGCGCATGTCAGGAGCTGTGGAAGGAGGTTGCGTGTGAGGAGCTGAGAGCAAGAGGCACTAGGAGCTGAGAGTAAGAGGGCGTACTGCTGGAAGATCCTGTGGTGAGGATAAAGGAGGTGTTGGGAGGAGTCCATGGGGAAGTAGCCCAGGGAGTTGTAGCTGTCATGCAGTTGTTCCAGGAGGCACTCTAAACAGCTGAAATCCACAGGGCCCTGGGCTGGAACCTGGAGTAGAGGGAGGGCCCGGGTTCCCCCCAAAACTCCCAACTCCTGATCAGACACAGGAGGAGTTAACCTGGACTGTGGATTCTACTAGAGGGGAAGATCTCTGAGTCAAGCAAAATCTGCCAATAAGCGCAGGACCCACCGAGGTAGAGAAGGAACTTTGTCACAGTGGGTAAAACTCCACATAGTCAGTGCTTCCATGAGAGAGAAGAAGTGAGAGTTGAGCTCAAGAGGGATGAAAAACCTTTAATTCATGTTAACTTGAGAGTATTGCCACAGGTCTTGTTTATTTTGACTTTTGAGTACCCGGAAAGGGGCTGAACTCTGAAAGTGACCTGACCAGAGGGCTAAGCAATGTGAATTCTTGGGAGAGATGGAAAAGCCTGGTGAGGAGAAACTGAGGCAGAGGCACCTGCAGAGCCATCCCAAGTTACGACAGGTGCTCAGAAGCAGCGACCCTGTTACAGGGACACAGGAAACCAGCAACCCTAAATAGTAGAGCTGGGGGAGGGATGGTTTTCCCATCCTGCAAATGTTCAAAATATAAAATATAGATCCCACCCCAAATTGGGATTGTAGACAGGTGCTGTCCCAGGGCAATCCTTTGTGGTCTGGGGTGGCCCTTCAGTTTCCCTTTAGGTTCCAAAAAATAATCCACTCACAGCAAGGAGTCTTCAAAGCAATAGTCCTCCTCTCTTGGGGGTCTCATATATTCAACCTAGTTCAGCTCCCCAAAGTGAGCACCTCAGGTTAGGGTTTCCACAGTCTGCCTTCTGGGGCTGTGTGGTTCAAATCCTCTCTGGCCTGTAATTTCACCCCTTTAGATCAGGGTTTCATGGCCCTCCTTGTAGGGGCTGTGCACTAGCTGAGTTCTTTTGCTCTGTGGGCCCCCAGCAGTTGAACTCCTCCTTGACTGAGCTGGAAGCTTCCTGTTGATTCACCTGCCCAGTCTACTAGCCATCAGACAGTGCCCCTATCACCACTGGGGCTGGATCCAGTCAAGCAAGGGAAATGAGGGATGCCTTGTGTGCCCACTTCCTGGCAATGCAGGGATGAGGCACCTGTAATGCAGTGATGGGGCATGTGTTGGGGGAATGTGATGCAGGAAGGTTTCATACTGTTGCGCTAAATCTGTCAGAAGGCTGGCCCCTGCTCTCCTGCCCCTAACAGAATGTGTTGTCCTTGTTGCACATAGCTGTCGAGGCGATGCAGGTTGTATGCAGGTGGTGTGCACAGGGTACATCTGTCCATTCCAGCGCGTACAGCTATTCACTGACCACCCAACCGCAGAGTTTCCAGGGCCTGTCTGGCTGCAAGTCATGGTACCCAGGAGAACAGTGCAGCCCTGGAGCGTAAGTTTGTACTTCTGGAGCTGGTGCTGTAGTGGGCTGTGCACTGGTACTGGAGGTGGAGGTTGCACCCAATGGCCACCTGGTCAATCAGCTGCTTCATCAGCAACTGGTCATGGTCCCAATTACTCTAGTCATGAGTAGTATATCACTCGATAGTATTCATCACCATGCAATTTTGACAGGTCCCCAGGGCCAATAGCATGCTTTATTTGGGGTGTTTGTCCCACCTCCCACCCCATTTCCGTTGGCGCCGGAAGTGTGGCGCCGTCAGCAATTTTGAAAAAAGTTTATGCGTGTGTTTGACTAGGGGAAGTGTTTGTGCATGGGTGCATTGAGAGAATAAGGTGGAAAGACTAGAGGGAGAGAAGTTTAAAGAGGAAAAAGAAAGTTGGATAAGGTTTAGAGAAAAGAAAGGTGCTTGAGTAAGGAGAGAGGCTGGTAAAGGATGTTTGTGTTACTGAACACAGGCAAAGTGAAACATCCTACCCCGGCGACTGTGGGTAGTGAAATGATAGCTGTTGTGGGCAGCGAACCTGGGGAGATAGCCCCTCCTTTTGGTGGACCAATCAGAGGTGGTTGTACAGCTAGGTCACAGAATGCACTTGTTAAACCAATCCTGTAGGCCCAAGACGTTAAACAAGAGCCTTTTAGAAATGGACTATCGTGGAGTGCGTTATTTGAAAAACGCTAAGACGGTGTGTATAAAAGCACGTATTTTTGCTCAAAGAGGAAAGAAAGGTGGTGGGGTGTGATTGAGTAAGGAGAGAGGCTGGTAAAGGGCAGGTTATTCAAGAATAGAAATATTTTTGTTTTTAAAGGGCTAGTTTGAAAGAAGAGAGGCAAGTTATTAAAGAAAAGGGAGATGATGGTAAAGGCCTAGTTTGGCAGGTGATTTAAGAATAGAAAATGATAGAAAAAGTTAAAATAAAGGTAAAAGGGGTATTAACTACCAGGCTAGGTTAAGAAAAGAGTTAAATAATGTTGAAAACAAGGTTTAAAATGGGAATTGACACAGGCAAAGCCTGTTTAGTAAGCACAGGGCCAAAAACTATCAAGGCTATGTTAAAACACATTAAAAACTATTAAAACTAGGTTTTAAAAAAAATGTAGTAAGCACAGGGTAAAAACTATCAAGGGGAGGCTAAGAAAAACACATTTAAGGTATTCAGTATCAGGGTGGTTAAGAAAATCATTAAAAGCTAGGTTTAAAAAGAAAAGGTTTACTACACAGGGTAAAAAGTGAATAGAAAAGCATTCAGTATTAGGATAGGTTAAAAGAAAGAACAGGGAAAAGATAGAGAGCACATGGTTGAATCAGAGAGAGAGAATTTTTACCTTTCTTTGTCTTTCTGTAGAATGGGGCAATTTCCTGATTCAGACTATCTTAGACTTATTATCACCGCCTTTGGATCGACCCAACCAGAGTTTGTTTTACAGCAGCATCATGGAATTTATTTTCCTGAACCAATCCTCGATTTTAAACAAGAGACAACTCCCTTCTCTTCCCCTTCCCCTTCTGTTTTATTCTTATCTATAGAAACAGACCCCCAGCATTTTTCCCGTCATGTAACCCTTTTACATAGGGGTTTTTATAAAAGTTAAAACCATAAGCTTTTAGTAACAAACCATTTTTAAATGATTTTTCCCTAGGTTTAAACTAACCTGGATTATTTGTTTTTACTAAATAATGTGAAGCTGCAGCAAAGCCCCTGTTAGCAAAAGCAGCCTCTGTGAGTTAGTGGATCACAGAGAAGAAGGCTGCTTCTTTTCCAAACTTTTTAACAAAGACAAGTAAAAGTTGTATTAAGTTTTGTAAAGGCCTTGATAAACACTTTATTTACAGGGGTGTTTTAATTAAAAAGAGCAGGCAGAAGCACCCCCAGTTTAAAACCATAGGTTTTTAGTAACAGTTTATAGTTCCCTTATTTTGTAAACCAGGGGATTAGAGAGAAGACATTTGTTTTTTTCCCCCCACTTTTTAACAAAGAGAGGTGAAAGTCTTGGAAAGGAATAAACACTTAAAAAAACAAACCTATCTGCAGACACATTCCTTTATTCAGCCCTTTTGCATAGGTTGCAATAAAAAAGAGCCTGCAGAAACAGCCCAGGGTTAAACCCACAAAACTCTGACTAAGAAAAAGTTTTTCCCCAAGGTTTTTAGTGAAAACCACATGAAACAGCCTTTTGAAGGTAGTGGATTAGAAAAGAAAAAGACCCCATTAAAAAAAAGGCTATCTGAAGACAGATGCCTTTGGTATAAGTGTTTTAATAACATGTGAGTTTGCAGAAACAGTCCAAGGTTTAAAAGCCTGTTTATAAAAAGCAATGTAAAGTGACAAAAAAGTTTTAACTAACCTGGATTATTTTTTAGTAAGAACAATGTGAAACAGCAGCAAAGCCATTGTTAGCAAAAACAGCCTCTGTGATCAAAAATAAGGCGGCCAGAACAAAAAGCAGGCAGAAGCACCCCTGGCCTAAACCCTGACTAAGCATGCAGAAACATCCCCGGGTTAAACCCACAAACCCTGACTAACTAAAAGTTTTTCCCCAAGGTTTGTAGTGAAAACCACTTAAACAATCCTTTAAAGGTAGTGGTTTAGAAAAAAAGAAGATCCCTTTAAAAAGCAGGCTACCTGAAGACACATGCCTTTGGTATAGGTGTTTCAATAAAATTTAAGTATGCGGAAACAACCCAGGGTAAAAAACACAGAAAACCTGTTTATAAAAGTAATGTATAGTGATAAAAAAGTTTTTTCCTAGGTTTTAGGCTAGCACTGGCCATTTTTTAAATCAGGACAGTTTGAAACAGCCAAAACAGCCTCTGTAAACTAGTAGATCAGAGATAAGAAGGCTGCTTCTTTGCCTGCTTTTTAACAAACACAAGTGAACGTTATATTAAGTTTTGTAAAGGAATAAACACTTTAAAAGACAAGCCTATATGAAGACAGAGCCCCTTTATTTAACATCTTTACATGCGTGTTTCAATTAAAAAAAATGAGCATGCAGAAAACACCCCAGAGTGAAAACCACAGAACCTTAGTAACAGCTAGTTTATAGTTCCCTTATTCTTTAATCCAGTGGATCAGAGAGAAGTTTATCGCCCCCCCCCCCCCACACACACACACACACTTTTTAACAAATTCATGTGAAAGTTATAGTAAGCTTTTATTTTTGTAGGGCTTTTAGATTTAAGTATGAATTTTTCTGTGGCAATATTAGAATGTTTTTGTTTTTAAATGTTTGCAACCCGTGTGCTGAGACACAGGTACAAACTTCTGTGTTTGTTTTGGGTCCATAGATTTTATTAAAATAATACAACACAGGCTGGAGCCGGAGTTTTTTTTACATTTTAAAAACAGATAAGACTAATTAGGCTTGCCAGTGCTTCATGCACTATAGTCTGCCTTAGCAAGGCTCTAGGGGTCACTCCTTTAGTTTTTTTTTTTTTTTTTTTTTTACACAGACTTCTTTCCTAACTTTTTAAACACTGTTAAAGTGTTTAAAAATGGGGAGATTGCATTGAAAGATACTTTATGAAAGTTATAACAAGTATTTTATTCCATTTTGTAAAAGACAAAAACCAATGCTTTGTGACTGCATGAAGCTTAGAGATAGCCTTTCTGAAGAATACCCTTACCCCTTCACTTTCCCCCATACTTTTAGCACTTGCTAAACAGGCAGTGTTTTATTATATAAAGGTTTTTAACATTTAACATTAAAATACAGAATAGACTGAGATGTAACAAAACAAGGCCCCTTTAAGGGATATTGTGTAGAAGTTTAGTGAACTAAAAAGGCTTAAGATCCCAGCCTGTCCTTTTAAAAAAAAATAGTGTTTTTAAAGTACCAAAATAACAACTGGGTAAGAATATGAAAACTGGCAATTGAGGGGAGTTTACATAGGTGTTTTAATACAAAAACAAGATTGCTTTTTAAAGTTTGGATTTATACAAAAAACACAAGAAAAAATAGCTTATGTTAAAAAAGTTAGCTGTTGTTTTTTTACCAGAGATATGGAGCCTTCCTCACCCCCGCTCTACACACACACACACACACACACACACTCCCCCCACACACCCCTTTTTTTTCCTTCTTTTTTAATGTTTTTTTAAATCTAAACCAAGGACAAACAAATTTTAAAAAAAGCCAGAGCCACAGAGATCAGGCCCTGGGGGTAAGAAAGCAGTCCTGAGTTTTAGGGGGCATGTTGATCACTCCTTTAGTGAAACGGTTTTGCAGGCAGCCTGTCTGTGTTAGTTGTTATGCTTTAGCATGGGCAAGCATTTGCATTCAGAAGCACTTTTTTACTTTATGAGGTATTATCAGAAATATTAACAAAAACAAATGTAAAGATACTTTGTAGCAATGTTTGCAAAGCAACAATTACAATTTTGTTGATCGTTATCTTGTCTAAGCCCCTAGAGAATATATTTTTGTAAATCACTTTTATGCAAACTGTAACCCTAGATGATATACAGCATTAAATAATATGAAACAGTAGACGAGAGACCTGAGACGTTGTTGAAATCAGAGGGGCTATGATTAAGTTTTAATGCAGAGGGTCTGGGGTGGAAAATGAAAAGGTACAACCGAAGCGGAAGATGGCATGATTTAAGAGGGGTTCTGGGGCTGCTTTGCAAGGGTGCATAGGGAGCCTATATCCCTCAGGCCCAAGCGTCAGGGCTGGGTGAGGTGGGTGGGCCTTTGGTAGAGGAACAGGCCGCTCATATACCTTTTGTTGTCATTGACAAACTGTAACCTAACTGCACGTATACTACGGGGGCAACCTACTGCCCTTTTGACAAACCCCCACACCCCTTGAACTCCATAAAAACACGCTCCACACAGTTATTTTTAACTGACATTTTATTTTACAGCACACCCTGTTTTGTTCCCACAACACGCTCTAACTGTTAGTGTTTTTTCCTAGCAAGATTTTGTAATTTGCTGAATGAAGAAGGCGTTGAACATTTCGCATTAAACATTCATCTGTCGGTTTGATGATTTTATTTAAAACGCTATTTGGGTTTTCGGCCTCTGTCACTTTGTCCACCAATTCTGCCTCTAGAGCTAAATGTTCCTGGGTTAAACAGAGGCACTGCAGTGCGTATCGCAACGTGATGATGATATTTAACACGCTCTCCATACACAAACTACCGCTAATTTCTTTAATTTTACAGTTCACATCATTTAAAGACCAGGACACACAGGCGTGATGCCTCTGACCGGGGACATCTATGGCGCACCCAGGACAATCCTCATTTTGTTTCTCTCTCAGGCAGTGCTTGATGATTCCGTGCACAGCCACTCGCACAATTGCACGCATTACGGTTTTACGGTTATGAACTCGCACAGGCTTAATACCGAATTTCTCCCGCAACTTTAGATAGTACAGGCCTATAGAATAAGCATCCACCGCTGTTTCGGCAATCTGTGGAGCATCTGGTTTTGGGTCTGGGCAAAAACAAATTGGGCCCAATCCACTCGGCCCTTCGGAACTGTCGGTGTCCAGAACCTCCAAGTCCTCTGAAGAACCATCGCTCAGCTGCTGAAAAATTGACAGTAAGAAATACGTGTAAGGCATCTTTATACTTTTTCATAACATGATTTTAAAACCTTTTACGCCGTATATCAAGAGACCCCTTCCGCATGCAGCTTTTAAAAACAACAAATGAAATATGTCTCTGTGCAGGCTTGATCCAAAAGGCTCTAGCCAACCGAGCATCGGTCCCTGCCAAACCATCCCTTGAATGTTCTTACACACAACGTACCTGTTCCTCGTCTCTGTACAGACCTTTGTTCGATTCATTTGGGTTCTCCTGGCCGGGGTCTCAAACAAATCATGGCCCAGCAGTCTGGCCTCATGTTTCTCCACCGCATTGTTCTTGTGGGTACAGGCATCGTTAGCTATCCCTGTCTCACCGCTCCTGTGACCCATCTCAAACACTGTTTGCCACAACGGGGTGTTTGTTTCTTCAGGTCCCATAGCAGCGACCGTATTACGTCTCTTCATGTTTATATTAGGCAGCCCTAAACTATTGGCTAAGAGTATCATGAGGCCTGCCTCCCTAAGTAAGGAGGAGCTTCTATTTAAATGGCTTGATGATTAAAGATGGCTACACCTAGCAGGCCCTGGCCAACACCGGCAGTCAAGCTTCTCATGAAGAGATGTTATACGGTCGCTGCTATGGGACCTGAAGAAACAAACACCCCGTTGTGGCAAACAGTGTTTGAGACGGGTCACGGGAGCGGTGAGACAGGGATAGCTAATGATGCCTGTACCCACAAGAACAACGCGGTGGAGAAACACGAGGCAAAAATGCTGGGCAATGATTTGTTTGAGACTCCGGATCCCGGCCAGGAGAACCCAAACAAATCGAACAAAGGTCTGCATATAGTCAAACAGGACATTTCTTCTGTGGTTCACTTCAAGCACGTTATCAAAAACCCCATACACTATCATGTTAACCGTAGAGGGCAGCGCTGTTGCAAACCGAATCTCCGCTCTCAGGTTTCCAGTTTTAATCAAAGAATAATGATCAGCGCACTCCTGATCCGGGGTCAAATCGAAGGCATACAGCATATAGCCCTGGGCAAATTCACCACGGTCAATCAAGAGCGCTCGGTCTTTTACAAATTTTCCAGTTGTCTGCACGAGCTGCATGTACTCCCTCACACAGTTTCCATTCTCAAAATCAGGTTGTAGGGGTTTCGCCGGCACCTGTTCGCCATCCACATACAAGGCCACAAAATTAATGTTATAATGTTTAAAGTTAAAAGGGTTTTTAACGTAGCTGCCGCTAAAGGCGTCGTTATCTATAAAACCAATTATGAGCTGCTTGGGTATCTGCCCCCAAAAAGGTTTTCCTGGTTACTGACACGACTGCCGGCCGGAATGCTAAACACCTTTATGTCCACCCGGTCTACCGGGTACTTAGCATTAGCAGCCATTAGAGCGTCAGCGTGCCCCAAATGGACCCCCAGGGTCACTTTCACCCGTTTTACAAACAGGGAAGCTGAGATAATATGAACTTTATAATTTTGGTTGGCATTCCCGCTCATGAGGCAAAAAAAATCTTTGGTACCCGTCAGTTTAATTTTTAAGTCCATGCCGTTCAGCAATAGTTTTTCTTGAAAAAACAAATCGTTGTGTAGAGGCCCCAACAAATCCAGTTTTCTGCTGCCGGCCGTTAGTCCGGCCCTGTGAATAAACCCCTCATTAGTCACGCTGACCAAAAAGATGCTTTTGTGAGCCCCCGCTGTGTCTTTATGAAATCCACCTGTCGAAAACTGCGTAGCGAGGGTGTCATGGCTGTAGTTCAAAATTAGCTCTATCAAGGCTCTGTAAGGGTAGCAATTGTTGCTCTGACTAATAGGACGATTGCCTAGAGTGACATCCAGCTGGTTAAAAAGGGTGGGAATGGGGTAGTTTGTTAGGGCCACCCTGGCGTCATCATCAAGGTCTGACCCATCTTCTTTTACCACCTTGCAGCACACGTACAGCAGCGTATTGTTAAGATCTAAGTAATGATCCCCGTGTCCCGAAATAAAAAATTCAAGAGGGGCATTCACCGTTAAAGCGGCCAAAGGTGGCACCTCTACATAAAAACTATTCTCGATACTGGTTTGTGTGGGGGCTATTTGAAATAAATCCAGTTCCGATTTGGTGCATTCATCAGAGCCACAATGAATGAAAGCCATTTTAAAATATATCTCTTTTACCACGGGTTACACGTCGCTTCCTCTTCTTAAGGTGCCTTTTAGGTTTATGGCTTCTGACAGCTTTTTTTTTTAAAGGGCCTAGGAGGCCCTTTCAACGGCTGTCGCGACCCTGCTCTTTTTCTTCTCATCACCACTAAACCGGAACCTTCCAATGGCTTGTGCGCTCCTATTTTGTTTATAACGGCGCTAGACACGTGGTTCACTATGTCTCTGGTTATATTTTTTGCGGCTGTTTTCATGTGGGGTTTAATAATTTCAAAACCCCTTCTCAAAAGCGGCACGGCTTTTCTAAAAAGACTGCGAAATATCCCTCCTAAACTGGCCCCATACATAACGGGGAATCCTTGATATCCCAGTAAGCCATAACCAGCCTGGGCCTTGTAGTATTTCCTATACAAAATGGGGTCCCCATAGTTTTTCATAGTCACCATTCTTCAACTTTTCTGGGGTGCAAATGCAGTTTAACAATCACCTTCCCGAAACTAAATGAAACGTGTTTATTCTGATCCGTCTTTATTTCAATAGTAATGGTCCTGATATGCTGTTTACTCATGGGGACGTAATGCGGTTTGTCTTACGTGATGGTAATAAATTCGTTGTTGCTACCACGGATGGGAACAGAGCGCAACAGCGGCACGCAGTAGTCCCCCACTAACTGATGTTCCACTATGTCTGTGTACACATATAAAGAGTTAAATCCGCCTGTAATGTCTGTGGGGTACGGTGCTACCCTACACGGATAATCCGGAATCATTCCCAATATTGCTGCCAATTTTCCCCGTGTGGAAAAAAAGTAATTTTCGTCGTTTGATTTTAACCGAACCCTTCTAGTCACCAAGCTGTAAATAATGCTGACCATTGGTTTTTTGGTATCTTTGATGAAATACTTGTTGATGTTCTCTATTAAATGGTGAATGCTTGAATAATAGCCGGCGTTAGATGTTGGATGTTCTTTTTTCGACGCTAACATTAATGGTGCATTGTAAAAGAGTGTGTTCCACGAGTGACAATAATGAATTTCCGATAAAGCAACATCCCAATGACCTATCAAATTTAAAGGCTTGGCTAGTTGTATTGTAAAATTGGAACTAGTATTTTGAGGAAAAGTCCCTGCAGAGGCGTTGCTTGGTAAGGTAATGTAAAAACTTCGTTCAGTCATTTTCCCCCCACTTTATTAAAGGTCTTGCACGTGAGACGCTTTAACCCAACTGTTAAATTTTTTAGGCCAACCTTTCCATTTCACAAAAAAATACTCGTTCCTTCCCCGGCCTTTTTTTGCTAAAATCTTTTCTACCCTGTAAACACGGTCCTGGTTAGGGTTGACTTTTTTTGTAATTCTTCGGGGTAAAAAGAGCCCACGACTTCCTCCTCTCCGTAATCTTGTAATGCATACACAAGCCTTTGTCCTCGTAATAAAACCCCTGAAACGATAAATATTTCATCGGTAAAGGTTTGTTGATATCCCTTTTCAAAAGTACCCTTCATGTTAGATATCCTTACGTGATCCCCTTTCTTAAAAATCCCACGCGGCGCCTTTATTTTAAAACTATCCCCGTAGACGGTTTTCCACACACTCAGCGCGTTAGCCTGTGTTACGTCAATCGGGCGTCCTCTAATAGTTCTGTGATAACTTCTGTTGTAACCATCTATGAAGGCCTGCAGCACATCGATGTAGAGAAAGGTGCTACGGGCGGTAAAATACCTCCACATCTTTGATTTTAAAGTTCTGTTAAACCTCTCCACGACCCCGGCTTTGACTTTGTTATTGGTAACAAAATGGTGTACCCCATGTTGCTTAAACAAAGTCTTTAAAGCTTTGTTTAAAAACTCTTTTCCTCGGTCTGTTTGTAATTTTTGAGACACCCGGCCTTGTGTAAAAATAGCTTTAAATGCCTTTGCCACCTCTTTCCCGGTCTTATTCTTTAGGGTTACCGCCCAGGGGTATTTAGACAAAATATCTATCACCGTTAAAACATATTTATGACCGTCGTTGTGGTTAGAATAGGAGGACATGTCAACCAAATCTGCCTGCCATTGCGTGTCCACATTAGACACAACCATTTTATTTCTTTTAAATTTAAGCCTTGCCGGTTTATGTAAAGTGTAAGCCTCTTGATCCGCAGGTGAAGCGGCAAACTGCTTTCTGCTTAAAGTTTTATGGTGTCTTTTAGCGGCCTGAAATAAGGATGTTACACCCCCAAAACTCCCAACTTCTCCGGGAGAGTAATAAATTTTCTTTAGCAACTTCGCCACGTCTAACCCGTCTTGCTTTAAAACACATGTATACACAAGAGCCAGTTTTTGCTTTTGTTTTTATTTCGTACAGAAGCATCTATACACATCTTACTTTTTTTTAAAAAAAGAAAAGCTTTTAATGCAGCAGCAAAGTAATATACGGTACAACTTGTGATACAGGAGGGCCAGGGAGCAGCAGTAGTAGAGTGTGAGAGGGGAAATATATAAGCCCTAGGCTAATTAAGGCGTGGTTCCCTGGAGACTAGGGAGGGTGGCTACAGGTTAATTGGAGCACCTGCAGTCAATTAAGGCCCTCTCAGGAACCTAATAAAACCCCCTGCTTCAGGCAGACAGGGGAGGAGGAGGAAGGAGTTGGAGCAGAGTGGTTTGGTGGTGGAGCAGAGAGCAGTTTGGAGGAAAGCAGAGGAGAGTTTGGAGAAGTGCTGTGGTGGGCTAAGAAGACCAAGACCCTAGGTAAAGGGACACCTGGCTTGTGCAGAGGGAAGGCAGGGAGCCCCACAAGCAGGAGAGGGAAGGAGCCCAGGGGAAAGTATCACTAGTACAAGTGGTTTACCCACTAACCTAGGGCCCGTGGGCTGGGACCTGGAGTAGAGGGCGGGCCTGGGTCCCTCCCTCTCCATTCCTCTTCTCTTGGATACTAGTGGGACAGCTGATACCCCAGTTCAGGGGCAAGAAATGGCGCCCTGAAAACCCCCCACAAGAAGAGAAAGTGCGGGACCCTCATAGTAGTGCCAGCAATTTGCCACACGTGGTGTAAGGGGTGGGATTACCGCGCTGGGGACTTAAACCAGGGTTAGCCAAAACAATCCAGTCCTTAAGATGGACGACGTGATCAAGGCCCTAATACAAGGCACCGCCGCTCAGCAGGAGGCTACCCAGGTCCAGGCAGCTACCCAACAGGAGGCCATGCGGCTGCAGCAAGAGACCAATCGCCTGTTGATGACCCAGGCTGCCCAAGATCGGGCCACGCTGCAGGAGCTAGTGAACCAGGTGAAGGCCCTTACGGAGCTGAGCCGCGGGTATGACGGGACATGGACCATATGGGCCAGCTACTGTCTGCAGAAAATGACCCGGGAGGATGATGTGGAGGCATATCTCCTTGCCTTCGAGAGGACAGCCCTGCGGGAGGCTTGGCCCCGAGATCAGTGGTCAGGCATCCTCACCCCATTTTTGTGTGGGGAGGCTCAGAAGGTCTACTATGATATGACCGCAGAGGAGGCGGCAGATTACCCCCAACTGAAGGTGGAAATTCTGGCCAGGGCAGGGGTAACGACGGCCTTGCGAGCCCAGAGGTTCCATGATTGGCAGTTCTGTGAAGACAAGACACCACGATCACAACTATTTGACCTAATTCACCTAGCCTGGAAGTGGTTACGCCCGGAGGCTCTCAGCTCAGAGAAAATGATGGAGCTCCTTATGCTGGACCACTATACAAGGGCACTACCCTCAGGCCTCCGAGCCTGGATAGGCCAGAATGACCCCTCCACCTATGACGAACTGGTCACCCTTGTGGAGAGACAACTGGCAGCCCGTGAACTGTCTGAAACCCCGGGAGATGGAACACGGCGTTTCAGGAAACCAGTCCCAACTCCGAGGACCTGGATCATCGAGAACTCCAGGAAAGCCCTAGCTGGAAGAACAGGCACCAAGGAGCAGCCTGAGGCCCCAGAGGGACCTATGGGTTCTGGGGGAGAGGGTTGGAGGAGCGAGTTAGAGGGCCCAAGACAGAGGGCAATCTCCGGAATGAGATATTGCTGTTATGAGTGTGGGGAGTTGGGGCATATAGCAGCACAGTGCCCCAAC
Source organism: Macrochelys suwanniensis (assembly GCA_033296515.1). NCBI lineage: Eukaryota > Metazoa > Chordata > Testudines > Chelydridae > Macrochelys > Macrochelys suwanniensis. The sequence continues at coordinate 210,857,946 of CM065775.1, read as the reverse complement.
AGGGAGGAGCCCATGCAATGTAATCTGGGGGATCCTGGAGACCAATGTGGCCTAATCAGCCTGGTTGGGGTCGTGATGGACCCACATGAGTACACCAGGCCGGTAAAGATGAATGGCATCCAGACCATAGCTTTGGTGGACTCTGGGAGTGCTATCACATTAGTCTCAGGGAAGTTAGTAGGGCAAGACCAACTGAGCCGGGCCAAGAGTACCGGAGTGACATGTGTCCACGGCACAGTAAATTTCTACCCCACAATTCCAATATGGATTGAGATCCAGGGAAACACTACCAAGATGACTGCAGGGGTGGGCCCCAAGCTCCCCTACCCGGTTTTAATTGGCAGGGACTTTCCTGGGTTCGAGAGCCTACTCCCCCCCGTCAGGTTAGGGGAGGGAAGTAAACCCTGAGCAGAGTTTGAGGTGCCCATGGAGGACCCTACCACAATTTTTGCTGGGTTTTCCCCAGAGTTATTTTCAAGCCCTGGGAAGTCCCGGAAATCCAAACAGGAAAGGAGGGCAGACAGAAGATTAGGAACCAGGATTTTGGCGGCAAACCAGAGAGCTGCCCTGGTTGGGAGGAGGTCCCGTGGAGACCCAGAGACAGCTCCCAGCACAAGCAGAAGCACCCCTAGAGAAGGAGGGGAGCCCAATCCAATAGAATCAGGCCAGATCGGTCCCGCACGTGAATATTTTGGGCAGGACCAAGCCAATGACCCACTGTATGCGAATGTGAGGGAAGAGGTAGTAGAGGTAAATGGTGTGCCAGTAGAAGGGAAAACCAAAGGCCCAGGGCCATACTATATACTCAAGCAGGATCTGTTGTACCGGGTAGTGCCAATACAGGGGGAAGTAGTAGAACAGCTCTTGGTGCCACGGAAGCACACAAAGGCTGTATTAGAATTAGCTCACAGTCATCTGTTTGGGGGACATTTAGGAGCAGACAAGACCCTGGATAGAGTCCTAAGGAGGGTCTACTGGCCAGGAGTACGAGCAGAAGTCCAGCGCTATTGCACCTCTTGCCCAGAGTGCCAGCTGCATAGCCCCCGACCTCAGTTAAGGGCCCCATTGGTACCCTTGCCAATAATTGAAGTCCCTTTTGAAAGGATAGCAATGGATCTAGTGGGCCTACTAGAAAGAACAGCCCGGGGCCACCGAAGTATACTTGTAATCCTGGACTACGCTACACGGTACCCCGAAGCCATTCCTTTAAGAAACCCCACGTCCAAGGCAATTGCAAAAGAACTGGTGCAGGTTTTTGCTAGGGTAGGCATCCCTAAGGAGATCCTGACAGACCAAGGGACTCCCTTTATGTCGAGAGTAATGAAAGACTTATGTACCCTGCTCCGCATCCAAGCCTTGTGGACCTCGGTCTATCATCCGCAAACAGATGGTCTGGTTGAGCGATTTAACCGCACTCTCAAGAGCATGATCCGAAACGTGGTGGCCCAAGACGGAAAAGAGTGGGATACCCTCCTACCATACCTGATGTTTGCAGTACGAGAAGTTCCCCAAGCATCTACTGGTTTCTCCCTCTTCGAGCTACTGTATGGACGCCACCCACGTGGCATATTAGACATCGTGAAGGAGGAATGGGAGGAACAACCTAACCCAGGGAAGAACGTCATTGCACACGTAGCCCAGATGAGAGAACAAATAGCCCAAGTGACTCCCATAGTACGAGAGCATTTGGAGAAAGCACAAGAGGCCCAACGAACCTACTACAATCGTCGGGCAAAAACACGGAAATTTCAACCAGGAGAACGGGTGCTGGTATTGGTACCAACAACAGAAAGTAAGCTCCTGGCCAGTTGGCGTGGACCCTATGAGATCGTGGAAGCCATTGGGGAGGTGAATTATAAGGTGAAGCAGCCAGGCCGCCGAAAGCCAGAGCAGATATATCATGTTAACTTACTGAAACCCTGATTCGATCGGGAGACATGCCTGGCCGTCCTGCCGGCTCCATCCCAGGCAGATGGCCCACAAGGGCAGCTAAAGATATCCCCCGAATTAGCCCCAGAACAATGAACAGAGGTCATTGAAATGATCCAGCGGAACCAAGACATGTTCTCTATACAACCAGGCCGTACGACGCTGATCCAACACCACATCGTCACCTGTCCTGGAGCAAGAGTGATGATAAAACCATACCGTATACCAGAGGCAAAAAGAGAAGAAATTAGGGCAGAAGTAAGGAAGATGCTGGAAATTGGGGTGATTGAGGAATCACACAGCCAGTGGTCCAGCCCTATTTTATTGGTCCCGAAGCCTGATGGCAGCCTAAGATTTTGTAATGACTTCCGGAAGTTAAATGAGGTATCCCAATTCGATGCCTACCCAATACCACGTATTGATGAGCTGGTGGATCAGTTAGGCAAGGCCCGATACTTGACCACCTTGGACTTGACAAAAGGCTACTGGCAGATCCCATTGGCTGAGGACACCAAGGAAAAAACAGCTTTCTCCACACCCGATGGCCTTTTCTAATATACCGTCCTCCCTTTTGGGCTCCATGGGGCCCCCGCGACTTTCCAGCGTTTAATGGACAGATTACTTCGACCCCATGCCAAGTATGCTGCTGCCTATTTAGATGATGTGGTAATCCATAGCCCTGACTGGGAGACACACCTGGGGAAAGTAGAAGCAGTACTGGATACTTTTAGGCAGGCTGGCCTCATCGCTAACCCGTCCAAATGTGCAATAGGGTTAGCCGAGGCCAGATACCTCGGGTATGTAGTCGGAAGGGGCCTGGTGCAGCCCCAATGGAACAAAGTAAAGGCAATACAGGAATGGCCTCGCCCGATCTGCAAGAAGCAAGTCAGAGCCTTCTTAGGGATAGTGGGGTACTATCGCCGGTTCATCCCTCACTTTGCCACAAGGGCAGCGCCTCTGACAGACCTGATAAGAGCTCGGGGGCCGGAGATAGTTAAATGGACTGAGGCGGCAGAGGAAGCTTTCACAGACCTAAGGACAGCCCTTTGCAGCCATCCGGTGCTATTAGCCCCAGATTTAAAAAAGGAATTCATCCTACAAACGGATGCCTCAGAGGTAGGACTTGGGGCCGTCCTTTCACAGATGGTGGGGGATGAGGAGCACCCTATCCTTTACCTTAGCTGAAAGCTCCTGCCCAGGGAGCAACGGTACGCCGTAGTAGAAAAGGAATGCCTAGCGGTTAAATGGGCCATGGAGATTCTACGGTACTACCTGCTTGGGCGGAAGTTTACCCTTGTGACAGACCACGCCCCACTCCAATGGATGCACACAAACAAGGAAAGAAATGCACGAGTGACTAGATGGTTTCTATCACTACAACCTTTCCACTTCTGGATACAGCATAGAGCCGGAAGCCAACACGGCAACGCGGACAGCCTGTCACGACAACACTGTCTCTCATCCCAATTAGCCCAACCCCATGGTGTTGAGCAGGGGAGGGGGATATGTGATACAGGAGGGCGAGGGAGCAGCAGTAGTAGAGTGTGAGAGGGGAAATATATAAGCCCTAGGCTAATTAAGGTGTGGTTCCCTGGAGACTAGGGAGGGTGGCTACAGGTTAATTGGAGCACCTGCAGTCAATTAAGGCCCTCTCAGGAACCTAATAAAACCCCCTGCTTCAGGCAGACAGGGGAGGAGGAGGAAGGAGTTGGAGCAGAGTGGCTTGGTGGTGGAGCAGAGAGCAGTTTGGAGGAAAGCAGAGGAGAGTTTGGAGAAGTGCTGTGGCGGGCTAAGAAGACCAAGATCCTAGGTAAAGGGACACCTGGCTTGTGCAGAGGGAAGGCAGGAAGCCCCACAAGCAGGAGAGGGAAGGAGCCCAGGGGAAAGTATCACTAGTACAAGTGGTTTACCCACTAACCTAGGGCCCGTGGGCTGGGACCCGGAGTAGAGGGCGGGCCTGGGTCCCTCCCTCTCCATTCCCCTTCTCTTGGATACTAGTGGGACAGCTGATACCCCAGTTCAGGGGCAAGAAATGGCGCCCTGAAAACCCCCCACAAGAAGAGAAAGTGCGGGACCCTCATAGTAGTGCCAGCAATTTGCCACAAACTATACACATTTATTTAATGCATAAGCAAAGTAATATAAAAAATGTTTATACAATACATTTTAATCAATTTTTTTTTACCCTTTAGGGACAGAAATTGTTATGTAAAAAGTTTTATAATCCATTTTACGAACCCTGCTACACACTGAGCGGCCAATTTTGCGTGCCACCTCGTTTGACAGGCTTACCAGCAAGGCCACCGATCAGATGTCGCTGCAACCTCCCTGATCATTTTAACAACATTAGTTACCATTTCAGTGGTCATGTTCAACTTTTTTAGTTTGTAACCTTCAGCTATAATTATATTTAGAAGCTGGGTCACGTTCAGTTTAGCAGAAATACGTCTAATCTGGTAAAATACTTCTGAGCGACCTCAAAATATACAAGGGTGACTAAAAAGGTTGGGCTCGTTTACCGCGCAGGCTGCACAATTTTCCAAAAGTTGTTTTTTCAAACAGTGGTAAATGGATTTTACTATAACGGCCCTAATAATATCGGCCATAACGTCCTCTTCACAGCTCTGCTGGTCACCCATCTTACTTTTGACAGACTTTTTTTTAATATCTTGCTTCATGCAAAATCAACAGGTGCATATCACGGTTATTTTTCTCAAAGGACGCCTCTCTTTATCCTCTTCATCCTCTGAAGAGGTCTGTCAAAAACAAAAAATAACATGTTTTAAATTCTCTGTTGCAATCCTTTAAAAATAAAAAACCATACAGTTTACACGTGTTACCTCAATCGTACCCTCGTCTGATTCTGAATCATCATCATTATCATCATCCCCGGTGGACCCCATGGCACCTTCCTGTTATTAAACACAAACATAGAGCCGTGTTTAACCACCCTTATATATGCTTATATTTATATATTTTTCCAAGAACCTCTAAGTTGTTTTTACCTCATCATGTTCTTTTGGTTCTACATCTGACAACTGCTCGCTGCATCCCCAGCCTGTGTCGATTGTTTCAGAATCACCACCGGTGGGGGCTCCGTCGGTCATTGTTTCAGCCACCTATTATTAAGTACAACCGGTTTGGTGTTTAACCAGTGGCTTACATAGCTATATTTTTTCTTTCAAATAATTTAAGCTGCTCTTACCTCATCATGCGCTTGTGGCTCTGCCCCGTCTTTCCATGACTCGTGGTCTATCGGTTGGTTCTCAACATCGCTATCCTCTGATGGTCCCTCGGTTGCCATGTCCTCGTATACAGACTCTTCTTCCATTCCTATCTATAAAAAACAAAAATATGTAACCGCTAATATTTATAAAACCTTTGTAATTTTTCATTAGTTTGTTATAAAAAGGGGTCTTACCTCTGCCTTCAAGTCAGCTTTCTCCAAAACTGGCAACAAATTTTTTCGCACTTTATCCTTTTTCTCTTTACAAATGACCATGGCTCCATAAAGTCTTCCTCTTTCTTTGGTTCAATTTGAGGATGAAATACGGGGTTCAGCAACGGTCCTGCCTCGTTAGCAAAATAAGCGTAAAGAGGTCTTCTCTTCTGAACACGTACTGGTGCACCCGGGGGGAATTCCGGCTTCTTGGTTTCTGTAGGTGTCTTGTACATGGACATGTCTTTATGTCTAGGCTCCCCGTTTTAAAGCCCGGCTCGCAAAAATAGGTGCTTTTATACACACGGTCAAATGCTCATTGGTTAGCGTTTTTCAAATAACCCACTCTGCGATAGTCCATTTCTAAACGGCTCTTGTTTAACATCTTGGGCCTACAGGATTGGTTTAACAAGGGCATTCTGTAACCTAGCTGTACAACCACCTCTGATTGGTCCACCAAAAGGAGGGGCTAGCTCCCCAGGCTGGCCGCCCACAACAGCTATCATTTCACTACCCACCGTCACTGGGGTAGGATGTTTCGCTCTGCCTGTGTTCAGTAACACACACACTGAACTAAGGGGGAGGGTTAGTTCAGCTGATGTGGGAGCACCAGCCAAGAGGATGAAAGAGCATATTTTTGCCATGTTTAAAAAAAGAATCCCGCTTTTTACATTCTGCATCATGGCAATATCACAGGTTGGCTCTGTTATCACCTTGGGTTGCTCTGAGTCCACCTTGATTCACTGACCTGCTCAGAAGCTCCTGCTAGCCATGTTGCCAGGCCACAGACACACTATGGTAAGAATTACAGATTAAAATCATTTCAAAAATGTTGGGGCTAGCTGTGACATTGAGTAGTGCATCATGATCTGTCTGGACTCAAAAAAGAATCAGGTAAGTTCATGGAGGATAGGTCCATCAATGGCAAGCAAGAGATCCCAAGTTGCTTAGCTTGGGCTAGCCCTAAAGGATATATAGAGCTTGCTTATCATAGAAGCGTCTATTACCTTTTGAAACTTAAGATTGTGACTCATTTGTGTGTGTATGTTCACCTGCTTTAGCCTTGTAAATAACTCGGTGATAAATGAAGGATGGGTAGCTCCCTTTTATGGACACCCAGCCAGCCAGTTAGCTATAAAACTCCTGTTAGTAGCTGTTCTCTACTTGCTTTACCTGTAAAGGGTTAAAAAGTCCATAGGTAAAAGGAAGGGAGTGGGTACCTGACAAAAAGAGCCAATAGGAAGGCTAGAACTTTTTAAAATTGGGAAAAAACTTCCCTTTGTCTGTGGTGTTCTCCCAGAGAGCAGAGACAGGGCTGGAACTATGCTGTAAAAAGCGCTTGGCCAGGTCTGAAAATCATCAGATCATATCTAGAAACTACTCATTTGAAACCCCAGTTATGTAAGTAGATCAGGAAATGTCTAGGAAGACACAATTAAGTTTCTCTTTTATTTCTTTATGGCTTGTGGACTCCTCTGTGCTAACCCAGGTGCTTTTGTTTTGCTTGTAACCTTTAAACTGGACCTCAAAAAAGCTATCTTAATGCTTAATCCTTGCAATTGTTTTTTTTTAATCTAGCAAAAAGCCTAAGTTCCAAATGTATTTTCTTTCTTTCTTTCTTTCTTTCTTTCTTTCTTTCTTTCTTTCTTTCTTTCTTTCTTTCTTTCTTTCTTGTTTTTAATAAAATTTACCTTTTTTTTTTAAGAACAGGATTGGATTTTTGTGTCCTAAGAGGTTTGTGCATATGTTGTTTAATTAGCCGGTGACAACAGCTGATTTCCTTTGTTTTCTTTCTCAGCTCTTCCCCAGAGGGAGGGGTGAAAGGGCTTGAGGGTACCCCACAGGAAGGAATTCCCAATTGAGCCTTCCTGGGTTCTCAAAGGGGTTTTTGCACTTGAGTGGTGGCAGCATCTACCCATCCAACGTCAGAGAAAAGCTGTAACCTTGGGAATTTAATACAAGACTGGAGTGGCCAGTATTAATTTTAGAATCCTTGAAGGGCCCCACCTTCTGCACTTGAAGTGCCAGAGTGGGGAATCAGCCTTGACAAACTCTCTCATTTTTTTCCTTAGTTAATAAACCTTTAGCTAGTTTATTGTAGGACTGGCTACAAGTGTTGTCTTTGGTTTGAGATCTGAGGTGCAAGTTGCCTGGGGTAAGTGACTGGTCCTTTGGGACAGAGAGTAACCTGAATATTGTTGTGATTTTTGGTATAAGGGGCCATCTCTCACAATGGCAGGCTTGCCTGGGTGTTAGGATAAATCAAAGTTCCCCAGGGGATTGTTTGTGACTGCATGTTAAGGCTGTTACAGTGTGACAGATTTTTGTTACCAAGCTGCCAAAGACCTTAGGTGATTAGGCTAAGGCGGCAGGAATATTAAGGGTGGTCCGGGCGGAGATATAGGAGCACACAAAGTGACTAAATCTAAAAGCTTTATTAATAAAATAACAGCAGAGAGTGTTGAGGGTTTTTTGTTACTTTGAGGAAGGAAGTAAGCATTAGTGCCCAAGCCCTAACCCACTTTTATACTTGCACACGCACAATTCAAGGCTGGCCAAGCCTGGGTGTAATGTAAGAAGAGGGGGTAGGGTGAACGGGAGTTCTACCCTGTGCACAGGTTATCCGGGGTCTGCTGTAGATCTTTAACTTGCTTTTACTTTTGGGAGGGTTTTAAGTCCTGGGTTTCTTTGGGGGTGTTTTGTTCAAGGACCTTTGCTCCTGATGCTTTTTGTATCAGTTTTAACCGGCTTTTTGTGGGTTTTTTTAGCTTTTTAAAACATGCCGGCTAGACTTTGGGTGGGGTTTTTTGTTTTGTTTTTTAGTGCTGTCCTTTGCTGTTTCGCTTGTTTTGGGCTGCCTTTGCAGGTTTGTTTAGCTGAATTTTTTTTTTTTTACAGCTGGTCAGTGTGGAGTCCGAGCCCCCCTCTTTTGGCAAGGAAGCCGAGAGTGAGATGCGCGCCGCGGCCTTGAGCTGGCTGGAGTCAGCATCTTATCTTGGGCCTACCAGGAGTGCGGAGTTAACCCGTTTTCTGCTCTCTTCTTTCTCCCCTGCCCCCCACTCTCAGCCTCTCGTAACCTGCAAATAAATCTTTCACTCCACACTCAGACCTTTAACCCTTCCCAACATGCCTTGCGATGCTTGCAACAGCATTGGCAATATACAATGCTGATCTGCCATTGGGGTGTGACAGTTCCCCCTTTGACTCCGAATCAACATTTTGTTGGGAGGGGTCATCACTTAGGTTTTTATTTATTTTATTTTTTTGATACGGTGGCAAGGGTTACCGTTGGGTTTTTTACATAAACAGCAATACAGTATGCACAAAATTACTAGGCCTGCAACAATTGCATACACTCACCAATAATGACTTTTGGCCTTATTAGTAACATAGCGTAACACATTCCCCTGTTGGCATAGATGCCCCACTCGAATGGCAGTGGCAAAGGCAGCTTTCTCCAGGTCAAAGGTGTTTTGTAACACTATGAAGGAGGAGGCATCTGTCTGGAATACGGAAAGTTGCTCTCAGGTGTGCACCAACGGGAGAAATACATTGGGCATTATTTATGAAAAATTAAACACAACATAGTTAGAAACATTAACAGTTTGTTGCAGAACGGCAGGCCAATGCACTGAAAAATTTTGTGCTCGTGATTTTAACAGTAAGTCGAGAGGTACCCTGGGGTTGGTGGTTCTCTAAATACATGCTGAGGTATTGGTAAATAGATGTATTGCAGTGGGGGAATATCCAGATGCCTCCCCTTCCCAACAGATGTGTTGATCCATCTCATAAAAGCGGCCTGGCACTGCCTTCTCTTTACAAACCATTTGAGGGGGCTCCATAGGTCAGAGCTGCCAGTTGTTGCCCTCTGCAATCTATATGTGCTGATAGTCCGGGGATGCAGTCAGCACTGTCAGAGAAAAACAGTTCTCACTCTTTCTTTGGGTGCAGCAAGGCAGATACACTTTATTAACTCAAGCAATTGCACATGAGGGAGAGAGTGCACTAGGACACAGGGTTTCCCCCTCCTAGGCAGGTCTCTCAAAAGATAAACAATTAAGGCAAGCATTTATACTTTTTGTTACATAAACTGCAATTTGTTTATACATATTCTTTCTTGATATCTTGTTTTCCTCAGCAGTTTCTGTTATGGTCTACATTCTATTCTTATCTAATACAAGGTCACAGTAGCCTCTCTCACAGTTCTTTTCCCCCTCGCCTCACACAATCCCCGCTTCTACAAATCTCACGTTATCACAGCTAGAGTTAGCCTGACTCTTGCTCATATAGAGGCCTGCATCCAAATTCCCTCTACCAACTTCCACAGCACATACCACTTAGCTGTGTCATTTGGGGGAGCCACCACCTCCCACACATTGTGCTGGACCACCCAGTCCCAGAAGCAGCCTTCCCAAAGTCCTGGTTGGATTTTTATAGCAGGGGCCCATATTCCTTTTATGGGACCAAAGGCTGTGAAGGTGCAGGCTATGCCTGTGCACTTCCAGTTACTGGAAGTGCACAGGCACTCCAGAAATGGCGAAAAGGCCATTGTTCCCAGGGAATCCCTGAGTTGGAATGGATTTCCCCAGGCTAGACTTTATGGAGCACATTTTTTTGGATGCTACAGACTTGTTGGGTTAAATATTGCTGGAGTTGGAAGCATACAGAATTCCATGCTAGTTGATTTTTGGCCTCAATTATGGCTTTAATTAGTCCCTGCAAGGTATCCTGTGTGCGGATGCCAATTCAGCAGTATGTTTGAGGGCGGCAGTGGCCATTGTAAGGTGGGTGAGATTCGCACTTGTAACCAGGCGTATGGCCTTTTGTAATTGTTTGATTTTTATGGCCTCTTGTTGAATATTTTAAATGCTGTCTGCTGAGTTAGCCCCATTCCACAAAGAGCTTACTAAGGTTCACTTTTTTGGGGGGGACAGTGCACAAGGAGAGCAAGCTGGAGAGTACCGCCCCTTCCCCCCCGCCCCCCGGGGTATAATTAGGAAGGAAGGCTGAGACTTGAAAGTCTTAGGGGCACATAAATGTCTAAAGCTCCTAGGGTGGCATTGAGGAGAATTCAGTGTTGAATGGCTACCTCCCATTTGGTTGCCAGTAAAGTTTGCCACAATACATACATTGTACCACAATGAAGGATTTTGCAGGCTTGAAGCAGCAAGAGAGGTCCCACCAGTCCTGTTTGGGGTGTTCCTAGGCTTTTGCTATTACTGCCTGTCCTGTTAACAAAGCAAAGAAAGAAACAACATAAATTCATCTATTGGGGAAACTGAGGCATGTGCCAAAACTACCTATGTAATCAGTTTCCCATTACAGCCCTTCCCTGTTTTAGTCCTTGATGTAGTTTGCCTGGTTTAAATGGTCACAGCAACAATATTGCATTTAGGGATTAGAGAGTGCTACAGCTTGCCAAAGGGCCTCCCATTTTGTTTCAGGCCACCCCATGAGGAACAGGGTTTGTCCTTCTGGGACCCAAGGGAGATTCGGGGCCATCCACCAGGTATTTTGTTGGGGCCCTTTTGTGTCAATTTCAACTATGCACTGCCTTTAAGGCACCTCCCCTCCAGCCTTACACCATATTGTGCCTTGGGCCCCATTAGCAGCTTGAATTATGGTGAGCCTTTGGAGGGTTTTTTTTTTTGTGATGATAATTATTTAGATAATTCCATGAACAGATGGAAACCTGGATAGTCCAGGCAGATGGCTGGTCCACTATTGAGGCTCACTGTGCCATGACCAGAAACCTAGGGAGAAATGTATGTTTTGAGCTGATTGTTATGCACCCATTTTAATTTGCCCAATAGCTGAAGTTGATACACTGCAGGGGAGATGCAATGCACAATGTAGTATGGATGCACCCATGTGGCATCCAGGGCGTGGGCCGCCTTTTTTAGTTTGTGCAGCATTACCTTGTCCTTAACGTGTCATCCTTGGATAGCTTTAAAGAGGATTTCCTTATGTTTGGCTTTTTTAAAAAAAAATTAAAAGCAGCCTTTACAGCTTTGCGGGTTTTACATAACTTTTTTTTTAACTGGGCAATATACTGACCGTTTGGTGAATTGGTGAGTACATTTCCCTTCCATTTCCAAAGATTACCCCACGTTATTGGATGACTGAAAAGGATGTGGTAGAGGGTGTATTACAAATAGTAGGCCAGTAATTGTGGGAGACTATTTTAAAAATGTTATATCAATGGTAAACTGTAATTTGTTTTTTTGCAGTGGCAATTTTTAATATGTCCCAGTTTGCATGTTAACAATATGAATGGTTCATTTTTTCACATTGCCTTTGTTTGTTTTAGAAATTGTGTATCTTTTTTACTTTTTAACGGGTGATTGGTAACTTCCTGTTATTTAATGCTAAGACTGATGGAGAACTCAGCTAAATCAGTGCTTACAGTAAGCTGAGACTTTTGTGGTTGTGGCAAATAGTAAACGTAATTATTGGGAAACACAGTACTTACATTACATTTCCGTTTCTTTATTGGCATGTTGCTAACAAACACTTTTTTAAAATAATTAATACATACACATTGCTTGTTATACAGTACTTTGGCTTTATTATTTAATTTATTTTACATATACTATTTTAGTGAAATGTTTTATAGGACTTTGGAGCAACAGTCAAGGACAAACACACCCATTTTTGAGGAGTTCATTCGGTACAACCTTTGGTGTCCAATAGCTTCCCTCCCTCCCCAGCCCACTGGCTTAAGGTCCAGGGTAGCCAGAAGGATCCCATGTGCAATAGGGGAGTGCGCTAACTTTTGATGTCTTTTTCCTTTTAGAACCTGTTGGTGTGCGATTTTTAAACAATAATTTTCCCAATTAAAAGGTCTGGCCTTACTATGCTAGTAATATACTGCATCCATTTGTACTGATATGTATTGGTGGTTGTTTGTTTTAGCAAGTGTATTAAAACCTTAGTATTTCCTGATATTATGTAAAACATTTTATGTTCCAAGTTGGACAAAGCAACTATTTGCATTTTAGTACAACTGGGACAGAGAGCTTAATTTATTTTTAATTACCTCCAGGTCTACAGTATTTATAATTCTTGCTTCAAAACCAATTTATCCAATTATGGTGTCTGCTACCTGAGGATGTTTCCCTGCAGTATTTAATACACAACAGTGCTTAGCAACAAGACAAACACCACAAGACAAAACATAGAATACAAAACACAATTTCTATTGTGCCAGTAGATTCATGGTATTTTGGGTTGCTTTTAACTGGCATTAGCTTTTTTTGATTTTTTTTTTTTGAAAGATAAAAACATGTTTTTACCCCTTTTGGGGCAGCAAATTATTGTTTACAATATTTTTTTTATAAATACTTTTTGCTGACTGCAGGCAAAACAGAGGGATTACCCCCATATTTTCCTGCATTTGTTTTATAGGCAGGCCAGGTTTTAGTGGCTTCTACCTTTATTAGTTAGGTAATTTACATTATTACAGAGGCTTTTTGGCTTGCTTTTGGATTCAAAGCCATTAGCAGCTTAGACTCTTACTTAAAAGGGACACAATTAACTTTTACCAGAGTTCTGATTACCTTTTACTTCTAATTTCTGCTTTTAAAACACACAGCGATTTGAAAAAGGAAAACACAACCTATTGTCACACCCTTTGGAGCCCTAATAGGATTTTAATTAAATAGCATGGTATGTTTACATTTTTTTACCCCTTCTACAATATACACTTCATGTGTTATTTTCCTTAATATCCCTTTTACACTGCTTTATTTTTATATAGTTGTACATAAATTACATTCCCTTTATACATTTGGGGGCAGTTAAGTTCCAATAGAAACCTCTTATTTTTTTTAGCTAATTTGACTAAATTGTTCATAGTAAAATGATTTTAAACAAATAGTCTTTTTGCCTGGATTAGTTACAGACATTCCTTTGGAAAAGGGCCCATTTTTCCATTAGAAATGGCTGGAAAGAAACCAAGAATTATTTTTTTAAAAACATTTTTACAAAGTTCAATTGCTTAATTTTTTTTAGCCTTTACGACTTACCTTTTTACTTTTAAAAAAAATTATTTGCTTATTTCCCAAAACGACACATTAATTAACTCAGATGTTACCATTTAAATTATTGTTTTAGGGATTTAAATTCCTCATGCCTGTACTTACTGTTTCTTTTAGTTCTGCCATTATGGCCTCAGGGCTTTTAACCTGTTTTCCCTTTATTTATTTATTTATTTATTTATTTATTTATTTATTTTTGGTTGTTGCCTGACTGCTTGTCTGGGCCTGATCCTGCTTTTCTCACTGAACCATCCCTTTCCATGGGCACAAGCTTTCCATGGGCACAAGCTTTCCATGGGCACAAGACGGATGCCTGGAGGACGGGTGGTGATGCGTAGCCAACCTGTTCCCCGATCAGGGGGGGCATCTAGTAGTCCAAATGAGGGTAGAAATGACACATACCACCTGTGTGGCACTGGTGGATACTGGTGCAGCAGTTTCACTTTTACCCTTTCTCCCCCCCTCCCCCCGAATGTGTGCAAGTTCGGTCAGTTGTGCTGGCTGCTTATGGGAGAGGAACATTGTTGTCAGCAACTAGGTGGGAGTTGGCAGATTTGGTGGCTAACCTCCACTGGGTTCAATTGTAACTAAAATTCTTGTTGTTAATCCCTAAATGCATGATCTTGCACTTTTCACTATTAAATTTCATCCTATTACTATTACTCCAGTTTACAAGGTCATCCAGATCTTCCTGTATGATATCCCGGTCCTTCTCTGTATTGCAATACCTCCCAGCTTTGTGTCATCCGCAAATTTTATTGGCACACTCCCACTTTTTGTGGTGAGGTCAGTAATAAAGAGATTGGTCCCAAAACCGATCCCTGAAGAACTCCACTAGTAACCTCCTGTACCAGATATGGACGAGCTACAGTGCTTGCTTCTGAGCGAGATAGACACCAGATGTGTTCCTCATAAGATCCTTTAATGCTCAGACAGATATGACAGAAGTTAATTTAAATAAGGTATGTTACAATAATCGTCACCTAGTGGCTGAATAGTAGAATAGTAGAATACTATTGAGTATGCCATTACATCTTCCCCCTTTAAGTTCTACATTCCTACCATTTACAATATTTACACTATCATGCTGTTCTTTGAAGTTCAGTATATATCAGTCTAAGTGTCTGAATCATACTGTTTTTCTAATTATACAATCCAAACGCATAACAGCTTGGTGCATTAGTTGCAGTGACAGGCTGTAGCTGGTCTAGAATCCTTGGGTCTTCTTCTAGATCTGCATCTGCCATCTGTACAGTTTGCTCTGATTGTTCTTTCTGAGGAATAAACAGTAGATGTCAACTGTTTCTGTTAAACTCTCCACTCAGATTCAATCACATATGATCTGGGCATTACATTTTTTTTTCACGACAGCTGTAGTGTGGCACTCTATACCTCAAAGCAGCACGCCGGAACCCCCATACTCACCCCTGTCATATGCACTGTATCAAATGTATACTTATGCTATGTAAAATATCATATGAAAATATCTGCTGAAACCCATTGTTCTGTCAAAATACATATATTGTTGTGTGTGAAGTTATGAAATTTTGTGTATGGTTGTTACTGAGATTCTCTACTGCTAGTTAGCTAGTGACAACAAAGGAAATGATACCATCCCAGAAGGGTGTTAAACTACCATCAATCAGCAGGGGAGTGGTAAAAAAGGGATTTACAATGCTGTAAGAGGGCTGTACAAACATCACACAGTGGGGGATTGCACAACTCTGTGACTCAGACAAGACCACCAGGACATGTCTGGGCTAGTGTTTTCCAGGCACATGGACTGAGGATTTAAAATGGAGGACAATGGCATCATGCTTTTACCTTTCTCCTCCCCCACCTACGCTGGAAGCAGCAAGAATGCTGGAAAGACAAAGACTTGAACTGAGGAGATTAGTCCCAGGCTTAAAGGGGGAACCTGTGTATTAAAAAGGGTAACCTACCTGAAACATCCAGTGGAGTGAGAAATACTACTTGATTCAAATACTGCCAAGTCTAATAAGGTTTAAGAATTAGACTTTTGCGCTTACCTTTTTTTTTCTTCTTCTTCTCTTGGTTAACTCTCTCTGACCTTTTGTGCCTACCACTTATAATCACTTAAAATCTCTCTTCTGCAGTTAATAAACCTGTTTTATATTTTTACCTAAAACAGTGTGTTTTTGTTGAAGTGCTTGGGAACTCTCAGTTCAGTTTACAAAGACCTGTGTGTATCTTCTCCACATTAACGGAGGGGCTGACTGGGTGATAAACTTATACTGGTCAGGCTTCTGACCAGGGCAAGATGGTATATTTCAGGGATGCAAGGCTGGGGTCTTGCGAGATTTGCTCGTGCCTTTCTTTGATTCTTCAGTGACTCAGGAAGCATTCACGCAATTTGGCTGGCGGGAGGGGGGTAGGAAGGAGGGGTCTCCACATGTTGTTGTACTGAGTGATAACAGTGCCTGATGGGAGTTTACTGCTTGTCACTAGCAGAGCATTATAAGAGACAGCCCAGGCTAGAGAGTTAAGGGGGCACAGCGGTACCCCAGTTTCATGTTGTACCCAGGGATCCCTTCACAAGGAGTTGTCCGTCCTTTATCTCCATTCGATTTGACATGAACACAGTCACCAGATTCTAGATGTGGCTGTACTCAAACTGAATGACATCTGTTTGTATAAGAGTTTATAAGCTCTTTTAGTCTTTTTACCAGTTTGGCTACTTTCTTCATGTCTGGCCACTTTAGAGACAGATTCTTTTCCAAAGTTGGAACAGGAGTTCTGAGTTGTCTTCCCATCAGGGATTGTGCTGGACTATATACAGTAGCTACTATTGGTATAGATTGGGGGGAGGGATAGCTCAGTGGTTTGAGCACTGGCCTGATAAACCCAGGGTTGTGAGCTCAATCCTTGAGGGGGCCATTTAGGGATCTGGGGCAAAAATTGGGGATTGGTCCTGCTTTGAGCAGGGGGTTGGACTACATGACCTCCTAAGGTCCCTTCCAACCCTGATATTCTATGATCTGTAACTCAGAACAGCAAGGAATGGATCTTCCTGCTGTAGGATTTTCTTGGCTATCTGTACAATTCTCTCAGCGTCTCTATTTGCTTGTGGGTAATGTGGGCCACTAATAATATGATCAAAATCATATTTCATTCAGAACAACTTAAATTCTGCTGCAGTGAACTGTGGTCTGTTGTCTATGACTAGTTCTGAAATACCAAAGTGAGCAAAAGTGCACTTCAGTTTCTCAATAATACTGTGGCATGTTATGTCTTTCAAGTACATTGTTTCTATATAGCTGAAAAAATAGTTCACAATGCCTGTGATGTCCTCTGAATTTGCATAAATCTTCAGCTAGTGTTTTCAAATGTCTCTCAGATAGTGTTGTTATTAAAGGGTCTTTGTGTTGGGTTGATCTGTTCTGCAGTGTTCACATGCAGATAATTTAGTCTTTATTCTTTCTGTCCACACTGACTTGTTGGCATGTTTGTGGCATTTAATTAATCCTCAATATCCTTCATGGATGAGGTTTAGGATTTCTCCTCTTGTTTCATTTTTGGAATTATGATACAACTGCCTTTAACCATGATTTCATTTGACTCGCTATATTGTCCATGCTCCACTAATTAGTCTCTTGTCATTTCCATAGTGTCCCTTAGATACTTGGGCCATCCGCGCCAGTGTAACTTAGGACTTCCTGAAGTTGCGTGTCTGTCCAGATTGCTGTTTGTAGTTGATGTTGTCTTTTATCTGACACTGTGTCCACAGCATCCATGTATGCCTTTGTCATATTTGAGCTCACAGGTAATTCAATGTGATTCCAGGGTCTGTGACAGTGTCTGCTACTACCAGATTTTCCCAGGAACATATTTATCAGTTGGGTTAAATCGTAGTAACCTTATCAAAAGACATTAGTATCTCAGCGGTATTTGACCCAGGTCTTTCCCATTGATGAGGATTATAAGCAGTTTATGGTCTGTTATCAGTGTAAATGAATCCAATACACACTTATATCTGTAAAAGTTCTCACATGCCCATACACTTGCCAGGCACTCCTCTTCAATTTGTGCACATCCCTTTTCTGCGTCTATGAGGGTGCAAGAGTAAAATGCAACTGGCTTCCACTCTGTCATGATGTTGCATCAATACGCCATCAAGCACAGAGCTACTTGCATCTGTATAGACCACTGTGGGTTTGTTCACATCACAGTACTTGAGAACTGGAGCAATTGAGATCATTTATTTGATCCTTTCCAAGGCAATTTCTTGATTTGGTCTCCATAGCCAAGATGTGTTAGACTTTGACAGTGGTAATTCAGTGGTTTTGTCATTGTAAAAAGGTCTTGTAGGTATCCACCAAGGTAATTTACCATCCCCAGTACATGTCTCAGTTCTGTTACATTTGCTGGTTCATTCAATTCTCAAATTGCTTTTACTGTCTCAGGGCTAGGACTGATTCCATCTTTAAGTGTCTGTCCCAAAAACTTGATTTGGGATAGGCAGAAAATGCATTTTTCCTTGTTTAGCTTCCTGAGTGATTAGGCTTTGGACTTCACTGAGGGCTTTGTTGTTCCCTATGGGGAGGAAGTCATGAAGTGTTCAGGGGATATATTTTTATATGTTCAGGCATGCAGGAGTGAAATTAGGAAGGCCAAATCACACTTGGAGTTGCAGCTAGCCGGAGATGTTAGGAGTAACAAGAAGGGTTTCTTCAGGTATGTGAGCAACAAGAAGAAAGTCAAGGAAAGTGTGGGCCCCTTGCTGAATGAGGGAGGGAACCTAGTGACAGAGGATGTGGAGAAAGCTAGTGTACTCAATGCTTTTTTGGCCTTTGTCTTCACAGACAAGGTCAGCTCCCAGATGGCTGCACTCCATAGCACGGTATGGGGAGGAGGTAACCAGTCCTCTGTGGAGAAAGAAGTAGTTCAGGACTATTTAGAAAAGCTGGACGAGCACAAATCCATGGGGCCGGATGTACTGCATCCAAGGGTGCTAAAGGAGTTGGCCGATGTGATTGCAGAGCCATTGGCCATTATCTTTGAAAGATCATGGCAATCGGGGGAGGTCCCAGATGACTGGAAAAAAGCTAATGTAATGCCCATCTTTAAAAAAGGGAAGAAGGAAGATCCGGGGAACTACAGGCCAGTCAGTCTCACCTCAGTCCCTGGAAAAATCATGGAACAGGTCCTCAAGGAATTAATTCTGAACCACTTAAAGGAGAGGAAAGTGATCAGGAACAGTCAGCATGGATTCAGCAAGGGCAGGTCATGCCTGACTAACCTAATTGCTCTCTATGATGAGATAACTGGCTCTGCGGATATGGGGAAAGCGGTGGATGTGATATATCTTGACTTTAGCAAAGCTTTTGATACAGTCTCCCACAGTGTTCTTGCCAGCAAGTTAAAGAAGTATGGGCTGGATGAATGGACGGTAAGGTGGATAGAAAACTGGCTAGATGGTCACGCTCAACAGGTAGTGATCAATGGTTCCATGTCTAGTTGGCAACTGTTATCAAGTGGAGTGCCCCAAGGGTCGGTGCTGGGGCCGGTTTTGTTCAATATCTTCATTAACTATCTGGAGGATGGTGTGGACTGCACCCTTAGCAAGTTTGCAGATGACACTAAACTGGGAGGAGTGGTTGATACGCTGGAGGGTAGGGATAGGATACAGAGGGACCTAGACAAATTAGAGGATTGGGCCAAAAGAAATCTGATGAGGTTCAACAAGGACAAGTGCAGAGTCCTGCACTTAGGACGGAAGAATCCCATGCACTGCTACAGACTAGGGACCGAATGGCTAGGCAGCAGTTCTGCGGAAAAGGACCTAGGGGTTACAGTGGACGAAAAGCTGAACATGAGTCAACAGTGTGCCCTTGTTGCCAAGAAGGTTAACGGCATTTTGGGTCGTATAAGTAGGGGCATTTCCAGCAGATCGAGGGATGTGATCATTCCCCTCTATTCGGCACTGGTGAGGCCTCATTTGGAGTACTGTGTCCAGTTTTTGGGCCCCACACTACAAGAAGGATGTGGATAAATTGGAAAGAGTCCAGCGGAGGGCAACAAAAATGATTAGGGGGCTGGAGCACATGACGTATGAGGAGAGGCTGAAGGAACTGGGATTGTTTAGCCTGCAGAAGAGAAGAATGAGGGGGGATTTGATAGCTGCTTTCAACTACCTAAAAGGGGGTTCCAAAGAGGATGGATCTAGACTGTTCTCAGTGGTAGAAGATGACAGAACAAGGAGTCTCAAGTTGCAGAGGGGGAGGTTTAGGTTGGATATTAGGAAAAACTTTTTCGCTAGTAGGGTGGTGAAGCACTGGAATGGGTTACCTAGGGAGGTGGTGGAATCTCCTTCCTTAGAGGTTTTTAAGGTCAGGCTTGACAAAGCCCTGGCTGGGATGATCTAATTGGGGTTGGTCCTGCTTTGAGCAGGGGGTTGGACTAGATGACCTCCTGAGGTCCCTTCCAACCCTGAGATTCTATGATTCTATGAACTGCTCCCTGTTCCCCTCTTTCCTGGAGAAGAAAGACAGCACACAAAGGAAAAGCTTTTTCCCCCTCCAATTTTAAAATGTTCTACCCTTCCCATTGGCTCTTTTGGTCAGGTGACCACTCTCTTCCTTTTACCTTGACTTTAACCCTTTACAGGTAAAGCAAGTAGAGAACAGCTACCAAGAGGGACTTTGTAGCTAACTGGCTGGCTGGGTGTCCATAAAAGGGAGCTCCCTCTCCCCCTGGTTCATTTATCACATCTCCTCTGATATGCTTGGCTCTTGCAGGAATTAGGCCCTGTCTATACTAGCAAGTTCCTGCACAGCTTTCTGCGCTGTAACTCCTGAGGTGTACACACTGCCAAGACACTTAATGCCAAGACACTTAATGCACAGAAACTACACAGTTGTAGCGCTTTAAAAATACCATCCTGACAAGAGGCGTACAGCTTTCTGCACTGGGGCTACAGTGCTGCAGTGCCAGTGTAGACACCACAGTCGATTACAGCGCTGTGATTGGCCCCCGGGAGGTGTCCTGCAATGCCTGTTCTTGCCTCTCTGGTCTTCAGTTTGAACTCTACTGCCCTGCCCTCAAGTGACCAACCGTCATCCCCACCCCGTACAGGCCTTTGGAATTTTGAAAGTCCCCTTCCTATTTGCTCGGTGATGCGTGCAGTGGTCTCAGCGCATCTTTCCAGGTGGCCATGCCTGCTCCACACACCAGGTGATCCCCCGCTTGGAGCAATGCTGAGCTGCTGGACCTCATCAACATTTGGGGAGAGGAGGCTGTGCAGTCCCAGCTGTGCTCCAGCCGTAGGAATTATGATACCTATAGACAGATTTCACGATGCATGACAGAAAGGGGCCATGACCAGGACACATTGCAGTGCAGGGTCAAAGTGAAGGAGCTGCAGAACACCTACCACAAGGCGTGGGAGGCAAACTGCCACTCTGGTGCTGCATCTACGCACTGCCAGTTCTACAGAGAGCTGGACACGATACTCGGCAACAACCCCACCTCCACTGCGAAGACCACTGTGGATACTTCGGTGTCTCACATGCCAGTCGAGAGTGGACCAAGCCAAGAAGCAGAAATCTTGGATGAGGATGTGGAGCGGGAGGAGGCCCAGAGGCAGAGGATGCTTCAGAGGCCAGAGATGCATGCAGCCAGGAGCTCTTTTCTACCCTGGAGGAGGCTAGCCAGTCACAGCAGTCGGATCTTGGTGAAGTGCAAACAGGAGGGGAGTCCCCTGGTAAGTGGATCTGATTCTGGGAATTGCTGAAGCAAGTTCTTGGGGGCAGGAGGGTTGCAGAAAGCAGGCTTGTCTCCCACCGCATGGCTAGTCTGAGCAGCAGGACAGGCTGTTGATTGACTCCCTCACTTCATGGGAATCTCCCTCAGAGATCTCCAGGAAACTCTCATGGAGATACTGGGCAATCCGCTGCTGCAGGTTCTTCAGCAGAGCTGCTTTGTTTCTTTCCCCATTATCGGTAATTTTCCCGACCCATCATGCGGGTGGGGGGGGGGACCATTGTTGCACACAGGCAAGCCTCACAGGGACCAGGGCAGAAGCCACAGGCTTGGAGAAGACCCTCCCTTGATTCCCTGCTCACCATCAGCAGCAAGATATCTTCCATAATGATCACATCCTGTGGAAAGTGTGGGGACAGGAATGATTATCAGGCCCCCCTACAGTGCTGCCTCTCCCCAGGAGAACCATGTGTCCAATGTACAGCAGGGTCTGGGAAGAATGATTTACCCTGCCCCTGCAGCTACTCACCATGTTGGGGGTCTTGTGCCTCATGTGCTTGTCTGGGGTCAGCCAGTTAGTGACAGGTGTGTGAGAACTGGCTGTGTTTTAACTCACTGAATTAGTGTTGTCTGTGTTGCAAACAATACTGCTGCTGTAAAATGTTGTGTTTAAACTTCAGAGATGACCTTGGGAGCCCAACCTCCCTCTTTGTTATTGGTGGCTGAAAGGTTGTGCAGAATTAGAAAGCAGCCAAGAAGAACTAAGGAGGACTTTCTGCGTGATGTTATGATGCACTCTGCAAC
Source organism: Macrochelys suwanniensis (assembly GCA_033296515.1). Classification (NCBI taxonomy): domain Eukaryota; kingdom Metazoa; phylum Chordata; order Testudines; family Chelydridae; genus Macrochelys; species Macrochelys suwanniensis. The sequence goes on along the minus strand of CM065775.1, from coordinate 210,836,013 downwards.
CGAGAAACAGGAATTGAAGTGGCTGGACAGCGAGAAGAGGGACGGAAAGGAGAACGCGGCACACCAGAAAGAAGCCACGGAGTGGCTCTTAAAGGTTATGGAGTACCAAACAGACACTCCAGGAGATACTAGCTCTTCAAACCGAGCAGCTCCGCACCTGCCCTCCCCTGCAGCCACTGCCACAAAACTCTTTCCCAGGCACCCCCCAGACACTGCCAATGCACTTTTATCAACCTCCTGGCTCCAGTCTATAACCACGGCATTCCCCTCCTCCCTCCTTACAGTCCAGCACTGTGGACTGCCAATACCCACTGCACTCAACACCTATCTCCCTGCAGTTTGGCCCTGCTGAAGTACAGTACCCGCTGCATTGTACTCCAAAGGATAAGGTTGGATATTATCCCTGGACATACACAAATCTTGAGCTGTCCTGGGACCCCTCCTCCTCCTGGGACCTTCCCTTCTTCCATCCCCGCTGATATTTTTGTGTTTGACTCTCTGTGATGAACTAGGACTGTTGTTAAGGTTTCCCTGAGTACTGTGTGGGTGCCTCAGTTTCCCCTATGCAGTGCTTGAGTATCTAGGTGGTGGGACAACGGTGCATGATTGTTACAAAGCCCTAGAAGGCAGGGGTGGGCAGAGGCCTGGACACAGAGAATGGCCCTGTCTCCTGGCAACAGATGGCCCGGCCCCTCCCCTGCAAAGGTGAGAGATGAAGGTGTTGGAACAAAGGGATCAGGTGACCTCCTGGCCCGGGAAGGAGACAAAGGGGGAGGAGGGGCTGGAGAGTTTCAGTTTGGGACTGGCTGGAGAGGAGGGGAGAGAGGCAGACAGGGTCTGGCCTCCCTGCCTCCGTTTGGAGCTGTGGGGTGAAATGCAGGGAGCCCCAGGCTGGGGTCTAAGCTCCCTGCTCCCCGGAAGGACCCGACTGAGGGGTCCTGGATGTACTGACAAGCTCTGTTTGGACTGTGTTCCTGGCATCTCTAATAAACCTTCTGTTCTACTGGCTGGCTGAGACTCCCAGTGAATCCGGGGAAGAGGGGTGCAGGGCCGGACTCCCCCACACTCCGTGACACTCTCTCCTCTGGTTACTGTCTTTTAATAAAATAATTGTGTTGGTTTGAAAGAAATCTTTATTCTATTAATTGAAAGCAAAAATAGCACTGCAAAGCAACATACAATTATGTTAAACCATATATCACATCATGTGCGCCAATCACCTCCCAACATTACAAGCACTGCACTCCTGAGCATATATCAACAAATATTAGTGGCTTTCAGCTTCAAATTTCTATACCCCCTAATAGCCCTGGTCTCTGGCTGTTCGAACTCAGCCCCCAGAGGCTGAGCCTCTGCGGTCCAGCCCTGAGTGAAGCTTTCACCCTTCCCATCACAAATATTATGGAGTGTACAGCACGTGGCTATAAGCCTAGAAATATTGTCATTGGCCAGATCCAGCTTCCCATAGAGGCAGCACTAGCGGGCTTTTAAATGGCCAGAAGCACACTCAACAGTCATTCTGTACTTGCTCAGCCTGTTGTTGAACCGCTTGCTGCTGTCAAGTTGCCCCATGTATGGCTTCATAAGCCACGGCATTAAGGGGTAGGTTAGGTCTCCCAGGATCACAATGGGCATTTCGACTTCCCCTCTGGTGATCTTCTGGTCCGGGAAGAATGTCCCTACTTGCAGCTTCCTGAACAGGCCAGTGTTACAAAAGATGTATGTGTCATGCACCTTTCTGGACTAGCCTGCGTTAATGTCTGTGAAATGCCCACAGTGATCCACAAGCCCCTGGAGAACCATTGAGAAATACCCCTTGTGATTAATGTACTCGGTGGCTAGGTGGTCTGGTGCCAGAATTGGAACATGCGTGCCATCTATCGCCCCTCTGCAGTTACGGAAGCCCATTTGTGCAAATGTCACACGTGTTACCCAGAGTCATGGTCTTTCAGAGCAGGATGTGAGTAATAGCCCTTCACACTTTCATCAACACGAGTCCAACAGTAGACGTTCCCACTCCGAACTGGTTAGCAACCGATAGCAGTCTGGAGAAGCCAGCTTCCACAGTGCAATCGCCATGCGCTTCTCCAACGGCAGGGCAGCTCTCATTATCGTGTCCTTGCGCCGCAGGGCTGGGGTGAGCTCATCACACAGTCCCATGAATGTGGCTTTCCTCATCCGAAAGTTCTGCAGCCACTGCTCATCACCCCAGACATGCATGATGATGTGATCCCACAACTCAGTGCTTTTGTTTCCCGAGTCCAAAAGTGGCATTCCACTGTGGTCAGCAACTCCGTGAATGCCACAAGCAACCTTGTGTCAAAGCTACTACGTGTGGCAAGATCAATGTTCCACTCCTCTTTCCTTTGTAGTTTAAAGAATAACTCCACTGCCACTCATGATGTATTGGTCAGAGTGAGCAGCTTATTGGTCAACAGTGTGGGATCCATGCCTGCAGCACGAAGAGACAGGGCATGCAGTACACAAACTGTTGAAAGATGGTGCCAAATATGGATGGAAGCATGGGCATGGCTGGGATCATAGAATCTCAGGGTTGGAAGGGACCTCAGGAGGTCATCTAGTCCAACCCCCTGCTCAAAGCAGGACCAACCCCAACTGTGTCATCCCAGCCAGGGCTTTGTCAAGCCTGACCTTAAAAACCTCTAAGGAAGGAGATTCCACCACCTCCCTAGGTAACCCATTCCAGTGCTTCACCACCCTACTAGTGAAAAAGTTTTTCCTAATATCCAACCTAAACCTCCCTCACTGCAACTTGAGACCATTACACCTTGTTCTGTCATCTTCTACCACTGAGAACAGTCTAGATCCATCCTCTTTGGAACCCCCTTTTAGGTAGTTGAAAGCAGCTATCAAATCCCCCCTCATTCTTCTCTTCTGCAGGCTAAACAATCCCAGTTCCCTCAGCCTCTCCTCATAAGTCATGTGCTCCAGCACCCTAATCATTTTTGTTGCCCTCCGTTGGACTCTTTCCAATTTATCCACATCCTTCTTGTAGCGTGGGGCCCAAAACTGGACACAGTACTCCAAATGAGGCCTCACCAGTGCCGAATAGAGGGGAATAATCACGTCCCTCGATCTGCTGGAAATGCCCCTAGCCTTCTTGGCAACAAGGGCACACTGTTGACTCATATTCAGCTTTTCGTCCACTGTAATCCCTAGGTCCTTTTCCGCAGAACTGCTGCCCAGCCATTCGGTCCCTAGTCTGTAGCAGTGCATGGGATTCTTCCGTCCTAAGTGCAGGACTCTGCACTTGTCCTTGTTGAACCTCATCAGATTTCTTTTGGCCCAATCCTCTAATTTGTCTAGGTCCCTCTGTATCCTGTTCCTACCCTCCAGCGTATCAACCACTCCTCCCAGTTTAGTGTCATCTGCAAACTTGCTAAGGGTTCAGTCCACACCATCCTCCAGGTCGTTGATGAAGATATTGAACAAAACCGGCCCCAGCACCGACCCTTGGGGCACTCCACTTGATACCGGCTGCCAACTGGAGCCATTGATCACTACCCATTGAGCACGACCATCCAGCCAGTTTTCTATCCACCTTACCATCCATTCATCCAGCCCATACTTCCTTAACTTGCTGGCAAGAACACTGTGGGAGACTGTATCAAAAGCTTTGCTAAAGTCAAGAAATAGCACATCCACTGCTTTCCCCTCATCCACAGAGCCAGTTATCTCATCATAGAAGGCAATTAGGTTAGTCAGGCATGACTTGCCCTTGGTGAATCCATGCTGACTGTTCCTGATCACTTTCCCCTCCTTTAAGTGGTTCAGAATTGATTCCTTGAGGAACTGTTCCATGATTTTTCCAGGGACTGAGGTGAGACTGACTGGCCTGTAGTTCCCCGGATCTTCCTTCTTCCCTTTTTTAAAGATGGGCACTACATTAGCTTTTTTCCAGTCATCCGGGACCTCCCCCGATTGCCATGATCTTTCAAAGATAATGGCCAATGGCTCTGCAATCACATCGGCCAACTCCTTTAGCACCCTCGGATGCAGTGCATCCGGCCCCATGGACTTGTGTTCGTCCAGCTTTTCTAAATAGTCCCGAACTACTTCTTTCTCCACAGAGGGCTGGTCACCTCCTCCCCATACCGTGCTGCGGAATGCAGCCGCCTGGGAGCTGACCTTGTCTGTGAAGACAGAGGCAAAAAAAGCATTGAGTACACTAGCTTTCTCCACATCCTCTGTCACTAGGTTCCCTCCCTCATTCAGCAAGGGGCCCACACTTTCCTTGACTTTCTTCTTGACTTTCCTTGACTTTATGCTGTGAGAAGCTGAAGGCCAGATATGAAAATCATCAGATCATATCTAGAACTACTTATTTAACAACCCAGATATGCAAGTAGATCAGGAATGTTTAGAAAGATGCAACTAGGTTTATTTGTTTATTTCTTACTGGCTTGTGGACTCCTCTGTGCTAACCCCAAATGCTTTTTTTTTTTTGCTTATCAGAGGGGTAGCCATGTTAGTCTGGATTTGTAGAAGCGACAAAGGGTCTTGTGGCACCTTATAGACTAACAGAGGTATTGGAGCATAAGCTTTCGTGGCTTGCATCTGAAGAAGTGGGTATTCACCCACGAAAGCTTATGCTCCAATACCTCTGTTAGTCTATAAGGTGCCACAAGACCCTTTGTCGCTTTTTTTTGCTTGTAACCTTTAAGTTGGACCTCAGGAAGGTTATTCTTGTTTAATTTTTGTAAGTGGGTTTTTTAAATCTATCAAAAGCCTAAGTTCCAAATGTATTTTTTGTTTTTAATAAAATTTACCTTTTTTAATAACAGGGTTGGATTTTTGGGGTCTGTAAGCGGGTCGGACTCACCCAGCGGCACCTCCTGCTGGTCTCCTCTGGAAATTAGCTCATTCCAGCTCTGGAGCACCCTCTGCAGGCCAGTGATCCGCCTGACCGCTTTGGCCCCGTGTCCCTCCCAAAGCCAGTGCCCCTTTCTCTGGGGTGCTGCCCCCTGACAGGACACCCACAGCCTTAATCTCAGGGTCTCCCGCTCCCAGGGGAACCCCCACCCACTATCCCCACATCACCTCAATATTAGGCTACTGCCAGTCACCATCAAGCCACTCATCACAGGCAAAGGGGGTTTGGACCTGCTGCCTCTGCCTACCCATGGGCTGTCCCTGCAACCCTTGTATCCAGTTGGCCTAAGCCTAGGCCACAGCCTGGGGGTTTTCTCAGGCCCGAGCGCCCCAGCTCCTCTGGCTTTTCCCCAGCCCTGCTCCCTCTACAGGCAGAGGGAGACTTTCTGCTCCAGGCCCACTTCCCTCTTTATAAGGGCCAGCTGGGCCCTGATTAAACTGGCCACAGCTGTGGCTGCTTTACCAAACAGCCTGCTTCCCCAGCCTCAGCCCTCTCCCAGGCTGCTTTAACCCCTTTAGGGGAGGTACCTGCTACACTGTCCTAAGAGGTTTGTGCACGTTGTTTAATTAGCTGGGGGCAACAGCTGATTTCCTCTGTTGTCTTTCTCAGCTCTTCCCCTGCGGTGGAGGGGTGTGTGACAGGGCTTGAGGGTACCACAGAAAGGAATTCCCAAGTGCACCTTCCTGGGTTTCAAGGAGTTTTGCATTTGGGTGGTGGCACATCTACCCATCCAAGGTCAGAGAGAATCTGTAATCTTGGGAGTTTAATACAAGCTTGGAGTGGCCAGTATTAATTTTTATAATCCTTGCGGCCCCTCACCACCTGCACTCAAAATGACAATGTGGGGAATCAGCCTTGACAGGAGAGCTGATCATATAGTTTTCTAATGAAAATATATTCAACATTATTGTTTTGAAGACAGCAAATTTCAAATGTTTCCTTTTTGTGGGGAAAAAAATAGAAAAATGATGGCTTTTTTAATATTTATTTTCAAATATTTGATTTTTTAAAAAAATTTTCCACTAATTTTTATTTTTTGAAATTAATAGGCAGCAGGTTTAAAACCAAAGGAAGTATTTCTTCACCCAATTCAAAGTCAACCCGTGGAACATGTTGCTGGGGGTGTTGTGAAGGCCAAAACTATAATGGGGTTCAAAAAAGAATTAGATAAGTTCATGGAGGATAGATCCATCAATGGCTATTAGCCAGGATGGGCAGGGGTGGTATCCCTAGCCTCTGTTTGCCAGAAGTTGGGAATGGGCAACAGGGAATGGATCACTTGATTACCTGTTCTGTTCATTCCTTCTGGGGCACCTGGCATTGGCCACTGTTGGAAGACAAGATACTGGGCTAGATGGACTTTTGGTCTAACCCAGCATGGCTGTTCTTATGTTCTGTTCATTCCCACTGAAGCATCTGGCATTGTCAGAAGACAGGATACTGAGCTAGATGAACCAGTGGTCTGGACCGGTATGTTTGTTCTTAAGTATAAGTTTATTTAACAAAGAACAGAGATTCAAGCGATAGGAAGTAGAAATATTGGAAACAAAGAGTTACATATTAAATATCATAATATGCATTCTAGAGCCTAAATTTAACTTGTCACATCATATAGAGCAAAAGTTCACGCAAAACCCTTCCAGTGTGTTACAAACAAGCTTGGCTGTGATTGTCCATTCATGAGAAGTTCATTGCCCTCTTGCCTCCTCACTGGAAAGATGTAGAGTTTGTTTCTTTCCCTATAGTTATAGTCTAAAAATCCATTGTCTTCCCTGGAGACTGTGCAATCACTTGAGTAGCATTTTGCTCATACTGCTCATAGGTGTTGATTGTGAAGTATACAGTAATCAATTTACATGTAGACAGACTGATAGGTAAACATCTTCTGGCTGAAAGAAAAGTTATCCATTTCTGGTGGGTGGACCCAACTCACAGACCTTATAACATAATTTTCAGTGTATATACACACAACTCCTTACATATGAACCACACATACCAGATGGCATACACACAAGAGTTCTGAAAGAACTCAAATGTGATATTGCGGAACTATTAACTATGGTTTGTAACCTGTCCTTTAATCAGCTTCTGTACCTGGACTGGAAGATAGCTAATGTAACGCCAATATTTAAAAAGGGCTCTAGAGGTGATCCCAGCAATTACAGACCGGTAAGTCTAACGTCAGTACCAGGCAAATTAGTTGAAACGATAGAAAAGAATAAAATTGTCAGACACATAGAAGAACATAAATTGTTGGGCAAAAGTCAACATGGTTTCTGTAAAGGGAAATCATGTCTTACTAATCTATTAGAGTTATTTGAAGGGGTCAGCAAACATGTGGACAAGGGGGATCCAGTGGACATAGTGCACTTAGATTTCCAAAAAGCCTTTGACAAGGTCCCTCATCAAAAGCTCTTACGTAAATTAAGTTGTCATAGGATAAGAGGGAAGATCCTTTCATGGATTGAGAACTGGTTAAAAGACAGTTTGACAAATCATGGAAATCGGGGGAGGTCCCGGATGACTGGAAAAAAGCTAATGTAGTGCCCATCTTTAAAAAAGGGAAGAAGGAAGATCCGGGGAACTACAGGCCAGTCAGTCTCACCTCAGTCCCTGGAAAAATCATGGAACAGTTCCTCAAGGAATCAATTCTGAACCACTTAAAGGAGGGGAAAGTGATCAGGAACAGTCAGCATGGATTCACCAAGGGCAAGTCATGCCTGACTAACCTAATTGCCTTCTATGATGAGATAACTGGCTCTGTGGATGAGGGGAAAGCAGTGGATGTGCTATTTCTTGACTTGAGCAAAGCTTTTGATACAGTCTCCCACAGTGTTCTTGCCAGCAAGTTAAGGAAGTATGGGCTGGATGAATGGACGGTAAGGTGGATAGAAAACTGGCTGGATGGTCGTGCTCAACGGGTAGTGATCAATGGCTCCATGTCTAGTTGGCAGCCGGTATCAAGTGGAGTGCCCCAAGGGTCGGTGCTGGGGCCAGTTTTGTTCAATATCTTCATCAACGATCTGGAGGATGGTGTGGACTGAACCCTTAGCAAGTTTGCAGATGACACTAAACTGGGAGGAGTGGTTGATACGCTGGAGGGTAGGGACAGGATACAGAGGGACCTAGACAAATTAGAGGATTGGGCCAAAAGAAATCTGATGAGGTTCAACAAGGACAAGTGCAGAGTCCTGCACTTAGGACGGAAGAATCCCATGCACTGCTACAGACTAGGGACCGAATGGCTGCGCAGCAGTTCTGCAGAAAAGGACCTAGGGGTTATGGTGGACGAAAAGCTGAATATGAGTCAACAGTGTGCCCTTGTTGCCAAGAAGGCTAACGACATTTTGGGCTGTATAAGTAGGGGCATTTCCAGCAGATCGAGGGACGTGATTATTCCCCTCTATTCGGCACTGGTGAGGCCTCATTTGGAGTACTGTGTCCAGTTTTGGGCCCCACGCTACAAGAAGGATGTGGATAAATTGGAAAGAGTCCAACGGAGGGCAACAAAAATGATTAGGGTGCTGGAGCACATGACTTATGAGGAGAGGCTGAGGGAACTGGGATTGTTTAGCCTGCAGAAGAGAAGAATGAGGGGGGATTTGATAGCTGCTTTCAACTACCTGAAAGGGGGTTCCAAAGAGGATGGATCTAGACTGTTCTCAGTGGTAGAAGATGACAGAACAAGGAGTAATGGTCTCAAGTTGCAGAGGGGGAGGTTTAGGTTGGATATTAGGAAAACTTTTTCACTAGTAGGGTGGTGAAGCACTGGAATGGGTTACCTAGGGAGGTGGTGGAATCTCCTTCCTTAGAGGTTTTTAAGGTCAGGCTTGACAAAGCCCTGGCTGGGATGATTTAGCTGGGGTTGGTCCTGCTTTGAGCAGGGGGTTGGACTAGATGACCTCCTGAGTTCCCTTCCAAACCTGAGATTTTATGATTTTTGTCAGTTTCACCAGTGCTAAGAGAAAAACAAAAATGTCAATTTCTCTCAGCTGCTGCTGGGGCTCCCACGGTCTGTGGCTCTTGGGCAGCCTTGCCATGCAGACTGCCTTTGACTGGGGACCCCGGGGCTTCCAGACTCCTGGGCCAGCTGGTGTCCCAAATAGCCAGTTGGCCTGGGAGTCTTGAAGCTCTGGGTTCCCCGGTCTGGGGGAGTCTGCAGCGCAGGGCTGCCTCAGAGCCACAGACCCTGGGAATCGGGATCCCATCCCAGGATTTCTAAATTCCCTGCTGTGGAGCTGGGAGCTGAGCCCTAGTTAAAGCTGGGCCTGTCCTCTCCATGGCATGGTTGCCCTGGAGCTGCAGACTACATGGTGCAGCTATCCCAGAGCAGCTGACCTGAGAAGACTGGGGTACCTGGCCTCAAGGCAGGCTGCATGGCAGGGCTGGCTGGAGCCCCCCAAGCGAGCTGGCATTTAATCGTGCAGGTTTCTGCCACAACCCTGTCTGTGGTCTGGAGAAAGTTCATTGCAACCTAGTCACTTTCATGGGAAATGTCAAGTTCAACAAAGCAGCATTTTCCAATGAAGCTCAATTTTGTTGGAGCATTTCTGACCAGGGACATGATTTTACCTCTGTATACAACATGGTGAGACCGATACTGCATCCAGCTGCCACTCTCTGCAAAGCCACACAGAGCGACCACCTCGCCACTTAACTAGCTACCGGGGGCGGCTCTAACAATTTTGCCGTCCCAAGCAGTCGCCACCGAATTGCTGCTGGGGCGGGTGAGAATGGGGCAGCAGTCCGAGTCCTGCGGCATCAATTCGGCAGCGGGAAGAGCGTACCTGCCGCCGAATTGCTGCCGCGGGACTCGAACTGCCGCCCCATTCTCGATGCCGCCCCAAGCACCAGCTTAGAAAGCTGGTGCCTGGAGCCGGCCCTGCTATCTACAGCCTCCCTCCTTATTCCCAATGCAGAGTCACAAGCCCCAGTACTCACAGCCCCATGCAGTTCTGGGCAGCAGTGATACAGATACTGGGTCTAGCTCCAGCCTGTCCTTCTCGGGCAATGCCTCCCTCGCACAGATGCTCCTCCTGGCTTCTGTTCTGGAGTGTCCCCGATCAGCCGCCCTGTCCTTCTCAGCCTTCAGGCAGGTTCTCCCTGCTTCTCCCCTGAGGGCCTGCAGGCTGCAGCCCTTCTCTCTCTCCAGCTCGAGACCCACCCCCTGGAGTTTCCCTCCTTTTTCTCACTGCTCCCCCTCCCCAGTTTAGGAAAAAGATTTAAAGGGGTCATGCTCTCTAAACCCCAAAGGGGTTACATTAGCATTATACAGCACTTAGTATGTTCAGAGCACAGCACCTACTCAGGGCCACCCAGAGGATTGAGGGGGCCTGGGGCAAAGCAATTTCAAGGGCCCTTTAATTAATTAAGCAACTTCAGTTTACAGCAGCTCATGCTCAGCACTTCTGCAAACCAGACCCCCACGGTTACAAGGGAGCCACCCATAAAATGAGGAACACACATTTAATGACCACCTGTGACACGTTTGGTTTCAGTGACTTGCCAAGCATCACATAGGAAGTCTGTGGCAGAGGCAGGGATAGAATCCAGTCCCCCAGGGCAGCATTCAACGGCATTAACATGAGGCCCTCCTTTCTCTTCCTGCAATCCCCTGCCTCATACACTGCACACTACACAGTTTCTGCAACCAATGAGGCAGGGGTACTCCACAGAACAGCCCCCTTCATGCCACAATCCTGATTCAGAGCACTGTCTAGCATAGGCCTAATTTGACTGCAATATTTGTGGGGAAGGGGGATAGAGCACACGTGCGTGCACACACACACACACACACACACACACTCACGTGCATGCTGACGCCACTTCCCTTGGCTCACTGACTCTCTCCCTACACCTGGGGTTGTCCCTGGGCTGCTGGTGTGGTGGGACAGGATGGCTTAATGGGTGAGCCCCTGCTGCAGCGACCTGAGCTTGGGAGCTGCGGCCATCCTGGCACCAGGTGTTGCAGAGATGTTGCTGCTCCGGTGCCTCCCGGGGCTGTTGCAGCCGCCTCCCTGCTGGGGCTGCTGCTGCTGCCGAGGGGACACTACATGCCGGGCTCCGCCTCCAATTCCTATATCTCCTTCTCTTCCCCCTCCCATCCCACTGCCACTGCTCACTTCCATCCCCCTTCTTCTCTCCACTGTCCCCTGCCCCCCTGCAGGCACTCACCCTTCTACAGGAAACAGGCAGGCACTAGGACCCAGAAAGCAGTGTTGCTGCAGAGGTAGCAACCCACAGCAGCTACCCTCAGCCTCAGGAGAAGTGGCTCCATCCCGTCCCCTCTGCTTCCCGCCCCGGCCCTGCTGCCGAGGAGAAGGGCTGAGTGAACTGTGCTGGGGAGAGGCACATTGTGGGAAGGACAGATGCAGGGCATCTCCGCACTTGCAGAAATTGGGGGGGGGACAGTGGCACATGACGCCGCATGCCCTCCCATGCCTTGCCTCTGCCAGTGCCCCCCTGCACCCTCCCAAACTATGCCCATGCTGTCTATCCTGTGCACTGAATGAGGCAGGGGTTTCATGGAGAAAATAGCTTGTTATCATGTAATTAAAGACGGTGTCTTAACACATACCTACAAGTGGGCCAAATAAAGTTGCAAAGACAACTTTAATTCTGCCATTTCTTTGTTTTGTACTGCTCAACTTTGCAAACTTAATGTTCCTTACAAGTAAAGCTTTGTGCATAATTCCCTAGGTTTTTAAAAAAGCAAACTGAAAAAACAGAAGTTCCAAGATGTGGAATCATGTTGCCACCCTCAGGTTGTCCCCGTCTCGGTTTTACCCGGACAGTCTGGTTTTTGGCTTCTGTGTCCGGGTGCCGTTCAGGGCTGCCAGGTGCCTGGTTTTCTACTGGAAAGTCCGGTCGAAAGGGGACCTAAATGGCACCTGAACCAAAATTCTGGTTTCCACGAGGTGGGGGGGAGGCACCAGGTCATTAATCTGCGCTAACCGCTGCTCAGGAGGGGCCGCTTCGTACCTGCAGGCAGGCTCCTTGAAACGATCCAGCGAGTGACGAGGGGAGGGGAGGAGTGAGCGACGGGGGCAGAGCCTTGAAGGGAAGAGGCAGAGAAGAGGCAGGGTCTGGGGAAGAGGCAGAGAAGGGGCGCGACCTCGAGGAAAGAGGTGGAGAAGGGCGTGGCCTTGGGAAGAAGAGGCAGGCCAGGGAGTAGAGCCTCGAGGATCTGATTTCACTGCTCTACAGCCAAAACGCTTCTAAAATAAATGTAGTCAAACTTTACTAATTCTGGGTCATTGAGAATGAAAATGATGCTTAAAATTCTTGATTGGCTCTAGTTTTCAAGACATGCTATTGGGTCAGTATAAATGACCCTTGACTTAGGAATGGTGGAGGATAAGTGAGTTATAAAGGGAAGGGATCTCAATTTAAACCAGAAATGACTAAAATACATCTTTGACTGGATCTATGAATAAATGTGACTGAGAGAACCAGGCAGAGGAAAAGACGGGCCAGTGAAGGAGAAATAGAGCTCAAGAACAGGTTTGCAGAGTTGGAGAATGAAGAAGGGGTACAGCAGGTGGTCACTGAAGGTGGAAGGGCAAGGAAGAAGAGAAGAGCGGTTAGTCCCATAGAAGAAGGGGAAGAGTCGATGGGGACAACATCAAACATGAGCCCCAGGAGGATACAGGATGGGTTGAAGAGGATTACAAGGGAAAATAGGAATGGAAAGGACTTTCAGCCAGAGGGAACAGGGGATAGACTGGAGAATCGCACTGTCACCAGGAAAAGGCAGGTCTACGTGATTGGGGACTCCTTACTGAGAAGAATAGACAGGCCTGTAACCAGAGCTGATGCAGAGAACAGAAGGGTGTGCTGTCTACCAGGTGCTAAGATACGGGATGTGGACCTGAGGTTGAAGAGGATCCTAAAGGGAGCAGGAAAGAATCCATTGATCATCCTTCACGTAGGAACAAATGACACGGCTAGATTCTCACTGGAACGAATAAAGGGGGACTATGCCAGGCTGGGGAAGATGCTTAAGGAAATCGAGGCTCAGGTAATCTTCAGTGGGATAAAGCCTGTTCCTAGAGAAGGGCAACAAAGGTGTGACAGGATTATGATGATCAACAGATGGCTCAGGGATTGGTGCTACAAGGAGGGCTTTGGTATGTCTGGCCACTGGGAGGCATTCATGGACAGAGGACTGTTCTCTCGGGATGGGCTTCACCTGAGTAGGGAAGGAAATAGACTTCTAGGATGGAGGCTGGCACAACTGATCAAGAGAGCTTTAAACTAGGAATTTGGGGGAGATGGTTGGGAGATGTCCAGGTAATCTTCACGCTGGATTTTAACTTTGAGAGGGAAGACAACCAAGTAAGAGAGGATATAGCCGGGGGTAGGAGAATGGACATAAGGAGGAAGGGCAGAGTGGATACTAGTCAAATAGGTCATACTGGCAGTACAATGTCCATACCAAATTGGGTAAGGAATGTGAGTGAGGCCAAACAGCAAAAATTAAGATGTTTGTACACCAATGCGAGGAGCCTAGGTAACAAAATGGAGGAATTAGAGCTACTGGTCCAGGAAGTGAAACCAGATATCATAGGAATAACCGAAACATGGTGGAATAGTAGTCATGACTGGAGTACAGGTATTGAAGGGTATGTGCTGTTTAGGAAAGGTAGAAATAAAGGTAAAGGTGTGGGAGTAGCATTGTATATCAATGATGAGGTAGACTGTAAAGAAATAAAAAGTGATGGAATGGATAAGACAGAGTCTGTCTGGGCACAAATCACATTGGGGAAGAAAACTACTAGAGCCTCCCCTGGGATAGTGCTTGGGGTGTGCTATAGACCACCGGGATCTAATTTGGATATGGATAGAGACCTCTTTAATGTTTTAAAGGAAGTAAATACTAATGGGAACTGTGTGATCATGGGAGACTTCAACTTCCCAGCTATAGATTGGAGAACAAGTGCTAGTAATAATAATAGGGCTCAGATTTTCCTAGATGTGATAGCTGATGAATTCCTTCATCAGGTAGTTGCTGAACCAACAAGGGGGGATGCCATTTTAGATTTGGTTTTGGTGAGTAGTGAGGACCTCATAGAAGAAATGGTTGTAGGGGACAACCTTGGCTCGAGTGATCATGAGCTAATTCAGTTCAAACTAAATGGAAGGATAAACAAAAATAAATCTGAGACTAGGGTTTTTGATTTCAAAAGGGCTAACTTTAATAAATTAAGGAAATTAGTTAGGGAAGTGGATTGGACTAAAGAATTTATGGACCTAAAGGCGGAGGCGGCCTGGGATTATTTCAAGTTAAAGTTGCAGAAGCTATCAGAAGCCTGTATCCCAAGAAAGGGGAAACAATTCATAGGCAGGGGTTTTAGACCAAGCTGGATGAGCAAGCATCTCAGAGAGGTGATTAAGAAAAAACAGAAAGCATACAAGGAGTGGAAGATGGGAGGGATCAGCAAAGAAACCTACCTTATTGAGGTCAGAGCATGTAGGGATAAAGTGAGACAGGCTAAAAGGCATGTAGAATTGGACCTTGCAAAGGGAATTAAAACCAATAGTAAAAGGTTTTATAGCCATCTAAATAGGAAGAAAACAAAGAAAGAAGAAGTGGGACCGCTAAACACTGAGGATGGAGTGGAGGTTAAGGATAATCTAGGCATGGCTCAATATCTAAACAAATACTTTGCCTCAGTCTTTAATGAGGCTAATGAGGAGTTTAGGAATAGTGGCAGCATGACAAATGGGAATAAGGATGTGGGGGTAGATATTACTATATCCGAGGTAGAAGCCAAACTTGAACAGCTTAATGAGAGTAAATCAGGCGGCCCAGATAATCTTCATCCAAGAATATTAAAGGAACTGGCACATGAAATTGCAAGCCCATTAGCAAAATTTTTTAATGAATCTCTAAACTCAGGGGTTGTACCGTTTGACTGGAGAATAGCTAATATAGTTCCTATTTTTAAGAAAGGGAAAAAAAGTGACCCGGGTAACTACAGGCCTGTTAGTTTGACATCTGTAGTGTGCAAGGTCTTGGAAAAAATTTTGAAGGAGAAAGTAGTTAAGGACCTTGAGGTCAATGGCAATTGGGACAAATTACAACATGGTTTTACAAAAGGTAGATCGTGCCAAACCAACTTGATCTCCTTCTTTGAGAAAGTAACAGATTTTTTAGATAAAGGAAACGCAGTGGATCTAATCTACCTCGATTTCAGTAAGGCATTAAATACAGTACCACATGAGGAATTATCGGTTAAATTGGAAAAGATGGGGATCAATATGAAAATTGAGAGGTGGATAAGGAACTGGTTAAAGGGGAGACTACAGAGGGTCATACTGAAAGGTGAACTGTCAGGTTGGAGGGAGGTTATTAGTGGAGTTCCTCAAGGTTCAGTTTTGGGACCAATTTTATTTAATCTTTTTATTACTGACCTCGGCACCAAAAGTGGGAGTGTGCTAATAAAGTTTGCAGATGACACAAAGTTGGGAGGTATTACCAATTCAGAAAAGGATCGGGATATCCTACAGGAAGATCTGGATGACCTTGTAAACTGGAGTAATAGTAATAGGATGAAATTTAATAGTGAGAAGTGTAAGGTTATGCATTTAGGGATTAATAACAAGAATTTTAGTTATAAGCTGGGGACGCATCAGTTGGAAGTAACGGAAGAGGAGAAGGACCTCAGAGTCCTGGTTGATCACAGGATGACTATGAGTCGCCAATGTGATGTGGCCGTGAAAAAAGCTAATGCGGTCTTGGGATGCATTAGGCGAGGTATTTCTAGTAGAGATAAGGAGGTGTTAGTACCGTTATACAAGGCATTGGTAAGACCTCATTTGGAATACTGTGTGCAGTTCTGGTTTCCCATGTTTAAGAAGGATGAATTCAAACTGGAACAGGTACAAAGAAGGGCCACTAGGATGATCCGAGGAATGGAAAACCTGTCATATGAAAGGAGACTCAAGAAGCTTGGTTTGTTTACCTTAACCAAAAGAAGGCTGAGGGGAGATATGATTGCTCTCTTTAAATATATCAGAGGGATAAATACCAGGGAGGGAGAGGAATTATTTCAGCTCAGTACCAATGTGGACACAAGAACAAATGGATATAAACTGGCCATCAGGAAGTTTAGACTTGAAATTAGACGAAGGTTTCTAACCATCAGAGGAGTGAAGTTCTGGAACAGCCTTCCAAGGGAAGCAGTGGGGGCAAAAGACCTAACTGGCTTCAAGATTAAGCTAGATACGTTTATGGAGGGGATGGTTTGATGGGATAACATGATCTTAGCCAAAGGTCAATTAATTGCCATCAGTGGTAAATAGGACCAATGGTCAATGATGGGATGTTAGAAGTTACTACAGAGAACTTTTTCCTGGGTATCTGGCTGGTGAGTCTTGCCCACATGCTCGGGGTTCAGCTGATCGCCATATTTGGGGTCGGGAAGGAATTTTCCTCCAGGGTAGATTGGCAGAGGCCCTGGAGGTTTTTTGCCTTCCTCTGCAGCATGGGGCACGGGTCACTTACCGGAGGATTCTCTGCATCTTGAAGTCTTTAAACCATGATTTGAGGACTTCAATAGCTGAGACATAGGTGAGAGGATTATTCCAGGAGTGGGTGGGTGAGATTCTGTGGCCTGCATTGTGCAGGAGGTCAGACTAGATGATCATAATGGTCCCTTCTGACCTTAAAGTCTATGAGTCTATGAGTCTAAATCTATGACTGGGTTTGGACAGTACTTGCTTTTTAGGCAAAACAATGAATGATGCAAGCTGAAGCTGGTATTGCGTCATACATGATATGAATTGCATCATGTTATTCCCAGAAGTCATGGATGATGCAATCATAAAGAAGCTTACATCATACCTCTGCTGAACAAATTGCCCTATATCAGCTCTAGAAATCATACAGTGCCATGCTCTCTGATTTGTCAGTGTTTGATTTTGCAAAGGGACACATTTCTGTTTAGCCAAAGTGAGCAGAGATGCCTTGTACTTGTGTGAACAGTGCAGATAACTTCTGCTATGTTTGTGGTGAAGTGACTTTTGCATCACAAAAGCGCAGTATAACCACTATGGTTAAGAAAGCCTATCACCTTTATTTTGGCTGCAAAATTGGAGCTCAGGACAAGAGGTGGGCCCCACACATATGCTGCAACACTTGTGCAACAAATCTTCGCCAGTGGTTGAACAGGAAAAGGAAATCTATGCCTTTTGCAGTGCCAATGATTTGGAGAGAGCCAACAGATCATACCAGCAATTGTTACTTCTGCATGGTGCCTCCAGTTGGGAAAGGTGTGTCAAAGAAGAAAAAGTGGACTGTGCATTATCCAAACATTCCATCAGCTATATGACCAGTATCCCACGGAGAAGGACGGCCGGTTCCTGATGCACAAGAATCATTCTCACTTGAGTCAGACGAGGAAGAGGAAGAGGATAAAACTTCTGGTCCTGAACCATCAATGTCACAGGACCCACATTTTCTCCCATCCTCCTCCTCTGAACCACATCTCATAACACAAGGTGAACTGAATGACCTTGTCAGGGATTTGGAACTACCCAAGAGTAAGCCAGAGCTTTTGGGCTCCAGACTACAGCAGTGGAATCTCCTGGCAGGTGATGTTAGGGTTTCCATGTTCCGTGACTGTCAAAAGGATCTTGTCCCATTCTTCTTCATGGAAGGTGATCTTGTAGCCTGCAACAACATCGATGGTGTGATGGCAGCCCTCAACATTGTTCACGATCCAGATGAGTGGAGACTGTTCATTGATTCATCGAAGACGAGTCTTAAAGCTGTTTTACTGCATAATGGCAATGTTTTGCCATCAATTCCTGTTGGTCATGCAGTCCATATGAAGGAAACCTATGACAACATGAAACAACTTTTGAGGTGCATAAACTATGACCAACATCAGTGGCAGCTCTGTGGCGATTTGAAGGTTGTTGCTCTCTTGCTTGGTCTGCAGACTGGATACACGAAGTACTGCTGTTTTCTCTGCAAATGGGATAGTCGTGCAAGAGATTCCCACTACATCAAGAAAGATTGGCCACTCCGACAGTCATTGGATCCTGTGAGGAAAAGTGTTCAGCATCCACCACTTGTTGAATCAAGGAAGATTTTGTTACCACCCTTACACATCAAGCTGGGTCTGATGAAGAACTTTGTCAAGGCCATTGACAAAACACAAGCAGCTTTCAAGTACCTCCGTGGAAAATTTCCAAGGTTAAGTGAAGCTAAGATAAAGGAAGGTGTCTTTGTTGGTCCTCAGATTCGGGAACTTCTTCGAGATGATGCATTTGACCATGCACTGCATGGCAAGGAAAAAAAGGCATGGAAAGCCTTCCAGTTAGTGGCAATACATTTTCTCGGAAACAACAAGGCAGACAACTACAGGTTGTTGGTGGAAAACCTCCTCAAGGCATACAAAAGCCTTGGTTGCAACATGTCACTAAAGATACATTTTTTGCACTCTCATCTAGATTTTTTTCCACCGAACTGCGGAGCAGTGAGCGACAAGCACGGCGAGCGATTTCACCAGGATATTGCAACAATGGAGAAACGCGATCAGGGCAAATGGAGCCCATCAATGCTTGCAGACTATTGCTGGACAGTGACAAGAGATGCTCCATTTAATGAATACAAGAGACAAGCCAAGAAGCACCGAGTAGACACTGAATAGGACTAAACTATGTACATAATAGTTTTTTGCCTTTTGTTTCATAATAAATTTTATTTATATAGCCCCTTTGCTGATTTTTAAAGTGTTACATAAACAGGACAGGTGAAATAGTATCATGTAAAGCAACCATAAACACATGAAAAGACCTAGGTTTACAATTTATGATTAAAACTCTACTATCTACACAATATACATAGACATAAAATGTAAAAACTTAAATATCTTAGAAACAGTAGCCAATCAGTTGTTTTAATTGTCATATTTGAATTCAGCACATCAAAATACATACTAAATAGCACATTTTATCTCTGAAGCAGACGACTTCTCAAAAATTGTAGACCAGTGTTACCAGCCATTGGAAGGTGGCAACCCTGTGACACCCACATGGGTCATCAGCAGAGTCGGAACCTTTAACTCCACTCCAAGGAATCTCCTTCCTTAGAGGTTTTTAAGGTCAGGCTTGACAAAGCCCTGGCTGGGATGATTGAGCTGGGGTTGGTCCTGCTTTGAGCAGGGGGTTGGACTAGATGACCTCCTGAGGTCCCTTCCAACCCTGAGATCCTATGATTCTATGATTCTATGATACAGAAACCACTGCCACTTGTACTAATGAGTAACTGACAGTAGTAGTAGTAGGTTATCATCCTCTTTGTGGACCAGCACTAGAGGGGGAATCAGAAAATGTTGTTGGAGGGTTTGACAGATATTTGCTAACAGCAGGGGAATGGCAAAACTCGGTGACACTGGGTTCCATTCCAGGCTCTGGAGAGGCATGTGGAACTACCCTGCCAGCACAGCAGGGGGTAAAGGGAGGCTTTGAGCCCAGCTAGCCCCACCCCACTATACCTGCAGCCAATGCCATGTTGGAGCGGGGAGAAAAGGAGAGAGCCTGGCTCAGTTGAGGGTTGACTGGTGAAGAAGCAGGAGCTATCCGTCTCCCTACCTGAGGGAAAGGGTCACTAGCCTGCCAGCCGAGGCAGCCAACAGAGAGTAAGCGCTGTCTCCCCTGCCAAGGGGGACTGTGGACAGGGCCGGTACAAGGATATTTTGCGCCCTAGGCGAAAATTTCACCTTGCGCCCGCCCTCCTTTGGCCTTTATAGACCCCAGGGGCCAGCTGTGCACAGGGGCTGCTCCCCAGACCAGGTTCCCCCCTCCCCGCCCCCATCCACTCCCTGCCACTTCCCACACCCTGACTGCCCCCCTCAGAACCCCCAACCCCCCCGCTCCTTGTCCCGTGCCTGCCCCCTCCTAGGACCCCTGCCCCTAACTGTCCCCCAGAACCCCACCCTCTACCTAAGCCTCCCTGTTCCTTGTCCCCTGACTGCCCCCTCCTGAGACCCCCCACCCTAACTGCCCCCTAGGACCCTACCCCCTACATGTCCCCTGACTGCCCCAGCCCTTATCCACACCCCCACCCACTGACAGACCCCCGGGAGTCCCACGCCCCATCCAACCACTCCCCGCCCCCTGACAGCCCCCCTCCCCCCCCAGAACTCCCGACCCATCCAACCCTCACCCTGCTCCCTGACTGCCCCCCGGGACTCCCCTTACCAGGCCCAGGCCCAGTGCGGCCCCCCCCCCCCGTGCGCTCCTGCAGCAGATGCATGTGGGCGGCAGCCCCCGTGCGCCCCCTGGCTCCCTCCTCTCCGTGCTCGGGCTCTGTGGCTCCTGGGATTGTGAGCCGCCACTGCTGCCCCTCCCGCTGCCTCAGCACTCTGCGGTGGAGGGGCTGTGCGCAGCGAGGTGGGAGCTGGGGGGCGGACAGGGACTGGCACCCACATTCATCTGCTGCAGCCTGCAGGAGCTGGCGGCGGGGGGAGCACCAGGCCACAGCCTGGGCAGGAGGGACGGGGGGCGCGGCTGCTCCCCGCTAGTGGCTGCTGCCACCTTTGCAAGGCTGCTGCCCCCCCTGAACCGTGCCAGCTCCTCCATGGCTGGGGCTCGGCCCCCCCCAACCACTTGGTGCCCTAGGCGACCGCCTAGTTTGCCTAGTGGTTGCACCGGCCCTGACTGTGGAGAAGACCTAGGAGCCTCTGGCAACTGAGGTAACTGGGTGACTGAAACCCAGAGACATTGTGGGGTTGAGTCTCACCCAAACTTGTGGTTGCCCCACCTGAAGGAGCTGGGGACCACAGCACGATGCCACCCAAGATCCACAAGAGGGCGCTATAGGATGCAAGCCACCCAGCAAAAGGGACTAGAGGGGCCATGCCAAAGGAACAGTGGTAGGAAGTATCCCAGGGCAGGGGATTTAGACTCCCTGCTCGGAGGCCTTCCCTATTCAGGGGTAGATGCATGCAGGACCCTGTACTGGGACCAAGTAGAGAGGTAGGGACTGGGTTTCCCTACCCCACCGCCTAAAAGACTGAGGCAACTTAACCTGGAAAACAAGGGGCTGAAGGTCAGGGGCACCAACCACTAGATCATCCAGCCCTTCAAGCGTCCTGTTACAAACCTGAACTTTATTCCCACTGCAAATATGCAGCTCCAGCTGAGATCCAGCAGCAGTTTTACAGAAGTGTGCACAGAAGGGACATTTGCTCTGATACCCCTTTGTTTGTGTGCAGCTCCCTCCTCCTGGTGAGGTTCAGAGGAGAGGGACTCCCTGCTGTGCACTTGCTAGGTGGGCAACACAAGGCATTGCAGTTGTTATTACCAGGTTAGGGAATTTACACTGGTGAAGGTCAATCTGTTTTCTGGAGAGTTTAAATGTCCTGGCAATAAATTTGTGTAAAGTTCCCACCCATCCCAGCTTTTTTATTTTTTAAAAAAATACTAAGAAATTGCATACAACCCCTCCTCCCCTCATGTGAAAAGCATCTCGATGTTTGTCATTGAAACACTCAAAATCCAGAAAAGGTTTGAGATTAAACACTACCCTGTGCTCCCATCACCAGGGGGAGCTGCTAAAACTTTTGGAACTATGGGAAAATATTCTACTCTTCCTTGTGTTGTATTCAGCAGAAGATATTATTCCTACTAAATGTTAAGGAAAGAGAAGTTAAAAATTAAATGTATAATATGTTGGTAGCTGTAATGTGTTAACTACTGAGTCACAACAAATGTTTCCATAATATGATGTTCCTGTGCAGGTAGGGTTCAGGTATATTTTTGGCTGAGCTCTCTATGCTTCGCCAGATCTACAGGGTATCACAGATTGTGACATTTTCTATTACTGGCTGGTCCAAAATGTGAGAAGTAACTAGGATGACCAGACTGCAAGTGTGAAAAGTCGGGACAGGAGGTGGGGGTAATAGGTGCCTATATAAGAAAAAGCCCCCAAAATCGGGACTGTCCCTATAAAATTGGGACATCTGGTCACCCTAGAAGTAACAGAGCAGACGGGGGAGTGCTCTCATCCAAATTCTAATTCTGGCCAGCTGGGAGAATCTGCCCACTCCTTGATCACCCTATGAGGGTGGCAAAGGGGCTACGTAAATTCCCCACCCTCTGTACCTCTCCAATTGGGGGTCCAGGTCTGGATTTTAGCATGAGAGTAACATTTTCAAAAGTGCCTCAGCGACTTAGATGCCTAAGTGACATTTTCCTTTTCCATTTTCTCTCCTATCTGCATTTTTAGACCCATTCAGAATGAAAGGGAAAGAAAAGATGTAGGATTGAAACAACTGGAGATGAGATAATGAAAACGGTTCACAGTCACACAGGGGGCTCCTCCGTGGCCAGTGTTATGAACAATAATAATTACAGCTCTGTAATAACAATTACAGGACTTGTCTGGTTTTTGTTCATTTCTTATTAGGGTCACAAGTACATGATGCCCTCTGGGTTCAAACCCTTCTGTCTCAGTGGATTTGCCTTTCAGGACTGAGCTGACTGATTCTTACCTGAACAGGTCACTCCAGCATCCTCTTCATGACCGCAGTTATGCACTCCCCATTCTCTGTTCCTGCAGTGCCAGAGAGCAGACTCAGTACCATGACAGGCAACGTCATCCAGCCAAATTGGTCCAGATCCTGCTCCAAAATAAGCATTAAGATGGACACTGACAGCAGCTCCACATCCCAACTGCTTACAGACAACCGCAGCATCTTCCATGTCCCAGTCATCACTACACACCGTCCCCCATTGATCCTGGTGTTTAACCTCCACTCTCCCGGCACAGGGGCTGCCTCCATTCACCAGCCTCAGCTCGTCGGTATCTTCAAAGAGAGACACAGAGCAGGGTCAGAGCAAGCAGGGAGCCCCCTCCCCAGCGTTATCACAGCAGAGTCCGCGCCCAGCAGCAGGGGATCCGCACCCAGAGCCAGGAGAATGGGACATGCCCAGAGCTGCCTCATGGCGCCACCTGATCCCATCTCAGGGCCTCACACTCGGGTCTGTCAGTGCTGCAGCTCTCGCCATTTTATCTCCACTCTGGCGATTTGGGGTGTTTTTACCTGTCTGGTGAGAACATGATGAAAGGAGCCAACTCACGGAGTTTCCCTTATTCCAAAGGGCGCCATCTCCTGTCATTGTCACTGGGGCTGAAGCCAGCGAGATGGCAGGAAAAGGGTCTGCAGTGGGGTAACAGGGAGGCAGGAGAGAGAGTCAGAAGGGAGGGAAGTGGACAGGGATCTGAAATTGGGGCAGGAGGGAGGAGTAGAGATGGAGCACAGGGTGGACTGGAGGGAAAGCAGGGAGCACAGGGCTGAAGAGGTTATTGAGCAGGGGGCAGGAGGGAGGAGAAGGGGGTCTGCATGGAGAGGTGGAGAGAGGAGGGGATCTGGAGTTGGAGACAGGAGTGAGAAGTGAGGAGGGCGTGAGGAATCGGGCAGGAGGGAGAGAGGGGAAGGGAGAGAGAGCAGAGAGGGGGCAGAAGGAGGCATGGGGAGAAGAGAGGTTCTAAAAAGGGGAAAGGAGGAGGTAGGGGTGGGGAAGGGTGATCATGTATAGGGGGCAGGAGGGAGGGAGTCTGAAGCAGGGCAGCAAGAGGGTAAGGAGCGGAAGGGTGTGGAGCAGAGGATGGGAGAGAGCGGAGGTAGCCTGGAGCAGGGGGAGATGAGGGAGGATTGGGGAGGGGAGCAGGAGTGGGAGGGGGCAGGAAGGAAGAAGAAATATGGAGGATGATGAAGGGGATTCTAGAATGGGGGCAGTGCTTCCCAGTCTCAGATGGAGAAGTTGCAGGGGTGGTGTGGTGTGGAGGAAGTCAGGGAAGTGTTGCTGTTTGCAAATCCCGTCGTGTTACGGTGACATTATAACTGATAGGTTTCAGTGTAGTAGCCGTGTTAGTCTGTGTCAGCAAAACAAAAATAAGAAAGAAAAACTTGTAGCACCTTAGAGACTAACAAATTTATTTCAGCATAAGCTTTCGTGGGTTAGTACCCACTTCATCGGATGCATGGAATGAAACATACAGTAGACAGATATTTATACAGTCAGAGAAACATGATAAGGTGGAGGTGCATAGACCAACCTTAAGAGGCTAATTAGTTGAGAGGAACCATAACAGCAGGGGAAGAAAAACCTTTGAAGTGATAAACAAGATGGTCACACAGGTGTGAATGAGGATCGTTAACTTAAGGGAAATAGATTCAATTAACGTAATGGCTGAGCCATTCGAGGTCCTTATTTAATCCTGAGGTAATGCAATCTAGTTTGCATATCAATTCGAGTTCAACAGTTTCTCTTTGAAGTCTGCTTTTCGAGTTAATCTGTCGCAACACTGCTACCCTCAAGTCTGTCAGTGAGTGATTAGGGAGGTTGAAGTGTTCTCCTACTGGTTTTTGAATGTTATGATTCCTGATGTCAGATTTATGTCCATTTATTCTTTTGCGTAGAAGACTGTCCGGTTTGGCCAATGTACATGGCAGAGGGGCATTGCTGGCACATGATGGCATATATCACATTGGTAGATATGCAGGTGAATGAGCCCCTGATGGCATGGTGGATGTGATTAGGCCCTGTGATGGTATCACCTGAATCGATATGTGGACAGAGTTGGCATCGGGCTTTGTTGCAAGGATAGGTTCCTGGGTTAGTGTTTTTGTTGTATGGTGTGTGGTTGCTGGTGAGTATTTGCTTCAGGTTGGGGGGCTGTCTGTAAGCAAGGATTGGTCTGTCCTCCAAGATCTGTGAGAGTGAGGGATCATCTTTTAGGATAGGTTGTAGATCTTTGATGATGCGCTGGAGAGGCTTTAGTTGGGGGCTAAAGGTGACGGCTAGTGGTGTTCTGTTATTTTCTTTTTTGGGCCTGTCTTGTAGTAGGTGACTCCTGGGTACTCTTTTGGCCCTGTCAATCTGTTTTTTCACTTCAGCAGGTGGGTACTGTAGTTGTAAGAATGCTTGATAGAGATCTTGTAGGTGTTTGTCTCTGTCTGAGGGATTGGAGCAAATGCGGTTGTATCTTAGAGCTTGGCTGTAAACAATGGATCGTGTGGTGTGTCCAGGATGGAAGCTGGAAGCATGTAGGTAAGTATAGCGGTCAGTAGGTTTCCGGTATACGGTGGTGTTGATTATAACTGATATGAATGGTTGATGTCAGTGTGAAGGTCTCCAGTATCTCTGTCTGTAACTCACCCCTGAACAGTAACAGAAGTTCTGTGTGTGAGTGTGAACCACACTGCATTGATTAGCTCAGTGGCTGTCAAGCTCTTTCCCAGCCAGTTCTTCATCTGACAGAGGAACTGAACAAGGAGGGGAGAGCGAAGGCAGTGCTGGGCAATGGACGGCAGTTCCCCATCTCAGGGGTGAGGGGAGGGTAAGCGCAGTCACCAGCTGAGCAGCCAGGGGGAGTTGTGCAGTTTGGGTGCATTAAACGGTGACTTTTCAGCCTGCGATTCTCAACCCCCCTCTGGCAGAGGACTAGAGGAGGGTTTCTACAGTCCAAAGACAGACTGAGTAACATGAGTAGATGGTGTTTATAACCTCGTATTTTTTGTTCTGTGGCGCTTGGCATTACAGTCTCGTGCTCCCCACAGGAGCTTTCTGTCCTCACCTGCCCCACACATTTCCTTCTTCCACTGGTCTCTTCCCACCCTCCTCCTCGGCAGGGCCGGTACAAGGAAGTTTTGCGCCCTAAGTAAAACTTCCTTGCACCATCCCTGCGCCCCCCCGTGCGCCCTCCCCCCAAGCTAACACTGCCCCCCCTGCACCCTCCCCCCAGCTAAGACCACCCCCTGCACCCTCCCTCCCAGCTAATACCACCACCCCTGTGCCCTCCCCCCAGATAAAACCGCCCCCCCTTCACCCTCCCCCCCAGCTAACAACCCCCACCGCGGCAGCCAGCCTCCCCACCCTCTGCAGGCCGCAGCTCTGCCCACGGCCAGCCGCCCCCTGGGCTCCCGGCTCAGCCCCGGAGCCGGGAGGGCGGGCCGCATCCACGGCTCAGCTGGGAGCGGGGGGCAGCTGGCTGAGGAGCCGGGAGGGCGGGAGGCAGCCACAGCCAGCCGCCCCCCAGCTCCTGGCGCCCTAGGCAACCGCCTAGGGTCGCCTAGTGGGTGCGATGGCCCTGCTCCCCGGGCTCTTCCCCCTCCTCTTCTCCCCTTTCTACCTGGTCTCTCTGCCCTGCATGTACAGGCTGCTCCTTCCCCAGATGAGCAGGACACTCTGCTCCCACTCCCTGCCACTGGCTTTTCTGCCAGTAGCCAGCTCTGAGTTCCACCCCCTGCCCAAAGTTGTCTCTAGAGTGTTTTGTATCTCTGGGGGTTGTGGAGAGGCAAATCTTGCTGCTGGGAGGGAGGGGGTTAACAGGGAATGTGAGGAGGGGCCACTGCCTGCCACACAGTCCTGGGATATTGGCTGGGAGAACTGGCCCCCAGGACTGTCCCTGTGACTGGGAGCAAGTATGGGCATCATTACTACACCTAGGAGCTGTGGCTACAGGCAGAGTTCCACTGTGACCCATAGAACAGGCTGGCTGCAGCAGTGGCTGGCTGAGCCGGGGACTGCATGTTTATGGAGCCTCCATGGAGCTCAGAGAACAGTGCAGTTCACACCAGTACATGGTCAGACCATGCTGCTCCTTTAATGCCAAGCAAATACAAAACGCTCACTTTGCTGCAATCCACAGGGGCGTTTATCCAGGTACGGATCACTTCAGTGCAGTCCCACAGGCAACCCATGGGGCCTGGTCTGCACTAAGAAAAAAGGGGCTTTTTTTCAGGGGAGTTAACTCAGTGATGTTCATTCGTGGCAGGACCCAAGGCTGTAACTGCTCTAGCTAAGTGTGTGGGGGCTACGGCTAGGTCCGAGCGGAATGTGCCACCCTAAGATTGGCCTGAATGCCACCCCTGACAATGTGCTGCTCCAAGCATGTGCTTCCTAGGTTGGTGACTAGAGCCAGCCCTGGCTACAGCCAAAGGCACTGGGCACATGGACAAGGCAGAGCTAAGCCAGGGGGTTCCACTGATTGCTCCATTTGTTAAGCCTAAAAGAGAGTTCTCGCCCTGCCATTGACTTTCATGAGGTCTGTGATTGTCTTAGGATCGAAGACTCCCCGATGGCAGCCATCAGCACCTTTCAGCTATCAATCACATTTACATGCTGCACCTATCATACTACTGGCTCCAGTTCTGTGGCCCAACTTGGAATAATGACCCCCACACAGCATTCTGAATGTTGGGGAAGTTCAGATCTGGGTCTGAGAGTGAAACCCGCGGCCTGATATTTTCTCATTTGTTTGCCTGGACCCCACAAGAAGGATGTGGATAAATTGGAAAGAGTCCAGCGGAGGGCAACAAAAATGATTAGGGGGCTGGAGCACATGACTTATGAGGAGAGGCTGAGGGAACTGGGATTGTTTAGCCTGCAGAAGAGAAGAATGAGGGGGGATTTGATAGCTGCTTTCAACTACCCGAAAGGGGGTTCCAAAGAGGATGGATCTAGACTGTTCTCAGTGGTAGAAGATGACAGAACAAGGAGTAATGGTCTCAAGTTGCAGAGGGGGAGGTTCAGGTTGGATATTAGGAAAAACGTTTTCACTAGTAGGGTGGTGAAGCACTGGAATGGGTTACCTAGGGAGGTGGTGGAATCTCCTTCCTTAGAGGTTTTTAAGGTCAGGCTTGACAAAGACCTGGCTGGGATGCTTTAGTTGGGGTTGGTCCTGCTTTGAGCAGGGGGTTGGACTAGATGACCTCCTGAGGTCCCTTCCAACCCTGAGATTCTATGATTCACATCATTTTACAAATTTGTTTCCCCGCACAATGTAAAGAGGTCAATAATTGTGAAACACGATCTTCTGGCAAAGACTGACCTAGCCTCTGCTTAAGGAGGAGAATTGGGGCACTGAGAGAAAGGGAAAAATAGCTACATGGTAATATCCCCTCTATTGTAAATACCCCCGCATCACTGTGTCTGTGTCCTGTGAAGCAAACTCAAATTTCTAATAGAAAATAAAAAATATCAAAGGGATGATGCACATTTCCTTATCAAACAAAAATGCATTGAGCTGAGCATGTGCTTGGCATCACTATGACACTATCCCACAAATAACTGGAGAGTATTTCATGCTCCCCCACGTCACTGTGTCTGCACCATGTGAAGTAGTCAATTTCCCATAGAAAATAAGAAATATTCAGGGGATGATGCACATTTGCTCATAAATCCAACAAAAATACACTGAGCTGAACAAGTGTTTGGCATGACTATATGACACCATCCCACAATTGTGCAGTAATTTATCCCTCACGTGGTAATAATTGTCCATCCCCTGCAATGTCAGTCTGATCACCAGCAATCACCATAGAATTCTCTGCTTTTTGGTCATGTACAGCTGTGTTATGGGCTCTAACTCCAGCACATTATATTTGAACTTCTTGGGAATCTGAAATATAAACCCCAAATAAACTGCTAGACGGTTTGGTTTGTTCAGGATTTTCTGGGTACCAGCCCCCTAATCACCGCACCGTTACTTGAGCTGTCTGTGAAATATATATTAGGGCAGGTTTTTCTCTTAGACAATAATTTAGACTGACATTTCTGATTATCAAGGTCAGTGTCAGTTTCTCAGGCTGGTGCAGCAGCACATCAGGTTCCCATGAACCAGCTACTGTTGAGCAGTTCACGGCCCTGCCAGTCACATGGATCATTCTCGTGCTGTTAACACCAGCCCAACAGGTTCCAATCACGGTATTATTTGAGTCATATCTGGGTCCCACATTCAATTTTAATCCTATTGCTAATCAGTTTTGGAGTCTTTGGGCCAGATTCACTCCCTAAGATGGACCAGCACATGCTGATGTACCCCATGGTCTTCCCCCGCTTCCTCCCATTGCTGTTAAGTCTGCCTGTAGCTGGGACACAGCATGGCAAAGAGCCTGCAGCCCCCTCTATGCTGGAGGAATGAGAGCAGCCCTGAAACGGGGCAGTGGCGGCCTTGAGGGAATGAAACCAATGTGGCTGCGAGAGGCACTGATACAGCACCTCTGCCATGCAGCTTGTGCTGGTCGGGCTTCTCTAGGCTCCAACTAGCATTCAAAGCTTCTCTGCTCCAGCAGAAACCCTGGGGGATGGAGGCAGGGCTCATGCAGGATAAATCTTCCTCCTGGCAGATCTTCCGGTACCTCAGTGGGCACAGGGCACTGCACACTGCACCCCAACACATGCACACACCCCTTCTCTGGGAGGAATCAGCTCTGGGCTTTTTTAGATAAATCCTGCTCACATCAAAATTGCAAAACTTCTACTGGCTTCAGTGAGTGAATGGGGCAGTGAGGAGACAAGACTTGGCCCTTGGAGCTGTTGGATTCTGGACCAAACAGACATTCCTGTGGGATTCCAAATTATTGATGTATTTATTGGGATTTAAGATACGAAAGTGATGCCCAGACAAGACTGTTGGCACCCGGACGGCATTGATAACACACTTAAGTCCCAGCAGCATGAAGTGACCATTTCAACAGGAACTCACCCAGCCAGACACCTACAGAAACTCTTTCCCTCCCATTTCTCATTATGTGACTCACAGCCTGGGTCCTTTCCACCCCAACCCCACTCCCAAGCAATGTCTTTTGCAGTGTGCCCAGAAGGTCACCAAATTTGGTCTATTTTGGCCCAAATGAGACAACAAGTTTCAGAGTCGTCCTGCAGGCCTCACAGAGAACATCCTGCCAGCCACCCCTGTCCTTTATAAAAAGGGGGAACCAGCTCAGGTGCCCCTGCTAAGCGTAGCTGTGGCAGTACGGGACAGGGAGAGAGGTGATCCCTCAGGGAGGCTGGTCCCAGGCCATTAAGATCTTTATAAATCCTAACTGACACCTTAACCTCCACCCAGAGCTGGGCAGCCAGTGCAGATCCTGCAGTATGGCTGTAACATGCTCCCAGCAAAATGCACTGATCAATGAGTCACTGCCATTTTCACCAGCTGCATTCTCTGAATGGTTCTAAGGTGCAGCCCCACATTAGGGTCATTTGAATAGTCCAATCTCAAGGTAACAAAAGCCTCAGTAACAGTGGCAAGGTCCAATCCCGAAAGGAAAAGTCACAATCTCCTAGCCAAGCACTGACGGTAAAAAGCGGACTGTAAAAGTTACCACCCTAGTTCCAGTTAACCCAGCTCCTCTAGTGAAACACAGAGGAGATTTACCTGCTAGGTCCTCAGTGGTGAGGAGAAGAAGCCACAGCACTGGAGCGGAGAGATGTCCCTTCATTGCCAGCCTGACTTGCTTCCCACTCCTCATACTGCACTGGCTGCACCTAAGCACCTGCCAGGGCTCCTCTGTGTCTGACAAGTGATAACAAAGCAGTGGAAGGGAAATATATAGATTCAGAGACTGGCATCAGCTGCGGGAAGGAACGAATAGCAAACCCATCTGCCTTTTTAGTTATTATCAGTGGTTTTATCAGTGAACGTATGCAGCTAAAACATCCAATAAAACTCGAAAGCAACAAACATCACCATATATGAGAGATGAGCCCCTTCCTGACGTCAGGTTTACCACAGCCTCAGATCATCGGGTAACCCCCAATCTCCGGAGCCAGAAGGAAAAGTTTTGTACAAACTGTATCTGTGCTGTTTGCCACCCCGATAGATTCTATATCGTATTAAATGTGAATTGGAAGACATTAGAGGCTGGTTATTTTATAAAGTAGGAAAGAAATCCCTTGTGCCAAAGGTGATCATTACAAGACCAATTCCCAGTATAGGACATGCCCAATTGTATACAAGGACAACTCACTAGAACCAGGTTGTGTCACTCAGATCAGCTTTCAGAATTACTCAGCAGCATCTGAAATATTGACAGTTCTTCTACTAATAGACCTTGGGGCAGGGGTGAAAGTGGGCCGGTATGACGAACTGGTAAAAAGTGGCCACCGGTACCAGCCTGTATGCAGCTGACATTAAAGCGCTGCCACGGCAGCGCTTTAACATTATTGCCCCTTTCCCCCCACCCCTCCAGACCACTGACGGGGGAAGGGGGAAGGGGCAGCTGTTCTGGGGCGGCGAATTAAAATTTAAATTGCCACCGGAGCCCCGAGCAGCACAGGCCAGGCAGCACTGATGGGCTGGTTGGTGGAGGCTAACCCCCCAGCCCCGCCCCTTCCTCCCAAGACCACGCCCCTTCCAGGGGCCTGGAGCCGGACCCCTGTGCTTAATGTTACTTTCACCCCTGCCTTGAGGTTTCCTGCCTAGACCATGATTCTTAGTGGTAGAGGCAGCGCTTAGGGCTTCCTGAGTAGGCCATGACCCTCTCTTGCAGTAGCTGGATGTCCTGCACACACCATGCCCATCAGTGCTGTCAGCAGGAGGAGGGCTCTGTTTCCAAGGGGAAACAAGTTTACTTAATTCATGGGACACACACAATTCAAGGAACAGGCACAAGGCAAGGGGCATATAGCACAGAATAATGACTGGCTGGCACCACACCTACCTCCTGCTCTTCCTCAAGAGCAGGCCTGCTCAACATGCGTCCCGGGTGCCGCATGCGGCCCACGTGGGCTCACGGTGTGAGTAGGCAAGCAGCAGGGTGGGGCAAGCCAACGGCCGGCTGGTCGGCCGGTGGGTGGGTGGGTGGGTGGGCTGGTGAAGAGGCCAGTGGCAGGCTGGGGAGGGAGGGTGAGCCAGCGGCAGGGGGCGGGGGCAGAAGGTAAGAGGCCAGCAGCGAGCAGGCAGGTGAGCTGGCGGCGGGGGGAGCTGGCGAGCTGGTGGTGGGGGGAATCGGTGAGCCGGCGGTGGGGCTGAGGGAGGTGAGCGGGCGGCGGGAGGGTGAGTTGGCGAGCCGGGCGGGGTGGGGGATGACGAGGCAAGTGGGTGGGCAGTGGCAGTGCAGCAGATGAGCCAGTGGCGGGGGGAGGGGGGGCTGAGGAGGCAAGCCAGGGGTGTGTGTGGGAAGATGAGCCAAGCGGGCGGGCAGTGGCAGCGAGGCTTTATACGGGGGGGGGGTGAGGAGACGAGCAGCGAGTCGGTGGCTGGAGGGGGGCAAATCTCCCACATTCAAAATCTGAGACTGTGTCCATTGGTCCTTTTTGCTGCTTGTCTCTGGGCCGGGGGTTGTCCCAGTGCTGCAAAGAGGGTGTTCCCAAAGGAAGGTGCTTGCTTCTAACCCCCGAGGCCATCCATATGTCTGCTCTTCTCTAGTCAGCCCACTTGACAAGTTTGATTGTCCTTGGTCTGGTTCCCATCCCCTCTCCAAGGGTTGCAGCTGTCTGGAGGTGCTGCCTTCCACACCTTCCTCATTCACACCTCATTCATTCAACAGGGCAATTGATTACAAAGTGGGCGGGGGAGATCTTATTCTACTTCTAGCAAAAAGACATTTTTCTTTTACCTTAATTATACTACCTTAGGGGCCCGCTATAACATATTACCAAGGTTCAATACAAAGTCATAGAAAAGTTATACAAAAATGCATAATGCAGAGATTTATCTACAACTGCATTGATTGACTGTTGTGTGCAGTAATATAGTGACCCCTGGGGGGGTGAAGAGGGGTGTGATGGTGGGGCCGAGCGGGGAGGGGGCTGGTCCTATTTTACTGCTGTGATCTGGTCACCCTATGCGTGCTGTTTCTTTCCCCCTCTACAGGCTTCCACACCCCAGCGCTGGGAAAGGAGGGGTTGTTTCCGTGGGGCAGGTGGCGCGGTGGGGGGGGGGGGTGTTTCTGCGGAGCCGGGGGGTTTCGGCCCTCAGCTATTTTCTTTGGAGTAATATGGCCCTCGCCGCTTTATGAGTTGTGCAGGCCTGCTCAAGAGAACTGTTATAAATACTTGGATTATGGGAAACGTCTTTAACTCTTTACCTCTCCATTTTCTCCCATGCTGCCCTTTCTGTATGGAAAAAACTCACTCAGAAAATCTGTGCAGCCAACACCTGATCCTCCTTCGAATCCCTCCTTGAGACACCGATCTGTTGTGATTCCGGAAAAACGTTTCACAGTGACTAGCTTGGCAGGGAAGGAGGGGTGGCTGTGACTCTTCCCCTTCCTTCTCTCTCCTTATTTTTACCAACCTCCCCTCCCCAATCCTGCCATTTCCCCCCTCACTCTGCCTTCCCACTACTTAAACAAACAGTAACGACAAAACAGGAAATTTCACCAAAGTAGTATAAGGGCCCTACCATCAAACTTTAGCCACACCCTTTGACCCCTTAAACTCTGCCCACCTGTCACCGGAAGTCCTGCCTCTGGGGGTATTACTTCCGGGGTCAAGATGGACACATGACCAGAAGCAATGTGTGTCATGTGACCCCTCTAAGTACTCCTCCCACCACCCTCTGCCAATCAGAGCACAGCACCACCACCCCCATAAGTCCCAGCGCCGGGCAGAAGAGGCCATCTCTTACAAAGTACACATGTTTTAGAAATCATGGAAATGCTGAGAGGAAACATGGACTCCTTCACCACCCCCATGAAAATTTTGTACTTTGTTTTAGCCCCGGGGCTTTTGATCATCCATGGAGAAAGCGCTACATCAGCGACAGTTCCGAGGAGGAGGAGGGAGTGGCCGAGGGGAGCCCTTTGGACCAGCCATTGATGGATAAGCCGGAACCCAAATCCAAAACCTAACTGCTCCTGAGAAACCTCGATGAGCGTGCCTGTCTCTCGTCATCCACCCCCCAGGAGGAGGAAGGCGAACGCAGCTCAGGGGAGTCACTGGCAGACAAGGTGAACAGAAAAGACATCGCTCAGGTAAATGAATGATTTAGAAGTAACATTAGAGGATTTCGGTGCGCGCATGCGCGCGCGCGCGCATGTGTAATGGGTTAGGTTGTGTAAATCTAAAAACAAGCAGTGATGACTTACACGTGTTTCTTTTCTGAAAATCTCTCGACAGCTCGACGATGCCTTTCTAGAGGCCCTGGACAGTGTTGCATCAATGCCGATACAAATTGCTGAGAGAGGACTCCGAGGATGATGGCTATGAGGAGTTTAGGAGGAGGCTTGGCATGGAACTAACTGATCCAGTTAGCTGAGTTAACTGAGTCGTGAGCATAAAAAAGTCATGCAGACTATTGTAGGCATTGCTGGTTATGCTGTCTTTAATCACTGTCTTAGGGAAAGCTTTTCGAAGATTGTAAGGGCTGTGTCATAGATGCACCAGGCCAGCGGGACCATGACTGTGTGACTTGTACTTCAATGGATATAAACTGCAAGCTCCAGGGCTTGTGTGCTGAGCTGTGTTTGGAAAGCTTATTAAACACTGTTATTGCCATAGGTTATGCTATGCAATGTCTGTGCTTAACTCAAGAACATGTAGCACAAGGAATGACCTTGATAAATGCTGTGCAGTTCAGTGGAGACCCTGACCGTGTTTTAAAGAAAATGACCAAATCAAAGATGCCTACTGACTGTCTGGTCCCCACAAAAAGTTATAGAACCCTGCTTAAGAAAAAAAGATTAGTTGTAAGAAATCTGAAAGGATTAAGTTAGAGAATGGTGAGGGGACAAACATGCGATATAAAAATTGGTAGCTGTAAATTAAAAAAAAAATCTATTGAAAAGGGCTTTGTGACTATCTGTGTTTCTGTTAGAAGGTCTCTGTGGCCCTTAAAGGAGCTAAAAGTTTTAATGGAGCATCTTGGTTTGTTTTCAAGGATCTATATGACTTTTAAATAAAAAAAAAAGTCTGTGAGAACCTAGCTCTTGTCTCTTTGTGTAAAAGGAAACCCATTTACAGCAAAAAGCTGAAATGTATGTCGTAGAATCTTGTTGGGGGGTGGGGGAAACCTAAAAATGTGTTTACAATTTAAAAAAAAACCAGGGATGGTTCAGACGTGTTTGAGTACAATGGAGCTGACCCAGCGTGTTGAACTGAATGGTTTTAACCACATGCCCACTGAATAGCTAGGGTGACTGAGATCACCACCCTTGTTGCCATCAGGGTTAATCTAATTAGTGATCAGTAATTAAATTTGATGGGTGTACACCTACAGTAAGGGAGGTGGGTTGGTGAGGATGGTGAGCTCTGATTAATATGAAATGAAATAAAACCTCAGGAGTTCGCAGATGCTATTGGACAGTTTAAATATAACCCCAGAAGTTGGCAGAACTCTATTGGACAGTTTAAATATGACCCCAGGAGTTTGTAGAACACTATTGGACAGTAAATATAACCCAGGAGTTGGTTGAACGCTATGGATCACTCTTTCTAGCAACTCAAAGTCATTAAAATAATATATTTACAAAAATAAACAAGGGTCTAACCGAAAACTGAAACGTTTCAAGGGTTCACAAATCTCCACCATACTTTAGAACAAGCATTTGCTCTAAAGACAATCAAACATTTAAAAGCTATGGATATTTGTAGGGTGCTTACTATGGTTGTGATACACCCATTTTATTTAAAAAACAACCCCCAAACTTTAAACATGAAAAAAACATGTTTAAAAAACAAACAAACAAGCCACAAGACATTCATTGATATCTGTGTAATGTGACAAAGTTCCTCCTCTACCTCGGTGGGCCCTGCGCTTATTGGCGGATTTCTGTTTGCCTCAGAGATCTTCACCTCTGGTAGAACCCACAGTCCAGGTTAACTCCTCCTGTGACAGGAGTTGGGAGGTTTGGGGGGAACCCGGGCCCGCCCTCTACTCCAGATTCCAGCCCAGGGCCCTGTGGACTGCAGCTGTTTAGAGTGCCTCCTGGAACAGCTACACGACAGATACAACTCCCTGGGCTACTTCCCCATAGACTCCTCCCAACACCTTCTTTATCCTCACCACAGGATCTTCCAGCAGTACGCCTTCTCGGGGTACGTCTATACTTACCTCCGGGTTCGGCGGTAAGCAATCGATCTTCTGAGATCGATTTATCGTGTCTTGTCTAGACGCGATAAATAGATCCTGGAAGTGCACGCCATCGACATCAGTACTCCTGCTCACCGCGAGGAGTAAGCGCTGTCGACGGGGGAGCCTGCTTGCCGCGTGTGGACCCGCGGTAAGTGCTTTGAAGATCGAACTAAGATACTTCGACTTCAGCTACGTTATTAACGTAGCTGAAGTTGCGTATCTTAGGGCAGGTCTTCACTACCCGCCGGATCGGCGGGTAGCAATCGATCTATCGGGGATCGATTTTTCGCGTCTCGTTAAGACGCGATTAATCGATCCCCGATCGCGCTCCCCGTCGGCTCCGGAAATCCACCTCATCAAAAGGCGGAAGCGGAGTCGACGGGGGAGCGGCAGCGATCGACTCGCCGCCGTCCTCATGGCCAGGTAAGTCGATTACGATACGCCGACTTCAGCTACGCTATTCACGTAGCTGAAGTTGCGTATCGTAGATCGACCCCCTCCCCTAGTGTAGCCCAGGGCTAAGTTCGACATGGGGGGTTAGTGTGGCCCAGCCCTCATTCTCAGCTCCTAGTGCCTCTTGCTCCCAGCACCATAGGCGCTGACTCCGTGGGTGCTCCGGGGCTGGAGCACCCACGGGGAAAAATTGGTGGCTGCAGAGCACCCACCGGCAACACCCCGCCAACCACGGGGCCCGCGCCTAGCTCCCCGCCAGCCCCGGGACCCACCGGAAACTCACCTCAGCACCGGGAAACGTTGCGGGGCCCCGCCCCCGACACTGGGCGACGTTGCTTTGGGGGCGGGGCCCCGCAACGTCACCTGGCGTCGGGGGCGGGGCCCTGCAGCATCACCTGGTGTCGGGGCCCCGCCCCCGACGCTGGGCGTCAGCCCCCACCGGCGCCGCCGGAAGTCGGCACCTGTGCCCAGCATGCAACCTCCTTCCACAGCTCCTGATATGCGCACCTCACTGACTCTTTTGACTAGTTTCAGCCACCCCCTGATTGGCTGCAGGTGTCGCAATCAACCTCCCTGCCTTCTGGAAAGTTCTTAATTGGCCCCAGGTGTCTTAATTGACCTGGAGCAGCTTCCATTTACTTATTCTGGTACCATGGATTTGTTTAGCCTGGGGTTACTATCTCTATCTCCCACTCCTTTCCTATAGCCATCTGGCCAGGAGAGAGGAGGGAGGTAGAGGGCTCCTGCTCCTGCTGCTGGGGCTGTTGCTAGGCCCTGGGCCCTCCCAGCTGCTGCTCCAGCTACTCCCCTGGCTGAGCCAGACACCCCTCCCACTACTCTACTCTCTGGTTGCTGGCTGGCTGGCAGCTGGACCCCCCCCCCCCGCAACACCTTGGTTGCTGCTACTCCTGCTGCTGCAGCAGCCCCTAGGGGGGGCAGGGGCCTACTGCCCCCCCCCCCCGAGGAGGGGGGTGAGGGGCCCCTGCTCCGGCCGCTGCTGTGACCACCACCGCCACCAGCTGCGAGAGGTCCCGCCTGGCCACTGGACCACCACCTGGGGTTGCTGGAGCTGCTGCTGCTGCCCTGTCTGCTGCCCGGAAGCTGCTGGTACCCAGAGGAGGAGGAACCTGAAGACCGTCGGCTGCTGAGGGTGAGCGGAGACTCTGCAGACCACCGTGGAGGGGGCCTCCAAGGACTGAGTAACCTTTCGAACTGTGCTCTAGTGGTGGGGGTATTGACTGTGTTTGTAGGGGCACAGGGGGTGTGGCGCTGACCCTGCCCCCTGGTTCATCTATGCCCCCCCCATCTCCAACCCCCACCACCACCCCTGCTGGCTGCTCACCATCCGCCTTGGTTCCAGCCTCTGGGCTCAGCCGCTTGCCTGGCTCCCCAAGCCCACTTCCACCTTTTGGGCCTGCAGCAGCTGCCAGCCCAACCTTGACTTTGCACAAACGCACGTGGGTGCATGTGCCCCCTCCCCATACCCCTTGGACTGACCCTCCCCCTCAGCGGCACATCCCTCGCTTCACCCTTAGCTACCAGCCCCATTTCCCCTTGCAGCTTTGGCCCCCTCTCCTTTTTTTGGTCCCAGCCCCTTGCTAGCTTCAGTTTGCCTGCCCCGCCCCTCTCCCTCTACAGCCTGTTTGCCCCGCCCCAGCCCTGAAGCTAGCCCCTTAGTTTTCCGCCCTATCCCCAGTTTGGGTTTCCCCCTCCCCTTGCAGCTTCCAATTGCCCTGATTAGCCCCTCCCCTAAGCGCCCATGCCCCCTCCCATGCGCTTGTGCCCCTCCCCTGTTTGAGTTTGGCCCTGTCCCATTGCGCCCCCCCCGTACTGTTGTACACCCCGTCCCCTAGTGCACCAAGAGGAGCCGGACATCCCATCTCGAGTCGGTGACTGACCCCTACCCCCGCACTGGTCCTTGACAACCCCGAATCCGGTCCCCACATTTTGTGCCCTCCTCCCCTGCCTGCAGCCTAGCGGGGAGGAGTGGTCACCCCGAGCCCCCCCCGCCGCTCCGTCGTCTCACCCGCCCGCCGCCTCTGCTACCACCTATAGCGGCCGGGGCCCCTTCTCCGCCTTGACCAGGAGGCACGGTGTCCGTTGCCTCCTGGTGCCCGCCTTACCCCACATCGAGACCTATGTGCGAGCACTAGCGAGGGTGGTGGGGCCCGCGACCATCGTAGCGGCCTCCAAGATGTACGGGAAGGCCGTCTTCTTCCTCGCATCGGAGGCCGCGGCCCAGGAGGCGGTGGAGAAGGGTCTGGCGGTGGGGGGCGTGTTCGTCCCCCTGGAGCCGCTAGAGGACCTGGGGGTCTGGGTGGTCCTGACCTCTGTCCCTCCTTTCCTTCCCGATGCCGCCCTGTTACCCGCCCTCTCCACCCTGGGGAGGCCCATCTCCATCATCAGCCCTCTCCCACTGGGCTGCAGGGACCCCGCCCTCCGTCACATCCTCTCGTTCCGCCGGCAGGTACAGCTCCAACTGCCGCCGGTGGCACGTGACGGAGAGGTGCTCGAGGGGTCATTTATGGTCCCCTACCAAGGGGCCCGCTACCGGGTGCACTACTCAACGGGGGAAGCACGGTGCTACCTCTGCCGGGCGATGGGGCACGTCCAGAGGGACTGTCCCTTGGCCCGGCAAGGGGGAGCATCCGAGGCCCCCGAGCCCCGGCAGGGCGCTGGCCCTGTCATCGCCGGCGGCTCGGGGATCGAGCAGTGCCCGGCCGCCGCAGACGTCCTCAGGGAGATCGTCAACCATCACTCCCTGGTGGACGTCTGGCGTGACCACCACCCGGACGACACCTCGACCTTCACTTTTGTCCGGGTGGAGGCTCATCGGTCGCGCCACTCCCGGTTGGACTGCATCTATTTGTCACGTTTTCACCTTTCGCGGGCCCACTCCTCCAGCGTCCGGCCGGCCCCGTTCTCTGACCATCATCTAGCTACTGTGACGGCCTCTCTCTGCGTGGAGAGGCCGGGGCCAGCCTATTGGCATTTTAATAACAGTTTGCTGGAGGATGTGGGTTTCGTGGCGTCCTTCCGGGAGTTCTGGCTGGCCTGGTGAGGGCAGCGGCGCGCCTTTCCCTCGGCGCGGCGCTGGTGGGATCTGGGGAAGGTGCGCGCCTGGCTCTTCTGCCGTGCCTACACCCG
This sequence comes from Macrochelys suwanniensis, assembly GCA_033296515.1. NCBI lineage: Eukaryota > Metazoa > Chordata > Testudines > Chelydridae > Macrochelys > Macrochelys suwanniensis. The sequence continues at coordinate 210,796,696 of CM065775.1, read as the reverse complement.
GGGCGCCAGCCGACGGAGGGATGCGACGATAGGGCAGTTGGAATGGGAGGCTTTAGAGCTGGAGAGGCGTCTGGCCGCCAGCCCTGAGGATCCATCCCTCTGTGGGGCATGCCGGGAGAAGCAGGAGGAGCTCCGGGAACTCGAAGACCATCGGGCCCGGGGCGCTTTCGTTCGGTCCCGCATCCGTCTCCTTCGGGAGATGGACCGTGGCTCCCGCTTCTTCTACGCCCTGGAGAAAAGGAGGGGGGCTAAGAAACATGTCACCTGCCTTCTCGCCGAAGACGGCACCCACCTCATGGATCCGGTGGAGATGTGCGGGAGGGCCAGGGCCTTCTACGCGAGCCTTTGCTCCCCGGATCCGATCGATCCTAACGCCTGCAGAGTGCTCTGGGACGACTTCCCCACGGTCAGCGCGGGTGACCGAGACCGGCTAGAGCTGCCTCTCACTCTGGCCGAGTTCTCGGAAGCCCTCCGTCACATGCCCACCAACAAATCCCCGGGACTGGATGGGCTGACCGTGGAATTCTACCGCGTGTTCTGCGACGTCCTCGGCCCGGACCTTGTCATCGTCTGGGCTGAGTCCTTGCAGGGCGGGGTCCTCCCTCTTTCGTGCAGGCGAGCCGTGCTCGCCTTATTGCCGAAAAAGGGGGACCTCCGCGATTTACGGAATTGGTGTCCCATCTCGCTCCTCAGCACGGACTATAAAGTCGTAGCAAAGGCCATCTCACTGCGGCTGGGGTCCGTGCTGGCAGACGTGGTCCACCCGGACCAGACCTACACCGTCCCGGGCCGCACCATCTTTGACAACCTGTATCTGGTCCGGGATCTCTTGGAGCTTGGGTGTAGGGATGGTCTGTCGTTCGCCCTCCTGTCTCTGGACCAGGAGAAGGCGTTCGACAGGGTGGATCACAGGTACCTCCTGAGCACTCTGCGAGCGTTTGGCTTCGGACCCCAGTTTGTGGGTTTTCTCCAGGTGCTGTACGCCTCCGCAGAGTGTCTGGTCAGGCTCAACTGGACCCTGACCGAGCCGGTCAGCTTCTGGCGGGGAGTGCGGCAGGGGTGCCCCCTCTCGGGCCAGCTGTACGCTCTGGCAATCGAGCCCTTCCTCTGTCTTCTCCGCCGGAGGTTGACGGGGTCAAGAGCTCTGGCCTGGTGGTAGGGGACGGGTGGCAGGCGAGCTCCCTCCCACCCGTGCTTTAGGCCATCAGGTGCAGCGCGGGTCCGCTGCTCTTTCTCGGCTTTTACCTTTCCGCCACGCATCCGTCTCCGCCGGAGAACTGGCACGGTTTACATGGCAGGGTGACCGAGCGGCTCCGGAGATGGACAGGACTACTCCGGTGCCTCTCCTTTCGGGGGAGAGCACTGGTCATCAATCAACTAGTCCTGTCCATGCTCTGGTACCAGCTCAACACCCTGGTCCCAGCCCCGGGTTTCCTGGCCAACCTCCGGACATCGATTCTGGAGTTCTTTTGGTCAGGACTGCACTGGGTCTCTGCAGGGGTTCTCCACCTACCGCTGGAGGAGGGAGGGCAGGGCCTGAAGTGTCTGCACACTCAGGTCCATGTCTTCCATCTCCAGGCCCTGCAGAGGCTCCTTTATGGTGCAGGTAGTCCGGCGTGGAGCGTATTGGCGCACGCCTTCCTCCGCCGCTTCCGAGGGCTCCGATATGACCGGCAGCTCCTTTATCTCCATCCGAGTGGTCTTCCGCGAGACCTCTCCGGGCTGCCGGTCTTCTACCAGGACCTCCTCCGGACCTGGAAGCTATTCTCAGCGACCAGGTCCGTGGCAGCCACCGAGGGGGCAGATCTCCTCGCGGAGCCCCTGCTACACAACCCCCAGCTCTGTGTGCAGGTGGCGGAGTCCCCCTCGGTGCGCCTGAGGTTGGCCCTGGCAGCAGTCACTAAGGTCGGGGACCTCCTGGACTACGACCGGGCAGACTGGCTGGATCCCCTGACGCTAGCTCAGCGCATGGGGCTCTCCAGACCTCGTACTCCCCGGCGCGTACTTCAGGAGGTGAAGGCCGCTTTACCGCCCGCTGCTCGGGCTTATCTTGACCAGGTCCTGCGAGAGGGTACGCCTCGCCCCCCCTCCACCCCAAGCCCTCCAGACCTTTTTATTGGGCCCCTGCCCCGTGGAAACAACCGGGTCCCCTGTCCCTTCACCACGAGCCGGCTGCACGACCTGTAGCCGGTCCACTTTCAGACCGCGCCAAGGAAACACCTTTACATGCTCGTGCTCCACACCCTTCATCTCCTCACCCTTGCGTCCCGCCCCGATACGAAATGGCGGGACCTCCTGCCACCTGTCGAGGGTGAGAAGCCCCGGTGGGCCAGCCTTTATTCCACCTTGGTCCCAAGGCCCGCCGGGGATGACAGTTGGCGGCTCCTTCACGGGGCCGTGAGCACGGGCGTGTACTTGGCGCGGTTCACCCCTATCCCTGCCACCTGCCCCTTTTGTGGCGTGAGGGAGACCCTGGCGCACATTTACCTGGAGTGCGCCAGGTTGCAGCCCCTGTTCCGGCTCCTCTTAGATATTTTGTTGACGTTTTGGTTGCACTTTTCCCCTTACCTCTTTATTTATGCCCTTCCGATCCACGGCCCCACGAAGTCACGGGACCTCCTGGTCAACCTCCTCCTGGCCCTAGCTAAACTGGCCATCTACAAAACCAGGGTGAGGAGGTTGGCCGATGGAGGCTCCTGCGACTGTGGGGCCTATTTTTGATCCTTTGTTCGCTCACGCATCCGGGCGGAGTTCCTCTGGGCAGCGTCCACTGGCTCCCTTGACGCCTTTGAGGAGCAGTGGGCGCTGTCCGGGGTTCTCTGCTCGGTGTCCCCATCTGGTTCACTCCGTTTGACCCTTTGACCGCACTCCCGTTCCTGTTTTCTCATTTGTTGTCCCCCGGACTCATTTGGTATCCCGGTCCTGTGGATCCCTCCCCTTAGGCTGGAGGGGGGGGCTCCTTTAGCAGTGGGCGGGCTTTGCCCGCCCACTTCCTGGATCCCAATGGGTCTCCTTTCCTATAGCCATCTGGCCAGGAGGGAGAAGGGAGGAAGAGGGCTGCTGCTCCTGCTGGAGCTGCTGCTAGGCCCTGGGGTCTCCCGGCTACTGCTGTCGCTGCTGCTGCTTCAGCTACTCCCCTGGCTGGGTCAGACACCTCCCCCTATTCTACAATCTGGTTACCAGCTAGCTGCTGAACCTTCCCACACCTTGGTTGCTGCTCCTCCTGCTGCTGCAGCCCCCTGGGGAGGGGGGCTGCTGGCCCTCTCACCAGAGGTGGGGAGTGAGGGATCCCTCCACCAGCCCATGCTGCTACTGCTCCTGTACCCACCACCACCAGCTGTGAGGGATCCTGCCTGGCCACCGGATTACCAACTGTGGTTGCTGGAACTGCTGATGCTGTGTTTGTGGCCAGGGAAGCTGCTGACACCCAGAAGACAGAGAAGAACATCAGCCTCTGCAGGAGCACACGGTGATTCTACAGACCACCGTGGAGGGGGCTTCTGAGGACTGAGTATTTTTTCAAACTATGCTCTAGTAGTGGGGGTATTGACTGTGTTTGTGGGGACACGAGGGGTGTGGCGTGGAGCCTGCCCCTGGTCCATCTGTGCCCCCCCAAGCCCCACCGCTGCCCCTTCCACCACCTCGGCTGGCTACTCAATATCTGCCTGACGCTCCTGCCTCTGGACTTAGCTGCTTCCCTGGCTCGCCACGCCCAGCTCCATCATTTGGGCCTGCAGTGGCAGACAGCCACACCCATTCATAGAATCATAGAATCATAGAATCTCAGGGTTGGAAGGGACCTCTGGAGGTCATCTAGTCCAACCCCCTGCTCAAAGCAGGACCAACCCCACCTAGATCATCCCAGCCAGGGCTTTGTCAAGCCTGACCTTAAAAACCTCTAAGGAAGGAGATTCCACCACCTCCCTAGGTAACCCATTCCACTGCTTCACCACCCTACTAGTGAAAAAGATTTTCCTAATATCCAACCTAAACCTCCCCCTCTGCAACTTCAGACCATTACTCCTTGTTCTGTCATCTTCTACCACTGAGAACAGTCTAGATCCATCCTCTTTGGAACCCCCTTTTAGGTAGTTGAAAGCAGCTATCAAATCCCCCCTCTCCTCATAAGTCATGTGCTCCAGCACCCTAATCATTTTTGTTGCCCTCCGCTGGACTCTTTCCAATTTATCCACATCCTTCCTGTAGTGTGGGGCCCAAAACTGGACACAGTACTCCAAATGAGGCCTCACCAGTGCCAAATAGAGGGGAATAATCACGTCCCTCGATCTGCTGGAAATGCCCCTACTTATACAGCCCAAACTGCCGTTAGCCTTCTTGGCAACAAGGGCACACCGTTGACTCATATTCAGCTTTTCGTCCACTGTAACCCCTTTGCACATTGACTTTGTGCAAGCGCACGTGGGTGCACGTGCCCCACCCCATACCCCTTAGACTGACCCTCTCCCCCCCCCCACAGCACACCCCCTGCTTTGCCCCTTGCTACCTGCCCCATTTCCCCTTGCAGCTGTTTGCTCCTTCCCCCACTTTTGGTCTCAGCCCCTTGCTAGTTTCAGTTTGCCTGCCCCGCCCTTCTCCCTCTGCAGTCTGTTTGTTTACCCCGCCCTAGCCCTGAAGCTAGCCCCTTGGTTTACTGCCCCATTCCCAGCTGGTTATCCCCCTCCCTCTGCAGCTTCCGCTTGCCCTGATTAGCCCCCCCTTCGTACACCTATGCCCCCTCCCATGCGCTGTACCCCTCCCCTGTTTGAGTTTCCCCATGATTCACTGCACCCCCATGCTGATATATTCCCTACCCATAGTGTAGATAGAGGAGCCGGATTTCTAACTTGAGTAGGTGACTGATCCCCCACGAGCCCTTGATAGCCCCCATCCCCATCCAGTTCCCCCCTTCCAATGCCCTCCTCCCCTTCCTGCAGCTTAGTGGAGAGGAGTGGTCGACCCACTTCCCCTTCCCCTCCCCTTCCTTTCTCTAGAGTTTTCCCTTCCCTCCCTGCTCATCATGGCAGGCAACACGGAGGGGGGAGCCCCTCCAGAAGACCCGGCTGCCCCTCCCTCACCTGTTCCCCCATCACCCTCCCTATCCTCAACCGCCGCTGCCGAACCACCTGCTATTGCCCCTGCTGGGGCACGGGCAGCGGCGGATACTGAAGAGACCTCTGCTGCTGCCACATAGAATCATAGAATCATAGAATCTCAGGGTTGGAAGGGACCTCAGGAGGTCATCTAGTCCAACCCCCTGCTCAAAGCAGGACCAACCCCAACGAGATCATCCCAGCCAGGGCTTTGTCAAGCCTGACCTTAAAAACATCTAAGGAAGGAGATTCCACCACCTCCCTAGGTAACCCATTCCACTGCTTCACCACCCTACTAGTGAAAAAGTTTTTCCTAATATCCAACCTAAACCTCCCCCTCTGCAATTTGAGACCATTACTCCTTGTTCTGTCATCTTCTACCACTGAGAACAGTCTAGATCCATCCTCTTTGGAACCCCCTTTTAGGTAGTTGAAAGCAGCTATCAAATCCCCCCTCATTCTTCTCTTCTGCAGGCTAAACAATCCCAGTTCCCTCAGCCTCTCCTCATAAGTCATGTGCTCCAGCCCCCTAATCATTTTTGTTGCCCTCCGTTGGACTCTTTCCAATTTATCCACATCCTTCTTGTAGTGTGGGGCCCAAAACTGGACACAGTACTCCAAATGAGGCCTCACCAGTGCCGAATAGAGGGGAATAATCACGTCCCACGATCTGCTGGAAATGCCCCTACTTATACAGCCCAAAATGCCGTTAGCCTTCTTGGCAACAAGGGCACACTGTTGACTCATATTCAGCTTTTCGTCCACCGTAACCCCGAGGTCCTTTTCTGCAGAACTGCTGCCCAGCCATTCGGTCCCTAGTCTGTAGCAGTGCATGGGATTCTTCCGTCCTAAGTGCAGGACTCTGCACTTGTCCTTGTTGAACCTCATCAGATTTCTTTTGGCCCAATCCTCTAATTTGTCTAGGTCCCTCTGTATCCTATCCCTACCCTCCAGCGTATCAACCACTCCTCCCAATTTAGTGTCATCTGCAAACTTGCTAAGGGTGCAGTCCACACCATCCTCCAGATCGTTGATGAAGATATTGAACAAAACCGGCCCCAGCACCGACCCTTGGGGCACTCCACTTGATACCGGCTGCCAACTAGACATGGAGCCATTGATCACTACCCGTTGAGCACGACCATCCAGCCAGTTTTCTATCCACCTTACCGTCCATTCATCCAGCCCATACTTCTTTAACTTGCTGGCAAGAACACTGTGGGAGACTGTATCAAAAGCTTTGCTCGCCCCCCCGCCAATTCTGGGGGAGGCCCCTCAGCCGGCGGGAAGGGCCAGGGCAAAAAGAAGGGTAAGGGCCCCGCCAAAAAGGCCAGACCATCCATGGCAGAGGCTGCCCCGACTGCCGCGGCCCCACCACCGGCTGCGGTGTCCCTCCCTGCTCTTCCCTCTACCAGCTCTCCGGGTGCCCCTCCTCCGGCCCCCAGGGCGTACACCCAGGTGGTGGAAACCCCCCCACCTGCCGCTACGTCACCTAACCCATCCGCCACCTCAGCTACCATCTATGGTGGCCGAGTCCCTTTCCCCACATTGACCAGGAGACATGGCGTCCGTTGCCTCCTGGTACCCGCCTCGCCCCACGTAGAAACCTATGTGCGGGCGTTGGCGAGGGTGGTGGGGCCCACGGCCATCGTAGCAGCCTCCAAAATGTACAGAAGGGTCGTCTTCTTCCTCGCATCAGAGGCTGAAGCTCAGGAGGTGGTGGAGAAGGCCCTGGCGGTAGGGGGCGTGTTCATCCCCTTGGAGCCGCTGGAGGACTTGGGCGTCCACCTAATCCTCACTTCCGTCATAGAATCATAGAATATCAGGGTTGGAAGGGACTTTAGGAGGTCATCTAGTCCAACCCCCTGCTCAAAGCAGGACCAATCCCCAATTTTTGCCCCAGATCCCCAAATGGCCCCCTCAAGGATTGAACTCACAACCCTGGGTTTAGTAGGCCAATGCTCAAACCACTGAGCTATCCGTCCCTCCCTTCCTCCCCAATGCCGCCCTGTTACCCGCCCTCTCCGCCGTGGGGAGACCCATCTCCGTTGTAAGCCCTCTCCCACTGGGCTGCAAAGACCCTGCCCTCCGTCACATCCTCTCGTTCCGCCGGCCGGTGCAGCTTCAACTGCCACCGGCGGCGCGTGATGGAGAGGCGCTCGAGGGGTCCTTTATAGTCCCCTATCAAGGGTCCTGTTACCGGGTAAATTATTCTACGGGGGAGGCCCGGTGCTACCTCTGCCTGGCGATGGGGCACGTCTGGAGGGACTGTCCCTTGGCCCGGCAAGGAGGAGCATCCGAGACCTCCGGCAGGGCGCCGGCCCCATCATCGCCGGCGCCCCTGACTGCCCGGCGCCCAGAGCCGTCCCTCCTCCTTCCCAGTCCACCGCTGCTCCCGCTCGGGCCCTGGGAGTACCTCCCTCGGTGCGCCCAGATGAGCGGGAGAGCCCCGCCTCTGCTGCGTGCAGTCTGGCGGGGCCTGTGGAGGAGGGTGCGGCGGGGATTTCGCCGGGTGTGGGAGAGGGCTCGCCCCAGGGGGACCCTTCCTTCCCTTATGCTGCCCCACCACTACCTCCTCGAGTCCCTAAGACATCGCCCCCCGCCCCCCGACACGAGCCCTACTAGCCAGCCCCCAGATGATGCCATGGAGGGCTGGGCCCTAGTTCAGGGGAAGCGGGGCAAGCAGAAGGCTCGAGCTCCGCCCCTTACCACCGATGCGGAAGCCCCCCGGAAGACCAGGAAGGGGGGCACCAATGCCGAGCCTTCCGCTTTTCCCCTGAGTGGCATTTTTTCACCAGTACTGGCTGGAAAAGACGTGGCAGCACCAGAAGGTATTACCTCTTCAGAGGCCCCTGATGGAGCCCCTCCTGCCTCCACCCGAGCTGACACCCCCGAGGGCCCTAAAATGAGCACCACTTTGGGTGCTGGCGAGGAGAACCCCTGGGTGGGGGAAGGTGACTTACCCTCCATTTATGAGGAGATCGAGGCCCTGGGTCTGACCCCGGTCACCCAGGGGGAGGACGACCCTCTGCCAGTGGGCCTCGATCTCAATGACTTCACCGCGGTTCCCCTTTCCCCCCTCTCCACATGCTCCCTCCCCTTAACCACTGATTCCGCTCCCACCTCCGAGGATCCCCTGGGCTCTTCCACCTGCCCGGTCATGGGTAGCACCTCGCTGACAGCCGCCGAACCTCCTGAGGCGACGGCCGGTACCACGTGGCCGGGACCCAAATCCCAGGGGGTACCCCTTGATGGGGTGGGTCAACCAACCTCCTTCCCGGGCGGGGACCCTGCAAATATCCATCCACCTCCCTATACCGTGGCTGTTATGCAAGCCACCGCGCTAGAGCCCAGCATCACTGGGGGTCCCCTTTTCACCTCCCAGAACACTGAGCCACACCAAGAAGGGCCACCTCCCAGTGGCCCAGCTACTGAGGCTCAGAATTCTACCTTTGTCCCTCTCTTCGACTCTACTACTGACCCCTGCCCTGCCCCCATGCCTGACCCCTGTCCTGCCCTTGATGCCGTCCCACTCCCTTCCACCTCCCATGATGCCATTGCCGCCCCTGGGGCAGTCTCCTTCCCCTTTTCGGAGGATGGCCTCAGGGAGTGGCCTTTGTATTTCCTCGTCCCGACCCACCAGGGGCTGCTCTTCTCCCTCCACTGCCCCCTCCCACCAAGCCGAATCCTGGGGCGGACCCAATGGCTCCAGCACATCGGGCGCCACATCGGGGATCCGCCCATTGCCTGCCCGTTTCGGTGGGCCACGGGGCTGTCAGGGGCCCCTTAGTTTGGAAGCCGGGAGCCAGTAACCCCGGCCCCCTATACACTGCGAGAGGAGCTGTGGGAGTTCCTGGAGGACGTCCTGGGCTCCCGTAACAAAGTACAACCCCCTCTCCAGTGATGGGGGGGACTTCCATCAAATCCTCCAGGCCGTGAAGGCCCTCATGGGGGAGGGTAAAAGGACTGGGAAGCAGGCCGCCGCGGCCTACCAACGGGTCCACCTCTTCCGTGATACCTTACTCACCTACGGGGTAGGTCATGGATTGCTGCATGGCCTGACGGGGACCGTGAGCGACCCTGCTGGCAAGGATCCCCCCCAGCCCTCCTCATGGCATCCATCCTCTTCGCAACATTGAACACCCGGGGCTGTAGGATGGGTCTCCACAGGAGCCAGGTGCTCTCCTTCCTTCGGGAGGGGGGGTACTCTGTGATTTTCCTGCAGGAGACCAATACGGTTCTGGCCGCCGAAGACAGTTGGCGGCTGGAATGGGGGGACAGGGTCTACTTCAGCCATCTTACTGTTCGTCAGGCTGGAGTTCTCCCCCAACCTACGGCCTGAAGTGCTGAGGGTTGCCGAGGTTGTACCGGGCCGCCTGATGCACCTCCAGGTCCATATGGAGGGGCTCATGGTTAATCTCGTCAACATCTATGCCCTGACATCAGGCCCGGAGCAGCTGCGTTTCTATCAGCAGGCGTCCGCCTTCCTCGGCAACTTGGATCCTCGTGAGTGCCTGGTCCTGGGCGGGGACTTTAACAACACCCTTGAGGAATGGGACCGCTCGGGGATCGAGCAGTGCCCGGACGCCGCGGACGTCCTCCGGGAGATTGTCGACCATCATTCCCTGCTGGACGGCTGGCGCGACCACCACCTTCACCTTTGTCCGGGTGGAGGCGCGTCGGTCGCGCCACTCCCGGTTGGACCACATCTATTTATCCCGTTTTCATCTTTTGTGGGCCCACGCCTCCAGCATCTGGCCGGCCCCATCCTCAGATCATCATTTGACCACAGTAACGGCTTCTCTCTGCGCGGAGAGGCCGGGGCCGGCCTATTGGCATTTTAATAACAGTTTGCTGGAGGATGTGGGCTTCGTGGTGTCCTTCTGGGATTTCTGGCTGGCCTGGTGAGGGCAGCGATGCACCTTTCCCTCGGCGCGGCGATGGTGTGATCTAGGGAAGGTGCGCGCCCGGCTCTTCTCCTGTGACTACACCCGGGGCGCCAGCCGGCGGAGGGATGCGGCGATAGAGCAGTTGGAACAGGAGGTCTTAGAGCTGGAGAGGCGTCTGGCTGCCAGCCCCGAGGATCCATCCCTGTGTGGGACGTGCCGGGAGAAGCGGGAGGAACTCCGGAAACTCGAAGACCATCGGGCCCGGGGCGCCTTCGTTCGATCCCGCAACCGTCTCCTTCGGGAGATGGATCGCGGCTCCTGCTTCTCCTACACCCTGGAGAAAAGGAGGGGGGCCAAGAAACACGTCACCTGCCTTCTGGCAGAGGACGGCACCCCCCTCATGGATTCGGCGGAGATGTGCGGGAGGGCCAAGGCCTTCTAAACGAGTCTTTTCTCCCTGGATCCGACCGATCCTAACGCTTGCAAAGCGCTCTGGAACGAACTACCCACGGTCAGCGCGGGTGACCGAGACGGGCTAGAGCTGCCTCTCACTCTGGCCGAGTTCTCGGAAGCCCTCCGTCTCATGCCCACTAATAAAACCCCGGGACTGGACAGGCTGACCGTGGAGTTCTACCGCGTGTTCTGGGACGTCCTCGGCCCAGACCTTGTCACCGTCTGGGCCGAGTCCTTGCAGAGCGGGGTCCTCCCTCTTTCGTGCACGCGAGCCATGCTCGCCTTATTACCGAAGAAGGGGGACCTCCGCGATTTACAGAACTGGCGTCCCATCTCGCTCCTCAGCACGGACTATAAGGTCGTAGCAAAGGCCATCTCACTGCGGCTGGGGTCCGTGCTGGCGGACGTGGTCCATCCAGACCAGACCTACACCATTCCGGGCCGCACCATCTTCGACAATCTGTATCTAGTCCGGGATCTCTTTGAGCTTGGGTGTAGGGATGGTCTGTCGTTCGCCCTCCTGTCCCTGGGTCAGGAGAAGGCGTTCGACAGGGTGGATCATGGGTACCTCCTGAGCACTCTGCGAGCGTTTGGCTTCGGACCCCAGTTTGTGGGTTTTCTCCAGGTGCTGTACGCCTCTGCAGAGTGTCTGGTCAGGCTCATCGGGGCCCTGACCGAGCCGGTCAGCTTCGGGCGAGGAGTACGGCAGGGGTGCCCCCTTTCAGGCCAGCTGTATGCTCTGGGATTGAGCCCTTCCTCTGTCTCCTCCGCAAGAGGTTGACGGGGTTGGTGCTCCGAGAGCCGGAGCTGCGGCTGGTCCTGTCGGCGTACGCCGACGACGTGCTCCTCGTGGTCCAGGACCCGGGCGACTTGGTGCAAGTGGAGGCTTGCCAGGCGATCTACTCGGCGGCCTCCTCCGCCCGGGTCAACTGGGTCAAGAGCCCTGGCCTGGTGGTTGGGGACGGGTGGTGGGCGCGCTCCCTCCCACCCTCGCTTCAGGCAATCAGGTGGAGTGCGAGTCCGCTGCTCTATCTCGGCGTTTACCTTTCCGCCACGCATCAGTCTCCGCCGGAGAACTGGCACAGTTTACAGGGCAGGGTGACAGAGCGGCTCCGGAGATGGACAGGACTACTCCGGTGCCTCTCCTTTTGGGGGAGGGCACTGGTGCTCAATCAACTAGTCCTGTCCATGCTCTGGTACCGGCTCAACACCCTGGTCCCGGCCCTGAGTTTCCTGGCCAACCTCCAGACGTCGATTCTGGAGTTCTTTTGGTCAGGACTGCACTGGGTCTCTGCAGGGGTTCTCCATCTATGTCTGGAGGAGGGAGGGCAGGGCCTGAAGTGCCTACGCACTCAGATCCATGTCTTCCGCCTCCAGGTGCTGCAGAGGCTCCTTTATGGTGCAGGTAGTCCGGCGTGGAGCGCATTGGCGCACGCCTTCCTGCGCTGCTTCCGAGGGTTCCAATATGACCGGCAGCTCCTTTATCTTCTTCCGAGAGGTCTTCTGCAAGACCTCTCTGGGCTGCCGGTCTTCTACTAGGACCTTCTCCAGACCTGGAAGCTATTCTCAGCGACCAGGTCCGTGGCAGCCACCGAGGGGGCAGATCTCCTCGCGGAGCCCCTGCTACACAACCCCCAGCTCTGTGTGCAGGTGGCGGAGTCCCCCTTCGTGTGCCAGAGATTGGTCCTGGCAGAAGTCACTAGAGTCGGAGACCTCCTGGACTACAACCGGGGAGACTGGCTGGATCCCCTGACGCTCGTTCAGTGCATGGGGCTCTCCAGACCACGTACTCCCCAGCGCATACTTCAGGAGGTGAAGGCCGCTTTGCTGCCCGCTGCTCGGGTTTACCTCGACCGGGTCCTGCGAGAGGGCACGCCCCACCCTCCCTCCACCCCCAGCCCTCCGGACCTTTTTATCGGGCCCCTACCCCGTGGACCCAACCGGCCCTCCCGCCCCTTCACCACGAGCCGGCTGCACGAACTGCAGCCGGTCCGCTTCCAGACAGTGCCAAGGAAACATCTATACATGCTCGTGCTCCATACCCTTCATCTCCTCACCCTCGTGTCCCGCCCCGATACGAAATGGTGGGACCTCCTGCCACCTTTAGAGGGTGAGGCCCCCGGTGGGCCAGCCTCTATTCCACCCTGATACCAAGGCCCGCTGGGGATATCAGTTGGAGGCTCCTTCATGGAGCCGTAAGCACGGGCGTGTACTTGACACGGTTCACCCCATCCCCGACACCTGCCCCTTTTGCAGGGTGAGGGAGACCCTGGCACACATCTATCTGGTGTGCGCCGGGCTGCAGCCCCTGTTCCGGCTCCTCTTAGATATTTTATTAAGGTTTTGGTTACACTTTTCCCCTCACCTCTTTATTTATGCACTTCCCATCCACGGCCCCACGAAGTCGCTGGACCTCCTGGTCAACCTCCCCCTGGCCCTAGCAAAAATGGTCATCTATAAAACCAGGGTGAGGAAGTTGGTCGATGGGGGCTCCTGTGACTGTGGGGCCTATTTCTGATCCTCTGTTCGTTCACGCAGCCGGGCAGAGTTCCTCTGGGCAGCGTCCACTGACTCCCTTGATGCCTTCGAGGAGCAGTGGGAGCTGTCTGGTTCACTTCGTTTGACCATTTGACCGCACTCCCATCCCTGTTTTCTCATTTGTTGTCCCCCGTAATTTTTTGGCATCCAGGTCCTGTGGGTCCCTCCCCTTAGGCTGCGGGGGGGATCCTTTAGCAGTGGGCGGGCTTTGCCTGCCCACTTTCCCGGATCCCAATAGGACTACTTTTCTATAGCCATCTGGCCTTGCCCTGTCACAGTAAGCAGAGTCAGTACGGGCTCTACCCTGACATCTGGTGGTGAGCTGTGGGAAAGAACTTCAGGGCTGATTGTGTTTGCATGGGCACACCCACCCTGCCTAGCATGATGGGTCGGCTTGCCCAAATGGTCACTTTGACTGCTGTGGGATCCCCAGTCTTGTTGTTATTGGGGCAGGACAAATAAAGTGTTGTTATCCTGGTTATGTGAATCAGGGATAGTAGACCTGTACCTGGCATTTTATGACGGAGGGACTTGCCCTTCACTAAGCAGCACTCGCTCGGCAAGGAACATGGGTTCCAAAACCCAATGAATTGAGAGAGAGATTGGGGGAAAGTATTTGTACTTGGGGGTATAGGTGCCTTAGATACCACCTTTACCTTCTCCAGTGTGTAATATCAGAGCTAATTTTGATTCTATTAGAAGCCTGATTACAGACTGCAGAGCTGACTTCACTTTGGGCTAATGGTGCACCAGCACTGAGGCTCCCCGTGCTACCAGCTAAAAGAGCTAAAGTTACTAAGAACTAAAATCACTGAGCATTGTGTTAAGTAGTAGTGAGTCCTGAAGCTATATTGGTGAGTGGTTGGCAGAGAGAAGCAGCTTGTGGTGAAGGCTGCAGCAGAACCCAACGGAGAGGTAGGGCAGTTGGCTGTTGGAGCACGTAAGGTGCCCTTAACCCCACCCCCCATTTCCACCCAGGCTGGGAGGTAAAACTCTGCAGATGAACTTTTGAACTCTGGGGCTGTACTGACCAGGGACAGAGACTTTTGGGACTTTGGGTTGCTGGGTAACTACATACTGGCTGAGGGCTCGAGCTGGTTTTGCATTGTGTTATTGGAATGAAACCCCTAGATTTCTAGACTTTTGGGTTGCTGGACTTTTGGGACTTTGGGTGACTTTGGGTTGCTGGACTCAAGAACTGCTCTGGAGAAAGGACATGGCCCAATTTGCTTGGGGGTGGGTCTTTTGCTCATGGTTTGTGTTAGAAATCCTGGGAACCCCTAGATACTCAACCCATTTCCTTACTAAAAGAAAAAAAATTAGCCAAAAGCAGCCCAGTTGTGCAGACAACTTAATCCCCTCACCCCAGCTCACAAAAGGGACTGTTAGGGGAGGGGTGTATAAAGTCCTTAAGTATCTATTAATTCAGAGTTGTGGTGATCGAATCAACCTACCAACTACAGACTTTTGAAGTCTGTTTGAAACAAAGAGTTAGGATAGTATAAAAAACACAGTTTTTTAGAGACTGTCCTCTTTCAACAGAAATAATCTTGAAATGAATTGCTGCTGGATTGAAAGAGGAGGTATGCTCCCTGTTTTTAACTCTGAAAATATATATTGTATAACGTCACTCTTTGGCCATGCTGTCCTTACTAAATAATGGTTGGTACCTATCTTTGTTGCAGTGTGATCTTTTTAGCATGGAACCAGTAACTTTAAGCTGCATTTCACCACCAGGCCAAGGTGGTAAAAACCAAAAACCATTTTTAACTGTACTTGTGCTTAATACTGTTAAATTAAAAAATGTCAGGTATTACACAGATTGATTAGGGGTTTGATGCATCTAGGGAATAATACTAACTAAAAGTTTTGCTTGTTCTTTAACCCAAAGGCCCAAATACAAGAGGGGAAATAGAACAGCCATGTGCCAGCAACCCTTTATCCTGTGGTAAAAGGTAACTTTCTGCAATTGGCTTTTAAATACATGTGGGTTTATTGAAAAGTATTTTGTTTCAAACTGTTGTTTTTAAACTGCTGGGGTTTTATGGCTGCAAACTGATGATATGGTGTGTTTCAAACTAACAGAGTGTTTTTCTGTGCAAAATGGTTTTTAAAAGTTGTTTTTTAAAAGCAGTTTGGTTTTTATCCTGCAAAAGAGAGAGGGGTTTTTTTAATAAAAAAAATTGGGTTGTTTGTCTTCTTAAAGGAGTTGGCTTTAACGTTCAAATTGCTAGTGATTCAGAGGCCCAAGCTAGAGATAAGTGTGGGTGTTTAAAAAAGTATTTTGTTGCAAACTGTTGGTTTGGTGTTTTAAAATGCTGGAGTTTGTGTGTGTGTTTGTGTGTCTGAGTTTGCGCAAAACATAGGTGGGTTTTTTTTAAAAAGTATATGGCTGCAAACTATTGGTTTGGTGTGTTTCAAAATAACAGGCGTTTCTGTGCAAAATATGTTTTAAAATGGATTTTAAATGTTGGTATCATAAATATAAAGGGGAGGGTTGAGAAGCTCTGATACAGTACTATAAAATCCTCTTACCGGTAAAGGGTTAAAAAAACTGCAGGTAGCCAGGCTAACATCTGACCATCAGAACCAATGAGAAGACAAGATACTTTCAAATCTGAGCGGGGGGGGGGGAGTTTTTTGTCTGTCTGTGTGAGCTCTCCATAAGAGACAGATCAAGCCAGCACCCATCCATCTTCTGTGGAGTTAGTAAGTGATTTTAGGTAATTATGCATTTAGGTTTTTCTATTGTTTTAGCTTGGGAAATTAGCTATGCTGGAGGGAATGTGTATTCCTGGTTTTGTTGCATTTTTCTGTAACTTGAAGGTGTGGCCCAGGGGGGAATCCCTCTGAGTTAGGAAATTGAGTACCATGTAAAAGATATACCATCCTGATTTTACAGAGATGATTTTTACCTTTCTTGTTTTAATAAAATCCTTCTTTTAAGAAGCTGACTGTTTTCCATTGTTCTAAGACCCCTGGAGGTGGGTTTTGGATCACTGTATAACCAATTGGTTAGGAGATTATTCTCAAGCTCCCCAGGAAAGGGGGTATATGGGTTTGAGGGGAAATCAAAGGGGGGTGGAAAAGGGGAACCCCAAGTGGTCCCTTTTCTGTTTCAAGCACTTGGTGGTGTCAGTGTACCTAATCCCATGTGCAAGGAAACATTTGTACATTGGGGAGTTTTTAAACTAAGCTGGAAAAAATAAGCTTAGGGGGTTTTCATGCGGGTCCCCACATCTGTACCCTAGAGTTCAGAGTGGGGAGGGAACCTTGACAGTTGATTTTTAAAGCAGTTTGGTTTTTATTCTGCAAAATAAGATGTTTTTAAAAATGTTTGTGGGGTTTTTTTTAAAGTGGTAGAAATAAACTCAAAACTTGTGTTTGTTGTACAGCAAGAAATGGATTATTTTGTTTTAAAGCTATGCCTTTTTAAATAGAAAAACACCCTAATGAGTATTTTATTTTTTAAGTTTACAAGACAGTTTCACGTGTTTTATAATAATAATGTTGTCTGCTCCACAGTACAGTCAAAAAATGGGAGATCCTTATACCAGAGGGTAAACAAGCTCAAAAGAAAAAGGAAAGACACAGCTGAAAAGGAAAATTCACCATCATCAGTGACTGGATGGATGGATGAAGCCCGGTAAATATATTTTGCTTATTGGTTTGGTGGTTTTATGAGGTTGTGCATTTTAAGTAACTACATAGGTGTGTGTGAGAAAAATGGTAAAGTTAAGTTTTGTAAAACGTTCTTTTCCCCCTAATCAGGCGTGTGCAGCTCTCCTGACAATGCTGTAGTCGCAGCTACAGCGTCACCTCCCCGAGAACCGCCAAAGAACCAGGAATCTGCTTTGAGACCTTTAACAACGCCAACGCAAAACAGCACAAGAGTGCAGATGAAGCATCAGGGCAGTCCAAACCTCATATACGTCAAACCCAAGGACAAAACAAAATCAATTGGTAAAAACCAATCACACAAACACAACTCCAGTTCTTCAACGGCCACCACCACACCAAGGCCTGAGAAAACTGTGAGCGAAAATGCCCACATTCACAAACCCGGAGCATGAGCTCTAAGGGTTGTGAACGTGAGCAAAAACACACACATTCACAAACCCAGAACACACACTTTAGGGGTTGTGAATAAAAAAACAAGGACTGACCACTTCTGGGATGCTGAGGTATTGCAACCACGCAAACACAACTTCACCAAGATAAACCTGTGTATAGATCCTTTCCGGTACATAACGCTGGCATCTGTCTGCATGTCTATGTACAGGTTTATGTTTTTGGAGCCTAACACGGTAGCTCTTCTCCCTCCAGACAACTACCACAGGCAGAAAAAGAGATATTAAACCCCATCTATTCAGTGGCTGTTGTATACCTCTCACAAAGAAAATATACAGATATGGCGTGATTTACAGGGTGGGGAACTACAGGTAGGCCCTACTTTTTAGATGGTTACACCAATGTTGACAGGGTATGTCAGGGTTCCCTCCCCACTCTAAACTCTAGGGTAAAGATGTGGGGGCCCGCATGAAGAGCTCCTAAGCTTATTTCTACCAGCTTAGGTTAAAACTCCCCAAGGTACAAAATTCCCTGCACCCTGAGAAATGCTTCTCTCACTGCCACCATCAAGTGTTTTAAACAGGAATCCAGGAAAGGAAACCACTTGAAGTTTCCCCCCCCCCCCCAAAAAAAAATACCCTCTCAAGCCCATACCCCCCTGACCTGGGAAGCTTGAGAATAATCTCCTAACCAATTGGTTACACAGTGATCTAAAAAAACCCACCCCCGGGGTTTTAACACCATAGAAAACAGTCAGCTTCTTAAAAGAAGGATTTTATTAAAACAAAGAAGGTAAAATCATCTCTGTAAAATCAGGATGGTAACTATTTTACAGGGTACTCAATTTCCAAACTCAGAGGGATTCCCCCGCTGGACAAAACCTTAAAGTTACAGAAAAAACAGGAATAACCCCTCCCTCTAACACAGGGAACACACACCAAGCAAAATAAACAGAAATCTACTCACTGTGCTGACTACACTTACTTTAGAAAAGGGAGGTTTGATTTTCTGTAGCTTCCTTCTGGCTCCAAGATCACTCTGGCTCTTACAAAGAGCCACACACAAAGCTTTCCCCACTCCCAAGATTTGAAAGTATCTTTTCCCCTTATTGGTCAGATGCCAGCCAGGTCAGGTGTCTGTCTGGCTACCTGCATTTCTTAACCCTTTACTGGTAAGAGGATTTTATAGCACTTCATCAGACCCTCTCCCCCTTCCCTTTATTTTTATGACACGCTCCCCAAATCACCGATAGTGTGAAACATTGGCTGTGATTTCTTCCTGGAGCTCTAAAAGAAAACAAAATTAGTAAGACACATGCATCTCCAAATATACTAATAACTGGATAAAGACTAACAATATTTCCCACATTGCAAGGACAATTTTAACCAGTTGGTTCTGGGAAACTGTCACTGGAGAGTGCATCAGCCACTTTGTTAGAAGCTCCAGAAATGTGTTGTATTTCAGAATCAAAATCTTGGAGAGCTAAACTCCACCAAAGAAGTTTTTTGTTATTTCCCTTGGCGGTATTAAGCCACTGTAGTGCAGCATGGTCGGTTTGCAGGTGGAAACGCCGTCCCCAAACGTATGGGCCTAGCTTTTCCAGAGCGTAGACAATGGCGTAACATTCCTTCTCACTGATTGACCAGTGGCTTTCCCTCTCAGACAGCTTCTTGCTGAGAAACACGACAGGATGGAATTCTTGATCTGGTCCTTCCTGCATTAAGACTGCTGCCACACCACGCTCGGACGCATCTGTGGTTACTAGGAACGGTTTATCAAAGTCCGGGGCCCTTAGCACCGGGTCAGACATGAGTGTTGCTTTAAGCTGGTTAAAGGCCTTCTGACACTCATCAGTCCACTGAACCGCATTTGGCTGGTTCTTTCTGGTTAGGTCAGTTAGAGGGGTGGCGATTTGGCTGTAGTGTGGTACAAATCGCCTGTAAAATGCGGCCAAGCCTAAGAAAGATTGGACCTGTTTCTTTGACTTTGGGACAGGCCACTTTTGGATAGCCTTCACCTTGGCCTGTAGGGGGTTAATAGTTCCTTGACCCACCTGGTGTCCAAGGTAAGTCACTCTGTTGAGGCCTATTTGACACTTTTTAGCCTTAACAGTTAGTCCTGCCTCTCGTATGCGCTCGAAGACCTTCTGGAGATGCTCCAGGTGTTCGGCCCATGAGTCAGAAAATATGGCCACATCGTCAAGATAGGCAACTGCCGATTCTCCCAATCCCCCTAGGAGACTATCTACCAGTTTCTGGAATGTGGCGGGTGCATTCCGCAGCCCGAAAGGGAGCACATTCAATTCATACAGCCCGACATGGGTGATGAAGGCTGACCTTTCCTTGGCGGATTCATCTAGCGGTACCTGCCAGTACCCCTTGGTTAAGTCTAAGGTGGAGATGAACTGGGCACATCCCAGTTTCTCCAATAGTTCATCTGTGCGAGGCATTGGATAGTTGTCTGGGCAAGTCACAGCATTTAGCTTATGGTAGTCCACGCAAAAGCGTATTTCCCCATCCGGTTTGGGGACTAGAACCACTGGAGAGGCCCATGCACTGCTAGAGGGACGGATTATACCCATCTGTAGCATGTCGTGAACCTCCCGTTCTATAGCAGTTTTGGCGTGAGGAGCCACTCGGTAAGGTTGGGCTCTAATTGGGTGGGCATTACCTGTGTCAATGGGGTGGTATGCCCGTTCGGTCAGTCCTGGGTGGCTGAGAACATCGGTGCGAAGTTAGTGCACAGCTCCTGGATTTGCTGGCGCTGCATACGTCCGAGGGTCATTGAGAGGTTCACCTCTTCCATGCCACCATCATTTTTTCCTTCATAGTAGACACCTTCAGGCCACTCAGCGTCTTCTGCTCCCTGGGCAGTAAACTGACAAACCTTTAATTCTCAGGGGGGAAAAAGGCTTTAGAGAATTAACATGGTACACTTTAGGCTTGAGAGTTGTGGTGGGGAATGCTATGAGATAGTTAACAGCTCCCAGGCGTTCTTGGGCCATAAATGGCCCTTCCTATGACGCTTCCATCTTATGGGCCTGGAGCGCCTTCAAGACCATGACTTGGTCCCCTACTTTAAAGGAACGCTCTCTGGCATGTTTATCATACCAGGCCATTTGCTCTTCCTGAGCCTCTTTTAGGTTTTCTCTAGCAAGGGCTAAAGAGTCTTGGAGAGTGTTTTGTAGGTTGCTTACCAAGTCCAGAATGTTAGTTCCCGAAGAAGGCGTAAACCCCTCCCATTGCTGTTTCACCAACTGTAATGGCCCTTTAACCTCGCGGCCATACACAAGTTCAAATGGTGAAAACCCTAAACTGGGATGTGGTACAGACCTGTAGGCAAAGAGCAACTGCTGTAACACTAGGTCCCAATCGTTGGAGTGCTGATTTACGAATTTACGTATCATGGCTCCCATAGTTCCATTAAACTTCTCCACCAGACCATTGGTTTGATGGTGGTAAGGGGTGGCAACCAAGTGGTTCACCCCATGAGCTTCCCACAGGCTTTTCATGCTCCCTGCTAGGAAATTCGTTTCCGAATCAGTAAGGATGTCGACGGGCCAACCTACCCTGGCAAAAATCTCTGTTAATGCCTGGCATACACTTTTAGCCCAGGTGTTGCTCAGAGCTACTGCTTCTGGCCATCGGGTGGCAAAATCCATGAAAGTCAGTATGTACTGCTTTCCTCTGGGTGTCTTTTTCGGAAAAGGACCCAGAATATCCACAGCTACCCGCTGAAATGGAACTTCAATTATGGGGAGTGGCTGGAGAGGGGCTTTGACCTGGTCTTGGGGCTTTCCCACTCTTTGGCACACCTCACAAGACCGGACATAGGTAGAAACATCCTTGCCCATTCCCTCCCAGTGGAATGACCTCCCCAAATGGTCTTTGGTTCTGTTCACCCCAGCATGACCACTAGAATGATCGTGGGCTAAGCTCAAGAGCTTTACCCGGTACTTAGTTGGAACTACCAACTGTCTGTGAGGACGCCAGTCTTCCTGGTGTCCATCAGAAAGAGTCTCCTTATATAGAAGTCCTTTTTCTATAACAAACCGGGATCGATTAGAAGAGCTGAGAGGGAGTGGGTTGCTCCATCCCACTGTCCAAGCTCTCTGGAGGCTTTCATCTGCTTCCTGCTCGGCTTGGAACTGTTCCCTAGATGCTGGAGACATCAGTTCCTCACTGGGTTGTGGACTTGGGCTGGGTCCCTCTGGAAGCGATGTAGGTGATGGGGTTGTTTCCGTTGACTGTGAACCTCTCTCCGCTGGTGCACGATGTGGTAATTCAGGCTCTGGCTGAGCCTCTTGTATGGAGTTATCGGCTGCTGCTGCCATTGCAGGCTCGGTGGTGCCCTCTGGTGTTGGCACTGTGTCACGGAGTGTGGGGGAGTCAGCGCCTACACCCCTCTTCCCCGGATTCACTGGGAGTCTCAGCCAGCCAGTAGAATAGAAGGTTTATTAGAGATGCCAGGAACACAGTCCAAACAGAGCTTGTAGTACCACCACGACCCCTCAGTCGGGCCCTTCCAGGGGGCAGGGAGCTTAGACCCCAGCCTGGGGCTCCCTGCGTTTTACCCCACAGCTCCAAAAGGGGGGCAGGGAGGCCAGACTCTGTCTGCGCTTCCCTCCATGTTCCCCAGCCACCTCCAAACCGCAACTGTCCAGCCCCTCCTCTTCCTCCGTCTCCTTCCCAGGCCAGGAGGTCACCTGATCCCTTTGTTCCAACACCTTCAGCTCTCACCTTTGCAGGGGAGGGGCCGGGGCCATCTGTTGCTAGGAGACAGAGTGTCGGCCCTTCTCTGTGTCTAGGCCCCTGCCCTGGGGCTCTGTAACAATCATGCACCCTTGTCCCACCACCTAGATACTCAAGCACTGCATAGGGAAACTGAGGCACCCACACAGTACTCAGGGAAAACATTAACAACAGTCCTAGTTCATCACACACTGTAGATGGGGTTGCAAGCGCTGGACTCAGTGCTGGCAATGGTTCTGGTGCTGGTTGCTTCGCCAGTTCCGGTTCCGAGACTGGCTTTGGTTGGGTTTCTGCGACTGGATCTACGACGGCTGTTGCAGTCGTTGGCAGGGTATCCGGTTCTACCACCTCTATCTGGGTCTCTGGTAGTACAGATGGGGTTCTGGTGGAAGTCTCAGGAACAGAGCTAGGTGTGACAGCTTGCTTAGCCTGGCTGCGGGTGTCCATTCCCACCCTCTTGGCTAGCTTCACACAATAGTTCAAGTCTTCCCCCAGCAACATGGGAATGGGATCATCATCATAGACTGCAAAAGTCCAATTTCCTGACCAGCCCTTGTACTGGACAGGCAACACGGCTGTAGGTAAATCAAAAGAGTTGGACTTGAAGGGTTGAATCATCACTTGTGCCTCTGGGTTGATTAAGCTGGGGTCCACTAAGGATTGGTGGATAGCCGACACTTGTGCTCCAGTGTACCTCCACGCTGTAACCTTCTTCCCGCCCACACTCACCGTTTCCCTTCGCTCCAAGGGTATCTGGGAGGCATCTGGGCCTGAGGACCTTTGGTGTGACCCCGGTGCAATGAACTGTACTCTGTTGGGGTTCTTGGGTCAGTTGGCCTTCATATGCCCCAATTCGTTACATTTAAAACATCGCCCAGCTGACTGGTCAGTGGGGCGAGGTGGGTTGCTGGAGAATGGGGTGGTGGGGCAATAAGGGGTCTGGGGTTTTCCTTGTGGGGCCTTTGGCTGCCCCTGATGATGTGGTGTGGGCTCGGGTTTTCATTTCTGGTATCTCTCCAAACTATGACCAGGGTTGTTCCTCTCTGCTTCCTGCACCCCTTGTGTGCCAAATTTCCTTGCCCCTCTGCTGATCTGGGACTGTTCGTATTGATCAGCATAAGCAGCAAGACTGTCTGCTGAGTCTATTTTCTTATCCCATAAACACTGTCTTATATCATCCTTGGACATATTCAGGAATTGTTCCTGAGCCATCAAATCACACACTCCTTCAAAGCTAGTAACACCCCTTCCCTTGACCCATTTATTTATCAGATCCTTTATCTGGTTAACATAAGCTACATTACTTAGTCCAGGCCCTCGGATAAGGGTTCGAAATTTTACTCTGTAAATTTCAGGTGTAACTTGAAATTGTTTTAAAACCAAATCCTTGAATTTCTCATAGTCAGAAGCCTCAGCAATAGGCATGTTATTGAATATGTCCAGAGCACTTCCAGTCAACTTTGCTACCAATGTGGTCATTTTGTGAGCATCAGGAATGTTATGGAGATTGCATAGTCTCTCAAAGGTGAGAAAATATTCAGCAATATCACAGGATTCATCATACGGTGGACATAGTCGCTCCCATTTGTGGATTGTTATGTTATCTGGTAGATTCCGCTCCGCCCTGGTCTTCTCCATCTCCAGGGCATGCTTCCTCTCTCTCTCCTTCTCCTCCATAGCATACTTCCTCTCTCTTTGTTTCTCCTCCTCAGCATGCTTCCTCTCTCTTTCTTTTTCATCAATCTCCATCTGTCTAAGTTGTAGCAGTCTTGCATGTTTCCTCTCCTCCTCATTGGCTTGCAGTCTAGCTAGCTCAAGTTTAATAGCTGTTTCACTGGCAGTCATTTTAGCCTTTCTGTGTTTAATCTGTCTTCACCCGAGAGAGTTAGAAAAGAAAAAAAAACTTGCTTGGGTATTCCCTGTAGGGGTTAACTACCTGCTTTCATATGTAGATACTCTAGCTCCTAGCAGCTTAACCCCTCCCTGCTTCCAAGCAGCTACAGGGAAGAGTCAGAGAGAAGAAATTTTTTTTTCTAAACTCCCTGTCTCTAGTTCAAAAAAAATCTCTGGTTCAATATATATCCCACCACTCTGCCACCATGTCAGGGTTCCCTCCCCACTCTAAACTCTATGGTAAAGATGTGGGGACCCGCATGAAGAGCTCCTAAACTTATTTCTACCAGCTTAGGTTAAAAACCCCCAAGGTACAAAATACCCTGCACCCTGAGAAATGCTTCTCTCACTGCCACCATCAAGTGTTTTAAACAGGAATCCAGGAAAGGAAACCACTTGAAGTTTCCCTTCCCCCCAAAAAAATACCCTCTCAAGCCCATACCCCCCTGTCCTGGGAAGCTTGAGAATAATCTCCTAACCAATTGGTTACACAGTGATCTAAAAAACCCCACCCCCAGGGTTTTAACACCATAGAAAACAGTCAGCTTCTTAAAAGAAGGATTTTATTAAAACAAAGAAGGTAAAATCATCTCTGTAAAATCAGGATGGTAACTATTTTACAGGGTACTCAATTTCCAAACTCAGAGGGATTCCCCCGCTGGACAAAACCTTAAAGTTACAGAAAAAACAGGAATAACCCCTCCCTCTAACACAGGGAACACACACCAAGCAAAATAAACAGAAATCTACTCGCTGTGCTGACTACACTTAGTCAGGAAAGGAAGGTTTGATTTTCTGTAGGTTCCTTCTGGCTCCAAGATCACTCTGGCTCTTACAAAGAGCCACACACAAAGCTTTCCCCCCTCCCAAGATTTGAAAGTATCTTGTCCCCTTATTGGTCAGATGCTGGCCAGGTCAGGTGTCTGTCTGGCTACCTGCATTTCTTAACCCTTTACTGGTAAGAGGATTTTATAGCACTGCATCAGACCCTCTCCCCCTTCCCTT
Source organism: Macrochelys suwanniensis (assembly GCA_033296515.1). Lineage (NCBI taxonomy): Eukaryota > Metazoa > Chordata > Testudines > Chelydridae > Macrochelys > Macrochelys suwanniensis. The sequence continues at coordinate 210,772,006 of CM065775.1, read as the reverse complement.
TATTTTTATGACAGGGTACACACAGCCTTTGAGTTTAACTGGTGTTTTTTTCCACAGCTGTGTCACCTTTATTGTGAAAAAGCACAGAACCCTATGACGGGGACAACTTTTGGGTTTCTTTGTTACAAGACGCAGCTCAAGACTGACTATCTGAAAAGATTTGGTTTTGTAGTGAGGACTCTCTGGGAGCATAAGTGGGAGGTAATGAAAGAAACAGACAGGGAGCTTAGAGGTTTTTTAAACTGAGCCCAGTTGCCCTAGCCTCTCGTGCCTAGGGACGCTCTTTTTGGGGGGAGGACAAATGCTATCTGCCTGTATTACAAACCTAACCCCAGGGAAGAAATCCACTATTAGGATTTTACCAGCCTGTACCCTTTCATAAACAAAACCAAAAAATACACGATCAGACACCCTGTATAGTTTATGACAAATTTGGACCCCTCGCAAATTATTTTGGAATTGAAAAAGTTAAAGTGTACCCCCCATGAGGCCTCTTTTTCCCATTGCTACCTGTCAGAGTGGGTGGCAAGCTTATGTCGCCACTATGCCGAACCTGTGCAAAAACCAAGCAGCAGGAGACATGTACCCATACTGATGAGCAGAGGGCCATCCTGGGGACTTGGTGCACAGTGGAGTTGAACGCGGCCATAGCGAAGGGGTATGCGGTGGTTAAAATATATGAAATCGGGCATTTTAATGAAAAACCTGATGAACTCTTTTCAGAGAACATAAAATTACACCTCCACCAGAAACAAGAGGCTTCAGGGTATACCAGCTGGTACACAGATGAAGAAAAACCAAATAAGTACATTAACGATTTCCACCAGAAAGAAGGCGTGCATTTATGCCAACACAAGATCAGGTTGAATCCCGATAAATGCCAAATCGCTAAACTGTTTTTAAATTCTCTGTGGGGTAAGTTTGGCCAAAGAACAAACCTACCCAATACCAGCATTGTGAGAGACCCTGACAAACTCTTTCAGTGCCTGTTTTCCCCCAATTACGAGGTTTCATCCTATGAGTTTATCGATGATGAAACAGTGTGTGTGTGTCTTCGAAGCAGTGTGTGTGTGTCAGACTCAGTCTGTGGCAACACCAACGTCTTCATAGCCTGTTTCACCACTACTTACACCCACTTAGAACTATACAACCTTTCAGACAGGCTGCAAGAGCAGTGTCTGTACCACGACACCAACTCAGTGATATTTGTGAAAAGGGTGGGTGACTGGAATCCCCCTCTGGGGGATTATTTAGGGGACCTCACAAGGAAGATCCCATCAGATCAACACATCACCGAGTTTGTGTTGGCAGGCCCGAAAACGTATGGGTATAAGCTATTGGGAGGAAAGGCCTGTATGAAAGTCAAAGGGATTATCCTGAATGTAGCAAACTGTGAAAAGATCAACTTTCATAGAATCATAGAATCATAGAATCTCAGGGTTGGAAGGGACCTCAGGAGGTCATCTAGTCCAACCCCCTGCTCAAAGCAGGACCAACCCCAATTAGATCATCCCAGCCAGGGCTTTGTCAAGAAGGATGTGGATAAATTGGAAAGAGTCCAACGGAGGGCAACAAAAATGATTAGGGAGCTGGAGCACATGACTTATGAGGAGAGGCTGAGGGAACTGGGATTGTTTAGCCTGCAGAAGAGAAGAATGAGGGGGGATTTGATAGCTGCTTTCAACTACCTAAAAGGGGGTTCCAAAGAGGATGGATCTAGACTGTTCTCAGTGGTAGAAGATGACAGAACAAGGAGTAATGGTCTCAAGTTGCAGAGGGGGAGGTTTAGGTTGGATATTAGGAAAAACGTTTTCACTAGGAGGGTGGTGAAGCACTGGAATGGGTTACCTAGGGAGGTGGTGGAATCTCCTTCCTTAGAGGTTTTTAAGGTCAGGCTTGACAAAACCCTGGCTGGGATGATCTAATTGGGGTTGGTCCTGCTTTGAGCAGGGGGTTGGACTAGATGACCTCCTGAGGTCCCTTCCAACCCTGAGATTCTATGATTCTATGATTCTAAGCCTGACCTTAAAAACCTCTAAGGAAGGAGATTCCACCACCTCCCTAGGTAACCCATTCCAGTGCTTCACCACCCTCCTAGTGAAAACGTTTTTCCTAATATCCAACCTAAACCTCCCCCTCTGCAACTTGAGACCATTACTCCTTGTTCTGTCATCTTCTACCACTGAGAACAGTCTAGATCCATCCTCTTTGGAACCCCCTTTTAGGTAGTTGAAAGCAGCTATCAAATCCCCCCTCATTCTTCTCTTCTGCAGGCTAAACAATCCCAGTTCCCTCAGCCTCTCCTCATAAGTCATGTGCTCCAGCTCCCTAATCATTTTTGTTGCCCTCCGTTGGACTCTTTCCAATTTATCCACATCCTTCTTGTAGTGTGGGGCCCAAAACTGGACACAGTACTCCAAATTTGAAAGATCTAGTCCTGGAATACTGTATGGGCCTGTGAGAAAACACGTCAAAAAAGAGAGGTGCTGCAGCCCTCTATCGTAAGGAACAAAAATCAGTGACAAATAGAGACAAAAACCCTTAAGAAAATGCAGGAAGTCATTTACAACAAGAGGGTCCTAGGAGATAGGTTTAAAACCCTGCCCTAAGGATTTTGAAAATGGATACGAGGTGGAAACACCCCTTTTCTGAAATTCTTGTGGGGCTTAGCAACTGCGGGAAAAGTTACTTCATAAAAAATGTGTTGCATAATACCGAACAAATCTTGTCTGTTATGCCTGAGAATATTGTGTGGTGTTAAAGTTGTTGGCAACCTCTGTATAAAGAACTGTTCTGTAAATATCCCTTTATCATTTTTGTGGAGGGGCTGCTCAGTGCTTTTGATGATCACCCTTTGTTTCCTACCAATAAAATAAATATGATTATTGTAGACGATGTGATGAACTCTGCTTGTGAAAGTGATGAAATCGAGAAAGCCTTTACCAAGTACATGCATCACAGGAATCTGAGCAATATGTATATAGTTCAGAATGTATTTTGTCAGGGAAAAATGAGTCACACGATTAACCTAAACACAAAGTACTTGGTTCTGTTAAAAAACCCTGGGATAAATTACAAATCGCTACACTAGCTCGGCAAATGTACCCAAGCAAAGCTCAATTCTTTCTAGAAGCTTTTGAGGATGCTACCAAAAGACCTTATGGCTACCTTGTGGTGGACTGAAATGCTTCCACACCAGAAGTTTACAGACTAAGAACCGGTCTTTTCCCTCCAGACTGGCTGGCGATTTATATTTGAAAAGAACAACAGCTGGATATAAAAAGAGCTGAATTATTGGCAGGCCCCTTTTTAACAGCTGACCGAAAACATGTCTAGCTGCGTGAAGAGAAACCTGGTCCTTTTAAAATTACTTAGCAAATTGTCCCCGCAGCAAAGGAAGGCTATACTGTGTTCGGCATCTGACGATTTAGTAACGGCCATCTCAGAAATAGCGCTCAATACCTTAAAAGGAAATGTACCTTTGACACAAAATCAAGTGCGTGTGCTGAAAAAGAGACACATGCTTATAAAAACTTTGTGTAATTAAAGGGTGTCACTTAAAAGAAAGAAGCATCTGGTGAAGCAGTCTGGCGGTTTTATCGGACCTCTGTTAAGTTTTGCTGTCCCTCGATAACGGGGCTTTTGACTAATCAATAATGGAGTATGCAGAAAAAGTGTACCTGGAGCCCAGCTGCCAGTTAGAGCAAATAAGGGCTCCCCCTCCAGCGGAAGAAAATATCAGAATGAACACAACTTGCTTACTGGATGCTGAAATGAAATCTGTTCTTCAAAGAACTGACTTAGCCGAATACGAAAAGGCTAAACTTTATAGCGCTGTGCTTCAAAGTTACCTAACGTACGTGAAGCAGAGCGATGTGGATAAAGGGAAAATAAGTCTGTTTCTATCGGAACAGGAACAGAGTGTGACTGTCAAACCCCCAGAAACACCAAAGACCTCAGACTCCGTTGCTCAGGAGGTGCTGGATAATGTGAATAAGGGTTATAAAAAAAATGCATTAGTATTGCTAAATAAGATAGGCCAGGATAAATATATCTCTTTGTGGAATGATAAAGGGGCTTTTTTGTACAAAGGGTCTGTGGTTAATGGTTCTAACATGCTCAACTTAGTCAGGGCCATCACCCAGACGAGCTTCGTTCCTAGCAGACACGTACCTAAATGATGGGATGTGTTTATGAATGCAATGGCGGAAATGAACGTACCATCTTCTGTCATGGGCAACAGAGATCTTTTGGAACGCCTGAAGGCCTCGGCCGCCGACACCGGCGTGGATCGAGAAACAGTGACCCCATTTTTTCCATCCAAAAAATGAAAATTGGCTAAAAGATCCGAATGGCTCAGTGTGTAATGTTTTTCATGTTCTAAAAAAAATATATTTAAAACTGGTAATGTTTTGTTTTAAATAAAAAATTGATATACTTTAAAATAAATTACGTGTACTTTTTCTGAATTGGTCATTTGTTTAAAAAAACCAAAACAAAACCCTACCAAACATCAAATGTCTTTAAATCCTTCATCTAGAGTGCTTCATCTAGGGTAACATGGCTATGTAAATTGTTGCAAGATACACGTCTGGGTTTGTTGAAACATTTTTTGAGCAAGGCTAGGCATGCCTGAGAATTTACATTTTATATTTTTCACAAAATTCATCACCATCTGGTTGTTAAATATAATATATGGAGATATGCCTTATCTCATAGAACCGGAAGGACCTTGAAATGTCATGGAGTCCAGTTTAGTGCCTTCACTAGCAGGATCAAGTACTGTCCCCTTACAGATTCTTTTTTTTTTTTTTTCCCCAGATCCTTAAATGGCCCCATCAAGGATTGAACTCATAACCCAGGGTTTAGTAGGCCAATGCTCAAACCACTGAGCTATCCCTCTCCCTCCCTTAAGTGTTTTGCACTAAATTGTTAGAATATAATTTTAAAATCTGGTCAAAAGATAAACCCTTGCTATAATGATGTAAGAAAAAACATGCAGTGATAGTCGCAGGCGACAGAGAGGGAGTCTTGTAATTGTCTAGTGTGAAACACAGTGTCGGTGGCATTTTTGTTTAAAAATTTCATAATACTTCTAGGAAACAACACACTGTTTGGGGGATGCCTGTATGAGTCAGAAAACTCTCCACGGTTGCACTCCGCCAGATACAAGGCGAGTCAGTGTTTACCCGGTTGGTTGTGTGGATGCATGTTGACTACCAAACCTTGTGGTCTCTGAGACAGCTTGCCGCCAGGGGGCCAATCGCAAGGGAACACATCTAAGAAATTATTTTTGTGTACGGGTCCGTTGATAAGAAACATAAGAGCTGCATGGTGTCCATATTCACATGTGGCCAAACAGAATGTTTCTCCTCTAATTTATCTCTATCACATAGTCAAAACCCCCGTACTCGATCATATTGATGTGACCACAAAGCCTTCCCAAAACGTATTTCTGCTCTCAGGTTCCCAGTTTTAATCAGGGAATAGTGATGAATAGAATTCCTGGTCAGGAGACTGGTCAAAGGCAAACAAGGTGTAACCTGTGCAAACTCCTCATTGTCAATTAACAGAGAACGATCTTTCATGTGTTTACCAGCCATCTGTACCAGATTCATTTATTCTCTTATGCAGCGTCCAGCCTTGAAGTCTGGTTGCAGAGGCTTGGTTGGTATCTGTTCACCATCCAGATACAAGTCCACAAAATTAATATCGTAATGTTTAAAATGAAAGGGTTTTTAGCATAACTAAAATGCTAAAGGCATCATTATCCACAAACCCTAGAACAAGCATTTTGGGTAACTGTCCCAAGAAAAGATTCTCCTGGTTACTGACCCTGCTGCCCTCAGGGATGCTAAACACTTTCATTCCCACACGGTCATGGGGTATTTAGCATTAGCGGTAAGCAGTGCCTCTGCATGCCCCAGATGGATGCCTGGGGCTACCCATTCTTTCTTTACAAAAAGGGAAACCGTGAAATAATACAATGCACAGTTTAAAGCCTTCAGCCACACTGCCCATTAAACAGAAGGCGTCTTTACTGCGCGTCAGTTTAATTTTCGCATACACTCTGTTCAACAAAAGCTTTTCTTGAAAAAACAGGTCGCTGTGTAGATAACCCAACAGCTCTACCGTCCTGCTCAGGGCTGTCAGCTTTGCACGCGTCACAAACCCTAGATTCCCGCCATCCAACTCCCTTTCTTTGTGTTGTCCAGGAGTGGCTATGTAAAACAGGCCGGTGGAAAATTGCGTGGCGAGGGTGTCATCGCTGTAATTGAGCACCGATTCTATAAAGGCCCTGTAAGGGTATGTGATATTATTGACACAAACTGGGACTGTATAGATCATTGTTGCAACCAAGGTCCTGTAGTGGCACCAAATCTTGTATAAAGGGGGTCAAATAAGGTGTCTAAGACAAGGTTATGGTTTGCTGGTTATGATTATGCTATCTGTATCCATGTATCATTTTTGTATTTAAAGTTATAAGTATGAAATTCTCTATGCTGTCTGTATTTCAGACTTGTGCTATGCTTCTGGGTGACACCCCAGACATGTTGGCGTCAGCACTGCCTAGCCTGCTTGATGGCCCATTGAGGACCATCAGCTATATAATTGACCCATTGAAAGAAGGCAGATACACCTTGTGACTCAGCAAGGCATGCAGGGACATGCCTATGGACAGAACTCTAAGGTTTTTCCATGCCATGTGATGGATAGCTTGTTTTTGGAACAAAGGAAGCAGAGGCCGCATGGCAAGAGACTATAAAAGGCTGCTGCATCTCCTCCATCTTGTCTTCAATCCTGCTTCCAACCTCTGGAGGAACTTTGCTTCACTGAAGCTCTGAACAAAGGACTGAATGACCCATCCAAGCTGTGGATGTACTCCAGACAATTGATTTGAGCCTGCAGTTAATTCCATTACTGCTACAAGCCTGAACCAAGAACTTTGCCATCACTGTATGTAATTGATTCCTTTAACCAGTTTTAGCTCTCATCTATATTTCTTTCTTTTTATGAATAAACCTTTAGATTTTAGATTCTAAAGTATTGGCAACAGAGTGATTTGTGGGTAAAATCTGACTTGTATATTGACCTGGGTCTGGGGCTTGGTCCTTTGGGATCAGGAGAACCTTTTATCTTTTACTGGGGTGTTGGTTTTCATAACCATTCGTCCCCATAACGAGTGGCACTGGTGGTGAAACTGGGAAACTGGAGTGTTTAAGGGAATTACTTGTATGACTTATGGTTAGCCAGTGGGGTGAGACTGAAGTGCTCTCTGTTTGGCTGGTTTGGTGTGCTTTAATAATAAAGGAAACCCAGCTAGGGTGACCAGACATCCCGATAAAATCGGGACTGTCGCGATTTTTAGTTCTTTGTCCTGCGTCCTGACTGATGCACGGTCGGGATGCCGTTTGTCCTGCTATTGACGCTTCGGCCGCTGTGGGTGCTTTTTTTTTTTTGCTTCGGCAACTCCGCTCCGGCCGCTTTTTTTTAGCTTCCCCCATGTATCCCAATATTTTGTTGGTTTCATCTGGTCACCCTAAAACCAGCCTTGGGCTGTAACTGACCTGCTTTAAGCAATTTGCCCTGAATTGATACTCTCAGTTGTGTCCCACCAGAGGCCGCATCGTTACAGGGTAACAGTTGTTGCTTTGGCTTACTGGGCGGTATCCCAGCAGAACGTCCAACTGGCTACAAATAGATGCTACTGGGTAATTCACCAGGCCACCTTGGCGTCCCTTTTACAATCTTGCAACATAGGTACAGCAGCATCCATATAATCTATGACATTCCCTGCTATAAAAAGTCAATGGGGGCAGACTCCATAATGGCCGATAGAGGCGGCACCTCGATGTAGATGCTTTTCTCAATGCTGGTCTGTGTAGGGGCTATTTGGAACAGGTGTAGTTTGGATTTGGTGCACTCTTCAGACCCGCAGTGAACAAAAGCCATGTTCATTAAAATATCTCTCTTTTACCAGGCAGAGAGCATCTCCTCTATACCAGGCTTCCTCTTGGACTTTCGCTTATGGCCGGCCCTGCGCGTCAAAGCCTTCTTTTAAAGGGTTTTGGAGGACCAGTGCATCATGGGTATGAAGCATTTCTTTTTCTCTTCCTCCTTTTAATGTACATCAGCCACAATCCCTCCTGTGAATCTGGATTCCCCACCTTAGAATAATAGAATCATAGAATCTCAGGGTTGGAAGGGACCTCAGGAGGTCATCTAGTCCAACCCCCTGCTCAAAGCAGGACCAACCCCAACTAAAGCATCCCAGCCAGGGCTTTGTCAAGCCTGACCTTAAAAACCTCTAAGGAAAGAGATTCCACCACTTCCCTAGGTAACCCATTCCAGTGCTTCACCACCCTACTAGTGAAAAAGTTTTTCCTAATATCCAACCTAAACCTCCCCCTCTGCAACTTGAGACCATTACTTCTTCTTCTCTCATCTTCTACCACTGAGAACAGTCTAGATCCATCCTCTTTGGAACCCCCTTTCAGGTAGTTGAAAGCAGCTATCAAATCTCCCCTCATTCTTCTCTTCTGCAGGCTAAACAATCTCAGTTCCCTCAGCCTCTCCTCATAAGTCATGTGCTCCAGCACCCTAATCATTTTTGTTGCCCTCCGCTGGACTCTTTCCAATTTATCCACATCCTTCTTATTGTGTGGGGCCCAAAAACTGGACACAATACTCCAAATGATGCCTCACCAGTGCCGAATAGAGGGGAATAATCACGTCCCTTGATCTGCTGGAAATGCCCCTACTTATACAGCCCAAAATGCCGTTAGCCTTCTTGGCAACAAGGGCACACTGTTGACTCATATTCAGCTTTTTGTCCACTGTAACCCCTAGGTCCTTTTCTGCAGAACTGCTGCCCAGCCATTCGGTCCCTAGTCTGTAGCAGTGCATGGGATTCTTCCGTCCTAAGTGCAGGACTCTGCACTTGTCCTTGTTGAACCTCATCAGATTTCTTTTGGCCCAATCCTCTAATTTGGCTAGGTCCCTCTGTATCCTATCTCTACCCTCCATCGTATCTACCACTCCTCCCAGTTTAGTGTCATCTGCAAACTTGCTAAGGGTGCAGTCCACACCATCCTCCAGATCGTTGATGAAGATATTGAACAAAACCGGCCCCAGCACCGACCCTTGGGGCACTCCACTTGATACCGGCTGCCAACTAGACATGGAGCCATTGATCACTACCCGTTGAGCACGACCATCCAGCCAGTTTTCTATCCACCTTACCGTCCATTCATCTAGTCCATACTTCTTTAACTTGCTGGCAAGAACACTGTGGGAGACTATCAAAAGCTTTGCTAAAGTCAAGAAATAGCACATCCACTGCTTTCCCCTCATCCACAGAGCCAGTTATCTCATCATAGAAGGCAATTAGGTTAGTCAGGCATGACTTGCCATTGGTGAATCCATGCTGACTGTTCCTGATCACTTTCCCCTCCTTTAAGTGGTTCAGAATTGATTCCTTGAGGACCTGTTCCATGATTTTTCCAGGGACTGAGGTGAGACTGACTGGCCTGTAGTTCCCCGGATCTTCCTTCTTCCCTTTTTTAAAGATGGGCACTACATTAGCTTTTTTCCAGTCATCCGGGACCTCCCCCGATTGCCATGATTTGTCAAAGATAATGGCCAATGGCTCTGCAATCACATCGGCCAACTCCTTTAGCACCTTCGGATGCAGTGCATTCAGCCCCATGGACTTGTGCTCGTCCAGCTTTTCTAAATAGTCCCGAACTACTTCTTTCTTCACAGAGGGCTGGTCACCTCCTCCCCACACCGTGCTGCGGAGTGCAGCCGTCTGGGAGCTGACCTTGTCTTCTCCAGAACAGCACGGGATGATTTGAGTGGAGGTTTTTACGTTGAGTTTAATAATCTCTAGTCCCCTCCTCAAAAGCGGTACAGCTTTTCAAAAGAGGCTACTGAATATTCCGCCCATGCCAGCCCCTTACATCATGAGGGCCCAATGATATCCAGTCTGGGCTTTGTAATAGTTCCTGTAGATGGTGGGGTCGCCGTAATTTTTTAGGATTGCCATAATAGTGTTTTGCTTTTTAGAAACCTCACTCTCTCCGGGGACGGTCACCTTGCCGAAGCAAAATGAGACGTGTTTGTTCTGATCTGTCTTTATTTCAATGGTGATGGTGTCGATGTGGTGTTTACTGACAGGGACGTAATGAGGTTTATCGTAGGTGATGGTGACAAACTCATTGTTCCTTCCTTGGATGGGGACCCAGCGTAACAGGAAATGAAAAGTCCCCCACAAACTGATTTTCTACGATATCCGTGTACAGATACACGGAGTTGAAACCCCCTGTGATGTCTGCTGGGAAGGGGATATTTTGGACTCTGCACTTGGGGGCCAAACCCAGAATGTTAGCTAGCTCCCCTCCAGTAGAAAACATATTAGTAAAATTGGCAGATTTATGTCTAACTTTTCTACCCACAGGGTCGTAGTTCATGACCACCTCAGGCGGTCCTGGGTGACGAGCCACGGTATTGTTCATATGATCCAGTAATTTGGGTATGGATGAGTAATAACCTCATCGTATGATGAAACTGCACGTCATCTATCCAAAGGTGATTTAGCCCTGGTCTACACTACGAGTTTAGGTCGAATTTATTAGCGTTATTTCGATTGATCCGTGCACCCATCCACACGACGAAGCCCTTAACATCGACTTCTAGGGCTCTTAAAATCGATCTCGCCACTCCACCCCCAACGAGTGGATTAGCGCTTAAAGCGATATTGCCGAATCGATGTAGGCTTAGTGAGGACGCAATTCGACGGTATTGGCCTCCTGAATCTATCCCACAGTGCAACATCTGACCGCTCTGGACAGCAGTCTGAGCTTGAATGCTTCGCCCAGGTAGACAGGAAAAGCCCCGCGAACTTTTGAATTTCATTTCCTGTTTGGCCAGCGTGGTGAGCTGCAGGTGAGCGCAGATCTCATCAGCAGAGGTGACCATGATGGAGTCCCAGAACTGAAGATGAGCTCCAGCATGGACCGAGCGTGAGGTACGCGATCTGATCGCTGTATGGAGAGATGAAACCGTGCTAGCAGAGCTACGGTCCAAAAGAAGAAACGCCAATACATATGCCAAAGTCTCCAAGGGCATGCAGGACAGAGGCTACAACAGGGACGCGCAACAGTGCCACGTGAAAATTAAGGAGCTCAGGCAAGCCTACCAAAAAACCAGAGATGCAAACAACCGCTCTGGGTCAGAGCCCCAGACATGCCGCTTCTATGATGAGCTGCATGCCATTCTAGGAGGTGCAGCCAGCACTGACCCACCCATGTGGTATGACTCCGTATGTGGATCATCAGAAACCACAGAGGAGCATGATGATGATAATGATGCTGAAAATAGCGCACAGACACAGCAAGGAAGTGGAGAAGCCCTTTTCCCCGACAGCCAGGAACTTTTTGTCACCCTGGAGCCAGTACCCTACGAACCCTCCCAAGGCGTGCTCGATGCAGGAGAAGGGATCTCTGGTGAGTGTACCTCTGTTACATTAATACATGTTTTATAAGCAAGCGTGTTTAATGATTAATTCGCGGCCAGTACAGCTACAGCTACTGGAAAACTCTGTTAACATGTTCGGGGATGGAGCAGAAATCCTCCGGGGACTTCTCCAGAAAGATCTCCTGGATATACTCCCAAAGCCTGTGCAAAAGGTTTCTGGGGAGGGCAGCCTTATCCTGTGCTCCGTGGTAACACACTCTACCACGCCAGGCCAGTAGCACGTAGTCTGGAATCAGTGCTTTGCAAAGCATGGCAGCGTATGGTCCCGGTTTTTGCTGGCATTCAAGCAACATCCGTACTTTATCTGTCTGTGTTATCCTCAGAAGAGTGATATCATTCATGGTCACCTGGTTGAAATAGGGGAATTTTATTAAGGGGGTATTCAGAGGGGCTCCGTCCCTGCTGGGCTGTTTGCCTGTGGCTAAACGGAAATCTTCCCCGCTGTGACCCACGCGGTGGGGGGAGGGGGAACAGCGAACATCTTGGATGTGTGTCTGTGTGGGGGGCGGGTATCGATTAGGTTTGCGTTGCACATTAACCCGAAAACCGCCACACCTCCCTTTTCAATTGCCAACCAGTTTTAAATTGCCAGCCCAAAGGCTGTTTGTTATGGGAAATGAGGGGGTTGCTGTTTGAAAACATTCCCACATATTATGAAGGTTAAAGAAGCCTATAGACTGTGTCTTACCATGGCTGCCAGCAAGCCGAATTCTGTTGCCCGCCGGACCTGCTTGTGTGATCTCTCACACCAAACCGGCAGACCCTCAATATAACAGGCAAAGTGCAACCTTGGACCAAATGCACATGTGATATGTAATGTTTGGAGCATTGTTCTCTAATATGTGTCTTTTAAACTACTCCTCTCCCATTTGTTTCCTCCCGCAGCTGCAAATGTTTCAGTGCCACCCCTTTCATCACCGTCCCAGAGGCTAGCGAAGATTAGAAGTAAAAAAAAAAGGAACCGAGACGATATGTTCTCAGAACTCACGGAATCCTCCCACACTGAAGCTGCCCAGCAGAATGCGTGAAGACAGACACTGTCGGAGTCCAGGAAGGCAGAGTTTGATCGCGCAGAGAGGTGGCGTGATGAAGAGAGTAGGTGGCGTCAGCGTGCAGAGAGAAGGCAGGATGCAATTCTGAGGCTACTGGAGGATCAAACGGAAATCCTCCGGCTTATGGCTGAGGAAAGGCGTAGGGTTCAGGAAAGGCCGCCTGAGCCCAGACCGCCGCTACAGCCCCTGTGTAACCAACAGCCCTCCTTCCCGAGTCCCATAACCTCATCACCGAGACGCCCAAGAACGCGTTTGGGCGACCTCCGTGCACCCAACCACTCAAGCCAAGAGAACAGTCCAAGCAAGAAAGGGCTGGCATTCAATCAGTTCTAAAGTGCTGTGTGTCCTTGTCCTTCCCTCATCCCCTCCTCCACCACCCATCCTGGTGCTTCCCTTCCTCCACCACCTATCCCGGGAGACTGTGTCAGTTACCCCCATAGTTCCCCCTCTGTGTTTTACGAATTAATAAAGAATGCATGATTTTTAAGCAACAATGACTTTATTCCCTCTGCAACCAGTGACCGAGGGGGGGAGGGCAGGGCGGTTTGGGTAAAGGGAAGTAGAGTGAATGAAGGGGCGGGGCTTTTCATTACTCGGGAAAAACAGAACTTTCACACAGCATCCTGGCCATTCATGAAACTGGTTTTCAAAGCTTCCCTGATGCGCAACGCATCCTGCTGTACTCTTGTAATAGCCCTGGTGTCTGGCTGCGCATAACCAGTGGCCAGGCAATTTGCCTCAACCTCCCACCCCGCCATAAATGTCTCCCCCTTACTCTCACAGATATTGTGGAGCGCACAGCAAGCAGTAATAATAATGGGTATATTGGTTTAGCTGAGATCTAACCTAGTCAATAAACTTCGCCAGCGAGCTTTTAAATGGCCAAATGCACATTTCACCACCATTCTGCACTTGCTCAGCCTATAGTTGAAAAGGTCCTGACTACTGTCCAGGCTACCTGTGTATGGCTTCATGAGCCATGGCATTAAGGGGTAGGCTGGGTCCCCAAGGATAACTATGGGCATCTCAACATCCCCAACGGTTATTTTCTGGTCTGGGAAGAAAGTCCCTTGCTGCAGCAGCTGAAACAGACCAGAGTTCCTGAAGATGCGAGTGTCATGTACCTTTCCCGGCCATCCCACGTTGATGTTGGTGAAACGTCCCTTATGATCCACCAGTGCTTGCAGCACTATTGAAAAGGAACCCTTTCAGTTTATGTACTCGCTGGCTTGGTGGTCCGGTGCCAAGATAGGGATATGGGTTCCGTCTATCGCCCCTCCACAGTTCGGGAACCCCATTGCTGCAAAGCCATCCAGTATGAGCTGCACATTTCCCAGGCTCACAACCCTTGGTACCAGCAGCTTGGTGATCGCCCTGGCTACTTGCATGACAACAGCCCCCACTGTAGATTTTCCCACTCTGAATTGATTCGCGACTGACCGGTAGCTGTCTGGCGTTGCAAGCTTCCACAGGACTATTGCCATTCGCTTCTCTACTGTGAGGGCTGCTCTCATCTTGGTGTTCTGGTGCTTCAGGGCAGGGGAAAGCAACTCACAAAGTTCCCTGAAAGTGCCCTTACGCATGCGAAAGTTTTGCAGCCACTGGGATTCATCCCAGACCTGCAGCACTATGTGGTCCCACCAGTCTGTGCTTGTTTCCCGGGCCCAGAATTGGTGTTCCACTGTATCAACAAGCCCCATTACCACCATGATGTCCACCTTGCGGGGAGGCCTTTTTTGAGAGAGGTCTGTGTCAATGTCCTCAGGGCGCTGCTGTCGCCTCCTCGCCTGCTGTAGCTCTAGCAGCTCCTGGTTCTCGTTCTCCATATACTCCTGGACAATGCGCGTGGTGTTCATAACGGCGATAACAGCCGCGGTGATCTGATCGTGCTCCATGCTTTCCCTGGTATGCTGTTTGCAGGACAGCAGAGTGGGAGCAGAAGCGGCGGGTGGATAACAATGGTGTCAGCAATATGGCGCCTGCATGAAAAAAGGCGCAAAAGGATTTTTGGCTCCCCCCTCAGTTGCTTTCACGGAGGGAGGGGGGAGCAAGGGTTAGGCTCATTTCCTTCTAGCTGCAGATAGTACAATATGCGGTGAGCAAGGGTTAGGCGCCTTCCCTTCTAGCAGCAGATGGTACAATATGCTTGATAGCCATCCTCATATCCTGGCCCCCTCAAGGATTGAAATCGCAACCCCGGGTTTAGCGGGCCAACGCTCATACCGCTGAGCTATCCCTCTGCCCGTGTTCCAGGAAGTACTGAATCTCCCTTAAACAAAACGTAAAAAAGAGAATGACCAGAGTCACTCTGGTCACTCCCATTTATGTCCAAGCGCCCCTGGCCAGCCACAACATAGGCCGCCGGCCACGAGCACACAAATTTCAAGCATATTGTACGATTTGCAGCTAGAAGGCAAGGAGCTGCTGCTGTATGGTCCCGCGACCACAACCATTTATAGCATATTGCACCATCTGCAGCTAGAAGGCAAGGAGCTTATGCTATGTAGTCCCGCGACTACCAGCCTCAGGCAGAATGGCCCCCTCAAGGATTGAACTCGCAACCCCGGGTTTAGCGGGCCAACGCTCAGAACGCTGAGTTATCCCTCTGCCCGTATTATAGCGTGACTGAATCCCCACTAGACCTAATGTCCAGGCGTACGCTGGAGATGTACGGTAATTGTGAGCTGAGCAGGCTTCCGTAGCAAACACGGAAACCCCGGAAAAAAGGTGCGAAAAAGATTGCTTTCACGGAGGGAGGGAGGGACGTTTGATGGGTTGACAACATGTACCCAGAACCACCAGCGACAATGTTTTCTGCCCCATCAGGCTTTGGGATCGCAACCCAGAATTCCAATGGGCGGCGGAGACTGCGGGAACGGTGGGATAGCTACCCGCAATGCAATGCTCCGAAAGTCGATGCTAGCCCCGCTACTGTGGACACAGTCAATCGACCTGATGGTCTTAATGCTCTTTAGTGGGGACACACACAATCGATTCCATAAATTCGGGTTTTAAAATATTGACTTCTATAAATTCGACCTAATTCTGTAGTGTAGACGTACCCTTAGGAAGGGATGTGTTCATTAACCATGTTCCAGCTGTGCAGGTATTGTATTTCCACTAACCCCAACTCCCAGGCACCCGCGAGATCCAAAGGCTTAATTAGCTGTATTGTAATGTTTGAGCTGGTGTTTTGGGGGAAAATTGTAGTGCTGGAGTTGCTAGGCAAAGTAATGTATAACCCGCCGTCGCTCATTTCTCTCTCTACCTTTGCAGGAGGAATCTTTTTGTTCGTGTCTAAATGTCACAGAGTTGAGAAGCTTCCACCCAGCTGTTAAATTTATTGGGCCATCCCAACCATTTAATCAGTAGCTGCTTTTTTCTCTCTTTTCCTTTCTCCACTAGAACCTTTTCAATCCTGTAAATCCTGTCTCGTTTAGGGTTTACTTTTTGTAGTTCTGCAGGGTAAAAAGATCCAGTAACTGTCTTACCCTCATAATCTTTTAATTGTTGTAGAGGTCTCTAGCCCCTGGTTAAGGCTTTATCCACTATGAATATCTCATCAGTAAACATCTGTTTATAACCTTTTTCAAAAGCTCCTTTGGTTTTAGATAGTCTCACCTGGTCGTCTTTTCTAAAAGGGGCAACAACCGGTTTTATTTTAAAACTGTCTCCGTAAACTGTTTTCCATACCTTCAGAGAATTTGAAGGGTTAACATCAGTGGGTCTGGTACGTATAGTTCTGTGAAAGTTCTGGTTGTAACTCTTTATAAAGTCAGGTAACATATTGCTGTAGCAAAAGATGTTATGGACTGTAAAATATCTCCACATCCTATTTTTTAAAGTTTTATTAAATCGCTCCACAACCCCTGCTTTGACTTCATTATTAGTAACAAAATGGTGAATTCCATGCTGCTTTAACAATCTGCATAAAGGTTTGTTTAAAAATTATTTCCCCTGATCGGTTTGTAATTTTTGAGGCACGCGACCTTTGCTGAAAATAGCTTTAAAGGACTTGGATACCTCACCACTCGTCTTGTCTTTTAGGCCTAAGGCCCATGCATATTTGGATAAAATATCTATAACTGTTAAGATGTACTTAAAACCACTGTTGCGTTTGGAGAACCAGTGCATATCTGCCAAATCTGCCTGCCATTGCGCATCCACATCTGAAAAAATGGTCTTGTTTCTTTTAAAACGTATTCAGGCCGGTTTGTGTAGAATGTAAGCATCCTGGTCTGAAAGCCAAGCTGTTACCTGTCTTCTCTTTAAATGTTTACTATGCTTTTTGGCCAACTTCTCCAGGGGTGTAATATATTTTCTTTAATAGAGCCACATGCGTAGACATGACTGTTACTTGTATCGTCTTTTACTAACATGAGTATGGAGGGGGAAACATATTCACATTGACACATTGAAGTAAGTTTTATTAATCGCCTGGTTTAACACAACCTTTTACAGCCGCCTGCGAAAATGGACACCATGATACCTACCATTAGGGAATGTGAGCTGGTTCAATCCTCCATTTTGTTCTTTCTGGATTGTCCTCTTGAGGTCCCTGTCTCAATCAGGAGCAAAAACAGATGAGACAGGATAGATTTACTCCCACATAGCTACTGATGTGTAAGTTCTCAAAGGCCTCTAGAAAGGCATCGTCGAGCTGTCAAGAGATTTTCAGAAAAGAAACAGTGTAAGTTCCCACTGTTTGTTTTAGATTTACGTAACCCAGGTTCCTAAACCCTATCACACACACACACACACACACTCTAACATTATTTCTTAATTGTTCATTTACGTGAGCAACATCTTTTCCATTCACCTTGTCCACCGGTGACTTCCCCGAGCTGTGGTTGCCTTCCTCCATAGGGGTGGACAATGAGAGGCTGTCATGCTTGTTGGTCTTCCTCACAAGCGATTGGGTTTCAGAGTTGGGTTCTGGCGTATCCATCAATGGTTGAGTCAAAGGGCCCTCATCGGAATTGTCACTGATGTAGTGCTTTCTCCACACAAGTCCAAAGGTGCCCGGGACTAAAACAAAGTCTGAAGTTCTCACAGGGGTGGTGAAGGAGTCCATGTTTCCTCTCAGCATTTCCACAATTTCTAAAACACATGTACTTGGTAAGAGTTGGCCTTTTCTCTCTGGTGCTGGGACTTATGGGGTGGTGGTGATATGCTCTGATTGGGAGAGGGTGGAGGGAGGAGTTCTTAGAGGGGTCACACGACCCTCTTCTGGGCAGTTTATCCCGCCCCAGAACCTGCCCTATTTTGGTCAAATCTGCTCTCGAGGTGGTCCTCTGCGGCCAAAACCCATCCCTATTGGTAGAGCGTGGTGGGAGGAGTTCTTAGAGAGATCATGTATCCCACTTCCGGATGGGTCATCCAGCCCCAGACTCCCCCTGATTGGTCAAACCTCCTCTCGGGGGTGGTCCCCAGTGGCTGAAACACCTCCTGATTGGCGGTCAGAGGAGTTCTTAGAGGGGTCACATGACACACCTTGCTTCTGGTCATGTGTCCGACGTGACCCCGGAAGTAATACCACCAGGGATGGGACTTCCTGTGACAAGTGGGTGGGGTTTATGGGGTCAAGGGGCGGGAAATAACATTTTGACTGACAATGCGGTCCATATACTACTCACTAATCATCACCATGTGAATTTGCTTGTATGTTATTTCTCCCATATCCAACCCTGCATCTGATCTTGGAGTGTGTCTGTATCTGTGACCTGATTGGGCCTTTGGGTGATACAATAATATACATTAAATAACGATTTGATTATTAATAATTATTAATAATTAATCGATCTCCTGCTTTATTACCAGGAGGTTGAAAGAAGAATGCTGCACTATTTAAAAATAAACCAATCTGGCTTAGGGGGAATTGAAGGCTGTTATAAAAATTATATATATATATGTGATAAGAATGAGTATATATGAGCAGTCAGGAATTGTAGAAAATTGATAAGGGCACACAAGGAGGAGGGCACACAAAGGCACACAAGGAGAAATTTATACCCAGCAGAATTAAGGACAATTGGAAGAAATTTGTAAAGTATACTAGCAACAAAAAGAATCCTAAAAATGGTATTAGTCTATTTACTAGATGGAAATGGTAGAATCATAGAATATCAGGGTTGGAAGGGGCCTCAGGAGGTCATCTAGTTCAACCCCTGCTCAAAGCAGGACCAATCCCCAACTAAGTCATCCCAACCCGGGCATTGTCAAGCCTGAGCTTAAAAAACTCTAAGGAAGGAAATTCCACCACTTCCCCAGGTAACCCATTCCAGTTCTTCACCACCCTCCTAGTGAAAAAAGTTTTTCCTAATATCCAACCTAAACCTCCCCCACTGCAATGTGAGACCATTACTCCTTGTTCTGTCATCTGTTACCACTGAGAACAGCATCCCTTCAGCAGCTAAGAGTAATGGCTATTCTCTGAGCAGGAGTCATCTTTCCAGTTATTGATTCCACTTAGGACTCCTTGCTGGACCCTTCCCTGGCTAAACTGAACAAGCTTTGTATACAGTAATCACTGGATAACATTTTTCCACTCTACTTGATGCTATTCTCTCAGCTTAGTTAGGAATCCCCTTGATAGTCTCTCCCTCACGTGCTCACCCTATCATGTCCTCTGTGCTTTGGATTCACCTTCCAGCTGTCGGGAGGACCCATGTTGTTAGTCTACCATATGCGATCCTGACCTAGACAGTAACTTGGTGGGCAGAATGAATCTGTGCAAGGACACAAAGTAGTGGCACCTTTACGAGGGTCAGAACTAGGTATAAGCTTAAATCCTCATCTGTGAGTTACAACCTGCTGGACTAGGAAGTTGAACAACTGAATCAGACACCCCTCTTCAATGTAAGTAGGGGCCTGATTCATTAAAGAGTTTAGATTTCAACAGATTTGACAGAAGTGGTAGACTGTCTGAATGTTTGACACAATGCCACATCTGGTTGGTCACACTCTACCTTAGGCAGTGTCCATGCATTGGGTGTGTGATCACTGCCTGATTCGAGTCCCAGACACCCTGTTTACGTGGGAGCTCTTCTGATCTTCCAGCTGTTTAACAGTCCATTCATCCCACAAGCATTCCAGGAGGGAGGGGAGGGGGAAAGCTACTTCACAGGTATTCAAAGAGGGAGAGGAGACAAAAGGGGTGTGTGTGGAGTGAACAGACCTTTGGAGTAACAAGTTATACATAGCATACAGATCACTGCTGCTCCTACACAAAGAGGCTGAGTATACTCAAGATGCACACACTAGTGCGCCATCTTGGGCCAAGGTGTTAGAGAAGGAACTCCAGGTGGTTCACCCCATGCATTCGTATATAGCCTCATTGTCTTCCGTAAGGAATCAAAGGGTGCATGTTAGGGTTGAATAGGCACTGCTAGCTAGAAATCTCTGATCAAGGTCTCAAGAGGTGTATGTGCACCTGGAGTGGAACACCCAAAGGGACATTACTTGAAGAGCTATCAGGTAGCTTCCAGTGCATAGAGGGCAATTGGGAAGTGAGTAGGTAGATATGCCAGGAGATACAGAACCAGGACATTGTGGGAATGGCATTGGAGGACTATCTAAACATGAGGCCAGGTGCCTGTACTTTTGCTCTCTCCACACTGCAAAGTGGGCAGGTAAGGGTGTAGGTCAAGTATTAAAATATGTGTGGCCCATGCTGCCAGCCAAACACACCAGCATGGATTCAGGGCCCTTGTAGCAAGGGGCATGGCTTCCCTCCGAGACAGATGGGGAGGAACCACCACCCACCTCCTGGTGGGTGCAGCCAGGACATCCATGCCCACCCTGCTGGAAGCAGAGGGGTAGGAAAGGAAGTATAAAAGGTGGGCCCAGCATCTCAGTTGGGCTGGAGCTGCTGAGGGAGACATATGCCTCCCACCCGCTGCTAGAGTGGGTGCCTGAAGAGGACCTCTACAGTGCTGAGGACTCGTCAGGATCACCACAGCTGCCAGCGGACCTGAACACCAAGGAGCTGCTGGGAATGCCGCTGGTGGTGTACCCCGGGGAGACGGAAGAAAACTCCCACATACTGGTGGTACCTAGTGAGGGGAGTGTAGGAAGTAGCCCAGGGACACAAGACTATAGTCTGGTTGTGTTGTTGCTTGAATCCAAGTCAGCGTGTTTTGGCTGAAACCCTGCTGATCCAGTGGTGGAACACTCCACGGCTGTTAGGGCCCTGGGCTGGGACCCAATGGAGTAGGATGGGCCGAGTCCGCCCTACCCTCTGGTGCCAACCCCACCTCTAAGATAGCAGCCTTCCCCCACCTTAGGTCAGGAGGCCTGTGTTTGTCTGCTGTCTGCCCAATCTAGGACATCAGACTGTTTCTTGCTCTGCCCCGCTGTGGGCTTGAGCCCCTAAATTGTTTGGTGCTCCACCCTGGCTGAGGGCCTGAGCCTCTCAACTTGCTGCTCTGCCCTGCCTGAGGCAGAGCTCTGAATTACTTGCCTCTTGGCCCTTCCAAGAGGGCCAGGTCCTTAGAGACTGCTAATTGCCCAATAATACTTGCCTTCCTAGGGATCCGAGAGCGATGGGGCATGGTCTCCTTCTGCTGCTGTCGGGGAGGGACGACCACATGCTCCTACACATGATGCAGAATGTGGGCAGCGCTGGCCCCTGGAGACAGAGGGGGACTGCACTTGTTCAATGCCCACCACCAGGCCAAGTGTTACCCCTGGAACTGGATCAGCTGATGAAATGGTGGACTGAGAGCCATCAGCAGCAACAGGTCGCCCAGCTTAGACAACAACAGCAGCTACTCCAGCAACTTGGGGGCCCAGCAGCAGCAGATGATCTGGCAGCTGGGGGCCCAGCAGCTGGAGTACCAGCAGCAGTGTTTCCAGCAACTGGCCACCCTGCTGCCTAGCCCCTCCAACTCGGCTCCCAGAGGATCAACTACCTCTCTACCCCCATGTTGTCAGTACACCTCATAAAAATGGGACCGGAAGATGACCCAGAGACTTTTCTAATCACCTTTGAGTGGGTCGTCTCGGCTTCTGGGTGGGCCCCAAACCAATAGGCCACACTCTTGGCCCCCTACCTAATGGGGGCAGCCCAGGCCGTATATCGTAGCCTCCCCAAGGAGACCTGCAACAACAGGGCAGTAAGGATGGCTGTCCTGGACAACCTAGACATCACCCACAAATACTTTTGGTGCCAGTTTTGGGGGAAGACCTATCCGCTCTTAGGAACTTCAGGACACCTGTTGGTGGTGGCTCCAACCCAAGCGGCACTCCACAACCAAAGTAGCCAAGCAGGTGGTTGTTGAATAGTTTGTGCATATCTTCTCACCCCGAGGGAGTGCCTGGGTCCTGCGACATCCACCCACCGCCCTGAAGGTGGCAGATGGCCTCATGGAGGACTTCCTGGCCGCAGAGGTCCCCGTGATGCCTGGAGCCGCAAAGCCCCTCAACCCCCGCTTCAGAAAGACCCTCCAGTCCTAAGATAGCAGCCTGCTGGGACTCGAGCCATCACAAGGGCCATCACAATGGTCCCCTGTCACAACCCGTCCCAAAGTCCCATGGGACCCTTGCAAGCCACAGCAGAGGGGGGAAGCCAAGGCCCAGACTGTCCCTGCCAAGATCAGGCCCTGTTTCATTTGCAGCTGCTTTGGGCACCTCCAGCGACAGTGCCCAACCATGGACTGCTCCTTTGTGCAAGTTTACACAGGGGAGACCCATGCCTGCTGGCGCCCCACTGCCAAGGTGATGATTCCCGTGGACTTTGGCAGGAAACAGGTACACGCCCTGATGGACTCTTGCTGTGGGCAGACTTTAGTGTGTCAGGGGTTTGCTCTGTATCCATGGGGATGTGAAGGAGTATTCGAGTGTCAATAACTGTGGATGGAGTGACCTGGGTAATAACAGCAGGGGTCGCCCTGAAGCTGCCTTACCCCATCATTCTCAGACTTGACTGGCCGGAGTTCACCAGGATTCTGCATACCACAAGCCTTCGGGACCTGCCAGAGCAGATGGCCCTCGAGGGAGATCCCCTTGAGGACAGGCTGAGGTGTGCAGGAAGGCTCACCCTGGCGACCCACCAGCCCCACGTGGAGGCCTCAGCACCCCTGGAGGAGACACTCCAACCCAGTCAGATGACAGGAAAGCCCCCCTGGATGTGGTGGTTGACTTCAGCTGGAACCAAAGGGAGGACTCCACCCTCAGCAGGGCCTATGAGCAGCTGGCCTACATTGCCGGGGCGGCAATGAACCTATAGCGTGCAGCCCAGTGGCCATGATTTGAGCTGACAGGGAAGCACCTACGAGGGTTTCCCAGGATCCTCAGACCCACAAGCGCTGGTCCCAGCTAGTCATGCCACCAGTATCACCAGCAGACAGTACAAAGGATGGCTTATGACGTCCCCACAGCCAGCCCTTTGGGTCAGGTGAAGACCCTGGTTTTGGTCTTGGCCTGGTTCTTCTGGCTGGGCATACACCAAGATGTCAAAGATTACTGCGCTTCCTACCCAGAGTGCCAACTACCAGTACCTCCGGGGGTACCGAAAGCTCCCCTAGTCCCCTTTCCGGTGGTGGGAACACCCTTTGAGAGTGTCGTGATGGACCCGGTGGGGCCTCTCACTAAAAGCACTTCTGGCTACCACTACATCCTGGTAGTGATGTATTAGGCCACCCACTTCCCCAAGGCAGTCCTCTTATGGAACACCACCGCATGAAGCATTGTGGCAGAACTCCTGAAGATCTTTGCTCAGGTGGGCTTACCCTGGGAGATTATGACGCACCAGGGGACAAACTTCACCTCCTGGCTGCTCAGTGAAGTTTGTGGCCTCCTAGGGATCAAGAAGCTGCGGACATCAGTTTATCACCCCCAGACGGACGGACTGGTCGAGTGCTTCAACTGGATCCCCAAGGAGATGCTCTGAAATTTCCACCTAAAGACTTGCACCCTTGGGACCAACTGATCCTCCCCCTCTACTGCTTGCCATCAGGGAGGCACCACAAGCCTCCACCTAGTTCTTGCCGTCTGAGCTACTGTCTGGGCGTCAACCTCAGGGTTTGCTCAACCTAATATGGGAGACCTGGGAACAGGCCCCGACCCAGACTGAGGGGCTCCTACAGTACGTCACGCAACTGCAACAACACCTAACCTGGGCCGGGGACCTAGTGAGGGAGAATTTGCAGGCCGTCCAGGGGGCCTAGGTGAGGACTTACAACCGGGGAGCGCGCACTTGGACCTTTGAACCAGGGGATCAGGGCCACGTACTGCTCCCCTCTGAGGAGGCCAAGCTTCTAGCCTGATGGCAGGGCCCATATGAGGTAATCCACCAGGTGGACCCCATTATCTATGAGGTCCACCAGCCGGATCAGCAAAAAAAGTGTCAAATCTATCATGTGACACTCTGAAATCATGGCGCAAGCGAGAGGGGCTGCTGATCACCCTGTATCCCCCCCGAACTGGAGCTGGGACCCCTGGTTCCTGCAGCTGCCAAGCCCAAGGTGTTCCTGCTTGGGGACACAGTAGCGTAGCCAGGGGGGGAGCAGGGGGAGCGGCCGCTCCCCCTGTGAGGAGAAGCGGCACTAAGGCGCCGCCCGAGCCTGGCTGCGGGAGCCGGGCTCGGGAGGCGCTTTAAAGGGCCAGCGGCTCCCCGCAGCGGCAGGAGCCGCCGGCCTTTTAAAGCGCCCACCCCCCAGCCCAGCTCTGGCAGCGGTGCTGGGGGCGGCGCTTTAAAAGGCCGGCGGCTCCTGCCGCTGCGTGGAGCCACGGGCCCTTTAAAGCACCCCCCCCAGCCCCGCTGCCAGAGCCGGGCTCGGGCGGGGATTTAAAAGGCCCGGGGGCTCCACAGCGGCTGGAGCCCTGGGCTCTTTAAAGCGCCGCCGGGTGAGTACAGGGGGTGCGGGGAGGCACCTTTTTATAGTGCAACCGCTCCCCCTGTGCTCTAAACCTGGCTACGCCACTGTGGGGACACCCTCACCAAGGAACAAGTCTAGGCCTAAAAGCCACTCATTTTCCACTAATGGTTTTTCAGCTGTTCACATGCTGTTCTGAACTAGCCTACTAGCCAATCTAGCAATTTACACAAGTTAAGTTCCTTCAGGGAGCTGGGTAGAGCAGTTTGAGATTATTTTTAAATCTTTTTCATTATTCAACCAATTCTACTATGAAGCCTGCACTTTGGAGAAATTAAGGTCACATGAGGTCACCAGTTTTATTGAATCAAATTTATCCAAGAGAATTGCCAAAACCGAGTGTATTCATAACAAGAGCTGACCACTGAGAGCCACATCCAGCTGTGCAGGGGATGGTTGTCTTCTTGTTTGTATTGTAGGTGGAGTGCAGAGCAACACCTGTGCTCCAGACTACAGTTAACATTGCCTGAGCATTTCCATTTTAAAGGGATCCTTTCCACCTCTTTATAACTTTTTATCTTAAAGGCTGAAATTTTTTTAACCTAGACTCTCCTTAAGGTGATTAAAGAACAAAATCAGCCAAAACAGGCCAGCCATTTGTAAACACAAAGAAAAAGAAAAAACCTCACTGTTACCATTGTTTAAAAAAACAAACAAACAAAAAAACCACCTTAAATTGAACAGCAATAGCATCTCTGGGGTTTGGTGTAGAAACTAGAAATTTCGCAGAATGGTTGCAGATATGCTCTTAGCACAGAGAAAATCTTTTAGAGAATTGGCCTAGTGCTGAGAATTTTAAAAATGGACTTTGCTAATGACCTATTAATACAGTAATACAAATAATTACAAATAATTTTAGTGTTCAGAAGCCCCCAGTCAGGATTAGGGTCCCACTGTACATTTAGGATTGTACAGACATATATGTTAAAAGATATTCCCTGCCCTGAAAACTCATACAGTCTAAAAATATGTATGAGTGAGAGAGAGCACACACTCTCCTAGAGCTAAATTACTGGGGTTTCACGGTTCTATTTACAGCTGTATGTTTTTATGAGTGCACATGTTTGATTTTCAGCATCTGTTATCTCTTATAAGGATGTTTATGTAAGAGATGGAACTAATAGCAGGGAGGAAGGAGCGACACTGCTTGAGGGGAAATGAGTGGTGGGAAAGAAACCACTTTCTTCCTCACTCAGGCCTTGAGGGAGTTTGAGACTTGTATAGATGAGGTACTGTGGTTTCTGCAGTTCAGTCTGAGTTTTATAAGGATTAATCTCTGTATCTCAAATGAGAGAATGTTGGGACACTTTTTTTAAACACACACCTGAGACAAATCTCTCTGGATCAGGGTGTGTGTGTGTGCTTTCCTGTATGCACCAGTCTGTTTGAAAAGCTTCCTCTGCTAGTCACTAATGTACTAACTCCGCATGAGTTAAGCATGCCAGAGGAGAGCTGATGAAATATTTTTCTAATGAAAAATTATTCATCACAATTGCTGTTTTGAAGACTACAAATGCCAAAGAAATTTCCTTTTTGTGAAAAAAAAACGAATTAGAAAAATGGTTTTTAAAATTATCAAATATTTGATTTTTTTTAATTTACACTATAATTTTGTCTCCTTGTTCCTCCTGTTTGTTGACTGAATTTTGTCCCATGCTGCTAGCTGGTGTTCCTTGATCGGTGAGTGTGCCCCCATATACTGGGATAGTGTGGGATCAGCTCAGCTGACCTGCAGGTCTCACAGGGTGAAATGTTGCTGCTCTGGCTGTGATGAGCACTGGGGCTAGGCCAACACACAGTAAATGACTGCTTGTGGGGTTCCCTATAGGGCAGCTGAGCCACCCTCCCTCCAATCTTTGGAGCAAAGGAAAAGTTTTGGGGCTGGTGATTGTCTCACTGTTTGCAGCTGCTTGGCCCGGGGTTTTCATTACACAGGACTGGATTCTGGACAGGCCTTAAACTTGTGGAGCTGGGCATCTGCTAGCAGGATTCCCTGCTGGGATGCTGAGCCATGCCCGATCCCCATCCTCTCACATCAGCCTCCCCCTCCTCCTCTTCCTTCTCTCCCACCCTTGTGCCCTCTTCCCACCCTTTCACACTCCATAGGGGTTATATCTGTGACATTTTCAGTATTGCCAACCCAAAAGTTCAAAAATCATGAGTCAGGGCCCAAAAATCATTGCATTGGCCCCAAACCAAGTTTTTAAAAGCTATTGTATTGCATTTTTGCCTAACTTTTGATTGTTGAACTCCCCCTACTTCTACCCAGTGGGTCTGTGTCCATCCATCCGTGTGTTTGTGTGTGTCCGTGTGACAGTGTAGCCCCCTCACCTGAATTTATTAAGGTGATTTTTGGCCCCTGCTACGGGAACTCACCCCCAACATCAGCCTGTCCCCTGCCCAGCAATTAATTCTGCTTTTCAACCCTGCTTCAATCCTGCCCCCACGTCAGTTCTGTCCTCCCACCTCACCTTTGCTCCTCCTGCAGCTCCAGTCTGCTGTTGTCCCACTGGAACAACCCCAGGCTTAAGAACAGTCTTGCACCCAATCCTATCTTCCAGGAATAATGAAGAGCTTGGGAAACACACTAGCATGCCATTAAAGCAGCTGTTCTAATCATGTCCTTTCATCGCCTTCTACGGCTGCTTTATTCTGAGCTACCACAGGGCTATCACCCTGTGGGCATGGCAGAGGCATCTCGAAGGTCCAAGATTGCCCCCCAGCATCCATACCAGGATTTTGTGATTCCCTCAGATGAAAGCGAATCCCAGTACATCATCACTGGAAATGTCGGTCGCCACAAGAAGAGCCCATTTAGTAGGATGGCCCTACTGCAGCAGCAACTTCTAGTTTCCCTGGGTGTGGCTCCCCACTGTTTGGGCAATTTCATCTCCCAAAGTCTCTGCCTCTATATCACCCGCAAATGTCATCTGGCCTGGGATCCACTTGGGAAACAGTCTCTCTCTGACCCACCAGGTGTCCGTGCATAGCTTGCACCTGGGCTCCTCCAATTTTTTAGCCACTCCCCTCGCAATCTTTTCTAGAGTTTCTGCACAGGAGTCACACTGGGGCTGGGAATTAACAGCTGATACCTTTAAGGAAACATCACTTTCTGCTTTCACATTTGTAACTCCATGTATAATCTGGCCCTTAGGTTTGTCCAGTATGTGATCTTTCTTCTCCATCAGCTTATGAAGATCCTCTGTTGAACAGTTTATAAACTACTCTTCACATGGGATTCTCTCACAGCTCGCCACTAGGCATAGGTCCCCTCTCTGCATTACCAGTTCCAGATTTAGTGCAACAGGTTCTGCTTCATTTGAGCCATCTCCCAGGCAGGGTGGTGCAGGGAAAATTCTTTCGAACAGTGTCTGCAATGCACACAAATACCTACACAGATGTTCCCCTCCCTGCCACTTCCTGGCTTGCCATTCCTTCCAGTATTTCAAAATGACGAATCACTCCCCATGGTGGTCATACAAATGTTCATGTTACTGTCTATAAAAACCATGATCCACACTGGGAAGGTGCTGGTAAAATTAGTTGGAGTCACTATCCAAACACACTGCTAGGTATGTGCTGCTTTTTCACCAGACCACTCATTAACAGAGAGCAACAGCTCAAAGTCTGCCAACTATTGACAGACTCCAGTCTCATCTGCAAGACCAGTACATTTCTTCTCAGGCAAAACTGCTTTTGCCATCTTGAAGCTGGTGCCACTAGTTGTAATACTTGCTTGTAGAACCCAAAGTATTGGGACACTGTAAGTAATAACTCCAGCACCACAGGCAGGACTGAACTCCCAGCTAAACTCTTCATATTGGATACAACAACATAACAACACACAAGACTACAACTTATCACTAAGGTAAAGATACAGCACCATCTATTGGTGGAAATGCTGTCTACACTAATCATTACTGTATTTTCATTATTTTTTCTCCAAGGGCTTGTTTACATGGCCCTGCAATTTGAGCTAGAGGGGTGCAAACTGCACTGTGCACTAGTATTCTTTGCTGTAACTGCCACATATAAACCCTGCAGGTGCAAATAAAAGGTACATAATTTGCACTGCCATACTCCTGAAGCAGGACTACATTAATGCAAACTAAGTAACTTTTAGTTTGCGCTCATAGGGTCCACACAGGGCAGTTATAGTGTAGCACATTAGTCTGCACTGCTATTTACACCCCTGTAGTTCAAACTGCAGGGCCATGTAGGTATACCCACAGCATTTAACCCTAGAGTCAGCCTTGCTAGCTTGTTACTATTGTGACAAAGTCAGGCTGGATAGCTGTAAGAGAGCAGTCCTGTTGGGTTCCAGGAAGTGTGTGGGTATATTAGCCCCAGAATGAGAAAGGCCCTTTTCCCTTTAAGCTGAAAAGGGGTTACCTCAGGTCAACTAGGGACACCTGAGTCCCATTAAGGGCTACCTGAGACTTTTAAAAACCCCTCCTCGGGCAAAAGACAAGCTGCTGCAGGACTAGAGGCAGCAGGGAGACAGGCTTCTCCAGGTTGCTCTTCTCTTTGCAGTGGAAGCTACCTGCCTGTTTAGGGGAAGGACTGGCATGACCCCAGAGAGGGGTAGGAAAAGGTATTCCTCTTTGCTTTGTGTTATGAACATGTTTCTTTTTGTTTGGTGGAGGGGCACTCCTTGGGCCTGCTCTGAGACCTACTTGGAAAATATTGAGAAATAAACTGTAAGTAGGAGAATAAACACCATCTGGAGTGGGGCTGACTTACTCCAGACCCCCAATGCCAGAGGGGGAAGCAGTGAGCTGGGGTGGAGGAAGTGCCTTGCCACACTATCTAGTGGTCAGTCAGGACCTCCCCTCCTTGTTTTAATGCTCTCATGTGAAGGGGTACTGGAAACAAACTAGAGTATGTGTGTTGTTCCCAGAAATATGATGTGGGTCAGATTGACAAGGGGATAGTCACATGACCGGGGCACCATAATCACTGGCTCCAGCTGTACCATAGACACAAGCAACACACTGATTGTGCGGGTCCTATCCTGCATTAGGGTAATTGCGGTATTCTCTGAACTGAGCACTGACCTAAACCTGGTACATACTAGGGACAAGTATCAAGGAAGGAAGGCGTGACGGTGACTCATTCAGTGCTGAATGAGGCCAAAGGGAGTGGTGCCAACTTTCCCTTTTGTTTTCCCTGTAATGGGCTGAGTAATTGGGAAGGTGCTGTGAGGTGGACAAGGCAGAGGGATGCTCTGTCCTTTAAATGGCACAGTCCCCTTCTTACTTGCCCTCCCCTTACTTGCAAAGGAGGGTGTGTGTGGTTTTTTTAATCCCACAGTGGTCAGGTTATATGTAGTAGGGAAATTTGTGGAAGACCTAGTGAAATAGTGCTCTTAAGAGATGACTAGGACTGGAATAGCGGGGGGGGGCGCTGCAGGGCAGGACTGAAGGGCATTGGCAGAGCTGTGAAGCAGGTACTTTGCCTTGCCCACAATATTCCTGATTCATCCAAGAGTCATGCATAACTCCATTGCCCTTTTGTTACTGTCTTTCTGGGACTGCCTCTAGCTCTAACTAGAAATTGCACACATCATTGCTTACATAGGTCTAGCAATCCACCTAAGGGAGAGACTGCAGCATATTAAACAGCTGCCTGTGATTTGTGTAGGCAGCAGCAGGGGGCACCAGAGATTTCTCTGCCTGCAGCACCAAATGGGCATGCTTTGGGCTTAACTTTAAATCCCACATGCACCAGTGGCAATCACGCTTTTCCAGTTATCCATGTTTTTTCAAAATCTGCAGGGTTATGCCCAATGATGCCTAGAACATTCCCTGAAATTTTGGAATTGGTCAGCTGGGGTGTTCATAAGTTGTTGTTGCACTACAAAAGGTAAATGCCATTGAGTTTACTAGGAATAAATGTTCTTCAGTTTAATGCCACTAAAGTGTGTAGAAAGAACAAGATAACCAGGACCCAGGCATGTGGAATTTGGGAAGTTTATTATGGGGAATGTTACATGCTTTGACAAACTACTCTTCTCAGTCTGAGTGTGGAACCAGGGCAGTGTCTGGTTTTCCAGATCTGAAGGGAGTTCGTGGAGGGGATATACACACTAGGGCTGAATCTAGCCAAGTTACCTACTGCACAGTCATAGCATACAGTCAGTCAGATTGTAAGTGAAACATTTCCTAACCATCTATAGTCAGAGGGAAATAAGCTGTCTGGCTTCTCTCCTCAGTTCACATTCCAGATTCTTCCTGTGAAGAAGAGAAAAACCATGAGTGATTATAAGAGGGTGATGCTTTGTCCATCCTCTGATGCTCCAGAAACTGCTCAGATCCACTTTCTTTTAGTGTTCAGTCTAGTCTGTATTTTATTCCCAACCCTTCCACCAACACCAGTACAGGGCAACATCACAGTTCTTAATCCTACATCTTTCAATCCATGTTTATCAGGGCCCTAGAAGGAAAAGAGATTTCCCTGTCTTGGAAACTTTCAGTCTGGACTCAGCTAGCCAAGTCCTCCTTCCCTTGTAGCACTTTTTTCCTGGCTTTTATCAGGTTAGTCAGCTGAGGGCCGATTTGTTCTTTACAGCCTCTCCTTCCGATTAGCTAATTGCTCTAGCACCTGTCACTGAGGGAACTAATTGAGGCGAAAGCCATGAGGGTGCTGTCCCACCTGTCCGGCCTCAGCACTTTGTCACAGCAATGAAAGGGGGCAGTCTGCACCAAAAAAAGACCAATGATGTCATTCTGAACAGCTAAACAACAGACTGGTCCTAAAAGGGAGGTTCTATTAATTACATGAAACATCAGCCTGTTTGGGCCCATGCAGAGCAATCCTACAGCCACACCCATGCTCTCTCCTTCACTGCTGTAACTCTGTGGACTTCGTGGGAGTTGCTCTTGATTTATGCTGGAGCGAGAGAGATCAGAATCTGCTCCAGGGGCTTTAAGGGGAATTCTGGTTGTAGAATTCAGTGCAGAGATTTTCACCATGATTTAGGCAATTTCATGCCCCGTATGTTTCACTTTTCCATGAAGCTCCCTGAAGTGGCTGTTACAGCACCAGCACCGTGAGACATTTCAAATCCTGACTATTCAAGAGTTCCGATTCCAGAGTCACCTTCAGCTGATGTGCATGATTTTCAAAAGTGCCTCAGGAGTACACCACTCCTAAATCATTTAGTTGTTTTTGAAAATCCCACCTGATGGGCCCATTTTCTGCTCAGGATCAGGTTTATTTTCACTGTAAAAAGGGATTCATTTCCAAGCCCAACATCTGCAAAATCTTGTATATTTTTCCAGTGACATGGGCTCATTTTCAAAGACCTTACAAAATGCCTCTGAGCATTCCGGATTTGGAACAGCTGCTCTTTTCATTTAACTACATCTCTGCATATCACCCACTCTCCCCTCCCCCCATCTTCCCCTCTCACCATTCTTATCGCTCTCTATGTAGAGTATCACTCACAGGTTGTTCTAATTGCTGCAGACTTGCAGCTGCTTTCCGCGTGAGATGTCTGACCACAGGCTGTGCTGCACTCAACAAGACATGTTTGCCTGGAAAAGAAAAAACCCAAATGTCACATTCTATCAAACCACTGCTGTAACCGTCACATAAATATCCCCTGCCCCACTTACAGCGTATTCCCAACTCACAAACACCTTTTGAGAAGGTGAAGCCTGTGTGATGCTTCCCAGGGGTATCCATGGATGTGAGGGATCTCACTACCACTCACCCTGAGCACGAGGAAGCCTTGTCTGTACTTGCTGTGGGTCGGTTCCCCAACACCCCCAGCCTGTGGCAAGACAAGCACTACCTTCCAGGCCCTGCTCTCTGTATTGGTTAATGATAGATACGCTCCAACCCCTGAGCCCTCCAAGCATCCACCTGCAGTGCTAAGCCCCTGATCCACTGAACACTCTCAGCTTCTCCAGATCTCAGTGTAGTAGCCGTGTTAGTCTGTGTCAGCAAAATGAAAATAAGAGAGAAAAACTTGTAGCACCTTAGTTAATCTCTAAGGTGCTACACGTTTTTCTTATTTTCATTCTCCAGATCTGCCGTTCCCAAAGAGCAGTACAGCACAGCTTACCAGTTGTACCACAGAGCACAGCTCTGCTTTACACAACTGGTTTCTACAGAAAGGTGTGTTTTTGTTTTGTTTTTTTTTAAATAAAGAGCAGAGACTCAAGGGATAAAAAGCAGAAAATTTGGAAACTAAGTGTTACATATAAAATTAAATCATAACATGCATTCTTGAGCCTATGCTTTACTTGTCATGTTAGATAGAGCAAAAACTCACCGCAAACCCTTCCAGTGTATTACAGCCAAGCTAGGCTGTGATCTTCCATTCATGATACAAGTATGCTGACCTCTTGCCTCCTCAGGGGAAAGATGCAGAGTTTGTTTGCCTGTACAGTTGCAGTAAAAAATAATCCATTGTTTTCATTGGAGACTTTGCTATTACTTGATTAGCATTTTGCTCAGACTGTAAATAGGTGTTCATTCTGAAGTATACAATACCCAATTTAAATGTAGACAGACCAATAGATAAACAAATTTCTTTCCGCCAGAAAATGTTTATCCACTGCTGGTGTGTGCACCCAACTCACAGAACTTAAAACATAAGTTTCATTATATATGCATAACTCCTTACATATTAACCACACACGTTTTGCAATGACTACAATGGCCAGTGTGACACAAGATTTCAGCAGAGACCTTGCATCAGACTCTGACAAAGTAGTATGTAAATACCAGACCCGGGGGGATCCCTGTAACACTTCTGCATCCCTGTGTCTTCTACCAGTTGGCACCAAGAGTTCCCCTGGTTCACAGCCCCCCTTGTTTCAGAATGACCTGTATTCACCGCTGATCTATAAAGTCATGGGCAGACTCTGACATGTTCAGTAAGTCACTAAATACTTGATGAAACTCTCTTGAAATCTCCCCATTTTGGATTGATCCATTTGCAAGGCAGAGCTACAATATACAGGCTGTGTCTGGTGAGTTCCAATAAGTCCTTTGGCCCTTTGGGAGGGACATGGGGTTAACATCCAACACACAGGCTGGTTGTGGCCCTTTGTCAATTGTGGTAAGGTACCAGCAGCAAAGTGCAAATAAACATCACCCAGCTTAGTGGAAGTAGACAAGGATCTCAGCCAGACCTCGATCATAGGTCAGAACTGAAGCTGGTTTGATGTTGGACACAGGAAGTTCTTGCTCAGCTGAGAAAGAGAAACTGATATTCTTCTGAGAGACCTGGGAATGGGAGGACAGAAGAGGGCATTAGATGTTTTCTTTTAATATCAATTTCTTTCCACCAAAGACCTACTGAGGTGGATTCCAAATACATGGGGCTCCCACCTTGCATGGCACCATCACCCCAGAGAGTCCCTGCTCACCTAATCCACTTCTTTACAGTTGTCTTGTTAAGATTTTTTGGCCTTGAAACTAAAAATTTTCAAAAGGCATCTGTTTAAAGCTTGTAGACATATAATACCAGGGGAAAATCTTTCTTTGAATTTGTTCTCCATGTAGAAGGGGACACAGTTGTTCTTGGTTTCCATCTGCATCATCACACAATGCCACCACTTCCTTAGCTAGTGGGAGTAGTGGCAGTTCTATTCCTGTGAAACAGCGGCATCTAGTGGTCAAAGTTGGAACTGAAAAGTAATCACGGGCAAATTTTCAAAGGTATTTTAACACCTAGATACCTATAAAATCTATCATGTGTGTGGCCTAAGCTAGTCTCCAGCAGTTTAACAGGAAATCTACACACAGCTTGAGTATAATGTTTGTTTCATTAAGTGGGTTACTGGTTGTATCGAATGAAGGGGACAGCAATATGCCAAGTGGGCTCTATTGAAAGCTGACATGGCTCAGAACACTGGTTGGCTGGCCCAGTCCTCTCCTTTTATCCAGCCCAGGGTACAACAGCCTGTAACCCCCTCTGTCTCTGGGGTGGTTTATTCATGTTGCTCCCATTCTTTACCTTCCACAGGGATGATCTGAAGGGATGAAGCCTGAGAGCATCTTGCCATCAACAATGGCCATGCTGGAATGATTGCGCTTCCTGGCATAACTGAAATGAGAGCGACTGGATCAGTCTGGACCACGAATGAGGAGGAAATTATCTACTACAGAGCATGAATAGCCTGTGAAAATCTTTCTGATTTATCTGTTGCACTATGACTACTTAATGACATGGGGAGAGAGGGTAGCGAAGGGCCCCCTTGAGGGACAGGGCATGAGAGGCGGTATATTAATACAGTGCCTGGTTCTATGCTGCTGGTGCTCTATAAACACCTAGAGCCAGAAAGGGTGTTGGCATGAAGCACAGTAAGTTCCATGCAGGGTGAGGGAGCTAATGTTCCAAGTGTTTGACTAGGACCATAGAACAGGGACATGATCCAAAATTATTGGACTTTGTTATCTGGGGTCCTGTGATGGGGTGGACTAGGCCCAAAGGCTCCCTGCTGGAGGCCTCAGGGTTTGCCACACTGATCCCAGGAAAGGAGCAGTGGGCATAGGTGCCGACTCCGTGGGTGCTCCGGGGCTGGAGCACCCATGGGGAAAAATTGGTGGGTGCTGAGCACCCACCGGCAGCTCCCCACCAGCCCCCGCACGCCTAGCTAACCTCCGCTTCTGTGTTCTGCCGTCCCGAGGCGCCGCCCCGCCAAGCCACTTTTCCTAGCTCACAGGCTGGCCGTGCGTCAGCTGTTCGGCGCACGGCAAGCCTTGGGGGCGGAGGGGGGAAGCGCGGCGGCAGCGCCTCGGGGTATGGGGAGGAGGCGGAGAATCCAACGGCACCGACTAAAGTTGGCGCCTATGGCAGTGGGCAGATCCCCTAAGCAGCCTAGAGTGGTTGCGCGGAAGCAACCAATCAGAGGGGCTGCTGGAATGGCCAATCAGGGGCCAGGAGGACCTGCAGAACAGATCAGCAGTTAGTTACTGTTTGGAACTGGAGAAGAAAGGACTGTGTGCCTGGCTGGAAGAGCAGCAGGAGCACAGACACCAAAGTGTGGGCAGGGACCAGGGGAGCAAGAGGCTCCTGGGTGGTACTCGGACTGAGACAAAGACAATTTGCTAGCAGGGACCAGGGAAGCAATGAAGGAGCTCCTGGCTGGCTGCTGGGACTGAGGAAGGACTGACCCAACCATAGGAAGATAGTGTCTCCAGGGAGGAAGCCCTGGGGATACAGCCCCATATCAGGGCTGGGACTACTTAATGACTGAGCCCAGGGAGGGCTAAAGGGGTGCAGGGAGCAAATGTGAATCATCCCCATTATAAAACAGCACTAACATTGTATTCAACTATTTAGTATATATGTGTGCTGCAGGGCATTGTTGAATAGAATCAGAAATGCTTAGTTGTGTATCATAGGCCCTATACTGCTAACATCTAGTGGAGAATCTCCTTTTGCTCCAGTCATTGAGGCCCAGGTTGTTGGGGTAGGAGAAGCCAAGTCCTATGCACACAGTCACAGTGCAGCCCTGAGGGACCATGCAGTTCAGCAGAGTGACAACAGGGAAGTCCTTGGGTGCCCCAGATTTGTAACAATATTTATAATTGGTAGTCTAGTTTTTAAACCCTCCTCTCCCCTATTTTCCAGTTGGCTGGTTCTTGTCATTCAGGGAGCTGGGGCAATGGTGGGAAGTGACCTGGCTGAAAGGAGAAGGTCAAACTTTGCTGCAAGGCTGCTGTACAAGAAGCAGTCACTGTCTGCAGAGAGAGTGAACCCAGATGTCTCTTTGGGCACAAGGATGTTATATTTTAGGATTGCTTATAACAAAGGGGAAATAATCCTGACAACAACCCTAATCACTCCCATCCTGCATTTAACACTGTGGCAGTTCTCAAACATCTTTCTAACAGATCTGCCTCTATCCTCTATTTCCACATCATTACGTTCAGATTCAATTGGCTCATACTACAGCACAGCGACTCCTCCAGGCAAATGATTGTATCTGCAATGGAGACACAATCCATTGCAGTTAATGTCCCCCAGAAACCTCATGGCCTGGGAAAGAGGAAAACCAAAAAGAGTGCAAAAAGATGCAATTAGCATAGATTTTAATTGGAAATGAATCTACTTCTCTGAGCAGGATGATTGAAAATGATGCTGCCATCATGGACACAATTTACAATGGAGTGAAACATCTTGCTCTGGGCAGACAGCAATGGGAAAAATGGGTTGCCTCACGTACCACTAGGAAATTCTAAAGCTAAAAAAATAAATCTACTCCTCAGAGTGCAGAATTGGTCTGAAGAGGCTTAAGAAAGAGTCCCTTCAAAACAGTGAAGGAAACACAGGAACAGGATACATGAAAGAGAAAGGAGGAACAAGAGAGACCGTGAATAAAGAATGAAAGAAAAAGCCTAAGAAAAAAAATGGAGATATGCCAATCTCCTAGAACTGGAAGGACCTTGACTCCAGTCCCTTGCCTTCACTAGCAGGACCAAGTACTATCCCCTGACAGATTTTTGCCCCAGATCCCTAAGTGGCCCCCTGAAGGATTGAACTCACAACCCTGGGTTTAGGAGGCTAATGCTCAAACCACTGAGCTATCTCTTCCACCCCACCCCCACAAAGCCGGCCAGCCACGCCAGCCAGCCACGCGAGGGAGGCAGCCAGCCACGCGAGGGAGGCAGACACAAGAGTGGTTCATTACTAGGTGGAGCTGCCCCACCGTGAGGGGCAGTGGGCTGGGATTCTTTGAACTGCACATAGAAACTGCCATTCATATACATGGAACATCAGGCAGGACAGTCTGCTGAAGCAGCAGGCGGTTCTTGCTGTCCACTTGCAAGCTCCTTTTTGAAGGATTTTCTTGAGTGGATTTTGATGAAGTTTTGACTGTCCTTGGTCCTTAGTGTGGACGTAATATTAGGGGCAGTGCAATATAACAGACTGCCTGTGGGTGCAGAGTACCTGCTAATTTTTCCCCAGGGGTACTCCAGCCCTTCAGCACCCACGGAGTCAGCGCCTATGTCTGTAATAGGAGGGTCATCTAGGAAAGAGACTCTACACCGAGTTTTCCTCTGTTTCCCTGGGTAAAGGGGCAAATAGGACACTGCGTCTGCAGTAGCATGTTTTTCTGATGGTCTATAATTTCATACGGGTAGGCAGCTAAGATCAAATCAGATTTTCCCGAGCATGAGACCAGAACGTACAGGTGCCCACTCAGGGCTGGCGCCATAACTAGGCGACCCTAGGCGGTCACCTAGGGTGCCAGGATTTGGGGGGGTGGCGGGCGGCTGCCTCCTAGCTCCCCGCTCAGCGGCTGAGTGGGAAGCTGGGAGGCAGCCGCGGCGAGCTGCCCCCCTGCCCCACACTCAGCTCCCGTGGCCAGGGGGGGCTGAGCTCCCGTGGGCGGGGGAGCAGGCTGGGGGGGGGTGGAATTGCGGGGGGGTGGGGGCGCAGGGCTGGTGCAAGGAAGTTTCACGTGAAACTTCCTTGCACCGGCCCTGTGCCCACTTTTACTTTCCCACTGTAGGAAAAACTGCAATACTGGGCTAATTCCACAATTTCTGCACAGTTGAGATTTTTCTCAGGGCCCTAGTTATGGAAAGCTCACGATTACAATGTACCAATAGGCTGGAACTAATTTCTTTTTCACTACCTCAAAAGTTTTATATTCCTTTTCAGTCCAAACCCACTTTATAGTTTCTGCAATTAATGTTGGTAAATTTAGAATGAATCTTCCATAATAACTTAACATGGTCAGAAACAATCTAAGCTCTGAGACGATCTATAGCACTGGAGCGTTCTCAACAGATTTTGTATTCTTTTTTAATAGTTAAACCTCTTCTGCATTTACACAATGCCTCAAACAAGTAACCTGATTTTTGAAAAAAGCACACTTATGTCAGTTAACTTTAAAGAGATTGCAAAAATATGTTTTAGAGTCCCCTCTAGATATTTTAAATGTTCCTCTGAAGTCCTCCCAGTTATTAATAGATCATCTAAATAACAGACACCACCATTTACATCCTGCAGTGCCTGATCTGTTGTTCATTGAAACAGAACAGGTGTGCTAGCTACCCCATAGGGTAACCTTTCATAACTAAATACCCTATGTGTGTTTTGTGGACAGAATTTTTTTTGCATCTGGCTACATTGCCATCTGCTGGTATACTTGGGGCAAGTCTAGTTTGATCAACTTCATTCCTTCTGTCAGTTTTGCAAATAAATCTTATGATTTAGGAAATAGATTTGTCCATCTCCAGCCAGGAGTTTATAGTGACTTTATAATCCCTACAAATTCTTACACTACCATCACCTTTTAGGATACACACACACAATTGGTGCAGTTCTTTCACTGGACTCCATAAAGAAATTATACCCTGCTTTTGCAAGTCATCCAGTTGCTTTGTCATAGACTCTCGCACAGCATATGGCAGAGGTGTAGCCTTCAGAAATTTAGGAATGGCCTTGGCTTTGCTGGTATATGTCTTTAACCAAACCCAAATCTGTACTAATTACAGCTGTATATTGGTCTTTCAGTGCCCCCACTGTCTAGCAGATGATGTACCACAATCCAATTTAATGTTGCATAGCCAGTCTCTTCCCATTATTGGGGGGCCATTTCCTGCCATTACATAATTCTAACAGTGAACAGACACCTTTATAAGTTACAGTGACAGGGAGACAGCTTAATACCCCTCTCTGTCCTTACTGCCCTTATAGTTTCTTTTAATCTTCCCTCATGTAAGGGGACTGTTATCCCCTTACTAACATTGAGAGCTCCCAGGGGCAATGGGGAGAGGCCAATGCTCTAGGTCAGCTCTGATTGACAGGGCGGGCAGGCGAATCAGGGAGTCAGGTCAGGGTGGATCCCGTCCTCCATGTGAGCTGAATTTGCCTGAGTCAGAGTGAGTGGGGCTGAGCTGAGGAGAGGGCAGAGACCAGAGCTGAGCTGGGCCATATCCAGAGGGGCCAGAAAAGCAGCCCAGTGAGACAGACCTGCCCTGGGAACAGAGGTGCAGCAGCCAGAGCCAGAGGGGCCAGGGCAGCAGCCCAGAGAGACAGACCTGCCCTGGGAGCAGAGGTGCAGCCCAGGGAGACAGACCTGCCCTGGGGGGAGAAGCTGCAGCAGCCAGAGCCAGAGGGGCCAGGGCAGCAGCCCAGGGAGCTGGAGGCAGAGCAGCAGCAGCAGCTGTGCTGAGGCAGAGGAGCTGGAGCTGAGGCACAGCGGTGGAGCTGGGGCTGGAGCAGTCCGGAGCCAGGTGTGGTGAGCAGCTGGGGAGAGCGAGGGGGACCCTGGGCAGTGGGCCCAGCACAGGGAGACGCCTCAGCCAAGAGGCCCTGCAGGCCAGACTTGCAGAGGGATCTAAACCCCGACAGGGCGGGGGCGACACTGGGAAGAAGGGTCCTGCCACCCAGAGCCGGCGAGCGTGTGGCCACCGCCGGAGCAAGTGTCCAAGCCACAGTGTCCCTGCAGCACAGCCAGGGTCTGAGAAGGAGCCTGGGAATTGCAAAGGAACAGACTGAACTGCCCTGACATTTCAGAGACACTGTTGTGATGTTCCCTGCCACGGAGCGGGGTGATGTGTTTTCATTAGCCTTTCCCATTTTTCCTTATTCCTGTTAAAAATTAATTGTTAATTAAATAATTTGCATTTGCTTTGAATTGTATGCAGTGATCAGTGGGTCAGGGAAGCATCCTGTTCAGAGAGAGTACCCCAGAGTGGGGACACCCTAGCCCCTGACCTAGGTGACCACAGCAAGGTTGGGGGTCGAGCTCCCCAGGAATCCTGGGCCCAGCCTTGTTGGGGTTACAAGGACTCTGCTAGACAGGAGAGTGCAAGGGGAGTCCTCGAGGGCAGGGAGGCCTCTGGGGTAAAGGTGGGAGCGAGGACTGAGATCCTTCTGCTAGCCCATTTCACCGGGGTAGTGCAGAGACGAGGAAAGTTCCCCACAATAGCGGGACTATTCCCCCGCTTACATAATTGGCGTCACGAACAGGATCCTATCCACAGAGTCCACCCCATTGGTTTACTGGTTGAGTTCTGGTAGCACTGTCCAGGCCTAGTCAAGAACCCTATCATGGCTCGAATTGAAGAACTACAGGCCCAGGTTGCTGAACTTCAGCGCAGATTGTCAGACCAAGCTGAGGCATTACAGCAAACTAGAACAGAACAGAGAGAAGCCTTATCACTGGCTAAGGCTGTAATAGACCAACAGGCAGCAGAAGCTAAGAAACCCCCTACTATTTATGTCCCATGGGAGCAGAAGGTCACAGAGTTTGGTGGCTTCCCGACCAGAGCAGGAGACATTACAGTAGAGGAGTGGGTCAAGTCTGTGAAGACGGCTCTGCGTGTGCTAAGAGAACCTGAGGAAGACCATGTGGACTTCATAGAGGAACACCTCAAGGATCAGGCGAAGGCCACAGTAAAGTTCATGGCAATGGCAGATAAGAAAGATGTGAAAAAGGTGTTTGAACTCCTCCTGGAAGTGTACGGAGACAAGGTACCTATTGGAACTCGACTAAAGGAGTTCTTTGAGAGAAAGCAGGAGCCCGGTGAAACTATCCGGGCATACGCATATGATCTTCAGGAGAGAATGAGCAAAGTGGAGCGGCGAGATTCTCAACGAGTTCCAGACCCAGATATGTTTCTAAAAGAGCAGTTGGTGTTGGGGCTCCGGGACGACTCCCTCCGACGTGAAATGAAAAGGAGGTTTAAGGAAGAGCCCAGTAAAAAGTTCCATGAACTCATGCAGGCTGCCATTATGTGGTCAGAAGAAGAGGAAGTTCCTGGGGCAGAGAGGGCTAAGCCTAACCCCCATGCACGAAGTGGGGGCCTAGTGAATACAGCTGCTGGGGAAAAGGCCCT
This sequence comes from Macrochelys suwanniensis, assembly GCA_033296515.1. Lineage (NCBI taxonomy): Eukaryota > Metazoa > Chordata > Testudines > Chelydridae > Macrochelys > Macrochelys suwanniensis. Next base: position 210,730,722 of record CM065775.1, on the reverse strand, counting down.
GCCCCAAACACAGCTAACATTGGAAAGCCTAAGTGAAGCTGTCCAAAAACTGGCTGTCCAACAGGGGGAGATGATGAAAGTGATGACTGAGGTGATGACTGAGGTGATGAAAGGAAATACCTCCACTAATGTGCCAAAATATCCAAGAGCTCCAGGATCCCGAAGATCTCCACTGAAGGATGAGCTAGGGAGGTACATTTGTTACACCTGTGAAAGGCCAGGACATACTAGCCGAGATTGTACACTGAGAAGGAGACCAGAGTCCCAGGCACTCGAAATCGATGGGGCACCAGGAGCAAGTGGTCCATCTACAGTAAAAGGCCAAGCAGTGGCAGAAGGATTCCTAGGCCTGTCCTTGGTGGAAAATCACCCTGCATACAGTGATGAGAGGAACATGGGCAGCACCAGCATATCTAGCGACTTCTGTAAGCGAGCATTTGGAGACTGTCTAACTGCTGAAGTATGTATAGGAGGGGTAAAAACCAGATGTTTGTTAGATACTGGCTCAGAAGTCACCACCATTACTGAATCACATTTTCAAAAATATTTGAAAGACAAGGAGCTGACCATGCACAACACACAGTTTGTACATCTAACAGCAGTTAATGGACTGGCAATCCCAGTGGTGGGATGCCTCGAAGCAGACATCGACTACATGGGCCAGACACTGCCAGGGAAATGCATCTTCATCCTGAAAGACAAGGCCTCTGAAGGGAGCCATATAGGAGAAGGAGTCCCAGGGATTCTAGGGATGAACATCATTAGTGAGCTGAAAGAGCTACAGTTGCCAGTAAAAGGAACCAGGAGGATGAACCGTCATGGGCACGCTAAGAAGAATGCTGTGCAGAGTGGAGTACTGGCTCGAGCGGAGACCCAGAGTCATTCAGTAGAATACAGAGCCTGGACTTCAGAAAAGCAGACTTTGACTCCCTCAGGGAACTGATGGGCAAGGTCCCCTGGGAGAATAACATGAGGGGGAAAGGAGTCGAGGAAAGCTGGTTGCAGGAACAAACCATCCCGATGTGTAGAAAGAAAAGTAAATATGGCAGGGGACCAGCTTGGCTTAACAGTGAAATCCTTGCTTGTCTTAAACACAAAAAAGCAGCTTACAAGAAGTGGAAGACTGGACAAATGACCAGGGAGGAGTATATAAATATTGTTCAGGCATGCAGGAGTGAAATTAGGAAGGCCAAATCACACTTGGAGTTGCAGCTAGCCGCAGATGTTAGGAGTAACAAGAAGGGTTTCTTCAGGTATGTGAGCAACAAGAAGAAAGTCAAGGAAAGTGTGGGCCCCTTGCTGAATGAGGGAGGGAACCTAGTGACAGAGGATGTGGAGAAAGCTAGTGTACTCAATGCTTTTTTTGCCTCTGTCTTCACAGACAAGGTCAGCTCCCAGGCGGCTGCATTCCGCAGCACGGTATGGGGAGGAGGTGACCAGCCCTCTGTGGAGAAAGAAGTAGTTCGGGACTATTTAGAAAAGCTGGACGAACACAAGTCCATGGGGCCGGATGCACTGCATCCGAGGGTGCTAAAGGAGTTGGCCGATGTGATTGTAGAGCCATTGGCCATTATCTTTGACAAATCATGGCAATCGGGGGAGGTCCCGGATGACTGGAAAAAAGCTAAAGTAGTGCCCATCTTTAAAAAAGGGAAGAAGGAAGATCCGGGGAACTACAGGCCAGTCAGTCTCACCTCAGTCCCTGGAAAAATCATGGAACAGGTCCTCAAGGAATCAATTCTGAACCACTTAAAGGAGGGGAAAGTGATCAGGAACAGTCAGCATGGATTCACCAAGGGCAAGTCATGCCTGACTAACCTAATTGCCTTCTATGATGAGATAACTGGCTCTGTGGATGAGGGGAAAGCAGTGGATGTGCTATTTCTTGACTTTAGCAAAGCTTTTGATACAGTCTCCCACAGTGTTCTTGCCAGCAAGTTAACGTATGGGCTGGATGAATGGACGGTAAGGTGGATAGAAAACTGGCTGGATGGTCGTGCTCAACGGGTAGTGATCAATGGCTCCATGTCTAGTTGGCAGCCGGTATCAAGTGGAGTGCCCCAAGGGTCGGTGCTGGGGCCGGTTTTGTTCAATATCTTCATCAACGACCTGGAGGATGGTGTGGACTGCACCCTTAGCAAGTTTGCAGATGACACTAAACTGGGAGGAGTGGTTGATACGCTGGAGGGTAGGAACAGGATACAGAGGGACCTAGACAAATTAGAGGATTGGGCCAAAAGAAATCTGATGAGGTTCAACAAGGACAAGTGCAGAGTCCTGCACTTAGGACGGAAGAATCCCATGCACTACTACAGACTAGGGACCGAATGGCTGGGCAGCAGTTCTGCAGAAAAGGACCTAGGGGTTACAGTGGACGAAAAGCTGAATATGAGTCAACAGTGTGCCCTTGTTGCCAAGAAGGCTAACGGCATTTTGGGCTGTATAAATAGGGGCATTTCCAGCAGATCGAGGGACGTGATTATTCCCCTCTATTCGGCACTGGTGAGGCCTCATTTGGAGTACTGTGTCCAGTTTTGGGCCCCACACTACAAGAAGGATGTGGATAAATTGGAAAGAGTCCAACGGAGGGCAACAAAAATGAATAGGGGGCTGGAGCACATGACTTATGAGGAGAGGCTGAGGGAACTGGGATTGTTTAGCCTGCAGAAGAGAAGAGTGAGGGGGGATTTGATAGCTGCTTTCAACTACCTAAAAGGGGGTTCCAAAGAGGATGGATCTAGACTGTTCTCAGTGGTAGAAGATGATAGAACAAGGAGTAATGGTCTCAAGTTGCAGAGGGGGAGGTTTAGGTTGGATATTAGGAAAAACTTTTTCACTAATAGGGTGGTGAAGCACTGGAATGGGTTACCTAGGGAGGTGGTGGAATCTCCTTCCTTAGAGGTTTTTAAGGTCAGGCTTGACAAAGCCCTGGCTGGGATGATCTAGTTGGGGTTGGTCCTGCTTTGAGCAGGGGGTTGGACTAGATGACCTCCTGAGGTCCCTTTCAACCCTGAGACTCTATGATTCTATGATTCCCTGGGCCCCACAAGGTGGGTTGGAAATGTTAAAGTCGGCAGAAACCGGAAGACCATTATTTCTCCTTGGAGAGAGAAGATCCTTCATGAACGCTGCTGGATGCCAGGAGATACCAATGAATATCGAGTGCTGGTAGAGCCTACATTTGGGTCAAGCCTACCTAAGGGACTTCAGTCAGCCAATGTATTGACTAGTGCCATCAAAGGAAGAGTACCAGTGAGTCTTTTAAACCCAAGCGTGAAGGCTATGGAGTTGCAGCCTGAGGAGGCGATCCCTCAGGTGAAGGTAACATTTGGGGAGAAGGGAGAACAAGTTACCTTTCCTCAAGAAAGATGTGGTGGCAGACTGCCAGTTCCAGTTCAAGCGGCATGCCAAGGGCTGATTCCTGCACAGGTGGCTAACTTAAGGGTGTTGCCAGAGAAGCATCAAGAAGCCTTTTCTAATGATGAAGTGACCAGTTTTGATGACTGGGTCAAAGGTGTCCATTACAGGCCAAAGACAACCAGCAAAGTTGCTCTCCATACAGCTAAAGACACAGCCCAAAGTAGGAAAAGGACTTATGATCGCAAGTCCAGTGGGGCTCTCATCAGGCCTGGTGACTGTGTACTAGTTCGTAACCATGGACAACAGGGACGTAATAAAATACAGGACAAGTGGGAGTCAAATAACCACATTGTAGTTGCTCACAACAATCCCGAGCTACCAGTTTACACCATCCGGCCTGAGCGAGGAGGCCCTCAGCGACTAGTACATAGGGATCAACTAAAACATTGCACTCTTAGTCCAGTCAGGGACCAAAGGAGGCATACATCAGCACACCCTGAGGAGAGGGAAACCGATTGGGGGATGGTTCTAGTCTCACAAACTGAATACAGAGGGGAACAGAATGGGGCAAACCCAAACCCTAATGAGAATGGCCAGATCCCTCAAGCTGACCCAGTCTTACCCAAGGACAGGGAAATAGAAAATATGGGTAATGAACCACCAGATTTAAGAAGGTCCCAGAGGGCTAATAAGGGTGTACTGCCTGTTAAATTTAGAGAGGATTATGTTATTGTTTCTATGTAGTGTTTTAATTAATATTATGTATAGTATGAAGAAGTAGATGTGAAATGTTTAATATGTTAAATGTTCTTTTGATGTTAATGGGTTTGATATGATGTGGGTATATGTTGTTAATAATGGGTCCGGAGGTATTAGTGTAAACCTTGTGGTTGTGGCAGAATTTTAGCAAGGGGGAATATAAGGGGACTGTTATCCCCTTACTAACGGTCAGAGCTCCCAAGGGCAATGGGGAGAGGCCAATGCTCTAGGTCAGCTCTGATTGACAGGGCGGGCAGGCGAATCAGGGAGTCAGGTCAGGGTGGATCCCGTCCTCCGTGTGAGCTGAAGTTGCCTGAGTCAGAGTGAGTGGGGCTGAGCTGAGGAGAGGGCAGAGGCCAGAGCTGAGCTGGGCCATATCCAGAGGGGCCAGAAAAGCAGCCCAGAGAGACAGACCTGCCCTGGGGGGAGAAGCTGCAGCAACCAGAGCCAGAGGGGCCAGGGCAGCAGCAGCAGCAGCTGTGCTGAGGCAGAGGAGCTGGAGCTGAGGCAGAGTGGTGGAGCTGGGGCTGGAGCAGTCCGGAGCCAGGTGTGGTGAGCAGCTGGGGAGAGCGAGGAGGACCCTGGGCAGTGGGCCCAGCACAGGGAGACGCCTCAGCCAAGAGGCCCTGCAGGCCAGACTTGCAGGGGGATCTAAACCCCGACAGGGCGGGGGCAACACTGGGAAGAAGGGTCCTGCCACCCAGAGCCTACGAGCATGTGGCCACCGCCGGAGCAAGTGTCCAAGCCACAGCGTCCCTGCAGCACGGCCAGGGCCTGAGAAGGAGCCTGGGACTTGCAAAGGAACAGACTGAACTGCCCTGACATTTCAGAGACACTGTTGTGATGTTCCCTGCCGCAGAGCGGGGTGATGTTTTCATTAGCCTTTCCCATTTTTCCTTATTCCTGTTAAAAATTAATTGTTAATTAAATAATTTGCATTTGCTTTGAATTGTATGCAGTGATCAGTGGGTCAGGGAAGCATCCTGTTCAGAGAGAGTACCCCGGAGTGGGGACACCCTAGCCCCTGACCTAGGTGACCACAGCAAGGTTGGGGGTCGAGCCCCCCAGGAATCCTGGGCCCAGCCTTGTTGGGGTTACAAGGACTCTGCTAGACAGGAGAGTGCAAGGGGAGTCCTCGAGGGCAGGGAGGCCTCTGGGGTAAAGGAGGTGGGAGCGAGGACTGAGATCCTTCTGCTAGCCCATTTCACCGGGGTAGTGCAGAGACAAGGAAAGTTCCCCACAATAGCGGGACTATTCCCCCGCTTACACTCAGATAACATTTTTTTTTTGTAAGCCCCCTCAGAGATCATGATTGTGACAGGTCACAGAGACCTGCTTGGTGCTGCCACCTGGTGTGCCAAGGCTACTTCTGCCCCTGCTTCCAGGCCTTTTCCAGCTTGGGACTCCCGAATCCTGTCTGTTTTGAGCCAGATTCCACTGATCTGCTGCAAACACAGACCCAGGTCCGAACCAAGTCCACTCACAACTGTAAGGCTCCTGGAAGCGCTCTTGCCTTTGACACCCAGGTGTCCAACCCCCAAGGAGGTTCAAACCCTTAATAAATCTGTTTTACCCTGTATAAAGTTTATACAGGGCAAACTCATATACAGTTCGCCTTCTATTTCAAAGATAGAAAGATATGCACAGCTGTTTGCCCCCCCAGGTACCAACTCGTACACCAGGAAACTTAATGAGTAAAAAGTGATTTTAATAAGTACAGAAAGTAGGATTTAGGTGATTCCAAGTAGTGACAGACAGAACAAATTGAATTACTAAGTAAAATAAAATAGAACACCCAGGTCTATGTCTAATCAAACTTCACACAGATATCAAAACCTCACCGGCTCCAGCTTTCTTTCTTTCACAGGCTGTAAAGCTTCTAGCCTGGGTCCGGCAGTCACTCACACCCCCTGTTGTCTCTGTCCTTTGTTCAGTCTCTCTCAGGTATGTCCTTGGGGGGTGGAGAGCTTCTTTCTTTAGCCACCTGAAGATAAAATGGAAGGGTCTTCCAAGGGCTTTTATAGCCTTTCCCCCACTCCCTGTGTAGGATCCAGATGCCATGGAGTTTTGGGATCACATGGGCAAGTCACATGTCCATGCACCCCTCGGTAACCAGTCCGATCAGTTGCATTCTTGACCAGGCCCCGATGTGGATTGGGGTCTGCAACTTCTTTTGTCTAAGTGCTCGTACTTAACAGGCACATTCTTTCCTCCAAACATGATCCCATGCACTTACAAAGGCTATGTACAAAACCAGCAAATATAAAACCAATCTTCATAACTCCAACTACAACAATGATACATGCATACAAACAGAAGGAATAAATTCAGTAGGTCATAACTTTCACAGAGATATGTTACATGGCACATGTAGCATAAAACATATTCTAGTTACATATATACATTTATAAGCCTCTCCCCATAAAGCTTTATGGGGTACACCGTCACAATGATCATTGCCACTCCTGTATCTCTCTCCATTGTCAATGTCACATCATTTACCTTTACATTAACATGATACGGGTGATGACATCTGTTCATTCTCCACCATATGCAGTTCTGTGAAATGGTACAGCTCACATATCCTTTCATCTGGATACAACCTGCCTCCGAGACCAACTCCTCCTAGTCACATAACTAGTTCCATGGCTCCTATCTGCAGTCATTGATGGCTTTCTCTCAGCATATCCTTTGCTGTTCTGTGGGGCACTGTAGCAAGACCAGGTGACATTTTCCCTCTTGCAGTGCAGCTTACTAGAGAAATCGTGCTCCTGCTGGTGTGATATCCCTAAGCCATGGAAACATGGCTCCCTCTGTTTTATTTGGAACCTGTGAGAGGTGCGGACCTGTGTCCTCATCTTCTTCCTCCCCTGCTGAGTCCCTTCTTTCCCGGCCTGGCATGGTGGGGAGAGTTTATTTTCAAATTTTGGTGCATTTTTCTTTATGGATTCAAACAACAGAACAGTCTCGACAGCTCCCTCTAGTAGCAGGTGTCACAATTCAGGGTAACTGCAGCACCTCCCCTCGGGGGTTCAGCAAGGGCAAACACTCTATGGGGTAGTAAGAATTTTTTTCCTTAAAATACCAAGGAAATTAACTGCCCCAAACCTTCATTAATACAGAGTTAGGTTTATCCAGTGCTGCCTAATTCCCTTCCAGAATGTGGACAGTGGCTAACCTTAAACCTCTGAAAACAAGGAAATACAAAGTTAAGGTACAAACCATTTCTGCAATGCAACCTTTACTCTGCCCTCTTTGAGTGATACTCCAACATACCAATAACACACTGCCCTTACAGATACTACAGACACTCTGGGAACAGATCACATAAGCACTGTAGGACAAAGTCTAGCATCTACTCTTTGCTAAGGCAAAACTCAAATTTAGATCAGGCATAGCAAACAGAAGCTACCTACACACAAATACTGACCATCCTAGATTTGCTAAATGTTACTACCTCTTCACCCTTGCCTTGAGGATTCCTTCTGAGACATTGCCTTCACTGACTCCTAACTAAGGCCTGGAGATTAGTCATGTAGACCACCAGATGGCTGACAATCCCCATGGCAAGACACTCCCCCTGGCACCTCCTAGTACCCCTATTGACAAAGCCTACAGAACTCAATGCTGAAATGAGGAATACTTGATCCCTCAAAGTACAGGTGCAACTCTCCTCATACCAGTGACAGCGCAGCCAATTTGCTCCAACTGCTTCACCATTCAATATAGTTACACCTAACACCTAAGACAGCTGGTGTGCATGCAGATAAATCAAGTGGCATGCAACTCAACAAACTGGAACACAACAGAACACAATGGCATGTTTGCTTAGTCATTCCTCATGTCTATTTATTATGGCATTATCTTTACTGAACCACCTTATCTCTTATTCCAAAAGAGAGAAACGTGTATCTGTCCCAGAGTGTATTAAAAGTGCAAAGTTCAAATAACTCATTAGCTAATGTGAATTATCAATATCCATCTTTCTTATCTAGCATAATGAATATGCTTTTACCAGCTAGTCAGCAATGGACATCTGCTGGTGTGGGGTGTGATACAGCATGGCCAGAAGGCAGCAGGAGAGTGATCTAGGATGAGGAGAAGCCTTATTCCCTGTAGATTAATTAAAAGCACCTGAAACCAATTAGAGCACCTGAAGCCAGTCACCTGATAAAATCCCCCTGCTTCAATCAGCCAGGGGAGGAGCTGGAGCAGAGTGAGGAGGAGCTGGAGCAGAGTGGTTTGGTGGTGGAGCAGAGAGCAGTTTGGAGGAGTGAAGCAGAGTGGATTGGTGGTGGAACAAAGAGCAGTTTGAAGGAAAGTGGAGGAGAGTTTTGAGAAGTGCTGCAGCGGGCTAAGAAGACCAAGATCCTAGGTAAAGGGACACCTGGCTTGTGCAGAGGGAAGGCAGGAAGCCCCACAAGCTGAAGGTCAGGAGAGGGAAGTAGCCCAGGGGAAAGAATCACTGGTACAAGTGGTTCACCTGCTATCATAGGGCCCCTGGGCTGGGACCCGGAGTAGAGGGCGGGCCTGGGTCCCTCCCTCTCCACTCCCTTTCCCTGGGATACTAGTAGGATAGCTGTTACCCCAGTTCAGGGGCAAGAAATGGCACCCTGAAACACCCCCACAAGAAGAGAAAGTGCGGGACCCATCATAGTAGTGCCGGCAATTTGCCACATGTGGTGTCAGGGGTGGGATCTCTGCGCTGGGGACTTAAACCAGGGTTAGCCAAAACAATCCAGTCCTTAAGATGGACGACGTAATCAAGGCCCTAATACAAGCCACCGCGTCCCAGCAGGAGGCTACCCGGGTCCAAGCAACCGCCCAACAGGAGGCAACTAGGGTACAGCAAGAGACTAATCGTCTGTTGATGAGTCAAGCTGCCCAGGACCGAGCCCTGCTGCAGGAGCTGGTGAACCAGATGAAGGCCCTTATGGAGTGAAGCCAGAACGGCGGTGGGACCCGGACTATACGGGCCAGCCACTGCCTACAGAAAATGACCCGGGAGGAGGGTGTGGAGGCATACCTCCTGGCTTTTGAGAGAGCAGCCCTGCGGGAGGCCTGGCCCCGAGACCAGTGGTCCGGTATCCTTGCCCCGTTCCTGTGTGGGGAGGCCCAGAAGGTATACTACGATATGGCTGCAGAGACTGCAGCAGATTACCCTCAGCTGAAGGCAGAGATCCTGGCCAGATCCGGAGTAACTACAGCATTGCGGGCCCAGAGGTTCCATGAGTGGCAGTATACAGAGGACAAGACACCCAGATCGCAATTGTTTGACCTGATCCACCTGACCCGGAAATGGCTGCGCCCTGAGGCCCTCAGCTCTGAGAAGATGATGGAGCTCCTGGTACTGGACCGGTATATGAGGGGGCTACCACCAGGCCTCCGGGCTTGGGTTGGCCAGAATGACCCCTCCACCTATGATGAGTTGGTCTCCCTCGTGGAAAGACAGCTAGCAGCCCGTGAACTGTTCCAGATCCCAGGGGGTGAAACACGGCAATCCAGGAAGCCAGCCCCAAACCCAAGGTCCCGGACCGCCGAGAACTACAGGAGACCTATAACTGGGAGGAAAGACATTGAGGAATGGCCCGAGTCCAAGAAGGGACCTGGGGGTTTGGGAAGAGAGGGCTGGGGGAGGCGACCAAATAGCCCCAGGCAGAGGGCGGCAACCGGGATAAGGGGTCGGTGTTACGAGTGTGGGGAATTGGGGCATATAGCAGCCCAATGCCCCAACAGGGAAGAGCCTATGCAGTGCAATCTGGGGGATCCTGGGGAACAATGTGGCCTAATTGGCCTGGTAGGGGTCGCAATGACCCCACATGGGTATACAAGGTCAGTAAAAATGAATGGTATGGTGGTCACAGCATTAGTAGATTCCGGGAGTGCTGTCACGCTGGTCTCGGGGAAGTTGGTGGGGCAAGACCAACTAACCCGGGCCAAAACCACAGGGGTAACGTGCGTTCATGGCACCGTAAATTTCTACCCCACAATCCCAGTATGGATTGAGATCCAGGGGAACACTACCAGGGTAACTGCAGCGGTGGTCCCTAGGCTGCCCTACCCGGTCTTAATTGGTAGGGACTTCCCTGGGTTTGAGAACTTACTCCCCCCAGTAGCAACCCCTGGGCTGAAATGGAGGCACCTACAGATAGCTTCACCCCAATTTTTGCTGAATTTGCCCCAGAGCTATTCTCATCCCCCGGGAAACCCCAAAAGTCTAGGTGGGAAAGGAGGGCAGATAAAAGGCTAGGGACCAGGATTCTAGCAGAGAACCAGAAAGCCTCCCTTGTTGGTAAGCGAACCCGTTCAGGAGGCCAGGAGACAATTCAGGCCAGTGAGGACTCAGAGGCAGTTCCTAGCCCAAGTAGGGGCAACCCAGGGGGCTGAGTAGAAATAGGCCCCCTGGAATTAGGTCAGATTGGTACCGCCCGTGAAAATTTCAGGCAGGACCAAGCCAATGACCCGCTATATGCGAATGTGAGGGAGGAGGTAGTGGAAGTAAATGGCGTACCAGTGGAAGGAAAGACCAAAGGCCCGGGGCCGTATTATGTGGTCAAACGTGATCTGTTGTACCGAATAGTGCAGATTCGAGGGGAAGAAGTAGAGCAGCTCTTAGTCCCACGGAAACACACAAGGGCAGTACTAGAGCTAGCTCACAGTCATTTATTTGGGGGACATCTAGGAATAGACAAGACACTGGATAGAGTCCTAAGAAGGTTTTATTGGCCAGGAATACGTGCGGAGGTCCAACGCTATTGTGCCTCCTGCCCAGAATGCCAGTTGCATAGCCCTCGACCTCACTTGCGGGCCCCATTAGTACCTTTGCCTATTATTGAAGTCCCGTTCGAAAGGATAGCCATGGACCTTGTGGGCCCGCTGGAAAGATCCGCACGGGGTCACCGAAACGTACTAGTCATCCTTGACTATGCCACACGGTATCCAGAAGCCATTCCTTTAAGAAACCCCACATCCAAGGCAACAGCAAAAGAACTACTCCAGGTTTTTGCCAGAGTGGGCATCCCTAAGGAGATCCTGACTGACCAAGGAACCCCTTTCATGTCAAAATTAATGAAGGACTTATGTACCCTGCTCCGCATACATGCCATAAGGACCTCAGTCTACCATCCTCAAACAGATGGCCTGGTCGAGCAGTTTAACCGCACCCTTAAAGGTATGATCCGAAAGGTGGTAGCACAGGATGGAAAAGACTGGGATACCCTTCTACCATACCTAATGTTTGCAATACGGGAAGTCCCCCAGGCGTCCACCGGTTTCTCTCCCTTTGAGCTACTATACGGATGCCACCCACGCGGAATATTAGACGTCGCCAAGGAGGATTGGGAAGAACAACCCAACCCAGGAAAGAATGTCATTGAGCACGTGACACAGATGAGAGAGCGAATAGCTCGAGTAACCCCTATAGTACGGGAACATTTGGAAAAAGCACAAGATACCCAGCGGACATATTACAACCGCCAGGCGAAAGTACGGAAATTTCAGCCAGGAGAACGGGTGATGGTGCTAGTGCCGACAGCAGAAAGCAAACTCCTAGCCAGCTGGCATGGGCCGTATGAGATAGTGGAAGCCATTGGGGAAGTGGACTATAAGGTCAGACAACCAGACCGCCGAAGACCAGAGCAGATCTACCATGTAAACTTGCTGAAGCCCTGGCGTGACCGAGAGACGTGTCTGGTCATTCGGAGAGCTCCATCCCAGACGGACGACCGACAGGGGCAGGTGAGGATATCCCCTGAGTTAGCCCCAGAACAACGAACAGAGGTCATTGATATGATCCAACGGAACCAAGATGTGTTCTGTACACAGCCGGGCCGTACGACACTGGTCCAACATCATATCATCACCAGGCCCGGAATAAGGGTGACGATAAGACCATACCGGATACCGGAAGCTAAAAGAGAGGAAATTAGGACAGAAGTGAAGAAGATGTTGGAACTTGGGGTTATTGAAGAATCCCACAGCCAGTGGTCCAGTCCTATCGTCTTAGTACCCAAGCCTGACGGCACCTGGAGGTTTTGTAATGACTTCCGGAAGTTGAATGAAGCATCCCAATTCGATGCCTATCCAATACCACATGTCGACGAGCTAGTTGATCAGTTAGGCAAGGCCCGATACCTAACCACTCTGGACCTGACTAAAGGATATTGGCAAATTCCCCTGGCCAAGAACGCCAAGGAGAAGACAGCTTTCTCTACACCTGATGGCCTGTTCCAATACACTGTCCTCCCTTTCGGACTCCATGGGGCCCCAGCAACATTCCAACGACTTATGGATAAATTGTTGCGACCCCATGCCAGGTATGCCGCCGCCTATTTAGACGATATAGTCATCCATAGCCCTGACTGGGAAACGCACCTAGTAAAAGTAGAAGCGGTACTAGACACCCTGAGGAAGGCTGGCCTCACTGCCAACCCTCTCAAGTGCGTGATAGGACTAGCTGAAGCCAGATACCTTGGGTATGTAGTAGGGAGAGGTTTGGTAAAACCCCAATGGAACAAAGTGGAGGCAATACAAGATTGGCCTCGGCCAATCCGTAAAAAGCAGGTCAGAGCATTTCTCGGGTTAGTGGGGTACTATCGGAGATTCATCCCTCATTTTGCCACAAGAGCTGGGCCATTCACTGACCTGATAAAGGCTCGGGGCCCCGAGATAGTAAAGTGGTCTGATGTAGCAGAAGGGGCATTCGCAGATTTAAGGACAGCCCTTTGCTGCCATCCTGTACTCATAGCCCCAGACTTCAAGAAAGAATTCATTCTACAGACTGATGCCTCAGAGGTAGGGCTAGGAGCCGTCCTTTCGCAGATGGTAGGGGAGGAGGAACACCCGATCCTGTACCTCAGCCGGAAGCTCCTCCCCAGGGAACAAAAGTACGCCGTTGTTGAAAAGGAATGTCTGGCGATAAAATGGGCCATGGAAACTCTCCGTTACTACCTACTGGGGCGGTGATTTACCCTGGTGACAGACCATGCCCCGCTCCAGTGGATGCACAGAAACAAGGAGAAGAATGCAAGAGTGACTAGATGGTTCCTATCTCTGCAACCTTTTCATTTCCGAGTACAGCATAGGGCCGGAAGCCAACACGGCAACGCAGATGGCTTGTCATGAAAGCATTGCCTCTCATCCCAAGTTGCCCAACCCCATGGTGTTGAGCAGGGGGGGAGGATATGTGATACAGCATGGCCAGAAGGCAGCAGGAGAGTGATCTAGGATGAGGAGAAGCCTTATTCCCTGTAGATTAATTAAAAGCACCTGAAACCAGAGCACCTGAAGCCAGTCACCTGATAAAATCCCCCTGCTTCAATCAGCCAGGGGAGGAGCTGGAGCAGAGTGAGGAGGAGCTGGAGCAGAGTGGTTTGGTGGTGGAGCAGAGAGCAGTTTGGAGGAGTGAAGCAGAGTGGATTGGTGGTGGAACAAAGAGCAGTTTGAAGGAAAGTGGAGGAGAGTTTTGAGAAGTGCTGCAGCGGGCTAAGAAGACCAAGATCCTAGGTAAAGGGACACCTGGCTTGTGCAGAGGGAAGGCAGGAAGCCCCACAAGCTGAAGGTCAGGAGAGGGAAGTAGCCCAGGGGAAAGAATCACTGGTACAAGTGGTTCACCTGCTATCATAGGGCCCCTGGGCTGGGACCCGGAGTAGAGGGCGGGCCTGGGTCCCTCCCTCTCCACTCCCCTTCCCTGGGATACTAGTAGGATAGCTGTTACCCCAGTTCAGGGGCAAGAAATGGCACCCTGAAACACCCCCACAAGAAGAGAAAGTGTGGGGCCCATCATAGTAGTGCCAGCAATTTGCCACACGGGATAGAGTAATGCTGTCTCAATATAGTCTTATTAAGGCATCTGGGATCCAAACAAATCCTAATCTTACCATGTTTTGTCTCAGTTATGATTAAACTGCTAACCCATGGAGTGGGTGAGTTCACTTTTGCTATGACTCTTTCCTTTTCTAACTGAGTGAATTTCTGAGTCTCTGTCACTGCAAAAGGTGTAGTTCTGCAGCCATGTATGACAAGGGTCACTCATGGGTCTGTATATATGTGATGCTTCCCACAGAACTCTCCTAGTTCCCTGAAGAATACCAGGTATTGTGCAATTCTTCTTTAGTGCTGGGTGCTTTGGTGTGCAGCATACCCATTCATACATATTCCATGTACCTGTATGCAAGCTTCTCTGCCTATCAATAGTGTTGTAAATGCCTTAGTGATGAAGTCTTCATCACTAAGGTGAAGTCTTCAGTTGAAGACTGACCTTAGCTTTAACAGTTGCTGTTGTTAAAGTGACTTCCCCTTCAGAGTATATTCTGGAATCATCATATGCTTTAAGCACAACATCAGACTGCTTTATCTGCATGGGACCTGCTAGCATCTTTCTCAAACGGTGAATTGGAAAACAGCTAGCTTCATAGAATATCAGGGTTGGAAGGGACCTTAGGAGGTCATCTAGTCCAACCCCCTGCTCAAAGCAGGACCAATCCCCAACTTTTGCCCCAGATCCCCAAATGGCCCCCTCAAGGATTGACCTCACAACCCTAGGTTTAGCAGGCTAATGCTCAAACCTCTGAGCTATCCCTCCCCAACATCAATATTAAACTTTTTAGGTACCTTCTTTATGTACAGTGTAGAATACCAAGGTTCTGCTGAGTGAGCTATATGATTTCTGTTTCCCTGTGATACTGTATACACAAGAAGAGATTGTTCACATTCTAGTTCAGTCAGAGATTTGTGGCTTTGTCTTTTGGGTAAGTGTGTTGCTCTGCAAATAGAATAGTAATTAAATTTTCCACATTTGTGACATGTTTTTTCCATAGGCTAGGTGTGTCATACCACAGTGTGTAGAGTTTTTGTGTGAGTGGTTGGTGTGTCTGCTTTTCTCTTACTCACCAGCGGCTGGGCCCTCCCCATGATGCCCTGAGTATTCTTTTGTGTAACAGCCTCTACAAACTTATCAGTATGTGGCCCAGACGGGATCTCTATTTGTGTCTTTGTGGCTTGTGAGGCTCTGCAAATGCCTATTGCTTTCTGCAAGCCCAAATCAGGTTTCCACATTCCTCAACAACCTTTTCTTTTAGCCCTTTATCAGTGGCACTGAACACAGTACTGTATCTGAGAATATCATTTTCAGTATTTCCAAACTCTCAATTTCTTGCTTTTTGCCTCAGCTCTATGACATACTTGTCTATCTGCTCTTCCCCTAAGTGTAGGTGAGACCACTACAAAACTGGTACCGTTCAAACACATTTTTCTTATGGTTACCATAGTTCCTACACATTGTTAAGATCTGATCCAAAATAGAAACATTTTCAGCTGGCTGCCGTAAGAACGTTATAAACTCCCAGAGCTTCCTCTCCCACTATGTGCAGTAAAATGGCTACTTTTATGCCCTGTTCTTTTTTATCTGCTCCTGAGGTTTTCTGGAAGGTTTGTTCCCATCTCCTTCAATTTTCAGCAAGATTACAAAAGAAAGATAAAGGTGGGGCTGTCTTGCAATCCTCCCTGTTCAGGATTTTTTTCAAAATACTATTTTCTAGTTTAACTGCTTTAATTTTGCCTTCACTTCTGTGTACTCACTGTGTCTTTATTCTCTGTGCCTTCTGTTTGGTTTCTGCTGATCTGTGGATTGCAGCTTTTTGTCTTGTGTGTGGCAGTTTGCACCATTTACTGATACGCTGTGTCCTGGCGAAAAAGGCTACTTCCTGCAGCGTGGGGTCACTTCTAACGCCAGACAGCGCTGCTTGCACAGTCACACACAGCGGCGAGTGTCACTGTCTTTGTGAGCGCGCTGCAGCCTGTGCACTGCAGGAAGCCAGACTGAGACCAGACACACGTATCTCTTTCACTATAGACATAACAAGATGGCTCCTGCAGCCGGAGCAGGCAGCCGCTGTGTGTGTCTGCAGGACATGGCATGACCCATTTTAAAGAGACAGGACCACAATAGACTCTCGTTCACACACACAGCGGTGGGCACAGACTGTAGAACAGTCACCATGAAATACGTAGTAAAAGATGTTGAACACGCACAAGAGAGGATCACCGCGATCACTAGACACTTCACCGGCCAACGGAGATTACACCTTACCACAGTGACGGGATGATGGGACGTGACAGGTTCCCCTCTCAGCCACTCTGAGCTGTACCCGGTTGGGAGGTGGGGGCTAGGAGGTCTGATGTTTCTGCTTCAGAGACTACAGAGATAATGGTATGGTGGGGCTCGAGGAGGTGTCTTTTCCAATTGACTGTAATAACAAGTCCACTCACTACAGAGGAGAAATAACAGTATACACGTTTTGAGCTCTGTTCTGTCTTTCCTTATGCTTGACTACAGTGTGTACAGTCAGGCCAGGGAGATAAGGGTATGTTGCCAGGGCCAGCTCTAGGCACCAGCAAAACAAGCAGGTGCTTGGGGCGGCACATTTCTAGGGGTGGCATTCCAGCGCCGGCCATGCCATCCCTACAAATGTGCCCCTGCTCCCCTGAGCGCACTGCCGCCGCTCTGTTTCTCCTCCCTCCTTCCCAGGCTTGCCATGCGTGAAACAGCTGTTTCCCTCCCTGAGAGGGCGGGGGTAGAAGCGAAACGGCAGCGCCCTCAGGGGATCAGGCGGAGCGGAGGTGAGCTAGGGTGGGGAGTCATGGAAGCAATGGCGGGGAATGCGGCACACCCGGGGAAGGAGGCGGGGCCGGGGATTTGGGGAAGGGGTTGGGAAGGGGTGGAGCCAGGTCGGGGAGGCACGAAAAAAAGGGGGGCGGCCAAAAAATGTTTTGCTTGGGGCTGCAAAAATCCTAGAGCCGGCCCTGTATGTTGCACTACTTTCAGAAGTAAGGGGAATGTGGAGAGACATGGAGCAGGGCTGGGCGTTAGGTTCAGGAAGGAAGGAATACATTTCAACTGGGTGTTAAAGGACACGTGACATCTTTTTTCGAGGATGCATGGAGGTGCAGCAAATTCTGGGACACAAGGTATAATTTCAGCGTGACTCCCAGTGCTTTCGGAGAGAAAACGGGCTCACAGTAATGTGGGAGGTTTAATTCTGAGGCTTTTTCTAGCAATCCAGAGTTACCCTAAGGAAGGAAAGCTATGCACCATTTTGCTTCTCTGACAAAGCCTGGTAGATTTCACATGCTAACCTCTCTCTTTCAACTCAGCTTGCTACAGAAGACTGTAACATCTACCAGTCTAGGGCGGGGAATGGATGTAGGGAGGTTCTGCTTGTGGAGAGGAGTTAGAAAGAAGGAAACATGGCAGAAATAAACATGGGGAAAGGGGAACACTGTAAAATCTTAAACCCATTCCAATCCTCATGAGAGTCACAGCTCCAGCAAGAAGGGGGCCATGACTGAGGGGCTACCTGTGGAGTAGCTTACTGTATACAGGAAGCCCTCCTACAGATGTACCTCAATCATACCCCCTTCAATACCCCCAATTCTTCCCCAAACAAGTGAAATTCACATGCAAAATTCTTTACAGCCTCAAAAGAAGAAAACAAAAACCACCCCCCCAAAACAAACAAATCCTCAAACTCAAACAAACAACAAACATAAAGCAAGGAAAAGCAAAGTTAAAGTGACATTTCCAATGCAGCATAGCTCTACAACTGTAAATCTGTGGGAAGATAACAGTATTCTCCTCCCTAATTTAAAAAAAAAAGCCATTTTCTTGCAGTATATGTGATAGAGTTAGAGAAACTTAGTCAACTTTGGTATATCAGAAATGCTCAGCCTCTTGCTCACTCATCTCTGTTGAGTTGCTGGATTTTTTCCTTCACTTTCTAAATCTAGATTTTTTTTTTCCATTCTGAGAACAAACTCTCCTTGTCACACCCACTGAACTCAGATAGTTTTTCACATGTAACTCATAGGAGACAACTTTCAAGCACTTCTATTCAGCTGAAGAATGATCAGCAAAAACTTGTGAGCACAAATATTTTAAAAATGCATCTGAACACAGATTCAAATGGCTCCACAGAGGCATGGGGAATCTCAAAAAAAGAAAATGTGGCACAAAATGGCTTTTGGAAGAGACTGACACAGGAGAGTTTTATCTAAAAAAGCAATTCAGAGAGTAAAACAGCCTTCCACACCCAGCTTTGCTGATGCCCTCAATCCTAACCTACAATCTCCCTTTATCTGGTTTCCAAGTGTCAGGCTATCCAGCTCCTCTCTTAGGTAAGGAAGGAGTTAATATTCTCGAATCTGTTTTTGGTTGTCAGAGTGAAAGTGAAACCAAAGGCACTGGCAGGCTGAAGACTCATTCAGAGTTTGATTCTAGCACAGACGCCTGATGTTTTAGGGTGTCTGGAACCCCTTGTTTGGGGGACAAAATGAATCGAGGGCTCATCCTCATCTGCGGAGTGCTGGCTCTGAAGGCTGGTGAGTTTAGGAGGTGTCAGCTGTGGGATTCTGGCTGGTCTACAGGGATGCCTCTTCAGAAGGCCCATTATAGCAGGGGTGGCCAAACCCTCCCAACTACATAGCACAATCTTCAGAAGTTCCAGAGCCAGGGCACACCTGCCAGGGCTCTGCTCAGTGCTTCAGCCCTGCTCCTGCTGAAGCCCCAAGATCCCCCTCCCCTCTGGGCAGAAGACCCTACCTCACTACCCTGCTGCAAGGCAGAGGGCCCGAGCTCCCCCCGAGTCTGTTAGGTGGAGAATGGGGGTGGGGTGGGGTGGGGGCTCCGTGAGCTGCACTTTAATGGTAAAATGTGGCTCATGGGCCACAGTTTGGCCACCCCTGCATTATAGGCTCAGGGAGCAAGAGGGGGAACAGTTTGATTAGCAGCTTGTGTCCCAGAAGGGATTAGACAAATGGGCTCCCGCCCCCACCCCCGAGATGGATGGACCAGAGGGAGGTGTGATAGTATAAGTTGATAATCATGGGGAGTGCCTGGGGTCTTCCAAAAGGATGATGGCAGTGGGGGTTGGGGAAGTAATACCAAACTGGGAAGAGGTACTTCGGGGAGGTGTTCCAGGGAAGGAGGGGAATTGTGTGGTGGTAGCGTGCCCCAGGGCTCACCTGGATCGTCCCCCTTTCTGTAGGGCTGCCCCAACAAAAGGCAAGATGTCAGTGTCAAATGTCTCGTCCCGATGGGGCAGCAGGTATGTGTATGTATGTCTGTGCCCCCCACCTCTCAGCTGGTTCTTTTCCTTCTCAGCAGAGCTGCCAGTGGAGCTGGCCCCCGGGTCCCAATTACGCTCTGTGGATGTGGTCTTGGACTGTCATTATATAGAGGAAGTTGTGGGTGGATTTCCGGGTGCCTTTGCTGGATCATTCTCCTCAGACCCTGCCACCCTAGTGCTGAGAGGTGTCAGTATTGCTGATGATGGAAGCTTGGACAGTGTCACCAATTATGAGGCGCCAGGCACAAATACTGACTCCACTTCTCCCATCATCTTTGAAGTCTCAGGTGAGTGAGGAGCTGAGGATAGGAGAATTGCCATGCCAGCCACAGTAATCCATGAGTGAACTGAAATCTGCACAGACTCAAAACACAGAGCCCTGCCCCAGGGGCTCACAGGACATGTGATGGACAAAGGGATAGCAGGGTGAAGGGTGCTGTGCAAATAGAGACAGAGTCAGTATCTATCAACTTGCATTAGAGGGACAAGGTGAGTGAGGTAAAAGCTTTTATTGGAGCAACTTCTGTTGGTGAGAGAGACAAGCTTTTGACCTACACAGAGCTCTTCTTCAGCCCTCCTTGAGATTCGAAGAAGAGCTCTGTGTAGCTTGAAAGCTTGTCTCTCTCACCAACAGAAGTTGCTCCAATACAAGATATTACTTCAATCACTTTGTTTCTCTAAAATCCTGGGACACCACTACTTACCCACATGACCGCACCACCACAATATCTGAGCACCGCATCCTTATTAATTAATTACCATCACAGTCCCCTTCTGAGATAATTGCAGTGGTACCCCTAGTGAAAAAAGGCAAAGCCATTATTTTCACTGATGGAGATTGAAACCCAAATAAACTGCCCTGGTGATAATCAGGCTGCACCAGTATAAATCAGATCATACAGAAGGGAGTTTGCACTGTGGGTAAAATCCCAGTTATATCAGTAGCTAAAGTCCCAATATAGACAAGGACATAGACCAGAATATTCATAGATTTTAATTAATATATTCATTGATTTTAAGGCAAGAAGGGACCATTAGATAATCTAGTTCAGGGGTTCTCAAACTTCAATGCACCGCAACCCCCTTTTGACAACAAACATTACTACATAACCCCAGGAGGGGGGACCAAAGCCTGAGTCCGCATGTTTCCCACTGACCCGGGTGGGGAGTCAAAGCCAAAGCCTGAGCCACACTTCCCTGGAAAGAGTAGGGGTCAAAGCTAAAGCCCAAGGGCTTCAGTTCCAGCCAGAGGATCTGTAACATGAGCCCTGCCGCCCAGAGCTGAATCCCTTGGGCACTGCTTCAGCTTCAGCCCCGGGCAGTGGGGCTCGGGCTTCAGCCCCAAGCCCCAGGAAATCTAAGCCAGCTCTGGTGACCCCATTAAAATGGGGTTGTGACCTACTTTGGGGTCCTGGCCCACAGTTTGAGAACGTCTGATCTAGTTTAACATCCTGTATAATACAGGCCATAACATTTCTCCCCTTTATCGAGCCCAATCACTGGTGTTTGTCCAGAAAGGCATCCAATCTTGATCTGAAGACTTAAAGAGATGGTAGTTGTTCCAAGAGTTAATCATAGAATAGAATATCATATCATATCATAGTCAGAGGTCATCTAGTCCAACCCCCTGCTCAAAGCAGGACTAATCCCCAATTTTTGCCCCAGATCCCTAAATGGCCCCCTCAAGAATCGAACTCTTAACCCTGGGTTTAGCAGGCTAATGCTCAAACCACTGAGCTATCCCCCCCTGTGTTAGAACATCTCTTATTTTTTATTTGAATTTGGTTGGCTTCAACTTCCAGCCATTATTTCTTTGTTAGGCCTTTCTCACTAAATTAAAGAACTCTTTCACACCTGATATTTTCTCCCCGTGGAGGCCCTTATACACAGGAATCAAGTAACCTCTCAATCTTCTTTTTGATAAACTAAGCAGATTGAGCTCTTTAAGCCTCTCATTGAAAACATTTTTTCCAGCCCTCAAATAATTTTTGTGGCTCTTCTCTGAACCCTCTGTAAAATTTTCAACGTTTTGTTTAAAATGTGGACATCTCATTTTAAAATGTGGACAAGTATTCCATTTTCAGTTTCACCAGGGGCATACACACTACACTCCTGTTTATATGTTCAAAGATTACATTAACCCTTTTTGCCACAGCATCACACTAGGAACTCATATTGAATGTTTGTCCACTATAGCCCCTAAATCTGTTGGATGGTCACTATTTTCAGGATACAGCCTCAATATTATAACTAGGGCCTGCATCTCCTGTTTGTAGATGTACAGTTTTGCATTTGTTTGTATTCAAATGCAAATTGTTTGAATGTGCCCAGGTGTAACAGTGCCTTTGTGGATCACAACTGAGAATACCAAATTCAGGACAAACTGCTGAGAAATAGGGCGGACATACCCCAAACTAGTGGTTATTCTCCCATGAGATATACCAAACCAGCAACAAAAGTAAACTTGTGTTTCACCACACTGGCTAACAAGAAGTCATAAAAGCAGTTTCCTTAGGCATTCCAGTTCTTGTATCACTACCGAAAACACTAGACGTAGAGATGAGTGGTTCTTTAAAACCAATTTAATCAAAATTGATTAAAAAGCTGATCCCAAAGGACCAGCTACACACCCAGGTCAATATATTACTCAGATCTTACCTAAAAATCATGCTCTTGCCAATCCTTTAGAATATACAATATAAAAGTTTATTTCTAAAAGGAAAGAAAGAAAGGTGAAAGTTAAAATTGGTTAAAGGAATCAAGTAGGGGGAGGTTTAGGTTGGATATTAGGAAAAACTTTTTCACTAGTAGGGTGGTGAAGCACTGGAATGCGTTACCTAGGGAGGTGGTGGAATCTCCTTCCTTAGAAGTTTTTAAGGTCAGGCTTGACAAAGCCCTGGCTGGGATGATCTAGTTGGGGTTGGTCCTGCTTTGAGCAGGGGGTTGACTAGATGACCTCCTGAGGTCCCTTCCAACCCTGAGATTCTATGATTCTAAGTACATACAATAATTGCAGGGGTGGCAGGTTTGTAGAAATTTTGGTGGTGCCCAGAACCCGCTTCCGCCCAAACTCCGCCCCCCCGAAGTCCGCCCACCACTGCCCAAGGCCCTGGGAAGGAGTTTGGGTGGGGAAGGAGTCGGGTGACCAGATGTCCCGATTTTATAGGGGCAGTCCTGATATTCAGGACTTTTTCTTATATAGTCGCCTATTACGACGGTTGGGAGATGTCCAGGTAATCTCCACGCCGGACTTTAACATTGAGAGGGAAGACAACGAAGTAAGAGAGGATATAGCCGGGGGTAGGAGAATGGACATAAGGAGGAAGGGCAGAGTGGATACTAGTCAAATAGGTCATACTGGCAGTACAATGTCCATACCAAATTGGGTAAGGAATGTGAGTGAGGCCAAACAGCAAAAATTAAGATGTTTGTACACCAATGCGAGGAGCCTAGGTAACAAAATGGAGGAATTAGAGCTACTGGTCCAGGAAGTGAAACCAGATATCATAGGAATAACCGAAACATGGTGGAATAGTAGTCATGACTGGAGTACAGGTATTGAAGGGTATGTGCTGTTTAGGAAAGGTAGAAATAAAGGTAAAGGTGGGGGAGTAGCATTGTATATCAATGATGAGGTAGACTGTAAAGAAATAAAAAGTGATGGAATGGATAAGACAGAGTCTGTCTGGGCACAAATCACATTGGGGAAGAAAACTACTAGAGCCTCCCCTGGGATAGTGCTTGGGGTGTGCTATAGACCACCGGGATCTAATTTGGATATGGATAGAGACCTCTTTAATGTTTTTAAGGAAGTAAATACTAATGGGAACTGTGTGATCATGGGAGTCTTCAACTTCCCAGATATAGATTGGAGAACAAGTGCTAGTAATAATAATAGGGCTCAGATTTTCCTAGATGTGATAGCTGATGAATTCCTTCATCAAGTAGTTGCTGAACCAACAAGGGGGGATGCCATTTTAGATTTGGTTTTGGTGAGTAGTGAGGACCTCATTGAAGAAATGGTTGTAGGGGACAACCTTGGCTCGAGTGATCACGATCTAATTCAGTTCAAACTAAATGGAAGGATAAACAAAAATAAATCTGAGACTAGGGTTTTTGATTTCAAAAGGGCTAACTTTAATAAATTAAGGAAATTAGTTAGGGAAGTGGATTGGACTAAAGAATTTATGGACCTAAAGGCGGAGGAGGCCTGGGATTATTTCAAGTTAAAGTTGCAGAAGCTATCAGAAGCCTGTATCCCAAGAAAGGGGAAACAATTCATAGGCAGGGGTTTTAGACCAAGCTGGATGAGCAAGCATCTCAGAGAGGTGATTAAGAAAAAACAGAAAGCATACAAGGAGTGGAAGATGGGAGGGATCAGCAAAGAAACCTACCTTATTGAGGTCAGAGCATGTAGGGATACAGTGAGACAGGCTAAAAGGCATGTAGAATTGGACCTTGCAAAGGGAATTAAAACCAATAGTAAAAGGTTTTATAGCCATATAAATAGGAAGAAAACAAAGAAAGAAGAAGTGGGACCGCTAAACACTGAGGATGGAGTGGAGGTTAAGGATAATCTAGGCATGGCTCAATATCTAAACAAATACTTTGCCTCAGTCTTTAATGAGGGTAATGAGGAGCTTAGGAATAGTGGCAGCATGACAAATGGGAATAAGGATGTGGGGGTAGATATTACCATATCCGAGGTAGAAGCCAAACTTGAACAGCTTAATGAGAGTAAATCAGGCGGCCCAGATAATCTTCATCCAAGAATATTAAAGGAACTGGCACATGAAATTGCAAGCCCATTAGCAAAAATTTTTAATGAATCTCTATACTCAGGGGTTGTACCGTTTGACTGGAGAATAGCTAATATAGTTCCTATTTTTAAGAAAGGGAAAAAAAGTGACCCGGGTAACTACAGGCCTGTTAGTTTGACATCTGTAGTATGCAAGGTCTTGGAAAAAATTTTGAAGGAGAAAGTAGTTAAGGACCTTGAGGTCAATGGCAATTGGGACAAATTACAACATGGTTTTACAAAAGGTAGATCGTGCCAAACCAACTTGATCTCCTTCTTTGAGAAAGTAACAGATTTTTTAGATAAAGGAAACGCAGTAGATCTAATCTACCTCGATTTCAGTAAGGCATTTGATACAGTACCGCATGAGGAATTATCGGTTAAATTGGAAAAGATGGGGATCAATATGAAAATTGAGAGGTGGATAAGGAACTGGTTAAAGGGGAGACTACAGCGGGTCATACTGAAAGGTGAACTGTCAGGTTGGAGGGAGGTTACTAGTGGAGTTCCTCAAGGTTCAGTTTTGGGACCAATTTTATTTAATCTTTTTATTACTGACCTCGGCACCAAAAGTGGGAGTGTGCTAATAAAGTTTGCAGATGACACAAAGTTGGGAGGTATTGCCAATTCAGAGAAGGATCGGGATATCCTACAGGAAGATCTGGATGACCTTGTAAACTGGCGTAATAGTAATAGGATGAAATTTAATAGTGAGAAGTGTAAGGTTATGCATTTAGGGATTAATAACAAGAATTTTAGTTATAAGCTGGGGACGCCTCAGTTGGAAGTAACGGAAGAGGAGAAGGACCTCGGAGTCCTGGTTGATCACAGGATGACTATGAGTCGCCAATGTGATGTGGCCATGAAAAAAGCTAATGCGGTCTTGGGATGCATTAGGCGAGGTATTTCTAGTAGAGATAAGGAGGTGTTAGTACCGTTATACAAGGCATTGGTGAGACCTCATTTGGAATACTGTGTGCAATTCTGGTCTCCCACGTTTAAGAAGGATGAATTCAAACTGGAACAGGTACAAAGAAGGGCCACTAGGATGATCCGAGGAATGGAAAACCTGTCGTATGAAAGGAGACTCAAGGAGCTTGGTTTGTTTACCTTAACCAAAAGAAGGCTGAGGGGAGATATGATTGCTCTCTTTAAATATATCAGAGGGATAAATACCAGGGAGGGAGAGGAATTATTTCAGCTCAGTACCAATGTGGACACAAGAACAAATGGATATAAACTGGCCATCAGGAAGTTTAGACTTGAAATTAGACGAAGGTTTCTAACCATCAGAGGAGTGAAGTTCTGGAACAGCCTTCCAAGGGAAGCAGTGGGGGCAAAAGACCTAACTGGCTTCAAGATTAAGCTAGATACATTTATGGAGGGGATGGTTTGATGGGATAACATGATCTTAATCAATGGTCAATGAATTGCCATCAGTGGTAAATAGGACCAATGGTCAATGATGGGATGTTAGAAGTTACTACAGAGAACTTTTTCCTGGGTGTCTGGCTGGTGAGTCTTGCCCACATGCTCGGGGTTCAGCTGATCGCCATATTTGGGGTCGGGAAGGAATTTTCCTCCGGGGTAGATTGGCTTTTGCCTTCCTCTGCGGCATGGGGCACGGTCCACTTACTGGAGGATTCTCTGCATCTTGAGGTCTTTAGACCATGATTTGAGGACTTCAATAGCTGAGACATAGGTGAGAGGATTATTCCAGGAGTGGGTGGGTGAGATTCTGTGGTCTGCATTGTGCAGGAGGTCAGACTAGATGATCATAATGGTCCCTTCTGACCTTAAAGTCTATGAGTCTATGAGTCTGTTACTCCCCGCCCCCATCCCGATTTTTCACATTTGCTATCTGGTCAACCTAGGGAGGAGGTCTGGGGTGCAGGCCCTGGGCTGGGGATTGGGGTGGAGGAGGGGTGCAGGGTGCAGGCTCTGGGAGGGAGTTTGGGGATGGGAGGGGGTGCGGAGTGAGGGGGTTCAGGGGTGTGGCTGGGGATGGGTTTGGGGTGTGGGAGGGGGCTCAGGGCTATGGCAGAGGGTTGGGGTGAGGGCTGTGGGGTGGGGCTGGGGATGAGGGGTTCATGATGCAGGAGGGGGCTCAGGGTTGGGGCAGAGGGTTGGGTTGTGGGGGGATGAGGGCTCTGGCTGGGACTGGGGATAAGGTGTTTGGAGTGTGGGAGGGGCTCAGGGCTAGGGCAGAGGGTTGGGGTGCGGGGGTGGGAATGAGGATGAGGGCTCTGGCTGGGGCTGGAGATGAGGGAATTGAGGTGTGGGAGGGGGCTCAGGGCTGGGGCAGAGGGTTAGGGTGTGGGGGGGGTGAAGGCTCTGGCTGGGGGTGTGGGCTCTGGGGTGGGGCAGGGCTGGGGATGAGTTTGGGGTGCAGGCAGGCTGCCCCGGGACTGGGGCCAGAGAGGAGGACTCCCCCCAGCCCTTTCCCCGCCAGCAACAACGAGCTCTGGGGGAGGGTCCCTCCTCTCTCCCCCTCCTCCCCCCCACAGCACACTTACCCCCACCACTGTCACTGCACATGCTCCTAGGGTCCCTCTCAGGTCCAAGAATCTCTCTTGCCTCCCCTGTGGTGGGTGCCGGGGGGAGGTGGGCGAGGGGGGGAGGGGCTGCATGCGCCTCCTCCCCTGCTGCTGTCCCTCACTGTAGCCTCACTGTGGTTGGGGGATGGGGCTGCCCCTTGCCCAGCGTAGGGCAGGAGCGGTGACTGCGGGCAGGGGGGGTGGCTGTACTAGTGGAGGGTCCTGCTGGAAAATGAAAGGGTCTGAGGGGAAAGGGCAGGGGTAGGGGCAGTCTGGATGGGGGCACTAGGACCCTGCGGCAGCAGTTCATGCAGGGAGGCAGCATGGAGCTGCTGGGGAGAGGCAGGGCTGCTCTGCCCTAGAGCCCAGGGAGGTGCACGGGGGCAGCAAGCGGGGACCGGGGGGGCACTTGGGAGGTGGCGGGGGGGGGCGGCAGGTGGGACCCGGGGGGAGACCCGGCCCCAAACATTGGTGGAGCTGGGCCCCTGCCCTCAATCTTGCTGGAGCCCGGGCACCACAGGATAATATAACTTGCCGCCTGTGAATAATTGCAAAGTTCTTGGTTCAGGCTGCTGGCTTAAGTCAATCTCTGGTTGCTTCCAAATCAATGGAACGTCCTCGGTCCCTTGATTAGAATGCTCTCATTGGTATAAGTCCATAGTCCAGAGGTTTGAGCAGGAAAAGCTGGAGCAGGAAAGAGGCAAAATGGAGGTGTTTCCAGGGCCTTTTATAGCTTCTGCCATGTGGAGGGAAACCCATTGTTTCAAACAAAGCCCTCAGCACAGCTAGTGGAAAATCATAGGTGACAATATAATGTTTGGAGTCACATGGGCAAGTCACATGTTCATGCATGATTAGACACAGTAGAAGCCATTACCTATACCTCAAACAGCACATTCACAGGAAAGTCCATTCAGGGTAGGTGGGCGTTTTCCATTGTGAGTTGAATGTTCTTTTGATGGGCCACTCAATTTCAATAGTTCCTCCAAGATGTGCTGGCTAACTACCTTGTGGGCGCTACCCCAGGCACAAACATTTGAAATCCATGTATAGAACCAATGCTCATAACTTCAAATACAAAATGTTACATGTATACAAATAGCATAATCATATTCAGCAAATCATAACCTTTCCATAGACATCTTACTTGACAACCTTTGTACAATATTTGTTGCAATTATATAACCGTGGTAGCAACAATGATCTACATCAGAGGTGGGCAAACTTTTTGGCCTGAGGCCACATCTGGGTGGGGAAATTGCATGCAGGGCCATGAATGTAGGGCTGGGCAGGGGTTGAGGTGCACGAGGGAGTGCGGGGTGTGTGAGGGGGTGCGGGGTGTGTGAGGGGGCTCAGGGAAGGGGGTTGGGGTGCAGGAGGGGGTGCGGAGTGCAAGAGGGGGCTCAGGGCAGGGGGTTGGGGTGCAGGAGAGGTGTGGCAGGGGGCTCAGGGCAGGGATTTGGGGTGCAGGCAGGGTGCGGCAGGTGGCTCAGGGCAGGGAGTTGGGGTGCGGGGTGCAGAAGGGGTTTGGGGTGCGGGCTCCGGCCCGGCGTCACTTACATGGAGCGGCTCCGGGATGGCAGCAGGGCGAGAGCAGGATGCCTGCCTGCCTGCCCTGTCCCCACACTGCTCCCAGAAGTGGCGAAGGGGCCTATGGCGCCACGGGGGTGGCAATCCTGCGGGCCGGATCCAAAGCCCTGATGGGCCGGATCCAGCCTGCGGACCGTAGTTTGCCCACCCCTGATCTACATGGTCATATTTTAAGCAGATAATGTCACACCAGGTTACTAACTGGTCCAGTTCCTTCTGTGTGATTGTCCCTTCCTCATTGCTATTTACCACTCTGCCAGTCTTTGTGTCAAACACCTTACAAAAGTCTAAGTGTCTTACATCTGCTTTTATCAACCGAACTTGCAATCACATCAAAAAATGAATTCAGGTTTGTTTGACAAAACGTATTTAAAATAATAGCATGTGGAGAGGCTTTAATTATATTTCTGTCGTTTAATTTTTTTTATTAGTTGAATCCTGTATCAGCTATTCTGTTATTTTGCCGGGTATTGATACCAAGCTAACTGCCCTACAGTTGCCTGTGTCATCCTGCTTGCTGTCTTTGAAACGTGGCACAACATTAGCACTCTTCCAGTCTTCTGGAATTTCCCATGTGACAGGATTTACCTGGCCCTTCGAGGCCCCTTGCTGGAGGCCTTGTGGTCCTACCGCACCCTGCCCTGGGAAAGGAGCAGTGAAGGTGGGTCCTCTGGGCCTGCTTAGAGGGGTTGCATAGAAGCAGCCAGTCAGAGCCCAGCAGGATCAAATAAAAGCTGCTGCTGGACCTGAGCAGGTCAGTTCCTGGCTGAGCCCAGAGGAGGAAGGCAGGGTGCTCCTTGCTGGTCACAGGAGCTTGAGAGAGAACTAGAGGGAGGGTTCTGGTGGTACCTGCGTTCCGTGAGGAGGAAGAAGATCTGACAACTTCAGCCCTGAGGGAAGGGTGAAGAGAAGAGAGCTGTGTGGGAAAAGGCCCGGGGAATAGCAGCAGCAAACTGGAGATAGCAGTATGTGGCTGTGGTTTATAGGATTCCTGGGTTGGGACCTGGAGTAGTGGGTGGGCCTGTGTTCCCCCACTGCCCACTAGCAAAGTGGCCTAAGCCCCAAGAAGGGGACAAGTTTCCTTTAGAAGCCTGAGCAAAGGAACTGGATTTAAAGGTCCCAGAGATGGGGCTGAAGACCCTCATGTGGGCAGATAGTTTGTTGGACTTTTGCTACCCCAGAAGGGGTTCATCTATTGAGGAGAGTGAGTTGGCCAGAGGGCTGAGCCACTGAAGACCTGCCTAGCGAGGTTGACAACCTACAGAGGGTACCACGAGTGGGGAAAAGAGGATTTCAGTACCACACCCAGTCAATAGGAGGTACTCAGGAGGTGAGTGCCCCATCGCACCCCAGTATTTCAAGATTTATTTAAAATGAACATCAGCGGGCCAGAGATCTCCTCAGCCAACACTTTTTTATGACTCTTGGGTGCCAGTTATCCGGGGACCTGGTGATTTAAATTATTTTGTGCTTTATAGATATTGGTTAACATACTTCCTAGTTACTAAGTTCTTGAAAATACTTCATCCTCATGTGATATGAGTATGTCATCCCGCTTCTTTTCAAATACAGAACAAAAATATTTATTGAACACTTCTGCCTTTTCAGCATCATTATTAACAATGTTACCATCTCCATTTAGTAATGGGCCTATACCATTGCTAGGATTTCTTTTGTTCCTCATATACTTAAAAAACTCCTTATTGTCCTTGCCCCTGCCAGCCACGGGTTTTTTCTTGATGTCTTTAACTTTCTTTATCAATTTTCTACACTTCATAACTTCAAAACTGGAGGCCTTCTGAGTTTCAAAATATGTCCTTGACTGGGAACTGCTCCTCTCGGCACCAGACCCATTGCTGGTACAGGCATCAACATTGATATTGGCACCATCGGCCATACCATTGGAGCCATTGTCACAACTATCAGCATTGCCGTTTCCTGAGAACTACTTTTCATCCCTGTCACCAATATACTCCTTCTCTACCACACTGAGCAGCGACCCTCACCTGAGGAATGAGGTCGATACCGCCAAGGGTACGCTGAAGTTTGAGTCCTGGTGAAGAACTAGCATTGGATGGGCCATACCCAGTTATGCCAGTATCAGTACAACCTGCCACCATGGCCTCATTGGTCTGCCCTCCCATAGATTTTGGAGCAGGGTCCCCGCTCCCCTCCCACGTCTCAGCACAGAGGAGAAGATTTCAGTTGCCTCTGGTGTTGCTGGCCAGAGCACCCTCCCCAGAACTGGAGAGAGCTTCTAAAGATGTGACAGAAGTGGTGAGGGAAACGCTCCAGCTGCCTTCACCACCAAAGGAATCTTCTTTGTCCCTGAACAAGACAGTTACACGGGTTCTGACACCAGCTGTTGATGACTTCAGCTGGGCATCCCAGGAGCTACTCTCGAGGACAGTGGATACAGGACACTGATCCAGGAAAACACACACAAGGTATTCAACAGCCTCAGCACCTTCAAGAATTGCCCTCTTGATCAGTGAGGGCATCCTAGATCCAGCCAAGATCTGCTGCATACTCCCAGCCTCACCCCCTCTCAATGCAGTGGGCAAGCTGTCTTCACCCAAATTCTATTACTTAGGGCAAGGACAGCAAACCAGCAGTCTGCAGCTTTGGCTTCCTCAAGGGATTAATATTGGTCTATCAATCACCTTGCTTCCCTTCCTGATTGGCTAAATCTGTCCCGTTGTTACTAGGCCTTAGCCCCTTCCTGAGAGGTTGCTAGGCAGGATAGCAATGAAGGTGGGCTCTGCCTGCCTGATATTTCCATTGGTGTGTTTTTGTGATTGACCACATGCTCCGTGTTGCTGGGTAGAAAGAAACACTCTTTTTCTGGCTCTGTAATTGGCAGAGGAGGGTGAGCTTGGATCCTAATGATTAGCCAGGGCAACATCATATTTTGATTGGCTGCTGCCCTCCCCGCCTGAATTTTGTATTGGTGGGTGAGACCTGTTGCTAGGCCGCATAGCTGGCCTTGGGACTTTCCAAGGGTAATACAGGATCGCGGGAGAACTTTAAAAATGAGGGCCAGATGCAGGGCATCTTGGGATGGATGTTTTTGTACACCCTGCCCCAGGTGGTCCTTCCCGTGCAAGTCAGTGCTTATCCGGGCCTGATTTCTGTGGGTGCACTTGCACCCTGGACCTCATTTGGAGCTGCTACTGCGTGGCAATTTTGCAGTGTGCAACCCTGGGCTCCTGAACTCTAGTCCACCACTGCCATAACCACATGGACACCTTCCTTCCTCCTTAGATAAAGACAGAGATACTCTCAGAGAGAGAGAGAGAGAGAGAGAGAGAGAGAGTGCAAAGCTGCATGGTGGAGTTGATAGTAGAGAGCAGGGATAAGGAAGAGCAAGAGGCAAGGTGTGGGGTGAAGGTAAGGAAGAAGGTGGGAATGAGGGAGGGTAGGAAGGGAGAGAGCTGGGCAAAGGAGAACATGATGAAGGGGGACACACTTGGATGGGATGTGGGGCTGCTGAAATGGTTAGAGGAGGAAAGCTACAGATGAGAGATTTCAGGTTCAGTGATAGTGAAAAAGGAGGAGAAGATAGCAAAGGGGAAGGAAAGAGTGGCCTTTTCTAATCTTGCCGAAAAAATCAGCAAGATTTTGAGTGGACAAGTGGAAATGACAAGAGAGGGGAGAGTTTAAGGATGGACATGAAAGTGGCAAAAAGGTGGTTGGGGATTTGAGGATGGTCTGCAATGAAAGTGCAGAAGTGCTGTTTGACTAGGGAGAATGTAGGAGGAGAGAGCCTGAGAATCCTGATACCCACAGTTCTATGCTGTCAAGCAAGCAGCTATGTAACCCTCTAGCAAAGTGTGTCACGCTACCCTCTAGTGCCTGGTCCATAGGCTCCACAGGATACTTCTGCTACCACTTACTGCTTCCTTGGGTATGTCTACACTGCAATTAAAAACCTGCGGCTGGCCCGTGCCAGGTGACTGGGGCTTGGGGACTTGGGCAGCAGGGCTGTTTAATTGCAGTGTAGACTTCTGGGCTTGGGCTGAAGCAAGCCCAGGCTCTGTGACCCTCAAACCTCGCAGGGTCCTGGAGCCTGGGCCCAAGCCAGGACATCTACACTGCAATTAAACAGCCTTACAGCCTGATCCCCATGAGCCTGAGTTAGCTGGTGTCACGGAGTGTGGGGGAGTCCGGCCCTGCACCCCTCTTCCCCGGATTCACTGGGAGTCTCAGCCAGCCAGTAGAACAGAAGGTTTATTAGAGATGCCAGGAACACAGTCCAACCAGAGCTTGTCAGTACATCCAGGACCCCTCAGTCGGGTCCTTCCGGGGGGCAGGGAGCTTAGACCCCAGCCTGGGGGCTCCCTGCATTTCACCCCACAGCTCCAAACGGGGGCAGGGAGGCCAGACCCTGTCTGCCTCTCTCCCCTCTTCTCCGGCCAGCTCCAAACCGAAACTGTCCAGCCCCTCCTCCCCCTTTGTCTGCTTCCCGGGCCAGGAGGTCACCTGATCCCTTTGTTCCAACACCTTCAGCTCTCACCTTTGCAGGGGAGGGGCCGGGCCATCTGTTGCTAGGAGACCGAGTGTCGGCCCTTCTCTCTATCCAGGCCCCTCTGTAACACTCATGCACACTTGTCCCACCACCTAGCTACTCAAGCACTGCATAGGGAAACCGAGGCACCCACACAGTACTCAGGGAAACCTTAACAACAGTCCTAGTTCGTCACATCTCTCCCCCCTTCGAGACCGAACTGAGCGGGGTCACTTTAGCCAGTGACCTGGGGAAGTTCGAACCTGGTCACACCAGGCCGTTCCAGTTCCACGTGCTCCCTTAGGTCGGGTGGGCTTGATGGCACCCGCAGGCCGCATGTGGGAAGGTTTATGAGGCCCGTGCCCTTTTTCCATCCCAAAACCCCTGGGGTTCAAGCTGAGATCAGGTCTTTTCCCAGTGCTCCAGTCTGGAGGGCTGTAATTCGGGCTCTCTTGGTTAAGAGCCTCCCTCTTGATCTGGTCCCCTCTCTGACCACGTGTCTGTGTCACCAGCCGCTCGGCATCGGCCCCTTTTCCTGGATGCAGCCACATCGGGGCGAGGTGATGACTATACACCGTAAAGCGCCACCCAAATAGATCCGGCTGCTGCTTCTTAAGGGCCTGCACCATGGCCAGGCATTCCCTCTCTATGGCCTGGCCGTTCTGCCTCCAGGGCAGCAGTTCCTTGCTCAGATACCCGATGGGGTGTCTCCCCCGCTTCGCATAGGCCTGCATCAGCACCACGCCCAGCCCTGTGTCTGAGGCTTCGGTGAACACTGTACAGGGCTTGGCCCGGTCTGGGTTTACTCGATTTATCGGCCCCTGGATTAGAGCCTCCTTCAGCGCACAGAGAGCCCTCTGGCCCTGCTCGGTCCAGACTGTCTCGTCTGGCTTCTCCTTCTTACCTAGCTCTGTGATGGGGGCAGCTAGGGAGCTAAAGGGGGGTACAAACCTCTGGTAGTACCCCGCCATCCCGCTAAAGGCCTGGACCTGTTCCTTGGTCTGGGGAACAGGCCAATCTCTGATCGCCTCCACCTTGGCCAGCCCTGGGCTGTTGAATGACTGGTTCACCTCTAAAGCCAGCCTGTCCTTGGCCTCTCTCTCCAGGTTCTGGGCTCTTTTCCCAGTTACTCTGAATGGGGGACACCTGATGGGAGGATGGGCTCCCATCTCAGGGGAGAGATCCATCAGGGGGTCTTCCCCTTTCTCCTCCCAATCGTCCCTTACCGGTTCTAGGGGTCCCCTTATTCTCCTCCCATACCACAGCTTGAAAGGGAAGCCCCCTGGTGATTCCTGGGGCACTTCCCTGTGCCATCGGTGGGGCAGGTACTTGTCCCAGTCCTGGGGATGCTGATTTATACAAGTCCTCAGCATCAGCCTCACGGTCCCTTGAACTCTCTCCACCAGCCCGTTGGACTGAGGGTGATATGCAGAGGCCCAGGTGGGCCAGACCCCACCTTTCTCCCACACGCCCCGGAGCCGGGCTGAGATGGCCTCGGATCCCTGGTCTGTAAAGACCTCGCTGGGGACCCCCATTCTGCTGAAGATGGTCAGCAGCGCGTCTGCCCCGGTGGAGGACAGAGCCACCACCTCTGGGTAGCGGGTGGCGAAATCCATCACCCCTAGGATGCATTTCTTCCCTGACCAGGTTGCCCTGCTGAGGGGGCCCACCCTATTCATAGCCACCTTCTGGAAAGGTTCCTCTCTGATGGGCAGGAACCTCCAGGGATCTTCTCCCTTACCCCGGGCCAGGTACAATAGCCGGTGATGATACTTCTGGGGCCCCACCAGCTGCCTCATGATTCCCCACAGTTCTATTTCCCCTTGGGGAGCCCATTCCCGGCACAGGGATTCCTTCTCCCACAGGGTCTGTCTCTGCAGTCTTCCCCAAGGGGGTTTGCAGCGCTGTGGCCAGCAAGTTTCCTTAGCTTCTCCAAGGCAGGATCCCTCTGCAGCTCACTGGCCAGGCCTGGGGTCACCGCCCCACTGAGCCCTGTCCCTGGTGGCTCCCTCCCTGCTGTGGAATCACTTCCCGGCCGCACCTCTGGACCAGGCAAGCCTGGTTGGCAGCCGTCCTGCCCTGCCTGTGTGTCCCCCGACTCAACTGGGGTCTCCGCTCCCCCCGTGCTCAGCGCTGCCCTGGCTGTCCCTGTGGGGCCAGGCAGCGAGCTCGCTGCTTTGCTCTCTGCATCACAGATTGCCTGAGCCACCTCTCCATTGTGCAGGGGGGTGGGGAGCATCTCTCTGTCCCACCCCGCCCTAGGGGTCTGGTTACAGGCAGGCAGGTAACCAGGGCCTGGCAGCTCCTCCCCCCTGCCAGCCAGGTCATTTGCATTTTCACTGACCATTTCCCTCTTAGCCAGTTGGTTCCCTGAGTTCAAATTCAAATCCTCGGCCGTTACAGGGCTAGGGCCTGGATCCTGTCCCAAAGATACACAGTCACCCCCCAACAGCACCTCACCGCTGATATCCTGGAGAACCCCAACAACCAGCCAGCCCAACCCCTCCTGGGTCTGCACAGGGATCTGGGCCATAGGCAGGGCGAATGGGTCCGTCCCTGGGACCCTCACCCAGGTCACACAGCCCCTCAGCATCTGGTGGGGGTGCACCACCCGGGGCCTGACCACAGTTCTCTCTGTCCCGGGATCTCGCCACCCCAAGAATGTCTCTCCATTGACCATCACCTTCCGCTCCCACTGGGGGTCCATAGGGCTTGAGTCCAGGGCCAGGAGTGGAAATCCGTCCACCATCCCACCCATCTGGCTGGCGGAGTTTATGGCCTTGGGACCCAGCAAGGGGGTTAGATCCTGGGGCTTTTCCGCAGGGTCTCCCTGGTTCCAATCACCAGCCTGCTCAAAGGCAGTGAGGTGGGCCTCCACATCCCCACCCTCCTTAACCAGGGGCAGCAATTTAGGATCGAGGTTCCCTGCGGAGCTGGCACCCCGGGATCTATCCCCACTTACCCCTGGCCTGTCCCCTATGCCTCTCCGTTCCACCATCGCCAGTTCATGCTGCTGCTCATGCTTCTCCTGTAGATCTCTCTCGGGCTCTCGCTGTCTCTCACAGTCCTCTTGCTCTCTTGGACTCAGCTCCAGTTCCATCCATCTCCGATCCCCTGCTGGGGAACCTGATCGTGAAGACCCCCGTCTGGTTGGGGACCAGACTCTTGGGGATGCCAGGCTACCGCTCCAGCTGCTCCCAGATCCTGCTGTAGCCCCATCGGGGTCAGGAATCTGCTCCTTAGAATGGTCATCCTCCTCCAGCTGCACAATTAACTGGGCTTTCATGAGCTTCCCAATGCGTATCCCTCTCTTTTTGCACAGGGTTACAATGCTTCTTTTAAGGAGAAAGCGATACGCCATCACTTCACTGCTCCCAAGTTGCTGTGGGTTCACAGGCCTGTGTGCTCTTAGCTCCCCACGGTTTCCAGGAAGAACCCCAAGTGTGCCAGCCCTTCTCCAGGTCACCGCCTCTTTGCCAGGGTCGAGCCGCAGCTCCTCCGCCCCTGGGTCCACTCACGGCACCCCCAGGGGAACCCTGTCACTGCAAAAATCCTTCTCTCTCCCAGGGCCAAGCCACAGGCTCTTCCGCCCCTGGGACTGCTCACTGCAGCCCCCAGGGGGACCCCATCATTGCACAGTCCTTCTCGCTGGTCACACACTCCCAGGGGTTAAGCGTAGCTCCTCTGCTCCCCGAAACCGCTCCTCTGTGAGCCTTCAGCACACCTGGTCCTCGTTAGCCTCCCTTCGTTCTACTGCTCCCCAGTTACTTACTGCAGGAAGCGTCTTCCACGGGGTGCAGTACATCCCACCGCTACCACCAGTTGTCACGGAGTGTGGGGGAGTCCGGCCCTGCACCCCTCTTCCCCGGATTCACTGGGAGTCTCAGCCAGCCAGTAGAACAGAAGGTTTATTAGAGATGCCAGGAACACAGTCCAACCAGAGCTTGTCAGTACATCCAGGACCCCTCAGTCGGGTCCTTCCGGGGGGCAGGGAGCTTAGACCCCAGCCCGGGGGCTCCCTGCATTTCACCCCACAGCTCCAAACGGGGGCAGGGAGGCCAGACCCTGTCTGCCTCTCTCCCCTCTTCTCCGGCCAGCTCCAAACCGAAACTGTCCAGCCCCTCCTCCCCCTTTGTCTGCTTCCCGGGCCAGGAGGTCACCTGATCCCTTTGTTCCAACACCTTCAGCTCTCACCTTTGCAGGGGAGGGGCCGGGCCATCTGTTGCTAGGAGACCGAGTGTCGGCCCTTCTCTCTGTCCAGGCCCCTCTGTAACACTCATGCACACTTGTCCCACCACCTAGCTACTCAAGCACTGCATAGGGAAACCGAGGCACCCACACAGTACTCAGGGAAACCTTAACAACAGTCCTAGTTCGTCACAGCTGGCACAGGCCAGCTATGGGTGTCTACTTGCAGTGTAGACATACCAAGTGAGACCAAGTGGTAGAAGTCTGTATTGTTGATCTGAAAGTCCTGAGTTCAAACCAGTTGATGATGTATGCAGAGAAAAATCATTGTGATAATGTAATTTAAAAATGTAATCATATCATCATAATGTATATGCATCAAACCAGCAGCAGAATTATAGCTACCCTGTTCCCCGGGCTCTGCAAGCACCTTCTCACTGTGCACCTTTCAAACTGGCTGCATGTTATACATTTGGACTATCTCTGAAACAGCCCGGTATGCTCATGCTTTATACAATACATTTCCTTGCCCTCATGTCCCACCTAGACACCAAGCAGCAGAACCTGTTGCCTTCAACTGAGGACAGAGTTCCTTCATGGAAGAACGTACACCACACCCTGGGTCAGCAACTTGCCAGGGGCATAAGGGAGGGGTAAAAGGAGAGGAGAGGGTGCAAGAAGGGGAGTATCACAGCTACAGGACTAGCTGCACTTCAGTCCCCTTTCTAGTCTCTCTCAGAGAACCCAAATCCGGTCTTCGGCCTCTTGCCCTTGTCTGTTTTGGGATGGAATCTTGTGACTCTTCCATACTTGGATCAGGGCTGGGACCAGTGCTGCATGTCCGTGCAGGTCCAGCTAGGTTTTGGGCACCTGTGTTTCCTTCCCTTGGGAACCTGTGACCAGTGATAATGACCAACAAAATAATCAAATATTTTAAAACAAAATATTTTTACTTAGCGGTTGAAACAAAGTTTTTCTCTTCAGTCATGGTGGTTAGAAACTTACTTTTTTAATGGAAGCTGAAATTCTCATGCAATTGTTTGATTTCAGCGGGGGCTATAAGAAAAAGTTGGCAAAGCTGTTACAGGATCATCTTGAGACATCTTCTTCTGTCTGCCTGGACCATCCCAGATGGTCACCTGTTGAGAAGCCCTTAATCGAAGACATTCTCACAAAAACCACCTCATCAAAGCCAGCCAATATACAGTATTAACAAACCCCCATATTTTGTCATGGGGAGTATAGATGAAGAGTGCAGGGCAACAAGAAAGATTGGCATGTGCTTCAATAACAATAATTGATTTGGCAGGTAGATTTTGTCTTTGACAGACAGTCATCTCTAGCTGTTGCTGTGCCCTCAATACCTCTTCCTTTTTTCGGCTGGGACCGTTAATGTTTCAGCATCCCCTTTGCTCCTAGGTTTAGGCTTGGGAAGAATAAACCTTGCTAGCATGGTTGGTATGTAGGCAGGTAGGTATTTCCCAATTTGTAGCTCTCCCTATTGTTCCCTTAAGGTATTGTCTGTCTGTTATTGTTTTGTTCCCTGTTGTTTTTCCCCAACAGCCTTTGAGATTATCCAGTCTGACTGCAAAGTTTTAACTTTGGGTAAACTGAGGAATATATGATATTCATAAAAATGATACATATGACTCCCTTATTCACCACAAGAACTTCTTTAAATAAGCTGAGAGACCAATGTTACATGCTAAGGCTCTTCTGTTTGCATACCAGGAGCCTGACCCCATTTTACACTAGGTGTAGACACAGCCCTTGGTGTCTCACCAGATTAGGGCCCTACTGAAACTTGATCCTCTTTTTCCTGTTCCATTCATCAAACTACATGTCTTCGCTTTCTCATTACAGCAACTTTGGTACCTGTCCCATATGCAGAATCCCTGCTGCATGCAGACTGTGCTGGGGAGGAAGTGACCTGTGAGATCTCTCCATACAGCCTACACCTGGCAGATGAGGGGCCCAGCCAGGCCGCCTGGTTCATGGGGACCCTGAAGTTGTCCAGTGGGATCAGCATAGCCCTGGTGCTGAAGGTCAGCAGTGACAGGGAGGAAGATGAGAGAACGGCTGTGCTGCACCCAAGGCTGAAGGTCCCTGTAAGCAAGGAGGGCACAGTGCTGACCACAGGTAAAGAAAGTGGAGAATGAGAGGAAAAGACCTTAGTGCTGGAATGCACCTACTGCATCAGGGAGCACTAGGGGAGCCAGACACTCCAGTGCTGAAGCCTCCACACCAAGAAGTGCTAGGGGAACTAGCGACCCCAGGAATACCACCCCACTCTGTAGTCCAGGACTTAAGGGAACTAGAGAAGGGGACTGCACATACTGTGAGTCAGAAGGATAGATAATCCTTCCCTTCTTGAGGGAAGCTCAAATGTACGGGACCCTCTGGGCCTCCTGCTATCTACAGGATGTAACCGCTGGGCCACCAATGTACCCCCTTGATCACTCTGTCCTTGCACTTCTGTGCCCCTTGACTCCCCAATTCTGGCCCCGCTGTTCTCCCCACCACTGTCACTATAAGATTATAACAGGGTTTGAAAAAGAACTAGATAAGTTCATGGAGAATCGGTCCATCAGTGGCTATTAGCCAGGATGGGCAGGGATGGTGTCTCTAGCCTCTGTTTCCCAGAAGCTGGGAATGAGCGACAGGGGATGGATCACTTGATGATTACCTGTTCTGTTCATTCCCTCTGGGGCACCTGGCATTGGCCACTGTCAGAAGACAGGATACTTGGCTAGATGGACCTTTGGTCTGACCCAGTGTGGCTGTTCTTATGTTCATTATTTGCCACACCACTGACCCTTGGCAAGTGCTATGTCTGCTCTAAGAGTTTGGTGTAGCAAGGAGAGCAATATGCTCTCATAAAAATGATACATATGACTCCCTTATTCGCCACAAGAACTTCTTTAAACAAGCTGAGAAACCAATGTTACATGCTAAGGCTCTTCTGTTTGCATACCAGCATTTTTATTACTCCCCATACCCTGCTAATAGCTCTGCAGCCTGCAGGTTGGGATCTTCTTGGGGGGAGACACATCTCCCAACCTTTCAAACCAGCATGGCCAGTCAGTGCACAGCATGCTTCCTCCAAGTGGGTGGAACTGTGACCTGGTCCCTGATGTCCTGCCAGGGGGAGTCTTCCATATCCACGGTTTATGTGTCTTTCTCTTTGTTCCTAGTTGAATTCCAGTTGTCATCTCGCACCCCTACTTTGCGTACCCGATTTGGCACCTCTGTCACCCTGGACTGCAGCTTTGCCTTGGCTTCCAGCTCTCCACTGGCCTCGCTGGAGTGGAGACTGCAGCACCGAGGCAGCGGGCGTAGAGTTTTCCACTACCAGGCGGGGGACGTGGCACAAGCAGAACAGTCAACGGCCCACGTGGATGTGGTGCAGCTGCTGGAGACTGGAGATGCATCACTTAGCCTGCATGGAGTGGGTGTGGGGGATGAAGGGACATACATCTGTTTAGTGTCCACCCCCCAGCACCAGGCCCAGAACATCATCCAGCTGCAGTTGGTCGGTGAGGCAATGATGCTCTAAGGATACCTAGTCAGGGGGCAATAGGGGAGACAGGCCCCATTCACTGGAACCTGACCCTTCCCCCCATCTCTCTGCTCCCCTCCTTGCTTCGCCAGCCCCACCCAGTGGGGACGAGGGACTCCTCTGTACTACTCCATCCCCTCAAACACAGTTTATCACCGGCTGGATTTAATTTCCTATTTACCCCCTTCCAGAGCCCCCAAGAGTCCGTTTGTTCC
Organism: Macrochelys suwanniensis; assembly: GCA_033296515.1. Taxonomy (NCBI): domain Eukaryota; kingdom Metazoa; phylum Chordata; order Testudines; family Chelydridae; genus Macrochelys; species Macrochelys suwanniensis. The sequence continues at coordinate 210,690,087 of CM065775.1, read as the reverse complement.
CAGAGTTGGTGTCACGTGAGGGGGATGGAGCCACTACCCTGACCTGTGAGATCTCTGGCTATTACCCCCTGGATGTGTCAGTGAAGTGGACACGGAAGGCCCCTGACGACAAGGACAAGGTCCCTATCTCAGGCTCAAGCACATACTTCTCCAGCCATAGGCAAGCCCAGGATGGCACCTACAGCATCAATTCGTACCTGAGTATCAACACAGCCAGAGAGCTGGGACCTGTCACCTACAGCTGCCATGTCTCGCATCTGGCCCTTGAAGAGCCAATCACAGCTAGTGCCCAGCTCAGAGCACCAGGTAAACACGTGGAAAGGAGGGCGAGTGCTCCTTATTGCCCCTGCCTCTCAGCTTTTGCTTCAACCCTCTGATCTCCTAGCTCCAGCTCTTCCCTCACCTCTCAATTGGGGAGTACTATAACCCCGTCCCATATGGAGCACCCTCCCATTTCTCCCAATTTCTGCCCTCATTCCCCATCCCTTCTTTCCTCTCCTGGCTTCTCAGTCGCACTTCCTCAGCTCTTATTGCACCCTCTAAAGCTCTTTGTAAAGCATGTTCTCTGCATCATGCAGCACCTTACACTGTTAAGGGGGCAGTGGTTTCAAGGGAGCAAAAAGGCAGAACTTGGACTCTGATCCTGCTCAGAACCCAACCATGCCCCAAGGACCCCTATACACTGTTGCCTCCAAGGGAACCAGGACCTTCTTTGCCCCCACCCCCTTCCTTCCCCAGTAGTCCCTGCTCCCCGTGGCACTGTTCTACCCAATAAGAAGCCAGCTCTGCCTGAAAGCATACTCTGCCCTCCTCTCCACCACACACTTCTCCCCCCGATGGGACCTGATGCTGCCCTATGGACTGTCACTTCTCTCTAATGAGATCCTAATCTTTCTCCAGGAACCTTCCACATCTCTCCTCCAATAGGATCCCAGCCCTGCCCGGTGTGTGATCTGTGTGAAGAATTTTAGCTCTCTGAAACAGACTCAGATGAGCTTCACATCATTGACTTCCCCTCTTTCTCCAACAGAGCAAAAAACATCTAAAGGGCTTGTGGGAGCCTTCATTGCTACTTTCATCTTCCTTGCTGCTCTCGTTGGCCTCATGCTCAGGAGAAGAAAAACAGGTAAGAGTGTAAAGCACTTCATCCCTCTCCCTGGCCTGAGGTTCCACAGTCAGAGCTCCTGTCTTGCTCCCTACGGTGCCACCGGCTGTGAGAGGCAGAGACTGGAGTAGCTCGGAGCACCTGCTACAGCCAGGACTCCTGCCACTCTAATTACAGTGCTTCCTGTAAGGAGTAACATAGCTGGAAGCTCCCTCACAACCAGCTGTCCTGCCTCCTTCCTCACAGTACCTTGCTGGGAGAAGCCCAGACTGGAGTGTTTGGGAGCTTCCCTCATACCTCGTGCTCCTACCTCCTTTCCATTGTGCCTCCTCGAGGGAGAAGCTGGAAATGGAGTAACTGGGAGATCATTCCATAGCTAGTGCTCCTGCTTCTCTTCTTACAGTGTCTCTTGCTGGGGAGGAGAGGGGGTAGCTCTTAGGAGTGTTAGTGATGATAATGTAGTACTCAGGCCTGTAGATTTGCCTGAGATAGAATTTTGGATCTTGTTTGCCCATTTGACTTTCGATATTTTTATATTCTTACTAATATGTATGAACAAAGACACCGTGTTACATCTGCCCACAAACAGATCAGGTGAAAAGAGATAAGAGATAGAGCTAAAGTGTTGTTGGGCAGAATGGGTGTGTAATATACGAGTAGACACTTGAAGGACAGTCCTGCCTCAACCCCTCTCTCAAGATAAGATCAAGCAACCAGTCGGGAGGGGCAAGGGGAATGGGGGTGAAGGTATAAGAAACACTAAAAGCCAAAGAAATCCCTGACCCTGACTGGAGCACAACCTCACTCCTTACTCTTCCCATGGGATACAAAAGAAGTGTACTGAAGCCCACAGACCTCAAACCCTCCAAAATGACCACAGATTATAAGGGGTAGGATCAAGGGTGCACTACTTCTGGTCTTCTACTTTCTGTCTGCATGACAAGAACCAGGGCAGGGTGAAGGGAAAGCCCTTAATAGTAGCCTACCATTGCCCTGGTAGCTGCAGAACATGGAAGAGAATGACTTTTTACTGATTGTTTTTGTCTCCCTGAATCTCATTACTTTTCTCTCTTTTCAGTTGATCCAAAATCTGAGGATCTCTGGAGAGTTCAGGGTAAAAGGGACAGTTAACTCAGTTACCCCTATTCCTGCGCCACCTCTGACAGACCCGATACCAGATGAAGACCCAACCACTCAGAAATTAACCTCCCATTTTACATTAATGGAGCTATCACCTTTTCCAGGGACCCTCTTGCAGCTCTGTAGGAAGGGATTGGAGGACCCTTGTGACCCTGGAAAGGTGGAGTCAGAGAAAAGGGGGTGTCTCCATCATGTGAGTGGGAGTAATATCATTAACCTCACTGTAACACTGTTCTTCTCACACTTTCAGGTACACAGAGCTAGATCCACAAAGGGATGTAGGCATTTTAGGTGCCTAAGTCCAACATTTAGGCACCACTGAGATCCTCAAACCTCTGCTCAGCTGGTGCCTTACCCTTTAGCTGCCTAAATTCTTTAGGCACCTAAGGTTCTGCTGGAAAAGGGGGGAGGGATAGCTCAGTGGTTTGAGGATTGGCCTGCTAAACCCAGGGTTGTGAGTTCAATCCTTGACGGGGCCATTTAGGGATCTGGGGCAAAAAATTGGGGATTGGTCCTGCTTTGAGCAGGGGGTTGGACTAGATGACCTCCTAAGGTCCCTTCCAACCCTGATATTCTATGATTCTATGAAAAGTCCCCTAAGCACCTAGGTTTCTGCCTGTGGACATACACAAAATCACCTGATGCCACTGAGCCTCATGGTTCCCTAGCTCATGCATAACCCCTGGTAGGATTGTTGACCTAGGCAATACCCTGCCTTTGTTGCCTGAAGGGCCTGATCCCAGAGGCATGCTCAGAGCATACCTATCAGATCAGGCCTTGAACAAAGACAGCTAGGAGCAAGCTGTTCATAAATTTGGTGTGTGTATGTGTATACATGTATGTGTACACCGTCACTTTGCCCATGTCATTCCTAGCTTTTAATCCCTCCACTGGCTCTCCCTTTTCTATCACATCAAATATAAGCTGCTTGTATTCACCATCTAGTCCCTTCTTGGCCATTGCCCTCCCTACCTATCATCTCTCATTTGCTATTGAACTGTTGATGCTCATCTCTGATGGGACCATCATGCCAGCCTCCATTGGCCACAGGTTACATTTTCAGACCAGCATCTTTTTACTTTCTCCCATGCTGTTCAGCACACTTGGGAGGGGCTCCCTGAAAACATTCACAAAGCATCCACCTTCAAATCCATCCGCAAAACTCTCCTTTGCCGTGATGCCTGTAATATATTGACAATGGCCTGACCATTATTGTCTCATTGTTTCCTTTTATTCCCCTACAAGTCTCTTGCTTTACACTTAGATTGTAAGCTCTTTGGGGCAGGAACTGTCTTTTTGTTCTGTTTGTACAGTGCCTAGCACAATGGGGTCCTGGTCCACAACTAGGGATCCTATGTGCTAGAATAATGCAACTAATAACATTATTAGCTTAGTGGGTAGAGCACTTCCCTATAATGCGAGACCCCCAGTCTGTATCCCTGTTCTGCCTGAGTTGGAGCAGGGACTTGAAATCAGTTCTCCCACATCCCAGGTGAGTGCTCTAACCACTGAGTTGTTGAGTATTCTGGGGTGGTTGTCTCAGTCTCCCCTGCTGAAGCTGTTCCACTTGATATAAATGAAATATTTTTGGAGCCGGGCCTCTCCCACATCTCAGGGGATTGCCCTGACCACTGAGCTACAGAGTCAAACTCCTGCTTTGTCTCCTCTTTCTTGCCCAATGAATATTTAATTATTTATATGAAGAGGTTCTTCAGCAGGGGAGATTGAGAGCCAGTTACATCCCTTGTTAGTACCTTGCTGAAAAGCTGTGTTTGGGAAGCTCAGGGTGGAGAGGGTGTGGGCGATGAGTGGGGCTCACTCTGTAACTGGCTCAAACAAGATACGGTATTCACTGCACTTTGTGCTAGTTTGAATTTGACTTCTGAATAAAATAAATGTTATTTTATTAAAAATAAAAATGTGTTATTTTTCTAACACATTTCCACTTTAACTCCAAACGCATCTGCATTGGAAGGTCTGGGGAGGGAGAAGCATCATGCCAACACCTGTAAGGAAGGGTGGAAGGGCGAAATTGCAAAGTGACATCACAGTAGAGGTTTACTGGTTATTATACAATTCTCTTCTTTGTCCTTTTCTGGTAAAAAAGAAGTATTTAATTCCCAGCCTCATTCTGTAAAGAGCAATATGAAGTGTAACTGATAGGAAACAAACTGGGGTAAAGGTGCTGTCTCAGTAATGATCCCCATCCCCATGCAGGAGTTTCAACCACAGCAGCAGAAAGAAAACTCCGCAAAAAGAAATGGGGGAAGGGAGGAAGAGGTCAGGGCCAGACTATATTTGCATACACACACCTAGGTATTCAGCAGACAGAGCTGCGTTGCCAAGGTGATCAATTTTGGCTGGTTTTGGGATACAAATCACTTTGAATGCAGGGGTAATAAAATGTTGTTAACCTTACTGTATGAGTAAAGGGCAGCACAACTGTGCTTAGCATGCCCTGATTGAGGGGGTTGCCCTAACCTCAAACCCACTTGCTAAGCAGGGGGTAGGGATGTCACATCCCAGTGAAAGTTAGAGGGGTTAGGGATAGATGTTCTTATCTAGTGGTGTGGACTCTGCTTTAAAGGGTTCTAGATACTATTTGATTCTCTTCTCTTTAGTGTTCAAAGGGAGAGTTGAGTAAACTTAATTAAAAGTTCTTGTGTCTGTTGAGTAATTACTAGAGCTGAAATCACTGATGAGCAGCTCTAAGCCTTCAACGTGGGTGTGAAGACAGTGTTGCAATGAAAGACAAGAGGCAACAGTAGAGAGGTTCCTCACTGTCCAGGGAAATCACTAAGAGCTGAGCTAAGTGGTGGAACCTCAGAATGGGACATTGCAGAAGAGGCAGTGAGTGGCAAGCAGCAGTGATAGCAGCAGAAGTGGTAACACGTAGCTAGCGGTGGCAGAGTACAGTGGAAGCAGTCAGCCAGTTGCAGAGGCAGTAGCAAAGACATTGCTTCACACTCCCTCTCCCTTTCCAGGGGTGGGAGGTGAATCCAGGTGAATGCACCTCTGAACTAAGGGTCTTTGTTGACTAAGGACAGCAACCCCTCCAGGTGCTGTTATCACTCAGCACAACAGCATGTGGAGCCCCACACCCAGCTAGATTGCATGAATGCTCCCAGGAGCCACTCATGAATCACACAGAGAAAGGCCCCAGGCAAATCCTCCCAGCTTCCAGCCTTGTACCTGAGGAATATACTGTCTGATGTGCAGTGCAAGTTTATTAATTGGTTCACTGCTTCATCAATGGAAAGTGTTTATACACCAGCCTTTGTAAACCTGAGCAGATTTATCAAACACTTCAGACAAACTCACTGGTAAAGATAACAGTAAAACAAGTTTATTGACTACAAAAGATAGATTTAAGTGATAGGCAAAAAGTGGTTACGAAAATAAAATAAAATAAAATAAAATATAAGCATGCAGTCTAAACTCTCAACCCTATAAGATTGGGTAACATCTAGATTAAGCAGTTTTTCTCACCCCACTAGATATTGCAGTTCATAGTACACAGGTTTCACCCTTGAAATCTGGGCCAGTCTCCTCTGTTGGAGTCTTCAGTCTTCTCAGTGTCCTTGTTGCTTGCAGCATAAGTTGGGGGAGGAGAAAAGGTGAAGTATGGGGTCACTGTGTTCTGCTTTATATCCTTAGTTCCACTATGTGCTTGGAGAACATAAGTCCAGGCATGTCTGGGTACATTGCTGAGGCACCAGGCAAAGTTGAGCAATTCCCCTGGTGTGGCCTTGTGCAGCTGAGTCAGTGCATTGTAGCTCCCTTGCTGGACAATGGCTGTTGATGATTGTTCGACACCTGCCTGGGCGTTAGTTATCCCCCTGGTTATTGTCTTTGGGGAGCTAGTATCCTGGCACTTCCCAGACCCACAGCATATGTTTGTGACAGTCATACAACACAATTCTCATAACTTCATATGCATTAATGATATGCATATTTAGATGGAACAGTGGCTTTGAGCAGATCATAATCTTTCCCATGATACCTCATATGGCATGCTTTGCAGGAAATATCACAATTACATACAAATGATGAATATGGGGGTTACAGGGCATTTCCCTGGGGTGTAGAGTGTCACACACATCCTCTTTTTCCCCTTCTAATTAGAGTCCTGTGCGGATACAAATTTATACCTGTGGATGCGGATATCCGTGGATATAAATCGATATCCACAGAACCCTCAGGGCTCTCCTGGGAACTGTAGCGGTGAAAGGAGCAGAACGTGGAGCCACCACTCCCAGGAGCCAGCGCCCCATGCCGGCAGTTCCTCCGGCGCTGCTGTACCACCCCCAGCCCTGTCCTCCAGTGGGGCTGTACAGACCCCAGACAGGAGATGCAGTCATGCAGACAGCTGCGTGGAAGGGACAGAGGCAGGGCTGGGGGCGGTACAGCCACACCGGAGGTAGTAGTCACCCTAGACTTGAAGAATCTGAAGTCAATGCCAATCCCTGCCAACCAAACCACCCGCATGTTAGGGAAAACATGGCTGAGGGACCCTGAAATCACCATGGGTGGTGGATCACATGCTCTGTTGTTTGTGGTACAAGCACTTGTATGAAAACTTCCCCCATTTTCCCCTAGGTGACCCTATGTGATATCAGTCTCCTGAGGGTAACAGAGGTGGCAAGGCAGCGGATGCTGCAAGCGTCTGGGTACAGACCTGTTCCTTATGTTGCTCTGCTGTGTAGCACAATGATGCCAGGAGAGTTAATACTGGAGTGGCGCGGGAAAGTGTCCTACCGTGGTGGAAGAAATAAGGCAGCCCTCCTCAGAAACCTTATGCAAAGGATTGAGGAGTAACTCCATGAAAGTTTCCTAGAGATCTCCATGGAGGATTCTTGGGCATCCCTGTGCTCATAAACAGTCTTTTCCAGGGGGCCACCCTCTGTGCAGCTGGAGCAGCCATTGGGAAGCAGATACTCACTACACTTCACCTTTTCTTTACATTAAACATAAAATATAAGAGCACGTAACCCTTACAGTTTGATTGGAATTGCATACTTACCAGAGGTGCCTTCCCCAGCATCATGCTCAGCCACCCTGCTGTCCTGCAAACACCTGGACTCTGGGATTAAAAATAGCTCCTGGCTCTTGGGGAGAATGGATCCCCAGCTCGCTTGTCTCCCATTCTCCTCCTCTTCCTCGTCTAGAATGTTCTCCTCATTGTTGCCGGAGGTAGCCCGAGACTCAGACTTCTGGGAGGTATCCATGCTGTGTTTAGGGGTAATGGTGGGGTCGCCGCCAAGAATCACATGCAGCTCATTGTAGAGCAGCATGTTTGTGGTGCAGAACCAGAATGACTGTTTGCCTTCCTTGTCTTCTGGTATGCCTGCCGAAGTTCTTTGATTTTCATGTGGCACTGCTGTGTAAACCCTGCTGTAGCCCTTCTCTCCCATGCCCCCTGTGATCTTTTCATAGATGTCTAGTTTATTCTGCTGCATTGGAGATGTGCCTGCACAGACTCTTCTCCCCACAGACCAATAAGTCCCACGACCTCCTGTGTACTACAGGCTGGAGCACATTTGGGGCTTTGAGTTGCTATAATCACCTGGGCTGGCGAGCTCTCCATGCTGATCAAATAGGAAATGGGAATTCAAATTTTCTGGGGCTTTAATGGGGGAGGGGCTGTTTCCTGTGTACCTGGCTTCTGTGCAGCGGAGTTGAAAACGATGTCCAGAGAAGTCACAGTGGAGCATTGTGGGACACCTCCTGGAGGCGAATTCAGTCAACTTACATAAGACTGCATCTTCACTGTGTCGGAGAAAAACAGAGTTCTCACTCTTTCTTTGGGTGCAGCAAGGCAGATACATTTTATTAACTCAAGCAATTGCACAGAGGGAGAGAGTGCACTAGGACACAGGTTTTCCCCCTCCTAGGCAGGTCTCTCAAAAGATAAACAATTAAGGCAAGTATTTATACTTTTTGTTACATACAGTAATGATCAACAGTTAGTTTATATTATGTCTTGCCCATTCCTGTATTTTCTCACTTCTATTCTCAAAACATAGCTATCTCAAGGTTGGGTCACGCTGACTCTACTCTGCTGCCTTTTCACCCGCTTCTGACGTGAGCCCTGCTTCTACAAATCTTGCGTTATTACAGCTAGAGTTAGCCAGACTCTTGCTTATATAGAGGCCTGCATCCAAATTCCCTCTAGCGACTTCCACAACTGCCTCTCACTGTCAACTCACCGACACTGAATTAAGTCTCTCGCAGAGGTGGAGTAATTAAGTCAACATTACAGGCGAGTTAGGTCAGTAGAAGGGACCTGGTAGTGTAGACACATACATTGACCTAATAATGAAGGTGGCTCTGTGATGTTACTCACATAACCTGTAACCGTATAGATCATTGTTGCAACCATTGTTATATATTTGCAGCGAATAATGTACAAAGGTTGTCGTGTAAGGTCTCTATGGAAAGGTTATGATTTGCTGATTATGATTATGCTATCTGTATGAGTGTATCATGTTTGTAGTTAAAATTATGAATATTGGCTATGTACTTGTATATCAATGTGTTATGATTCTAAGTAGCCTCAGTGAAGCATTTCGTCAGCTTCTTGAGAAGGGACTATTCTCAGTAAGTGTCCAGTCCAGAAACACTTAACTGACAATGAACTTTGGTAGTAGACACCAATCCACATCTGAGCTTTCCTGGGAACATTCAAACTAACATGTAAACAATGGTGTCAGCCTGCAAAGAACTGAGTCATGCATGCGCATGTGACTTGCCCATGTGACTCCAAACTCCATCTTGCTGCTGGGATTTTCCACAGTAAGAACAAAGGAGTATCCTTCCAAAGGGCAAAAAATATAAAAGGCCCTGGAAACCCCTCCATTTTGTCTTCAATCCTGCTTCTTACTTCTGGAGGAACTTTGCTACAGTGAAGCTCTGAACAAAGGACTGAATGACTCATCCCAGCTGTGGATGTACTCCAGAGACTTGATTTGAGCCTGCAGTTTATTCCATCACTGCTCAAGCCTGAACCAAGAACTTTGCCATTACTGTATGTAATTGATTCCATTTAACCAATTTTAACTCTCAACTGTATTTCTTTCTTTTATGAATAAACCTTTTAGATTTTAGATTCTAAAGGATTGGCAACAGCGTGATTTGTGGGTAAGATCTAACTTGTATATTGACCTGGGTCTGGGGCTTGGTCCTTTGGGATCGGGAGAACTTATTTCTTTTACAGGGGCATTGGTTTTCATAACCATTCGTCCCCATAAGAAGTGGCTGCTGGTGGTGATACTGGGGAACTGGAGTGTCTGAGGGAATTGCTTGTGTGACTTCTGGTTAGCCAGTGGGATAAAACCAAAGTCCTCCCTGTCTGGCTGGTTTGGTGTGCCTTAGAAGTGGAGAAACCCCAGCCTTGGGCTGTAACTGCCCTGCTCTAAGCAATTTGTCCTGAATTGGTACTCTCAGTTGTGTCCCGCCAGAGGCAGCATCATTACAGTATGTGATGTTTGCTTTTCAGCTGGCAGTGGCTGAACATGCAAAATTGTTGAGGAGGGTAGTATTAAATTCTGGGGTACATGCAGGAATGCCAAATTCTGGGGTAACAGTCCAACCTGTTCTTAAAAACCTGCAATGACAGGGATTCCATCTCTCTTAATAACCTATTCCAGTACTTTATTATCCTTATAGTTAGAAAGTTTTCCCTAATGTCTAACCTAAATCTCACTTGCTGCAAATTATGTCCATTGCTTCTTGTCCTACCTTCAGTGGACATAGAGAAAAATTGATCACCATACTCTTTATAACAGGGGTGGGCAAAATGCAGCCCGCAGGCTGCGTCCAGCCCATCAGACCTTTTAATCAGGCCCTCAAGCTCCATTTCCCCGCTCCAGCCAGTGAGCGAGGTCAGGGGCTTGCCCTGCTCTGCCCACCTGGCACTCCTGCATGTTCAGGACCTGCGTGACAGGCGTGAGGGCCCGCATGTTACTCCGGCTGCACAACCCAAATGCACCTCACACGCCATCAGACCCAGAACGTGCAAGCCCATGTGCCTGCTACTTGTTGTCTTAGGTGATTATAATGTTTTAGTAGTGTTAATTTTCCATTATTAATTTCGTGAGCATTCATGGCCTGCCATACAATTTCCATACCCAGATGTGGCCCTCAGGCCAAAAAGTTTGCCCACCCCTGCTTTATAACTGTCCTTAACATATTTGAAGATGGTTATCAGGTCTCCCCTCAACCTTTTTTTCTCAAGACTAAACGTGCCCAATTTCTTTAACCTTTCCTCATAGGTCAGGTTTTCTAAACCTTTTATAATTTTGTGTTGCTCTCCTCTAGAATCTCTCCAAACTGTCCACATCTTTCTTAAAATGTGGCATTCAAAACAGGACACAGTGCTTCAACTAAGGCCTCACCTGTGCCAAGTAGGGCAGAACAGTTAGTTTCCAAGACATACACATGACACTCCAGAATGGTATTAGCCTTTTTTCCCAACTTCATCACATTGTTGACTCAGATTCAATTTGTGATCCACTATAACCCTCATATCCTTTTCAGCAGTACTACCACCTAGCCAATTATTCCCCATTTAGTACTTATGTATTTAAATTTACCTTACTAAGTGTAGTGCACTTGTCTTTGTTGAATTTCATCTTGTTGATTTCAGACCACTACTCCAATTTATCAAGGTCATTTTGAATTCTAACACTGTTCTCCAAAGTGCTTGCAACCCCTTCTAGCTTGGTGTCATCTGCAGATTTTATAAGCATACTCTTCACTCCATATCCAAGTCATTAATGAAAATGACAAACTTTTATAGGACCCCACTAGATACGCCCTTCCAGTTTAATAGCAAACCATTGATAACTACACTTTGTGTATGGTCTTTCAACCTGTTGTGTACCCTTTGTGACAAAGTGGAGATTTTCTGTACTATCTTTATGAATCCTAGGCATGCCTCCGTTTCCTTCTGTACGTGTCATTGCTAGCCAGAGAGTAAAAAGGGTTATCACTGTTCCTGGAACAATGCAATAGACAGGGGGTTTGTGTGTGACACCTCACTGTCTGGGGGGAATGACTACAGTCACTAAAGAACTGGCTCAAACTGATCCAAATCAACAGAGTCCAGCAAGACAAAGAGATGCTCCAACAACTGAACAATCAACACCTAACAGTAGAAAACTCCAGCAGCTAGGATTTGGGAACTGAGCTGGAGAAGGTGTCAGGTGACTGGAAGAAAGGGGCTTTTCGAGGGACTCAGGAGCCAGACCTGGGGAGACAAAGGGGTAAACAGAGAGAGACAGAGATAGAGTTCATCACAGCATGGCTGGCCCATCAGGGCACTAGTTTGACCAAGGTGGACTATGGTTTAACTTCGGCTTCTCTGTGTTAATCTAAGGTCTATAAAATTCTGTGTGCTAGGTGACTAATAAATGATTACCTTGTTTTGAAAAGGCTGCCTGTGTCACTGTAAATACTCGCTGAGAGCACTGCACACTCTGAAGGGGCACAGTACAAGCCTCCCAAAGGAGTTTGGCTTGGCTGGATTCACTGCAGGGAGCCACAGAGGCAGGGGATACTGGCGCTGAAGGCCCAGTCTTGGAGGCCAGGGGCCTGCCCTGTGGAACTGTGTGGGTCCTTGGGGCCCAACACACTAAAGAGATCACTCCCAGGAGCCTGGTGACAGGCTGGAGCATAGACCAGACCCTGTAACTCGGTGACACCGTCTTCACTGTAATTTCATCTTGACCATATTTCCCTAGCTTGTGAATTAGAATGTTGTGTGGGATGTGTCAAAAGCCTCACTAAAATCAAGGTATTTCATATCTACTGCTTCCCCCCATCCACTAAGCTATTAACACTGTGGTTGGTTTCATAGAATCATAGAATCTCAGGGTTGGAAGGGACCTCAGGAGGTCATCTAGTCCAACCCCCTGCTCAAAGCAGGACCAAACCCAATTAGATCATCCCAGCCAGGGCTTTGTCAAGCCTGACCTTAAAAACATCTAAGGAAGGAGATTCCACCACCTCCCTAGATAACCCATTCCAGTGCTTCACCACCCTACTAGTGAAAAAGTTTTTCCTAATATCCAACCTAAACCTCCCCCTCTGCAACTTGAGACCATTACTCCTTGTTCTGTCATCTTCTACCACTGAGAACAGTCTAGATCCATCCTCTTTGGAACCCCCTTTCAGGTAGTTGAAAGCAGCTATCAAATCCCCCCTCATTCTTCTCTTCTGCAGGCTAAACAATCCCAGTTCCCTCAGCCTCTCCTCATAAGTCATGTGCTCCAGCACCCTAATCATTTTTGTTGCCCTCCGTTGGACTCTTTCCAATTTATCCACATCCTTCTTGTAGCGTGGGGCCCAAAACTGGACACAGTACTCCAAATGAGGCCTCACCAGTGCCGAATAGAGGGGAATAATCACGTCCCTCGATCTGCTGGAAATGCCCCTACTTATACAGCCCAAAATGCCGTTAGCCTTCTTGGCAACAAGGGCACACTGTTGACTCATATTCAGCTTTTCGTCCACCGTAACCCCTAGGTCCTTTTCTGCAGAACTGCTGCCCAGCCATTCGGTCCCTAGTCTGTAGCAGTGCATGGGATTTGTTTCACATGATTTGTTCTTGACAAATCCATGTCGGCTATTACTTATCACCCTATTGTCCTCTAGGTGCTTACAAATTGGTTATTTAATCATTTGTTTCACTATCTTTCCAGGTATTGAAATTAGGCTGACTGGTCTATAATTCCCTGGATCCTCTTTGTTGCCCTTTATAAAGTTAGGTACTATTTTGCCCTTCTCCACTTCTCAATGACCTCACCCATCCTCCATGAGTTCTTGAAGATAATTGCTAGATTGCTTCAGCTAGTTCCTTAAGTACCCTAAGGTGAATTTGTCAGGTTTTGCTGACTTGAATACATCTAACTTATCTAAATATTCTGTTCTTTCCTTCTTCTGGTGTGTGTTCTGTGATGTTGTACCCCATAAGGCTTTATGGGGAGATGCTTATAAATGTATATATGATATAACTGGAATATGTTTTATGCTACATGTGCCATGTAACATATCTCTGTAAAAGTTATGATCTACTGAATCTATTCCTCCTGTTTGTATGCATGTATCATTTTTGTAGTTTAAGTTATGGATATTGGTTGTATTTCTTGAGAAAGGAATGTGCAGGTTAAGTGCCCAATCAAGAAGCACTTAACAGACAAAAAGAAGTTGCAGACACCAATCCACATCTGAGCTTGGCCAGGAATGTGGCTGGGCTGGTAACTGAGTTGTGCATGGACATGTGACTTGCTCATGTGACCCCAAAACTCCATTTTGTAACTGGATGCTACACAGGGAGAAGGAGGGGTATCCACCCAGGGGAAAAAGTCTATTTAAACCCCTGGGAGACCCCTCCATGTTGTCTTCAGCTGGCTAAAGAGAGAGCCTCTCCACCCCCAACGACACACCTGAAAGAGACTGGAACAAAGGACAAGGACAATAGGGGGTGTGAGTGATTGCTGGACCCAGGCTAGGAGGACCATAGCCTGTAAAAGGAAGTTTACTGGAACTGGTGAGGTTTTTATCTGTATTCAGTGTGATTAGACATAGACTTGCATGTTTTATTTTATTTTACTTAGTAATTCACTTTGTTCTGTCTGTTACTACTTGGAACCACTTCAATCCTACTTTCTGAACTTATTAAAATCACTTGTTACTTATTAAGTTACCTGGAGTACGTGTTAGTACCTGGAGGGGGGCAAACAGATGTGCATATCTCTCTATCTCTGATATAGAGGGCGAACTATTTATGAGTTCGCTTTATACAGGGTAAAACGGATTTATTCAGGGTTTGAACCCCATTGGGAGTTGGGCACCTGGGTGTCAAAGGCAAGAACACTTCCTGAGCTGCTTCCAGGCAAGCCTACAGCTGGTAGGGGACGTGGTTCAGACCTGGGTCTGGGTTTGCAGCAGGCTAGCGGGTCTGGCTCAAACCAGACAGGATTCTGGAGTCCCAAGCTGGAAAAGGCAGGAAAGCAGGGGCAGGAGTAGTCTTGGCACACGAGGTGGCAGCTCCAAGGGGGTTTCTGTGACACCAACCCGTCACATGTTCCTTTCCCCTTTTTGTTAATATTAATTGTGCTAATCACCACGCCACAATTAACTTCTTCAGTGAAGACTGAAGCAAAAATGGACATTAAATACCTCAGCCTTCTTGGTATCATCCATTAATAGCTCTTCTTCCATGCTAAATAGTGGAGCTATGCTTCCCCTCGTCTTTCTCTTGCTCCTAATGTATTAATGAAACCTCTTTTTATTGCCTTTATTCCTTACTAGGTGTAACTAATTTTTGCCTTAGCCTTTATGATTTTGTCCCTAAATGCTTGTGGTTTTTTGTTTTTGTATTCACCTTTAGCAATATGTTCATGTTCCCACTTTTTGTAGGATTCCTTTTTGATTTTCAGGTCATGAAAGAGCTTTTGATGCAGCCATATTGGCCTCTTTTTATTCTTTTTACCTTTCTTTTTCATTGGGATAGTTTACAGTTTTGCATTTAATATTGTCTGTTTAAAAAACTTTCAGTCTCCTCAACTCCTTTTTCCATTACATTTTCTTCTCAGGGGGCCTTATCTACCAGTTCACTGAATCTGTTAAAGTCTGGTTTTTTTAAAGTCCATTGTCCATTCACTGCTGCTCTCACTCCTTCTGTTCCTTAGAATCATGAAAGTTATCATTTAAAAATCACTTTCACCCATGTTGCCTTCCACCTTCACATTGGCAATCAATTCCTCCCTGTAAATCAGAATCAAGTGTAAAATGGCCATCCACCTTCCAAGTGAGTTTGTCCACATTCCAAAAAAAGAAGTTATCCGCAACACATTGCAAGAACTTATTAGACATTTTGTGTTTTTTCTGTATTACTTTTCCAACAGATGTCTGGGTAGCTAAAGTCTTCCATTACTACCAACTCTTGTGTTTTGGATATTTTTGCTCTTTTCTCTAGAAATGCCTCATCCACCTCCTCCTCCTGATTTGGTGGTCTGTAGTAGACCACTACCATGACATCTGCACTGCTTTTGTCTTCACCTAGAGAGTTGCAACTGATCTGCCTCTCTCCTCCTTCTGGATCTCAGAACAACTGTATACATTCTTGATGTACAATGCAACACCTCCTCCCTTTTTTCCCCACAAGTCCTTTTTGAACAAGCTATGTGTCTCTATACCAATATGCTTTAGATAAAAAAAGGTTTTGTACTCAGCACAGGGGAAACTGTGTTCTAAGAGAAGACAGACACATCGCCTGGAATGAAACAAGACTAACTATATTGTACTGCCACCTGTAAAAGTAAATTGAAGAATCCAACTGCTGCTTGACAGAGCAGTCATTGAGAACTAAAAAGCTGAGCTCAAGAATGTAGCACATTCTTGTTTGAGTGCCTTATATTAATTTTATTTAAGCTGGTAAAAGAAGGGAATTGCACCAATTTAATTACATTTGGCTTAGGGGGAATTTGTGTGTGTAGACAAGATCTAAGTTAAACACTTTTCAAAGAATAGGTACATAAAAAGATGGTAAATGATTTACTTGCATAATGTGAATGTTATAAACTGGCCCAGTACCTAACCCTGTTGTCACAAATCTTTTGTGAATGGATCCAATTGCTGGGTCCCATGTGCTTCTAAGGCCTGGTCTACACTAGGACTTTATGTCGAATTTAGCAGCTTTAACTCGATTTTACCCTGCACCTGTCCACATTACGAAGCTATTTATTTCGACATAAATGGCTCTTTAATTCGATTTCTGTACTCCTCCCCGACGAGGGGAGTAGCGCTAAATTCGACATGACCATGTCGAATTCATGTTACTGTGGACGGAATTTGATGCTAATATCTCCGGGAGCTATCCCACAGTGCACCACTGAGTGGACGCTCTGGACAGCAGTCCAAGCTCGGATGCTCTGACCTGCCACTCAGGAAAAGCCCTGGGAAAATTTGAATTCCTTTTCCTGTCTGGCCAGTTTGAATCTCATTTCCTGTTTGGACATCGAGGCGAGCTCAGCAGCACTGGCAACGATGCAGAGCTCTGCAGCCGTGGTGACCATGCCATCGCAGAATAGGAAGAGAGCACCAGCTTGGACTGATCGGGAAGTCTTGGACCAGATCGCTGTGTGGGGTGATGAGTCCGTGCTTTCGGAGCTGCGATCCAAAAGACGGAATGTGAAAATGTATGAGAAAATATCCAAGGGAATGTCGGAGAGAGGATACATCCGGGGTGCAACGCAGTGCCACGTGAAAATCAAGGAGCTGCGACAGGCGTACCAGAAGACCAAAGAGTCCAACGTTTTTACGAGGCACTTCATGCTATGCTTGGTGATGCTGCCACCACTACACCACCAGTGTCCGTGGACTCCGACGACGGGGTCTTATCTACAGCCACGTCGTCTAAAGTTTTTGTGGACGGTGAAGAAGAGGAAGGAGAGGAGGAGGATGAGGCAGTTGACAGCGCTTTCACCGCTGATTTCCCCAACAGCCAGGATCTGTTCATCACCCTCACTGAGATCCCCTACGAACCCTCCCAAGGCAGCATCCCGGACCAGGAACCAGGCGAAGGATCAGCAGGTCAGTGTTTTAAACATTTATTTGGAATAGAATAAGCAATAAAAAACACATTGCTAACACACCATGCCTAATTTGCCCTAGGCGCTTTAGTTTTGAGTCATTTCCAGTGCAACTACTCGAAAAGTCTGTCAATATGTATGGGGATAGAGGAGAAATCCCCATCGGAGATCTCCGCAAAGCTCTCCTGGAGGTACAGTGAAAGCTTTTGCATCAGGTTCCCAGGGAGAGTGGCCTTATTGTCTCCTCCATGGTAGGATACTTTTCCGCGCCATGCAAGCTGCAGGTACTCTGGTATCATTGCCTTGCAGAGCATGGCGGCATACGGCCCCGGGGTTTGCTGGCATTCACGCAGCATGCGGTCTTTGTCTGTCTCTGTAATCCTCATCAGAGTGATATCAGTCATGGTGCCCTGGTTTGAATGAGTGGTTTTTTTAGTATAGTGACTTCTTGATTTTTCCTTTAAAGAACGACACCCGGCGGTTTCCAGCCACACGGGGGCGCGGGAGCTGGGAGGCTAACTGTTGAAACTTAGCGGTGCGCAGGCAGGGACATTTCCCGGGACCGGCCACACGGAGGGGGGGAAAGGGTAGGCGAGCCGTTCAAACAGAGCGGTTTGCGGGCACGTACATTTCCCGGGACCGGCCACGCGGAGGGGGGGAAGGGTAGGCGAGCCGTTCAAACAGAGCGGTTCGTGGGCAGGGACATTTCCCGGGACTGGCCATGCAGAGGGGGGGAAAGGGTAGGCAAGCCGTTGTAGCTGAGCGGTTTTGGCAGCAGCAGGAACTGGCCACAGCTAGGAACTGTGCTTGAAACATGGGAGAACTGCACTGCTGTGAAGTAAGCTCTCAGCAGTCCAAAGGCAACGGCTTACCATGGTCTCCTGAGAGCCGATTTCCAGTATCCAGCCCCGCTTGTGTGATCTGTACACCAGGACCCCAGGCACTCAGTATAAAGACATAATATTTGACCTTGTACTGAGTGCACATGTGATAGGTAGTGTGCATGGTCTTATTCACAGGGAAAGAGTATAGGCGTTGTTCGGGAAAATGTATCTTTCTGAGGAATTCACTCCCTTTCTCCCATCCCACAGCTGCGAGTGTCTCCCGCCCTACCCATGGATCACCCTCCCAGAGGCTTGCGCAGATCAGGCGGTGCAAAAAGAGAACCCGGGATGACATGTTTTCAGAATTGATGGTCTGTTCCCGAAATGAGGCGGCACAGTGGAGAGAGGACGTCTCAAGGTCCGAGTGAGCAGTCAGCGAACGGGAGCAGAGGGCTGAAGCTCGCGAGGACAGGTGGCGGCAGGAAGACCAGCAGGCGACTTAAACGCTGCTGGGACTAATGAGGGAGCAAACGGACACGCTCCGGCGCCTGGTAGACGTTCTCCAGGACCGGAGACCGGAGGAAAGAGCCCCTCTGTATGTGATTTCCAACCGCCCTCCCCCGCCACAAAGTCCAATCCCCCCACCCACCCAAAGTCACTAGAACGAGGGGATGCAGGGGCCGTGGAAATAATCACTCCACCCCTGCGGACTGCTCCAGTAGCAGAAGGCTCTCATTCCCAAAAATTTAGATGGGTCCTTTCCTTCCCTCCAACCGCACCCCACCCCAGTCCCCGTCCGAGTTTCATCTCAAAACTATGCTCCCCTTAATAAAAAATTTTGTTCTGTAAAGTGCTGTTTCCTTGACTTTCTTTCACAGGACAGTTTGATTTGGGGGGAGGGGGTAAGGGGATTTGTAATTTGAGACGACAGGCACCTGTACCAGGGTAGAGACGGGGGAAAGGTTCAACAGAAAGTCACACTCACATTGCATTCACTAGGCACACTTGTCATTCTGGGAGGGGGTTTTCATGTTCTCTATGTGGGGGGCTCTGTGACTTTCTGGTGGGGGAAGGTGGCTGTAGATCTTTTGCGTCCGGCAATAGCCTGCATGGCAGATCCATGCAGCAGGGGATCTGTGGCCGCAATCCACGGCCAAAAAGTCACACAGGCACCCCCTCACAGAGTTGCGAACAGGAGGGGTTGCAGGTCCCATTGAAACAAGCAGTCCACCACTGCGGACTGCTCTGGGAGCAGGAGCCTGTCATTCCCTGAGTTTGGAAGCGTCCTTTCCATCACTCCACCCGCTCCCCAACCACAGTATGCGTCCCTGGTTAAACCCTTAACTGAGAAATCATTAATAAAGAAGACGGTTTTAATAAACAATGTTTCCTTTATTATACTTGTAAAGCGTTGAATGAAGGGGGGGAAGGGGGTTGGTAATTGGAGAGGATAGGCAACATTAACTGGGTAAAGAAACGGGGGCAGGTTCAGCTTCTGTTTTAACAAGCGAAATAGTCACTGGTTACCCTGCTCACTCTGGAAGCTAGCTTTCAAAGCTTCCCGGATGCGCAGTGCGTCCCGCTGGGATCTTCTAATCGCCCGGGTGTCCGGCTGTGCGTAATCAGCAGCCAGGCGATTTGCCTCAACCTCCCACCTCGCCATAAACATCTCCCCCTTGCTCTCACAGAGATTGTGGAGCACACAGCACGCTGCAATCACAATGGGGATATTGGTTTGGCTGAGATCAGAGCGAGTAAGTAAGTTTCTCCATCTCCCTTTCAGACGGCCAAAAGCACACTCCACTACCATTCTGCACTTGCTCAGACGGTAGTTGAAGAGCTCCTTTTCAGTGTCCAGGGTGCCTGTGTATGGCTTCATGAGCCAGGGCATTAGCGGGTAGGCTGGGTCCCCGAGGATCACTATAGGCATCTCCACATCCCCAACAGTTATTTTGCAGTCCGGGAAGTAAATACCTTCCTGCAGCCGTCTAAACAGACCAGAGTTTTTGAAAACACGAGCGTCATGAACCTTGCCTGGCCATCCTATGTTGATAAAACGTCCTTTATGGTCCACTAGTGCTTGCAGCACCATAGAAAAATAGCCCTTACGGTTAATGTACTGGCTGCCCTGGTGGTCCGGTCCCAGGATAGGGATGTGTGTCCCATCAATAGCCCCGCTGCAGTTTGGGAATCCCATAGCAGAAAAGCCATCTATGATCACCTGCACGTCTCCAAGGGTCACTACCTTTGAGAGCAGCAGGTCAATGATTGCATGGGCAACTTGCATCACAGCAACCCCCACGGTAGACTTGCCCACTCCAAATTGATTTGCGACTGACCAGTAGCTGTCAGGCGTAGCAAGCTTCCACAGGGCTATGGCCACTCGCTTCTGGATAGTCAGGGCAGCTCTCATTCGGGTGTCCTGGCACTTCAGGGCAGGGGACAGCAACTCACAAAGTTCCAGGAAAGTGCCCTTACGCATCCGAAAGTTTTGCAGCCACTGGGATTCATCCCAGGCCTGCAGCACTATGCGGTCCCACCAGTCAGTGCTTGTTTCCCTTGCCCAGAATCGCCGTTCCACAGGATCAACGTGACCCATTGACACCATGTCGTCTATGGGCTGGGGTCCCGTGCTTTGCGAGAGGTCTATGCCCCTCTCAGAGTTCATGTCCTCTCGGAGCTTCCATTGCCTCCTCCCCCTATTTCTCAGCATCTGCCTCTGGAAAAGGTGGACGATAAGGCACGAGGTGTTGACAATGGACAGAACAGCAGCGATAATCACGGAGGGCTCCATGCTCACTGTCCTGTGGCATCCGCACTGTCAATCACCAGAAAAGGGCGCGAATTAATTGCCCGCCGGCGCTTTCACAGAAGGAGGGCGGGAGTGTGGGTCGAATGACGACATTTACCCAAAACCACCCTCGACACATTTTTGGCCCCAGAAGGTACTGGGGGCTACACCCAGAATTCCAATGGGCAGCAGGGACTGCGGGAACTGTGGGATAGCTACCCACAGTGCACCGCTTGCAATGTCGACGCTTGCCCCGTTACTGTGGACTCACAAACTCGAATTAATGTCCTTGGTGTGGATTCACACGCTCGACTTTGTAATATCGGTCTCACAAGTTCGGTTTAAGAAAAATCGAACTACTCTCGTAGTGTAGACATACCCTAAGTGAACTGGGTCTGGGTACAGTCTTTTCACTGTCTCTAGCTCTGGTACTCTAGGGCAGACTCCTGGGCTTAGACCTCTGTCGCATGTGCTTCCTTGGGATGTTGCCCTCAAACCTGAAATCAGTATCCAAGACCTCCTTAGCCCCCCAGTCACTTATACATGTTCCTGCAGAGTTCCACCTAGACTGCAGGAACTCTGGGAATCAAAGGCTGGAATGCCTAAGGGGACTGTGTTTGGCTTCTGGTTAATCAGTGTGGTGCTGCAGAAGCCCTTTTGATACTTGTTTGGTGAATCTAATTATAAAATAAACTACCAGTCTGGGGGATTGTCTGCCCTGTTACTTTCAGTCTGCCCTGAATGTGACACTCAGTGTGGGCCATCCCAGACACCTGGTTACCTTTGGCATAGTCTGGTTAGAATACACATCACCACAGGTCAATTGGATTTTGGATCAGAACCGCCATGCTGTTCAAAGTTTAAAATTTGATATTGAGAGTTTTAAGAGTACTGACAATGGGTGAATCACGGTCATAAATGGATTGTGACTCAAAGAAGCTTAAACAATTATGTAAATAAAGAAAAATAACCCCTAAAGGAGACATCTCAGATCAGAAAATGAGAGATTTGCTGATGGACAGTGACCAGGGTCTGTGCCTTCCCCTGTCCCCGGTGCAGCTAGAGCAGAAGCAACCAGAATGCAAGTGCTGAAAGACAAGCAGCATCTTGAGCATGAAGAAAAACTGGCAGAACTTCAAATGGATTAGAACAAGAAGGCTGGGTAGGCAGAGGATAGAGTGTACCAGAAACGCCTAAAAGGAGGCTCACTGGAGGCGAATGGCACAGCTGCAAGTGGAGAGAGAAATGCATCAAAAACAGGTAGACGCTGCCACACTCCAACATCAAGTCCTGGGAGAGCAAAAGAATCTGCTACAGCCTGGAACCCCATCTCCTCTCCTCAACAGCAAAGAGTGGGAGAGAATATGGCCAGTTTATAAAGACTCTGAAAATAGAGGAATTTTTATCTACCTTCAAGAATCTGTGTGGGATTCACAGGGTTCCAGATGACCTGCGAATGCCTGTCCTGTTGACTAAATTGTCTGGGAAAGCTTGAGAGGCATTTAATAAAATGGGGGATGAGGAGGCTTTGGATTATGTAATGTTTAAAGAAGCTGTATTGAGTTAACTGTCTCCCTGAGACGAGGGCTCAGTGTTTGAGACATTTAGCCACAAGGCTTGGAGCTCTGAGCTTTGCAGCCAAGCAGGCAATGGAACGTGAAGTCCTACCTGCAATGGAGCTCTGAGCCCAGCCCAGACTGACAGAGTGGGGAGGGAGCTCTTCTGGAAGCCAATAACCTAACTGTTGGTCACAGGTAAACAAAAGGCACTAACAGGAGATTGGGGCCACACACAGCAAAGAGAGGGACAGAGCAGGTGACAGTGTAAGGTAAAGAGAGAGAGTGAGCACCAGACACTCAGAGCCAGGGGCGCGCCAGCCTCTTCCTAGTGGGGGCATGGAGGTGGGCTAGACAGAAAATTGGGGATGCTGCGCTATACATCTTGTGGGCATACATACTTATTTTTTTTAACAATCTGCATTTAAACATGTTTTATCTATGTTATCCCGAAAAGAAGAATAAAAATATATACAGGCAGATCAGTTTTAAACTTCACATATGGTAGCTCACTGGTGTAACATTTATTCACAGAAAATCAATAGGAAAAAAATCTAAGTAAAATATATAAATAAACAAATAATGCTAATAATATTAATAAGAATAACAATAAACAAATGCAAACTTCGGGAAAAAATACTGCTTAAACACTACTAATTGCTAATTACTTTAAATCACAGTGTACTGTATTATATTTTAAAAGTAGCCATTTGCACACACAAAAGAAAACAAAACCACACACAAGAAAACAAAACCACACACAAGAAAACAAAACCACACACACACTATTTAAAGCAAAATAAACAACTGACCAAATCTAAGTAAGTACTCCTTTTTTCCCTAGCCGATCAAGCCCATATTTTCATTCCAGTCAAATCAAAACCCAATCAAATACATACAATCTGAAAATTCAAAACATTTTTAAAGCTGGTTTTTGGGGGAACAGACCACAAACAAATCCCAATGTTTATATTCCATAATTCACTATTCAAAAGAACAGATCTAAGCTGAGAGCAGGAGAGGCCTATTGATGTGCAGGCTGCATGTGACACAGGTGCTGCTGCACTGCTCAAGGGGTGAGCATTGGAGGAGCTCCCATCACCCCCATTTCTGCTGGAATTCAGTATGCACCCTACAGGACAGTAATGTCAGGGCGGGGGATGGGGGGAGGAAGGGGAGGAGAAGAAAGGGAGGGTTAGAATTAAAGCTCTTCAGAGAAGACAAACTGAGCTCCTTCTCACCCATGTCCAGCTGGTTCCCAGCACTACCATGGCAAGGTGGTACAGCACCTTTAAGGATCAGGGTAAGGTATTGTGATACAGGAGGGCCAGGGAGTAGTAGTAGAGTGTGAGAGGGGAAATATATAAGCCCTAAGCTAATTAAGGAGTGGTTCCCTGGAGACTAGGGAGGGTGGCTACAGGTTAATTGGAGCACCTGCAGTCAGTTAAGGCCCTCTCAGGAACCTAATTAACCACCCATGCTCCTCCTCCCCCTGCCCCAGGCAGACAGAGAGGAGGAGGAAGGAGAGAGGACTGGAGTTTGGAGGTGTGCTGTGAGACTTGAACCATCAGAGAATTGAAGTAAGGGAGACCCTGTTCCAGCAGGGGAGGGAGACTCCTTTCCCCAGTGTCTAAGGACTGAAGGTACCTCACCCAAGGGGGAAGAGGGTAAGAACCCACAGGGGTTGAGAGGGGCTGGGACTTGGAGTAAGGAGAAAACCCAGACCCCTCCCTTGCTTCCCTCCTTTACCACCTTCCTGGGCCACTAGCAGGGCCCTCGGCACCCCAAGAGCAGGGGCAAGGGGTGGCATCTTAGCCCCCCACCAAGAAAAGCGCAGAACCCAACAAACTAATATTGGCCATCTTGTCACAGTATTTATAGGAGCAAGTGCTAGGTAGTGCCTGGAGATTTAACAGGGATGGGAGTGCTGGGTATTTATATCCATGAGGAATACGTGATCATTACTTCTGCCTCAACTAAGTATGTGGCCAAACCGAGACAAGGATAGCAGAATAAGATAGATGGCTATAGATATTATACAGGGAAATTTTGTGAACTGACTATTTATAGCTTCAGATGCTGCTGATTAGCTGGGTATTTACAGGATAAGTCACACAGAGTGGCTGGGGGTTATCTCCAGGGACAAGTTCTGTGGGATAGCGATTTTGGGGTTAAATGTCAAGAAGCAACAAGGGCCCAGCCATCAGGTTAGCACCGGGGATTCTGTTTGGCATTCAATGTTACCTGCCGTATAACATTTCCTGTGTTGTGACTTAAATTTAATCATGATATCTGCATAAACCCTCCCGCACCTCCCCACTAGTTGATAGCCCAAATCACATCCACATCCCATACAATAATAGAGAGAGCTTTATTAGTAGTCAATCAAATATATGTCCTCTCACCTATCCCTCCTACCTGCATTACCCTGGGGCTCTGATCCACAGACATCATCACCACAGAAAAAGAGAGAGGGGTGTTTGGAAATTATGACTCTGGCACATGACTGGCTTCTGTAGCTGAGAGTTGATAAAAATCTTTATCTCCACATCCTTGCAAAAGAAAAATCAGGTATGTCACCTCCTCTCTTTCTAGTCAGCAAAAGCAACATGTCCAGGTTCGTCTGCCTATTTCTCCCCTTCCATACAAGCCTCCCACTTACACCCCTTTCATTACCCTGGTGTGTCCAACACCACAAGTGTCTGTCTAAACTCCAAGCACTCAATGACACTATCGCTGCCCAACTGGACTCTTTAATATTTTACAGCGCCACCTGCTGGTGAGACCAGAGCAATGAAAACACAGCTAATAGAACTCCAATTTTCAGTGGAGAAAAGTGTTGTGGTGACACTAGGCCAAAGGATATGTGTGTTCAAATAAGGGGGAAAATATAGTCTTCTTTTAGAGCACAAGTTCCAGTCAGTACCCACTTGCTGCTCCAAAATTCAGAGTTCCTTATTATTTATTTAATGGGAGTGCCCGGGAGCCACAATCAAGTGGTAGAACCACATTGTGCTCACAGGAAAAGAGGGGGAAAGTATTATCTCAATTTTACAGAGAGGGAACAGATATAGAGAGAAATAAACTAACCTGCTCAAAGTGGTCACACAGGAACCTGTGGCAGAGGAAGCAACTGAATCCATCTCCATTGAGCCCCAGCCCAGTGCACATACCCAAGACCATCCAGGAGATGAACACAACCCCCCGCTTGAAGGAATCTCATTGGGGTGTGTTACCAGACAGAGATGTGCGGGGAGGTGCACTGTGATGAGTGGAACTGGAGGAAGCGAGTGTGGCATTAGGAGGGATCTAGTAAAGGGCTGGCAGCACAGGCATCAGCATGGGCTGTACCATCCTGCCTGGGATCCTGGGTATGTATTCACATCACTAGCCTGTGCTGGGGTCTATGCCTCCATGTCTTCATGTTCTTTTCAGCTGTGCTAGCTAGAATAAAGCTAGTGTGGGCCTGCCTACCAGAACTGCAATCACACCTAAGACTGCAGTGTAGACAAACCATTTCTCTGGTGTAGAGGCAGTTGTGAGGCAGCAGCCATTTTGTGTTTCAGTTCAAATGCAGAATGTTACCTAGCAAATCACTGCACTGTACTCTCTCTTTCTCAACCTGGAATGAACATTTTACTCTTCAGATGGCATTTTCAAAGGGGCTCAAGGGAGTCAAGCTTGCATGACTTTATTGCAAGTCTTGCAATATTTGGTGTTTCCTGGATCCATGTGGTTACAGGACTCTCAACTTTCATAGACATGGGTTTAACTCCTGCCAACCTGTGCTGGAGTCATTTTGAATTAGGATCATACAGAACATTGATACATTTGGGACTTTTAGGGACATGAATACATGTTGTGCTGCATAGAATGAGTTATTATTAAACATCCTTTCTATAGTGTCCTAAATTTATACTGTGTTTGCAAACACAGATAAGGTGAGTGTCAGCTCTTCAGGGCAGGGAAATCTAAGCAGGACAAGTGAAACAAAAAGATATTGGGCGACAAGGTAAGAGAAGTCGGGGGTTATTGGTGAGGTGCAGTGGGTTTTCAGCAGGGATTTGAAGCTGGAGGGCTATTAGCATATGAGAACAGGGAGAAGGTTCAAGGCATCAGGGGCAGCATGACACAAGGCACAAAGCTGAAAGGGAGAAGGAGACAAAGCAGTAAGTCTTAAGGACATCTGATGATGATGACCGTGGCCCTTTAGAATCTTCTCTAACACTAATCATCTAGTTTTTAGCAGGAAGCCCTAAAAAACTCTGCTACCACTGAGCCTCAGTGCTTTAGAAGGATGCTCTACGATGTACCACTACCACTACCAGTGATGATCACAACCTAAGTTGAACATACTGAGAACAAATGTTATAATGCACAGTCAACTGACAGTCACGGTGCAGAGCTAGCAGGACTCCTCTCCCTGCAGGGCTATAGAGCAACCCAGAAAGAGCGTCAGTTGGAGATTCAGCCAGGACTCATGTCCCTAGCAGGAGCTGATTGTCCCTGCCTGCAGGCGATAGAACAACCTGGCCAGGTACTAATTCTGGGATAGAGCAAGTCCCAAGTAACAGATGTTGCGGAGCAGCCCTCCCAGCAGTGTGTACTGCAGCTGGGCAATGGTATTAATCTGGGGGATAGAGCCAGGCCTCAGGTCTCCCCAGCAGCAGCAGACTGCCCCTTCCTGCAGGGCTATAGAGCAGCCCAGCTAAAATGTCATTTTTGGGGATGGAGCAGACCTCAGGTGTCCTCTGCAGCAGCCTGGCAATGGGGTTAATTTCTTGTTGGTCTGTCCAGCCAAGCAGAAGGTAGCTCAGTTTAATATCACCTTGGAAGTATAGCATCCAGAGTGCAGTGCTGCAGCATCGGGGTGGGATGGCTTCTGGTGTCTCCTCAAGCCCCTCTGCCCCCAGTCCAGTATTAACACCAGCCATATGCAGAAGCAGCTCCAGCATGAAAGCAGACTCCATGATCAGGCAGGGCTGAGCCCCTGGTCCAGCTCTTCTTAGACTGGACATGTTCTAGGTGAGTTCCCAGGCTGGGAGTTGTAGTCTTTAGTCTTGCAAAACTTGGGTGCTGCTCAGTTTTGAAATAATAGTTCACACCTAATTGGCAAAGAGACCTGTCCATGAGTGAGAAAACCAAAGCACAAAGTAGTCGGCCTAGCAGTATGATTCCATTACAAAGGCACAGGTCCTGGGCTCAAATCCCACAGGAACCCTGGTGAAAATTATGGCAACTTAATTTTTTCAAGAAAAACCTCAAGGCAAAGGGAAAATGTTTCTTTACAAGGATCATGGCACGTGGGTATCTAAGACATGCAGCTCTATGGGTCCAGCTTGGGATGTGGGCGGTAGTTCATTCTGTTCCTTGCCAATGCTTGTCTGTTGTGAAAACAAAAAGTATCTTTGAAAGTGTCAATTGATCTATTGTCTGATTTCCAAATGCATAAAAAGTAGTGTTCATGGCTTCCAAAATAATAGATCATGTTCATCCCACATTAATCTCATTGACAGCTCTACATAGATGTCTCTTTGGTATACAAATAAAGCACATCCGTGACTCTACATGTGTGTTTGTGTCATAGATACATAAGTCTCATCCAGTGTATTCAACAAGTTGACAGTTTCATGCTCCTGTTAGTGCCTGTCCCACCCCCCGTACTTGGAAGTCTAAAACAGGCACCTCTCTCCTACCAACAAACTGGCTGACCCTGGATGAGGAGCTGGAAACGTGCCTCCTGCAGGCTGCCTTGCATAGTGTGTTGACCATGGGCATGGGGAAGGACACCACTTACATCCAGGTAGATCATCAGCCTACTCCTCAGTCCTAGGAGCAAGAGTGACCTCTGGTCTCTGCTGCCTTAGTTTGCTGGAGCAGTTGACATTAGGGGTGGGATGGGGTGGGCAGAGATGGGAACAGGCCAGGAGCTTGGCAGAAGGGCATGGATTAACCCTTCTCTTCAGGGGAAATTATGTTACTACATCATGGGAATCCTTCCCTCTCTCCCTTCCATATTATGTGCTTTGGTGCCTGGACACTGCCTAGAAGCCCAGCTAGCATCCATAGTACCTTATCTGTTCCATACCTGTGATAAACTGGAGATCTGGGCTATAGTAAAAAAATGAAATTCAACAAAGACAAGCTACACTTAGGGAAGAAAAACCAAACAGAATGGGGGGAAACGGGCTCAGCAGCAGCACTGCTGAGAAGGATCTGGGAGTTGTGGTGTATCAGAACCTCAACATGAGTCAGCAGTGTGATGCTGTTGCAAAAAAAAAGCAAATGCAATTTTAGATTGCATTAACAGAGGCATAGCATGCAAGTCACAGGAGGTGATATAGTATTGCTCTACTCAGCACTGGTTAGGCCTCAGCTGGAGTAGTGTGTCCAGTTTTGGTCATCGATCTATAGAAAGGATGTGGAGAAACTGGAAAGGATCCAGAGGCAAGCTATGAAGATGATCGAAGGGATGGAATACAAGCCATATGAGCAAAGGCTGAAAGAACTGGGTATGTTTAGTTTGGAAAAGAGGAGATTAAGGGGGGCATGACAGCAGTCTTTCAACATACTTGAAAGGTTGCCATAAAAAAATGGAGAAAAGTGGTTCTCTTTTGCCACAGAGGGCAGGACAAGAGACAATGGGTTCAAACTACAGCATAGCAGATTTAGATTAAATCTCAGGAAAAGCTTCCTAACTGTAAGAACAGTAGGAGAATGGAACAGACTGCCTAGGGAGATTGTGGAAGCTCCTTCACTGGAGGTTTTCAAAGGAGGCTGGATAGCCATCTGCCTTGGATGGTTTAGATGCAACAAATCCTGCATCTTGGCAGGGGGGTAAAGTAGATGACCCTTGCAGTCCTTTCTAACCCTATGATGTTATGATTCTATGATTCCAATCGGTATGTTACTAATGCAAAAAAAAGCCGTGGTTGGCCTATGTTAAGTGACTTGGGCTCACGGGGCTTGGTCAGCTGGGCTATAAAATTGCAAGGTAGACATTTGGGCTCAGACTGGAGCCCAAGCTCTGGGATCCTTTATAACTCAGCTGAAATCCTGGGCACAGCAATGAGTCTCAAAGCACTTTCCAAGGCACTGAGCCTACAACTTTGAACCAGGTTTCTGATCAGTCAGTGATGTGATCAACTATAAACATGGGATCCTGTCCAGACACTGTAATTCTCTTGGAGCCTGAACTCCTGACAACTGCAGAATTGGTGGAAAGGTCACTGGGTCCAATGCCCCTTAGCATTTCTGTTTCACTCATGTGGCATTAGCTGAATTTAGATGCAGTTTGGAGCTTCCTTGTCTATGGCCCATTCTGGAACCCCATGTGGCGTGGTTTGGGTTGTCCTCAGTCCATCTTGGTTTGTTCCATAGAATCATAGGATATCAGGGTTGGAAGGGACCTTAGGAGGTCATCTAGTCCAACCCCCTGCTCAAAGCAGGACCAATCCCCAATTGTTGCCCCAGATCCCTAAATGGCCCCCTCAAGGATTGAACTCACACCCCTGGGTTTAGCAGGCCAATGCTCAAACCACTGAGCTATCCCTCCCCTCTGAAAATGATCCATGGATGATCCCAGCTCATCTTTCTGAGCTCATGTTCTGTAGCAGGGTGACAGGTATCTCTGGATCTTTGGGGGATGGAGAGTTTGTTTTCTAGTACTTTGGAAAAGTGGGTGCATTCAAATGGACTACAGGAGAATCCCAGGTGCCAAGTGTGACAGCTATGGCAATTTCCTGCAATATCCTGGACAAACCTTATTGAATTAAGTTTAAGAAACTTAGAAGATCATTGTGTTAAGAATGCAAAAGCTTATGTATTAATGTCGCATGGTATGTAACTTTAAGGAGGAGACAGAACTAATGTAAACCCTGGTAAGTGTCAAGAGCTTCAAAGGACTCTTAAAAATGGGCCAGAAAAGATTGAACTTTTTATTGAGTGGGTTTCCTAGGAAATAATTGGAAGGAAAGGAATGCAAATTATCCACCTCCGGACCCATCCCTTTGTAGCTTCACCTTCAGGAGAAACCTGTTGTCTGACTGATTACTATTCACGGTCTCTTCAAAGACCCAAACTGGGTAAAGGAGATACTCACAGATTCATGGGGGTGCCTCTTCTGAGCCAAAGTGGTTATGAACTTGTAACCACAGAAATCACCTTGTTGGTGTTTGAAGGACTCTGCTCACCTGCCAGAGCTCATGTTAGGGTTGGGGTGAACTCTGGTAAGCTTATTAACATGCATGTTAATTTGTTATTGTTTTAATATGTTTTCCCTGTAATGCTTTTACTTTAAGAATAAATGTGCTTGCTTAGAAAGGGCTGTATGGTAGCTTAATTTTAGGCAATTATGCTGTTTACAGTCTCTGAAGAGAAGGCAAAACAGGTCAGCTTAGGCAGTCTCTTTTGCTGAGGAATTCACAGTGTAGTCAGGAAACTGTGCAACCTATAAATGCCCTGGTCAGAAGGGAGAGAGACATGGGTTTCCACCCAGGTGACAGCTAGGGAGCTGGATGTCTGAGATTGGTGGACCATAGAGGGAGAATACAGGTGCCCCTGAACTGTGACACCCAATCTTATCATCCAGGCCTGTTGTAGGAACCCCAAGTTTAAGCTCCAGGAGTTCACAGTCAAGTGATAGTTGTGAAGTGTCTGCAGTCCCCTTCTTAGGATGATTCCAGGCCAGTGAGATCATCGCTGCATCAGGTATTGAGAGCTTGGGGTGGGGCTCTGGCATTATACAGCCAGCAATGGGCCCCCAGGGCTCTCATGCTAACACTCGATGCTGAGAGCCAGGTCAGGCTGGGCGGGGGTCTAGGGAGGAGCAGAGGGAGTGCACCAATGAGAGTACATGCTCTGGGAAGGCACTGAGGGCACTTCTCCCACATCACCCCTAGTGGTGGCCCCCTGTTCTTGTGGAGAGGCTGTTTCTTGACCACATTCAACTTCTCAGTTGTACTTTACTGAGACTGATGGTCTCATTCCTTCAGGAAAGGCCCTGTTGGTTCAGATTCTCAGCTGGATTTGGAAACACATCAGTCAGGCCTCAGTCAATAGCAAATTGACAGCTACTGTCAATATGTGCCCCCTCTCCACCACTATACCTTGATTCATTAACAAATAGAGAGCAGCAATAGAGGCTGGGGGACAACATGAATATTAATGGGGATCAGAAAAGAGCATTAAAGGTTTTGGGCTGGTGAGGTCTGATGTGGGGCAGGAGAGATGTCTTGTTATTATCATTGCAGTTCTGGAGGGGCAAGATGCTCCCATCTGGGCATATTACCACTTCCCCCAGCTTGAAGGAAGAAGGGAAGGATGGGGATCCTCCCGCGCCCCGGGAACCATCAACTGGTCCAAAGAATAGCTTACTTGCCTCAACAGAGCCTGGGAGAGTTTGGGCAGCAAGATCTGGCTGAGAGAGAACTGAGATTGACTCCCTGCTGACTGCTGCATGTTCTTGGGACATCCCCTTCCAGATTCCTGCCAGGAGTTTGGAACCACCAAAGAAGAGATGGACCCAGAAAATCCAACTCAGGACTTGTACTGAGCTTTTTGCCTGGAGGGAGTTTCTTATGCAGTGAAATCCGCAAAGTATTATGAGGCAATGGTGACACAGGGAGACGATCCACCTGCTGCAGCCTCAGCTACAGCCCCCAGAGCACCAGAGATCTAAACACGAGGCACTCAAGCATAGGAACGTCTGAGGTGTCACAATGCGGGGGATGATGCTGCATTGCCTGAGCCTCCCCTACCCTCCTCTGCAGTGAATGTTGAGGAAATGTTACAGTTATATTTTCTGGGGTCTGCACCTTTAAATGTGATGAGTCTTCCTGCCTTCTTCCTGGATGGGCCAGGCTTGGAACACGGCATGGACCCCACACTGTGCTCTCTCTCTCTTCATGGGGATATTATACTGATCTCTTCTGTGGTGTTTTTCTGACTGGGAAATAAACCAAAACTCACAGGGCCTTTGGAAAAGGTTCTTCTCTATCTGGGGGAGCAAACCAAGACAAATACTAAAATACATCATTATACAGGCTGTATAAGTAGGGGCATTTCCAGCAGATCGAGGGACGTGATTATTCCCCTCTATTCAGCACTGGTGAGGCCTCATTTGGAGTACTGTGTCCAGTTTTGGGCCCCACACTACAAGAAGGATGTGGATAAATTGGAAAGAGTCCAGCGGAGGGCAACAAAAATGATTAGGGGGCTCGAGCACATGACTTATGAGGAGAGGCTGAGGGAATTGGGATTGTTTAGCCTGCAGAAGAGAAGACTGAGGGGGGATTTGATAGCTGCTTTCAACTACCTGAAAGGGGGTTCCAAAGAGGATGGATCTAGACTGTTCTCAGTGGTAGAAGATGACAGAACAAGGAGTAATGGTCTCAAGTTGCAGAGGGGGAGGTTTAGGTTGGATATTAGGAAAAACTTTTTCACTAGTAGGGTGGTGAAGCACTGGAATGGGTTACCTAGGGAGGCGGTGGAATCTCCTTCCTTAGAGGTTTTTAAGGTCAGGCTTGACAAAGCCCTGGCTGGGATGATCTAATTGGGTTTGGTCCTGCTTTGAGCAGGGGGTTGGACTAGATGACCTCCTGAGGTCCCTTCCAACCCTGAGATTCTATTCTATGATTCTAGGAGTAAATGGGAAATTCAAACAGCAGGAAATGGTTAAGGTAACTAGCCACATAGAGACAGAGGCAAAAATATTATCAACCCTCCCCCTTCCCCTCCCCCAAAGTAAGCACACAAACACATTGTCAATATGGAACAAAGCCCAATACACTTTCTGGCTTAAGGCATACTCTAGACTCATGATAGATATGAGAGCCCAGTAGCAGGACCCTATGTATATTTTGTGTTTTCTGGGAGTGGGATTTAGAAGGTTTCAGGACTTTGCCCATACTTCTGAGCCCAGATCAGCAATGTCCTAAGGTGCAGTCCGGCACAGGCCTCCATGGCATGGCAATGCTGTCACAGTGCCTCAGTTTCCCCTCTGACAGTTCCATAAAGTCCCCACACCCGATAAGGGGCAGTTAAGTTCCCTGGCCTCGGGGCAGTTACAGCAAAGAAATACTTTCCCTTCTTTACCCTCACAGCAGGGCTTCCCCACCCACTCCCTTTAGCCCTGCCCTACTATACTTGGGACAGGAATTCACCAGCCCATGTGGCCCCTTTCCCAGGGTTCCACAGCTACCCCTCATGTCCAGGTTTCAGATCCCGTCTTCTCATCTCCCTGCCACTGGCTCACTCGCCAGTTCTGCCTTTGGCTCCTGTCCCAGCTTTCTCAGGCAAGGAGCTCTGCCGGCCACACTCCAGATGCTAGGCTCTGAGCAGAGACCTGCTCCAGGTCTTTCCCAAACCCTGATCCCCACTGACTGGGCAACAGACCCTGCCTGGCTGTTTCTGCCTTGCTCCTGGGATCAGCCAAATGACATGGTCACCCGATTCCCTGTGGTCCTGATGGGAAAGCTGCAAGACTCAGGACACCTGTTCTGAAGGGGATGGCCTGGGAGCAGCCGTCACAGCGCTGCCAGCTCTAGTGATCTGCTTCCAGTGATGGGATTTCAGCGAGGTAGGGAATCTGGCAATAATGTGTGTGAGATGCTCCTGCCTGCTAGCACATTTGAGCCCTCTGATTGACTGCCTTCCCCGGGGCAGAGGAACCAGTCAGAGCTTCTGCAAGGAGAGTTCCTCCCCGCTGTAACCTGAAGCCATTCTTATGGGAAGGGAGCAGGGAGTGGAGCTTAAGAGCCCAGCAGCTCAGGGCAGTTCCATTCCCTCCTTCCTTTCTGTTACTCCCCGCCACTGAGCCCTAACCACCTTCACCTGGACTCCCTGCAGATTGCCATTCCCCCTGCACCCAGAACCCTGCACCGAGCGCATATGCATCCAGATTCTCCCCCCCACACCCTCCCGGAACTCCCTGAGCTGCCCACACCCAGATTGCATCACACAGAACCCTGGTACTCTTGATGGAATTCTGTGCCACAAATTTTAAAAAAAAAAATAAATTGTGCAAAGTTCTGCATATTTTATTTGTCAAAATAACACAATAACAATATAATCACACCATTTTCAATTATTTTGGTAATTTATTTCAAAATACTTGTCAGCAAATAATTGAAAATGGTGTGGTTATATTGTATTTGTGTTATTTGACAAAAAAATACAGAATTTAGCAGAATTTTAAAATATTGTGCACAGAATCACAGAATTTTTAATTTTTTGGTGCAGAATTCCCTCAGGAGTATCGTGTGAGTAACAGGGGGAACATGGGTCACTTGCTCCTCTCCCCACCCTGCAGTACAAGCCTAAGGATGAGGAGGGGTTGAAGAGCCCCTTGGTGCTGCCCCAGCATCCTGGAAAATGGAGGGTGGAGCCTGGTGCAGCCCCCATGCCTGAGAGAGAGGGTGAAGAACCCCAGGGGATGAGCAGATATGGAGGCAGAGAATGGGCAGAACTGACAGGGTAGGGTGGGGGAATAGAACTGATGCAGGGACTGAAGGGACAGGATTGACTTGGAGGTTGGGGAAGAATTCGTTGCTGGGGCCGAGATCAGCAGATGTGGGGGTGAGAGCTCCTGGGGCAGGAGCCAAAATCACCTTACCCAAGAAATTTGGGAGATGGGTAACAGTAATTGTCTCACACACACTGGGGATGGGCAGAGGGAATTCAACGATCGAAAGACAGATAAAAATGCCATATAGTCTTTTTTTTATCTTATGATTTTTTGGATCAAGCTTATGCTTTTGTGGGGATTGACTCATGATTTCTGATCTCCTGAGGTTGGCCATACTGGAACAGGGCGTGAAATCCTTGCTCGTCTTAAACACAAAAAAGCAGCTTACAAGAAGTGGAAGATTGGACAAATGACCAGGGAGGAGTATATAAATATTGTTCAGGCATGCAGGAGTGAAATTAGGAAGGCCAAATCACACTTGGAGTTGCAGCTAGCCGGAGATGTTAGGAGTAACAAGAAGGGTTTCTTCAGGTATGTGAGCAACAAGAAGAAAGTCAAGGAAAGTGTGGGCCCCTTGCTGAATGAGGGAGGGAACCTAGTGACAGAGGATGTGGAGAAAGCTAGTGTACTCAATGCTTTTTTTGCCTCTGTCTTCACAGACAAGGTCAGCTCCCAGGTGGCTGCACTCCGCAGCACGGTATGGGGAGGAGGTGACCAGCCCTCTGTGGAGAAAGAAGTAGTTCGGGACTATTTAGAAAAGCTGGACGAGCACAAGTCCATGGGGCCGGATGCACTGCATCCGAGGGTGCTAAAGGAGTTGGCCGATGTGATTGCAGAGCCATTGGCCATTATCTTTGACAAATCATGGCAATCGGGGGAGGTCCCGGATGACTGGAAAAAAGCTAATGTAGTGCCCATCTTTAAAAAAGGGAAGAAGGAAGATCCGGGGAACTACAGGCCAGTCAGTCTCACCTCAGTCCCTGGAAAAATCATGGAACAGGTCCTCAAGGAATCAATTCTGAACCACTTAAAGGAGGGGAAAGTGATCAGGAACAGTCAGCATGGATTCACCAAGGGCAAGTCATGCCTGACTAACCTAATTGCCTTCTATGATGAGATAACCGGCTCTGTGGATGAGGGGAAAGCAGTGGATGTGCTATTTCTTGACTTTAGCAAAGCTTTTGATACAGTCTCCCACAGTGTTCTTGCCAGCAAGTTAAGGAAGTATGGGCTGGATGAATGCACGGTAAGGTGGATAGAAAACTGGCTGGATGGTCGTGCTCAACGGGTAGTGATCAATGGCTCCATGTCTAGTTGGCAGCTGGTATCAAGTGGAGTGCCCCAAGGGTCGGTGCTGGGGCCGGTTTTGTTCAATATCTTCATCAACGATCTGGAGGATGGTGTGGACTGCACCCTTAGCAAGTTTGCAGATGACACTAAACTGGGAGGAGTGGTTGATACGCTGGAGGGTAGGGACAGGATACAGAGGGACCTAGACAAATTAGAGGATTGGGCCAAAAGAAATCTGATGAAGTTCAACAAGGACAAGTGCAGAGTCCTGCACTTAGGACGGAAGAATCCCATGCACTGCTACAGACTAGGGACCGAATGGCTGGGCAGCAGTTCTGCAGAAAAGGACCTAGGGGTTACGGTGGACGAAAAGCTGAATATGAGTCAACAGTGTGCCCTTGTTGCCAAGAAGGCTAACGGCATTTTGGGCTGTATAAGTAGGGGCATTTCCAGCAGATCGAGGGACGTGATTATTCCCCTCTATTCGGCACTGGTGAGGCCTCATTTGGAGTACTGTGTCCAGTTTTGGGCCCCATGCTACAAGAAGGATGTGGATAAATTGGAAAGAGTCCAACGGAGGGCAACAAAAATGATTAGGGGGCTCGAGCACATGACTTATGAGGAGAGGCTGAGGGAACTGGGATTGTTTAGCCTGCAGAAGAGAAGACTGAGGGGGGATTTGATAGCTGCTTTCAACTACCTGAAAGGGGGTTCCAAAGAGGATGGATCTAGACTGTTCTCAGTGGTAGAAGATGACAGAACAAGGAGTAATGGTCTCAAGTTGCAGAGGGGGAGGTATAGGTTGGATATTAGGAAAAACTTTTTCACTAGTAGGGTGGTGAAGCACTGGAATGGGTTACCTAGGGAGGTGGTGGAATCTCCTTCCTTAGAGGTTTTTAAGGTCAGGCTTGACAAAGCCCTGGCTGGGATGATCTAATTGGGTTTGGTCCTGCTTTGAGCAGGGGGTTGGACTAGATGACCTCCTGAGGTCCCTTCCAACCCTGAGATTCTATGATTCTATGATTCTATGACCTTGGACCACAGCTCCTGCTAAGGGGACAGATTGCTGTGTTCCAAGCAGGAATTTGAATATCCAGTTCCTAGTTCTGAGTGTCTCTTTGATCTGAAGGATCCTGAGGAGTCTACAAAGGATCAGACATAGGTGTGAACAACAAGAACAGCCAAAATGATAAAAAATACTGTGATATGAATGCAGAGAGACAATATTTGTCTAAAACCCCAAGACCCTAATGAAGCCAGAGCCCTCACAGAGCAGCTCCACCTCCCTTGGAGGTGGGGACAGGAAGCAGCCTCATACACAAGAAAGAACAGTCACTTAACTTCTAGTAAGTGTGGTTCTTCGACATGTCCTATCCATGTGAATGCCACTGTCAGTGCCAGGGCCTCATGCATGTAAGACCTGAACTTTGTAACAAGCTTTGTACTGCCCCTTGCACGGGGAGCCACTGTCAAGGCTGAATCCCCACTCTGGCACTTCGAGTGCAGAAGGTGGGGGCCTGCAAGGATTTTAAAAATTAATACTGGCCACTCCAGGCTTGTATTATACTCCCAAGGTTACAGTTTTTCTCTGGTAAATGCTGCCATCACCCAAATGCTTGGTAAACACTGTCACCACCCAAATGCAAAAAAACCCCTTGAACCCAGGAAGGAGCACTTGGGAATTCCTCCCTGTGGGGTACCCTCAAGCCCTTTCACTCCCCTCCAGGAAAGAGCTGAGATAGAAAACAAAGGAAGTTAGCTGTTGCCACCAGTTAATTAAACAACATATGCACAAACCTCTTAGGACACCAAAAATCCAATCTCGTTCTTAAAAAAGGTAAATTTTATTAAAATAAAAAGGAAGAATACACATTTGGAATTTAGGCTTTTGCTAGATTTTAAAAGAGCAATTCCAAAAATTAAGCACCCAAAATAACTTTCTTAGGGGTTCAGCTTAAAGGTTACAAGCAAACAAAAGCATCTGGGATTAGCACAGAGGAGATCCACAAGCCAAAATAAAGAAATAACCCTGATCGCATCTATTTAAACATTCCCTGTCCCAGTGATTCCTTCTAGGTATGGAAGATGAATTTTCTTACCCAGTTCAAACCTTACACAGCATTCCTGCTTATAGCATTGCTGCTCCCTTCTCCAGAGAACAACAGAAAAAGGCAAAGTTTCTTTCCCAATTTTAAAAAGTTCAGGCCTTCCCATTAGCTCTTTTGGTCAGGTGTCTACTCCCTTTACTTTACCTGGGGGCTTTTTAACCCTTTACAGGTAAAGCAAGCAGAGAACAGTTACCAAGAGGGATTTTACAGCTAACTGTCTGGCTGGGTGTCCATAAAAGGGAGCTACTCCCCACCTTCTCCCTTCATTTATCACAGCCACTGAGAAGGATTGTATTTAAGGCAGAGCTGGTGTAGCTGCCGTATAATTCCTAGCCTTTTCTGCTCTCTGGATGGGTGAGAGAGAACATCCTGTGCTGATTCACAGTTCTCGCCACTCACCAAGATGGCGTCTGGCTGGGGAAACACCTTGTTGTTCATTGCCAAGGAGCTCACGCTGTGGCAGTTTGGCCTTCAGGAGGTAGGGGTGGCAAAGTGCTAGATTTGCCTTTCTGTTTGTCACCACAGTTGCTGTGATGGGCTAATATAAAATTCCATTCTAAACGCCTCTGTTGGGTCTGTTCTAACATGCACCTACACACAGCTCCTTCGGGCTGGATTTTACCTTGGATTGCCCCTTCCCCACCCACTTTCCACTGGACGTTGGCTATGTTGTTTTCCTGGTTAATTTGCTGCTGTCTCCTGGGAAGCTCGTGTCCTATGGCCAATGTGCTGCTCTTCGCTGTACAGAAGAGATGGGATTCAGCTGCATGAACTATTAAGGAGATTCTCTATTCAGATGGATGGAAAGGGCCAGGACCCTGCGATTCTCTCTTGCTCCCAGACTGACTAACACAGCCTGTGCTGCCTAGAGTTACAAAACAGGGAAGTCCTAGCACTGGCCTGGACAGAGAGTCCTGGAGTGGGTCACTACCGACACTACGGTATGCGAGATGGTCACTCAGAACCTAATCAGTAAGTGTTAAGAACAAACTCTAACACGGCGAACAGGAAGCCCTCTGAGACTCTGCTGCCACTGATGGTCACATCTGAAGAAGGAAGCTCCATGACACACTCTTACTGCTAATGTACCACTGCCATTCCCACTCTGTTCATGAAGCCCTGAGTAGTCTGGGTTCCACAAAGGGAGCAGGGGTTGGTGACCACCCCCCCGCCCATGGTAACATCCCAGCTCTGTGGTTTTAGTGGCCTGGCTACAATTGGACACACACAGCTCTGTGGGGTTCAATTCTAGAGGTTTCTTTTTCCCCTACATTTGTTTTCTTAATTAATTTATCAGATGAGCAGCATTCAAGTCTCACTTTTATTCACCTAAAAAGACAGAATCATTTTTCACACTGTTCTGCCCTCCGCCAAGGAGGGTGGTTACATGATGATCTGAGACTGAAGCGAACATGACATCAGAAGCGGACTTGTCACTCATATATGGTCACAGCCAGAGTTTTAGCATTGTATTGGATGTTTCAGCTGCATAAAGTTTTAGATCAACCCTCTGATAATGTCTAAAAAGGTGAATATTGTTTCTATTGGTTCCTTCTGGCAGCTAATGCCAGCCTCTGAGTCTATATATTTCTCTTCCACTGCTTTGTTGTCACTTGTCAGACACAGAAGAGCCCTAGCAGAGTGTTTTGATGCTGTCCCCTCCTGACACTGCACTGGCTGCACTGCAAGTGACACTGCACTGGCTGGCAATGAAGGGACATCTCTCCACTCAGCTTCTTTGTTTTCTCCTCTTTCTTCAGGACACCATGGGTAAGTGCCTGCTTTATTTCACTGAATGAGTTGGGCAGACAAGAACTAGAAATCGAGTTTTGAATTCACTAGAAATGGGGTTTTATTAAAGAAATCAATGAAACAAAGGGAAAGCAGGCAGTTGGGTTTAAGTAAATGTGTGTGTGTAATTGTCTCCCCATTGGTTATTCTGAGAGATTTGCAATAATCATAGATTTTTCCCAGTCCCAGACTATGTACTCTTTATAAAATACCCAAGTCTTGTAGCACTGTGAGCTCAGAGTTTTAGTAAATTAATGGCTTCAGTGCTTAGAAATTCCTGCTAAACAAACGAACCACAAGAAAAGCAAAGTGGGCTTCTGTATTTTGACCTTCAGCCTCATCCCCCGTCCAGCTCTGTACCTGTGTATGGAACCTGTAAATAATTCCAGATATACAGTCCATACCATTTAAAATAACACTGCTGTCCTGTGTGTGTCAAATGTGCTGGGCATCTTCAGCACGGTTTGAATGATGCACTTGTTAGGACATTGAACTGTCCAGTAGTAGACTGTTTCTGTGAGTTACTGCAGTCTGAGACACTGCTGTTCTGTAGCTGCAGTATGAACAGGTGAAGCTGAAGATGAAAGTCAGAGTTTAGAAACCTCAAATATTTAGCTAGAGACAAACTGCGGTACCACAGCTGGTATGTACAGATCACAGATAGCTGTGCAACGTCTGTGCACAATATTTTAAAATTCTGCAAAATTCTGTATTTTTTATTTGGCACAGAATTCCCTCAGGAGTATCCTGTGAGCAACAGAGGGAACATGGGTCACTTGCTCCTCTTCCCACCCTGCAGTACAAGCCTAGGGATGAGGAGAGGTTGAAGAGCCCCTTGGTGCTGCCCCAGAATCCTGGAAAATGCACCCCCAGCAAGGGATTTTCTGGAGTGTGAAACCAGGGGGCCCTATTCTCCCTGCAGGGTGGAGTGACTCCCATTACGTACAGTGGGTGGAACTGATACCCTGCAGGGAGAGAAGGCAGCCCTAGACTCCACTGGTCAACAGTCTAGTCAGAGTAATAATAGAGGCTGGTTACAACCTTCTTTTTCTTGTCTTTAAATTTGACTCCATGTGGAACAGGAATGTCCCCATCACACTTGTGTCCAGTTAAAAGTTCATAACCCAACAGTTCATGAGAATGTTTTTCAGCTTGACTTAAATGCAGCTTAGAATGGCCGCTGAACTCCCTGCCACCCCTACCACTATCAATAACGGGGCACTTACAAACTACAAATGGACACCTACGAATGGGCTGGATTCTGGTTCCACACAAAGTTTACAAAAATAGGAGAAAAACAGACAACACAGGGGTAACGTATTCATCTTTTATAGATTGTCAAACCTACCCCGTTTCAACTTTAAAAAACAAAAAATTGCAGCAGAACAGAAATGGTTTTGTAAAACTGTTGCCCATCTTTCTTCCTGTCATTGCTGAGCCCTCTGTGACAGGAGCAGTCCCAGGGAGGCCAGTGTAGTCAGTGGGACGACTCCTGGGAGTTCCACAATCTGGACTTAAATAAAAAAGTCTCAAGGAGGGAGAGGACTCAAATACAGCCAGGGGCTACAGCACAAAGGGATTTAAAAATGGGGATATCTTAAAATCAACCCATCGCTCCATAGGAGCTAATGTACATTATAAGCTCCCTTCCAACAAAACACTTAAATACGAGCTTAACATTAAGCACACGAGTTAGTCCCCCATGACAAAAAGCCTTTGTTGGTTCAGGGCCATAAAGAGCATGGGGCAGGTGTAACATGACGGTGGCAGCTCAGACCAGAGAGCAAACATGCTGCAGTGGATATGTCCTACTAGGAATGGCACTTAGAGCAAATCATAATTATTAACCCCCAGTCACTGCTGTGGCAAGGACACCATGGAGTACATGAGTACACCGCCTATGCCCCCTGTGTAACTTACAGATGGTTCTATGGTGAAAACCCTGCACTGGGAATCTGGTGATTAGTGTCTGTTCTTGACTCTGCCACAGATTTAGTGTGTGACCTTGGGGCATCTCACTTCATTTCTCACTGCCTCAGGTTCCCTTTCTGTGAAATGGGAACAATACCTACCTGTGTGATTGAGGGTTGAGAGATAATGTGGGGATAAAATTCACCAGATAGAAAAATACCTTTAAATAAATTAAAATGAAGAAAGTAAACTCTTTTGTCCCAAGCCCACCACCATGGGTTCCCACAGAGCAGGGAAGGGTCAGAAGAGACACCAAGTTTCTTAATCTGACTCAGAATGAATCCCCTCAACAAGAGGGATGTGGAGGTGGGTCCAGAGCTCCTGGACTTCCCATAATAGTCACTGTGCTCTGGGGAAGAGGTTTGTTTTCACCATGAGATTATATGGAACAGTGGCCCCCCTCCCCCACAGCTCCCCATCAATATACAGCTGTAATTGCAGCTAGTGGGAGCTCTCTGCTCTGAGGGTTCTGATGTCCCCTGACCACAGGTATGGAGTTACAGCCCCTGTTACTGGAGAGGGAATGTGCTTTATAAAAACTGAGTGTAAAATACTCATCACAGATAAATCTGCAGTTACACTTTGTAACCAGCAGGTAAATGCAGATGGGGGAAAAACATTTTCTCTAATTCCTTATGAGAAATATTTAAAGATTTGAAGCAGGTAGAAGGGGGGGATCTGGGAGGAGCAGTGACTCGGACAGAGGAGGAAGGCAAGTAGCTTTGAGTGGCAGGGGGCTGTATTTGTGGGGGGGTGTGGCACTGAATGGGGAGAGCAGCAGCAAGTATGAGGGGAGGGAGAGCAAGATAGTGGGATATGTCTGGCTCTCCATGTTATGTTCACAGCATAAACACAGACAAATTAGATAAACATATGAAATACTCTTTCTGGAAGGTTGCAATGTAATACGACTTTATAACTTAGAATGCGGAACCCTAACACACAAGAACCCCAAAACAGAGAAAGACAAAGCAGGCTGCTCCACAAGGCAGAGAAGCACAACTTATCCCACCTAGGCTTAGGTGGGCTTTCTGCAGTCTGACTGCTGAAAGCCCAGATTGCTGCTTCCTTACAAAGTGCTCGATCCCTAGCCTGCACTCCTTTCCAGGCAGGAGAAGTTGTTGGAGATGGGTGGAGGAGCTGGTGTCAGGGAGAAGTGGGGTGGGGAAACATGTTTTCAAGTGAGTGGTGGGGGAGGAGGGTCGAAGGAAGGAGGAGATGGGGTGGTGAGGGAGGGGAGGAGTCTTTGAGGGCACTGCTGCTGTGAATGACACAGCAGTGATGCTGCTCAGCATCCACCAGCCCAGAGAGCTCAAAGGGGAGGAGATATCTCATGCTGCCTCCCCAGTGACAAGCCTGATTAGGGGATCAGGGAGTAAAGCTCAGGGTCCTTGTGTGATACTGTCCAAGCCAGAGGAAATGGGCTCCTCGCTGTCTGCAACCCTGTTCTGTGTCTCTTTGAAGGTACTGATGAGCTGAGGCTGGTGAATGGAAGCAGCCCCTGTGCCGGGAGAGTGGAGGTTAAACACCAGGACCAGTGGGGGACGGTGTGTGATAATAAATGGGACATGGAAGATGCTGAGGTGGTTTGTAAGCAGCTGGGATGTGGATCTGCTCTCAGTGCCCCTGGTAATGCTCATTTTGGAGAAGGATCTGGACTAACTTGGCTGATTCTAGCTGATTGTGGTGGCGATGAGTCAGCTCTCTGGGACTGCAAACATGTAGGATGGGGTGTAATCCAGTGCCCTCATTCTTATGATACTGGAGTGATCTGCTCAGGTAAGAACTCAACCAAACTGCCCCTGTAGGAAACTCCTCATGAGGGAGAAGGGACTGAACCCAAAGTGTGTGAAATTCCTGGTGACTCAGAGCTGGAGGGTGCCCTGCACTGAGGTCTATGTGAAGCTGACCAGTCTCTCCCTGAGCTCCCCTGGGCAAACTGGGGATGAGCAGGCTGTGTCATCCTCTGGGCAGGTCAGGCAGCTGTCATGAAGTAACGGTGGGGTGGGGGGAATCCCCATTAGCAGGTCTGTGCTGGTAGGTGCCTGTGTATAGAAGCCCAGTGTCTCCCCAGGGCAGCAGCAGCAGATGTGACCCTGCCTGTGACTGCTGGAGCTGGGATAGGAGCCAGAGAGGCGAGTGCTGTGGAGCTTCCCCTGCTGCCTCAGGGAACTCTGCGGAAAGAGCCCTGAGCCTGATAGTGGCAAGGGGGAGAGGCCACAACAGCTGGGGGTAGGTGCAGGGGGCAAAAACGGGCTCCACAGCTCCACACGGCTGCCTCCTTCCCCGAATCCCCCCGTAGGTTAGACATGAAACTCCCAGATGACACATAGCTCTTTGTTCCACAGTCCACCTGGCTGCCTTCCCATGCAGGGTGAGCTAGAATTACCCCCAGGGCCAGCTCTGGCTTTTTTGCCGCCCCAGAAACAAAAAAAAAACCCAAAACCGGCCGGAGCGGAATGTGTCGCCCTAAGATTGGCCTGAGCCTCCCCAAACAGCCAGGCATGGTCCCACCCATGCTCCGCCCTGATACCCCTCCTGCTTCCTGCTGCTTCCCCTTGGCCTAAGCCCAGGCAGGCTGCTCCTCTTCCCCAAGGGGGCTGGGGCTAGTGCGTGCCAGCCTGGGGCCCAGGACTCTGGGCGGTTGGGGCTCTGGGGCTGGGGCAACTGGGGCCATGGTGCCTGGTGCTGGGGGCGCTCGGGCAGGCTGGTCATGGTGGCCCGGGGCTGGGGAGGGGGGGCCAGTGAC
The DNA here is from genome assembly GCA_033296515.1 of Macrochelys suwanniensis. NCBI lineage: Eukaryota > Metazoa > Chordata > Testudines > Chelydridae > Macrochelys > Macrochelys suwanniensis. Next base: position 210,645,699 of record CM065775.1, on the reverse strand, counting down.
CACGGTTGGGGGCTTGAGGTTCCGGCAGAGGAGGGGGGCAGAAGGGGCAGAGGAGGGGTGGGGCCTCAGGCAGAAGGGGCAGATCCGGGGGTGAGGCTCCCTGAACGGGCGGCTCACACGCTGCCCATGGGTGCAAGCACTCCTGGTGAGGATGCGCACCACCAATACAAAGAGCGTAGCGTGAAAACACAAAAGCGTTTTAATTACTGCAGCAGCTATACAGTCACATAACTTAGGTCAACTAAATTTTGTACTGTAGACTTGCCCTCAGTGTAGGAACATTGGTAGCTGCAGCTGGCTGAACAGCGATAACACCTCTTTGTTCTGATTAGTTCAGTTTGCACCTCTCTGCTAGTCCCTGATCACCACCATTGGTGAGGTCACATCTGATCACTTGGGTCAGTGCTTTGTGTGTCACCCCTCAAACCCTGCCACTCACTTACCATCCTCAGTGACAGGATCTCCAGAAACTGTGGGGAAGGTCACCCCTCCCCTGTGCCCTCTTGGCCCTGGCTGTCCGGCTGTATCAGAACACAGGGGCCACAGTCACCATAAGCCTTCCCCCACCCACCTTCCCTCAGAAATATGCTGGACACAGTCGGGGCCTCCTCACCAGGCCCTAAAGTGGAGTAAACTTCAGCACATGAAGATACATTGGCTCCCCTCTCAGTCTCTGTGCCAGGCTCAGCACCGGTGCATGGATCTACTGGGGCCAAGGTGAAGGGTCACTCTCTGGGCTTGATTCTGGGTTTCCCCATGTACAGTGAGCTCTGCAGCTGCAGTGTCTTAGCTGAGGTGTAACTGACTGAGCTGCACCATCCTTATTTCCAGTGTTTCTATACCAGAAATGCACAGGTGCAGAGAGGAGCTCCTTTGCATAATGCGAGGAGCCAAAAGTGGAAGCCTGGCAGTCATACCCCTATTCCCTGCTAGGCCTGTTCTTATCTCTGCAGCCGCAGCTCTGGGCTTGTAAACCCTGAACTTCTGGGCCTATTGGTCCTGCTTGGAGGATTTGGTGAGTATCCAGAGGGTACAAAGGAACTCAACCGGCTGTCTGGGAACTAGGCCTTGTAAATGCTGAATAAATGTGAAATGGAAACCTACTTGTCTGAGAAACGCTCATTCCATCCATCCTGCTCCAGTGCACCTCCTGTAACTCATCTTGGTACCAAAGCAACCAATGAGGCACATGAACTGATTGTCCCCTCACAGTTATTATTGACAATTATTTATCTCAGGAATAAAGAATCATTGCCCTAAGGTTACAGAAAGAGACATTTACACTAAAGGAAAAAATTCCTTAGTATTTTAAGTTCTCTGCGTGAATGCTCAGTGTGTCCCCTTCATTTTGGGTCTTTATCACACATTGACACCACATTTGGCTCTTGGTAGATTGAGAGCTCTGCTCCCCAGACACAGCGGCTGTATAGAATCATAGAATCATAGAATCTCAGGGTTGGAAGGGACCTCAGGAGGTCATCTAGTCCAACCCCCTGCTCAAAGCAGGACCAAACCCAATTAGATCATCCCAGCCAGGGCTTTGTCAAGCCTGACCTTAAAAACCTCTAAGGAAGGAGATTCCACCACCTCCCTAGGTAACCCATTCCAGTGCTTCACCACCCTACTAGTGAAAAAGTTTTTCCTAATATCCAACCTAAACCTCCCCCTCTGCAACTTGAGACCATTACTCCTTGTTCTGTCATCTTCTACCACTGAGAACAGTCTAGATCCATCCTCTTTGGAACCCCCTTTCAGGTAGTTGAAAGCAGCTATCAAATCCCCCCTCAGTCTTCTCTTCTGCAGGCTAAACAATCCCAGTTCCCTCAGCCTCTCCTCATAAGTCATGTGCTCGAGCCCCCTAATCATTTTTGTTGCCCTCCGTTGGACTCTTTCCAATTTATCCACATCCTTCTTGTAGCGTGGGGCCCAAAACTGGACACAGTACTCCAAATGAGGCCTCACCAGTGCCGAATAGAGGGGAATAATCACGTCCCTCGATCTGCTGGAAATGCCCCTACTTATACAGCCCAAAATGCCGTTAGCCTTCTTGGCAACAAGGGCACACTGTTGACTCATATTCAGCTTTTCGTCCACCGTAACCCCTAGGTCCTTTTCTGCAGAACTGCTGCCCAGCCATTTGGTCCCTAGTCTGTAGCAGTGCATGGGATTCTTCCGTCCTAAGTGCAGGACTCTGCACTTGTCCTTGTTGAACCTCATCAGATTTCTTTTGGCCCAATCCTCTAATTTGTCTAGGTCCCTCTGTATCCTAAAGTTGCCCTGAGTCTGTGCTAGGGCAATGCTCACATGTACTAGCCTGCGCAATGACCATCCCCACTCCTGACAAGCAGGGCCGTCTCTAGGCACCAGCCTAGGAAGCACATGCTTGGGGCGACACATTGTAAGGGGCAGCATTCAGGCCAATCTTAGAGCGTCACATTCCGCTCCGGCCTTTTTTTTTTTTTTTGCTTCAGCGGCGCTCTGGACGTTGTTGTTGGGTTTTTTTTGCCTGGGGCGGCAAAAGAGCCAGAGCCAGACCTGCTGACAAGCACTTTACCAGTCAGTAATCAGCTCAGCTGCTCTGCCACTTTCCCTCTCTCCCACTTCTCCTGTCTGCACGGCCCCTTCGTGGCTTTCACACCCTGCACCCACACAAAACCTAACTGGCCAGTTTTCTGTATTGCACCAAGGGAAATGCATCACAATTCCCTTCATCTACACACCAGGCAGCAACCGTGTACACACAAGGAGTACAAGAGGGGCACAGAGAGGCCAACACACAGCAAGGCATTGTTAGATATTGTTATTGAATAGGATCCCTGTACACCAGCTTTGCACTTCTGTTTAGAGCAGCCTCGTGGCTTCTCCAGTTTACACCATCCACTCACATCCAGGCTCTCATCTGGAAATAAGCACAGTATGGATTTTGCTAACAGCTCCTTTTTGGAGCATGCCTCTTGTCTCACAGAGCCAGCTGGTCTAGCTTCAACTACACCTACTTTTCACAGGCAACAATCATCTTAGAGGTGGGGAGTGTGTGCAGTTCAGTAGTGGTGATGTGTAAGGCCCACTTTACACCATTGTTACACTGGTGCAGCTACCTACACAAAGCACTATGGAGGACAGAGACCTCTGTGTGCACATAGCCCTGTAGTCACTGCTAGAGTGCTCTCAGAGACAGGAGGTCGTTGTTCATTCATTGCGATGAAGGCCAGACTCTCCTTACTGCCTGTGGACAGACAGCTTTGCATGTCAGTGACTGTGGAATTAAGTTAAAATTCACTAACAAAAATCCTCATTAATGCACCTGGTGGGAGATGAAGGCTGTCTGTGTGTTTAATGATGGGTTTTCCTAGGTTCCTGGGGCTCTGTATGCTAGTACCTTAGGAAGAGGCACTGTACCTGGGAGTCAGGGGGCAGACTCAGAGTGTGTGAGGCAACCAAGAGGGAGAGAGGAGAGACACTATTTAGAGGGATAGGGGCACACCAGGTCAGGGGAGGATAGCAGTTGTGTCTGGGTGGCCACCAGCCCCCTCTCAGAGGAGGGGCCATGTCTGAGAGAAAGGAGTGGGGCAGAGTCAAGTGACTGACAAGAGAAAGCCTGGGAACATGAGCTAGTCTGATCAACAAAGGCAAAGTGTGCATGTTTGTGCTATGACTGTATTGGATCACAGCTCAAAGAGGGCAGAGTTAATGTTGCATGGGTGTGCACCTTAACTTTGTGTTTTCAGAGGTTTGAGTTTACTGAACTCAGCATTCTGGAAGAGCACAAGATACCTCCAGGCAACCTTACCCCTGCACTAATGAAGGTTTCTATCAGTGAATTTCCTAGTTTTTTTTTAACAGAAAGAGAAGTTTTTGTTGTCAGAGTTAATGGTCATTTAGACGGTTGTAGTTCTCACCTATGTTTGCAGTTGTTAGAAACTGTAGCTAGGTAATTGTAAAAAGACCTAACTTTTATATAGCCCTTTTTATCAGTATCCCCATTATACATATGGGAAACTGAGGCACAGAGCAGTGAAGTGATTTTCTCAAGGACACTTAGAAGTCCAGAGGTGAGCTAGGAATAGTCACAGTCCAGGGGTCTCTATACTAGGCCATATGGTTGCTTGGTGATTCCTCAGTGCTCCTACCCACCTTTGTACCTTTTGTTACAATGGAATGGGGACAATGGTTGTGCTTTGAAATCTTTGCGATGGGTATTTGCTAAGAGGGTCAGTAAGAAAAATTCCATCCGTCTGTCCCAAAATCTTGAAAGTCTTTTATTACATGGTTGTTACAGTAACTTTAAGTGTGTGAGAGAAGACTGGTATTTTTCTCTCCTTCTCCACCTCCTGCCCCATCAGGCTCTGTAAAATTAACCCTTCTTAACATTTCCAGCCCCTTCCTATGCCAGTAAGCCATTAGTTGGCTCTCTAGAAGCCATTAACATGTAAGAAGTTGTTCCTTGCTGTTTCCTGCCCTGTGCTGCTGCATAAACATATCACAGCAGCAGATCACTGGAGGGCTGCACCCTACCTTGGTTATGGAGCCTGAGCTCCCTGACCCACCTGGGACTCCTTCCCCAGCCATGCCCCAGGCCAATCCAGTCCACCCCCCTCCAAACTGCCTCCCCCTGCACCCACCTAATGGTGATCTGTAACTTCACTAATTATTTCCTAAATTTTAGAGGTGGAATATTGAAAGTGGAACAGTTTCAACAGGAGACATTGAGAGCATTCCAGCCTGGAATAGTTCATGGCCGGGTGATTAGCACACTCACCTGTGGATCAGGGATAGAGTACCTGAATTCAAGCCCTTGTTCCTGAGTAGGGCTTCAAACCAGTGTCTCCCATATCCCAGACAGGTGCCCTAATCTCTGGACTAAAGGTTATAAGGGGGAGCACACACAGATTCTGTATGACCCACAATGGACTCTTCTGATTTGCTGACAAGTTCCAAACAGTTTCAGGCCTGAATCAAATATTTGTTCTGATTTTTGTAGTTTGCTGTCTGAACCAAGACAACAATTACTGGCCTGGCTGTAGCTAGGACTGGTGACATGAGAGGACTGGAAGCAATGGTGAGAATGGGTGTGGAGGTGGAGAGGCTGGGTGGGTGTGACTCACAGTGTCCCAATGCCAGAGGGCAAGGGGCTCACTGGTATCAGGTAACGAGTTTCAGATGGCCTGGCCAGTTCAGTGTCCCCCAATTCACTGATGTCATAATCTGTGTCTGAGAGGTGGCATGTACAATATTGGAAAACTAATAAATCACTGATCATTGATATTCTTACATACTGTATGTGCAAAGTGTTTACAAGGGTTTTGAGTATAGGCTGGAATAATGACTAAAGTGTGTTTAAACCAGGCATGTCAGGGGGAGTTGGCAAACGGGTCTGCCAAAGGAATGTGTTTGCTTCTCTAACCATCAGGTAGAGATGAAAAAGGTCCATTTGCATATTAGGTAAACAAAACTATGAAGTTCCAAGTTGTGGAGGAGACATCATGGCCTCTATATGCAGCAGGCAAGAGAAGCTTGATCTGAGTTTTACTTCTCAAAGAGTACATTGCAAAGGTTTACTGGGCTATAAAGACAGGGGAGCTGAACCTCAAGCAATAAGCAGTTGAATCAACTGATTGTATACAATATTATATACAATATTATGAAAGTGTATTGAGTAAGATCTTCCATGAAAGCCAATGATACATAATATCATCATGAAATCTCTGTATTATAACTATATTAAGAATTATGGGTTCTCATTGATATTGTGGTTTAAAGTGTGTCCAAACAAAGAGTTTCTCCCAGGCAGTAAGGAAGGCAACTATCTACCTGTCCATCTGTCTGTATCCATCAGTTGTTTCTTGTCTTCTACTTAGATTGTAAGATATTTAGGGCAGAGACTGTCTTTCTCTTCTGTGTTTGTACAGCACCTAGCACAATGGAGTCCTGGACCATGAGTAGGGCTCCCAGGTGCTATGATACTACTACTAATGTGCCTGGTGTGATAAGTGCCTGTTGGATTTTGCGCAACATCTGTGAGACCCCAGGTTGAAATCCTGGAGGATGGATGGGGGCAGGAACTGGATAAAACTTCTCAAAATTATGGGCAGCCAGAGAGGGCCCCCCTGCAAAATGGTCCAAGTGGTTAAGGGAAGAAAGTGAGGGTGCCTTGTGCTTCTGCTAGGATGCCACAGGAAGTTGTGGCTAATGAACACTCTGTGAGCAAGTAAAGCAGTTTTGGTTTGATTATATTCTGAATTAATAGCATGGGGTGGGAGGTATTATACTATTTATGGGCTAAGCTCTACCTGATTAAGTTTTTCAGACAAAATGGTAGCCAACAGAGGAGAGCAACAAAAATGATTAAAGGTCTAGAAAACATCAACTACGAGGAAAGATGGAAAAAAATGGAGTGGAAAAGAAACGGCTGGTGGGGGGACATCCCTCAAGTACATAACATTCTTCAAGTACATAAAAGGCTGCTATAAATAGGAGGGCACTAAATGGTTCTCCTTAACCACTGAGGACAGGACTAGAAGTAAAAGGATTAAATTGCAGCAAGAGAGATTTAGATTAGACATTGGGGAAAACTTCCTAACCTTAAGACTCGTTAAGCAGTTGAACCAATTACCTAGGGAGGTTGTGGAATCTCTGTTATTGGAGGATTTTAAGAAAGGGTCAGACAAACATCTGTCAGAGATGGTCTAGAGTATACTTACACTATGTCTACACTGCAGACCTTACAGTGGCACAGCTGTAAGCTATCCTGTATAGCCGCTCTATTGCCGACGGGAGAGATCTCTCCTGCCAGCAGAATTAAATGAGCCCCAACGAGCGACAGTAACTATGTCAGTGGGATAGCATCTCCCGCAGACAGAGCTCTGTCCATTCTGGTGCTTTTGTCAGTGAAACTTTTGTCTGTCAGGGGGGTGGGGTTTTTTCTGTTTTTTTTACACCTTTGTCCAACAGAAGTTTCACTGAGAAAAGTGCCAATGTAGACATAGCTTTAGGCCTTGGCTACACTCACGAGTTACAGCGCAATAAAACTGCATGCAGTGCTGTAACTCACTAACTGGCTACACTTGCAAGGCAGGTACAGCGCTGCTGGTACTTCTCCTCTCCGAGAGGAATAGCAACTGTTGCGTAGTGGCTGCTACGCTGCTGCTTCAATGTAGCTGGGGAATTCATAGTAACTGACCTCTGGAAGCTCCCTTTGTTTTGAAACGGCACTTCTGGGTTGGAGTTCAGAGCTCAGTTCTGTGGGCTTTACAAAAAAAAGCAAACACAGCTACTGTTTGCAGGCAGGGGGGCTCCGTTAGGAATGCCGGCAGCAAAGTTGGCTTGGAGAGAGACGCGGTGGGGGGGGGGGGGGTCGGGAAAGAACAGCAGGGGGGGGAGGGGAGGGCTCCGTTTCCCCGAGTTCTCTTTTATCTGCTCTTTAAAAACAAACAAAGCCCCTGCTGCTTGCTTTCAGTGATTGAGAGAGAGGTGGGGGATGTGGAGGTGTGTAAACTTAGGAGATAATGAGCGGACACTCTGTGGATACCCCAAAAATCCACTCTCTCTCCCAACACGCTCCCTGTCACACTCCCCCTCACCCCCCCCCCATTTGAAAAGCACGTTGCAGCCACTTGAACACCCATAATGCACCGCTCCCAATACAGCAGCAAATGCCTCAAATGTAGCCACATTAGTGCGCTGGCAGCTGCCAGTGTGGACAGGCTGCAGCGCTTTCCCTACTCAGCTGTACGAAGACGGGTTTAACTCACAGCGCTGTACATCTGCAAGTGTAGCCAAGGCCTTAGTCCTGCCTTGGTTCAGGGGACTGGATTATATGACCTATCAAGATCTATTCCAGCCCTACACTTCCATCATTCTATGGAAATGAATTTATTGAGTTTATCAAAAAAGGTAACGGTGTCTCTTAGGGGTGTGAATTTTTCACAGCCATGACCCATGTAGCTAGGGCGACCTAACTTTTAGGAGTAGACCAGGCCAAAGTAATGTGGTGCAAACTGAAAAACTTGGGTATTGAGGGAGAGTATTCATCCCTGAAGGTGATGCATCAGAATGCATTCTCCTTCTCCATCTCCTGTGGGGTTTAATGCAGTGGGAAGGAACTGTGATAAGGTTGTTTGGAATTGTGCTCCCAGTATAGTGTATTCTCTATAGTTTGCAGGACATTGGGGCACAGTGCTTGGCTTTTGCAGCAAAAGGTGCTTCATCACAGTTGTTTGCCTTTGCATTGTCTGCATCGTGTCCCTCCCAAGGGCCGTGCGCTCCATTCGGATCTTTTGTGCATGCTCTAGGAAACCTTTCCAGCTGCTTTCAGGGCCCTCTATTGGGATTAACTGTATGCTTCATGGAACAGATTATCTATAGCTTTTTCTTATGTTTCCTGAGATCTGACAGCTTCTCTGCACACTACAACTCCCCTCTTCACACAGTTACATGTGCACAAGGAAATAAGAAAAAACACAGTCATTTATGGTCCCATTCCTCATAGTCTTCATGCCAACAATAATAAAATATTCTTGTTCCCATAATGTTGAAATGCTATTCCCATCTTCTCTTCCAGCTCCATGGTTTCCTTTGTGATAGTAAGATATTCCCCCATTTATTTCCCATTCTACAGACCCTCTGTACTTTATTTGAGTGGTGCACACACGTGTGTGGGGAAGAGGGGGCAGGCTTTGTGTAGGTGAGTTTTTTTAAATTTGTATGGTTTGGATATGTTGGGGGGTGGGTGGATGACTCTTTTCTTTTCTAGGGTGGATAGAGGAGTGGCAGGAGCAGGTTAGTGACTGCATGTGCCCTTCTGCAGGCTTTACTGACTACAGCTACATAAATCATTGATTTTTCAGTTCAGTGGCCAAACCAAAAAAATCTGAAAAAAGAACTGGTTCATTTAGAGCCAAAACTGAATGTTTTTGTTTTTTCTTACAGAAACATAAAAACAGTCTTTCTGATCTAATGAAAGATTTGAAATATGATTTTGAAAAGACATTTTAAAAGGAACAAATTTGGGGCAGGAAGGGGAGAAATTTCAATTATTCATTCAGCTGTACTCAGGACAGCTTGCAAAGATGCATGTGCAGTCACTAACCTGCTGGAGCGCCTTCACTGACTCGGTACCAGGTCCAACACCCCCTCACCTTCATCTTCTCTCACAGTGCCCTGTAGATGTCTGCATTCTGGTGACTCTTATCCAGAGTGGGGGAACTGGACATGCTTGTCTCCAGACAGGCCAATCAAGTCCTGGGCCTCTACATGGGTCCATGTGGAAGCAGGGGGCCCATGTTGCTATGAGAATGTGAACTCACCTGGTACCAAAAAGAGGCACTTCTGCCTGTCTGCCAGCATTTAACCAGAGAGGGTACATCTGGCCAAGATTACCCCAGAGCCGTCGAGCGCACACATGCACAAAGCAGGTTGATGCAGGTATGAAGCAATGCAGTGTGGGACACTAGCTGGAGGACTGTCAGCAGCATTAGCATTAGGAATTATTTGACAGGAATCTTACAATAAACAAACTGATTGTGAAGTGGAGCTACTCCTTCTCCAACGAGGGATTAGTTACGGCAACCTAAGATGCCAAATAAGTTGCTCTGAGAACAGGGTTCATGTGGAAACAAGGTATTTAAGGAGAGCTAATTACTGTTAATGTGAGGTAACATCCCCTGTAGACAAGCCATAAGAGTAACTGAGAAGTGCTTTACACTGGAACCAGTGTTCTGTGTGTCAGGCTCTGTTGGCGTAAGGCCAACACACTAGGTCCTAATTCCAAGAAGTCTGAGCAGCTCTACTTTCTGGCATTGTACAGAACGTTCCCCTGCTTCATTCCCACTAGTATTGTATCTTCAATCACAGTGACTGTCACTTCTCCTTTGTGTCTATCCCATTCTGTACTCCTTCCACTGCTGGGGAATTATTTCTCCTCTCTGCCCTTTGCTTTTCCCTTCTGTAAACTCAGCCATTATTTTTGTATTTTCAGATCATATGAATTATGAAGCTCCTCCCCTCCTTGTTCTCACCCCTGTGGAGACACTTGCTATTCCTTGCCCCTTATTCTCCTTTACTCCCCAGTCTCACAGATTGAGCCTCTTTCAAGCCTCCAGGCTTCATCATTGAATAGTTTCCTTTCTTTGAATTTTTGCCAGTTTTTCAATATCCTTCCTGTAATGAAGGGACAGAAAGTACATCCTCAGCTGGAATATTGTATAAGACCATGTAAACACTCATCAATCCCTACCGGTCCCACCTGGAGAGACAGTCACACACTCTGCTTTGTGTCAACCTGTTCACACCTGAGAATTGTTGTTGTTGGCTACCCCTTGACCTCTTATTCAAACTCTCTCTCATCACTGGAACACAGGAACTGGCATATGGAGTAAAGGTCTCCTGCTTATTTAAGTATCAGGGGTTAACCGTAGAAGCGACAAAGGGTCCTGTGGCACCTTATAGACTAACAAAGGTATTGGAGCATAAGCTTTCATGGGTGAATACCCACTTCTTCGGATGCATCCGAAGAAGTGGGTATTCACCCACGAAAGCTTATGCTCCAATATCTCTGTTAGTCTATAAGGTGCCACAGGACCCTTTGTCGCTTCTACAGATCCAGACTAACACGGCTACCCCTCTGATACAGGGATTAACTGTGTTAGTCTGTATCCACAAAAGCTTATGACCAAATAAATCTGTTAGTCATTAAGATGCAACCAGACTCTTTGCTGTTTCTGCTTATTTAACAATGTCTTTGCTGTTGAGAGAAGAAGGTTCCCTTCATTTCATCCCCAGGAAGGCCTGGGGAAGATTATGGGATGTCAGTATAACCAACACTCACTGATGGATGCATTGACTCTTTAGGTCGCATTGAGGTCCGGCTGGTTGGAGGAGACACTGCCTGCTCAGGACGTGTTGAAGTTAAACATGGAAATACATGGGAGACAGTCTGTGATTCACACTTGGATTTCAACGCTGCTTCTGTTATCTGCAATGAATTAGCGTGCGGACAGGCTGTAGCTACTATAGGAGTAGCACATTTTGGAGAAGGACATGGTCTCTGGAAGGAAGAGTTTCAATGTGTGGGGAATGAGGCTGTCCTTTCAAACTGTCCCAGGATGTCCCATCCTAACAACACATGCTCCAATACTGATGATATCAGCGTATTGTGTTCAGGTAAGAATTCAAACTGTTGACTTTAACATACGACTAACATGGGCCCTACAGCTGGGCTACTTGGTCTCTTTTCTCACATCCATATATTCCCCCTGTGAACCCACATCCCAGAAAACTTTACACGTTTCCAAGTTGCTCCAAAGGATTCTTGTCTGCTACAAAGGGTGGCTCCACTTTCCCACCACCCAGGGGGAGCCAAGAAGGGATGGTGGGAAATACCATTCTCTCTCATATTCCTCACTCTATTTCAAGTGTCTCCATTAAATGGAGACACTTGAATTTACCTTTCTCCTGCTATAAGGATAGGGTCCCAGCAGAGCTCTGATTTCCCTTATCCTTCACATGGTCTCCATTGCTGCGCACTCTCCTCCCTACTCAGATACATCTGTAAGGGGAAGGGGCAGGGTCTAGTGGCCAGAGCACAGAACCAGGAGACATGGGTTTTATTTCCAGTTCTGTATTCAGTAATGCCTTGTACCTCAGTTTCCCCATCTGTAAAACAACAGTTAATTTCCTACCTCAGGGAGTGTCTGTGAGGCTTAATTTCATTTGTGTTTGTAAAGTGCTTTCAGGCACTTGAATACATAGTGCTATGTAGGGGCCAGGTGTTATTTTAGAACTTTCTTGATGGAATTGGGGCAGTTGTGGCCACTTTTATGTAATTGCCCTGCAATGGGGGTTGGCTTTGTGCCACTCATTAATACGATCTGATTATTAGAGACTAGCTGAAAACCTGTGCTATTGTATGGGTGTAATCTGTAAAGTCTTGTGAAGCAACAGTGACTGCTGGAAGACAATATTAAGCAAAAAAAGAACATAGAAAGAATACTGTAGCAAGGCAGGTCACTCACTAGTGCGGCACTTCCTGCTGGTCTGTCCAGGAATTAGCCCTCCAGCTCAGGAGTGCCCTCTATGGGCCAGTGTCTTGCCCTCTGTTACCTGCCCTGTTGTCTCCACCACCTCAGACACCATGTCCCTCCCAGACCCTGGTTCCCCTTACCTTGGGGTACTGCCCCACAGCAGTGCCCCCACACTCTGGGTCTCCCCTCCCAGAGTAACCCCAACCCCCTATACCCACCTTGCCTCAGTGGCTACTGCCAGTTATCTAGCCCCTTCTCTCAGAGGCAAACTGCTGTCTGAAATGGCCACTCATCACTGGCAAGGGGGTTGGACTTGCTGCCTTTCTAGCCCCAGCTGCCTCCGTTCAGCCCTAGTATCTCCCCTGGCCTTTAGCAAGGCCTCAGCCTGGGGACTCACCAGGCCAGAGTGACTCAGCTCTGCCTGCTCTTCTCCAGCCCTGCTCTGCCTCAGATACCCTGCTTGCTCTCCCAAGAAGCCTAGTTCTCTCTGTTCCCTAACTGGAGCAAGAGTCTCCCTCCCACTCGCTCAGCCTACCCTTTTATCAAGGCCAGCTGTGCCCTAATTGGGTGCAACCACACCTGTGGCTGACTACCCAACCAACCTCTCTTGGCTGCTTTTAACCCCTTTCTGACTGGAGCGGGGTGACGGCCCTGCTACAAATATGAATGCAAAACATTTACACTGTCAAATTGCAATATGCACATGTGACAGCTTTGGCTCATATCATCTATCTCAGATATACCCACCTCCCTCCAAGTGGTTTTTTAAATTACTTAGGACAATTAATGTTTTCACAGAATTTTCAACCACAAATTCAAATAATGTTGAAAGCATGTAGCCATTTTCATTCTGAGGCAGACATTAATTGAAAGACAAATGCTCCACAGCTTGAGTGCCTGACAGCTCTCTCTGATTTGAAAATGAAACTTACTTATGACCAAAGTGCCTTTCACCAAGCTGAGTATATCACTGTACAAATACTGTATTTATTGCTAAAGTATGTTTTCAGCCTGGTCTATCTTTGGACTTTTTAACTACCCTCTATTCCCCTGCCAGTGTGTGTGTAATAATTTCAGGTTGAAAAAAGTCAACCTTGTAGTGTAACCCCTTTGGGGTTTAGAGAGCATGGCCTCTTTAAATCTTGTTCCTAACCGGGGAGGGGAAGCAGTGAGAAAAAGGAGGGAAACTGCAGGGGGTGGAGCTGGAGCGAGAAGAAAGGCTGCAGTCTGCAGGCCCTCAGAGGAGAAAGAGAGAGAACCTGCCTGAAGCCCGAGAAGGACAGGGCGGCTGATCGGGGACACCCCAGGACAGGAGCCAGAAGGAGCACTGTGCCAAGGCGGCATTGCCCGAGAAGGACAGGCTGGAGCTGGACCCAGGATCTGTATCACTGCTGCCCAGAGCTACATGGGGCTGTGAGTACTGGGGCTTGTGACCATAGGCACCGACTTTTGTCGGTGCTGCTGGGGGCTCTGCCCTGGCCCTGCCCCAACTCCACCCCCGGCCCTGCCCCTTCCCCAAATCCCCACCCTCTCCCCCCTGGGAAAAATTGGTGGGTGCAGAGCACTCACCGGCAGCCCTCCCCCTCCGCCCAACTCACTCACCTTCCGGGTTCCCTGCGCATCCGGAGGCGCCTCCAGCTGCGCAGGGAACCTGGAAAGTGAGTAAGTTGGGCGGGTATGCATGGGGCTGCTGGGGAGCTGCCGGTGGGTGCTCTGCACCCACCAATTTTTCCCTGTGGGTGCTCCAGCCCCGGAGAACCTACGGAGTCGGCACCTATGCTTGTGACTCTGCACTGGAAATAAGGAGGGAGGCTGTAGCTAGTTAAGTGGGGAGGTGGTTGCTCTGTGTGGCTTTGCAGAGAGCAGCAGAAGAGGGCACCGGAGGGGTTTGTTGGGGAAAGTTCACTGGCGCCGAAGATTGACCAGGAGCACCCAAGACTCACCCCTGGACTGGAACTTTGCTCAGCACTCCTGAACTCTGTGTGCAGACACATTGCTCAGTGTCTGCCCGTTCAGCCTGTGCTACCACTGGGCCTGTGGGGCCTTGGTTTGGATGCAGCCCTGTTTTACTGCTCCCCCTATATTTCCCCTCGTTGTTTTTCTTCTCTCATCCCTCTGTAAATAAATATTTCCCTTTCTTATATCCATTGTACTTTTCCTGTGGGTGTGTATGTTCACTCTGGGGGGTTTGGAACAGGTGCCCCTGGGGTGGAAGGGACTTTCCCTGCTGCATTCCTGCGCGCGCTCTCTCTTGGCCAGAGCTGCCTGCAGAGCAGACTCCATCTTGGCCACGAGGGTGCTAAAGTTACATAATGCACACACAAAACACACCTCTCCCTGGGAGCTTCCTTTCATTCCCTCTTCACCCATAGCAACACTTCCTGCCTCCTGCTGCCCTGGGACTTCACCACTTAGGACCCAGCCACATCACTCCCCTGCCTCCTCTGGCAAGTGGGCTTGTCTTATGTCTGGTTCCCAGCAGGAACACTTTCCCAACTTTGCCCTCCCCTGCCGCTTGCTGCCTGGGACCTTCTCCCTGCTCTAGGGACATACATGAAGGCAGGGCTCAGTGGCAGGGCAGGTCTGTGACCTCAGTCCTGAAGCTCTCGCACAGAGCTTGGTCCAGCCCTGAAAACGAGTATTAGAGGAGCTTCTTGTGTCATCACACCAGCTCCTCTGATGCTTTTGTAGGCAGAAAAATCCCATGACTCCCAATCAGCTTGTGAGATCTGGAAACACTGCAAGACTGCCTTCCCCAGGCTGCTTGGAGGGGACTCTCCATCTCCACCACCAACCCGAGGCTAGCGGTCTGCCACATAATCCCCTTCATCTCTCACCCCTATTGCTGTCTTCTGCAGCCCCTTCAGCTTCCCTGCACTTTGCATCCCCCTATGTCCCTCTCAACCTCCCTTCCACCTCCAGCTGCCCCCTGCCCCCACATCCCTCTGCCCCCTAGCCTTCCTCCTGCCCCACATCTTTCTCCATGCCATTCCGTTGAACCCCCTAAACCTGCCTCCTGCCCACCTCCCGGTGTCCTGCTCCCCGCACTCTCTCCATCCTCCTTTCACAGGGTCTCTGCTGCCCCTAGGCCCTGTTCTTCCCTCTCAGCCATACAAGGGCAGCCATGTTGCTGTGGGCTTCAGTCTAATTGAAAACAGTGGAAGGTGGCAGCCAGCTTTACTCAGGGTGGCCTCACTCCCACATGCTGACAGACTGTAGGCAGATGGTGGCATCTTGCTGGCTTCAGCCCCAGTGACAGGAGATGGAGCCATTTGGAATAAGGGAAACTCCGAGAGTTGGAAGTGGCATATAACTTAAAAGTTGGATGTTAAGTGACCATGAATCCAAATGATGACTGAACCTGGTGATAGTCTGAAACAGAGGAGTTCTCAGCCTTGCTTGTAGCTGGTCCCAGCATTTCACGCTGACTCAGTACAGATCCTAGGCTTCAGAGTGACTCACAGAGTGACATTCCTGGGATTTTCTTATATGGGTAACAAAGGTCTCCTTCTTCTCAGAGCCAGAGTCTTGTCAGGACACAAATCTAAATGGATAAGGTAAAAGAAGGGTGAGGCCACCTAGCGAGGTGCTTTTCCCAACATCACCGCTAAGGGCAGAGCCTGGAAAGGGTCTGCACTTCCCACTAGCCTGCCTGTGGAACACAACACTGGCAGAAAGCCCAGTCCACGGCAGCCAGCTGGATAGCCTGTCACTGTGTCAATGAGGAGCCCTGGCTGGCTGGCCATGACCATGCTGCCAGGTTGGGTATTAGGATGGGCTGGGGGAAATGGAAAACAGAGAGGTCTTTTTTCCTGAAAGGTGAAGTCCGTGAGAGAGGAAGCCAGGATTGGAGTGGGGCTGCCTTTCTGTATAGGGTGGGGTTGCGACCTCCAAGGCACAGAAAAACTGGCCCATCTGTGGGCAGACCCAGATCCCAGGGGAGGTGTCAGTGGTCTGTGGACAGGGTGATGTCCCAGAAGAGGCAAGGCTGGTCTGTGGGCCAAGTCCCAGGGCTGGGGGCAAACATGGGAAGGGGCTCAGTGCTCAGAAAGTTATGAGAGGTTTGGTGGGATTTGGAGTTGGGAGTGGGGCACTCCTCTCCCATTGACTGGTATCTGCCTTGGCACACTGCACACATGCAGATCAGGATGAGCACGCCAGCCGTGAGGCCATTGTGTGTTTCCAGCTGTGACACGCAGAGCTGGAGTTCCGAGATCACTGCATGCCCAGGTGCATTTGTGCACAGCTTAGAAATCCTGGCAACACCAAACATTCCCCCGCCCCCAGCCAATAACACCTTTGGACTAGCAACTGGCAAGGCCATAGAAAAACTAGCCAGGTGACTCAAAAACCAGCAAGGTAGTATAAGGCTGGTGGCAGGGAGAGCGGGAGACCTCAGCCCCATGGTGCTCGTTCCTACAAATTTCTTCCTGTGAGCTTCTAGTGATAATAAAGCTTTCACCTCCCCATGTCCCTTCCCTCCTTCATCCCTCCAATGGTGTGTTTGTCTCACTTTGGGCCTGATCCAGCAGTGGCAGCTGAGGGTGCTCAGCCTCTCACAGAATCCACTCAGCACCTTGTGGGATTGTGCCCTGTACTTGGGGGACCCTCCCTTGCTGGGCTCAATATTCTGGGGGTGCCCAGGTATCATTGGGCAACCTTAACTCTGCATTAATAACAGTTTTTTTACCATTTAATTCTACTCAAAGTCTGCTCTGAATCCCCAATTCTACCCACAATCTCAGAACAGCTCTACAACTTGGGGGAAGGGAGATAGTCACTAGTGTCTGCTTTTTAACTGTCATCAGAAAGCCCCAGACTGAGCACTGTTGAGTTGACTGAGGCAGTTCACAACTCTTAAAGTTTCTGTTTCAGTGCCACAAATGGAAGCCCCAAGCAGCTTTTCACCAAGGGATCTTCCTGGAGCTGGCAATAACCACAGGGTTTATCTGCTCTCCAGCTGCAGTCACTGCATTAGGTGTGGCTGTAATGAATGGCGGAGGAATATGCTGGAGCAGCTCGGGAGACCTGTGGTTGTAATATGAGGAGATCTGGGGATTTGCGTAGGCTGTGTCAGGAGCAGGGCGCTGGTCTCATTTTGCCATGGGTATTGTCAGTGGTGAGTTGGTACATGAGAGCTGTGTATGGATTTAATGATGGGTAGGGGAAAGTATATGTTTAGGTGATATCTTGTGTTGATGTGTAAAGGGGCAGTAAAATGGGGGTTGTTATATTTTGCAAGTGTGGTATGCTTCCAGGGGGTAGTCTCAGTGTTTGAACACGGGGAAAGTGCAGATAGTGCCTGTTTATTACAGTGAACAGGCAGAGTGGGAGTGTGTGTGTTATGGGTGTTGTGAGGCATTGCTTGAAGAGGGCAGAGTTAACATTGCGAGGGTGTTTATCTGACCTCTGTGTTTCCTGGTGTTCAGAAGTTTGAGTTTTGCTGAACCCAAAGTTCTGGAAGCGGATGTGCTATTAACAGGCAACCTTAACTCTGCATTAATAAAGATTTTTGCCATTTAATTTACTAGTTTTTTAAACCGAAAGAGAAATGTTTGTTGGTAGGACTCAATGGTTATTTAAACAGTTGTAGTTCTCACCTAGGTTTGCAGCTGATAGACTACTGTGAATAATAATCAAAAGGCCTAGTTTTTATATAGAGCTTTTCATCAGTAGTTCTCAAAGTACTTGCATCATTATCCACATTTCACAGATGGGAAATGGAGGCAGAGAGCAGTGAAGTATCTTCAAAGAATCATACAAATGTGGGGCTGGAAGAGACCTTCAGAGGTTATCAAGTCCAGCCCCCTGCACTGTATCAGGACCAGGGCCGGCCCTAACTTTTTGGCCGCCCCAAGCAAAAAACAAAACAAAACCCACAAGCACCGCCCTCCCCCCCAACGACGGCCAAAACACCCCCCCCCAACAACGCCGCCCTGCCAAAACACGGGGGTTGGGGGCAGGCGCCCGCGGGGAGGGAGGCATGCCCGCCGCCCCGCTCCTCCTGCCAGTGGGGAGCGCGGAACACCTGCTGCCCCGCTGCCCCGGCCGGAGCGCCGGCGGGGAGCGGAGCACGCCTGCCGCCCCGCTGCCCCGGCCGGAGCGCCGGCGGGGAGCGAAGCACGCCTGCTGCCCCGCTGCCCCGGCCGGAGCGCCGGCGGGGAGCGGAGCATGCCTGCCGCCCAGCTGCCCTGGCTGGAGCGCCGGCGGGGAGCAGAGCACGCCGGCGGCCCCGCTGCCCCTGCGGGGAGCGGAGCACGCCGGCTGCCCCGGCCGGGGCGCCGGCGGGGAGCAGAGCACGCCGGCCGCCCCGCTGCCCCGGGCGGGGCGCCGGCGGGGAGCGGAGCACGCCGGCCGCCTTGCTGCCCCGGCCGGGGCGCCGGCGGGGAGCGGAGCACGCCTGCAGCCCCGCTCCCCCAGCAGGGGCGCCAGAGGAAGAATTAGTTTTTTTTCGTAAATTAAAAAACAAACAAACAAAAAAACAAAACCTTGAGTGCCGCCCCCCTCCAGGTGCCGCCCCAAGCACGGGCTTGGTAGGCTGGTGCCTGGAGCCGGCCCTGGTCAGGACCAGTTAAATCTAGACAGATGTTTATCCATCCTGTTCTTAAAAACCTCCAGTGAAGTGCATTCTATAAGCAACCTTGGCAGCCTATTCTAGAACTAAACTGAACTACCCTTCTAGTTAGGATGTTTCTACTAATATCTAACATAAATCTCCCTTGCTGTAGATTGAGCCCATTACTTTTTGTCCTAACTTCAGTGGACAGGAAGAAAAATTCATCCTGGTTCTCTTTATAACAACACTTAACATATTTGAAGACTGATATCATCTCCCCCCTAAGTCTTCTTTTCTTAAAATGAAAACATGCCAAGTTTTTTTAACTTCTCCTCATAGGTCAGGATTTCTAAACCTTTTTATCATTTTTGTTGCTCTCCTCTGGACCATCTCCAAATTTTTCTGTATCTTTTCTAAAGTGTGGCACCCAGAACTGGACACAGTACTCCAGCTGAGGCCTCACCAGTGCCACGTAGAGCGGGAGAGTTATCTGCTGTGTCTTACATATGACACTCCTGTTGATACACACCACATTGATACTAGCATTTTCAAAATTGCATCACACTGTTGAATCATATTCAATTTGTGATCTACTGTTACCCCAGAACTTTTTTAGCAGTACTGCCCCCTAGTACAGTTATTCCCCCTTTTGAAGTTGTGCATTTGACTTTCCCTTCCTAAGTCTAGTACTTTGCACTTTTCTTTATTGAATTTCATCTTGTTTTCAAACCTGCTCTGCAACTTGTCAAGGCCATACTGAATTCTAATCCTGTGCTCCAAGTGCTTTCGTCCTAGCTTGGGTCACCTGCAAATTTTATAAGCATACTCTCCATTCCATTATCCAAGTCATTAATGAAAATATTGAATAGTACTAGACCCAGGACTTACCCCATGGCACCCCACTAGATACACATTCCCAGTTTGACAGCAAACCACTGATGACTGTTGGTTGAGTTCGGTTTTTCAACCAGTTGTGCACCCACCTTATAGTAATTTCATCTAGACCACATTCTCTAATTTGTTTATGAGACTGTCATAGAATCATAGAATCTCAGGGTTGGAAGGGACCTCAGGAGGTCATCTACTCCAACCCCCTGCTCAAAGCAGGACCAACCCCAACTAGATCATCCCAGCCAGGGCTTTGTCAAGCCTGACCTTAAAAACCACTAAGGAAGGAGATTCCACCACCTCCCTAGGTAACCCATTCCAGTGCTTCACCACCCTACTAGTGAAAAAGTTTTTCCTAATATCCAACCTAAACCTCCCCCTCTGCAACTTGAGACCATTACTCCTTGTTCTGTCATCTTCTACCACTGAGAACAGTCTAGATCCATCCTCTTTGGAACCCCCTTTCAGGTAGTTGAAAGCAGCTATCAAATCCCCCCCCAGTCTTCTCTTCTGCAGGCTAAACAATCCCAGTTCCCTCAGCCTCTCCTCATAAGTCATGTGCTCCAGACCCCTAATCATTTTTGTTGCCCTCCACTGGACTCTTTCCAATTTATCCACATCCTTCTTGTAGTGTGTGGCCCAAAACTGGACATAGTACTCCAAATGAGGCCTCACCAGTGCCGAATAGAGGGGAATAATCACGTCCCTCGATCTGCTGGAAATGCCCCTACTTATACAGCCCAAAATGCCGTTAGCCTGCTTGGCAACAAGGGCACACTGTTGACTCATATTCAGCTTTTCTTCCACCGTAACCCCTAGGTCCTTTTCTGCAGAACTGCTGCCCAGCCATTCGGTCCCTAGTCTGTAGCAGTGCATGGGATTCTTCCGTCCTAAGTGCAGGACTCTGCACTTGTCCTTGTTGAACCTCATCAGATTTCTTTTGGCCCAATCCTCTAATTTGTCTAGGTCCCTCTGTATCCTGTCCCTACCCTCCAGCGTATCAACCACTCCTCCCAGTTTAGTGTCATCTGCAAACTTGCTAAGGGTGCAGTCCACACCATCCTCCAGATCGTTGATGAAGATATTGAACAAAACCGGCCCCAGCACCGACCCTTGGGGCACTCCACTTGATACCGGCTGCCAACTAGACATGGAGCCATTGATCACTACCCGTTGAGCACGACCATCTAGGCAGTTTTCTATCCACCTTACCGTCCATTCATCCAGCCCATACTTCTTTAACTTGCTGGCAAGAACACTGTGGGAGACTGTATCAAAAGCTTTGCTAAAGTCAAGAAATAGCACATCCACTGCTTTCCCCTCATCCACAGAGCCAGTTATCTCATCATAGAAGGCAATTAGGTTAGTCAGGCATGACTTGCCCTTGGTGAATCCATGCTGACTGTTCCTGATCACTTTCCCCTCCTTTAAGTGGTTCAGAATTGATTCCTTGAGGACCTGTTCCATGATTTTTCCAGGGACTGAGGTGAGACTGACTGGCCTGTAGTTCCCCGGATCTTCCTTCTTCCCTTTTTTAAAGATGGGCACTACTTTAGCTTTTTTCCAGTCATCCGGGACCTCCCCCGATTGCCATGATTTGTCAAAGATAATGGCCAATGGCTCTGCAATCACATCGGCCAACTCCTTTAGCACCCTTGGATGCAGTGCATCCGGCCCCATGGACTTGTGCTCGTCCAGCTTTTCTAAATAGTCCCGAACTACTTCTTTCTCCAGAGAGGGCTGGTCACCTCCTCCCCATACCGTGCTGCGGAGTGCAGCCGCCTGGGAGCTGACCTTGTCTGTGAAGACAGAGGCAAAAAAAGCATTGAGTACACTAGCTTTCTCCACATCCTCTGTCACTAGGTTCCCTCCCTCATTCAGCAAGGGGCCCACACTTTCCTTGACTTTCTTCTTGTTGCTCACATACCTGAAGAAACCCCTCTTGTTACTCCTAACATCTCTGGCTAGCTGCAACTCCAAGTGTGATTTGGCCTTCCTAATTTCACTCCTGCATGCCTGAACAATATTTATATACTCCTCCCTGGTCATTTGTTCAATCTTCCACTTCTTGTAAGCTGCTTTTTTGTGTTTAAGACGAGCAAGGATTTCACTGTTAAGCCAAGCTGGTCACCTGCCATATTTACTTTTCTTTCTACACATCGGGATGGTTTGTTCCTGCAACCTCAATAAGGATTCTTTAAAATACAGCCAGCTTTCCTCGACTCCTTTCCCCGTCATGTTATTCTCCCAGGGGACCTTTCCCATCAGTTCCCTGAGGGAGTCAAAGTCTGCTTTTCTGAAGTCCAGGCTCTGTATTCTACTGCTCTCCTTTCTTCCTTCTGTCAGGATCCTGAACTCGACCATCTCATGGTCACTGCCTCCCAGGTTCCCATCCACTATTGCTTCCTCTACTATTTCTTCCCTGTTTGTGAGCAGCAGGTCAAGAAGAGCTTTTCCCCTAGTTGGTTCCTCCAGCACTTGCACCAGGAAATTGTCCCCTACACTTTCCAAAAACTTCCTGGATTGTCTGTGGACCGCTGTATTGCTCTCCCAGCAGATATCGGGGTGATTAAAGTCACCCATGAGAACCAGGCCCTGTGATCTAGTACCTTCTGTTAGTTGCTGGAAGAAAGCCTCGTCCACCTCATCCCCCTGGTCTGGTGGTCTGTAGCAGACTCCCACCACGACATTACCCTTGTTGCTCACACTTCTAAATTTAATCCAGAGACTCTCAGGTTTTTCTGCAGTTTCATACTGGAGCTCTGAGCAGTCATACTGCTCTCTTACATACAACGCAACTCCCCCACCTTTTCTGCCCTGCCTATCCTTCCTGAACAGTTTATATCCATCCATGACAGTACTCCAATCATGTGAGTTATCCCACCAAGTCTCTGTTATTCCAATTACATCATAATTCCTTGACTGTGCCAGGACTTCCAGTTCTCCCTGCTTGTTCCCCAGGCTTCTTGCATTTGTGTATAGGCATTTAAGATAACTCACCGATTGTCCTGCTGTCCCAGTATGGGGCAGGAGCCCTCCCCTCTTGCACTCACCTACTTGTGCTTCCTCCCGGTATCCCACTTCCCCACTTACCTCGGGGCTTTGGTCTCCTTCCCCCGGTGAACCTAGTTTAAAGCCCTCCTCACTAGGTTAGCCAGCCTGCTTCCAAAGATGCTCTTCCCTCTCATCGTCAGGTGGAGCCCGTCTCTGCCTAGCACTCCTTCTTCTTGGAACACCATCCCATGGTCAAAGAATCCAAACCCTTCTCTCTGACACCATCTGCGTAGCCATTCGTTGACTTCCACGATTCGACGGTCTCTACCCCGGCCTTTTCCTGCCACAGGGAGAATGGACGAGAACACCACTTGCGCCTCAAACTCCTTTATCCTTCTTCCCAGAGCCACGTAGTCTGCAGTGATATGCTCAAGGTCATTCTTGGCAGTATCATTGGTGCCCACGTGGAGAAGCAGGAAGGGGTAGCGATCTGAGGGCTTGATGAGTCTCGGCAGTCTCTCTGTCACATCATGAATCCTAGCCCCTGTTTATGTTGTTTATGAGACTGTTGTGTGCCACTATATCAAAAGCCTAACTAAAATCAAGAAATCTCACATCTACTACTTCAACCCTATCCATGAGGCCAGTAACTTTGTCAAAGAAGGAAATTTAGGTCGATATGGCATGACTTATTTTTGACAAATCCATGCAGGCTCTTCCTTATAACCCTATTACATTGTAGGTGCTTATAAATTGATTGTTTAATAATTTGTTCCAGTATTTTTTGGGTATTGAAGTTAAGCTGACAGGGTCCTCTTTATTCCAGACTTTATAGATAGGTACTTTCCCTTATCCAGTCCTCTGGGACTTCACATGTCCTCGAGTTCTCAAAGATAATTGCTAATGGTTCCACCAGTGCTTCAGCTAGATCCTTAAGTATCTTTGTGTGACAATCAGGGTCCAGACACCCCAAGGGGAGAACAGAGGGCCTGAAACCCAAAGAATAAGTAGTTGAAACAACTGATTGTATATAGTATTTTTGTCCTATAACAGTGTATTCTGTAAGATATCATATAAAAACTGGAGACATGCTGGTTATGGATATCATTCTGTGAGGTATATACAGATGGCGAGTAGAGGTATGTATTTGTGATGGAAATATGTTCCTAAAATATGTTTTGGACACAGACTTGATAAACAAGTTTGAACTAGACAAAGGGATGTTGTTTTGCCTGTTTGCCTGTGTCTCCAATGTAAACTGAGCAAGGTGAGGACAGAGACAGTGGAAATTATGTTACATATGAGCCAAGAGGGTGATGGGAAGTCACTAGGAAGAGTCAAATAGCAAAGAAGAAGAAATTTATCTGGGGAGGCACTTCAGACTAACACATTTTAGAAAGGTTACTAGAGTATACAAAGAAGGAGAAAGAACTTAGTTACCCATCATTTAGGGGGCAAAGGGGACAGCACCCTCTAATTCCATGAATGTTGGATCCTCCTGCCGGAAGGCTTGGAGATGCTGGTAGCTTGATGTGAGACAGCTGTTGAGGCAAAGATCATAGTTTGCTAAAGTAAAGTGTTAAACACTAGAAAGTGTTGTACTTTGTTTTGTCTGTAAGCATTTTCTGCTTCTGTTCTCTGCTTAGTATCATTTAAATCTATGTTCTCTATTAATAAACTTATTCTTGGTTTTACCATAAATCAGCTCAATGCTGTGTGTTAAGGTAAAGAGTGTGTCCTCAGCTGGGCTTGTTACCCAGGGTTTTAGAAACCTAAATGAGTGGTAACTTAACTGGTTTTCTTCAAGAAAAAATTAATGTGGCCATAACTCCTCTGTCTGATAAATCATTGATACAAACCAGAGTGCTTTAATTAAAACGACTTTTTTATTAGGTTTCAAGTGTGCGCGCACACACATGTATGCTGTAGAAGTAGGGTGCAGAGCATTCCAAATATTTATAGTTACCTAAATGGTCTGAAATGGTCTCAAGAAAGTAACAGCCAGGCTACTCTGGGCTCCCTCCTTCCATCTGACTACTGGGGAACTCAGGTGTAAAATCCTTGCGAAGAGGAAAACTTCCTCAGACTGCTCCAAAGCACACTTTCTAAATAAATGTTTTATACATTTTTCCTTGGATAACGCGCACAGCTCATAATAGCCTCCAATAGGCTAGTAATTTCCCCAGCAACAGCCAATCAAAATTCATCATTTTTATTAGCAAAATATTTCTAGTTACAACAAAAATAAAACTTACATATTAGAGGCACCTAAAACCAAGCATTTTTTTTCTATTTTTACAGTAAAAAATTTTTTTAATTCTTCCATTTTGATTAGAAAAACTGCAAGCATGCAGCTGTTTGGTCTTGCCTCTCATGGTCATAAAACTATTTTTAGTTATGTGATGTTTGGGTTTCAGCTGGCAGTGGTTGAACGTACAAAATGACTGACTCCAGTGCTGTCAAATTCTGGTGTATATGCAGGAATGTCAAATACAGGGGCTACAGGCCAACAGGCTTGTATGTGTTTAATGTATCTTTGGGGACAGTAGACTTAATAATTTATGTGAGGCTTGCATTCCTTCCCCCTCATTGTTAATATTGTGGAAGTCGGTAGAGGGAATTTGGATGCAGGCCTCTATATGAGCAAGAGTCAGGCTAACTCTAGCTGTGATAACGCAAGATTTGTAGAAGTGGGGATTGTGTGAGGCGAGGGGGAAAAGAACTGTGAGAGAGGCTACTGTGACCTTGTATTAGATAAGAATAGTATGTAGACCATAACAAAAATTGGTGAGGAAAACAAGATATCAAGAAAGAATATGTATAAACAAATTGCAGTTGTTGATTATTACTATATGTAACAAAAAGTATAAATGCTTGCCTTAATTGTTTATCTTTTGAGAGACCTGCCTAGGAGGGGGAAACCCTGTATCCTAGGGCACTCTCTCCCTCATGTGCAATTGCTTGAGTTAATAAAGTGTATCTGCCTTGCTGCACCCAAAGAAAGAGTGAGAACTCTGTTTTCTCCGACAATATTAATTGTGTTGAATATCAGCTCACCATTAACCTATTTAGTAAAGATTAAAGCAAAATAGGAATTAAACACCTCAGCCTTCTTGATATCATTCCTTATTAGTTCTTCTTTGCACTAAGTAGAGGACCTATACTTTACTTCATCTTTCTCTTACTCCCTAATGTATTTAGATAACTTCTTCTTATTGTCTTATGTCCCTTGCTGGGTGTAACTCATATTGATTTAGTCCCTACATGCTGGTGCTGTGGTTTTGTGCTCATCCTTAGCAACTGCTTTACATTTCCACTTTCAGTAGGATTCCTTTTTGATTTTCAGTCATTAAAGAGCTCCTGTGGAGCCATATTGGTCTCTTATGATTCTTTCTGTCTTTCCTTCACATCAGGATAGTTTGCAGTTGTATCTTTAATATTGAGAAACTGTCAGGTCTCCTGACCTCCTTTTTTCCCTAAGATTTTCTTCCCATAGGACCTTATCTACCAGTTCACTATGTTTGTTAAAGTCTAGTTTTTTTAAGTCCATTTTCCTTATTCTGCTTCTTTCACTCCTTCCTTTCCTTAGAATCATGAAAGCTAGTGTTTCATGTTCACTTTCACCCAAGTTGCCTTCCACCTTCAGACTCACTAACAATTCCTCCCTCTTGGTCAGAATCTAGTCTCAAATGTCAGTACTGGTTACTTCCTCTACTTTTATGGAACAAAATGTTTTCCCCAATACATTCCAAGAACTGATTGAACATTTAGTGTTTTGTCTTATTACTTTTCCAACAGACATCTGGGTAGATAAACTCCCTTGTTACTGCCCGGTCTTGTGTTTTGAATATTTCTGTTTGTTGTAGAAATGCCTCATTCACTCCTTCTCCTAATTGGGTGACCTATAGTAGACCTCTACCATTACATCACCCCTATTTTTCCCAGCTTTTATCTTTGCCCAGAGAATTTCAGCTGGTCTGCCTCTCACCACCTTCTGGGGCTCAGAACCTAAGGCTATGTCTACACTACCCGCCAATTTGGTGGGTAGCAATCGATCTTTTCGGGATCGATTTTTCACATCTAATGTAGATGCAATAAATTGATCCCAGAGCGCGCTCCCTGTCGACTCCGGTAATCCACCCCGACGAGAGGCGGAAGCGGAGTCGACGGGGGAGCAGCAGCAGTCAACATTGCAGCGTCCTCACGGCGAGGTAAGTCGAGTGAGGTATGTCGACTTCAGCTACGTTATTCACATAGCTGAAGTTGCGTACCTTACATCGACCAGCCCCCCGGAGTGTAGACCAGCCCTAAGACTTGCCCAAGGTCAGCCAGCAGGCCAGTGGCAGAGCTGGGGATAGTCCCAGTCCATTGGTTTTTCCACTAGGCCAAAAGGTTGCTATGTGATTCCTCAGTGCTCCTCCCGATCCTATACATTTTGTTACAGTGGAATGGGGATAATGGTGGTTGTTTAGTTGCTACCGGGGCCTGCAAAGGGGTAGGGCTCCCCTAGATTGCAGCACACACAGAAGGGGAGAATTCATGGCTGATGTGCCTTACCTCAGTCCCAAAACTTTTTCTGTTACCTTTCCTAGTTTGCAACCTCTCCTGTCTTCTCCCCTCCTCCTCCTCCTCCTCCCCCAATCCTCACTCTCTCCCCCTTGCCTGAGCCCCCCACAACTTCTTCTCTCCCCTATCACCCATTCCCATTTGTCTCCCTCCCCATAACAAACACATCCCTGGCTGCAAACCCAAACATTTCCCCCTGTTACCACCTACTTTTGCACCCCTGATCATCCCTCCCCCTCTCAGTCAGCATTCACATTTGGAAGTTGTTTTCTTCTCAAAAGCAGTTTCAGCACATTCTGAGTGTTCTGCTGTACTCAGATTATATTTACACCAAACAAAATCTCCCCATGAGAGAGACCAATTGGAGCAATAAACCTGCTTTTTTAACATCACTTTTCTTTTCTGGGCTGGAGTTACACTCACAGTGCCAAGGGTGGGGGTGCCTAGCTGTAAGGACCACAATTTACCCTCAAAGACACCCACATCTCATGCTGGATTGGCAGGTTTCCAGATAGCTATCCTCTCTCACTGCACATGCTCAGTGTAATCCATTAGGTGTGTGTGTAGGCGCACAAGCCTTCGCAAGCACCTAACTGGAGAAGAAGGCTCTTTTTGAAATAACATTTTAATTTGATATCCCCCAAGGGCTGGTGGGTGCCATATCCTCTGTTGGGGGTAACCCTCAAGTGTCTTAGACCCTGGTGCAATGATCTGAGCCTTGGTTTGATCTCTATCTGTGGGCAAAAATAAAATGCCAAAATATGCCAACTTTAAGATAAGGTGTTTTTTCTCCCACTGGGAGCTGTATCTCGGAAACCCCTTGGTGAAATGGCCCCAAATTTTGATTACTAATACAACCCTGTGCTCCTATGTGAAATACTGTATTTCAATAAAATCCAATCAATCAGGCAGACATTAGAGCACTTAGAAAAATTTAGCTTTGAAGGAAAGCTGGTCTCAACCTTAACTGTTGCAGAGCTGTCACTCAGCTATAATATCACCACTGTATATTTTGTCCCCAGTCAGATTCCTGAGTGCAACTGTTCTGATTCAGTAAGCTTCCAATAACCTAGGACTCAGCACCCATGAGAAACCCAGTTTCTTCACATGACATTTGTGTGATGTCCTGGGGCCAGCTGCTCCTGACCAGCACTTTGGAAACACCACATCAGAGACTAGCCCCAGCCAAAGACAATCTATCCCAGGCATGACCCTGACTCCAGAGTGGTACATGCTGGGGCGGAGTTTGGTGCTGTGACTCCCCACAAAGGGCAGAAATGAATAATCGCGCCTGCACAGAAAGAACCTGATTATCACATGTGACCATCCCGATTTACAAAGTGCCCAGTAAACTGGGAAATAATTATTAGTTAATTATCCCAAGTCACTGGGGCTCCTTCATCACATCTTTGGATACAATTGTGTAAGAGAAATGTCCCTCTGATTTCCCTTCTCCATGTTCTCAGGGTACGCCGGGTACAGGCTGGCAAACGGCAGCACAGAGTGTTCGGGGAGAGTGGAGCTTCGCCACGGAGACACCTGGGGAACCCTTTGTGATTCCCAGTGGGATTTACAGGCTGCCCACACCCTCTGCCAGCAGCTTGACTGTGGATTCGCCCTGTCGATTCCAGCAGGGCAGCTCTTTGGTACAGGAGATGGGCCTGTCTGGAATGGCACATTTGGCTGTGAGAGGAACGAATCCCACCTGAGGGACTGTCCTGTTACCGCACTGGGCACAACTGAGTGTCCCCCTGGGAGCGAAGCCAGCGTGGTGTGTTCAGGTGAGCAGCTGCAGTGGGAAAGAAAAGGATTGGGGATTGGGGAACATCCTCAGCCAGATCTTCACAATCGGCCAAGCATCACTGGGCTCAGGGAGGCTATGCTGATTTACACCAGGTGGGGACCTGGCCCATAAATTGGCACCCAGTCCCTGCACCAGCCAAGTCTGCTGGAACTGATCCCTCCGTGAAATGCTTGTGGTGCCTTCAGTATGGAATGTACCAAGGAAAAGAAATTCTGGTGCCTTGTCCTCCCTTCGCACTAATTGACATGGATCAAGTATCAGTTTGTGAACGTGCTGGTATGGAATAATCCCACAGAGTAACTGCTAGCATTGAACATGAGCAACAATCCCTTCCTGTTCCCCACTCCCCTCCCTGTCATTGACACTGATCACTGCGCCACCTCAACACTCACTTTCCCTTGTGCTTAGGGTGCCTGGGTGGCAGGTTAGTGAACGGCACCGAGTGCTCCGGGAGAGTGGAGATCCGACATGGAGACACATGGGGAAACCTCTGTGCCTCCCACTGGGATTTGCAAGATGCCAACGTCCTCTGCCATCAGCTGAACTGTGGATACGCCGAGTCGATCCAGGGAGGAGCCCATTTCGGGGAAGGGAGTGGAACCGTATGGAGTGATGCTTTTAATTGTGAAGGGACTGAATCCTGTCTGTGGGACTGTTCTCGAATGGCCCTGGGCAACCCAGCCTGCTTCCCCAGAGACACAGCCAGGGTTATTTGCTCAGGTAAGTTTAATATATGTGTGTGTGTTAGTTATAGTGCAGTTTATAGGCCAGTTTAGGATCATCACGAGTAGTCCCACTGAATACAGTACATAGGAGTAAGTAGGGGTGTCGGAATGTTGCTCTCTTTGTTTAAGTTCCCCAGATCAGAGACTCCTCTGGGTGCAGTGAGGGGTGGCGAGGTGGATCCTAGCATTACGCTAGGGTGAACGGGAGAGAATGGGTCTGTGCTATAAACCTGGAGTTTCTGATTCACAGATTCCCTCAGTCCCAGCAGGGCTGACTCAGCCGTTCATCAGGTTGAGGTTGGTGTTACAGAAGCAACCTATACACAGAGATCTCATCCAAGCTATGGGGCCATTATAATCCCATTTCACTCTGGAAAAGTAGGTGTTTGCCCTGGTGTTCCTGGCCAAAATGTCCACCCTTGTCCATCCAGGGTTGTGTGCTGGTGGGCAGCAGACCTCACCTGCAGAGCTTGCTCAGTGTTTGTATGTTTGTAGATCATTAATACCCCAAAACACTTCATAGAAATAATCATTTTTTTGCGAAAGATCCTGGTTTTCAGGAAAGCGTTCAGATGGCTCCAGCGTTTGGCTTCTGAGCCAGTTGGGAACTTTCACAAATATCCTGCTGTTAGTGAGAGCAGCTGGTGCTTTGATGAAGATCCCCCTCTACAATGCAACACAAATACTGCAGGGGTCCTTTTTCCTCAAGGCTTCTCCAAAGAACTTCAAAGGCTTCCCCATGCCACATCAGAGAACTGCCATAGCTGATAGATGGCAAGTTATCTAATGGCTATCCATAGTGGCTTAGGCCCAGATTTGTACAGCTGTTTTGCTGTTGCTTCATTCAGCATGGCAATGCCTAACTGGTTTAAGAGCCTACGTTTCATTTTCATTTTAGGCACTTAGCAGCCTTCACCAATAAGATCAATAGGATTCACATCCCTGAGTGACATAACTATGCCAACCTCACCCCTAGTGTAGATGCCGGCCAAAACACCGCCCCCCCCAACAACGCCGCCCCGCCAAAATGCCGGGGGGGCGGGTGCCCGCGGGGAGGGAGGCACGCCTGCCGCCCCGCTGCCCCGGCGGGGAGCGGAGGACGCCGGCTGCCCTGGCCGAGGCGCCAGCGGGGAGCGGAGCACGCCGGCCGCCCCGCTGCCCCCGCGGGGAGCGGAGCACGCCTGCGGCCCCGGGAGCGGAGCACGATGGCCGCCCCGCTCCCCCGCCCAGGGAGCGGAGCACGCCGGCCGCCACACTGCCCCGGCGGGGAGCGGAGCACGCCGGCCGCCCCACTGCCCCAGCCGGGGAGCGGAGCACGCCAGCCGCCCCGGTGCCCCGGCCGGGGCGCCAGTGGGGAGCGGAGCACGCCAGCCGCCCCGCTGCCCCGGCCGGGGCACCGGCGGGGAGCGGAGCACGCCGGCCGCCCCGCTGCCCCGGCCGGGGCCCCGGCAGGGAGCAGAGCACGCCAGCTGCCCCGGCAGGGAGCGGAGCATGCCTGCTGCCTCGCTGCCCGGCCGGGGCGCCGGCGGGGAGCGGAGCACGCCAGCCGCCCCGCTGCCCCCGCGGGGAGCGGAGCACGCCTGCGGCCCCGGGAGCAGAGCACGACGGCCGCCCCGCTCCCCCGCCCAGGGAGCAGAGCACGCTGGCCGCCCCACTGCCCCGGCGGGGAGTGGAGCACGCTGGCCGCCCCACTGCCCCAGCCGGGGAGCGGAGCACGCCAGCCGCCCCGCTGCCCCAGCCGGGGCGCCGGCGGGGAGCGGAGCACGCCAGCCGCCCCGCTGCCCCAGCCGGGGCGCCGGCGGGGAGCGGAGCACGCCGGCCGCCCCGCTGCCCCGGCTGGGGCGCCGGCAGGGAGCGGAGCACGCCGGCCGCCCCGCTGCCCCGGCCGGGGCCCCGGCAGGGAGCAGAGCACGCCAGCTGCCCCGGCAGGGAGCGGAGCATGCCTGCTGCCTCGCTGCCCGGCCGGGGCGCCGGCGGGGAGCGGAGCAAGCCGGTTGCCCCGCTGCCCCCGTGGGGAGCGGAGCACGCCTGCGGCCCCGGGAGCGGAGCACGCCGGCCGCCCCGCTGCCCCGGCCGGGGAGCGGAGCACGCCGGCCGCCCCGCTGCCCCGGCCGGGGAGCGGAGCACGCCGGCCGCCCCGCTGCCCCGGCCGGGGAGCGGAGCACGCCGGCCGCCCCGCTGCCCCGGCCGGGGCGCTGGCAGGGAGAGGAGCACGCCGGCCGCCCCGCTGCCCTGGCCCGGGCCCCGGCAGGGAGCAGAGCACGCCAGCTGCCCCGGCAGGGAGCGGAGCACGCCTGCTGCCCTGCTGCCCGGCCGGGGCACCGGCGGGGAGCGGAGCACGCCTGCAGCCCCACTCCCCCGGCAGGGGCGCCAGAGGAAGAATTAGTTTTTTTCGTAAATTTAAAAAAAAAAACAAAAAATAACAAAAACCTTGAGTGCCGCCCCTCTCCAGGTGCCGCCCCAAGCACGTGCTTGGTAGGCTGGTGCCTGTAGCCGGCCCTGGTTGTAACATGTAGTGTGTCTTCAGAGCTTGAGAAATGGCAGTACCCCAGTCGTTTGAAATGCTTCAGAATTCGGTGAGCAACGAAACAGTCTGGGGATTTCGTCAGCTAGCAGCATTCCAGCCCTAGGCTTTGGTTAAGAGTTAACTGGGTCTCTCAGCTGCTGGTGAAACAGAAATCTGTAGCCTCTATTCAGTGTGGTACCAGGA
Organism: Macrochelys suwanniensis; assembly: GCA_033296515.1. Lineage (NCBI taxonomy): Eukaryota > Metazoa > Chordata > Testudines > Chelydridae > Macrochelys > Macrochelys suwanniensis. The sequence goes on along the minus strand of CM065775.1, from coordinate 210,613,436 downwards.
TTGGAAGCAGCCTCTACAATATCTGTTCCCTGGATGTCTGTAAGGCTCTCGCTCCATAGAGCACTGTCTTCTCCCCATAAACCCAGCTAAGTCAGGCAAGAATTCACAAATCCTCAGCTCACTAAGAGCTCCCCTGTTCTCTCTCTCTTAACTGAGACAGAATCCCAGTTTAGAGCAGTCAGCTGATAACTAAATGTAAATTCCATAGGCTCTGTACTCTCCACAGTAACAAATACTGCCCCCCAGCTCTCCTTCTAGGTCAGGGGTGGGCAAACGTTTTGGCCCAAGGGCCACATGGGGGTTTCAAATCTGTATGGAGGGCTGGGTAGGGAAGGCTGTGCCTCCCCAAACAGCCTGGCCCTCACCCCCTACCTGACCTCCTCCCACTTCCCTCCCCCTGACTGCCCCCCTCAGAATCCCCGACCCATCCAACTCCCCCTGTTCCTTGTCCCCTGACCATCCCCTTCCAACACCTACCCAACCCTAACTGCCCCGCCCCCAGGATCCCACCCCCTATCTACCCTCCCTGCTCCCTGTCCCCTGACTGCCCCGACACCTATCCACACCCCCAACCCCCACCCCCTGACAGGCCCCCCCAGGGCTCCCACGCTTATCCAACAACCACCCCCCCTCCTTATCGAACTCCCCGCCCCCCCTTACCATGCCGCTCAGAGCAGCATGTCTGGCAGCCGCGCCACTCTGCTGGAGCCAGACATGCTGCCCCGCATAAGCGCGCAGCCCGCATGGCTTCGGGGGAGGGGGGACAGTAGGGGAGGGTCCAGGGGCTCGCCTCTCAATCTGGGAGCTCAGAGGCCAGGCAGGACGGTCCCACTGGCCGGATGTGGCCCACAGGCCATAGTTTGCCCACCTCTGCTCTAGGTCCATAGAACACACCATGGTGCACCAAACATTATCCCAATGGAGAGCTTCCCTAGAAAACAAAGCTGGCATAGCACTGCCCTGTATCCATGGTGGTACAGGGGTTGGGACCAGCCCTCACAGCAGACATATCTCTCAGTGCTGCATCTATCAGCCACTGAGTCCACAGGGCTGTCTTCAACATGGTATACATTAAAAAGCTGTGTTGACCCAGCTAAATCACTCAGGGATATGAAAAAATCCTCACCCCTGAGTGACATAGTTAAGGCAACCTACCCCCTGTTGCCTTTAGTGGAGACAGCACTAGGTAAACAGACAAATTCATCTGTCAAGCTAGCTACCACCTCTCCGGGAGGTGGATTAACTGCAGCAATGGGAGAACCCCTCCAGTCGGCATAGGTAGGGCCTACACTAAAGGGCTACAGAGGTGAAGCTGCAGCACTGCAGCTGTGCTGTTGAAGGGCTTTTATACACTTGAAAGGCTCCAACTCCTGTATTTATAACCTTCCCCCCCACCTCCCGACTTGCACTCTAGCTCTGCCCTCAGAGGGTGATTAGGGTGTGACCTGCCAGATGGGTTGCCCATAATGTAACAGAGGCCCAGAGTATCCAGCTAAAATCTATGTCCCCTCCCCATGGCATCTTTCGCTTCCTGTCAGAGAAATAAAGTCAAATGCTCCAGTATAAGGAATGTGGGTCACACTGGTACAGAGTTTCTGTGTGGGAAATAAAGGGAGATTACACTGGGCCCGATTCTTACTAACCCTAAGGGTTCATTTACACTTGCTTAGAGTATAGGAGTCTTAATGTGAGAATCAGACCATACAAAACAGAGTAGTTGAATCCCTGTCTTAAGTGCAATATTAATCTCATCGTTAAATATGAAGTCACTACTGTTCTCTGTATGTATAGTCTTTTAACTGGTTTACAGATCATATTATGGGAGCACTTTGGCTCCTTTGAAATGTAAGGTGCGGTATACACTGTATAAATCTCCAATGATGTAATCACCAGAAAGGGTTTTGTCTTCTCCCATAAGGAACTTCAACAGCTTTACACGCTCACAGTGAACAAAGTTTTAAAATAAAAAATATATATGTTTGGGAAAAAAATGAGACCTTCCTCCCCATTGCCCAGAGGTCACTAAACCCTCCAAGCATCATCTCCAGCCAAGCCAATAGCTAGAGTTCATGAGAAAGGTAACTCAAGTGTCCACAGTTGCAGACCTGGCCTGGAAAAACCCTGCTGAGTGCAGAAAAGTCTTTATTGTGTTAGCTCCTTATGAGTTTGAAGCTGACACGATGATCGCAGGTCACCAATGTACATTGAACAGGGACAAACAGGGCAGGGTTTTCTTTAAAGGAGCCATGGAACCTGGCAGTCTGGATCTGGGAATTGCAGCAGGGAAGTGGGGCGCTTGGTGCACTCATTGCAGGCCAATACCTGTTGTAAATCACAACTATCTCACAGCGCTGCCGCTATCAGTGTGCGGGGTGAGCACTGAGCACTTTTGCACAGAGCATTTTGGTAACCAGGGGCCTGATCTGCCAGGTGTTCCTGAGCACTCTCCATGCACATTGACTCCTTAGGGAGGTGAGAGCACTCTAAATCGTGCAAGGTCTGATCTCAGAGCTGGGGAATTCTTTCCCTCCATCACCTCCTGCATTTCTGAGTAGATAGACAAATGAAACCCTTGAGAGAGGTTGTTCCCTGTATCACTGCACAGCGATGAGAGTTACCTTCCACCTGGTACAGAAACCTGTGTTTCACATCCCATCTGTGTATTATTTCTCATGCAGTACCAGCAGGGAGTGTTATTCAACATATTTTGTGTCTCTGTGAGTCCAGGTCGTTCTGAGGCGCTCAGACTGTTGTATGGAGAGAGCCGATGCAATGGGACTGTCGAGATTTCCCTCCATGGTGTGTGGAGCAGAGTGCTGGATGACGAGTGGGACATGGACGATGCCAGCGTGGTGTGCAGGCAGCTGCAGTGCGGAGTCGCTGAGAAAGCTTATAAGCCCCCTAAGTCTAAGCGAGGAAGGGGCCCCGTGGGGCTGAAAAGTGTCCGATGTGGAGGAAATGAGACTCGTCTGACTCTCTGTGACATCTCCCTGCTTGAGACAGCCCAGGCAGGAATTGCTGAGGATGTCGGTGTCGTTTGCTCAGGTGACTTAGTGTGAAAATCTTATAAATATCCTGTCCTTGTTCTATGGGAACACGACCCATCCTTGGGCCTGCCTCCACTCCACCTTGTGCTGTGATCTCAGCAGACCTTGAAATGATGTGGATCTGAGGTTCAAACTGTGACACATTTTTAGTAAAAATATATTATATACAGAACAAAGCATAGCCATGTTATACAGGTAATGCAGTATAGCAACCTCTCTCTATTTTTATGTATTAGAGCTGTTCAAAAAATTTCATGAAAACTTTTTTCCTGTGAAAAATCTTCACAATAAGATTACAAATTTTCACAGAAAGTCTGTTTTCACTGAAAATGTTCAGATTTTTGTTGAAAAACTTGGGCTGTCGATTAACTCGATTAATGCATGAGTTAACTGTGTTAACAGTTAACTCACACGTTTAGCTGAAAAAATGAATGGAGATTAAAAAAAATCAAGATTAATCACACTGTTAAACAATATAATACCAATTGAAATTTATGGTTTTATTTTTGAATGCAGTTATTTTTTGTACATAAATCTACATTTGTAAGATCAACTTCCATGATAAAGAGATTGCACTACGGTACTTGTATTAACTGAATTAAAAATTACTATTTCTTTTGTTTTTTATACTTCAAATATTTGGAATAAAAAATAAATATAAAGTGAGCACTGTACATTCTCTATTGTGTTGTAATTGAAATCAATATATTTGAAACTGTAGAAAACATCCAATATATTTCAATAAATTGATATTCTATTATTGTTTAACAGCACAATTAATCATGATTAATTTTTTAATCACTTGACAGCTCTATGAAAAACCCAAATTTATTTGTGGAACATGAAAAATATTCATGGTCATTCATATTTTGTGGGGAAAAGGATGAATTTCCAAGCAGCTCTAGTGTATACAGTGGCTTCTTTATTTTAAAGTCTTAAAAAATGTGCTGTCTTGAAAACAGTAGTAAGAAAAGGAAGTCATATGTAACCTGTTTTGACCAAGGCTGTCATGGATAGTGGCTCTGGGCTAGATCCCTAAAGGGACTTGGGCGTTGCAAGGCCTGACTCCTAGGTGCCTTGCCATCCAATGGAATCCTCAGCTCTGAGTCATGCGCCCAGTTCCCCGTACAATGCACAGGGAGATTTAGGCACCAGAAGCCAGAAAGCTGAACAGGGAACCACCTAGCAGTGCCAGCAGTGAAATGCCAGCAGTGAAATGCCAAGGAAGGGAGTAGAACCTAGATACACAAAGTTATTTAGACGCCAAACTGCCATTGATCTAAGCCTCAGGCACCTGACACACAGGCACAGGTAGGCACCTATCTCTGCTCAGGGATCTCAGTCATGAACCCACTGCTGGAGCTAGGCATATAAACCAGGTCAGCTCTCTCATTTCCCCATTTTACACATAACCCAGTGGTTAAAGTACTCAGCTGGGAGGTGGGAAATCCACGTTCTGTCCCTGCTCTCCCTGATTTGGAGCAGGGACATGAACACAGATGAGTGCCCTAGTCACTATAGATTATAGTGTATGCTGGGGTGGGTCTCTCCTGCTGGAAATGTTCCAATTTGTACAAATAATCAGTCACTGAATCAGAAAAAAAGCTAGAGATTGATTCTAGCTGGTGGCCAAGGCACTCACCTGGGATGTGGGAGAGTCAAGTCCCTGCTTCAATAAATATGTAACGATTTATACATTATGTATTTATAAAGAGGCAGTTAGGTATCTACGTACCTTTTGTGGATCTAACCCTCTGTCACTTAGGAAATACATCAAAGTTGCTGTTATAATGTGACCTTGTTAAATCCTAATCCTATAACTGTGCAAATTTCCTTCATTTAAAGGAAAAGGGGAAAAAAAGAATCTGTGATGGGATTTTTTCATTGTTCTTGGTTGAACATGACCATTGTACAAGACAATTCTATTGTTCTTTTTGCTGGTATATTATTTACATTAAGGTCCCACCGTAAAAGTAAACAAGTAACAGATATTTTAACTATGTCCCTATATCATGCACTGTATGTTACTGCACTGATATAATTTTTCATGCCCATTCCAACTGGAGGGTAACTACAACAAATTAAGGGCCCATTTCTGTTCCCATTGTGTCAGTTGGAGCTTCACAGCTGATTTCAGCAGAGTAGAATTAGGCCCTAAGTGTCTGGGACTTGATTGGAGACATGCGGATCCAATTTGCCTGTCTTTCCCTTTATCTGTAAAATAAATTGGTATCAAGTCTACTTTTCTCTAACGTTCTGGTAACTTGTGTCATGCTGTCTGGAGTGGCTCACCACTGTAAGTGACTATCTCAGAGCAGACTTAAAAAACAAGGGCAGACACCCCAAACTGCTGGTGTGTTCTATAATGGGGGTCTCACACTCAATTTGCCTTAGGGCCAGTGCCAGTCCTCATATCCTCCCAGCGGGCCAATAATGTCACTGAAGATGGTGTTCAGAAAAGAAAACGTTTATATTGTATTTTTTATTTTGAATTTCTTAGAAATAATAAAGCTGTCGTACAACTGTATACAATTCTTTGCCTGCCAGAGAGTTTTTAGTGTTTACCAGACACCTGGCAACGCTTCAGTTCTGTCAGTTTGTTGATATTTGGCCTCTGTGACTGAGCAGTTGAAACCTTCAGGATTGCAGCAAGGTGTGCATCAGATGGCTGTGTTCAGTATTTTGACTTGTTTATATTCATTGTGGAAAAAAGTGATGCTGCCAAATGATGATATTGCCGTCCCTCTCCCCCAGCCAATGGGAGCTATGGGGGGCGGCGCCTGCAGCGGACATTGCCGGCGGCGTGTCTGCCTGCGTCTCTCCTCCCATCGCTCCTCCACGGGCTGCAGTGGGGAGGTTCTCGGGCGGCAGATGGCCCGCGGGCCGGGAGTTTGAGACCCCGGTACTATAAATAGATTTCACCAAGCCAGTCACAAACATGAACTCCCGGATCATTATACAAGTCTCACTGTGGCGTCACAGACAGTCCCTTTAGGCTCTCCAGCCTAACTTGCCACCCAGACAAACTGAAAGTTGTGATAAAGTGTCACTTAACCCTAATATCACACCACATCAAGTTTCTCCCAGTCCCAAGGGACCAGTCAGTCATTCCAGACCTTATTCCAAAGATAACGCTGGCAGCCAGTACTATAGTAAATACCTAAAGGTTTATTAACTAAGAAGGAAGAATGAGGGTTACTGAGGGCAGGTCTTCACTACCCGCCGGATCGGCGGGTAGCAATCGATCTATCAGGGATCGATTTTTTGCGTCTCGTTAAGACGCGATTAATCGATCCCCGATCGCGCTCCCCGTCGGCGCCGGCAATCCACCGCATCGAAAGGCGGAAGCGGAGTCGACGGGGGAGCTGCAGCGATCGACTCGCCACCGTCCTCATCCCCAGGTAAGCCGACTACGATACGCCGACTTCAGCTACGCTATTCCCGTAGCTGAAGTTGCGTATCGTAGATCGACCCTCTCCCCTAGTGTAGCCCTGGGCTAAGAGGCTATAGCTGGTAAAATATAACAACAGGCAAATCAGTTTGTAACTCCAAATGGTGGCAATGATGTAATTAACTGTCAGTTTCCCAAAAGTCTTTTACAGGGTGTCATGAGGTACTCCACTCACTGCCGGTCTGGCATCTCCTCCTGGTCACTCTGGGGATCAGCTCTTGAGGCCATCGCTCCATCCACGGTTTACACACCATCACTCTGATTCTGGTCTGCAGCGCCTCTTGCTCCAGGACCCGCAGCATCCTCTGTGTGACTTAGCCCTCCAGCTAGGTCACTCAGTGTTCCCCCTTACGGGATTCAGTCCATCAACAGTCCTAGGCTCTCTTCCGATTCACTGCCCTGGTGCCACTCCCTCAGTGGCTGGCAGGGGAACCTAGGCCTGCCCTCTTTTCTGGGGTCCAGTCCAGGGACACCTCAGCAGTTCTGGGCTTCCTCCCTCTGCCCACACTGCTCCTTCCCTGGGATGATTTAGTTGGGGTTGGTCCTGCTTTGAGCAGAGCGTTGGACTAGATGGCCTCCTGAGGTCTTTTCCAACCCTAAACTTCTATGATTTTATGACTGCTTCCTATACTTTGGTGCCTCTCCTCACTCTGGGTGTGCCAGCCCCAAGAATCCTCCTCCCAGGGAATAACTACAGACTATCTCCCTACAGCCCCCTGAACAGGTGAGACTCTCTCTCTAACCAGCTGATTCCGGCCTAGAGCTCCACTGTTTGCAGCCTAATTAGCTGGTTGGGCCCACCTGGCCCAACCCAGCTCTTACAGGGCTAGTGTGTGGAGCTCGCCCCATCACACAGGGCTACTCAGAATAACTCTGGGGATCTCTGACTTCTCATTCAGTTATTCTTCTCTGTTAGAATCCAAACAGTCCAGAATTACAGGATCTTTCTTTAAATCCATATTTATGTCGTCTTCTCACAGAAAACAAGCTGACAGTCTCCCTACCCATGTGGGCTTTTCCTTTGATGACAGATATCCTTTGATGACAGATGCAGTTAGATTTTTGACCTCCGACCTTATGCATAATGGCCATTTGCTTTGAAATTAGCATTTTCTGCTAAAGTCTTTAAATCCTTAGCATTTCACAAAATGTATTTGTTGTGTTATTTATCTACAAGTGTATTTACCATGTACATGTTTGGCATTGCATTATGACAGGAATAGATAACGTTCCACTAGTTTTCATAAAGTTTAAACATCTGAATATACACTTATACATCTAACCATTACTTTGATCTACACAAGTGAACTGATCTAAATATACTCTAGCATGACCTGGTCAGCCAGTGTCACACCCTCCCCATTCTGTAACAATTGAAAAGAATATTTGGTTTTGGGTAAATTAATTGCCTAATAAATCCTTGAACACCTTGATGCTTATCATTTAAGAGTTGTTTGAAAATATTCAAGATTTCAAGTACGGGCTGATTCCGCTAACCCTTAGTCTCAAAAAATCGCTCTGACCCATGTGATGAGTCCCTTAAGGATTACTCAGATGAGTAAGGAATTCAAAATTAGGCCCTTACTCTCACATGCTGTTTATCAATACTGCTCTGTAAAAAGTATTCTTCGTTTCCTTACTCAGCTTCTCTTCTGTGTTTCTTGTTAAAGACAGATTCTTAAAAGCATTTAAATATCTCTGCCATTGTAGCATCATCACTGACTTGCATGGAAGCTGTTTAATTATCATATTGCATATTAACAGCTGGGATCTATCCCTGCAGGGAGCAGGCGGATCAGACTGGTGAATGGGGCAGGTCGCTGTGCCGGGAGAGTGGAGATTTATTACAACAGCAGCTGGGGGACAGTCTGTGATGATTCCTGGGATCTGCCAGACTCCAATGTCATTTGCAAACAACTGGGATGTGGACATGCCATCAATGCAACTGTCTCTGCTCATTATGGGCAAGGATCCGGGCAGATCTGGCTGGATGATGTGAACTGCTCTGGGAACGAATCCGATCTCTGGGCGTGTCCTTCCAGGGGCTGGGGCCAGCACAACTGCAGACACAAAGAGGACGCAGGAGTTCTCTGCTCAGGTCTGGTCCGGGAATGCTCACGTGAGCCTGGTTACCAGGGGATTTAATGGAGGGGGCAGACATTTGAGGAGAGAGCTGAGAATGATAGAGCCTCTCCCTCACTGTCTTTTCTATAGGGTGCCCATAAATCCCATTTTGGCCGGGATACACTCTTTTTTAAGCCTGCCCTGACTGTCCCGACTGTTTTGACAAAACTGTGCATTTGTCCCGTTTGCTCTTGCCAAGTGATCATGAGTTGGCAAGAGCAAATTGGACAAATGCACAGTTTTGTGAAAAAAGTGGGATGCGACCTCTAGCGGGATGCGGAGGAACATGCGGGGGTGGGGGGAGTGGCAACGCCAGCCCCCCGCTGGAGGGAGGACTCAGGACATCAGCTTTGGCCAGGCCAACCCCACACGGGAAGACAGCAGGGGTCTTCGGCCACCCTGCGTATGGAAGGGAAGAAGGGGGTCTTGGGCTGGCCCCACACGGGTAGGTGGCAGGGGGGCTCAGGCTGGCCCACGTGCCGAGGGGGTAGGGGGACCTCAGGCTGTCCCTGTGTGGGCGGGAGGCAGGGTGGGCTCAGGCTGGCCCCACATGTGGGGGGAGAGGAAGGGAGGTTTGGGGGTTGGGTCCCCTGTCGGGTGTTCCGTTTTCCCTTTGAGAAAATATGGTCACTGTACTCTTCTACCTACCTACTGCAGTCATGATTAGAAAGTTCCCATTTCCGATATGTTCCCACCCAGGAGTATTGGAGATATCGCAGCATTTCTTTAGTGTTGGGAGGGCAGTCACTGCTGTATTACAGGTATCCGTGTGTGTAACTGCTGGGAACTGGTGACTTTTCAGAGGAGACCATTGTATTTCTAATGGGCCAGTGGTGTCAAGGAGAGTCACTCATTCTTAGCCCAGGGCTACACTAGGGGAGGGGGTCGATCTACGATACGCAACTTCAGCTACGGGAATAGCGTAGCTGAAGTCGGCGTATCGTAGTCGGCTTACCTGGGGATGAGGACGGCGGCGAGTCAATCGCTGCAGCTCCCCCGTCGACTCCGCTTCCGCCTTTCGATGCGGTGGATTGCCGGCGCCGACGGGGAGCGCGATCGGGGATCGATTAATCGCGTCTTAACGAGACGCGAAAAATCGATCCCTGATAGATCGATTGCTACCCGCCGATCCGGCGGGTAGTGAAGACCTGCCCTAAGGGTGATTCTCTCTGACACTTGCTCCTGCAGAATGATGCACAGGATCGTTAGCAATCGCTGGGATTTCACTCTTCACACGAGTTCATTCCAGAATCAGATGATTTAAATTCCCCTTTTGTGCATTTCCTTCTAGAATTCACGGATCTGAGGCTGGTGAGCGACAGTGACTGTGCTGGTCGGCTGGAGGTTTTCTACAATGGGACGTGGGGCAGTGTTTGCTCCAATGAGATGTCTGGAGTCACCCCAGCAATTGTCTGCAAACAGCTGAAGTGTGGGGATGGAGGGAAGATTGAAAGAGACTTTGCATATGGAGAAGGTTCTGGTCCCACATGGCTGGACTATGTTGCATGCAGTGAGCAGCACAGGTCCCTTTGGCAGTGCCCGTCAGGCCAGTGGAAACAGCAGTCCTGTGATAACCGTGCAGAAGAGACCCATATTTCTTGCAGTGGTAATTCTGAAACTCTCTGTGCACACGCATGCACACACCCTCTACATGTTTAACTAACTTATTGAAAGGGAGTGGTAGAAATTTTGAATGTATTTACTTTTCAGTATAGACAGTTTTACATTCGCAGCAGTGACTGACATATTTTCATTGTCCATTCTCAATACAGCCCCTGGAAAACAAACATGGGAGTTATTTATACAAGCTGTGTGATACAAGGTGCAATCACCTAGTGAGAGCCCACAAATGCCCATAGGCACGGTAACTAGGGGTGCAAGGTGTGCTGCAGCACCCCCAGTTTTTGCATGGGGTCCTGGCTGTTGGCCCCGCGCTCCACTGCTGGTCCTGCAGCGGGGTTCTGCTCCCGCCCCCAGCTGTGGTTCCCAGCCTGAGTCCACTTACCCCTATCCATGTCCCCCACCCCCGCAGAGCTACGTCCCAATCCTGGCCCCAACTCTGGGGAGAGGGAGCACAGACGGGGTAAGGGGGGCCAAGGTAAAAGATTTGGGGGCCACTGGCTTTCAGCACCCCAACTATAAAAATTATTCCAGCGCCACTGCAAATGCCTCCAACTAGCGAGCGTCATTTGAGAATCTCTGTGGCTATACTTTTAGGATGAACAATCAGAGACGGGCCCAATGTGAGTGACCAGGACATGGGCAGTCATGCTGAGTGGTGGGAGCAGGAGTCATGCCCAGTGGTTAGAGCAGGACCTGGTAGCCAGAAATTGGAGCCAAGGGTCAGAGCCAGAGGCCAGAGCCGAAGTCAGGAATTGGAGCTCAGGGTCAGGACCGCAGGGGCGGCGCCAGCTTTTTTGCCGCCCTAGGCGGCGGCCGAAGAAGCCTCTCCCGCCGCTGCCGCCGCCGAGGGACCTAAAATGCCACCCCCCAAATCCTGGCACCCTAGGCGACCGCCTAGGGTCGCCTAATGGTAGCGCCGGCCCTGCAGGACTGGGTTACCTGGAGAAAGGCAAGGGGTAAGTCTGGGGTCAAGGGAAGAGCAAGACTGGGAACAAGACAGGAAAACAAGGTATCCTAGCTGTGGGAAATGCTTTGAGCAGTTGCTGAATGGCTGCTGTGGCTGCTGGACTCAAGAGCGGGACTGCTGACCCTTCCCACCAATTAGGTGGTATGACCAGTCAGGCAGCCTAATACAGTCCAGCTGCGCTTGTTAGGCTGCCTGGAGACTAGTTCTGCTACATTTCCTGCTTCCTGACACCCAGGCTGTGAAATCTGAGTCAGGATCAGAATTCCCAAAAAGTGTGTCTGTGTCTGTGCGTGTAGGTGAGGGTTTGTTTCAGATCTAAAGTCCCATTTTGGTCTCAATTCTAATACCACCCTTTCTTGTCTCTGGATCCCCACAATAATGTGGGTGAGTTTCAGTTGACAGATTTGTTTACCTTCAAACAGGGCCAGGAGGAGCTGTACACAGGGTAGATGGAACAGACTCAGATGCCCACAAACACACACACCAGCAGCGAGCTGCATAAAGATTTCAACATCCAGAGTATCCACTGAGTAATAAATCCATTAGCTATGAAACAAGCTAGATTTTAAATTTAAGTTTATAAAATTGCTGAAATTTAGGGGTTTAATATACGGATAAACCCTACTCTCTCCTACATCACACACTCTTCTTGGTCCGTTCAGTTAACCATTTTCTCTGCGTAGGAAAAAAAGAGAAACCACCTCAGACCCTGTTTGTCGATTGCCCGAACTCTACGAGCTGCACAGGTATTTCTGCTGTTCACTGTCTCACTCTTTGTCCCTAAGGACTTTCCCAGCTGTCCCAGTAACATGTGAGGTTTCTGCATTTCCAGACCAGGAGAAGTTACGTGTCGTGGGAGGAGAGGACAGATGCTCGGGGAGAGTGGAGGTTTGGTACCATGGCTCCTGGGGAACAGTTTGTGATGACTCCTGGGACATGGCGGATGCTAACGTTGTGTGTAAACAACTGGGCTGTGGATCTGCTGTATCTGCCGTGGGCGAGGCTGCATTCAGCGAGGGGACTGGTCCCATCTGGGTGGAGACATTGAATTGCAGAGGGACAGAGTCATCTCTCTGGGACTGTCCTGCCAAGCCCTGGGGTGAGAGCAACTGTGACCATAAGGAAGATGTTGCTGTGAATTGCTCAGGTGAGTGACAGGAGATGTTTCTGCTACATGCGGTAATTTTCCGGAAGGAGGATGGATCCAATTGCTGGCCTGGGCTTGGTTACAGACCAGGGCCTCCCATCTCCTGTGTTCAGGAGCATCATGGATGCTGTGGTGTGGAAGCTTTGTGGGGCCAGATTGGCTCAGACATCAGCCCACATAACCCCTGCATCCATCACAGACCCCAGTGTGTTGGTTTGTTACTAGTCAGCATAAGGGGACGTGGGCCCTAAATCACTAACATACAGACCCTGCTGCCCATGCTGCTCTGAGGGAGTTTGTAGAAGTGACATCTGGAGATCCACTGGGACTCTGAGGGGGATGCTACCTGGTGATAAAAATGTCACTTTCCCCTCGCTCCAGACTCCAACTCTCCTCCCTTTCCCTTTGCAGGTGTGACAGAGACGACAGCATCAGTGAGTAGAACAGGTAAACATTGCCCGCTCCCATCAAGAGTTAAATTTACCTGGTGCTGGGTCACAGAGGATGAGCTGCAAGCTGCAGCCTAAGGGCAGGAGCTCCTTTCCATGTGTAAGCAGGGGAATGGTCCCGCTATTGTGGGGAACTTTCCTGGCTTATACACTACCCCAGTGAAGTGGGCTAGCGAAGGGATCTGAGTCCTCGCTCCCACTTCCTTTACCCAGAGGCCTGCCTGAACTCAAGGGCTCCCCTTCCACTCTCCTGTGTGGCAGAGTTCTTGTAACCCAAACAAGGCTGGGCCCAGGATTCCTGGGAGGCTCTATCCCCAACCTTGTGGTCACTTAGGGCAGGGGCTAGGGTGTCCCCACTGTGGGGTGCTCTCTCTGCACTGGATGCTTCCCTGACCCACTAATCATTACATGCAGTTAAAAGCAAAAATGCAATTTATTAAACAGCAATCAATTAAAAAAAATAAGGAAAAAGTGGGAAAGGTTAAAGGAAAACACGTCACCTCTCTCTGTGGCACGGGGACATCACAACCAATGTCTCTGGAATGTCAGGGCAGTTCACGGTCTGTTCCTCACACGTCCCAGGCCTCCTTCTCAGGCCCTGGCTGTGCTGCAGGGATGCTGCGGGTTGGACACTTGCTCTGGTGATGGCCACACGCCTTCAGGGTCTAGGTGGCAGGACCCTTCTTCCCAGCATCGCTCCCACCCCGTCGGGATTACGATCCCCCTCCAAGTCTGGCCGACCAGGCCTCTCTGCTCTGGGCCTGGTGCCCATGGTCCCCATCACTCTCCCCAGGTGCTCACCACACCCAGCTTCCCGATTTTATAGGGATAGTCCCGATTTTGGTTTTTTTTTCTTATATAGGCTCCTATTACCCCCCACCCCGTCCCGATTTTTCACATTTGCTGTCTGGTCACCCTAGCTGCTTCTGTGACTCTGCTCCCAGCACTGACCTGCTCCCACTGGGCTGCTTCTCTGGTTCTGTCTGGCTGGCGTGACTCTGCTCCTCAGCTCAGCTCAGGCCCCTGCTCTCTCATTAGCTCCGCCCCACTCTGTTACAGGCAAGTCCAGCTCACAGGGAGGACAGGACCTGCTCTCCCCCCCCACACACACACCTCTTGACTCCCTCATTAGCCTGCCCACCCAGTCAATCAGGCTGACTTGGAGCATTGGACTCTCCCCATTGTTCCTGGGGACTGTCAGTCTCAGGGTCCTGATTTACCATCGACCCTTCCCCTTCCTTCTGGGACTGGGAGCTAGCCAACCAAAACACCCCCACTGAGTTTTAGTAAGGGGCCAACAGTCCCCTTACAGATGGCCTGTGAAATCTGAGGGTGAATAACACCCGGGTGGGAGCTGCATGCCATGCTGAGCCTGACGATTCCTCTCTGCTGGCTCCAGCTGACAGGGCAGGGCCCATGATTTAAACTGCAGCCTGTGAGCTGCCCCCATGGCCCCCAGACTGTGTCCCAGCCCGTTACCCTGCAGTCCTGGGCTGTGCAATGAGTGACTGGGAAGCTCCCCAGACCCCTTCCCCCCACCCCCCCGACTCTCACAGGATAATCTCTCTCTCTTGCATGTTCATTTCCATCCAGCTCCCCCACGCCGCCTTCTGACCAACAGTGGGACAGTCACGGCGCCCATGGTCGTCTGCATTATCCTGGGGGCCCTGCTCTGCCTGGTCTTAATCATCCTGGGGGCGCAGGTGCGAAGTGCCAGGGCACAGCGCAGAGGTGGGTCCTGCTTGGTGTCACTGTGTGAAATGCCTCTAAAACAACAGGGGGAGCTGTGCCTAAGGGGGGTGGGGCATTGGCAGTGTAATGGAAGGTTACATTGTATTATACTGTTCGGCCACAAAGTGGCATTGCATGTAACAACTTATTTTAGCTAACCTCAGCCATGCCTGGCAGAGCATTAAGGGATCTTATTGTGAACACATCTGTTGAGTATCTCTCTGGGAAGGAAGCTCTGTAGCCAGTCCATATCTGCTACAGAAGCTTGACCTGCTAATAGCAGCCTTGCCACCTACCATGTACAAGGTGTATGTGACATGGTGCCCGAAGCTAAGAAGTGCCAGAGGAGAAGAAAAACAGAAAGAAGAGAGCAACAGTAGTTTGAGAGAATGAGGAGCAATGAAGGTTGCAGAGAGGAAAAAAAAGCAACACATGTTGAAGGATTTCATCAATACCTCCCTCTTTGTTGCCCAAGAAAACTTTAGCTTTGACAAACCTTCACAATTGACAGACTAGAAGCAGCATTCTGCAAGCTTTCAAATTGCTACAAAACTCCATAAGGAAACTGAAGATATGCAGGTATGGTCTTTACTTCATGTTATATGGAAACAAGCAAAGCATTTCTTTAAATCCTTTAATTTTCCTGAAGATGGTCACAAAGATGACTATGAAAGGGTTCTGGCTATGTTAGATGCATACTTTATACACTGGAACCTCAAAGGTTCAGAACTGACCAGTGAACCGCACACCTCATTTGGAACTGAAAGTACGCAATCAGGCAGCACCAGAGACCAAAAAAAAAAAAAAAAAGGCAAATACAGTACAGTACTGTCTTAAATGTAAATGACTAAAAAAAATAAAAGGAAAGATTTAAAAAAATTTGAGAAGGTAAGGAAACTGTTTCTGTGTTTGTTTCATTTAAATTAAGATAGTTAAAAGCAGCATTTTTCTTCTACATAGTAAAGTTTCAAAGCTGTATTAAGTCAATGTTCAGTTGTAAACTTTTGAAAGAACAACCATAACATTTTGTTCTGAGTTACGAATGTTTCACAGTTATGAACAACCTCCATTCCAAGGTGTTTTTAATTCTGAGGTTCTACTGTACCCTTAGAGAAACGTGGTTTATGAAAGGGCAAGTTTTCACCAGAGAATTCAAGGACTAAGGGAAAATGTTGAATAGTTTATAAGAGCCTTGGCTGAAAACTGTGATTCTGGAACACCAAACATGAAAATATCAGAAAGAGGCTGGTTATTGGGTTAAGAGAATAAAAATCCTTCACAGCAGCTACAGTTAAAAACAGACTTCACCCTACACACTGCTATTCAAATGGCAAAGCAAGCTGAGCTGATGAGACAGCAAAACCCAGAGCAACTTGCCAAACTTGAAAAACAAGAAACTAGCTTAGAAGCTGTTAACAAACGCAGCATGAGTGAAACAAGTTAATACCATAAAACTGATGTGGTAAAGAGGAAGAACTCCCTGGCTAAGAGGAACAAATTCCAGTCAAACACTCAGGATATATTAAATGCACAAAACATGGACATTTTGCAGTTGTTTGCCACATAATCGCAATCAGGGAATTGATTCATATTACAGACAATCAAGAGTCATTATTTCTGGGATCTATCATGTTTGATGCTACAGAGCCTGCCTGGAGAGTGATACTGATCATTCAGAGAAACACTATTGACTTTAAAATTGACTTAGGAGCAGATGTAACAGTCATCTCCGAAGGGCCTTACAATCACCTTCAACCCCTCCCAGAGCTGAAGTCACCTGACATGGCTCTGACTAGCCCTGGAGGCATTCTGAATTGCATGGGACAGTTCACCACAGAAATATCTTTCAAAGACAAAAACGTCTCATTCAGAGTGCATGTGATCAAAGGATCAAAGACCAACAGCTTTCTCCACCTCAGTGCGGCAGCCATGATGGGCCTAATGAGAAAAGAGGAAGAACTTGACAGAGGGATATTTGGAAGAAGACCCAGTACAAGTAAACTCAAGATAAAATGCTGGAGCATAGAGTGTACCTCAGAAAGAACAGTCAACAGACCCTTACAATTTATGGTCATGTTCCGTTTTGGAGGGTCGTGAGTATGGGGACTTTAGTACCACCTCTTTTGTACCCCATGGGAGGGATAAGGAGTAAGGTTATGTTTCGGCCAGGGTCACCTTTTCTCTGGCTTTTTAGTGTTTCTCATGCTCCCCTCCGTTTACCCCTCCTATCTGGTTGCTTGACCTTGCCTTGAAATAAGGGTCGAGGCAGCCTTCAAGTGCACACTTGTATATTAAACTCCCACCAGACCCAGCAACACGTTAACTCTTTTCCTTATTTCTTTTCATTGTGCTATAAATCCCATCTGGAAGCAACACACAGTGTTTTCATTCTTTGTTCACACATATTAGTAAGGAGGATATAAAAGTATCAAAAGTCAAACCCAAAATTTTATCCTAGGCTAAGACACAGGTCTATAAACTAACAAGAGACACTTAATAGACTGATCTGTACTAAACTACCATACCATGATAGTGTACATTTTGTAAATGGTAGGAATGTAGAACTCAAAGGAGGAGATGTAATGGCAGGCTAAACTGTATTATACTGTTCAGCCATTAGGTGGCACTGTGTGTAACATACCTCGTTTAAGCTAACTTCAGCCATACCTGGCAGAGTATTAAGGTATCTTATGGTGAACACATCTGGTGTTTACCTCTCTTGCAGGGCAGCTCTGTAGCCAGTCCATATCTGGTACAGAAGTCTGGCCTGCTAGTAGAGGTCCTGCAACCTGCACAAGGTGTATATGTCAGGCAGAGCTGGGGGAGGGGGGGGGCGGGATCCAGGGACCATGTTAAGTCTTGACATATGTAATATCTTAATCTATAATCTGGCAATGGAAATGAACAGCACAGCAGTGACACTTTCAGGTGACACTAAATTGGGAGGAATTGAGACTAGAGGGGACGACAGAGAAATAATACAAAGGGGAAATGCAATGGTCTCTCAAGTCGCTCTCAAGTCAGGAGGGAGCCCATTCCGTCTCACTGTGTCAGGCAGCAGCATTCAGGCTCGGGTCCCACTGGCTGGGCCGATCTGTAAGCAGTCTAGAGCTTGCAGCCTCCTGTCAGGGCTGCCGCCAATCAAGAGTCTAGGGCTCTGGCTCTCTCGGCAGAGCAGAGTATAAACAATCTTTAGTCCACAGCATCCTGGCTGGGGCAGCCAGCAGTTAATGGTCTATAAGAGAAGCTCTGGCCCTCTGGGGTGGGGCAGAGTGGGGAGCAGGCTTTGCCTAGGCCTCTTGGCTAAGTCAGCCAGGAAAAACACAGTCTGGGGCTCTGGCTCTTTTGGTGGGCAGAGCAGGAAGCACCAAACAGTCTAAGGATTCGGGCCCTCAGGTAGGGTAGAACACCAAACAGACAGTTTTGATGTCCTGGCTCTGGCAGACATCAGACCTCTTGGCGTAAGGTGAGGAGGCTGCCACCCCAGGGATGGGATTGGCAGCAGGAGATGGGGGGAACTTGGCCCACCCTACTCCACTGTGTCCCAGCCCAGGGGCCTAACAGTGGCGGACTGTTCCGCCACTAGGTCATCAGGGATCCAGCTAAAACATGTTGACTCGGGTTTTGACAGTGAAGTGGGACCAAAGTCCAGTTTCCTTGGACTACTTCTTACCAGCATCTGAGTGAGGGGTTCCATAGTGCCCGGTTCCTTGGTGCCATCAGGGTACTTGGCCGATGGCAGTCCCGGCAATTTCTCTCCAGGGTCGGTCTCCTTTGGGGACAGGATGCTGCCCAGTGCCGGTCCTGCTCCAGAGTTCTGCAGCAGGCTGGAGACTTCTGTCTCCTTCCCTGGCTCCCACTCAAATGAGATGCAAGGCCCTCCCTTTATACCTCCTGTCCTGCCCTGGTAATTCTGACAAGGGGGCAGGGCAGGTTTCTCTCCGCCCACCAGGGGGAGTGAAGTGGTCCCTCACTCTCAAGTGGGGAGGGAGACCATGGCCCCACAAAGTCGCGAGACCTCCTTCTCAACCTCCTCCTAGCCCTAGTCAAGGTTGCCATTTATAACACCAGGAGGAGGATGCTGGCCAAGGGGGTGCTCTGCGACTGTGGGACCTATTTCCTGTCTTCCCTAATGTCACGCCTGCGGGCAGAGTTCCACTGATCAGCATCTGCTGGCTCCCTAGATGCCTTTGAGGAGTAGTGGGTGCTGTCCAGGGTCCTCTGCTCTGTGTCCCCATCTGATACCCTTGTTTTGAACCTCTGACCATCACTCCTGACCCTGTTTTTCATTAGATGTCCCCTGTTTTCATTTGGAACCCGGGTCCCAGTGGTCCCTCCCGCTAGGCTGGGGGAGGGGCCTTTAGAACTGGATTTCCATTTTTTTTCCAGGATTTCCAATAAGGCCTCACTAGAGGAAATAATACAAAGAGACTGCAAGTATTGTCAGAAAAATAACATGTGGAGATTCCATTTAGAAAAGCACAAGAAAATCCATGTGAGGGACAAATACCGAATAGAGAAATACATCATGAGGGAGGATACGAGGAAGGAGAAGTGCTGCAAAAGAACTTGGGTGATAATGGCCAAAGAGATCAGATAGTTCTACTAGGCATTTAGGGAATATCTACACTGCTATCAGAGGTGTGATTGCAGCATATGTAGACATACCCAAGCTAGCTTTTACCTGCATAACAACAGCAGTGTAGTTGCGTCAGCATGGCTGTGATGTGGGCTAGCCACTGGAGTATGCACCCAGGCTCCTAGGTGAGGTTGTACATGGAAGGTTAGCCTGTGCTGCTGTGTGCTGACACAGTTACATGGCTATCTAGATCAAAGCCAGCTCACATGTGTTTATGCATACTGCAATCACACCTCCAGATTGCAGTGTAGATTTACCCTTATATAAAAACAGCCATTCTGGGTCGGACCAAAAGTCCATCTAGCCCAGTATCCTGTCTTCCGACAGCGGCCAATGCCAGGTGCTTCAGAGGGAATGAACAGAACTGGTAATCATCAAGTGATCCATCACCTCTCGCCCATTCCCAGCTTCTGGCAAACAGAGAGTAGGGATACCATCCCTGCCCATCCTGGCTAATAGTCATCGATGGACCTATCCTCCATGAATTTATCTAGTACTTTTTTGAATCCTGTTATAGTCCTGGCCTTCACAACATCCTCTGGCAAAGAGTTCCATAAGTTGACTGTGTGTTGTGTGAAGAAATACTTCCTTTTGTTTTTTTTTAACCCTGCTGCCTATTAATTTAATTTGGTGACCTCTAGTTCTTGTGTTATGAGAAGGAGTAAATAACACTTCCTTATTTACTTTCTCCACACCAGTCGTGATTTTATACATCTCTGTCATATCCCCTCTTAGTCATCTCTTTTCCAAGCTGAAAAGTCCCAGTTTTATTCATCTCTTTTCATATGGCAGCTGTTCCATACCCCTAATCATTTTTGTTGCCCTTTTCTGAACCTTTTCCAATTCCAATATATCTTTTCTGAGATGGGGTGGCCAGATCTGCATGCAATATTCAAGATGTGGGCATACCATGTGTGACAGTGTCCCCAATGAAACTTTATGGGGAGATGCTTATACATGTATATATGATATAACTGGAATAACGTAGAATCATAGAATCATAGAATCTCAGGGTTGGAAGGGACCTCAGGAGGTCATCTAGTCCAACCCCCTGCTCAAAGCAGGACCAACCCCAACTAAATCATCCCAGCCAGGGCTTTATCAAGCCTGACCTTAAAAACCTCTAAGGAAGAAGATTCCACCACCTCCCTAGGCAACCCATTCCAGTGCTTCACCACCCTACTAGTGAAAAAGTTTTTCCTAATATCCAACCTAAACCTCCCCCTCTGCAACTTGAGACCATTACTCCTTTTTCTGTCATCTTCTACCACTGAGAACAGTCTAGATCCATCCTCTTTGGAACCCCCTTTCAGGTAGTTGAAAGCAGCTATCAAATCCCCCCTCATTCTTCTCTTCTACAGGCTAAACAATCCCAGTTCCCTCAGAATATGTTTTATGCTACATGTGCCATGTAACATATCTCTGTAAAAGTTATGTGTGACGGTGTACCCCATAAAGCTTTATGGGAAGATGCTTATAAATGTATATATGTAACTAGAATATGTTTTATGCTACATGTGCCATGTAACATATCTTTGTGAAAGTTATGACCTACTGAATTTATTTCTCCTGTTTGTATGCATGTATTATTGTTGTAGTTGAAGTTATGACGATTGGTTTTATATTTGCTGGTTTTGTACATAGCCTTGTAAGTGCCTGGAATTATGTGTGGAGGAAAGAATGTGCCTGTTAAGTACAAGCACTTAACAGACAAAAGAAGTTGCAGACCCCAATTTACATCGGGGTCTGGTCAAAAATGCAACTGGTTCGGCTGGAAGCGGAAGGGTGCATGGACAGGTAACTTGCCCATGTGATTATAAAACTCCATGGCAACAGGATCCTACACAGGGAGTGGGGGAAAGCCTATAAAAGCCCTTGGATACCCTTCCATTTTGTCTTTAGCTGGCTAAAAAGAGAGACCCTCCACCCCCCATGGACACACCTGAAAAAGACTGAACAAAGGACAAAGACATTAGGGGGGTGAGTGATTGCTGGACCCAGGCTAGGTGGAAGATAGCCTGTTTACTGGACCTAGTGAGGTTTTTATATCTGTGTAAAGTTTAATTAGACATAGACGTGCGTGTTTTATTTTATTTTACTTAGTAATTTAATTTGTTCTGTTTGTTACTACTTAAAATTACTTAAATTCTATTTTCTGTATTTATTAAAATTACTTTTTACTTATTAAGTTCCTGGAGTACGAGTTGTTACCTGGGGAAGGCAAACAGCTGTGCATATCTTTCTATCTTTAAAATAGAAGGCAAACTATTTATAAGTTGACCCTGTATAAGCTTTATACAGGGTAAAACGGATTTATTAAGGGTTTAAACCTCCTTGGGAGTTGGACACCTGGGTGTCAAAGGCAAGAGCGCTTCCAGGAGCCTTACAGTTGTGAGTGAACTTGGTTCGGACCTGGGTCTGTGTTTGCAGCAGATCAGTGGAATCTGGCTCAAAACAGACAGGATTTGGGAGTCCCAAGCTGGAAAAGGCCTGGAAGCAGGGGCAGAAGTAGCCTTGGCACCCCAGGTGGCAGCACCAAGCAGGTCTCTGTGACCCCAACCCGTCACATTATGATCTACTGAATCTATTCCTCCTGTTTGTATGCATGTAGCATTGTTGTAGTTGAAGTTATGAATATTGGTTTTATATTTGCTGGTTTTATACATAGCCTTTGTAAGAACCTGGGATCATGTCTTGAGAAAGGTATGTTCATGTAAAGAGACCAATCAAGAAACGCTTACACAGACAATAGGAGGTGCAGACCCCAATCCACATCGGAGCTTGGCCAGGAATGCGACTGGCTGGACTGGTTAGGGTGCATGGACATGTGACTTGCCCATGTGATCCCAAAACTCCATGGTAACATGATGCTATACAGGGAGTGGGGAGCCGACTACGCCACTGTGACGGGTTGGTATCACAGTAACCCTCTTGGATCTGCCACCTGGTGTGCCATGGCTGATCCGGCCCCTGCTTTCCTGCCTTTTCCATCTTGGGACTCCAGAATCCTGTCTGTTTTGAGCCAGATCCACTGATCTGCTGCAAACACAGACCCAGGTCCGAACCACATCCCGTAACAGCTGTAGGGCTCCTGGAAGCAGCTCAGGAAGTGCTCTTGCCTTTGACACCCAGGTGCCCAACTCCCAATGGTGTTCAAACCCTGAATGAATCTGTTTTACCCTGTATAAAGCTTATACAGGGTAAACTCATAAATAGTTCGCCTTCTATTTCAAAGATAGAAAGATATGCACAGCTGTTTCCCCCGCCCCAGGTACTAACACGTACTCCAGGTAACTTAAGAAGTAAGAAGTGTTTTAATAAGCAGAGAAAGTAGGATTCAAGTGATTCCAAGTAGTGACAGACAGAACAAAGTGTATTACTAAGTAAAATAAAATAAAATATGCACGTCTATGTCTAATCAAACTCAACACATAAAAACCTCACCAGTTCCAGTCCTTCCTTTACAGGCTGTAGAACTCCTAGTCTGGATCCAGCAATCACTCACACCCCCTATTTTCTTTGTCCTTTGTTCAGTCTCTTTCAGGTATGTCCTTGGGGGGTGGAGAGCCTCTCTCTTTAGCCAGCTGAAGACAAAATGGAGGGGTCTTCCAAGGGTTTAAATAGACTTTTCCCCACTCCCTGTGTAGCATCATGTTACCCTGGAGTTTTGGGACCACATGGGCAAGTCACATGTCCATGCACCCCAACCAGTCCAGCCAGTTGCATTCCTGGCCAAGCTCCGATGTGGATTGGGGTCTGCACCTCCTATTGTCTGTGTAAGGGTTTCTTGATTGGTCTCTTTACATGCACATACCTTTCTCAAGACATGATCCCAGGCTCTTACAAAGCCTATGTATAAAACCAGCAAATATAAAACCAATATTCATAACTTCAACTACAACAATGCTACATGCATACAAACAGGAGGAATAGATTCAGTAGATCATAACTTTTACAGAGATATGTTACATTGCACATGTAGCATAAAACATATTCCAGTTACATCATATATACATTTATAAACATCACCCCATAAAGTTTCATGGGGGACACCATCACACCATGGATTTATATAGGGGCAATATGATATTTTCTGTCTTATTATTTATATCTTTCTTAATGAATCCCAACATTCTGTTAGCTTTTTGGACTGCTACTGCACATTGAGTGGATGTTTTCAGATAACTATCCACAATGACTCCAAGATCTCTTTCTTGAGTAACAGCCAATTTAGACCCCATCATTTTATATGTATATTTGGGATGATGTTCTCCAATGTGCATTGCTTTGCATTTATCAACATTGAATTTTATCTACCATTGTGTTGCCCAGTCACCCAGTTTTGTGAGATCCCATTGTATTTTTTGCAGTCTGCTTTGAACTTAACTATCTTGAGTAGTTTTGTATCATCTGCATATTTTGCCACCTCACTATTTACCCCCTTTTACAGAGCATTTATGAATGCTTTAAACTAGGTTCACCGGAGTAAGGAGACCAAAGGCCCGAGGTAGGTGGGGAAGTGGGATACCGGGAGGAAGCACAAGTAGGTGAGTGCAAGAGGGGAGGGCTCCTGCCCCATACTGGGACAGCAGGACAATCGGTGAGTTATCTTAAATGCCTATACACAAATGCAAGAAGCCTGGGGAACAAGCAGGGAGAACTGGAAGTCCTGGCACAGTCAAGGAATTATGATGTAATTGGAATAACAGAGCCTTGCTGGGATAACTCACATGATTGGAGTACTGTCATGGATGGATATAAACTGTTCAGGAAGGATAGGCAGGACAGAAAAGGTGGGGGAGTTGCGTTGTATGTAAGAGAGCAGTATGACTGCTCAGAGCTCCAGTATGAAACTGCAGAAAAACCTGAGAGTCTCTGGATTAAATTTAGAAGTGTGAGCAACAAGGGTAACGTCGTGGTGGGAGTCTACTACAGACCACCAGACCAGGGGGATGAGGTGGACGAGGCTTTCTTCCAGCAACTAACAAAAGTTACTAGATCACAGGGCCTGGTTCTCATGGGTGACTTTTATCACCCCGACATCTGCTGGGAGAGCAATACAGCGGTGCACAGACAATCCAGGAAGTTTTTGGAAAGTGTAGGGGACAATTTCCTGGTGCAAGTGCTGGAGGAACCAACTAGGGGAAAAGCTCTTCTTGACCTGCTGCTCACAAACAGGGAAGAAATAGTAGAGGAAGCAATAGTGGATGGGAACCTGGGAGGCAGTGACCATGAGAAGGTTGAGTTCAGGATCCTGACACAAGGAAGAAAGGAGAGCAGTAGAACGGAGACCCTGGACTTCAGAAAAGCAGACTTTGACTCCCTCAGGGAACTGATGGGCAAGGTCCCCTGGGAGAATAACATGAGGGGGAAAGGAGTCGAGGAAAGCTGGCTGTATTTTAAAGAATCCTTATTGAGGTTGCAGGAACAAACCATCCCGATGTGTAGAAAGAAAAGTAAATATGGCAGGCGACCAGCTTGGCTTAACAGTGAAATCCTTGCTCGTCTTAAACACAAAAAAGCAGCTTACAAGAAGTGGAAGATTGGACAAATGACCAGGGAGGAGTATATAAATATTGTTCAGGCATGCAGGAGTGAAATTAGGAAGGCCAAATCACACTTGGAGTTGCAACTAGCCGGAGATGTTAGGAGTAACAAGAAGGGTTTCTTCAGGTATGTGAGCAACAAGAAGAAAGTCAAGGAAAGTGTGGGCCCCTTGCTGAATGAGGGAGGGAACCTAGTGACAGAGGATGTGGAGAAAGCTAGTGTACTCAATGCTTTTTTTGCCTCTGTCTTCACAGACAAGGTCAGCTCCCAGGTGGCTGCACTCCGCAGCACGGTATGGGGAGGAGGTGACCAGCCCTCTGTGGAGAAAGAAGTAGTTCGTTACTATTTAGAAAAGCTGGACAAGCACAAGTCCATGGGGCCGGATGCACTGCATCCGAGGGTGCTAAAGGAGTTGGCCGATGTGATTGCAGAGCCATTGGCCGTTATCTTTGACAAATCATGGCAATCGGGGGAGGTCCCGGATGACTGGAAAAAAGCTAATGTAGTGCCCATCTTTAAAAAAGGGAAGAAGGAAGATCCGGGGAACTACAGGCCAGTCAGTCTCACCTCAGTCCCTGGAAAAATCATGGAACAGGTCCTCAAGGAATCAATTCTGAACCACTTAAAGGAGGGGAAAGTGATCAGGAACAGTCAGCATGGATTCACCAAGGGCAAGTCATGGCTGACTAACCTAATTGCCTTCTATGATGAGATAACTGGCTCTGTGGATGAGGGGAAAGCAGTGGATGTGCTATTTCTTGACTTTAGCAAAGCTTTTGATACAGTCTCCCACAGTGTTCTTGCCAGCAAGTTAAAGAAGTATGGGCTGAATGAATGGACGGTAAGGTGGATAGAAAACTGGCTGGATGGTCGTGCTCAACGGGTAGTGATCAATGGCTCCATGTCTAGTTGGCAGCCGGTATCAAGTGGAGTGCCCCAAGGGTCGGTGCTGGGGCCGGTTTTGTTCAATATCTTCATCAACGATCTGGAGGATGGTGTGGACTGCACCCTTAGCAAGTTTGCAGATGACACTAAATTGGGAGGAGTGGTTGATACCCTGGAGGGTAGGGATAGGATACAGAGGGACCTAGACAAATTAGAGGATTGGGCCAAAAGAAATCTGATGAGGTTCAACAAGGACAAGTGCAGAGTCCTGCACTTAGGACGGAAGAATCCCATGCACTGCTACAGACTAGGGACCGAATGGCTGGGCAGCAGTTCTGCAGAAAAGGACCTAGTGGTTACGGTGGACGAAAAGCTGAATATGAGTCAACAGTGTGCCCTTGTTGCCAAGAAGGCTAACGGCATTTTGGGCTGTATAAGTAGGGGCATTTCCAGCAGATCGAGGGACGTGATTATTCCCCTCTATTCGGCACTGGTGAGGCCTCATTTGGAGTACTGTGTCCAGTTTTGGGCCCCACACTACAAGAAGGATGTGGATAAATTGGAAAGAGTCCAACGGAGGGCAACAAAAATGATGAGGGGGCTGGAGCACATGACTTATGAGGAGAGGCTGAGGGAACTGGGATTGTTTAGCCTGCAGAAGAGAAGAATGAGGGGGGATTTGATAGTTGCTTTCAACTACCTGAAAGGGGGTTCCAAAGAGGATGGATCTAGACTGTTCTCAGTGGTAGAAGATGACAGAACAAGGAGTAATGGTGTCAAGTTGCAGAGGGGGAGGTTTAGGTTGGATCTTAGGAAAAACTTTTTCACTAGTAGGGTGGTGAAGCACTGGAATGGGTTACCTAGGGAGGTGGTGGAATCTCCTTCCTTAGAGGTTTTTAAGGTCAGGCTTGACAAAGCCCTGGCTGGGATGATCTAGTTAGGGTTGGTCCTGCTTTGAGCAGGGGGTTGGACTAGATGACCTCCTGAGGTCCCTTCCAACCCTGAGATTCTATGATTCTATGATTCTATGTTGTTCAGCACTGGTCCCAATACAGATCCCTAGGAGACACCACTATTTATCTCTCTCCATACTGAAAACTGACCATTTATTTCTTCCCTTTTGTTTCCTATCTTTTAATCAGTTACTGATCCATGAGATGACCTTCTCTCTTATCCCATGACAACTTACTTTTCTTAAGAGCCTTGCGTGAGGGACCTTGTCAACGGCTTTCTGAAAATCTAAGTACACTATATCCACTGGATCCCCCTTGTCCACATACTTGTTAACCTCTTAGAGAATACTAGTAGATTATTAAGGCATGATTTCTCTTTACAAAATCCATGTTGACTCTTCCCCCAACAAATCATGTTAATCTATCTGACGATTCTGATTTTTACTGTAGTTTAAACTAATTTGCCTAGTTCTGTCGTTTGTGTTACTGGCCTGTAATTGCTGGGATCGCTTCTGGAGACTTTTTTAAAAATTGGCATCACATTAGCTATCCTCCAGTCATCTAGTATAGAAACTGATTTAAATGATAGGTTACATACCACAGTTAGTAGTTCTGCAATTTCACATTTGAATTCCTTCAGAACTCTTGTGTGAATACCATCTGGTCCCAGTGAACTTATTACTGTTTAGTTCATCAATTTGTTCCAAAACTTCCTCTAATGACACCTCAATCTGGGACAGTTCCTCAGATTTGTCACCTAAAAATATATGTAGATAGTACTTTCCATTTTTAAAGCACTGCACAAATATTAGCTAACCATTCCCCACACAGTCTCTAGACAGTACATATACAAGTCCCATTTTGCCCATAGATGTGAGAACCAGGATAGGAGAGAAATTATTTTAGGTGGTACTAGGAGTAATAGAATAAATGTATGAAGGGACCATTAAGGTTGAATATCAAGAGAGGGATGTGGTCCCCGTCACCTGGGACACTGAAATCTAAACTGGACAGAGCAGTGAGAATGTGCTGTAGGGACCAGTCCTGCACTGGGCCCAGGGGGAGGGGCTGGATGATCTCATAGGGTTTCCCATCCCTAGCTTCTCTGACCCTGTGCAAACACTGTCCTTGTTTTTAGGCTCCAGAAGATCCTTGGACCCTTTCTCTGAGGCCGTGTATGAGGAGATTGATTATAACCTGATGAGAAAGAAGCAGGAAATGTTTGATCACTCAGGTCTGTGTGTGTCATTCCTAACAGGGAGAAAATCTCTAATGCACTCTGCATTCTAAAGCTCTGACCTAGAGCTAAATCTCTGCAGCCTTCAACCCTTTGAGTCCTGAATGGCTGCAGATGCTGGGTCTGTGAAGATACCAAGCAGTTACTGGAGTGAGATGAATGACTTCCTTCCTAGCCCCATTCTGAGGACAGTCGGGCCCATCTGTACATCCTGCAGCCTTATGGGTTATGGGTCAGGAAAGTGACTGTTCATGTCATTTTGACTGAATGTCAATCAGTTGGGAAGATGCTGCTCTCAGTTTAGTACATTGTGGGGCACTCTGAGCATGGTCAGTGCATCTCCCTGAGGCTACTTCTGAGATCCACATTCTCCTCTCTACTAATGGTGGGAGTTGGTCACAGACTCTGATCCTGGGAGGGGCGTGGCCTAATCTGGCAACAAGTCAGGGGAGGAGGAGTATCTTGTATAACTAAATGGGAGTCATGTCCGTGGCTGACAAGGTCTGGACCAGCAGCCTCAGCCAACTTTTTCTGCTGGATCAGGCCACGAAGTAGCAACATTCAAGAGGAGAAGATAAACATTCCTCTCTAAACAAATTCTTACTCCCTGAGTGTGACTCAAAACAGGCTCCCCAGTTCATGAGAAGGATTCAAATGAAACCCACAGGAGGGGATCCCATGGTAAAAGGCTCACTCAGTCCCTGCCTCACCTCATGTGGTCAATGTCTGTTCCCAGCATCTTCCCAGTCTGATTTTATCCACCCCAAAGCCACATTTACCAAAAAAAATGGGTATTTATCTTGGAAAATCTGCATCAGCCTGTCACTGCTCAGTTGCTGTGAATTCAGCATCTTCTCTTGAAGGAGCAATATACTGAGACCATAAATCTTGCTCCAAGACCCGGATGCATTATCCATCAGCCAGTTTCGCTGCTCTCACTGTGATAACATCCCATTTACCATTTCTCCAGTTTCCTATTCAGATGACTCAGTGACGAAGCTGCAGTATTACACTGGGGACAGCGAGGGGGGAAATGATCCTGGATCAAAACAAGGTAACAAGGATGGGGGTGGATATAGAGACACACAAAAGATTTCTGTCCAACTCTTGATGGAAATGTGAACAAATAATGACCCTTTCTGTGTGTGGTTGACAGTGCTCTCTCCCAGGGGAGGAGCTGCAGGGAACCGGGCAGAGAAATATTCACACAGTATGAAAGAATCTGACTTCCACAGCTGATACATGTCACTATACAACCCCTGATCTGTGCCCCATGATCTTAGCCCCCTACCTCCTCGACATGAGCATATAGCCCAATTCACGATCCAGCCCTGTCATAAATATAAAGGGAAGGGGGAGAGGATCTGATGCAGTGCTATAAAATCCTCTTACCAGTAAAGGGTTAAGAAATGCAGGTAGCCAGACTGACACCTGACCTGGCTGGCATCTGACCAATGGGAGGGGGAAAGCTGTGTGTGTGGCTTTGTCTGGGTCAGAGTGATCTTGGAAGACAGAAGGAACCTACAGAAAACCATGAATAACACCCCCCCTGCCCCTTCTAACACAGGGAATACACCAAGCGAATTTAAACAGAAATCTATTCGCTATACTATCTAAACTTACTTCAGAAAAGGGAGGTTTGATTTTCTGTAGGTTCCTTCTACTATCACCCGATGGGTTCAGGGTTAGCTTAATACCAGCCCAGATCCTGATCTCACTGAAGGGCATGACAAAGTTGCTATTGCATGCTGTGGGGCAGGGCTGGGCCATAGTTATTTTTGAGGAAATAAAGGTGGCACACTTATTGTTTCACAGAATGTCCATGACTCTCCCTTTTCCCCTGGGTCACCCTCTGACTTCCCCTACAGACTCTATGATGAACAGCCCAAACTCCAAGACAACAGGCCTTTAATGGGGAAATGGGTGTGTTCAGGGGAAGCTGACTGTGATGTTTGCTGTTCCAGAGGGAGCTTCCCCGGAGGGCTCTCAGTTGGATTACGATAACGTGGAGGAGCCTGACTTGAGCAACGTCCCCCAGATGCCACACAGCCGAGGTGAGCAGTGATGAATCCACCTCCTGGAAGCCACATTACCCTTTAGCTACTGCTGCTCCACCCCCTTCATTCCCTAGTCTGCCCTTTAATCCTGAACTCAGGGCTGGGAAGGATTAACCCAAACAATCCTCGCTGGAGCCAGGGAGGGGCATTCCACAATTAACATCTCCCCTCATTGTTCCCTTAAGCAGCCATGTCTTTGCTTCCCCTCCAATAGCCTCCTTTGATTTTCTCTGTGCAGTCTGTCAGGATAATATCAAACAGCTAAGATGAGGTGTATGTGGCATTCATAAGAAATAATACACACAACTCCCTCATTCGCCACACCTGGCATGTAGCTTATTTCTCTATTCAGCGGAAAGCCTCTTGTCATTACCATTATTTCCCATCTTTATTTCAGAGGTCCCTCCCCTGCCTGGAGATGAGCAAGGGAATGGTTATGATGATGCCAGAGAAATTTCTGACCCTGAAGATGACCCTGGTCCTGGACCAAGTGCCCAGGAAGTCACTGGGGCCCATGGGGAAAATGTCAGGAACAGGGAGTCACAGACAGGTGAGTGAAGTGTGGACAACTCACCTGGAAGAGCCTTTACTAGCCACTAGAGGTCACTGCCACTGCACTGAAATACAGTTATTGGTAAACTCCCAGCTGTATCCCCACCCTGACCTCAACTAAAAAGAGTTAAATGGACTTAAACCAAGAAAGAAAGAAGATTTCCTAGGTAAGGTCCCTGATCCTACAAATACTTGATCCCATCTGTCACTTTACTCACATGAATACTCTCTATGACTTCAGTGGGACTGTTCAAATCATCAGAGTTACGTGGGTCCATTGGCAGGATCCGGGCCCAAGTGCCTTTCCCCAAACAAGGTGTCAGTGTCCTGGATGGTAATGGGAAGAGCAGGTCCCTGCGGTGGGGTTAGTTAGTGGCCTGGCATCAGGTTTGAAATCACTCTCTTCAAAATGTAAATATGCCCGTTAGCAGAGGATCAGAGCTGGAACCCAAGGCTGAGCTCCCACTTTGCACCTCAGGGGAAACTGGGTTGTGATTAAATGTGCATTTCTTTGGTCTTGATGGGAATAACATGTGAACGAGCATTGTGCAGGCAGGTGAGATCTGTGATTTCCAGGCAAGTCCAATGGGCTAGGGTCCGTACCCTGCTCCAGCCACCAGGTCTCTGCTGGCGTGTGGTCCCTTAGGGACTATATCAGCTGCCAGGAGTTACAGCAGCATCCAGTGGCCTATCACGAAGTTGTTACCAGCTCACTGCCATCCCCATACTTCTCATGCAACAGGGAGGTCTCAGCACAGAGAGAATCTGCTCCCACATGGTTTCTTTGGAGAACAGAGAGAGATAATGGATTAATCTTGTCAGAGGCCCACTCAGAGGAACTGTGGGCAGGGACTGATTCACAGCCCATACTGTATGTTGCCCAGCCGTTATGTGAGTGCACATGGGTGGAGAATGAATACATTGACTGTAATGTTATCTCCTTGCTCTTTTCAGGTTGGAGTCTGCACTCGCTAAGAAGTGAAGGGGCCTCTGGGGCTGAGAGTGACACCCTGTCCCCACCTCCTCATGACCTGGGTTATGATGACTTTGATGATGGGACATCAATTTAAGAATGGCTGGGTTCAGATCAAATATCCTGTGAGGATGTACATGCTGTATGGTTAGACTCTTCCTGTCCCAAATGCTCATTGAACCATGGGTGTATCGGAGACAATCCCTGCCTGGCAATTACTTCAATTAGCTTTTTTATTTCAGTTTTGTTTAGATGCAAGAAATATAAGTGTGACTGAAACAGGGGCTGTGATTTCCTCTATAATTTCCCATTGATCAGACAGTCTGGAACTTCCCTGCTTTTTTGTTCCTAACATTTCTTGATTGTGAATTTGTGCTTTTTCTTATTAAACCCTTTTTGAAGATCTGCTCCAGGGCTGACGTTTTTCTCATGAGGTGTGTTTGGTGGCTCCATGCAGACCAGCAGGGAGAGAGATGGAGACTGATCTGACAGGATCGGTCACAGAGACCCCCTTGGGACTGTCACCTGACATGCTGCGTCCATGTTCCTTGCCAGCTTGGGACTCTAGAACCCTGCCTTGTTGAGCCAGACACACTAGCCTGCTACAACACAGACCCAGGTCTGGCCCATGCCCCGAAAGCTGCAGACTTTAACCAAAAACTGCTCATTAGATCTTCTATCTCCAGCACCCAGACACCCAGCTCCCAATGGGATCCAAACCCCAAATAAATCCGTTTTACTCTTTATAAACCTTATACAGGGTAAACTCATAAATTGTTTGCCCTCTATATCACTAATAGAGGGATATACACAGCTGTTTTCTCGCCCAGGTATTAATCACTTACTCTGGGTTCAATAATAAACACAAGTGATTTTATTAAGAATAAAAAGTAGGACTAATGTGGTTTCAAGTAATAACAGAGAGAACAAAGTAAGTTACCTAGCAAAATAAAGCAAAAACATGCAAGTCTAAGCCTAATACATTATAAACTGATTACCGGTAAAATCTCACCCTCAGAGTTGTTCTAATAAGCTTCTTTCACAGACTAGACTCCTTCCTAGTCTGGGCCCAATCCTTTCCCCTGGTACAGTCCTTAGTTCCAGCAGACATCTTAGGTGGAAAGCAGGGGTGTTCTCATGACTGGCATCCTCCTTTGTTCTGTTCTACCCCCTTTTATAGCTTTGGCACAAGGCAGGAATCTTTTGTCTCTCTGGGTCCTTACCCGTCCTTCTATATGGAAAAGCTCCAGGTTTAAGATAGATTCCAGTATCAGGTGATATGTTCACATGCCCTGTGAGACCCCAGCCTCCATTCTTCCTGGGCTGGCTCACAGGAACACAGGAAGGCTTGCAGGTAAGTAAACCATTTACAGCCAATTGTCCTAGTTAATGGGAGCCATCAAGATTCTAGATCATCATTAATGGCCCACACTTTGCATAGTTACAATAGGACCTCAGAGCTATACTTCATATTTTTAGCCTCAGATACAATGATGATACATGCACACAAATAGTATGAGTATATTCAGTAAGCCATAAGCTTTGTAATGATACCTTACAAGAGAGCTTTTGAATAAAGCATATTCCAGTTACATCGTATTTAAACTCATAAGCATATTTCCAGAAAACATTATGGAGTGCAATGTCACAACTGAATCACCAAAAAGTAATAATGTTAAAATGTCACTTCTCAGGTATCGCTAGCTCTAGGATGGGGCTCTGCACTGAGAGTGAATGTTCTATCAGGGGTGTGATAACACTGAGAAACCAAGCAACAAAATATTCCTAACTCCAGAGAGGGCCCTAATCCTCGATCCAGGCTCCAGACTTTCCTCTGAAATCCAGGAGGATAAATTGGAGGTTATTTTCAGGTACCTTAATGAGCACGCACACACATGATTAGACAATGACAAGAGGCCCCTAATCTCTTCTCTGCCCTACAAATTCTGATACTATCCCGTCACTGTGGCATCAGAGCATTGTATAAAGATGCATGAAGTGACGTGATTTTCTTTCATCATATGTGGGTCATTCTCCATCCTTCCCCCTGGGGAAAAAGTGCATATGGATTCTTATGGAGGGCTATGGGGTTTCATTTGCAGTTTTATTTTATGACATGTGTGACAAAGTTCCTCCTCTACCTTGATGGGTCCTGCGCTTATTGGCGGATTTTTGCTTGTCTCAGAGATCTTCCCCTCTAGTAGAATCCACAGTCCAGATCAACTCCTCCTGTGACAGGAGTTGGGAGATTTGGGGGGAACCCGGACCCGCCCTCTACTCCAGGTTCCAGCCTAGGCCCTGTGGATTGCAGCTGTTTAGAGTACCTCCTGGAACAACTCCACGAGAGCTACAACTCCCTGGGCTACTTCCCCATGGACTCCTCCCAACACCTTCTTTATCCTCACCACAGGATCTTTCAGCAATACGCCTTCTCACTCTCAGCTCCTAGTGCCTCTTGCTCCCAGCTCCTCACACGCAACCTCCTTCCACAGCTCCTGACATCCGCCACTCACTGGGAGGCTTTTGACTAGTTTCAGCCAGCCCCTGATTGGCTGCAGGTGTCTCAATCAACTTCCCTGCCTTCTGGAAAGTTTTTAATTGGCCCCAGGTGTCTTGATTAACCTGGAGCAACTGCCATAAGGTATCAGGGATTTGTTTAGCCTGGGGCTAACATACTGGTTCCTTACCACTTTCCTATAGCCCTCTGGCTGGGAAGGAGGTAGAGGACTGCTGCTGCTGCTCCTGCTGCTCATCTTGCTGGGGCTGCTGCTAGGCCCTTGGCCCTCCCAGCTGCTGTTTGCTGCTACTGCTGCTCCAGCTTCTCCCCTGGCTGGGCCAGACACCCCTCCCACTACTCTACTCTCCGGTTGCTGGCTGCCTGGCAGCTGAACCCCCCCGCCCCCCAACACCTTGGTTGCTGCTACTCCTGCTGCTGCAGCAACCCCTTGGGGGGGAGGGGGCCTGCTGGCCCTCTCCCCAGAGGAGGGGTGTGAGGGGCTCCTGCTCCAGCCGCTGCCGTGACCACCACCAGCTGAGAGGGGTCCTGCCTGACCACCGGACCACCGCCTGGAGTTGCTGGAGCTGCTGCTGCTGCCCTGTTTGCTGCCAGGAAGCTGCTGGTACCCAGAGGAGGAAGACCCAGAAGACCGTCGGCGGAGACTCTGCAGACCACCGTGGAGGGGGCCTCCAAGAACTGAGTAATCTTTCGAACTGTGCTCTAGTGGTGGGGGTATTGACTGTGTTTGTAGGGGCACAGGGGGTGTGGCGCCGAGCCTGCCCCCTGGTCCACCTGTGCCCCCCCATAACCCCCACCACCACCGCTGCCCCCTCCACCACCTCTGCTGGCTGCTCACCATCTGCCTTGTGCTACGGCCTCTGGACTTAGCTGCTTCCATGGCCCGCCACAACTTTTTAACGTCATTTGGGCCTGCAGCGGCAACCAGCCCCACCCATTGACATTGTGCAAGCGCAAGTGGGTGCACGTGCCCCCTCCCATACCCTTTGGACTGACCCTCTTCCCCCCCCAGCAGCACGTCCCTTGCTTTGTCCCTTGCCACCTGCCCCATTTACCCCTTGCAGTTGTTTGCCTCTTTTTTTGGTCCCAGCTCCTTGCTATTTTCAGTTTTGCCTGCCCCGCCCCTCTCCCTCTACAGCCTTGTTTCTTTGCCCTACCCTAGCCCTGAAACTAGTCCCTTGTTATTCTGCCCCATTCTTAGTTGGTTGTCTCCCTCCCCCTGAAGCTCCGTTTCCCCTGATTAGCCCCCCGCTTCCGTGAACCCACGCCCCCTCCCACGCGCTTGTGCCCCTCCCCTGTTTAATTTTGACCCTATCTCACTGCACCCCCATGCTGTTGTATCATCCCCTCCCCTAGTGCAACAAGGGGAGCCGGATTTCCCATCTTGTGTCGGTGACTGAACCCTACCCCCGCAGTAGTCCGAGTTAACCCTGAACCCTGTCCCCACCTTTATTGCCCTCCTCCCCTGCCTGCAGCCTAGCAGGGAGGAGTGGTCACCCCAATTCCTCTCCCCACCCCCCCTCTCAGGAGTTTTCCCTTCCTCCCCTGTTCATCATGGCAGGCGATATGGAGGGAGAAGCCCCTCCAGATGGCATGGCTGCCCCTCCTCCGCCTGTTCCCCCGTCACCCTCCCTAGCCTCCACCTCGACCGCCGCTGCCGAACCACCTGCTCTCGCCCCCGCTGGGGCACCGGCAGCGGCGGACACTGAAGAGACCTCCGCTGCTGCCACGTCCCTCGCCCCCCATGATCCTGGGGGAGCCCCCCCAGCCGGCAGGAAGGGCCAGGGTAAAAAGAAGGGTAAGGGCCCCGCGACAAAGGCCAGACCCTCCATGGCAGAGGCAGCCACTACTGCTGCGGCCCTGCCACCGGCCGCGGCACCCTTCCCTGCTGTTCCCTCTACCAGCTCTGCGGGTGTCCCACCCCCGGCCCCCAGAGTGTACGCCCAGGTGGCGGCAACCCCCCCACCTGCTGCAACGTCACCTAACCCACCCACCGCCTCAGCTACCATCTATAGCGGCCGGGGCCCCTTTCCCACCTTGACCAGGAGGCATGGCGTCCGTTGCCTCCTGGTACCCGCCTCGCCCCATGTAGAAACGTATGTGCGGGCGTTGGCGAGGGTGGTGGGGCCCATGGCCATCGTAGCGGCCTCCAAAATGTACGGGAAGGTAGTCTTCTTCCTCGCATCGGAGGCTGCGGCCCAAGAGGCGGTGGAGAAGGGCCTGGCGGTGGGGGGCGTGTTCGTCCCGTTAGAGCCGCTGGAGGACTTGGGCGTTCGCCTAGTCCTCACTTCCGTCCCTCCCTTCCTCCCCAATGCCGCCCTATTACCTGCCCTCTCCGCCCTAGGGAGACCCATCTCTGTAGTCAGCCCTCTCCCACTGGGCTGCAAAGACCCCGCCCTCCGTCACATCCTCTCGTTCCGCCGGCAGGTGCAGCTCCAAATGCCCCCGGCTGCACGTGACGGGGAGGCGCTCGAGGGGTCCTTTATGGTCCCCTATCACGGGGCCCGTTACCGGGTGTACTATTCCACGGGGGAGGCCCGGTGCTACCTCTGCCGGGCGATGGGACACGTCCGGAGGGACTGTCCCTTGGCCCGGCAAGGGGGAGCATCTGAGACCCCCGAGCCCCGGCAGGGCGTCGGCCCCGTCATTGCCGGTGCCCCTGTATGCCCGGTGCCCAGAGCCGCCCCTCCTCCTTCCCAGTCCACCACTGCTCCCACTCGGGCCCTGGGAGTACCTCCCCCAGTGAGCCCAGACAAGTGGGAGAGGCCCACTGTGAACAGTCTGCTGAGGCCTGTGGAGGAGGGTGAGGCAGGGATATCGCCGGGCGTGGGAGAGGGCCCGCCCCAGGGAGACTTTTCTCTCCCTTATGCTGCCCCACCACTACCTCCCCGAGTCCCTAAGAAATCATCCCTCCCCCCTGACCCGACCCTTACTAGCCAGCCCCCACATGATGCCATGGAGGGCTGGGCCTTAGTACAGGGGAAGCGGGGCAAGCGGAAGGCTCGAGCCCCGCTCCTTTCCACCGATGCGGAAGCCCCCCGGAAAACCAGGAAGGGGGGAACTGATGCCGAGCCTTCCGCTTTGCCCCCGAGCGGCTTTAGTCCGCCAGAACCGGCTGGGAAAGACGTGGCAGCACCGGAAGGTATTACCGCCCCTCCCTCGGGAGCCCCTGATGGAGCCCCTTCTACCCCGTTTGTCAACCCTGCACGCCCCAACCCGAGCATCGCTTCAGGTGCCGGCGGGGAGAACCCCGGGGTGGCAGAAGGTGACCTGCCCTCCATCTACGAGGAGATCGAGGCCCTGGGTCTGACCCCAATCACCCAGGGGGAGGACGACCCTTTACCGGCAGGCCTCGATCTCAATGACCTCACCCCGGTGCCCCTTTCCCCCCTCTCCCCATGCTCCCTCCCCTTGACCTCCGGTTCCGCTCCCACCTCCGAGGATCCCCTGGGCTCTTCCACCTGCCCGGTCGCAAGTGACACCTCGCTGACGGCCGCCAAGCCTCCTAAAGCGACGGCCGGTGCCCTGCGGCCGGGACCCGAATCCCAGGGGGTACCCCTCATTGGGGTGGGACAACAGTTCTCCTTCCCAGGCGGGGACCCCGCTAATATCTGTCCACCTCCCGATGCCGTGGCTGTAACACAAACCATCATACTAAAGCCCGGCATCGTGGGGGGTCCCCTTCCCAATTCCCAGATCCCTCAGCCACACCAAGAGAGGCCACCTCCCAGTGGCCCAGCTCCTGCGGCTCAGGATCCTCTACCCATTCCTCAGCCCGGCCCTGCTCATGTCCCCCTCCCTGCCCCTACTTCTGATCCCTGCCCCGCCCCTGATGCCGTCCCAATCTCCCACACCTCCCATGATGACACTGCCGCCTCTGGGGCTGTCTCCCTCCCCTTCTTGGAGGATGACCCCCAGGGAGCGGCTCCAGTAATTCCTCGTCCCGACTCACCAGAGGCTGCTCTTCTCCCTCCGCCGCCTCTCCCAACTAAGCCGAATTTCGGGTTGGGCCCTAAGGTGCCAGCCCAGCAGGAGCTGCGTAGAGGCTCCGCCCCTTGCCTATCTGTTTCGGTGGGCCATAGGGCTGTGTCCGGGGCCCCTTCTTTCGATAGCCGGGAGCCAGTAATCCCGCCCCCCCATACGCTGCGAGAGGAGCTGCGGGAGTTCCTGGAGGACGTCCGGGGCTCCCGCAACAAAGTACAGCTCGCTCTCCAGCGATGGGGGGATTTCCACCAAATCCTCCGGGCCGCGAGGGCCCTCATGGGGGAGGGCAAAGGGACTGGGAAGCAGGCCGCCACGGCCTACCAACGGGTCCGCCTTTTCCGTGACTCACTACTCGCCTACGGGGTGGGTCACGGATTGTTACGCGGCCCGATGGGGGCCGTGAGTGACTCTGCCAGCAAGGATCCCCTCCAGCCCTCCTCATGGCATCTCTCCTCTTCGCAACATTGAACACCTGGGGCTGTAGGATGGGTCTCCGCAGGAGCCAGGTGCTCTCCTTCCTTCGGGAGGGGGGGTACTCTGTAGTATTCCTGCAGGAGACCCATACGGATCCAGCCGCTGAAGACAGCTGGCGGCTGGAATGGGGGGACAGAGTCTACTTCAGCCATCTCTCTGTTCGCCAGGCTGGAGTGGCGACCTTGTTCTCTCCCGACCTACGGCCTGAGGTGCTGGGGGTTGCCGAGGCTGTGCCGGGCCGCCTGCTGCACCTACGGGTCCGTATGGAGGGGCTCGTGGTCAATCTCATCAACATCTATGCCCCGACACCGGGCCCGGAACAACTTCGTTTCTATCAGCAGGCGTCCACCTTCCTCGGCACCTTGGATCCTCGCGAGTGCCTGGTCCTGGGCGGGGACTTTAACAACACCCTTGAGAAACAGGACCGCTCGGGGATCGAGCAGTGCCCGGCCGCCGCGGACGTCCTCAGGGAGATTGTCGAACATCACTCCCTGGTGGACGTCTGGCGCGACCACCACCCGGACGACAGCTCAACCTTCACCTTTGTCCGGGTGGAGGCCCATCGGTCGCACCACTCCCGGTTGGACCGCATCTATTTATCACGTTTTCACCTTTCGCGGGCCCACTCCTCCAGCGTCCGGCCGGCCCCGTTCTCTGATCATCATCTCGCTACCGTGACGGCCTCTCTCTGCGCGGAGAGGCCGGGGCCGGCCTATTGGCATTTTAATAACAGTTTGCTGGAGGATGTGGGTTTTGTGGCGTCCTTCCGGGAGTTCTGGCTGGCCTGGCGAGGGCAACGGCATGCCTTTCCCTCGGCGCGGCGATGGTGGGATCTAGGGAAGGTACGCGCCCGGCTCTTCTGCCGTGACTACACCCGGGGCGCCAGCCGACGGAGGGATGCGACGATAGGGCAGTTGGAACGGGAGGTCTTAGAGCTGGAGAGGCATCTGGCCGCCAGCCCTGAGGATCCATCCCTCTGTGGGGCGTGCCGGGAGAAGCGGGAGGAGCTCCGGGAACTCGAAGATCATCGGGCCCGGGGCGCCTTCGTTCGATCCCGCATCCGTCTCCTTCGGGAGATGGATCGCGGCTCCCGCTTCTTCTACGCCCTGGAGAAAAAGAGGGGGGCTAAGAAACACGTCACCTGTCTCCTCGCAGAAGATGGCACCCCCCTCACGGATCCGGTGGAGATGTGCGGGAGGGCCAAGACCTTCTACGCGAGCCTTTTCTCCCCGGATCCGACCGACCCTAACGCTTGCAGAGTGCTCTGGGACGAACTCCCTACGGTCAGCACGGGTGACCGAGACCGGCTAGAGCTGCCTCTCACTCTGGCCGAGTTCTCGGAAGCCCTCCGTCGCATGCCAACTAATAAATCTCCGGGACTGGACGGGCTGACCGTGGAGTTCTACCGCGTGTTCTGGGACGTCCTCGGCCCAGACCTTGTCACCGTCTGGGCCGAGTCCTTGCAGGGCGGGGTCCTCCCTCTTTCGTGCAGGCGAGCCGTGCTCGCCTTATTGCCGAAGAAGGGGGACCTCCGCGATTTACGGAATTGGCGTCCCGTCTCGCTCCTCAGCACGGACTATAAAGTCGTAGCAAAGGCCATCTCGCTGCGGCTTGGGTCCGTGCTGGCGGACGTGGTCCACCCAGACCAGACCTACACCGTCCCGGGCCGCACCATACTCGACAACCTGTATTTGGTCCGGGATCTCTTGGAGCTTGGGTGTAGGGATGGTCTGTCGTTCGCCCTTCTGTCTCTGGATCAGGAGAAGGCGTTCGACAGGGTGGATCACGGGTACCTCCTGAGCACTCTGCGAGCGTTTGGCTTTGGGCCCCAGTTTGTGGGTTTTCTCCAGGTGCTGTACGCCTCCGCAGAGTGTCTGGTCAGGCTCAACTGGACCCTGACCGAGCCGGTCAGCTTCGGGAGAGGAGTACGGCAGGGGTGCCCCCTCTCGGGCCAGCTGTACGCTCTGGCGATCGAACCCTTCCTTTGTCTCCTCCGCAGGAGGTTGACGGGGTTGGTGCTCCGAGAGCCGGAGCTGCGGCTGGTCCTGTCGGCATACGCCGACGATGTGCTCCTCGTGGTCCAGGACCCGGGCGACTTGGTGCGGGTGGAGGCTTGCCAGACGATCTACTCGGCGGCCTCCTCTGCCCGGGTCAACTGGGTCAAGAGCTCTGGCCTGGTGGTAGGGGACGGGTGGCAGGCGAGCTCTCTCCCACCCGCGCTTCAGGCCATCAGGTGGAGTGCGGGTCCGCTGCTCTATCTCGGCGTTTACCTTTCTGCCACGCATCCATCCCCGCCGGAGAACTGGCAAGGTTTAGAGGGCAGGGTGATAGAGCGGATCCGGAAATGGACAGGACTGCTCCGGTGCCTCTCCTTTCGAGGGAGAGCACTGGTAATCAATCAATTAGTCCTGTCCATGCTCTGGTACCGGCTCAACACCCTGGTCCCGGCCCCGGGTTTCCTGGCCAACCTCCGGACGTCGATTCTGGAGTTCTTTTGGTCAGGACTGCACTGGGTCTCTGCAGGGGTTCTTCATCTTCCTCTGGAGGAGGGTGGGCAGGGCCTGAAGTGTTCACACACTCAGGTCCATGTCTTCCGTCTCCAGGCCCTGCAGAGGCTCCTTTATGGTGCAGGTAGTTCGGCGTGGAGCGTATTGGCGCACGCCTTCCTGCGCCGTTTCCGGGGGCTCCGATATGACCGGCAGCTCCTTTATCTCCATCCGAGAGGTCTTCCGCGAGACCTCTACGGGCTGCCGGTCTTCTACCAGGACCTCCTCCGGACCTGGAAGCTATTCTCAGCGACCAGGTCCGTGGCGGCCACCGAGGGGGCAGATCTCCTCGCGGAGCCCCTGCTACACAACCCCCAGCTCCGTGTGCAGGTGGCGGAGTCCCCCTCGGTGCGCCAGAGGTTGGTCCTGGCAGAAGTCACTAGGGTCGGAGACCTCCTGGACTACGACCGGGGAGATTGGCTGGATCCCCTGACGCTTGCTCAGCGCATGGGGCTCTCCAGACCTCGTACTCCCCGGCGCGTACTTCAGGAGGTGAAGGCTGCTTTGCCGCCCGCTGCTCGGGCTTACCTCGACCGGGTCCTGCGAGAGGGTACGCCCCGCCCTCCCTTCACCCCAAGCCCTCCGGACCTTTTTATTGGACCCCTGCCCCGTGGACCCAACCGGGTCCCCTGTCCCTTCACGGTGAGCCGGCTGCACGAACTGCAGCCGGTCCGCTTCCAGACCGCGCCAAGGAAACATCTCTACACGCTCGTGCTCCACACCCTTCATCTCCTCACCCTCACGTCCCGCCCCGATACGAAATGGCGAGACCTCCTGCCACCTCTAGAGGGTGAGAAGCCCCGGTGGGCCAGCCTTTACTCCTCCTTAGTCCCAAGGCCCGCCGGGGATGTCAGTTGGCGGCTCCTTCACGGAGCCGTGAGCACGGGCGTGTACTTGGCGCGGTTCACCCCTATCCCCGACACATGTCCCTTTTGCGGTGTGAGGGAGACCCTGGCGCACATTTATCTAGAGTGCGCCAGGCTTCAGCCCCTGTTCCGGCTCCTCTTAGACATTTTGTTAAGGTTTTGGTTGCACTTTTCCCCTCACCTTTTTATTTATGCACTTCCAATCCGCGGCCCCACAAAGTCACGGGACCTCCTGGTCAACCTCCTCCTGGCCCTAGCTAAACTGGCCATCTACAAAACCAGGCTGAGGAGGTTGGCCGATGGAGGCTCCTGTGACTGTGGGGCCTATTTTCGATCCTCTGTTCGTTCACGCATCCGGGCAGAGTTCCTCTGGGCAGCATCCACTGGCTCCCTTGACACCTTTGAGGAGCAGTGGGCGCTGTCCGGGGTTCTCTGCTCGGTGTCCCCATCTGGTTCGCTTTGTTTGACCCTTTGACCGCACTCCTGTTCCTGTTTTTTCATTTTTTGTCCCCCGGACTCGCTTGGTATCCAGGTCCTGTGGATCCCTCCCCTTAGGCTGAAGGGGGGGATCCTTTAGCAGTGGGCGGGCTTCGCCCGCCCACTTCCCGGATCCCAATAAGAACATACTGGTTCCTTACCACTTTCCTATTGCCCTCTGGCCTTGCCCCATCACACATGCTATGAGCTTATGCTACTGAAGGCAGATTCAAGAAACTCACTTTCAAGTGGAACAGAAAGAGGGTTCAGGTGATTTTGTGATCCTGTGGAAGTTGGGTCCAGAGAAAAAATTGCAACTTGCTGTCCTGGTTCTCTTTCTAAAAGATATGCTTTAGTTCAACCAAAACTATGGGCTTCATGTAGGAATTACTGTGTGAAATCTGTGTTATTCAGAAGGTCAGATGAGATGATCAGAATTTTCCCCTCTAAGCTTTAAAAGTCAAATACGAATCCCTGTTGTGAGATAACATAGCCAGATCCACACACTTGCAACAATACAGGGAACCCTACAACATCCCTCCACCAAAATAGTCAGACAATTGTAGCAGTGTCACTAATGAAAGAGCAAGCAAATGGCAGAAGTCTGCGTGAGATTAAAACAGCCCACCTGAGTTTTGGTTACAGTACGATCGTGTCCACTCCCTGAGTGTAACAGAAAGGGGCTGTAGTGGAAGCAAAAACATACAGAGGTAAATAAGCATCCTGGCTGAGTTCTACAATATCTAGCAACTGAACTATCTAGGTACTTGTATGGCCCCATCATTGTAATATCTCAGCCTCTCCCAGACATTCGTCAATTTACCCTCACATCATCCCTGTGAGTTACGTAAGTATCATTGTCCCCAGTGTACAGGTGGGGAGCTGAGGCACAGAGAAGTTAATTTAGCCACAGATGATGCTTTGGGATAACCCAGGCCAATAAGGGGTTCAGTCAACATCTACCTCGCAACCCTGGCCGCCTTTAATTCTATGCTGCTTTGGCTCTCTACTGGCTGAGACCATTAATGCCTTGCTATGGAAGAGCACAGAGTCATCCTCACTCAAATGATCCATTGTTAGGCCCATGTCCAAAAGCCATGACTTCAAGGTCTCATTGCCCTGCCTTTACTCTCCATGTTCTGGGTAATTTCATTGAGCAGGTTACGGGTGTGACGGGGTGGTATCACAGAAACACCCTTGGAGGTGCCACCTGGTGTGCCAAGACTACTTCTGCCCCTGCTTTCCTGCTTTTTCCAGCTTGGGACTCCAGAATCCTGTCTGTTTTGAACGACACCTGCTAGTCTGCTGCAAACCCAGACCCAGGTCTGAACCACGTCCCCTATAAGCTGAAGGCTTGCCTGGAAACAGCTCAGGAAGTGCTCTTGCCTTTGACACCCAGGTGCCCAACTCCCAGTGGAGTTCAAACCCTGAATAAATCTGTTTTACCCTGTATAAAGCTTATACAGGGTAAACTCATAAATAGTTCACCCTCTATTTCATAGATAGAGAGGTATGCACAGCTGTTTTCCCCTTCCAGGTACTAACACGTACTCCAGGTAACTTAATAAGTAAAAAGTGATTTTAATAAGTACAGAAAGTAGTATTTAAGTGATTCCAAGTAGTAACAGACAGAACAAAGTGAATTACTAAGTAAAATAAAATAAAACACGCAAGTCTATGTCTAATCACAGTGAATACAAATAAAAACCTCACCAGTTCCAGCAAACTTCCTTTTACAGGCTATAGTCCTCCTAGCCTGGGTCCAGCAATCGCTCACACCCCCTATTGTCTTTGTCCTTTGTTCAGTCTCTTTCAGGTGTGTCCTTGGGGGGTGGAGAGGCTCTCTCTTTAGCCATCTGAAGACAAAATTCCTGGGGTCTCCCAGGAATTTAAATAGACTTTCTCCCCTGGATGGATACTCCTCCCCACTCCCTGTGTAGCATCGTGTTACCCTGGAGTTTTGGGATCACATGGGCAAGTCACATGTTCATGCACAACTCAGTAACCAGCCCAGTGACATTCTTGGCCAAGCTCAGATGTGGATTGGTGTCTGCATCTTCTTTTTGTCTGTTAAGCACTTCTTGATTGGGCACTTTACCTGCACGTTCCTTTCTCAAGAAATGCAACCAATATCCATAACTTCAAGTACAACAATGATACATGCATACAAACAGGAGGAATAGATTCAGTAGATCATAACTTTTACAAAGATATGTTACATGGCACATG
This sequence comes from Macrochelys suwanniensis, assembly GCA_033296515.1. Classification (NCBI taxonomy): domain Eukaryota; kingdom Metazoa; phylum Chordata; order Testudines; family Chelydridae; genus Macrochelys; species Macrochelys suwanniensis. The sequence goes on along the minus strand of CM065775.1, from coordinate 210,568,963 downwards.
TAGCATAAAACATATTCCAGTTACATCATATATACCGTCACAATGGGAAAGCTACTCTTGTGTCACCTGAGGTCACCGGCTGTACCTGAGTTATTTTGATCAGGACAAATCCTGGGTATGGCATGGACACTGCTCTGATTTCATGAGTTGATGATCTCCTAGCTGTGCTGGCTCTCTTTGATCTGCCATCAACTTCTGACATCCTTGACTCTGGTGTTCTGGCTTTACCTGCATATCATGGCTGGGCTGCAGGGTCAAACACTATATGAGTTACAAATCTTCAATACACTGTTTTAATTAGCTGATGGGTATTATGGGAGTACTGCCACTCTGCCTCTGCAGCTGCTGGGTCACTGGAGATCCCTTTCCCACTAACAATGTGCCCCAGGAACAGGTTGCCTTTGGAACAGTTTGCACTTTGCAGGGGGAGCTGTAGGTTTGCTTGTCAAAGCTGCTCTTGCACATTCTGCAGCCTTTCCTAAGCTAGCTCAGGGGTTCCTGCCTGGAGCACGTTGTCGTCCAAGTGCACTTGACAGCCAGCAGGTGGCTGATTCCCCAAGGCCGGTCATTAACTGCTCAAATTTAGCTGGTGCTATCTTACAAAACATCCACACAGCTTCCTCTCTGTGGGCCAGAGGCAGGTTATTTGGGACTTGCTTAATAGGTGGGGCATTACCTGTGTGGGTGACATGATTAATCAGACCAATTTGAGCCAGATCACCTGGCCCCTGGGAGAACACCCCCCAATAGTCCCATCCCAATTGGCATAAAACCACCTTCTGACATATCTCCAACACGCCCATCAGAATCCTAGGGGCCTCCATTCCTGAATGGGAACCCACTTTCCCTTCCATTTTGGACCCTAAATAAACTAAACCCACATGAAACATCTGGCCCTCAGTCCCCACAATTAGACAGACCTCTGCAGGTCTCATTTGCTGCTAGAGTCCCACAGAGAGTTCAAACCCAGGATTGTATCATCTTGGATTGCTGCGACCCACATCTCCTGGGCACCTGTCTCCCGAATTCTTACCTTCAGCAAAGGCGGACGACATACAGCACCCAGCTCCCCTGTTGCAGTCTTCAATTGCCCTTGGATGGGCCCAGCCCCTTCTCCAGGAAACACCCCCTCTGTGCAGGACCTTGGGTAGCACATTAGACACAGCTGATCTGTGTCAATTAACCCTTACAGTGCACGTTCTAAGTGCAACATCTCACACACAGACGTCACTTCGATCCAGGGAGTCACTGTCCTTCTGAGAAGGCTCTCCCTCAACCGTGGGTACAACATCCTTGGGTTCCTTGTTTGGTTTCTTTCCAGGTCTCCAGGCTGGGTCCCTAGCTGGGACTCTGATTTCAGCTCCGTGAGCCAGGTATCGTCCCTTTATCCTGGCTCTCTCCTACTGGATAACAGGAATGCTTCCTCTTTGGTAATGTGGAGTTAAGGGAAATGTGGGGGGAAAGGGGAAGGACAAATTTCTATTTGGGCTGTTCCTGAAATCAAAACAGCAGCAAGAAAAACAAGAGGTAGGGCCCAGCACTGGCAATCAGGCCTGCATCTTTCTATTCCTGGTATTTGCTACTGAGTGGCCATGACCTCACTCCACCTCCCTCTACATTGGTTTCCCTAACAGTAAAATGGAGATAATCAAGGTTATTTATTATCCCCATCTGATGGGATGAGGACTGAGACACAGAGGTTTGGAACCTGTCTATGCTACCAAGTATTTGAGTGGATTTTTCAAGTGTGTGGCTCCCACTGCATGGATGGCATGACTTCTAAACATGTACATTCCCAGTGTTTGGACCCCATATGAGAGCTGGGCTGGGAGCCCTTTTCCTGCTCTGTAGGGGGCAGTAGGTATGTGGTGTCTGAGGTCTGAACATGCTCTGAACAACTAACTCAGTGTGCCATGGGGAGCACCCTCTACTACTATAGTACTGGGTAATATACTTGATCCACAGAATCACCATTGAGAGAGTGGGGTACTCAAGTACTATAGAGGGCCAGCTCAAACATCCAGAGGGGATGACCAGAGACAGAATCTCAGCCCTGTGGAGGAGATGTGGTATGGTGATGACATCACAGAGGCCTTTGTCAGAACCTTAGACCATTGGGCAAAGATTGTGGGGATACTGTGACCTCATGGAACCCCTGACATCAGGCATGCAGGGGAGGGAGGGCATTTGCAATCTCTGAGACCCCTGTGGCTTTCCCCAGCAAGTCTCTTTTTTGACATCTTCTTGGAGGCCTTAGAGCGATGTCAGGGTCACACACCTGAGCGCTAGGGAGGAGCCACTTTGGAGTTTTCTCCTTTCTTAATAATTGCTTTTCATAGAAAATTGAGCTTCCCTATTTGGGTGGTTAGAGTTTCATCTCACTGTTCAATCTGATCCATCTATCACCGGCTGAGCTCTGGGCCCACAAATCACTAGTTTAAGATGGCAGAAAAAATTCCCACCTAGGATTCTTCCCCTTTGAATCACTGGTGATGTTTTGGGTTTGTCCTTCTGTCTTTCTTCCCTTTGCTCCCTCCCTCTTCTCTCTTCTTCTTTCCTTTCTTTTTTCCCTTCTCCCTGATTTCCTCTCTCCAATTCGATAGGTTCAGGGTCTGAGTGTATCCGTCCCTTGGCAGTAAGACAATATTGGCTTTCAAAGTCACTGTCGAGTAGCCAGTATCTGCCCCCTGCTCTGCTGGCTGGGCAGTGTAACACCCTCCCATGCAGCCCCCCTCTAACCTGTGCTACTGTTGGAGAGCAAAGAGGAGGGAGAGGGGCAGCGACTCTGAACATGTCCTGCTCAGTGTCCATCATTTAGAGCAAGTTAGTGGCATGTAGTGTTTCCTTAGTGGCTTCTCCTTTCTGTCCAAAAAGGTGCAAAAATGGAGGGACAATCTCCTCCAAATAAGACTTGATTTCCTAACACAGTGCCCTTGAGCCCCTTGCAATGGGTCTGGACAGCACATTCCCTGCAGGGGGTTCTCCAGAGCCATCTCCGCTGTGTTTGGAAATATCCCAGCAAATAGGCTCCCAGTCCTTCCTTTGTAGGTGACTGTTCCTCAGGCTGAGAGTCTCTGAGCTGGGCCAGCCTCTGTGAGTTACTGATCACCCACAACCCCTGTGACGGGATCCCCGGGGAGCAGCCTGGGACTGTGGGACCGCTGTGGCCTTTTAACTCTCCAGACTGGGTTGTCTCTCACAATGCTGTGGTAGTGACAAGCAGCAAACCCCTCCAGGTGCTGTGACAGCCACATGGGCTCATCATTTCATTGCAGTAACATTACGATGGCCTTAGAGAGCAAATCACTGTAAGGATCATAGATAAGAGGGGCAGCACTGTCCAGTGGTGAGAACTTGATTCCAACCTGGCCACTGACTGGCTCTGTGACCTTGTCCAGGTTACTTGCCTCTGGTCAGGGGTGTAGCTATGGGTGGGCCAGGTGGGCTGTGGCCTACCCACTTAGCATCCAGGCCCACCCCCCATCGCCAGCTCTGCTCCAGCCCCATTGCTAGCCCGGCCCTGACCTGAAGGACACCGCACGCTGGGTGCACACACGCCTGGCTTAACTGGAGGGCGAGGGACAGCAGCGGCACAGTAGCGGATTGCCTGAGGAGCATAGCATGGTGTGCATGCACACATGCTTGCACGCTGGAGCAGGACACGGGTGGCTGGCCAGCTGGACGGCCTGCCCACCGGTGACAATCATAAAAAAACCTAGGCCTGCTTCCTCGGGGAGGCGGAACTGGCGTGGGGCGGTGCGACGGAGATGGGTGCCGGGAGCCGTGCATGCTGAGAAAGGCATCTCCTCCTGGAGCTGGGTGCACGCGCAGGGTTCTGGGGGGGCCCTGACCAGAGCATCCATCACCCCCTGGAAGGCTGGGTGGACTGAAGGGGGTGGGCAGATGCAGGCCCCCCCAATCCCTCCTGATCCCCATCATTGCCTGCCCACCCAAATTCGGGGCCCACCCAAATGTCCCTACGCCACTGCTCTGGATGCCTCAATTTCCCCATCTCCGAAGTGGGGATTATCCTGACCCACTGTTACACGGGGTTTGGATCCCTGGACCCCTGCTCCTGCATCCCAGACCCCTGCCATTCTGGACCCTTGGACCTGTTGCCTTGCAGTTTCACATCCCTACCTCACATTGGACAGTCTCCTACAGGCTCCTCTGTCTTGCCAGCAAACTGGAGACTGGCCTGGAATATGCCCTGCTGCCGGCTGCCCTGCACAGTGTGTTTACCATGGCCACAGGGAAGGAAATACACCCATGTCTAGGCAGATCTTCAGCCTACTCCTCAGTCCTAGGAGCAGGAGCTATAATGGAAGGCTAAACTGTATTATACCAGTCAGCCACTAAGTGGTGCTGTATGGCACATACCTTATTTAAGCCAAGCTCAGCCATACCTGGCAGAGCACTAAAGGATCTTATAATGAGCAAAACTGGCACATCTCTCTTGTGGAAAGAAGCTCAGTAGCCCGTCCATATCTGGTACAGGAGCCTGACCTGATAGTAGCAGCCCTGCAACCTACCATGTACAAGGTGTTAGAGCCCTGTGTGGATACAAATTTATATCCATGGATGCAGATATCCGCAAATATAAATCGGTATTCGCGGAACCACAGGGATCTCCCGGGAACCGCAGCAGTGAAAGGAGCAGAATATGGAGCTGCTGCTTTGGTGCTGGACTCTGCCCAGAAGTCCAGCTACTGTCCATAACAGCTTGGCTGTTTCATGCCCTGTTGTGTACCAGGCCTTCTGCAGAGACCCAGACAGCAGGGACTGATCAGCCAGCTGCCAGCAGAATTCACTACATGACACCTGCCAGTGGAGGGATCTGAATGGGGTGGCTGGGATATTTGTCCCAGAGTGGAAAGGGACCAGCAGCCCCTTCCATCAAGCCTTAGTTTGGGGGAAAGGGATCAAAGGAACATCCCTTGGCAGAGGTGGGGGAAGAGATGACAGACCCTTAGGGGTCTAGCTCTGATCTGGGGTCTCCACTGTAACAGCCTGCCAGGCCCCCATGATGCTGCCTCTGGGGCAGGAGGGAGCACTGGTCCTGAGGGAAGCTGGGGGTTTTGAGAGAGAATTGAGGCTCTTTATCTGAATCTCTCCTTGCCCCTCTGACGAGCTCCCCACACCCATCTCCCCAGGGACTGAAGAGTGAGCTTCCTTGCCCAGGAGAGACTGGGGGCTGAAGGTAAAATGCTGATGCATGCAGAGGACACCATCCAGCAAGACAGGGAGGAGAGCTACCAGGTGTATAAGACACTGGTGCCCCAGAAGGGTAAGGAACCAGCCAGGCAATGGGACCCCTATAGAAATGATGGCCCCTGGTAGGTGTGTTACCACCATATGTTCCCTGTAGTGATCTGGATCTTGTCACTGTCTCCCTGGCTGACACCAGAGTGTCTGAGAGAGGTTAGGACCCCATAGAACTCCTGACCAGATCCTTGTTGGATTCCTACTAGAGGTTACCTAGAACCCCTTCCCTAAGCTGCCAGGTGGGTGAGAGGGGTGAGGGGATCCTGGGAACCTGAGCTCTCCCACAGCAGGGGACTAGAGCAACAGTTTCTCAGGAGAGCTGTGCAGTGTGAGCTTCCCATCGCCACTATCTCTCCTAGCCCTTCATGTAGGCAGCAATCCCTGGTGGATCCAGGAGAGATGATATGGAGGATCATCTCCTGCCTCTCATGGTGAGAGATGTTTCTAAAGCTCCATCAGTTTGGCTGTGATATCTAGATTCAATTGGTGGGTTAGCTGATGTGAAGGTGAATTTCGCCCCCTGCAGGCTCCATGATCCCCCTTGACAGCTATTTGGCTCAGTGAAGCGAATGGACACACACTGACAGTAGCTGTGATATTAGCGTTAGGGTGTCTATTGGAGTGTGAGTAATGCACAGGCCCTGTGGCAGCGCTCAGAACCCAGGCCGTGCAGTGCAGTCAGCTGGGGTCCTGGGCAGGGGTCTTAAAGCAGTTCCTAAGGTCCTGTGCATACAGCAACCCTGAACAGAGCTTGTAACCAGTTAGTGATAGCATTGGCTGTAAACACGAGAACCTCTCCCGGGGCCTGCGAGTACCAGACTAGTAGAGAAAAGATCAGCTCAAGGCTCAGACAAGCTTAGGACTTGGGTCACCCAGCATTAGGTGACTGTCGGTGGCGTTTAGGGCTCCCTTGTATAAGCTCATTCCGGAGCCAGAGGCATGTATATACCCACTCTCCTCAGGCATGCTAGCTGTCTTGCTGTGTGCTCTCTTTCATGCATGTGCTTTGGGGGTTCAGGTGCAGACAATGCAGTGTAGGGGGAGTTGGCGCAACAGCACACAGCTATAGTTATTAGTGTAGATGTAGCCTTAGGCTGAGAAGCCAGACTCCCTGAGACACTGTCCCCTATGGAAGCCCAGCAGAGGCCCATGGCTATCAACAGGCTGCTCTTCAGGAGATAACTTGACTTTCTGAGGAGCAACATAGGCTTCCTCTACAGAATCAGAGTCTCATTACACAGTCAAGTTGTAGATGATGCAGAAAACAAAGGTGGCTTATTCTAGAACAATTTTAGGTTTATTCATAACACTAGCTCTGTGTGTGACTCGGCCAGAGGGCTGAGCCACCAAAGACACACCACAAACAGAGAGAGTGCAGGCACACACACTTGGCCAAGTGGGTGCTTGCAGGAGGTGACTGCACCCTGTTACACACTTCTTGTGGCAAATTAGTACTCCACACTTGGTAAGACTTCTCTTCTGACTGTGGGGTTTCCAACTTTTAGCAAAAATGTTCACGGTTACAGAGCAAACACTTAAATATTATCTTCTTCTTCAAGTAGTGTCCCTATGGGTGCTCCACTGAAGGTGTGCTTGCTTCCCTGTGCTGCTGATCGGATACGTTTGGTAACAGTGTCTGTTAGTGCATGTATGGGCCTTTCTCCCCTCGTGCTCTGCCCCCAGGCTAGTCAGCACACAGGAGCTAACTCTTCTCAGTTCCTTTTCAACACCCCTGGCTAGAGATTGAGCTATTAGCAGTCAGTTAATGACTATTATCTCGTCCTTTTCTTTGTAGCCTATAGCTTAATTTTTAGTGGTAGTTAGTCAAGTGTCTTTATTTTTTCCCTTGTCTTCCAATAAAAATTATTCAGGTACAGTTTACTTTTTTTCTTCCTGCCCTTCTCATTGGGGTCCGTTCCAGTTCTCCTGGCTTCAAGAAGTGCCTCTCATTCAATGAGGCAATCCCCATCACAGACACCCATTCATAGTGCATTCATTGCCTTAGGGAAGTAGACGTCCATCAAAAGTGTGCTCTCTGCCTGCAGCTTAGACCTTGATCTTGCAAGGACAGAGAGCTGATGCAGAAGATTATATTCATAAAGGCAGCGCTCAGACCTTCACTGAGACCTGTGAGTCTTCCCCACAGCCCTCAATATCTAAGGGCTATGGGGTGAAGAAACCGGCACCTGACCATTTTTATGAGTCAAAAAAGAGAGCGGAAAGTCCAAACAGTGAGCCACGAGAAAGTTGGAAATGATCCCTGGTACACTTGGTGTCATCGGTACCATCAGCACCGAGGCAGGCCATGCTCAGTACCCATGGCTCAAGAAAAACAACCGCGGCAGGTACCATTGATGCGCCCACAGACCCACTGGGCACGGGCACCAAGTCAGCGGCACCTAAGAAGGACAGGAGCAAACATTCTAACGTACCACCAGTACACAATGCCCCATCAGTACTGACAACTCATCCAGTACCTGCATGGTCTATGTGAACAAGGTCTCCATCCCCCTTGGAACCTGGAATGGCACCGAGCCGGTCAGCACTGCTGCTATTCTGGCATTTGAGGGACATCTCTGTAACTGACGTGCCAGAGTCTCCTCTCCTTGCTACTAGGACCTCCATACCGAGCCTCTGTCTGGCATGGGAGTCTATCCCTATCCTCTGTTTGCAAGAAGCTGGGAATGAGCTACGGGGGATGGATCACTTGATGATTACGTGTTCTGTTCATTCCCTCTGGGGCCCCTGGCATTGGCCATGTTTTGTAAGACAGGATACTGGCCTAGACCTTTGGTCTGACCCAGTATGGCCATTCTTATGTTCTCAGTGCTGTCACACCCGATCACCAGAAGGTTCCTCACGGGTATTGTAAACCTCTTTCCACAAACAAGGCTTCCCACTCCCACGTGAGACTTAAACCTGCTACTAAAAGGACTGACCAGTCTTCCCTTTGAACCCATGGCCCCCTGTTTGCTTACTTACCTCTCAATGAAAAAGGGCATCTTGATAGTGATTTATTTGGCCAGGAGAATAGGAGAAACAGCAGCTCTGATGGCACATCTCCCCTGTATGGTATTCTTTCGGGACAAGGTTACACTCAGACCATATCCAAAATTCATTCCTAAGGTAATGTCCCCATTTCACATGAACCAATTGATTCACTTTCCAACCTTCTATACCAAGCCTCACTGAGGCTTGATGTAGAAGAGGCCCTAGATTCCTTCTACCCAGACAGAATAAAGGCCTTCAGGAAATCCCCCAAACTTTTCCTCTCTATTGTGGAAAGATCCAAGGGCTCAGAAATATGGGCATAAAGACTTTTCAAGTGGGTCTCAAACTGTATCTGGCAATCATAGATTCATAGGACTGGAAGGGACATTGAAAGGTCATCTAGTCTGGTCCCCTGCACTCATGGCAAGACTAAGTATTATCTAGACCATCCTTGACAGGTGTTTGTCTAACCTGCTCTTAAAAATCTCAAGTGATGGGAATTCCACAATCACTCTAGGCAATGTATTCCAGTGCTTAATCACCCTGCCAGTTAGGAAATTTTTCCTAATGTCCAACCTAAACCTCTCTTGCTGCAATTTAAGCCCATTGCTTCTTGTCCTATCCTCAGAGCTTAAGAAGAACAATGTTTTTCCCTCTTCCTTATAACAACCTTTTATGTACTTGAAAACTATCATGTTCCCTCTCAGTCTTCTCTTTTCCAGACTAAACAAACCCAGTTTTTTCAATCTTCCCTCAGATCATGTTTTCTAAACCTTTAAATATTTTTGTTGCTTGTCTCTAGACTTTCTCCAATTTGTCCACATCTTTCCTGAAATGTGGCACCCAGAATTGGACACAGTATTCCAGTTGAGGCCTAATCAGGGGGAGTAGAGCGAAAGAATTACTTCTCGTGTCTTACTTACAACACTTTGGCTAATACATCCCAGAATGATGTTCACTTTTTTTGCAAGAGTGTTACACTGTTGACTCATATTTAGCTTGTGGTCCACTATGACGCCCATATCTCTTTCTGCAGTACTCCTTCCTAGGCAGTCATTTCCCATGTTGTATGTATGCAACTGATTGTTCCCTCCTAAGTGGAGTACTTTGCATTTGTCCTTATTGAATTTCATCCTGTTTACTTCAGACCATTTCTTCAGTGTGTCCAGATCATTTTGAATTATAATCCTATCCTCCAAAGTACTTGCAACCCCTCCCAGGTTGGTATCATCCAAAAAATTAATAAGTGTTCTCTCTATGCTATTATCTAAATCATTGATGAAGATATTGAACAGAACTGGACCCAGAACTGATCCCTGTGGGACCCCACTCGTTATACCCTTCCAGCATGACTATGAACTGATAACTACTATCTGGGAATGATTTTCCAACGAGTTATGCATCCACCTTATAGTAGCTTCACCTAGGTTGCATTTCCCTAGTTTGTTTATGAGAAAGTCATGTGAGACAGTATCAAAAGCTTTACTAAAGTCAAAGATATACCATGTCTACCATTTCCCTCCTATCCACAAGGCTTGTTACCCTGACAAAGAAAGCAATCAGGTTGGTTTGACAAGATTTGTTCTTCACAAATGAATGCTGACTTACTTATCACTTTATTATCTTCTAGATGTTTTCAAATAGATTGCTTAATTATTTGCTACATTATCTTTCCAGATACAGAAGTTTAGGTGACTGGTCTGTAATTCCACTGGTTGTCATTATTTCCCTTTTTATAGATTGGCACTTTATTTGCAGTTTTCCAGTCTTCTGGAATCTCTCCTCTTCCATGAGTTTTGGAAGATAATTGCTAATGGCACAGATATCTCCTCAGTCAGTTCCTTGAGTATTCTAGGATGAATTTCATCACACCCTGGTTACTTGAAGACATCTAACTTGTCTATGTAATTTTTAACGTGTTCTTTCCCTATTTTAGCTTCTGATCCTACCGCATTTTCACTGGCATTAGTTATGTTAGCCATCCAATCACCACCAACCTTCTTGATGAAAACCAAAACAAAGCACTCATTAAGCACCTCTGCCATTTCCACCTTTTCTGTTATTGTTTTTCCTAACTAATTGAGTAACAGGCCTGCCCTGTCCTTGGTCTTCCTCTTGCTTCTAATGTATTTGTAGAATGTTTTCATAGAATCTAAAATCTCAGGGTTGGAAGGGACCTCAGGAGGTCATCTAGTCCAACCCCCTGCTGAAAGCAGGACCAAACCCAACTAAATCATCCCAGCCAGGGCTTTGTCAAGCCTGACCTTAAAAACCTCTAAGGAAGGAGATTCCACCACCTGCCTAGGTAACCCATTCCAGTTCCCTTGTTACCCTTTATGTCTCTAGCTAGTTTGATCTCATTTTGTGCCTTGGCCTTTCTAATTTTGTCCCTACATACTTGTATTATTTGGTTATATTCATCCTTTGTAATTCGACCTAATTTCTACTTTTTGTAGGAGTCTTTTTTGATTTTTAGATCATTGAAGATCTCCTGGTTAAGCCAGTGTGGTCTCTTGTCATACTTCTTATCCTTCCTACGCAGTGAGATAGTTTGCTCTTGTGCCCTTACTAATGTCTCTTTGAAAAACCACCAACTTTCTTCAATTGTTTTCCCCTTAGACTTGCTTCCCATGGGATCTTCCCTACCAACTCCCTGAGTTTGCTAAAGTCTGCCTTCTTGAAATCCATTGTCTTTATTTTACTGTTCTCCCTCCTACCATTCCTTGGAATCATGAACTCTGCCATTTCATGATCACTTTCACCCAAGCTGCCTTCCACATTCAAATTCTCAGCCAGTTCCTCCCAATTTGCCAAAATCAAATATGGAACAGCCTCTCCCTTAGTAGTTTTCTCCACCTTCTGAAATAAAGAATTGTCTTCAATACATTGCAAGAACTTGTTGGATAATCTGTGCCCTGCTGGGTTATTTTCCCAACAGATGTCTGAGTACAGTAACTCCTCACTTAACATAGTAGTTATGTTCCTGAAAAATGTGACTTTAAGCGAAATGATGTTAAGCAAATCCAATTTCCCCATAAGAATTAATATAAATAGAGGGGGTTAGGTTCCAGGGAAATTTTTTTCACCAGACAAAAAACTATATTTATATATATACACACAGTATAAGTTTTAAACAAACAATTTAATACTGTACACAGCAATGATGATTGTGAAGCTTGGTTGAGGTGGTGAAGTTAGAGGGTGGAAGAGGGTGGGATATTTCCCAGGGAATGCCTTACTGCTAAATGATGAACTAGCATTTGGCTGAGCCCTCAAGGGTTAACACATGGTTGTTAATGTAGCCTCACACTCAACGAGACAGCACAAATGGAGGGAGGGGAGACAGCATGGCAGACAGAGACAGAGACACACACACCTGTGTGTGGGAGAGAGACAGAGACGCACATTGCCCCTTCAAATATGCTGACAGCACTCTAAGTACATTGCCTTTTTAAGTAGATCCGAAAGTTGAGACAGCAGCTGCGGCCAGAAAGCGCTCTCTATCCTGAGCCCTGTCATGTTCCTACCCTACTCTATATGGAGAAGAGACAAGCAGGGGGCAGGAGTATAGGGGAGGGGGACACCCTGACATTAGCCCCCTTCTTCCACTCCTCCCTCCACACAGCAAGCAGGAGGCTCCCAGGAGCAGCTCCAAGGCAGAGGGCAGGAGCAGCACATGGCAGTGGGGGGAGGGACAGCTGAACTGCAGGCAATTGATAGCCTGCTGGGTGGCTGCCACACAGGAAATTTAGGGGAGCAGGGAGCTGATAGGGGGGCTGGTTCCAAACCCCCACCAGGTAGCTTCAATGGGCTGCTCTTCCTGCAAGCAGTGGACAAAGCAGGCAGCTGCCAAAGAATTTTATAAAAGGAGCATTGCGCAACTTTAAACGAGCATGATCTCTAATTGATCAGCAACGTAACAATGAAACAACGTTAACCGGGATGACTTTAAGTGAGGAATTACTTTAGTTGAAGTCCCCCATCACCATTAAGTCCTGTGCTTTGGATGATTTTGTTAGTTGTTTAAAAAAAGCCTCATCAACCTCTTCTTCCATTTTTAAGAAATAAAGCAACACCTCCTGCCTTTTTTCCCTGTCCTTCCTGAGCCAGATGTACCCTTCTACACCAGTATTCCAGTCATGCATGTCATAGTTGTGTTTATTTACTAGCATTTCGAGTTCTTCCTGCTTATTCCTCATACTGCTCGCATTAGTATACATACATCTAAGATACTGATTTGATCCTCCCCCCCCCCCCGAGTTCTGATTGTCTCTCCCTTATCCCTGCTATAACAGCCCATGTTCCCCCTAAATTCCGAACCTTCTCCTAGGTCTCCTTGTTTTTGACTAATCTGTGAGCTTTGGTCTACTCCCACCTTTGAACCTAGTTTTAAAGCCCTCCTCACTAGGTTAAACAGTCAGTATCCAAATATGCTCTTCCCCTTCCTCGATAGGTGGACCTCATCTCTTCTTAGCAGTCCTTCTTCCTGGAACAGCATCTGTGGTCAAGGAAGCTGAAGCCTTCCTGGCAACACCATCCTTGCAGCCAGGCATTCACTGCCTGGGCCTCTAACCTTGACCAGAAGTATCGAAGAGAACACCACCTGCGCTCGAAACTCCTTCACCCTTACTCCCAGAGCCCTGTAGTCACTTCTGATCTTCTAAAAGTCATACCTTGCAGTATCATTAGTGCCCACATGGATGAGTAGCAGGGTACTCAGAGGGCTGGATGATCCCTGCATAACCTCTTGGATACGGGCCCCTGGCAGGCAGCATGCCTCCCATGATGCCATGTCAGGGTGACAGATGGGTGCCACCGTCCCCCTCAGAAGAGAGTCACCAACCACCACTACCCTACATTTCCTTCTGGGAGTGGTGGCTGCGATCCTCCCAGACTTGGGGGTGCATGGCTTCTCCTCCTCCACCTTTGGCGGTGATTCCTCATCGCTCATTGCCAAGGCAGCATATTGCTTTTCTATCACCATGGTGGGTGGGTTGGGAGTAGGATTGGAGCACTGCCTGCTGCCAGAAGTAACCAACAGCCAATGTCCTCCCTGTGAAAGAGCCATATCCTCCTCCCTCAGTGGTGTGACCCAATCCTCTGTAGCTGGATAGCGTCCTCAGCCATGGATGTCTCCATATGAATACTCTCAAGGAAATCCTCATGGGCACAGATGCTCCTCAGCCTAGCTACCTCTTGTAGCTCTCCCACCTGTTTCCTGCGAGATTCCACCAGTAGGCACCTTTCACACTGGATGGTCCCCACATCCTGGCTTTCTGTGAGTGGAAAATGCAGGCCACAGTCTCTGCAAATCCACACCAGGATCTGAGTAGAAGCATCAGTGGTCAAGTTGTCTGTCTGGATACAGGCGCAGGCGGAGGATAGAGGAGCAGCATTGGCTTTGGCTATACGGCCCTTCCTAAACATAGCGATGATATTACATCTCCCTCCCACTAACTCCCTCTCAAACTCCTCTGTTTGTGGTCCCCTATTCACTACCAAGTTTACAATATGACCCCTCTGGATACTATTCGTACACACTCCACAAGGTCTATCTTCTCTTCTCTCACTTTCTTCAGGAATGTCCCTATCTCAGAGATCAGTGAAGTGGCAACAATTGGTGTCAGTCCACACCTTCGCAGAACTCTATGCGATCCCTGGAGACACTGCTCCGATGCCATCTTCGGCTCCACAGTGCTATAGCCAGTGCTATGATCTGTAACTCACCCGACTCCAAAGTCCCAGCCTCCCACATGGGTACTGTGGGGAGCCACCTACAGTGAAACACCCATCGGGAGACTATTCAAAGAAGAAGAAGAATTTACTCACCTTGTGCAGTAACAATGTCTCTTTGAGAGGTGTGTCCATGTAACGGGGCACACGCCATGCTCCTCCGGTTCGGCCCTTCTCCCCCTCTTCTCAAAGAACCATCGTTACTGCACAAGATGAGTAACTTCTTATAGAATCATAGAATATTAGGGTTGGAAGAGACCTCAGGAGGTCATCTAGTCCAACCCCCTACTCAAATCAGGGTCAACACCAACTAAATCATCCCAGCCAGGGCTTTATCAAGCTGGGCTTTAAAAACCTCTAAGGATGGAGATTCCACCACCACCCTAGGTAACCCATTCCAGTGCTTCACCACCCTCCTAGTGAAATGGTGTTTCCTAATATCCAACCTAGACCTCCCCCACTGCAACTTGAGACCATTGCTTCTTGTTCTGTCATCTGCCACCACTGAGAACAGCTAAGCTTCATCCTCTTTGGAATCCCCCTTCAGGTAGTTGAAGGCTGCTATCAAATCCCCCCTCACTCTTCTCTTCTGCAGACTAAATAACTCCAGTTCCCTCAGCCTCTCCTCGTAAGTCATGTGCCCCCCCCCCACTAATCATTTTCATTGCCCTTCGCTGGACTCTCTCCAATTTGTCCACATCCCTTCTGTAGTGGGGGGACCACTACAGTGGGGGGACCAAAACTGGACACAATATTCCAGGTGTGGCCTCACTAGTGCCGAATAGAGGGGAATAATCACTTACCTCAATCTGCTGGCAATGCTCCTACTAATACACCCCAATATGCCGTTGGACTTCTTGGCAACAAGGGAACACTGCTGACTCATATCCAGCTTCTCGTCCACTATAATCCCCAGGTCCTTTTCTGTAGAACTGCTGCTTAGCCAGTTGGTCCCCAGCCTGTAGCGGTGCATGGATTCTTCCTTCCTAAGTGCAGGACTCTGCACTTGTCCTTGTTGAACCTCATCAGATTTCTTTTGGCCCAATCCTCTAATTTGTCTAGGTCACTCTGGACCCTATCCCTACCCTCCAGCATACCTGCCTCTTCCCCAACCTTAGTGTCATCTGCAAACTTGCTGAGTGTACAATTTATCCCATCATCTAGATCATTAATAAAGATGTTGAACAAAACCGGCGCCTGGACCGACCCCTGGGGCACTCCACTTGATACCGGCTGCCAACTAGACATTGAGCCATTGATCACTACCCGTTGAGCCTGACAATCTAGCTATCTTTCTATCCACCTTTTAGTCCACTCATCCAATCCATACTTCTTTAACTTGCTGGCAAGAATACTGTGGGAGACCGTATCAAATGCTTTGCTAAAGTCAAGATATATCACATCCACCACTTTCCCCATATCCACAGAGCCAGTTATCTCATCATAGAAGGCAATCAGGTTGGTCAGGCATGACTTGCCCTTTGTGAATCCATGATGACTGTTCCTGATCACCTTCCTCTCCTCCGAGTGCTTCAAAATGGATTCCTTGAGGACCTGATCCATGATTTTGTCGGGGATTGAAGTGAGGGTTACCAGTTTGTAGTTTCCTGGGTTATCTTTCTTCCCTTTTTTAAATATGGGCACTATATTTTCCTTTTTCCAATCTTATTGCATAGGATACAGCTATTGTAAGTGAGATTAATGCAATATCACTTTACAAGCATTTCATAAAGTTGAAACACTAACGCATTTCTATAAAGCCAATATGTATTTTAACACTATTAACACAGAAGTGCGTCAGACTTGTCAGTGTTCAGTGAGGCCTAGCGGCCTTGGCATAAGCTATCATCTGGTCTGTCAGTGTCACAGGGGCGACCAGAGATGCATGTGGTATTCATGGTGTGGGTGTACTGTGGGTTTATATATTTGCATTATGGTATTTACTGTCTTATTATCCATCCCTTCCAGTGGTTCTGGAACATTCTGTTAGCTTATTTGACTGCTGCTGCACATTATGCAGATGTTTTCAGAGAACTAGCCATGGTGAGTCCAGGATCGCTTTCTTGAGTGGTAACAGTTCATTTAGAACCCATAATTTTGTGTGTATAGTCAGGATTAAGTTTTCCAATGTGCATTACTTTTCATTTACCAACATTGAATTTCATCTGCCATTTAGTTGCCCAGTCATCCAGCTTTGTGAGATCCCTTTGTAGCTCTTCACAGTCGGCTTCGGACTTATCTAGCTTGAGTGATTTTGTATCCTCTGCAAACTTTGCCACCTCATGGTTTACCCCTTTTTCCAGATCACGTGTGAAGATGTTGAACCTCACTGATCCCAGTACAGATCCTTGGGGTACCCTGCTATGTACCTCTCTCCATGGTGAAAACTAACCATTTATTCTTACCCTTTGTTTCCTATCTTTTAACCAGTTAGTGATCCATGAGAGGACCTTTCCTCTTATCCCACAGCTGCTTACTTTGCTTAAGAGCAAAGTGACCTTGTTAAAGGTTTTCTGAAAGTCCAAGTAAACTTTATCCACTGGACCACCCCGTCCACGTTTGTTGACACCCTGAAAAAATTCTGATAGACATGATTTTCCTTTACAAATGCCATGTTCACTCTGACATCCACCGTTATGGATTTTTCTGTTTTTGTAGCCTCTCTAATCATTCTGATCATTTCACAATCACCATCTTGGTCAGTTAGTCAGAAGTGTATTCTTACAGCTATACTCTTATTATTCAAGCATGGAATTTCTATCCATAGAGATTCTATGGTACAGTTTGATTCATTTAAGGTTTTTACTATATGTGACTCTGTGCTTTCTTTCAAATACAGTGCCACTGCCCCACCAGCATAACCTACTCTGTTATTCCTATATATTTTGTAACCTGGTATTACTGTGTCCCATTGATTATTATCATTCCACCAAGTTCCTGTGATGCCTATTATATCAATATCCTCATTTAACACCAGGCACTCAAGGTCACCCATCTTAATATGTAGACTTCTGGCATTGGTATAGAAGCACTTATAAGATTTGTCAATATTTCATAGTCTGCATTTATATGATGCAGTTGAATGGGACTCTTCTTTTTTTTATTTGACTATTTCTCTTTAGCTCCTACCTGTACTTTATTACCTTCTCTCCTCTCCTCTTCACTAGGATATAGAGAATCTCCGTTAATTGATCTTCGCCTAAGGGATGTCTCTGTCCAAACCATGTGCTCCTCTGCACCTGTTGTCTTTCCTCCAGCCCTTATATTAAAAACTCCTCTATGACCTTTCTAATTTTACATGTCAGCAATCTGGTTCCATGGCTATCCTTCCTGTATACTCTCTTCCTTTCCTAAAAGGTTCCCCAATCCACAGATCCTAATAAACCTAAAACCCTCCTCCCTCCACCATTGTCTCATCCATGCATTGAGACCCTGCAGTCCTGCCTGTCTAGCTGCCCCTGCATGTGGAACCGGAAGCATTTCAGAGAATACTACCATGCAGGTCTTGGAAATTAATATCTTACCTGGCTCTTGTCTTATATTGTAAAGCCCTTGGGGCAAGCACTGTTGGTTTGTTGTGTGTTTGTACATCGCCTAACACAATGAGGTCCTGGTCCATAACTCGGACTCCTAGGCACTAGGATATTACAAATTATAAATAATAACAATCATCATCATCAGATCTCAGAACACAGTAACAATCCAGTTCTGGAGAGGTCAGCTTTAACCATGTGCATCTATTGATGAATTCTGTTGCTAGTGTAACCCTTCTGCCCATCAGAGTTGGCAGCAACAAGGGCCGGGTTCAGTATCTAGGGGTTCCATTCCAATAACACTATGCAAAACCAGCTCGAGCACCCACCCAGTGACCTGGGACAAATATATACCCCCCCAGGTGCCTCTAAGAGACAATACTTCCCCTCTCGCAAGAGTCTGAGTGTAACAAAAGCCTTTTAATGACAGAGAGAAACAATGGGGCATTATGTTGGGGAAACACCACAAACAGGATTAATAAAACAAACCATGCACGAGAAGACACCCCACCCCCCAAGCAGCTTGCGCTGTGTCCTCTCCCTTAGGTTCTTGAGTCCAGCGACCCCAAGTGTCACTCAAAGTCCCAAAAGTCCAACAACCCAAAAGTCTCTTGAGTCAAGCAACCCAAAAATCACCCAAATTCCCAAAAGTCCAACAACCCAAAAGTCCAGCCCCAGAGTTCAAAAGTTCATCTGCAGAGAGTTACTCCCCCCACAGTCTGGGTGGAAATGGGGAGGGGAGAGGTAAGGGACACCTTTTGTGACTCAAAGCTGACTGCCCCACCCCTCCATGGGGCTTCGCTCTGCTCTGCCAGGTGTCCCACGAGCCACTCCACTCCGCCAGCCATTCCACAAGCCTCTCCAGCTGTCCCGCAAACTGCACCGCTCCGCCAGCAGCTCCACTCCACCAACCATCCTGCAAGCCGCTCCAGCTGTCCCGCGAACTACTCCACTCCGCCAGCCGCTCAGCAATATATCTTCAGGCTCCCCCACTATTTAACACAGTGCTCAGTGATTTCAGCTCTTAATAATTTTAGCTCTTTAGTGATTTCAGCCTGTAGGAAGGGGAGTCTTAGTGCTCATGCACCCTTAGCCCAAAGTGATTTCAGCTCAGCAGCCTGTAACTAGACTCCTAAAGAACTCAAAATTAGCTCTGATATTCCACAGTGGGGGGGGGGGGGGGAGGGAGAGGGAGGAGAAGGAGGATATGCAATTGGCATTTAGAGCCCTTGGGGGAGTGTACCCCAGGGCACGCGCGCGCGCACACCCCCCCCCAGATACAAATACCTATGCCCAGCCTCTCTCCATTCACTGGGTTTTGGAACCCATGTCACTTGCCTAGCAAGTGCTGCTTAGTTGATGGCGAGTCCCTCCATCATAACAAAAGGCCAAGTACAGTTCCACTGTCCTTGATTCACATAATCAGTATAATAACAGTTTATTCTTCCTGCCCCAATAACAGAAAAACTGGGGATCCTACAGCAGCCCAAAGTGACCATTTGGGTGGGGTGGGTGTGCCTATATAAATTAGGTCAGCCCCTGAAGTTCTTTTCCACAACATGCCACAATTCACCACCAGATGTCAGGGTGGAGCTCATCCTGACTCTGCTTACACTAGAATGAAGGCATCATGTTCAGGGAGAAGAGAAACACGGAGGGCAATGTGGAAAGGTGTTGTTGGAAGCAGTGACTCCAGCAGAGGGATTAGAAAAAGAGAATTTCCTCAGGACACAGTTAAAAATCTCCTGTAGATAAAGTTTCTGATCCTGGAATAGAACTTTTACCCAACACGTCCAAAAGAAATGGCTGGAGTCTGCGGTAGGGAGAAAATCTGCTCTCTTCCAAGCCCCTTGGGGGTGTGAGGCTTGGCAGCTGGTGGAAGCCAGTACAGTTCTGCTGCATGGGGCTGCTGGGTGTGGGAAGCCCACACAGGGCATGTTTACACAGCTGCTGGGAGTGATTTTTGCAGCCTGGATCAACAGACTTGCGCTGACACGCTAAAAATAGTTGTGTAGATGTGGATTTGAAGTTTTGGCTCGGGCTGGAGCCACCCACCTCCCCAGGTTCCAGAGCCTGAGCTCCAGCTTGAGCAGAAATATCCACATTGCAATTTTTAGTGCACTACTGCGAGCCTCCCTAGCATGAGTCTGTCAAGTCAGGTTGCGAGACTCACTGCTTGCAGCTGTGTAGATGTGCTCCCGGGGGTCTGCATGTTGCATTGGTGGGATTTGGGCAAATCCTGTTCAGTGGGGTGGAAGGGCTTTGTTTGGGAACGTGGTTGAGATTGTCACTGGATCCACAATCATGAGGATTCTGTGGCCAAACCCCATCTTTCAGGGAAGTGGTCGAGCATATGGTGCAGGGGTGGGTCATAGTCCCTGTTGTAGTCCTGTGAAAGTGCTGGGCTGCTGCCCTGTGCTGTCCCTACAAGCAGGGGAAGGGGACTGGAATCTGTTTCCACCATGCCTGGTTCCCCGGCATGAATCAGGAGGCTGATGCCAATCATAGATTCATAGATTCATAGATTCTAGGGCTGGAAGGGACCTCGAGAGGTCATCGAGTCCAGCCCCCTGCCCTCATGGCAGGACCAATTACTGCCTAGACCATCCCTGATAGACATTTATCTAACCTACTCTTAAATATCTCCAGAGATGGAGATTCCACAACCTCCCTGGGCAGTTTATTCCAGTGTTTAACCACCATGACAGTTAGGAACGTTTTCCTAATGTCCAACCTAAACCTCCCTTGCTGCAGTTTAAGCCCATTGCTTCTTGTTCTATCCTCAGAGGCTAAGATGAACAAGTTTTCTCCCTCCTCCTTATGACACCCTTTTAGATACCTGAAGACCGCTATCATGTCCCCTCTCAGTCTTCTCTTTTCCAAACTAAACAAACCCAATTCCTTCAGCCTTCCTTCATAGGTCATGTTCTCTAGACCCTTAATCATTCTTGTTGCTCTTCTCTGGACCCTCTCCAATTTCTCCACATCTTTCTTGAAATGCGGTGCCCAGAACTGGACACAATACTCCAGCGCGGAGTAGAGCGGAAGAATGATTTCTCGTGTCTTGCTCACAACACACCTGTTAATGCAGCCCAGAATCAAGTTTGTTCTTTTTGCAACAGCATCACACTGTTGACTCATATTTAGCTTGTGGTCCACTATAACCCCTAGATCCCTTTCTGCCGTACTCCTTCCTAGACAGTCTCCTCCTATTCTGTATGTGTGAAACTGATTGTTTCTACCTAAGTGGAGCACTTTGCATTTGTCCTTATTAAACTTCATCCTGTTTACCTCTGACCATTTCTCCAATTTGTCCAGATCATTTTGAATCATGCTTACAGAGATGTAGATTCTCTTATTGCTAGAGATGGTCCCAAATGGAGTTCAGGGTCCTGGAAGGCTCTGGTTCCAACGGGACCAAGGTGGATGTTAGCAATACTGGAGCAACTTGTTTTCTAAGGCTTCAGTTTCATACATGAGGGAACAACCCACACCTACCCCAAGCTCAGTATTTCATAGCTGGAGTTTCTCTAGTGTCAGCAACAGTCAGCCTCTTTTCAGTGCAAGATGGATGCCGGCCAATCTAATATGGCAATAATTGCTCACAACACTCTCTGCCCAGCTCCACGAATGCCACTGAGCATTGAGGGTGCCCAGAACCATGAAGGATCCAGCTTTAGGTCCCCCTTTCCATGTAATTACATCGTTGATGGTCCTTTGAGTCCCCTGCCCAGACAGATCTGTTTCTCCCCACAAACCAGCAAGATGTGATGCCATATTTCTGACCTGTGTTCTGTTTATTCAGGGTCAGTGGCTGCACTGTGCTGTACTGGCTCTTGCACGGTGAGCCGCTGACAAGGATTGTATTTAAGGCACAGCTGGTGTAGCTGCCGCATGGTTCCTAGTCTTTGCCGCTCTCTGGACAGATGAGAGAGAACTTCCTGTGCTGATTCAGAGTTCTTGCCACTCACCAAGATGGCGTCTGGCTGGGAAAACACCCTGTTGTTCATTGCCAAGGAGCTCACGCTGTGGCAGTTTGGCCTTCATGAGGTAGGGGTGGCAAAGTACCAGAGATGTCTGCGTTTGGAGACATCTCTGGTAGGAAACCAAAGCCCCGAGGTAAGTGGGGAAGTGGGATACTGGGAGGAAGCACAAGTAGGTGAGTGCAAGAGGGGAGGGCTCCTGCCCCATACTGGGACAGCAGGACAGTCGGTGAGTTATCTTAAATGCCTATTCACAAATGCAAGAAGCCTGGGGAACAAGCAGGGAGAACTGGAAGTCCTGGCACAGTCAAGGAATTATGATGTAATTGGAATAACAGAGACTTGGTGGGATAACTCACATGATTGGAGTACTGTCATGGATGGATATAAACTGTTCAGGAAGGATAGGCAGGGCAGAAAAGGTGGGGGAGTTGCGTTGTATGTAAGAGAGCAGTATGACTGCTCAGAGCTCCAGTATGAAACTGCAGAAAAACCTGAGAGTCTCTGGATTAAATTTAGAAGTGTGAGCAACAAGGGTAACGTTGTGGTGGGAGTCTGCTACAGACCACCAGACCAGGGGGATGAGGTGGACGAGGCTTTCTTCCAGCAACTAACAGAAGTTACTAGATCACAGGCCCTGGTTCTCATGGGTGACTTTAATCACCCCGATATCTGCTGGGAGAGCAATACAGCGGTCCACAGACAATCCAGGAAGTTTTTGGAAAGTGTAGGGGACAATTTCCTGGTGCAAGTGCTGGAGGAACCAACTAGGGGAAAAGCTCTTCTTGACCTGCTGCTCACAAACAGGGAAGAAATAGTAGAGGAAGCAATAGTGGATGGGAACCTGGGAGGCAGTGACCATGAGAAGGTTGAGTTCAGGATCCTGACACAAGGAAGAAAGGAGAGCAGTAGAATACAGAGCCTGGACTTCAGAAAAGCAGACTTTGACTCCCTCAGGGAACTGATGGGCAAGGTCCCCTGGGAGAATAACATGAGGGGGAAAGGAGTCGAGGAAAGCTGGCTGTATTTTAAAGAATCCTAATTGAGGTTGCAGGAACAAACCATCCCGATGTGTAGAAAGAAAAGTAAATATGGCAGGCGACCAGCTTGGCTTAACAGTGAAATCCTTGCTCGTCTTAAACACAAAAAAGCAGCTTACAAGAAGTGGAAGATTGGACAAATGACCAGGGAGGAGTATATAAATATTGTTCAGGCATGCAGGAGTGAAATTAGGGAGGCCAAATCACACTTGGAGTTGCAGCTAGCCGGAGATGTTAGGAGTAACAAGAAGGGTTTCTTCAGGTATGTGAGCAACAAGAAGAAAGTCAAGGAAAGTGTGGGCCCCTTGCTGAATGAGGGAGGGAACCTAGTGACAGAGGATGTGGAGAAAGCTAGTGTACTCAATGCTTTTTTTGCCTCTGTCTTCACAGACAAGGTCAGCTCCCAGGCGGCTGCACTCCGCAGCACGGTATGGGGAGGAGGTGACCAGCCCTCTGTGGAGAAAGAAGTAGTTCGGGACTATTTAGAAAAGCTGGACGAACACAAGTTCATGGGGCCAGATGCACTGCATCCGAGGGTGCTAAAGGAGTTGGCCGATGTGATTGCAGAGCCATTGGCCATTATCTTTGACAAATCATGGCAATCGGGGGAGGTCCCGGATGACTGGAAGAAAGCTAATGTAGTGCCCATCTTTAAAAAAGGGAAGAAGGAAGATCCGGGGAACTACAGGCCAGTCAGTCTCACCTCAGTCCCTGGAAAAATCATGGAACAGGTCCTCAAGGAATCAATTCTGAACCACTTAAAGGAGGGGAAAGTGATCAGGAACAGTCAGCATGGATTCACCAAGGGCAAGTCATGGCTGACTAACCTAATTGCCTTCTATGATGAGATAACTGGCTCTGTGGATGAGGGGAAAGCAGTGGATGTGCTATTTCTTGACTTTAGCAAAGATTTTGATACAGTCTCCCACAGTGTTCTTGCCAGCAAGTTAAGGAAGTATGGGCTGGATGAATGGACGGTAAGGTGGATAGAAAACTGGCTGGATGGTCGTGCTCAACGGGTAGTGATCAATGGCTCCATGTCTAGTTGGCAGCCGGTATCAAGTGGAGTGCCCCAAGGGTCGGTGCTGGGGCCGGTTTTGTTCAATATCTTCATCAACGATCTGGAGGATGGTGTGGACTGCACCCTTAGCAAGTTTGCAGATGACACTAAACTGGGAGGAGTGGTTGATACGCTGGAGGGTAGGGACAGGATACAGAGGGACCTAGACAAATTAAAGGATTGGGCCAAAAGAAATCTGATGAGGTTCAACAAGGACAAGTGCAGAGTCCTGCACTTAGGACGGAAGAATCCCATGCACTGCTACAGACTAGGGACCGAATGGCTGGGCAGCAGTTCTGCAGAAAAGGACCTAGGGGTTACGGTGGACGAAAAGCTGAATATGAGTCAACAGTGTGCCCTTGTTGCCAAGAAGGCTAACGGCATTTTGGGCTGTATAAGTAGGGGCATTTCCAGCAGATCGAGGGACGTGATTATTCCCCTCTATTCGGCACTGGTGAGGCCTCATTTGGAGTACTGTGTCCAGTTTTGGGCCCCACACTACAAGAAGGATGTGGATAAATTGGAAAGAGTCCAACGGAGGGCAACAAAAATGATGAGGGGGCTGGAGCACATGACTTATGAGGAGAGGCTGAGGGAACTGGGATTGTTTAGCCTGCAGAAGAGAAGAATGAGGGGGGATTTGATAGTTGCTTTCAACTACCTGAAAGGGGGTTCCAAAGAGGATGGATCTAGACTGTTCTCAGTGGTAGAAGATGACAGAACAAGGAGTAATGGTGTCAAGTTGCAGAGGGGGAGGTTTAGGTTGGATCTTAGGAAAAACTTTTTCACTAGTAGGGTGGTGAAGCACTGGAATGGGTTACCTAGGGAGGTGGTGGAATCTCCTTCCTTAGAGGTTTTTAAGGTCAGGCTTGACAAAGCCCTGGCTGGGATGATCTAATTGGGTTTGGTCCTGCTTTGAGCAGGGGGTTGGACTAGATGACCTCCTGAGGTCCCTTCCAACCCTGAGATTCTATGATTCTATGATTCTATGGTTTGAGCTGTTTCCTACAAGGCCACCTAATCTGTTTGGCACCACAATTGCTGCTTTGGGCTGATTTAAAATTCCATTTTAAATGCCTCCGTTGGGCCTATTCTAACACACACCTACACACAGCTCCTTCGGGCTGGATTTTACCTTTGATTGCCTCCTCCCCCGGCTGCTTTCCCACTGGACGTCAGCTATGCTGTTTTCCTGGTTAACTTGCAGCTGTCTCCTGGGAATCTCATGTCCTATGGCCAATGTTCTGCTCTTCACTGTACAGAAGTGATGGGTTTCAGCTGCATGGACTATTAAGGAGATTCTCTGTTCAGATGGATGGAAATGGCCAGGACCGTGCGATTTTCTCTAGCTCCCAGACTGACTAACGCAGCCTGTGCTGCCTAGAGTTACAACACAGGGGAGTCCTAGCACTGGCCTGGACAGAGAGTCCTGGAGTGGGTCACTACCTACACTATGGTATGCAAGATGGTCACTCAGAACCTAATCAGTAAGTGTTAAGAACGAGCTCTAACACGGCGAACAGGAAGCCCTCTGAGACTCTGCTGCCACTGATGGTCCCATCTGAAGAAGGAAGCTCCATGACACACTCCTACCACTAATGTATCACTGCCGTTTCCACTCTGTTCATGAAGCCCTGAGCACTCCGGGTTCCAGAAAGGGAGCAGGGGTTGTTCCCTTCTCCTTTGGATACAGCCGACCCCTGTGATAACATCCCAGCTCTGTGGTTTTAGTGGCCTGGCTACAATTGGACACACACAGCTCTGTGGGGTTCAATTTCAGAGGTTCCTTTTTTCCCTACATTTGTTTTCTTAATTAGTTTGTCAAATGAGCAGTATTCTAGGCTCCAGAGTTATTTGACTAATCAGACAGAATCATTTTTCACACTGTTCTGCCCTACGCCAAGGAGGGTGGTTACATGATGATCCGAGACTGAAGTGAACATGACATCAGAAGCGGACTCGTCACTCATATATGGTCACAGCTGGAGTTTTAGAATTGTATTGGATGTTTTAGCTGCACAAAGTTTTAGATAAACCCTCTGATAATGTCTAAAAAGGTGAATATTGTTTCTATTGGTTCCTTCTGGGAGCTGATGCCAGCCTCTGAATCTACATATTTCCCTTCCACTGCTTTGTTGTCACTTGTCAGACACAGAGGAGCCCTGGCAGAGTGTTTTGGTGCAGCCAGTGCAGACTGAGGAGGGGACCAGCAAGTCCGGCGGGCAATGAAGGAACATCTCTCCACTCAGCTGCTTTGGTTTCTCCTCTTTCTTCAGGATACCATGGGTAAGTGCCTGATTTATTTCACTTTATGAGTTGGGCAGACAAGAACTAGAAAGAGAGTTTTGAATCCACTAGAAATGGGGTTTTATTCCAGAAATCAATGAAACAAAGGGAAAGCAGGCAGTTGGGTTTAAGTAAATGTGTGTATGTAATTATCTCCCCGTTGGTTATTCTGAGAGAGGAGGTTTATATATTTTCAATAATCATAGATTTGACCCAGTCCCAGACTGTGTGTACTTTATAAAATATCCCAGTCTTGTAGAACTGTGAGCTCGGAGTTGGTTTTAGTGAACTAATGGTTTCGGTGCTTAGAAAGTCCTGCTAAACAAATGAACCACAAGAAAAGGAACATATACAGTCCATACCATTTAAAATAAAACTGCTGTCCTGTGTGCATCCAATATGCTGGGCATCTTCAGCAGGGTGTAAGTGATGCACTTGTCAGGAGATTGAACTGTCCAGTAGCAGATTGTTTCTGTGAGTTGCTGCAGTCTGAGACGCTGCTGTTCTGTAGCTGCAGTATGAACAGGTGAAGCTGAAGATGAAAGTCAGATTTTAGAAACCTCAAATATTTAGCTAGAGACAAACTGCTGTACCACAGCTGGTATGCACAGATCACAGATAGCTGTGCAACGTCTCTGTGCCTCAGAGGGTAGGTGCTGAGGATTACAGAGCAAGGGATTTTCTGGAGTGGGGGTTTGTACCTGAACTTCCCAAGAAATTCACACAGACGTAGCTGGAGTTTAATCTCATGATAAAACTGAACTTTACCAGAGTGAAAACACAGAGAATTCCACTGGGATTCCTAGGTAACCAAATCACCATGGCATGGGCCATGTGAAACCATGGAGCCCTATTCTCCCTGCAGGGTGGAGTGACTCCCATTACCTACAATGAGTGGAACTGATACCCTGCAGGGAGAGAAGGCGGCCCTGGACTCCAATGGTCAACAGTCTGGTCAGAGTAATAATAAAGACTGGCTACAACTTTCCTTTTCTTGTCTTTAAATTTGACTCCATGTGGAACAGGAATGTCCCCATCACACTTGTGTCCAGTTAAAAGCTCATAACCCAACCGTCCATGAGAATGTTTATCAGCTTGATTTAAATGCAGCTTAAAATGGCTGCTGAACTCCCTGCCACCCTCTCTCGAAAATGGGGCACTTTACAAATCTGCAAATGGACACCTACGAACGGGCTGGATTCTGGTTCCATCCAAAAGTTTTACAGACACTCCAGTGGGTTAACGTTTTCATCTTTGATTGTCAAAACTTTAGGAAAACAAAAAAAATTCCAGCAGAACAGAAATGGTTTTGTGAAATTGTTGCCCATCTTTCTTCCTGCCATTGCTGAGCCCTCTGTGACAGGAGCAGTCCCAGGGAGGCCAGTGTAGTCAGTGGGACGACTCCTGGGAGTTCCACAATCTGGACTTAAATAAAAAGAGTCTCAAGGAGGGAGGGGACTCAAATTCAGCCAGGAACTACAGCACAAAGGGATTTAAAAACAACAATGAAATCTTAAAATCAACTCATCACTCTATAGGAGCTAATGTACGTTATAAGCTCCCTTCCAACAAAACACTTAAATATGAGTGTAACATTAAGCACATGAGTTAGTACCCTGTGACTGAAAGCCTTTGCTGGTTAGGGGCCACAAAGAGCATGAGGCAGATGTAACATGATGGTGGCTGCTCAAACATGCTGCAGTGGATATGCCCTACTGGGAACGGCACTAAGAGGAAATAATAATAATTAACCCCCAGTCACTGCTGTGGCGAGGACACTATGGAGTACATGAGTACACAGCCTATGCCCCCTGTGTAATTTACAGATGGTTCTATGGTGAAAACCCTGCACTGGGAATCCGGTGATTAGTGTCTATTCTTGACTTGGCCACAGATTTAGTGTGTGACCTTGGGGCATCTCACTTCATTTCTCACTGCCTCAGGTTCTCTTTCTGTGAAATGGGAACAATACCGACCTGTGTGATTGAGGGTGGAGAGATAACGTGGGGATAAAATTTACCAGACAGAAAAAACCTTTAAATAAATAAAAATGAACCAAGAAAACTCTTTTGTCCCAAGCCCAACACATCGGTTCCCACAGAGCGGGGAAGGGTCGGAAGAGACACCAAGTTTCTTAATCTGACTCTGTTTCGCAGAATGAATACCCTCAACAAGAGGGACATGGAGGTGGGTCCAGAGCTCCTGGGCTTCCCATAATAGTCACTGTGCTCTGGGGAAGGGGTTTCTTTTCACCATGAGATTATATGCAACAGTGCCTCTCTCCCCCCAAAACTCCTCATCAATATACAGCTGTAATTGCAGCTAGCGGGAGCTCTCTGCTCTGAGGGTCCTGATGTCCCCTTACCACCTTACCCCTTTGCCCTAGGCAAAACTTCCTTGCACCAGCCCTGCGCGCGCCACCCCCCGCCCCCAGCTAACACCGCCTCACCCCAGCAGCCAGTCCCCCCCCATGGCGGCTCCCCACCCCCCACCCCTGCCCGCGGCAGCTTCCCCCCGCCCATGGCGCCCCCCCACCAGCTCCCGGCTCAGCTGCGGAGCCAAGAGGGTGGCAGGCAGCCATGGCCAGTTGTCCCCCCGGCTCAGCTGCGGAGCCGGGAGGGCGGCAGGCAGCCAAGGCCAGCCGCCCTCCCAGCTCCCGGCACCCTAGGCGACCGCCTAGGGTCGCCTAGTGGGCGCTCCAGCCCTGCGCCTTACCCTCAGGATGGAGTTACAGCCCCTGTTACTGGAGAGGGAATGTGCTTTATAAAAATGGAGTATAAAATATGCATAATATATAAATCTGCAGTTACACTTTGTAACCAGCAGGTAAATGCAGATAGGGAAAAACATTTTTTCTAATTCCTTATGAGAAAGATTTGAAGCAGGCAGAGGAGGACAGTTCTGGGAGGAGCAGTGATTCAGACAAAGGAGGAAGGCAAGTAGCAGTGACTGGCAGGGGGTTGTGTGTGGGGGCATGGACCTGAATGGGCAGAGCAGCAGCAAGTCTGAGGGGAGGAGGGATAAGGATAGTGGGATATGTCTGGCTCTCTAAGTTATGTTCACAGCGTAAACACAGAGAAGTTAGTTAAACATATGAAATACTCTTTCTGGAAGGTTGCAACATAATACGACTCTATTACTTAGAATGCAGAACCCTAACACACAAGAACCTCAAAACAGAGAGAGACAAAGCAGGCTGCTCCACAAGGAAGAGAGGCACAACTTACCCCACCTAGGCTTAGGTGGGTGCTCTGCAGTCTGTCTGCTGAAGGTCCAGACTGCCACTTCCTTACAAAGCACTCAGTCCCTAGCCTGCAAACAGGACCAGGAAGTCTCTTACTCTTAAAGTGGCAGCAGATTGTCATTTTAACAGTTTTCAATACACCACACTCCTTTCCAGGCAGGAGAAGTTGTTGGAGATGGGTGGAGGAGCTGGTGCCAGGGAGAGGTGGGGTGGGATACATGTTTTCAAGTGAGTGGTGGGGGAAGAGGGTTGAAGGACAGAGGAGATGGAGTGGTGAGGGAGGGGAGGAGTCTTTGAGGGCACTGCTGCTGTGAATGACACAGCAGTGATGGTGCTCAGCATCCACCAGCCCAGAGAGCTCAGAGGGGAGGAGATACCTCATGCTGCCTCCCCAGTGACAAGCCTGACTGGGGGATCAGGGAGTAAAGCCCAGGGCCCTTGTGTGATACTGTCCAAGCCAGAGGGGATGTGCTCTGCACTGTCTGCAACCTTGATCTGTGTCTCTTTGAAGGTGCTGATGAGCTGAGGCTGGTGAATGGAAGCAGCCCCTGTGCCGGGAGAGTGGAGGTTAAACACCAGGATCGGTGGGGAACGGTGTGTGATGATCGCTGGGACATGGAAGATGCTGAGGTGGTTTGTAAGCAGCTGGGATGTGGATCTGCTGTCAGTGCCCTTGGTAACGCTCATTTTGGAGAAGGATCTGGACCGACTTGGCTGTATCTAGTTGATTGTGGTGGTGACGAGTCAGCTCTCTGGGACTGCAGTCATAGAGGATGGGGTGCAGCCCAGTGCTATCATTCTTTTGATACCGCAGTGATCTGCTCAGGTAAGAACTCAGCCAAACTGCCCCTGTAGGAAACTCCCCATGAGGGAGAAGGGACTGAACCCATGTGTGACATTCCTGGTGACTCATAGCTGGAGGGTGCCCTGCACTGAGGTCTGCTGACCAGTCTCTCCCTGAGCTTCCCTGGGCAAACTGGGGATGAGCAGGCTGTGACATCCTCTGGGCAGGTCAGGCAGCTGTCATGAAGTAACGGTGGGGTGAGGGGCATCCCCATTAGCAGGTCTGTGCTGGTAGGTGCCTGTGTATAGAAGCCCAGTGTCTCCCCAGGGCAGCAGCTGATGTGACCCTGCCTGTGACTGCTGGAGCTGGGATAGGAGACAGAGGGGTGAGTGCTGTGGAGCTTTCCCCAGAGTTCCCTGAGGCAGCAGGGGAAGAGCCCTGAGCCTGACCATGGCAAGGGGGAGAGACCTAAACAGCTAGGGGTAGGTTCAGGGGACAAAAACTGGCTCCACAGCTCCCTCCTTCCCCGAATCCCCCCATAGATCATACATAAAACTCCCACATGACGCATAGCTCTTTGTTCCACAGCCCACCTGGCTGCCTTCCAATGAAGGGTGAGCTAGAATTACCCCCCCAGGGTAATGTTATGGAGACTATACCTGGATCCCTGTGCACTGTGCATTTGGGAAATAAATGTGTATGTATAACCAGGCTTCATCAAAGCTTGTGTTGTTAAAATGGCTGTGTTTGCACACAGGTCTAAAGAGAGTGATTAGTGCACTATTAAAAACAGCCCTGACACAAGTAATATTAAGCCCTGGTCTACACTACAGAGTTAGGTTGATGTAAGGCATCTTACGTCGACATAATTCCATAAGCATCTACATTAAAATGTAGCTTCTGCCAATGTAACTTGCCCACTACACCGACATAATAACTCCACCTCCATGAGAGGTGTAGCACTTAGGTCGATGTAGTTAGGTTGACGCAGTGTTAGTGTAGACACTGCATTGCTTACATTGACTGTTGCTGCCTTTATGAAGCCGTCCCACAATGCTCCATACTGACAGTTAAACTGATGCAAGCATGGGCAGCGGGTATGGCAGGCCAGGGGAAGCGGAGTCTCCCCAGACAGCCAGGCATGGCCCCACCCATGCTCCGCCCTGAACCCCCTCCTGCTTCCTGCCGCTTCCCCCTGGCCTCAGCCCAGGCAGGCTGCTCCTCTTCCCCAAGGGGGCTGGGGCTAGCGTGTGCTGGCCTGAGGCCCGGGACTTGGGACGGTTGGGGCCCCTGGTGATCTGGGGCTGGGGGCGCTGGGGCCATGCTGCTCGGTCGGATGCTCGAGGCTCTGGCCGGTGGAGGGGAGGGGCCCTCAGGCAGAAGGGGCAAGGCTGAGGGCTAGGCTCCCTGAACGGGTGGCTCACACGTCGCCCATGGGTGCAAGCACTTCTGGTGAGGATGCGCACCACCAACACAAGGAGCGTAGCGTGGACACACAAAAGCAGTTTAATTACTGCGAGGGCTATTCATTCACATAACTTAGGTTAACTAAATTTTGTACTGTAGACTTGCCCTCAGTGTTGGAACATTGGTAGCTGCAGCTGGCTGAACAGCGATAACACCTCTTTGTTCTGATTAGCTCAGTTTGCACCTCTCTTCAAATCTGTGATCACCACCATTGGTGAGGTCACATCTGATCACTGAGGTCAGTGCTTTCTATGTCTCCCCCTCACACCCTGCCACTCACTTACCATCCTCAGTGACAGGATCCCCAGAAACTGTGGGGGAGGTCACACCTCCCCTGTGCCCTCTTGGGCCTGTGTCAGAACACAGGGGCCACAGTCACCATAAGCCCCTCCACACACACACCTTCCCTCAGAAATGTACCAGGCACAGTGGGGGCCTCCTCAACAGGCCCTAAAGCGGAGTAACCCCCAGCACATGGAGATACATTGGCTCCCCTCTCAGTCTCTGTGCCAGGCTCAGCACTGGTGCATGGATCTACTGGGGGCAAGGTGAAGGGTCTCTCTCTGGTTTTCCGTTGTACAGTGAGATCTGCAGCTTCAGCGTCTCAGCTGAGGTGTAACTGACTGAGCTGCACCATCCTTATTTCCACTGTTTCTATACCAGAAATGCACAAGTGCAGAGAGGAGCTCCTTTGCATAATGGGAGGAGCCAAAAGTGGAAGCCTGACAGCCATACCCCCATTCCCTGCTAGGCCTGTTCTTATCTCTGCCGCCACAGCTCTGGGCTTGTAAACCCTGAATGTCTGGGCCCATTGGTGCTGCTTGGAGGATTTAGGGAGTATCCAGAGGGTACAAAGGAACTTGACCGTCTGTCCGGGAATTAGGCATCAGCATTTACCTTTTAAATGCTGAATAACATTAAATGGAAACCTACTTGTCTGAGAAACCCTCATTCCATCCATCCTGCTCCAGTGCACCTCCTGTAACTCATCTTGGTACCAAAGTGACAAATAAGCCACATGAACTGAGTGTCCCCTCACAGTTATTATTGACAATTATTTACCTCAGAACTAAAGAATTGTTGCCCTGAGGTTACAGAAAGAGACATTTACACTAAAGGAAAAAATTCCTTGACATTTTAAGTTCCCTGCATGAATGCTCAGTGTGTGTCCTTCATTTTGGGTTTTTATCACACATTGGCACCACATTTGTCCCTTGGTAGATTGAGAGTTCTGCTCCCCAGACACAGAAGGTGTAAAGTTGCCCTGAGTATGGGCTAGGGCAATGCTCACATGTACTAGCCTGCACAACGACCCTCCCCACTCCTGACAAGCACTGGCTGGATGTTGAAAGGCCCCACTTTACCAGTCAGTAATCAGTTCAGCTGCTTTGCCACTTTCCCTCTCTCCCACTTCTCCTATCTGCACGGCCCCTCCGTGGCTTTCACACCCTGCACCCACACAAAACCTATCTGACCAAATTTTCTGTATTTCACCAAGGGAAATGCATCACAATTCCTTTCATCTACACACCAGGCAGCAACCCTGTACACACAAGGAGTACAAGAGGGGCACAGAGAGGCCAATACACAGCAAGGCATTGTTAGATATTGTTATTGAATAGGATCCCTTTACACCAGCTTTGCACTTCTGTTTAGAGTAGCCTCGTGGCTTCTCCAGTTTACACCATCCACTCACATTCAGGCTCTCATCTGGAAATAAGCACAGTATGGATTTTGCTAACAGCTCCTTTTTGGAGTGTGCTCTTGTCTCACAGAGCCAGCTGGTCGAGCTTCAACTACACCTACTTTTCACAGGCAACAATCAGCTTAGAGGTGGCGAGTGCGTGCAGTTCAGTAGTGGTGATGTGTAAGGCCCACTTTACACCACTGTTACACTGGTGCAGCTGCCTACACAAAGCACTATGGAGGACAGAGACCTCTGTGTGCACATAGCCCTGCAGTCACTGCTAGAGTTGAACATTTTTCACACTATTTATTGTCATTGATGCTCTCAGAGACAGGAGGTCGTTGTTCATTCATTGCAATGAAGGCCAGACTCTCCTTACTGCCTGTGGACAGACAGCTTTGCATGTCAGTGACTGTGGAATTAAGTTAAAATTCACTAACAAAAATCCTCATTAATGCACCTGGTGGGAGATGAAGGCTGTCTGTGTGATTAATGATGGGTTTCCCTAGGTTCCTGGGGCTCTGTACGCTAGTACCTTCAGGGCTGGCTCTAGGATTTTTGCCGCCCCAAGCAAAAAAATTTTTGGCCGCCCCCCCCGTTTTTTTCCTTGCTCCCCCCATCCCCGGCCCTGCCTCAACTCCCCCCCTTCCCAACCCCATCCCCAAATCCCCAGCCCCGCCTCCTCCCCCGCACGTGCTGCATTTCCCCCACCCCATTGCTTCCTGTGGCCCCCCGCCCGCAACCTCTTGCCCTAAGTCACCTCCGCTCTGCCTGCTCCCCTGAACATGCCACCACGCCTGAGAGGGAGGGGGGAGAAGCAAAGTGGCGGCGCGTTCAGGGGCGCAGGCGGAGCGGAGGTGAGCTAGGGCGAGGGGGGCACAGGAGGTGAGCTAGGGCAAGGGGGGCGTGGCAAGCCTGGGAGGGAGGGGGAGAAGCTGAGCGGTGGCGGCCCGCTCAGGGGAGCAGGTGGAGGCAGAGCAGAGGTGAGCTGGGGTGGCGGGGGCACATTTCTAGGGGCGGCATGGCCGGCGCCAGAATGTCACCCCTAGAAATGTGCTGCCCCAAGCACTTGCTTATTTTGCTGGAGCCTAGAGCTGGCCCTGAGTACCTTAGGGAGAGGCATTGTACCTGGGAGTCAGGGGGCAGACTCAGAGTGTGTGAAGCAACCAAGAGGGAGAGAGGAGAGACGCTATTTTGAGTGATAGGGGCCGCATCAGGTCAGGGGAGGATAGCAGTTGTGTCTGGGTGGCCACCAGTCCCCTGATCAGAGGAGGGGCCATGTCTGAGAGAAAGGAGTGGGGCAGAGTCAAGTGACTGACAAGTGAAAGCCCAGGAACATGAGCTAGTCTGACCAACAGGAAGTAAGATGCCCAGCACTGGAGAGAGGAGAACCCAATTTGGAGCAGTCTGGAGCCAGCTATGGAAAGGTCAGGACTGGCTATGTGGTGAGTCCCAGGTCTGCATGCAGGGTCCCCCAGAGAACTGGCCCCTGGGCAGCAACATCCCTCAGCTTGGGCCTTCAAGGTGACTCCCCGGTTAAAGAGTTTTGCTCTGACTGACAGTCCAAACTGCCTGCCTGCTGTGAGTGTGTCTGAGCACTAGGGTAGGAGACTAAAGTTAGGGTTTTCAGTAGTGTTATTGCAATGTGCACCTTGAGCCCTGCACCCCTTTGTGATGAGGGGAAATCCCAGGAGCAGAAGCAGCCTGACTCCTGCATGAAGAGGATGCCTGAGAGCAGCGATCATCAGCCCCTGAGCAGTGACTGAGGAGTTTAGATTCATTGGAAACTAATGGGTATTATCAGCATGAGCACCAGTGACCCTGAGAGCAGTGTTTTACCATGTTATGTTATATTTACTTCCTGTTTAATATAACTACTGTGTTGAATATATTATATGTGTCTGTGTTATTTCTTGGGAGTCTCCAACTATCTGGCAAGTAAGTGGGGGTTACCCTCTGGTTAGAATTTTCCTTCCAGCTGCCATGGGACCCTCTTAGGTAGGAGCAAAGAGGGTGAAGGCACTTGCAAATAAATTCATATGAGAAGAAAATAAGGAAGTTGCACCCTGCTGAGCTGGAGACAAGATTCAAAAGAACCCAGGCCTGTCCATCAAATCCTGTAAGGAGATTGGTGCTAAAGAAGGTAATTGGCTGGATAGGGGGTGCTACATAAGGGTGAATGGGTTGTAAAAGGATTTTCACAGGGTAGCTGGTCCCTGTGGATAGGCTAAGCCAGCAACCCTGGACCAGAGTAGGTGAGTCCAATCCAGCCAATTAAAGAGTGCTGGCCTACACATGGGCCTGTAAAGGGCTGCTCGTGGGCAGTTTGGGAAGATGGACTGAGACAGGCTGTGTCCTGGGGAGGGGAAGACACACCAGAGTGAAGTTAGCTGCTGTGGTGTATCCTATCAGCAAGGGGCCAGGGGCTTAGGCAAGCAGCTAGGGGCCAAGAAGGGAGCAGAGCTGACTGAAACAGGGAAGCTGCCAGGAGCAGCAATGCCAGAGACCCCTGGATGGGGTGTCCCTGAGACCAAGGAATGAGAAAAAAGTTTGTTTTTTTCTATTGATTTGCTAACTTTCTGTTTAAAAAAATAAACCGTGCAAAAAACTGGGTGTGGCAGTGCATTCTTTGGAGCTAGGGGAGAAGCATGACTGGGTGACAAGGGTGCAAAGGGGTTCTCAAATTTAATAGTTGTGTGGTTCTTTCTGGGGAATGCACTGAGTATTTGAGTGTAGGAGAGATGTAGGGTTGTGAGTATAGGCTGTTAAGACAGTACTTGTTTTTAGGTGAACTGTACTGAACAGAAAGAAGGCATTTGACTCAGTGCTACTTTTGTCATGTGCCCTATTCCCTGAGTGATATTTTCAAAGGCAAAGTGTGCATGTTTGTGCTATGACTGTATTGGATCACAGCTCAAAGAGGGAAGAGTTAATATTGCATGGGTGTGCACCTTAACTTTGTGTTTCAGAGGTTTGAGTTTACTTAACTCAGCATTCTGGAAGAGCACAAGATACCTCGGGGCAACCTTACCTCTGCACTAATGAAGGTTTCTATCAATGAATTTCCTAGGTTGTATTTTTTTAACAAAAAGAGAAGTGTTTGTTGTCAGAGTTAGTGGTCATTTAGACAGTTGTAGTTCTCACCTATGTTTGCAATTAATAGAACTGTAGCTAGGTAATTGTAAAAAGACCTAACTTTTATATAGCCCTTTTCATCAGTAGATCACAAAGAGTTTTACCTCAGTATACCCATTCTACAGATGGGAAACTGAGCACAGAGCAGTGACGTGATTTGCTCAAGGACACTTAGAAGTCCAGAGGCAGAGCTAGAAATAGTTGCAGTTCAGGGGTCTCTATACTAGGCCACAGGGTTGCTTGGTGATTCCTCAATGCTCCTACCTGCCTTTGTACCTTTTGTCACAATGGAGTGAGGATAATGATTGTGATTTGAAATGTTTGCAATGGGTATTTGCTAAGAGGGTCAGTAAGAAAAATGTCATCCGTCTGTCCCAAATTCTTGAAAGTCTTTTATTAAATGGTTGTTACAGTAACTTTAAGTGTGTGAGAGGAGACTGGTATTTTTCTCTCCTTCTCCACCCCCTGCCCCACCAGTCTCTGTAAAATTAACCCTCCTCAACATTTCCAGCTGCCCCTCCCCTTCCTATCCCAGTAAGCCATTAGTTGGCACTCCAGAAGCCATTAACATGTAAGAAGTTGTTCCTTGCTGTCTCCTGCCCTGTGCTGCTGTATAAACATATCACAGCAGCAGATCACTGGAGGGCTGCACCCTACCTTAGTTATGGAGACTGAGCTGCACACTGCGCTGGGCACCCCATTCCCCTGACCCACCTGGGATTCCTTCCCCAACCATGCCCCAGGCCAATCCAGTCCAACCCTCTCCCCCTGCACCCACCTGTTGCTGGCACAGAGTGCCCGAGGAAAACAACAGCAGGGTTCGTTGCCCGGAGTGCGTCGCTTCAATGAACACACCAGGGTGGAGAAGCAATCAAAGTTTATTTGAGATCTCAAAGCGGTGCAAGGAGACACACGTCTCAGATCAGGCACACCAGCACAAGCAAAGTTTCTCCCTTTATACTTTCCTGTAACTAAACTCTTCCCTCTCCCCACCACTCCTTCCCCCATGATGGTTACATTAAGCAAGTAGCAAATACATTCAAGCCGTTAAGTCATCTTTGGCAGCTATAAGCCTAGCTCGTTAATACCTCTGCTCTGCACCGTTATCTCGTCCCCTCCCCCTGATCTGTTGCCTTGCCTCCCAGCCAGAAGCAAGCTGGTCTTATTACCACCGCTTCGTACTGGCTTGAGCGGGTTTGCAACTGATAACTGAGGGTTACACATTCCATTCTCTGTTGTTAGCTTGTTAGGTCGAGTAAAGTTCAAACATGGAGGAGCTTTGGTTCACTTAGGCCTAGTGCGAGGAGGCTTCATCGACACTCGTGGCCTTCCACCCTCCCGAGTTACCTAGGGTTATGCCTAGTGACACCAACAACTCCCTCCTTTGAGAATACTCAACAAACCTTTGGCTGAGTTTTCTCATACTCTGTGGACAAGATACGATTGAGTGCCATGGAGCTGGGGTTATCAATGAGAGGGTATGTAGGGATTTCTGGGGAACGGGGGGAACAAAGCTTACGGAGGAGCATTTTAAAACAAGCAAGCAGGAGGAGGGTGACCAGGCACAGCACCACACCTGTGAGGAGGAGACGCACAAGGCCACCCCCCAGTCCTCCCAGGTTGGGCAACCAACTCCAAAGGGAGTCGAAAACCGAGGGTTCCCTTTCCTGGGCCTTCCACTGCTCAAAAGCCTGTTCGGCCGACAGGATGTGCTTGTTAATGTCCTGTGAGTGTTCTGGGACATAAGTACAACATTCACTGCCAGTAAGGGCACACACCCCGCCCTGGGAGGCTAAAACATAATCTAAGGCCTGTCTGTTTTGCAGGGACAGCAAGCGGAGCTGGTAAAGCTCTGAGTTAAGGCTGTGCTCTATGGCCAAGGTCTCGTTGGCAAACTTGGTGAGAAACGCAGAGAGCCTACGATAAAATTGAGTCAGCTGTCCCACCCCATAAGATGGAAGGAAGATCATACCAGACCTGTCTCCTTCTGTAATGGGCTCTGGGGTGGCATACAAGGACCGATGGTATCTGGGGCGACCTGAGGGGGCTCGGGCTAGGACGCGGAGGGGAGGGGCAAGATAGTCTAAATAACAGCTTCCATGCCAGCCATGAGGAAGCCATTTGTAGGCACTATTACCACAAACCCAGAATGATTAGCCATAACTAACCTTTCCATTGTTACCTTTTCTGGCCCGTAGGGTAGCATGTGTGGAAAGAGTAAAAGAAGCATTGCCGGTCTGGCAACCGGTGGCATTTAGTACAGGGACAGTGAGATTTATACCAGGGCCAACGTAAAATCTGCATGTACTATTGCCTGCAAACCAGGTATGGTTACTCGTACGGGTTTGCTGGAAGCATATGAGGCCAGCGGGTGGAAAGCGTAAACGAATAGGCCGGGGCTTAAGAGTGCTATTATAGTGGGGATTCCAAGAGCCATTATGCAGGCCATAAGGGGACTCCGCAGTGCAATTAGATCGTAAACTGTTATTGTCAGAGGTGCTGTTTTTACTTACCATCCACCTTTGACATAAGTCTGACCAATTTTGGGGAACAATTCTCCAGGGCAACCCAGCGGCGTGATGTGGGATCTGGGCACAAACCCAGCAGTTAGAGAGGTTAAACTCTTGGGCAAAGCAAACCTTCAGGGCCTCATACGTATTTGTTTCTAAGTCAATAGGGATTCCCCTCCATCCCGCATGTGCCTGGGGGGAAACGGGAGTCAATGAGAGGAGTGCCCCCATGGCAAAGAGTAACACGGTGGCAGACCCTGGACCTGATTCCATTTTGGGCAGGTGACCTTGGGGTCTAACAATTACAATTCCCCAAATATCCACAAAATAACAATTACCAATAACAGGCAGACTAAAAACAAAAGGGACCAGGCCACCAGGGTAGGCCGGCCCTGTGAAAATTTCTCATGGGGGGTGCGCTGCGGCTGTCCAAAGAGGCTACAGGGCATTCCCTGCAGACCTCATTGTCGCCTAAATAACAGTTTAAGTCCCAGATCGTCTCTGGCAGTCTTTTCCGTAGGCTGGACGATCCACCGTTCAGGAGCGGGCACTGCTTTTAGACGAGAGTGATGGATCCAGTTTTTGTGTCCCTCAACCTTTGCTGCTGTGTGTGAGACCAGCAGGACGGTGTGGGGTCCCTTCCACTTCTCTTGGAGAGGCTTGTCCTTCCAGGTACGAACGAGAACGGAGTCACCTGGCTGCAGGGAGTGGACAGGGGCATCCAGCGGGAGAGGCTGCAACTCTTTGGTATACCTGTGGAGAGAACAGAGAACAGCAGACAGAGAGCACATGTACTGAGATAAGACTCCACAACCTACCTCCCACTCCCCTAACAGAACCAGTGTACCGTTCATAGGCCATGCCTTTCCAAACATAACTTCGAAGGGACTGAGCCCTAATCTGCCCTTCGGGAGAGGGCGAACTCGGAGCAAAACAAGGGGTAAGGCGTCAGGTCACCATAGGGAAGCCTCGTGGCAGACCTTTGAGAGATGTCTTGTACGCTCCACTACTCTACTGGCCTGCGGTCGCCATGGAGTGTGGCGCTTCCAGGGGATTTGCAGGGCATCTGCTATATGCTGAACGACTTTTGATGTGAAATGTGTCCCATTGTCAGATTCCATCCACTGGGGGAGTCCGAAGCGGGGAATGATCTTGACAAATTTAAGAGCCACCGTTTTGGCAGTGTTGGTGCGGCATGGGAAGGCTTCAGGCCATCCGCTGAATCGATCCACCAAGACGAGGAGGTATCTGAACCCTTGGGTTCGGGGGAACTCGGTAAAGTCTATTTGCCAAACCAGTCCTGGGCCTGGGGTAGGTTCCAGAGTGGCTGGCGGCACTGACACTCCCGGTCGAGGGTTATTGTTTTGGCAGATCAGACATTCAGCCTGTACCTTGGAGGCCAGGGGCCTAAGGGCAAAGGTTAGAAAATATTTATTCATAAGCTGGGTAAGAGCCTCTCTGCCTGCGTGGGTTGTCTGATGCAGTTTCTGTAGCACTGGCTGCATTAGATTCTTTGGTAGGAGTATTTTTCCTTCCGTGGAGTGGAACCATCCCTCCTTTTCCCGGAGCCGAAGTGAGTGGGCCAAGTTCCTTTCTTCGTGAGAGTACTGAGGGTCCGGGAGCTCTCCTACTGATGGGATGAGGGCATGCATATGGGCAGTTTCAGCTTCCAGTGGTTCCAGGGTAGCAGCTTGCTTAGCCTCCCTATCTGCCCTGGCATTCCCCCTGGCTACATCTCGATCTTCCCTTTGATGAGCCTTGCAATGCACCACTGCTACCGCTGACGGGAGCTGTACCGCTTCTAAAAGACGGAGAATTTGAAGCCCATGCCTGACCGGAGACCCTTGGGCTGTCAGCATTCCTCTCTCCTTCCACAGACCTGCATGAGCGTGTAGCACTCCAAAAGCATACCTGGAATCAGTAAAAATGTTAACTCTTTTCCCTTTTGACAGTTCAAGTGCGCGGGT
This sequence comes from Macrochelys suwanniensis, assembly GCA_033296515.1. Classification (NCBI taxonomy): domain Eukaryota; kingdom Metazoa; phylum Chordata; order Testudines; family Chelydridae; genus Macrochelys; species Macrochelys suwanniensis. The sequence continues at coordinate 210,528,278 of CM065775.1, read as the reverse complement.
TAAGGCTACCAATTCAGCCAGCTGGGCTGATGTCCCAGCAGGCAAACCCTCTGCTTCCACGGTTTCGTGGAGAGTTACAACAGCATAGCCCGCTCTTCTTTGCCCGTGTATAACTGTACTAATGCCGTCGGTATACCGCTCATAATCAGCATTCGGGAGGGGTTGATCTTTTAAGTCCGGGCGGCTGGAGTATTGGGCATCTATGACCTCCAAACAGTCGTGTTCCTGCTCCTCTGTCTCCGGTAACAGGGTAGCTGGGTTGAGAGAGGGGCAGGTCTGTAAGGTAACTTCAGGATTTTCTACAAGTTTTGCCTGATACCTAGCAACCCGAGCCTGTGTAAGCCAGAGACCACCCTTAGTATCCAGCAGGGCTTGGACCATGTGAGGGGTATACACCTGCACAATTCCCCCCAGTGTCAGTTTCTCGGCTTCCCCAAGCACTAGGGCAGTTGCTGCGACCGCCCGCAAACATACCGGCCACCCGTTGGCAACTTGATCCAGTTGTTTAGAGAAATATGCCACAGGAGGTTTCCAGGTGCCTAATAACTGAGTAAGCACTCCCAGGGCCACCCCTTTCCTTTCATGCACATACAATTGGAACGGCTTAGTGAGGTCCGGCAGACCCAGGGCTGGGGCTTCCATCAGCTTCCTTTTTAAAACCTTAAATGCCTGGTCGGCTTAAATGCCTGGTCCGCTCCCTTAACGCATTCGTACAAGGGTTTAGCCCACAGTCCAAACTCTGGGATCCATATTCTGCAGAAGCCTGCCATGCCCAGAAACGCCCTGAGCCATTTACGATTGCTTGGGATAGGAATTTGGCAGATAGCTTCCTTTCTTTCGTTTGAAAGCCGACGCTCCCCCTGCCTGATGTGAAACCCTAAGTTCTGTACTTCTGGGAGGGCAATCTGAGCCTTACTCTGTGCTACCCGATATCCTTGGAGTCCAACAAAGTTAAAGAGGCTCACAGTGGCTTTGAGGCAAGGGGTTAGACCCACAGCAGCAATTAACAAGTCATCAACATACTGCAGGAGGAGGATTTTGTCCTCATTATCCCACTCCTCCAAGTCTCTGGCCAGGGCCTGGCCGAAAAGGGTGGGGGAATTTTTAAACCCCTGGGCTAACACTGTCCAGCAAAGCTGCTTTTTAACCCTTCGTTTGTCCTCCCACTCAAAGGAGAAAATCTCCTGAGATTGGGTGTCAACCGGAATCGTGAAGAAAGCATCCTTTAAATCCAGGACCGAAAAATGGGTGTACTGCCCCCCTATAGAGGCCAACAGCGTATATGGGTTTGGAACAAGAGGGTGCAGAGTCTTAACCCATTCATTAACCGCCCTCAGGTCCTGGACCAGCCGATATGTGCCATTGGGCTTTCGTACTGGCAAGATGGGGGTGTTCCAAGCTGACTGGTATTCTCAAAGTACCCCGTACTTTAGGAACTGGTCTATAGTCTCCTGCAGTCCCTCTCTGGCTTCTCTTTTAATCGGATACTGCTTGATCCGCACCGGACCTCTTCCTGGCAAAAGCTGAACATTAACGGGGGGTTGATGGGCTGCCTTTCCTGGGACCCCCAAAGCCCATACTAGAGGAAAAACCTGGTCTTCCCACTGGCTCCACTCTGGGGCTTGCATGGCTGAGGGCTCAATTGCAAGGGTCATTATCCATGCATTCTCGGGGGGTAAGGTAAGGGTTATTTCATCTTGGGTGAAATGCAGGGTGGCACCTAAGTGACAAAGCAGGTCCCGTCCTAATAGAGGCGTTGGACAATCGGGGAGGTAAACCAGTTTGTGAGATAGAGTTCTGTTTCCCAAAGCACATTCCGCTGGGGCATACACTGGACACTTGGTTCCTTTCCCTGTGGCGCCCACCACAGTGAGGGAATCTGCCACGGGCAGCTGAAGGGGTTGGTTTACTGTGGTTCGTGCCGCTCCAGAGTCTACTAGAAAGTCCATTTCCGGATTTCCCACCCGCATTTTTACTCGGGGTTCCAGGGGCAGGATGGTCCGTCTCCCCTGACACCCCTATTCTTGATCCTCCGCGGCCATCACTCATTTTTCCAATGTCCCTCCTTCCGGCATATGGCACACTGATTGCGACTTTCCTGTGAGCCAGGGCACCCAAGTCCACAGCCTCTCACTCCCCGGCCCCTTCCATTTTACTGAAACTCTCCCCTGCCATTGTCCTGTACTGCTGCGACCATCATTTTCACTTGCCTCTTTTCCTTTTCTCCCTCCCTGAGGCTGTAAGCCCTGTTTGCAGTTTCCAGAATTTGTGCCATGGTCATGCCCATTAAGTCCTCCTTTTCCTGCAGTTTCCTTTTAATATCAGGGGCCACACGGCTGGTAAAAATGCCCTTTATAATTGCCTCAGTTGCCTGTTCATCAGGGTTTGCATTAGTATTTTGCCGAATGGCGTCCCGAATGCGCTGCATTCCTTTGGTTCCTGTATTAGTTCATAAGGCTTAGCCCAATTGTTATGGCGGACAGCTTAGTGTCGGAGACCATGTAAAAGCAATTCTTTATATGTAGTGAGGCGGGTCTGATCCTGAGGTTCATTAGGATCCCACCTTGGATCCGCTGTGGGGACCATATCGGCAGGAATGGGGACATTCTGGGTATCCAGGTTATGTCTCCGCTGTGCCTCCTCCCTTGCTTTAGACACAACCTGATTCCGCTCCACCTCAGACAACAGTGTTCTCATAAGGATATTACAGTCATCCCAGTCAGGCTTGTGACTGGCTAGGCACTCCTCAAAAACCGAAATAAACTTGCTTGGGTTCGTTGAAAATTCCCCAGCCTGTGCCCTGAAAGCTGCTAGATCGACAGGATTAAAAGGCACATGGGTGTAAACCTGCATTGTAGTGGCCCGGCGGTTGTCTGCTGTGGAGTGAGCCACCACAGTCTCAGTGATTAACGGATAGAACCCTACCGAGGGGGCAATCTCTGGAGCCCGAGGACCCTTTCTTTATATGGTGGGGGTGCTGTAGCTGAAGGGGACACCGACTCTGCCATCACAACCGGGGAGGTGTTCGGGGGACTAACATTAACCACTGCCGAGCCTGTCGGGGTTAAATTACACCTCTGCAAAAGATCTGACCTCTCTTAACAACATAAACAACTGTGCATACATATGTTCATTCCATTTACCCATGCGCTGACAAAACAAAAGTAATTGAAGGATCGTATTATAATTAAGTGATCCCTCCGGTGGCCACCTTTCCTGGTCCTCTAGTTGGTACTGAGGACAGTCGATTGTACAAAACCTTTTCAGTTTACTTTTAGTCAATGGATCCGATTCAAACACTTTCCAGTTCACCAGAATGCATTCTAAGGGTGTACACCGTGCCCTGCCTGGAGTACTCTGTCCCTGCCCCATACTCTAGAGAGACACTGTGCATCCCCAGGTCCTAACAGGCAAAAGTCCAGACCACTGGACTGTTCCTACCTTATCCACGGGACCGGTTCCCCACCGTCGCCCGCAGCTGCTTCTCCACTACTCAAGCGCGTTGCACCGTTGTGCCCTCCGGGGTCGACCAAATCGTGTCTTCGCCGAGGCCCCCGATGAATTCACCGGTGCGCGCTGGGCGTGGGTCGTCGCCGCAATCCATCGAACTCTGAGAGGGGTCTGGGCAAGGCTAAATTTCAGCCTCAAGCCCACCCAGGGACGCCAAGACTATTTCCGGCACAGAGTGCCCGAGGAAAGCAACAGCGGGGTTCGTTGCCCGGTGTGCGTCGCTCCAATGAACACACCAGGGTGGAGAAGCAATCAAAGTTTATTTGAGATCTCAAAGCGGTCCAAGGAGACACACATCTCAGATCAGGAACACCAGCATAAGCAAAGTTTCTCCCTTTATACTTTCCTGTAACTAAACTCTTCCCTCTCCCCCCCCCTCATTCCCCCATGATGGTTACATTAAGCAAGTAGCAAATACATTCAAGCAGTTAAGTCATCTTTGGCAGCTATAAGCCTAGCTCGTTAATAACTCTGCTCTGCACCATTATCTCGTCCCCTCCCCCTGATCTGTTGGCTTGCCTCCCAGCCAGAAGCAAGCAGGTCTTATTACCACCACTTCGTACCGGCTTGAGCGGGTTTGCAACTGATAACTGAGGGTTACACATTCCATTCTCTGTTGTTAGCTTGTTAGGTCGAGTAAAGTTCAAACATGGAGGAGCTTTGGTTCACTTAGGCCTAGTGCGAGGAGGCTTCATCGACACTCGTGGCCTTCCACCCTCCCAAGTTACCTAGGGTTATGCCTAGTGACACCAACACACCCAATGGTAACTAATCATTTCCTAAATTTTAGAGGTGGAACATTTAAAGTGGAAGAGTTTAAAAAGGAGACCTTGAGAGCATTTGGCCTGGAATAGTTCACGGCCTGGTGATTAGCACACTCACCTGTGGATCAGGAATAGAGTACCTGAATTCAAGCCCCTGCATAGGGATTCAAAACAGTGTCTCCCATATCCCAGACAAGTGCCCTAATCACTGGACTAAAGGTTATAAGGGGGAGCACACACAGTTTCTGTATGACCCACAATGGACTCTTCTGATTTGCTGACAAGTTCCAAACCGTTTCAGGGCTGAATCAAATATTTTTTCTGATTTTTTTGGTTTGCTGTCTGAACCAAAACAACAATTAATGGCCTGGCTGTAACTAGGACTGGTGACATGAGAGGACTGGAAGCAATGGTGAGGATGGGTGTGGAGGTCGAGAGGCTGGGTGGGTGTGACACTTACAGCATCCTAATGCCAGAGCTCAAGGGACTCACTGGTATCAGATAATGAGTTTCAGATGGCCTGGCCAGTTCAGTGTCCCCCAATTCACTGATGTCATAAACTGTGTCTGATGGGTGGCATGTACAATATTGGAAAACTAATAAGTCCACTGATCATTGATATTCTTACATATCGTATGTACAAAGTGTGTACAAGGAGTTATGAGTATAGGCTGGAATAATGATTAAAGTGTGTTTAAACCAGGCATAGACTCATAGACTTTAAGGTCAGAAGGGACCATTATGATCATCTAGTCTGTCCTCCTGCACAATGCAGGCCACAGAATCTCACCCACCCAGTTCTGCAATAATCCTCTCACCTATGTCTGAGCTATTGAAGTCTTCAAATCATGGTTTAAAGACTTCAAGGTGCAGAGAATCCTCCAGCAAGTGACTCGTGCCCCACGCTGCAGAGGAAGGCAAAACCCCCCCAGGACCTCTGCCAATCTGCCCTGGAGGAAAATTCCTTCCCAACCCCAGATATGGTGATCAGCTGAACCCTGAGCATGTGGGCAAGACTCACCAGCCAGACACCCAGGAAATAATTCTCTATAGTAACTCGGATCCTGCCCCATCTAACATCCCATCGGGCCTCTTTACCACTTATAGTCAAAGATCAATTAATTGCCAAAATCATGTTATCCCATCATACCATCTCCTCCATAAATTTATTAAGCTTAATCTTGAAGCCAGATAGGTCTTTTGCCCCCACTGCTTCCCTTGGAAGGCTGTTCCAGAACTTCACTCCTCTGATGGTTAGAAACCTTCGTCTAATTTCAAGTCTAAACTTCCCGATGGCCAGTTTATATCCATTTGTTCTTGTGTCCACATTTGTACTGGGCTTAAATAATTCCTCTCCATCCCTGGTGTTTATCTCTCTGATATATTTATAGAGAGCAATCATATCTCCCCTCGGCCTTCTTTTGGTTAGGCTAAACAAGCCAAGTTCCTCGAGTCTGCTTCCATAAGACAGGTTTTCTATTCCTCAGATCATCCTAGTAGCCCTTCTCTGTACCTGTTCCAGTTTGAATTCATCCTTCTTAAACATGGGAGACCAGAACTTCACACATTATTCCAGATGAGGTCTCACCAGTGCCTTGTATAACGGTACTAACATCTCCTTATCTCTACTGGAAATACCTCACCTGATGCATCCCAAGACAACATTAGCTTTTTTCACAGCCAAATCACATTGGCGGCTCATAGTTATCCTGTGATCAACCAGTACTTTGAGGTGCTTCTCCTCTTCTGTTACTTCCAACTGATGCGTCCCCAGCTTATAACTAAAATTCTTGTTATTAGTCTCTAAATGCATAACCTTACATTTCTCACTATTAAATGTCATTCTATTACTATTACTCCAGTTTACAAGGTCATCCAGATCTTCCTGTATGATATCCCGATCCTTCTCTGAATTGGCAATACCTCCCAGCTTTGTGTCATCCACAAACTTTATTAGCACACTCCCACTTTTGGTTCCGAGGTCAGTAATAAAAAGATTAAATAAGATTGGTCCCAAAACCGATCCCTGAGGAACTCCACTAGTAAACTCCCTCCAACCTGACAGTTCACCTTTCAGTATGACCCGCTGTAGTCTCCCCTTTAACCAGTTCCTTATCCACCTTTCAATTTTCATATTGATCCCCATCTTTTCCAATTTAACTAATAACTCCCCATGTGGCACCATATCAAATGCCTTTCTGAAATTGAGGTAAATTAGATCCACTGCGTTTCCTTTGTCTAAAAAATCTGTTACTTTCTCAAAGAAGGAGATTAGGTCGGTTTGGCACGATCTACCTTTTGTAAAACCATGTTGTATTTTGTCCCAATTACCATTGACCTCAATGTCCCTAATTACTTTCTCCTTCAAAATTGGCGTGAGGCTGACACACGAGATCCTAATTTCAAGCAGTTGGAGCATCTCTGCTCTCTTGCATCATGAAGAACATTCACTTGCTTCATTCCCCCTAGTATTGTATCTAGTCTGTTCTAGACTATCTTCAATCACAGTGATTCAGTCACTTCCCCTTTGTGTCTATCCCACTCTCTACTTCTTCCACTGCTGGGGAATTATTCCTCCTCTCTGCCCTTTGCTTTTCCCTTCTGAACTCTCAGCCATTATTTTAGTATTTTCAGATAATATGAATTATGAAGCTCCTCCCCTCCTTGTTCTCACCCCTGTGGAGACACTTGCTATTCCTTGCCCCTTATTCTTCTTTACTCCCCAGTCTCACAGATTGAGCCTCTTTCAACCTCCAGGCTTCATCATTGAATAGTTTCCTTTCTTTGAACTTTTTCCAGTTTTTCAATATCCTTCCTGTAATGAAGGCACAGAAATACAATACTCATCAGTCCCATCCAGTCCCACCTGCAGACACACTCACACATTTTGCTTTGTGTCTACCTGTTCACTCCCCCACCCCTCAGCAGTGTCACATGTTGACCTTTTATTCAAACTCTCTCTCATCACTGGAACACAGTGTTACCAGATTTGCCCATTACTTTGGGGTACGCTCATTTATTAGGATTACTCTTGGGGGGGGGGGGTTCTGTAATTCTATCAATGTTCTGCTTGTGTCACTTGTGTTCTTATACGGAGCTCTACTTCTACCTTCTGGAAGTTCCCTCCCAATGGAGCTATCCTGCAGGACCTAGGTTCCCCATGGCTGGGTTCTTCCAGCCCCAGAATCGGACAAACACACACACGCATTAACAGAGCGTGTCTGAGAGGACCGGGTTAATCAGCACTCCCAAGCTGACCCCTTATATGTCCTTGGCCTCAGTAGGCTGGGTGAAGCAGCACTTCCAAGCTGCCACCCTCATATGTCCCAGGTTCAGCACGCCCCTATCACCACCACTTTCACATTACAATTGTTCTGGTACTAACCCACTTGATGAACAAACCCCAAAGGATTTTTGGGCGCTGCAGGGATCTTTAGCTTAGGTATGAGGAGCCTTGCTGCAAAGCAAATGAGGCAGCCAAAAAAAACACCAACGTGGGCTGGGGGGAGGAGAAGAAGAGAGAGAGAGGGAGAAGCAACCAGCTTAAGCATGAAAGTTATTTATTGCCAGGTAATAACCATGGGGCGGGGGGGGGGCAAACAAACAAACCAGTGATAATAGTAAATCTAACTTAAATTTGATTATAAAGGTCAGGTTTAGAAAACTATAACTGATCACACAAGCTAGGGTCAGAAGGCTATACTGAGAGAGAGAGAGAGAGAGAGAGAGAGAGATGGGTTCTCAGCACTCCGTGAAGCTTGAATCGATAGGGTGGTGGTGGTAGGTGGGGGTCCGTAGTGCTGGGGACAGGCAGATCCCCCAGCATGATCAGTCAGGAGAAGATGAAGTCCCAGTGGAACTGATGCAGATTTTGGATCCAGGCATCAGAACACTTACTTGAGCATGGGTAGGGGGTTTTGTAGGGAAACAACAACGGTTGAAGGGAGAACACTAGATTTCTTTATGTGTAAACTGATGGCTCAAGGGAGTATACCAAAGTTGTTGTGTTCAGGGTAGACAATAGGAACTGATAATTCCTGACTATCGGTGGTGTTCCTTGGAGGGAGTTCACAATGCAATTAGGAAGCTTCAGTATTTTGGATACCAATAACGGATTTATTACTAGAATTGGTCTGATAACTGCTGAGCTGGGTGTGTGCAGGCATGGGTTCATTAACATCTGGAGCAGAGATCACCCATGATGCAGTGCTTCCCTGCTTTTCTGGTCCCAAAGTTCCATGTGGTTCTTGCCTTGGGATCTCTGTTCTCCATTCTGTATGCTAATGGAGATGCCTCCTTGTCCCGTCTTTGTTGTAAATGAGGCTAGGGGAGTTTCCTTAATCCTGTCACCCTTGTCCCAGGGGCTTAGGTGTGTCTCCCTCTGCCTTTTCATTACTTTCTGTAAGTCTTTCTTCTGATCAGTTTTGGTTCAAGCAGAGGCTGGGGCGGGGGGAAGGTCTTTCATGAGTCAGACGGCTAGGTACTGCACCCTGGTTCCCCAAGAACACAGAGCTGACAGGTAACAACAGGAACTGGCATATGGAGTAAAGGGCTCCTGCTTATTTAACAATGTCTTTCCTGTTGAGAGAAGAAGGCTCCCTTCATTTCATCCCCAGGAAGGCCTGGGGAAGGTTATGGGATGTCAGTATAACCAACACTCACTGATGGATGCATTGACTCTCTAGGTCTCATTGATGTCCAGCTGGTTGGAGGGGACACTGCCTGCTCAGGACGTGTTGAAGTCAAACATGAAAAAATGTGGGAGACAGTCTGTGATTCACACTTGGATTTCAACGCCACTTCTGTTATCTGCAATGAATTAGCGTGTGGACAGGCTGTAGCCACCTTGAGAGCAGCTCACTTTGGAGAAGGACATGATCTGATCTGGAAGGAAGAGTTTCAGTGTGTGGGGAATGAGTCTCTCCTTCAGAAATGTCCCAGGATGTCCCGTCCCAACAACACATGCTCCCACGCTAATGATGTCGGCGTATTGTGCTCAGGTAAGAATTTAAACTGATGAACCACTAACATGAGCCCTACAGCTGGGCCCCTCAGTCTTTTTTCTCCCACATCCAGATATCCCTCACGTGAACCCACATCCAGAAAACTTTGCATGTTGTCATGTTGCTTCAAAGGATTCCTGTCTGCTACGAAGAGTGGCTCCACTTTCCCACCACCCAGGGGGAGCCAAGAAGAGATGGTGTGAATCCTATTATCTCGCTCATATTCCTCACTCTATTTCAAGTGTCTCCAATAAATGGGGACAGTTCTATTTACTTTCTCCTGCTATAAGGATAGGGTCCCAACAGAGCTCTGATTTCCCTTATCCTCCACTAGGGACGCATTTTCTTCACTGCTGAGCACTCTCCTTCCCACTCAGATACATCGGGAAGGGGAAGGGGCAGGGTCTCGTGGTCAGAGCACAGAACCAGAACCCAGAAGACATGGGTTTTATTTCCAGTTCTGGCTCTGTATTCAATAATGCCTTGTGCCTCAGTTTCCCCATCTGTAAAACAACAGTTAAAATTGCCTACCATGCATCCAATGAAGTGGGTTCTTAACCCACGAAAGCTTATGCTGAAATAAATTTGTGAGTCTCTAAGGTGCCACAGGTATTTTTCTTGTTTTCTTTTTGCTACCTCAGAGAGCGGCTGTGAGGCTTAACTTCATTTGTGTTTGTAAAGTGCTTTCAGGCACTTGAGTACCTAGTGCTATGTAGGGGCCAGGTATTGTTATTTTAAAACTTTCTTGATGGAATTGGAGCCGTTGTGTCCACCTTTATGTTATTTCCCTGCAACAGGGGTTGGCTTTGTGCCACCCATTCATACAGATCTGATTATTAGAGACTAGCTGGAAGCCCATGCTATTGCATGGGTGTGATTCATAAAATCCTGTGAAGCAAAGTGACTGTTGGAAAAAATATTAAGCAAAAAACATAGAAAGAATATCAATGCAGAACACGTACATTGTCAAATTGCAGTGTACGCACATATGACAGCTTTGGCTCATATCAGCTATCTCAGATATACCCACCTCCCTCCCAGTTGTTTTTTAAATTACTTAGGACAGTTAATGTTTTCACAGAATTTTGAACCACACATTTCATTAATGTTGAAAGCATGTAGCCATTTTCATTCTGAGGCAGACATTAATTGAAAGACAAATGCTCCACAGCTTGAGTGCCTGACAGATCTCTCTGATTTGCAAATGAGACTTACTTATTACCACAGTGCCTTTCACCAAGCTGAGTATATCACTGTACCAATACTGTATTTATTGCTAAAGTATGTTTTCACCCTAGTCTGTCTTTGGACTTTTAAACTGCCCTCTATTCCCCTGCCAGTGTGTGTGTGATAATTTCAGGTTGAAATGTCAATGCACACACAAAACACACCTCTCCCTGGCTGCTCAGCTGGAGACTGCACTTGCCCTCTTCTCATCCCTGAGATGGGGGAACTGCCCTTCAGTCCCTCTTCACCCAAAGCAACACTTCCCTGCCTCCTGCTGCCCTGGGACTTCACCACCTAGGACTCAGCCACATCACTTCCCTGACTCCCCACTCCCCTGCCTCCTGCGGCAAGTGGGCTTGTCTTCTGTCTGGTTCCCAGCAGGAACACTTTCCCAACTTTGCCCTCCCCTGCCACTTACTGCCCGGGACCCTCTTTCTGCTCTAGGGACATACATGAAGGCAGGGCTCAGTGGCAGGGCAGGTCTATGTCCTCAGTCCTGAAGCTCTCGCACACAGCTTGGTCCAGCCCTGAAAACTGGCGTATTAGAGGAGCTTCTTGTGTCATTACAGCAGCTCCTCTGATGCTTTTGTAGGCAACAAAATCCCATGACTCCCAATCAGCTTGCAAGATCTGGAAACGCTGCAAGACTGCCTTCCCCAGGCTGCTTGGAGGGGACTCCCCATCTCCACCACCAATCCGAGGCTGGGGGTCTGCCACCTAATTCCCTTAATCTCTGACCCCCATTGCTGTCTTTTGCAGCCCTCTCAGCTTCCTTGCACTTCACATCCCCCTATGTCCCTCTCAACCTCCCTTCCACCTCCAGCTGCCCCCTGCCCCCACGTCCCTCTGCCCCCCAGCCTTCCTCCTGCCCCACATCCTTCTCCATGCCATTCCGTTGAAACCCCTAAATCTGCCTCCTGCCCCGCTCCCCCCTGCCAGTGTCCTTCTCCCCGCACTCTCTCCACCCTCCTTTCACAGGGTCTCTGCTGCCCCTGGGTCCTGTCCATCCCTCTCAGCCATACAAGGGCAGCCATGTTTCCTGCGGGCTTCAGTCTAATTGAAAACAGTGAAAGGTGGCAGCCAACTTTACTCAGGGCAGCCTCACTCCCACCTGCCGACAGACTGTAGGCAGATGGCAGCATCTCGCTGGCTTCAGCCCCAGTGACAGTGACAGGAGATGGCACCATTTGGAATATGGGAAACTCTGAGAGTTGGAAGTGGCTTATAACTTAAAAGTTGGATGGTAAGTGACCATGAATCTAAGTGATGACTGAACCTGGTGATAGTCTGAAACAGAGGAGTTCTCAGCCTTGCTTGTAGCTGGTCCCAGCATTTCACGCTGACTCAGTACACATTCTAGGCTTCAGAGTGACTCACAGAGTGACATTCCTGTGATCTTCTTATATGGGTAACAAAGGTCTCCTTCTTCTCAGAGCCAGAGTCTTGTCAGGACACAAATCTAAATGGATGAGGTAAAAGAAGGGTGAGGCCACCTAGCGAGGTGCTTTTCCCAACATCACCGCTAAGGGCAGAGCCTGGAAAGGGTCGGCACTGCCCACTAGCCTGCCTGTGGAACACAACACTGGCAGAAAGCCCAGTCCATGGCAGCCAGCTGGATAGCCTGTCACTGTGTCAATGAGGAGCCCTGGCTCCTTGCTCATGCTGCCCTGTTGGGTATTAGAATGGGCTGGGGGAAATGGAAAACAGAGAGGTCTTTTTCCTGAAAGGTGAAGTCCTGGAGAGAGGAAGCCAGGACTGGAGAGGGGCTGCCTTTCTGTATAGGTTGGTGTTGCGGCCTCCAAGGCACAGAAGAACTGGCCCATCTGTGGGCAGGCACAGATCCCAGGGGAGGTGTCACTGGTCTGTGGACAGGGCGAGGTCCCAGAAGAGGCAAGGCTGGTCTGTGGGCAGGGCCAAGTCCCAGGGCTGGGGGCAAACATGGGAAGGGACTCAGTGCTCAGAAAGTTATGGGAGGTTTGGTGGGATTTGGGGTTGGGAGTGGGGCACTGCTCTCCCATTGACGGGTGTCTGCCTTGGCACGCTGCACACATGCAGATCAGGATGAGTGAGCCAGCCGTGAGGCCATTGTGTGTTTCCAGCTGTGACACACAGAGCAGGAGTTCCGAGATCACTGCATGCCCAGGTGCATTTGTGCACAGCTTAGAAATCCTGGCAACACCAACCATTCCCCTACCCCCAGCCAATAACACCTTTGGACCAGCAACTGGCAAAGCCATAGAAAAACTAGCCAGGTGACTCAAAAACCACCCAGGTAGTATAAGGCTGGTGGTAGAGAGAGAGGAAAATCTCATCCCCATGGTGCTCATTCCTACACATTTCTTCGTGTGAGCTTCTAGTGATAATAAAGCTCTCACCTCCCCATGTCCCTTCCCTCCTTCATGCCTCCAATGGTGTGTTTGTCTCACTTTGGGTCTGATCCAGCAGTGGCAGCTGAGGGTGCTCAGCCTCTCACAGAATCTACTCAGCACCTTGTGGGATTGTGCCCTGTACTTGGGGGACCCTCCCTTGCTGAGCTCAACATTCTGGAGGTGCCCAGATATCATTGGGCAACCTTAACTCTGCATTAATAATGGGGTTTTTTACCATTTAATTCTGCTCAAAGTCTGCTCTGAATCCCCAATTCTACCCACAATCTCAGAACAGTTCTACAACTTGGGGGAAGGGAGATAGTCACCAGTGTTTGCTTTTTAACTGTCATCAGAAAGCCCCAGACTGAGCACTGTTGAGTTGACTGAGGCAGTTCACAACTCTTAAAGTTTCTGTTTCAGTGCCACCAATGGAAGCCCGAAGCAGCTTTTCACCAAGGGATCTTCCTGGAGCTGGCAATAACCACAGGGTTTATCTGCTCTCCAGCTGCAGTCACTGCATTTGGTGTGGCTGTAATGAATGGCGGAGGAATACGCTGGACCAGCTTGGGAGAGCTGTGGTTGTAATATGAGGAGATTTGTGGATTAGTTTGAGGAGCATCAGAAAGCTCTGAATGTGATATGAGGAGATCTGGGCTTGAGCACCCCTATGTGTGTTATCAAAGAAAAGATGTCCATATGGATCTTGGGGTTGCATTTGGCATTGTTTGCATAGGCTGTGTCAGGAGCAGGGCACTAGTTTCATTTTGCCATGGGTATTGTGAGTCGTGAGTTGGGACATGCATGTTGTGTGTGGATTTAATGATGGGTAGGGGAAAGTATATGTTTAGGTGATATCTTGTGTTGATGTGTAAAGAGGCAGTAAAAGGGGGGTTGTTATAGTTTTCAAGTGTGGTATGCTCTCAGGGGTTAGGCTCAGTGTTTGAACACAGGGAAAGTGCAGCTAGTGCCTGTTTATTACAGTGAACAGGCAGAGTGGGAGTGTGTGTGTTATGGGTGTTGTGAGGCATTGCTTGAAGAGGGCAGAGTTAACATTGTGAGGGTGTTTATCTGAACTCTGTGTTTCCTGGTGTTCAGAAGTTTGAGTTTTGCTGAACCCAAAGTTCTGGAAGCGGATGTGCTATCAACAGGCAACCTTAACTCTGCATTAATAAAGATTTTTGCCATTTAATTTACTAGTTTTTTAAACCGAAAGAGAAATATTTGTTGGTAGGAGTCAATGGTTATTTAAACAGTTGTCGTTCTCACCTAGGTTTGCAGCTGATAGACTACTGTGAATAATAATCAAAAGGCCTAGTTTTTATATAGAGCTTTTCATCAGTAGTTCTCAAAGTACTTGCATCATTATCCACATTTCACAGATGAGAAATGGAGACAGAGAGCAGTGAAGTATCTTCAAAGAATCATACAAATGTGGGGCTGGAAGAGACCTTGAGAGGTTATCAAGTCCAGTCCCCTGCACTGCATCAGGACCAGTTAAATCTAGACAGATGTTTATCCATCCTGTTCTTAAAAACCTCCAGTGATGTGGATTCTACAACCTCCCTTGGCAGCCTATTCTAGAACTAAACTAAACTACCCTTCTAGTTAGGATGTTTCTCCTAATATCTAACATAAATCTCCCTTGCTGTAGATTGAGCCCATTACTTTTTTTCCTAACTTCAGTGGACAGGAAGAAAAATTCATCCTGGTTCTCTTTATAACAACACTTTGAAGACTGATATCATGTCCCCCCTAAGTCTTCTTTTCTTAAGACTAAACATGCCAAGTTTTTTTAACTTCTCCTCATAGGTCAGGTTTTCTAAAGCTTTTATCATTTTTGTTGCTCTCCTCTGGACCATCTCCAGATTTTTCTATATCTTTCCTAGAGTGCGGCACCCAGAACTGGACACACTACTCCAGTTGAGGCCTCACCAGTGCCCTTGTAGAGCAGGACAGTTATCTCCTGTGTCTTACATATGACACTCCTGTTGATACACACCAGAATGATACTAGCATTTTCAAAATTGCATCACACCGTTGAATCATATTCAATTTGTGATCTACTGTTACCCCAGATCTTTTTAGCAGTACTACCCCCTAGTACAGTTATTTCCCCTTTTGAAGTTGTGCATTTGACTTTCCCTTCCTAAGTCTAGTACTTTGCGCTTTTCTTTATTGAATTTCATCTTGTTTTCAAACCTGCTCTGCAACTTGTCAAGGTCATATTGAATTCTAATCCTGTGCTTCAAGTGCTTTCGATCCCTCCCAGCTTGGGTCACCTGCAAATTTTATAAGCATACTCTCCATTCCATTATCCAAGTCATGAATGAAAATATTGAATAGTACTAGACCCAGGACTGATCCCATGGCACCCCACTAGATACACATTCCCAGTTTGACAGCAAACCACTGATGACTATTCTTTGAGTTCGGTTTTTCAACCAGTTGTGCACCCACCTTATAGTAATTTTATCTAGACCACATTTCTCTAATTTGTTTATGAGACTGTCATGTGCCACTATATCAAAAGCCTAACTAAAATCAAGATATCTCACATCTACTACTTCAGCCGTATCCATGAAGCCAGTAAGCTTGTCAAAGAAGGAAATTAGGTCGGTATGGCATGACTTATTTTTGACAAATCCATGCTGGCTCTTTCTTATAACCCTATTATATTGTAGGTGCTTATAAATTGATTGTTTAATAATTTGTTCCAGTATTTTTTGGGTATTGAAGTTAAGCTGACAGGGTCCTCTTTATTTCACTCTTTATAGATAGGTCCTTTCCCTTATCCAGTCCTCTGGGACTTCACCTGTCCTCGATGAGTTCTCAAAGATAATTGCTAATGGTTCCACCAGTGTTTCAGCTAGATCCTTAAGTATGTTTGTGTGACAATCAGGGTCCAGACACCCCAAGGGGAGAACAGGGGGCCTGAAACCCAAAGAATAAGTAGTTGAAACAACTGATTGTATACAGTATTATTCTCCTATAACAGTGTATTGTGTAAGATATCATAAAAAAACTGGAGACATGCTGGTTATGGATATCATTCTGTGAGGTATACACAGATGGCGAGTAGAGTTATGTATGTGTGATGGAAATATGTTCTTAAAGTATGTTTTGGGGACAGACTTGATAAACAAGTTTGTCCTAGACAAAGGGATGTTGTTTTGCCTGTTTGCCTGTGTCTCCAATGTAAACTGAGCAAGGTGAGGCTAGAGACAGTGGAAATTATGTTACATATGAGCCAAGAGGGTGATGGGAAGTCACCAGGAAGAGTCAAATAGCAAAGAAGAAGAAATTTATCTGGGGAGGCACTTCAGACTAACACATTTTAGAAAGGTTACTAGAGTATACAAAGAAGGAGAAAGAACTTCTTAGTTACCCATCATTTAGGGGGCAAAGGGGACAGCACCCTCTAATTCCATGAATGTTGGATCCTCCTGCCGGAAGGCTTGGAGATGCTGGTAGCTTGATGTGAGACAGCTGTTGAGGCAAAGATCATAGTTTGCTAACGTAAAGTGTTAGACACTAGAAAGTGTTGTACTTTGTTTTGTCTGTAAGCATTTTCTGCTTCTGTTCTCTGCTTAGTATAATTTAAATTTATGTTCTTTATTAATAAACTTATTCTTGGTTTTACCATAAATCAGCTCAATGCTATGTGTTAAGGTAAAGAGTGTGACCTCAGCTGGGCTTGTTACCCATGGTTTTAGAACCTAAATCAGTGGTAACTTAACTGGTTTTCTTCGAGAAAAAATTCATGTGGTCATAACTCCTCTGTCTGATAAATCAATGATACAAACCAGAGTGCTTTACTTAAAAGTACTTTTTTATTGTGTTTCAAGTGTGCACGCACACACATGTATGCTGTAGAAGTAGGGTGCAGAGCATTCCAAATATTTATGGTTACCTAAAAAGTCTGAAATGGTCTCAAGAAAGTAACAGCCAGGCTACTGTGGGCCCCCTCCTTCCATCTGACTACTGGGGGCCCCCTCCTTCCATCTAACTACTGGGGAACTCAGGTGTAAAATCCTTGCCAAAAGGAAAACTTCCTCAGACTGCTCCAAAGCACACTTTCTAAATAAATGTTTTATAAATTTTCTTTGGAGAAAGCACACAGCTCATAATAGCCTCTAATAGGCTAGTAATTTCCCCAGCAACAGCCAATCAAAATTCTTATTTTTATTAGCAAAATATTTCTAGTTATAACAAAAATAAAACTTACATGTTAGAGGCACCTAAAACCAAGGTCAGTTGTCCAAACATTTTTTTCTATTTTTACAGTACTTTTTTTTTTATTCTTCCATTTTGATTAGAAAAACTGCAAGCATGCAGCTGTTTGGCCTTGCCTCTCAAGGTCATAAAACTATTTTTAGCTATGTGATGTTTGGGTTTCAGCTGGCAGTGGTTGAACATACAAAATACTGATTCCAGTGCTGTCAAATTCTGGTGTATATGCAGGAATGTCAAATACAGGGGCTACAGGCCAACAGGCTAGTGTGTGTGTACTGTATCTTTGGGGACAGTAGACTTAATAATTTCTGTTAGGCTTGCATTCCTTCCCCCTGATTGTTAATATTAATTGTGTTGAGTATCTGCTCACCATTAACCTATTTAGTAAAGATTAAAGCAAAATAGGAATTAAACACCTCAGCCTTCTTGATATCATCCCTTATTAGCTCTTCTTTGCACTAAGTAGAGGACCTGTACTTTACTTCATCTTTCTCTTACTCCCTAATGAATTTAGAGAACTTCTTCTTATTGTCTTGTTATGTCCCTTGCTGGGTGTAACTCATATTGTGCTTTAGCCTCTCTGATTTAGTCCCTACATGCTGGTGCTGTGGTTTTGTGCTCATCCTTAGCAACTGCTTTTTATTTCCACTTTCAGTAGGATTCCTTTTTGATTTTCAGTCATTAAAGAGCTCCTGTGGAGCCATATTGGTCTCTTATGATTCTTTCTGTCTTTCCTTCACATCAGGATAGTTTGCAGTTGTATCTTTAATATTGAGAAATTGTCAGGTCTCCTGACCTCCTTTTTTCCCTAAGATTTTCTTCCCATAGGACCTTATCTACCAGTTCACTATGTTTGTTAAAGTCTGGGTTTTTTTAAGTCCATTTTACTTATTCGGCTTCTTTCACTCCTTCCTTTCCTTAGAATCATGAAAGCTAGTGTTTCATGGTCACTTTCACCCAAGTTGCCTTCCACCTTCAGATTCACTAACAATTCCTCCCTTTTGGTCAGAATCTAGTCTCAAATGTCAGTCCTCCTGGTTACTTCCTCTACTTTTATGGAACAAAAAGTTTTCCCCAATACATTCCAAGAACTGATTGAACATTTAGTGTTTTGTCTTATTACTTTTCCAACAAATGTCTGGGTAGATAAACTCCCCTGTTACTGCCCGGTCTTGAATATTTCTGTTTGTTGTAGAAATGCCTCATCCACTCCTTCTCCTAATTGGGTGATCTATAGTAGACCTCTACCATTACATCACCCCTATTTTTCCCAGCTTTTATCTTTGCCTAGAGACTTTCAGCTTGTCTGCCTCTCACCACCTTCTGGGGCTCAGAACCTAAGACTTGCCCAAGGTCAGCTTGCAGGCCAGTGGCAGAGTTGGAGATAGTCCCAGTCCAGTGGTTTTTCCACTAGGCCACAAGGTTGCTATGTGATGCCTCAGTGCGCCTCCCCATCCTGTACATTTTGTTACAGTGGAATGGGGATATTGGTGGTTGTTTAGTTGCTACCGGGGCCTGCAAAGGGGCAGGGCTCCCCTAGATTGCAGCACACACGGAAGGGGAGAATTCATGGCTGATGTGCCTTACCTCAGTCCCAAAACTTTTTCTGCTACCCTTAATAGTTTGCAACCCCTCCTGTCTTCCCCCCTCCTCCTCTCCCAATCCTCACTCTCTCCGCCTTGCTGAGCCCCCCACTACTTCTTCTCTCCCCTACCACCCATTCCCATTTCTCTCCCTCCCCATAACAAACACATCCCTGGCTGCAAACCCAAACATTTCCCCCTGTTACCACCTACTTTTGCACCCCTGATCATCCCTCCCCCTCTCAGTCAGCATTCACATTTGGAAGTTGTTTTCTTCTCAAAAGCAGTTTCAGCACATTCTGAGTGTTCTGCTGTACTCAGATTATATTTACACCAAACAAAATCTCCCCATGAGAGAGACCAATTGGAGCAATAAACCTGCTTTTTTAACATCACTTTTTTTTTTCTGGGCTGGAGTTGCACTCACAGTGCCAGGGTTGGGGGTGCCTAGCTGTAAGGACCACAATTTACTCTCAAAGCCACCCACATCTCATGCTGGATTGGCAGGTTTCCAGATAGCTATCCTCTCTCACTGTACATGCTCAGTGTAATCCATTAGGTGTGTGTCTAGGCGCACAAGCCTTCGCAGGCACCTAACTGGAGAAGCAGGCCCTTTTTCAAATAACATTTTAATTTGATATCCTCCAAGGGCTGGTGGGTGCCATATCCTCTGTTGGGGGTAACCCTCAAGTGTCTTAGACCCTGGTGCAATGATCTGAGCCTTGGTTTGCTCTCTATCTGTGTGCAAAAATAAAATGTCAGAATTTGTCAACTTTAAGATAAGCTGTCCCCCCTCCACCTCCACCCCCGGGAGCTTTATCTCAGAAACTCCTTGGTGAAATGGCCCCAAATTTTGATTACTAATACAACCCTGTATTCCTATGTGAAATACTGTATTTCAATACAATCCAATCAATCAGGCAGACATTAGAGCACTTAGCCCTGGTCTACACTACGAGTTTAGGTCAAATTTAGCATTAGATCGATTGAACCCTGCACCCGTCCACACGACGAAGCCATTTACTTCGATTTGAAGGGCTCTTAAAATCGATTTCTTCACTCCTCCCCCCCATGAGGGGATTAGTGCTGAAATCGACCTTGTTGGGTCGAATTTGGGGAAGTGTGGTCGCAATTCGACGGTATTGGCCTCCAGGAGCTATCCCAGAGTGCTCCATTGTGACCACTCTGGAGAGTGCTCTCAACTCAGATGTGCTGGCCAGGTAGACAGGAAAAGGCCCACGAACTTTTGAATCTCATTTCCTGTTTGGCCAGCGTGGCAAGCTGCAGGTGAGTGCAGATCTCATCAGCAGAGGTGACCATGATGGAGTCCCAGAATTGCAAAAGAGCACTAGCATGGACCGAACGTGAGGTACCGTATCTGATCACTGTATGGGAGACAAATCAATGCTATCAGAACTATGGTCCAAAAGACGAAATGCCAATACATATGCCAAAGTCTCCAAGGGCATGAAGGGCAGAGGCTACAACAGGGATGCACAACATTGCCACGTGAAAATTAAGGAGCTCAAACAAGCGTACCAAAGAACCAGAGAGGCAAACAGCCACTCCGGGTCAAAGCCCCAGACATGCCGCTTCTATGATGAGCTGCATGCCATTCTAGGAGGTGCAGCCACCACTAACCCACCCCTGTGCTTTGACTCTGTCAATGGAGTATCACGCAACAGTGATGCACATTTTGGGGACGAGGAAGATGAGGAGGAGGTTGAAGATAGCGCACAGCAAGCAAGCGGAGAAACCATTTTCCCCGACAGCCAGGAACTGTTTGTCACCCTGGAGCCAGTACCCCCCGAACCCGCCCAAGGCATGCTCCCGGACCCTGAAGACGAAGAAGGGACCTCTGGTGAGTGTACCTGTGTAAATATAATACATGGTTTAAAAGCAAGTGTGTTCAATGATTAATTTGCAGCCAGTACAGCTACTGGAAAAGTCTGTTAACATGTCTGGGGATGGAGCAGAAATCCTCCAGGGACATCTCCATAAAGCTCTCCTGGATGTACTCCCAAAGCCTTTGCAAAAGGTTTCTGGGGGGCGGGGGGGGGCAGCCTTATTCCATTCTCCATGGTAGGACACTTTACCATGCCAGGCCAGTAGCACGTAGTCTGGAATCATTACATAAAAATCATGGAGGCCTATGGTCCCAGTGTTTGCTGGCATTCAAGCAACATCCGTTCTTTATCTCTCTGTGTTATCCTCAGAAGAGTGATATCATTCATGGTCACCTGGTTGAAATAGGGTAATTTTATTAAGGGGACATTCAGAGGTGGCTGTTCCTGCTGGGCTGTTTGTCTGTGGCTGAAGAGAAATCTTCCCCGCTGTTAGCCACGCAGTGGTGGGAGGGGTGAAGCGATTATCCCAGAGAATTGGGTGTGTGTGGGGGGGAGGTTGGTTTGGTTTGCGCTGCACGTTAACCCCAAAACCACAGCCCCTCCTTTTAAATTGCCAAGCCATTTTAAATGGCCAACCCAATGGCTGTTTGGTATGGGAAATGAGGGTGTTGCTGTTTGAAACCATTCCCACATGTTATGAAGGTTAAAGAAGCCAAAAAACTGTGGCTTACCATGGCTGCCTGCAAACCGAATTTTGTTGCCCGCCGGCCCTGCTTGTGTGATTTCTCACACCAAACCGGAAGACCCTCAATATAAGAGGCAAAGTGCGACCTTGTACCAAATGCACATGTGCTATGTAATGTTAACAGCATTGTTTTCTAAAATGTGTCTTTTTAACTACTACTCTCCCTTTTTTTTCCTCCTGCAGCTGCAAATGTTTCAACACTGCCCCTATTATCACCGTCCCAGATGCTAGCAAAGATTAGAAGTCGGAAAAAAAAGGAATCGTGATGAAATGTTCTCTGAGCTCATGCAATCCTCCCAAACTGAAAGAGCCCAGCAGAATGCGTGGAGGCAGACAATGTTAGAGTCCAGGAAAGCACAATATGAATGCGAGGACAGGTGGCATGTTGAAGATAATAAGTGGCAAGTTGAAGAGAGTAAGTGGTGGGCTGAAGATGATAGGTGGTGTCAGCTTGATGACAGAAGTCAGGAGGCAATGCTGAGGCTACTGGAGGATCAAACTGATATGCTCCGGTGTATGGTTGAGGTGCAGGAAAGGCAGCATGAGCACAGACCGCCCCTACAGCCCCTGTGTAACCAAACACCCTCCTCCCCAAGTTCCATAGCCTCCTCACCCAGACGCCCAAGAACGTGGTGGGGGGGCCTCCGGGCACCCCACCACTCCACCCCAGAGGACTGCCCAAGCAACAGAAAGCTGGCATTCAATAAGTTTTAAAGTGCAGTGTGTCCTTGTCCTTCCCTCCTCCCCCACCCCACCTGGGCTACCTTGGCAGTTATCCCCCTATTTGTGTGATGAATTAATAAAGAATGCATGATTTTTAAGCAACAATGACTTTATTGCCTCTGCAAGTGGTGATCAAAGGGGGGAGGGGAGGGTGGTTAGCTTACAGGGAAGTAGAGTGAACCAAGGGGCGGGGGTTTTCATCAAAGAGAAACAAATAGAACTTTCACAACGTATCCTGGCCAGTCATGAAACTGGTTTTCAAAGCTTCTCTGATGCACACCGCGCCCTCCTGTACTCTTGTAACTGCCCTGGTGTCTGGCTGCGCGTAACCAGCGGCCAGGTGATTTACCTCAACCTCCCACCCCGCCATAAATGTCTCCCCCTTACTCTCACAGATATTGTGGAGCGCACAGCAAGCAGTAATAACAATGGGAATATTAGATTCGCTGAGGTCTAACCTAGTCAGTAAACTGCACCAGCACGCTTTTAAACGTCCAAATGCACATTCTACCACCATTCTGCACTTGCTCAGCCTATAGCTGAACAGTTCCTGACTACTGTCTGGCTGCCTGTGTATGGCTTCATGAGCCATGGCATTAACGGGTAGGCTGGGTCCCCAAGGATAACTATAGGCATTTCAACATCCCCAACTGTTATTTTCTGGTCTGGGAAGAAAGTCCCTCACTGCAGCTGTTGAAACAGAACAGAGTTCCTGAAGATGCGAGCGTCATGAACCTTTCCCGGCCATCCCACTTTGATGTTGGTGAAATGTCCCTTGTGATCCACCAGTGCTTGCAGCACCATTGAAAAGTACCCCTTTTGGTTTATGTACTCGCTGCCTTGGTGCTCTAGTTCCAAGATAGGGATATGGGTTCCATCTATCACCCCACCACAGTACGGGAACCCCATTGCAGCAAAACCATCCACTATGACCTGCACATTTTCCAGAGTCACTATCCTTGGTAGCAGCAGCTCAGTGATTGCATTGGCTATGGAGCACAGCAGCCCCCACAGTAGATTTGCCCACTCCAAATTGATTCCCGATTGACCAGTAGCTGTCTGGCATTGCAGGCTTCCACAGGGCTATCGCCACTCGCTTGTGAACTGTGAGGGCTGCTCTCATCTTGGTATTCTGGCGCTTCAGGGCAGGGGAAAGCAAGTCACAAAGTTCCATAAAAGTGCCCTTATGCATGCGAAAGTTTTGCAGCCATTGGGAATCGTCCCAGACCTGCAACACTATGCGGTCCTACAATCTGTGCTTGGTGCAGAATCGGCGTTCCACGGCACAAACCTTCCCCATTACCACCATGATGTCCAAATTGCCGGGGCCTGTACTTTGAGAGAAATCTCCTCACCGCGCTGCCGTCGCCTACTCGCCTGCTTTTGCAGGTTCTGGTTCTAGTTCTGCATATACTGCTGGATAATGTGTGTGGTGTTTAGAACAGTCATAACTGCTGCGGTGATCTGAGCGGGCTCCATGCTTGCCGTGGTATGGCGTCTGCAGGAGAGCAGAGTGGCAGTGGAAGCGGCGGGTGGATGACGATGCTGACAGCAATATGGCGCCCACATGAAAAAAGGCGCAAAATTATTTTTTTCTCCCCCATCCGTTGCTTTCATGGAGTGAGGGGGGAGCAAGGGGTAGGCTGGCAGCAGATGGTGCATTACGAGTGCTAGCCGTCATCATCTGGGTGCTTGGCAGCAGACAGTGCAGTACGATTGCTAGCTGTCATCATCTCCTGGGTGCTCACGGTGCTGCTGGCTGGGAGAGCAGCCTGAGGCATAATGGCTCCCTAAATGATTAAACTCACAACCCTGGGTTTAGCAGGCCAATGCTTAAACCACTGAGCTATCCCTCTGCCAGTGTTCCAGGCAGGACTGAATCTCCATTAGACAAAGTGTAAAGAAGAGAATGACCTGAGTCACTCCCATTTATGTCCAGGCGCCCCTGACAGACCTCACCGAGGTCTTCCAGAAGCATCCAGGAGACGTACGGTGACTGTGAGCTGAGCGAGCTTCATGCTTGCCGTGGTATGGCGTCTGCATGGGTAACCCAGGAAAAAAGGCATGAAACGATTGTCTGCCGTTGCTTTCACGGAGGAGGGGGGGGCTGACGAGATGTACCCAGAACCACCAGCGACAATGTTTTTTGCCCCATCAGGCATTGGGATCTCAACCCAGAATTCCAATGGGCAGCAGAGACTGCGGGAACTGTGGGATAGCTACCCACAGTGCAACCCTCCGGAAGTCGACGCTAGCCTCGGTACTGTGGATGCACTCCGCTGACTTAATGGCCTTAATGGTCTTTAGTGGACACACACACAATCGATTCTATAAAATCTATTTCTAAAAAATCGACTTCTATAAATTCAACCTAATTTCGTAGTGTAGACATACCCTTAGAAAAATTAAACTTTGAAGGAAAGCTGGTCTCAACCTTAACTGTTGCAGAGCTGTCACTCAGCTATAATATCACCACTGTGTATTTTGTCCCCAGTCAGACCCCTGAGTGCAACTGTTCTGATTCCGTAAGCTTCCAATAACCTAGGACTCAGCACCCATGAGAACCCCAGTTTCTTCACATGACATTTGTGTGATGTCCTGGGGCCAGCTGCTCCTGACTCCTGACCAGCACTTTGGAAACAACAAATTAGAGACTGGCCCCAGCCAAAGACAATCTATCCCAGGCATGACCCTGACCCTAGAGTGGTACATGCTGGGGCGGAGTTTGGTGCTGTGACTCCCCACAAAGAGCAGAAATGAATAATCGCGCCTGCACAGAAAGAACCTGATTATCACATCTGAACATCCTGATTTACAAAGTGCCCAGTAAACTGGGAAATAATTATTAGTTAATTATCCCAAGTCACAGGGGCTCCTTCGTCACATCTTTGGATACAATTGTGCAAGAGAATGTCCCTCTGATTTCCCTTCTCCTTCTTCTCAGGGTACGGTGGGTACAGACTGGCAAATGGCAGCACAGGGTGTTCGGGGAGAGTGGAGCTTCGCCACGGAGACACCTGGGGAACCCTCTGTGATTCCCAGTGGGATTTACAGGCTGCCCACACCCTCTGCCAGCAGTTTGACTGTGGATTCGCCCTGTCGATTCCAGCAGGGCAGCTCTTTGGCACAGGAGATGGGCCTGTCTGGAACGGCACATTTGGCTGTGAGAGGAACGAATCCCACCTGAGGGACTGTCATGTTACTGCGCTGGGCACAACTGAGTGTCCCCCCGGGAGCAAAGCCAACGTAGTGTGTTCAGGTGAGCAGCTGCAGTGGGAAAGAAAATAATTGGGGATTGGGGACCATCCTCAGCCAGATCTTCACAGTGTGTCAATCAGCCAAGCTCCACTGGGATCAGTGAGGCTATGCTGATTTACACCAAGTGGGGACCTGGCCCATAAATTGGTGCCCTGTCCCTGCACCAGCCAAGTCTGATGGAACTGATCCCTCTGTGAAAGGCTTGTGGTGCCTTCAGTATGGAATGTACCAAGGAACCCAAATTCTGGTCCCTTGTCCTCCCTGTGTACTAACTGACCTGGATCAAGTTTCAGTTTATGCATGTGCTGGTGTGAAATAGTCCCACAGTCCCCAGACAGTAACTGCTAGCATTGACTACGAGCCACAATCCCTTCCTTTCCCCCACTCCCCTCCCTGTCCTTGCCATTAACACTGATCACTGTGCAATCTGGACACTCACTTTCCTTTGTGCTCAGGGTGCACAGGAGGCAGGTTAGTGAATGGCACCGAGTGCTCTGGGAGAGTGGAGATCCGACATGGAGACACATGGGGAAGCCTCTGTGCCTCCCACTGGGATTTGCAAGATGCCAACGTCTTCTGCCATCAGCTGAACTGTGGAGACGCCAAGTCAATCCGGGGAGGAGCCCATTTAGGGGAAGGGAGCAGACCCTTATGGAGCGATGCTTTTCATTGTGAAGGGACTGAATCCTGTCTGTGGGATTGTTCTCGCAGGGCCCTGGGTAACCCAGCCTGCTCCCCCAGAGACACAGCCAGGGTTATTTGCTCAGGTAAGTTTAATATATGTGTGTGTGTTAGTTATAGTGCAGTTTATAGGCCAGTTTAGGATCATCACGAGTAGTCCCACTGAATACAGTACATAGGAGTAAGTAGGGGTGTCGGAATGTTGCTCTCTTCGTTTAAGTTTCCCAGATCAGGGACACCTCCAGGTGCAGTGAGGGGTGGTGAGGTGGATCCTAGCACTACGACAGAGTGAACCGGAGAGAATGGCTCTGTGCTATAAACCTGGGGTTTGTGATTCACAGATTCCCTCAGTCCCAGCAGGGCTGTCTCAGACCTTCATCAGGTTGAGGTTGGTGTTGCAGAAGCAACCTATACGCAGAGATCTCATCCAAGCTGTGGGGCCATTATAATCCCATTTCACTCTGGAAAAGTAGGTGTTTGCCCTGGTGTTCCTGACCAAAATGCTTCCCCTGTTACCCATCCTGGATTGTGTGCTGGTGGGCTGCAGCCCTCACCTGCAGAGCTTGCTCAGTGTTTGTATGTTTGTAGATCATTAATACCCCACAACACTTCATAGGAATAGTCATTTTTTTGAGAAAGATTCCGGTTTTCAGAAAAGCCTTCAGATGGCTCCAGAGCTTGGCTTCTGAGCCAGCTGGGAACTTTCACAAAGATCCTGCTCTTAGTGAGAGTAGCTGGTGCTTTGATGAAGATCCTCCTCTACAATGCACCACAAATACTGCAGGGGTCCTTTTTCCTCAAGGCTTCTCCAAAGATCTTCAAAGGCTTCCCCATGCCACACCAGAGAACTGCCATAGCTGATAGATGGCAAGTTATCTAATGGCTATCCATAGTGGCTTAGGCCCAGATTTGTACAGCTGTTTTGCTGTTGCTCCATTCAGCATGGCAATGCCTAACTGGTTTAAGAGCCTACATTTCATTTTCATTATAGGCACTTACCAGCCTTCATCAATAAGATCAATAGGATTCACATCCCTGAGTGACATAACTATGCCAACCTCACCCCTAGTGTAGACAACAATAGAAGAATTATTCCATTGATCTAGCTACCACCACTGGGAAAGGTGGATTACCTACAGCAATAGTAAAACCCCTTCTGTCACTGAAGGAAGCATCTACACTACAGCGGCATAGCTGTAGTCTTGTTCTGTGTTACTGTAGTGCCCATAGTGTAGACATGGCCTAAGATTAGTAAAACAAACATTTAATGCACACAAAAACATTATAATAAGTATGAATAACATTTAAACAAAAGCTATTAAACAGTACATCTATGGGTTCTCCTTATACAGACATTCCCCCTTTTGTTTCTGTTACAACTTAACATGTTCTATACTTCAGCACACACATCAAAACACATTCCTCATTGATCTTCTCTTGGAGATCATTTCTCAGTCTTTGCAGTGTGGTTGTAACATGTATTGTGTCTTCAGAGCTTGAGAAATGGCAGTGCCCCAGTCATTTCAAACACTTCAGAATTCGGTGAGCAACAAAACAGTCTGGGGATCTCGGCAGCTAGCAGCATTCCAGCCCTAGGCTTTGGTTAAGAGTTAACTGGGTCTCTCAGTTGCTGGTGAAACAGAAATCTGTAGCCTGTATTCAGTGTGGTACCAGGATTGGAAGCATCCTCTACAATATCTGTTCCCTGGATCTCTGTAAGGCTCTCGCTCCACAGAGCACTGTCTTCTCCCCATAAACCCAGCTAAGTCAGGCAAGAATTCACAAATCCTCACCTCACTACATGCTGCCCTGTTCTCTCTCTTTAACCGAGACAGAATCCCAGTTTAGCGCAGTCAGCTGATAACTAAATGTAAATTCCATAGGCTCTGTACTCTCCATAGTAACAAATATGGCCCCTCAGCTCTCCCCCTAGGTCAGGGGTGGGCAAACATTTTGGCCCAAGAGCCACATGGGGGTTGCAAAACTGTATGGAGGGCCGGGTAGGGAATGCTGTGCCTCCCAAAACAGCCTGGCCCCCACCCCCTACCCAACCTCTCCCACTTCCCTCCCCCTGACTGCCCCCCTCAGAATCCCCGACCCATCCAACTCCCCCTGCTCCCTGTCCCCTGACTGCCCCGACCCCTATCCACACCCCCACCCCCTGACAGGCCCCCCAGGACTCCCACGCTTATCCAACAACCCCCCCCCTTATCAAACCCCCCGGTCCCCTTACCCTTAATCTCATCTTTAAATATGGAGTCACTACTGTCCTCTGTATGTATATTCTTTTAACTGGTTTACAGATCATATCTTGGGAGCACTTTGGCTCCTTTGAAATGTAAGGTGCCGTATACACTGTATAAATCTCCAATGACATAATTACCAGAAAGGGTTTTGGCTTCTCCCACAAGGAACTTCAACAGCTTTACATGCTCACAGTGAACAAAGTTATAAAAAATAAAAAATATATATGTTTGGGGAAAAAATGGGACCTTCCTCCCCATTTCCCAGAGGTCACTCACACCTCCAAGCATCATCTCCAGCCAAGCCAATAGCAGGTTCATGAGAAGGGTAACTCAAGTGTTCACAGGTGCAGACTTGGCCTGGAAAATCCTGCTGAGTGCAGAAAAGTCTTTATTGTGTTAACTCCTTATGAGTTTGGAGCTGTGATCGCAGGTCACCAATGTACATTGAACAGGGACAAACAGGGCAGGGTTTTCTTTAAAGGAGCCATGGAACCTGGCAGTCTGGATCTGGGAATTGCAGCAGGGAAGTGGGGCGCTTGGTGCACTCATTGCAGGCTCCTAGACTCCTAGACTCCTGTTGTAAATCACAGCGCTGCCGCTATCAGTGTGTGGGGTGAGCACTGAGCACTTTTGCACAGAGCATTTTGGTAACCAGGGGCCTGATCTGCCAGGTGTTCCTGAGCACTCTCCACGCACATTGACTCCTTAGGGAGGTGAGAGCACTCTACATCGTGCAAGGTCTGATCTCAGAGCTGGGGAATTCTTTCCCTCCATCACCTCCTGCATTTCTGAGTAGACAGACAAATGAAACCCTTGAGAGAAGTTGTTCCCTGTATCACTGCACAGCGATGAGAGTTACCTTCCACCTGGTACAGAAACCTGTGTTTCACATCCCATCTGTGTATTATTTCTCATGCAATACCAGCAGGGAGTGTTATTCAGCATATTTTGTGTCTCTGTGAGTCCAGGTCATTCTGAGTCGCTCAGACTGTTGTATGGAGAGAGCCGATGCAATGAGACTTTTGAGATTTCCCTCCATGGTGTGTGGAGCAGAGTGCTGGATGACCAGTGGGACATGGACGATGCCAGCGTGGTGTGCAGGCAGCTCCAGTGCGGAGTCGCTGAGAAAGCTTATAACCCTCCTAAGTCTGAGCAAGGAACGGGCCTTGTGGGGCTGAAAAGTGTCCGATGTGGAGGAAATGAGGCTCGTCTGACTCTCTGTGACAACTCCACGTCTGAGACAGCCCAGGCAGGAATTGCTGAGGATGTCGGTGTCATTTGCTCAGGTGACTTAGTGTGAAAATCGTATAAATATCCTGTCCTTGTTCAATGGGAGCACGACCCATCCTTGGGCCTGCCTCCACTCCACATTGTGCTGTGATCTCAGCAGTCCTTGAAATGATGTGGATCTGAGGTTCAAACTGTGACCCATTTGTAATATAAATATATTATATACAGAACAAAGCATAGCCATGTTATACAGGTAATGCACTATAGCAACCTCTCTCGCTCTCTTATATTTTTATGTATTAGAGCTGTTCAAAAAATTTCATGAAAACTTTTTTCCTGTGAAAAATCTTCACAATAAGGTTACAAATTTTAACAGAAAGTCTGTTTTCATTGAAAATGTTCAGATTTTTGTTCAAAAACTTGGGCTGTCGATGAACCAGTTAACTCACGCGTTTAGCTAAAAGAATTAATCAAGATTAAAAAAAATTATGATTAATCGCACTGTTAAACAATATAATGCCAATTGAAATTTATTGTTTTATTTTTGAATGCAGTTATTTTTTGTACATAAAGCTACATTTGTAAGATCAACTTCCATGATAAAGAGATTGTACTATAGCACTTGTATTAGCTGAATTGAAAATTACTACTTCTTTTGTTTTTTATACTTCAAATATTTGGAATAAAAAATAAATATAAAGTGAGCACTGTACATTCTCTATTGTGTTGTAATTGAAATCAATATATTTGAAACTGTAGAAAACATCCAATATATTTCAATAAATTGATATTCTATTATTGTTTAACAGCACAATTAATCATGATTAATTTTTTTAATCACTTGACAGCTCTATGAAAAACCCAAATTTATTTGTGGAACATGAAAAATATTTATGGTCATTCATATTTTGTTGGAAAAAGGATGAATTTCCAAGCAGCTTCAATGTATATAGTGGCTTCTTTATTTTAAAGTCTTAAAAAACGTGCTGTCTTGACTCAGAAAACAGTAGTAAGAAAAGGAAGTCATATGCAAACTGTTTTGACCAAGGCTGCCATGGATAGTAGCTCTGGGCTAGATCCCCGAAGGGATTTGGGCGTTGCAAGGCCCGACTCCTCGGTGCCTTGCCACCCAATGGAATCCTCAGCTCTGAGTCACGCGCCCAGTTCCCTGTACAATGCGCAGGGAGAGTTAGGCACCAGAAGCCAGAAAGCTGAACAGGGAACCACCTACATTTGCCAGCAGTGAAATGCCAAGGAAGGGAGTAGAGCCTAGATACACAAAGTTATTTAGATGCCAAACTGCCATTGATCTAAGTCTCAGGCCCCTTACACACAGGCAGAGGTAGGCACATATCTCTGTTCAGGGATCTCAGTCATGAACCCACTGCTAAAGCTAGGCATGTAAGCCAGGTCAGCTCTCTCATTTCCCCATTTTACACATAACCCAGTGGTTAAAGCACTCAACTGGGACGTGGGAAATCCACGTTCAATCCCTGCTCTGGCTGATTTGGAGCAGGGACGTGAACACAGGTGAGTGCACTAGTCACTATAGACTATAGGGTATACTGGGGTGGGTCTCTCCTGCTGGAAATGTTCCAATTTGTACAAATAATCAGTCACTGAATCAGAAAAAAAGCTAGAGATTGATTCTAGCTGGTGGCCAAGGCACTCACCTGGGATGTGGGAGAGTCAAGTCCCTGCTTCAATAAATATGTAACGATTTATACATTATGTATTTATAAAGAGGCAGTTAGGTATCTACATACCTTTGTGGATCTAACCCTCTGTCACTTAGGAAATACATCAAAGTTGCTGTTATAATGTGACCTTGTTAAATCCTAATCCTATAACTGTGCAAATTTCCTTCATTTAAAGGAAAAGGGGAAAAAAGGAATCTGTGATGGGATTTTTTCATTGTTCTTGGTTGTACATGACTATTGTACAAGATAATTCTATTGTTCTTTTTGCTGGTATATTATTTACATTAAGGTCCCACCGTAAAAGTAAACAAGTAACAGATATTTTAACTATGTCCCTATATCATGCACTGTATGTTACTGCACTGATATCATTTTTCATGCCCATTCCAACTGCAGGGTAACTACAGCAAATTAAGGGCCCATTTCTGTTCCCATTGTGTCAGTTGGAGCTTCACAGTTTATTTCAGCAGGGTAGAATTAGGCCCTAAGTGTCTGGGATTTGATTGGAGACACGCAGAGCCAATTTGCCTGTCTTTCCCTTTATTTGTAAAATAAATTGGTATCAAGTCTACTTTTCTCTAATGTTCTGGTAACTCCTGTCATGCTGTCTGGAGTGGCTCACCACTGTAAGTGACTATCTCAGGGCAGACTCAAAAAACAAGGGCAGACACCCCAAACTGCTGGTGTGTTCTATAACGGGGGTCTCACACTCAATTTGCCTTAGGGCCAGTGCCAGCGGGCCAATAATGTCACTGAAGATGGTGTTCAGAAAATAAAATGTTTCTATTGTATTTTTTATTTTGAATTTCTTAGAAATAATAAAGCTGTCATCAGGGCCGGCTCTGGCTTTTTTGCCGCCCCAGGCAAAAAAAAAGAAAAACCGGCTGGAGCGCCGCCGAAGCAAAAAAAAAAAAAAAAAAAAAAGCAGGAGTAGAATTTGCCATCCTAAG
The DNA here is from genome assembly GCA_033296515.1 of Macrochelys suwanniensis. NCBI lineage: Eukaryota > Metazoa > Chordata > Testudines > Chelydridae > Macrochelys > Macrochelys suwanniensis. The sequence continues at coordinate 210,496,209 of CM065775.1, read as the reverse complement.
ATTGGCCTGAATGCCTCCCCTTACAATGTGCCGCTCCAAGCATGTGCTTCCTAGGCTAGTGCCTAGAGCCGGCCCTAGCAGTCATACAACTTTATATAATTCATCGCCTGCCAGAGAGTTTTTAGTGTTTGCCAGACACCTGGCAACGCTTCAGTTCTGTCAGTTTGTTGATGTTTGGCCTCCGTGACTGAGCAGTTGAAACCTTCAGGATTGCAGCAAGGTGTGCATCAGATAGCTGTGTTCGGTATTTTGACTTGTTTATATTCATTGTGGAAAAAAGTGATGCTGCCTCCATGGCTGACTCTGCCCAGCAACGAATGATGCTCCCTCTATGACTGATTCTGCACGGCAACTAATGATGATATCTCCATCCCTCTCCCCCAGCCAATGGGAGCTACCGGGGGCGGCGCCTACAGTGGACATTGCCGGCAGCGTGTCTGCCTGCATCTCTCCTCCCATCGCTCCTCCACGGGCTGCAGTGGGGAGGTTCTCGGGCGGCAGATGGCCCGCAGGCTGGGAGTTTGAGACCTCTGTTCTATAAATAGATTTCACCAAGCCAGTCACAAACATGAACTCCCGGATCATTATAGAAGTCTCACTGTGGAGTCACAGACAGTCCCTTTAGGCTCTCCAGCCTAGCTTGCCACCCAGACAAACTGAAAGTTGTGATAAAGTGTCACTTAACCCTAATATCACACCACATCAAGTTTCTCCCAGTCCGAATGACCAGTCAGTCATTCCAGACCTTATTCCAAAGATAACGCTGGCAGCCAGTACTATAGTAAATAACTAAAGTTTTATTAACTAAGAAGGAAGAATGAGGGTTATTGAGAGGCTATAGCAGGTAAAATATAATAATAGGCAAATCAGTTTGTAACTCCAAATGGTGGCAATGATGTAATTAACTGTCAGTTTCCCAAAAGTCTTTTACAAAGGGTATCATGAGGTACTCCACTCACTGCCGGTCTGGCATCTCCTCCTGGTCACTCTGGGGATCCGCTCTTGAGGCCATCGCCCCATCCACGGTTTACACACCGTCACTCTTTTTCTGGTCTGCAGCGCCTCTTGCTCCAGGACCCGCAGCATCCTCTGTGTGACTTAGCCCTCCAGCTAGGTCACTCAGTGTTCCCCCTTACGGGATTCAGTCCATCAACAGTCCTAGGCTGTCTTCCGATTCACTGCCCTGGTGCCACTCCCTCAGTGGCTGGCAGGGGAACCTAAGCCTGCCCTCTTTTCTGGAGTCCAGTCCAGGGACACCTCAGCAGTTTTGGACTTCCTCCTTCTGCCCACACTGCTCCTTCCCTGGACTGATTTAGTTGGGGTTGGTCCTGCTTTGAGCAGAGCGTTGGACTAGATGGCCTCCTGAGGTCTTTTCCAACCCTAAACTTCTATGATTTTATGACTGCTTCCTATACTCTGGCTCCTCTCCTCACTCTGGGTGTGCCAGCCCCAAGAATCCTCCTCCCAGGGAATAACTACAGACTATCTCCCTACAGCCCCCTGAACAGGTGAGACTCTCTCTAACCCGCTGATTCCGGCCTAGAGCTCCACTGTTTGCAGCCTAATTAGCTGGTTGGGCCCACCTGGCCCAACCCAGCTCTTACAGGGCTAGTGTGTGGAGCTCGCCCCATCACACAGGGCTACCCAGAATGACTCTGGGGATCTCTGTCTTCTCATTCTGTTATTCTTCCCTGTTAGAATCCAAACAGTCCAGAGATACAGGATCTTTCTTTGAATCCATATTTATGTCTTCTTCTCACAGAAAACAAGCTGACAGTCTCTCTACCCATGTGGGCTTTTCCTTTGATGACAGATTTCCTTTGATGACAGATGCACTTAGATTTTTGACCTCCGACCTTATGGATAATGGTCATTTGCTTTGAAATTAGCATTTTCTGCTAAAGTCTTTAAATCCTTAGCATTTCACAAAATGTATTTGATGTGTTATTTATCTACAAGTGTATTTACCATGTACGTGTTTGGCATTACATTATGACAGGAATAGATAAGCGAAAACCATACCTGTAACATTCCACTGGTTTTCATAAAGTTTAAACATCTGAATACACACTTATATATCTAACCATTTCTTTGATCTACACAAGTGAACTGATCTAAATATACTCTAGCATGACCTGGTCAGCCAGTGTCACACCCTCCCCATTCTGTAAAAATTAGAATCATAGAATATCAGGGTTGGAAGGGACCTTAGGAGAGCATCTAGTCTAACCCCCTGCTCAAAGCAGGACCAATCCCCAATTTTTGCCCTAGATCCTCAAATGGCCCCCTCAAGGATTGAACTCACAACCCTGAGTTTAGCAGGCCAATGCTCAAACCACTGAGCTATTCCTCCCCCCTGAGCAATTGAACAATTGGGATATGGAGCAAAAATCTGTCAGGGGACAGTACTTGGTCCTGCTAGTGAAGGCAGGGAACTAGACTCAATGACCTTCCAGTTCTAGGAGATTGGCATATCTCCATTTTTATTTTTATTTTGGGTGGGAGGAGGGGATAGCTCTAATGGTTTGAGCATTGGCCTGCTAAACCTAGGGTTATGAGTTCAATCCTTGAGGGGGCCATTTAGGGATCTGGGGCAAAAATTGGGGAGTGGTCCTGCTTTGAGCAGGGGGTTGGACTGGATGCCCTCCTAAGGTCCCTTCCAACCCTGATATTCTATAAAAAGAATATTTGGTTTTGGGTAAATTAATTGCCTAATAATTCCTTGAACACCTTGATGCTTATCATTTAAGAGTTGTTTGAAAATATTCAAGATTTCGAGTAAGGGCTGATTCCATTAACCCTTAGTCTCACAAATCGCTCTGACCCATGTGACGAGTCCCTTAAGGATTACTCAGATGAGTAAGGAATTCAGAATTAGGCCCTTACTCTCACATGCCGTTTATCAATACTGCTCTGTAAAAAGTATTCCTCGTTTCCTTACTCAGATTCTCTTCTGTGTTTCTTGTTAAAGACAGGTTCTTAAAAGCATTTCAATATCTTATCCATTGTAGCATCACCACTGATTTGCATGGAAGCTGTTTAATTATCATTATATTCCATATTAAAAACTGGGATCTATCCCTGCAGGAAGCAGGCGGATCAGACTGGTGAATGGGACAGGTCGCTGTGCCGGGAGAGTGGAGATTTATTACAATGGCAGCTGGGGGACAGTCTGTGATGATGCCTGGGATCTGCCAGACTCCAATGTCATTTGCAAACAACTGGGATGTGGACATGCCATCAATGCAACTGTCTCTGCTCATTATGGGCAAGGATCCGGGCAGATCTGGCTGGATGATGTGAACTGCTCTGGAAACGAATCCGATCTCTGGGCATGTCCTTCCAGGGGCTGGGGTCAGCACAACTGCAGACACAAAGAGGACGCGGGAGTTCTCTGCTCAGGTCTGGTCCGGGAATGCTCACGTGAGCCTGGTTACCAGGGGATTTAATAGAGGGGGCAGACATTTGAGGAGAGAGCTGAGAATGATAGAGCCTCTCCCTCACTGTCTTTTCTATAGAGTGCCCATAAATCGCATTTTGGGAAAAAATACACTCTTTTTTAAGCCTGCCCTGACCGTCCCGACTGTTTTGGCAAAACTGGGCATTTATCCCGTTTGCTCTTGCCAAGTGATCATGAGTTGGCAAGAGCAAATTGGACAAATGCACAGTTTTGCCAAAAAATGAGATGCGACCCCTAGCGGGATGCGGAGGAGCATGCGGGGGTGGGGGGAGTGGCAACGCCAGCCCCCCGCTGGAGGGAGGACTCAGGACAGCAGCTTTGGCCAGCCCCATGCGGGAAGACAGCAGGGGTCTTCAGCCACCATGCATGTGGGAGGGAAGAAGGGGGCCTTGGGCTGGCCCCACACAGGTGGGTGGCAGGGGAGCTCAGGCTGGTTCACGTGCCAAGGGGGTAGGGGGACCTCAGGCTGTCCCTGTGCGGGCGGGAGGCAGAGTGGGCTCAGGCTGGCCTCACATGGAGAGGAGGGATAGCTCAGTCGGGGGGAGGCATAGCTTAGTGGTTTGAGCATTGGCCTGCTAAACCCAGGGTTGGGAGTTCAATCCTTGAGGGGGCCATTTGGGGATCTGGGGCAAAAATTGGGGATTAGTTCTGCTTTGAGCAGGGGGTTGGACTAAATGACCTCCTAAGGTCTCTTCCAACCCTGATATTCTATGGTAGAGGAAGGGGGGGTTGGGCCCCCTTGTCAGGTGTTCTGTTTTCCCTTTGAGAAAATATGGTCACTGTACTCTTCTACCTACCTACTGCGGTAATGATTAGAAAGTTCCCATTTCCCATATGTTCCCACCCAGGAGTATTGGAGATATCGCAGCATTTCTCTAGTGTTGGGAGGGCAGTCACTGCTGTATTACAGGGATCCGTGTGTGTAACTGCTGGGAACTGATGACTTTTCAGAGGAGCCCATTGTATTTCTAATGGGCCAGTGGTGTCAAGGAGAGTCTCTCATTCTTAGAGTGATTCTCTCTGACACTTGCTCCTGCAGAATGATGCACAGGATCATTAGCAATCGCTGGGATTTCACTCTTCACACAAGTTCAATTCAGAATCAGACGATTTAAATTCCCCTTTTGTGCATTTCCTTCTAGAATTCACGGATCTGAGGCTGGTAAGCAACAGTGACTGTGCTGGTCGGCTGGAGGTTTTCTACAATGGGACGTGGGGCAGTGTTTGCTCCAATCAGATGTCTGGAGTCACCCCAGCAATTGTCTGCAAACAGCTGAAGTGTGGGGATGGAGGACAGATTGCAAGAGACTTTGCATATGGAGAAGGTTCTGGTCCCACATGGCTGGACCATGTTGCATGCAGTGAGCAGCACAGGTCCCTTTGGCAGTGCCCATCAGGCATGTGGAAACAGCAGTCCTGTGATAACTGCGCAGAAGAGATCCATATTTCTTGCAGTGGTAATTCTGAAACTCTCTGTGCACATGCATGCACACACCCTCTACGTGTTTAACTCGTTGAAAGGGTGTGATAGAAATTCTGAATGTATTTACTTTTCAGTATAGACGGTTTTACATTCACAGCAGTGACAGACATATTTTCATTGTCCGTTCTCAATACAGCCCCTGGAAAACAAACATGGGAGTTATTTATACAAGCTGTGTGTTACATGGTTCAATCACCTAGAGAGAGCCCACAAATGCCCATAGGCACAGAAACTAGGGGTGCAGGTGGTGCCGCAGCACCCCCAGTTTTTGCACTGGGTCCTGGCTGCTGGCCCCGTGCTCCACTGCTGGTCCCGCAAGCGGGGCTCTGCTCCCACCCCCAGCTGTGGTTCCCAGCCTGAGTCCACTTACCCCTATCAATGTCCCCCACCCCTCCCGAGCCAAGGCCCAGTCCTGGCCCCAAGTCTGGGGAGAGGGAGCACAGACGGGGTAAGGAGGGGCAAGGTAAAAGGTTTGGGGACCACTGGTTTTCAGCACCCCAACTGTAAAACTTGTTCTAGCGCCACTGAAAATGCTTCCCATTAGCGAGCGTCATTTGAGAATCTCTGTGGCTATACTTTTGGGATGAACAATCAGAGACGGGCCCAATGTCAGTGACCAGGACATGGGCAGTCATGCTGAGTGGTGGGAGCAGGAGTCATGCCCAGTGGTTAGAGCAGGACCTGGTAGCCAGAAATTGGAGCCAAGGGTCAGAGCCAGAGGCCAGAGCCGAAGTCAGGAATCGGAGCTCAGGCTCAGGACCAGGTTACCTGGAGCAAGGCAAGGGGTAAGTTAAGGGAAGAGCAAAGCTGGGAACAAGACAGGAAAACGAGGTATCCTAGCTGTGGGAAATGCTTTGAGCAGTTGCTGAATGGCTGCTGTGGCTGCTGGACTCAAGAGCGGGACTGCTGACCCTTCCCACCAATTAAGTGGTATGACCAGTCAGGCAGCCTAATACAGGCCAGCTGCGCTTGTTAGGCTGCCTGGAGACTAGTTCTGCTACAGTTCCTGCTTCCTGACACCCAGGCTGTGAAATCTAAGTCAGGATCAGAATTCCTGAAAACTGTGTCTGTGCGTGTAGACGAGAGTTTGTTTCAGATCTAAAGTCCCATTTTGGTCTCAATTCTAATACCACCCTTTCTTGTCTCTGGATCCCCACAATAATGTGGGTGAGTTTCAGTTGACAGATTTGTTTACCTTCAAACAGGGCCAGGAGAAGCTGTACACAGGGTGGATGGAACAGACTGAGATACCCACAAACACACACACCAGCAGCGAGCTGCATAAAGATTTCAACATCCAGAGTATCCACTGAGAAATAAATCCATTAGCTATGAAACAAGCTAGATTTTAAATTTAAGATTATAAAATTGCTGAAATTTAGGAGTTTAATATACAGATAAACCCTACTCTCTCCTACATCACACACTCTTCTTGGTCCGTTCAGTTAACCATTTTCTCTGCATAGGAAAAGAGAAACCACCTCAGACCCTGTTTGTCGATTGCCCGAACTCTACGAGCTACACAGGTATTTCTGCTGTTCACTGTCTCACTCTTGGTCCCTAAGGACTTTCCCAGCTGTCCCTGTAATATGTGTGGTTTCTGCATTTCCAGACCAGGAGAAGTTACGTGTCGTGGGAGGAGAGGACAGATGCTCGGGGAGAGTGAAGGTTTGGTACCGTGGCTCCTGGGGAACAGTTTGTGATGACTCCTGGGACATGGTGGATGCTAACGTTGTGTGTAAACAACTGGGCTGTGGATCGTCTGTATCTGCCTTGGGCGACGCTGCATTCGGTGAGGGGACTGGTCCCATCTGGGTACAGACATTGAATTGCAGAGGGACAGAGTCATCTCTCTGGGACTGTCCTGCCAAGCCCTAGGGTGAGAGCAACTGTGACCATAAGGAAGATGTTGCACTGAATTGCTCAGGTGAGTGACATGGATGTTTCTGCTACATGCAGTAATTTTCCGGAAGGAGGATGGGTCCAATTGCCCGCCCGGCCTTGGTCACAGACCAGGGCCTCCCATCTACTGTGTGCAGAAGCATCATGGATGCTGTGGTGTGGAAGCTTTGTGGGGCCAGATTGGCTCAGACATCAGCCCACATAACCCCTGTATCCATCACAGACCCCAGTGTGTTGGTTTGTAACTAGTCAGCATAGGGGGACATGGGCCCTAAATCACTAACATACAGACCCTGCTGCCCATGCTGCTCTGAGGGAGTTTGTAGAAGTGACGTCTGGAGATCCACTGGGACTCTGAGCGGGATGCTACCTGGTGATAAAAATGTCACTTTCCCCTCACTCCAGACTCCAACTCTCCTCCCTTTCCCTGTGCAGGTGTGACAGAGACGACAGCATCACTGAGTAGAACAGGTAAAACATCCCCCACTCCCATCAAGAGTTAAATTTACCTGGTGCTGGGTCACAGAGCTGCAAGCTGCAGCCTAAGGGCAGGAGCTCCTTTCCATGTGTAAGTAGGGGAATGGTCCTGCTATTGTGGGGAACTTTCCTGGCTTATACACTACACCAGTGAAATGGGCTAGCGAAGGGATCTGAGTCCTCGCTCCCACTTCCTTTACCCAGAGGCCTGCCTGACCTCAAGGGCTCCCCTTCCACTCTCCTGTGTGGCAGAGTTCTCGTAACCCAAACAAGGCTGGGCCCAGGATTCCTGGGAGGCTCTACCCCCAACCTTGTGGTCACTTAGGGCAGGGGCTAGGGTGTCCCCACTCTGGGTTGCTCTCTCTGCACTGGGTGCTTCCCTGACCCACTAATCATTACATACAGTTCAAAGCAAATGCAATTTATTAAACAGTAATCAATTTTAAAAAATAAGAAAAAAGTGGGGAAGGTTAAAGGAAAACACGTCACCCCTCTCTGTGGCATGGGGACATCACAACCAGCATCTCTGGAATGTCAGGGCAGTTCACGGTCTGTTCCTCACACGTCCCAGGCCTCCTTCTCAGGCCCTGGCTGTGCTGCAGGGATGCTGCAGGTTGGACACTTGCTCTGGTGGTGGCCACACGCCTTCAGGGTCTAGCTGGCAGGACCCTTCTTCCCAGCATCGCCCCCACCCCGTCGGGGTTATGATCCCCCTCCAAGTCTGGCCTGCCAGGCCTATCTGCTCTGGGCCCGCTGCCCACAGTCTCCGTCGCTCTCCCCAGCTGCTCACCGCACCCAGCTTCCCGATTTTAAAGGGATAGTCCTGATTTTTGGGTTTTTTTCTTATATAGGCTCCTATTACCCCCCACCCTGTCCCGATTTTTCACATTTGCTGTCTGATCACCCTAGCTGCTTCTGTGACTCTGCTCCCAGAACTGACCTGCTCCCACTGGGCTGCTTCTCTGGTTCTCTCTGGCTGGCGTGACTCTGCTCCTCAGCTCAGCTCAGGCCCCTGCTCTCTCATTAGCTCCGCCCCTCTCTGTTACAGGCAAGTCCAGCTCACAGGGAGGACAGGACCTGCCGCCCCCCCGCCTCTTGACTCCCTCATTAGCCTGCCCACCCAGTCAATCAGGCTGACTTGGAGCATTGGACTCTCCCCATTGTTCCTGGGGACTGTCAGTCTCAGGGTCCTGATTTACCATCGACCCTTCCCCTTCCTTCTGGGACTGGGAGCTAGCCAACCAAAACACCCCCACTGAGTTTTAGTAAGGGGCCAACAGTCCCCTTACAGATGGCCTGTGAAATCTGAGGGTGAATAACACCCGGGTGGGAGCTGCATGCCATGCTGAGCCTGACGATTCCTCTCTGCTGGCTCCAGCTGACAGGGCAGGGCCCATGATTTAAACTGCAGCCTGTGAGCTGCCCCCATGGCCCCCAGACTGTGTCCCAGCCCGTTACCCTGCAGTCCTGGGCTGTGCAATGAGTGACTGGGAAGCTCCCCAGACCCCTTCCCCCCACCCCCCCCCCGACTCTCACAGGATAATCTCTCTCTCTTGCATGTTCATTTCCATCCAGCTCCCCCACGCCGCCTTCTGACCAACAGTGGGACAGTCACGGCACCCATGGTCGTCTGCATTATCCTGGGGGCCCTGCTCTGCCTGGTCTTAATCATCCTGGGGGCGCAGGTGCGAAGTGCCAGGGTACAGCGCAGAGGTGGGTCCTGCTTGGTGTCACTGTGTGAAATGCCTCTGAAACAGCAGGGGGAGCTGTGCCTAAGGGGGGTGAGGCATTGGCAGTGTAATGGAAGGTTAAATTGTATTATACTAGCAACAAAGATTTCTGTGGCACCTTATAGACTAACAGAGATATTGGAGCATAAGCTTTCGTGGGTGAGTCTATAAGGTGCAACAGGACTCTTTGTCGCTTCTACAGATCCAGACTAACACGGCTACCCCTCTGATACTTGTATTATACTGTTCGGCCACGAAGTGGCATTGCATGTAACAACTTATTTTAGCTAACCTCAGCCATGCCTGGCAGAGCATTAAGGGATCTTATTGTGAACACATCTATGGAGTATCTCTCTGGGAAGGAAGCTCTGTAGCCAGTCCATATCTGCTACAGAAGCCTGACCTGCTAATAGCAGCCTTGCCATCTACCATGTACAAGGTGTATGTGACATGGTGCCCGAAGTTAAGCAGTGCGAGAGGAGAAGAAAAACAGAAGGAAGAGAGCAACAGTAGTTTGAGAGAATGAGGAGCAATGAAGGTTGCAGAGAGGAAAAAAAAGCAACACATGTTGAAGGATTTCATCAATACCTCCCTCTTTGTTGCCCAAGAAAACTTTAGCTTTGACAAACCTTCACAATTGACAGACTAGAAGCAGCATTCTGCAAGCTTTCAAATTGCTACAAAACTCCATAAGGAAACTGAAGATATACAGGTATGGTCTTTACTTCATGTTATATGGAAGCAAGCAAAGCATTTCTTTAAATCCTTTAATTTTCCTGAAGACAGTCACAAAGATGACTATGAAAGGGTTCTGGCTATGTTTGATGCATACTTTATACACGGGAACCTCAAAGGTACAGAACTGACCAGTGAACCGCACACCTCATTTGGAACTGAAAGTACGCAATCAGGCAGCACCAGAGACCAAAAAAAAAAAAAAAGCAAATACAGTACAGTACTGTCTTAAATGTAAATGACTAAAAAAAATATAAAAGGAAAGATTAAAAAGAGATTTGACAAGGTAAGGAAACTGTTTCTGTGTTTGTTTCATTCAAATTAAGATGGTTAAAAGCAACATTTTTCTTCTGCATAGTAAAGTTTCAAAGCTGTATTAAGTCAATGTTCAGTTGTAAACTTTTGAAAGAACAACCATAACGTTTTGTTCTGAGTTACGAACATTTCAGAGTTATGAACAACCTCCATGCCAAGGTGTTTTTAATTTTGAGGTTCTACTGTACCCTTAGAGAAACATGGTTTATGACAGGGCAAGTTTTCACCAGAGAATTCAAGGACTAGGGGAAAATGTTGAATAGTTTATAAGATCTCTGTGTGCTTTGGCTGAAAACTGATTCTGGAACAGCAAACATGAAAATATCAGATAGCGGCTGGTTATTGGGTTAACAGATAAAAATCCTTCACAGCGGCTACACTTAAAAACAGACCTCACCCTACACACTGCTATTCAAATGGCAAAGCAAGCTGAGCTGATGAGACAGCAAAACCCAGAGCAACTTGCAAACTTGAAAACCAAGAAACTAGCTTAGAAGCTGTTAACAAACGCAGCATGAGTGTGACAAGTTAATACCATAAAACTGGTGAAGTAAAGAGAGAGAACTCCTTGGCTAAGAGGAACAAATTCCAATCAAACACTCAGGATATATTAAATGCACAGCAGTTGTTTGCCACATAAACGCAGTCAGGGAATTGATTCATATTACAGACAATCAAGAGCCATTGTTTCTGGGATCTATCATGTGTAATGATACAGAGCCTGCCTGGAGAGTGAAACTGATCATTCAGAGAAACACTATTGACTTTAAAATTGACCTAGGAGCAGATGTAACAGTCATTACAGAAGGGCCTTACAATCACCTTCAACCTGTTTGTGACAGGGTTGAGACTCACCACCGCAGCGCCTCCTGCTGGCACGTTCGGGAATTAGCTCAGTCCAGTGCAGTGCGCCCTCCTTTGGTGGTGTCCCATCCGTCTCTCCCTTGCTGGAGTCTGGACTCGCATTGCTCCCCACCCTCCGGCAGTGCCCCCTAGTCCACACTCACCCCCTTCCGGGGGGCGTTTAACAGCAGTCTTCAGCCCGCCCTTGCCGCAGTGGCCAACCGCAACCCAAAGTCTAACCCCTTCTGTCAGGGGCATGGTGCAGTCTGATCTGGCCACTTCCCCCAGCAAGGTGCAAGACAAGGGGGAAGGGGGGGACCCAGGCCCACCCATTACTCTGGGTCCCGACCCAGGGACCCTCTAGCGGCAGCCTCTCTGCCCTCCTTCTCTCCCCTCGTCTGTCTGCTCTCTCTGGGTCACTTCCCCTCTGACCCCTTTGCACCCTCTAGGCTCTTCTGGTCAGGGCCCGCAGCCTGGCAGGTAACAGGCTGGAGCCTATGCTCCCCTGAGCCTGCCCATCACCGCGCTGTCCCAGGTGCTGGTCTCCTTCCCTCAGGAGACAGACCTTCCCTCCTGAAGGTCTGGGAGAGACTGACTGCTCCTCTCCTGGGCAGCCTTTAGATAGAGCTGAGGCTGTCCTTGATTGGTTGCCTCTTACTTAGCCCTGATTGGCTCTCCCACAGGCCCTCCCTGATTGGCTGCCAGTCTATGCAGCCACTCTGGCCTGCCTTAGCCCTGTCTCTCATGGGGTGGGGCAGCCACCCCACCACACCATCCCAGAGCTGAAGTCACCTGACACAGCTCTGACTAGAACTGGAGGCATTCTGAATTGCATGGAACAATTCACCACAGAAATACCTTTCATAGACAAAAACTTCTCATTCAGAGTGCATGTGATCAAAGGATCAAAGACCAACAGCGTTCTCCACCTCAGTGTGGCAGCCATGATGGGCCTAATGAGAAAAGCGGAAGAACTTGACAGAGGGATATTTGAAAGGAGACTCAATACAAATAAACTCAAGATAAAATGCTGGAGCATACAGTGTACCTCAGAAAGAAGAATCAACAGAGCAATCTTTACATATGGCAGATGCTGAACAAGAGGAAGAAAACTCAGAGATTCAAAACAGGCCTCAGGCAGTCATTGCAGCTGATGTAAAGCCGGATGACCAAGTTGTTACTTGTTTGGGTTGGGTAATTAGAAAACTAGTACCACTGAGAGATGTTAGGGATTTTTTCCTCGCCCCTCTCTTGGTTCTTATCACGCAAACAGAAAGCAGAAGACCATAGTCAAGTGCAGGCAATGCGATGTTTATTGGGGTTAATCAAGCAAGCATATCCATAGCTCTGTACACTGCAGAGTTTTCCCAGTCCTTTTCCCCACCTTCTTTTTCTTAGCAGACTTAATTATACCTATAGTGCACGGCCTTGGCCCCACCCCTTACAATGTATGGTCATGTTCCATTTTGGAGGATCGTGACTATGGGGACTTTGGTACCACCTCTTTTGTACCCCATGGGAGGGGTAAAGAGTAAGGTTATGTTTCGGCCAGGGTTACCTTTTCTCTGTCTTTTTAGTGTTTCTCATGCTCTCCCCCATTACCCCTCCTATCTGGTTGCTTGACCTTGCCTTGAGACAAGGGTCAGGACAGTCTTCAAGTGTGCTCTTGTATATTAAACTCCCACCAGACCCAGCAACACGTTAACTCTTTTCCTTATTTCTTTTCATTGTGCTATAAACCCCATCTGGAAGCAACACAGTGTTTTCATTCTTTGTTCACACATATTAGTAAGGAGGATATAAAAGTATCAAAAGTCAAACCCAAAATTTTATCCTAGGCTAAGAGACAGGCCTATATACTAACAAGAGACACTTAATAGACTGATCTGTACTAAACTACAAAGATACCATGATAACGTAAATTTTGTAAATGGTAGGAATGTAGAACTCAAAGGGGGAGATGTAATGGAAGGCTAAACTGTATTATACGGTTCAGCCACTAGGTGGCACTGTGTGTAACACACCTTGCTTAAGGTAACTTCAGCCATACCTGGCAGAGTATTAAGGTATCTTATGGTGAACACTTCTTGTGTGCACCTCTCTTGGAGGTAAGCTCTGTAACCAGTCCATATCTGGTACAGAAGTCTGGCCTGCTAGTAGCAGTCCTGCAACCTGCACAAGGTGTATATGTCAGGCAGAGCGGGGAAGGGGGCGGAGAGATCCAGGGACCATGTTAAGGCTTGTCATATCTAATATCTTCAGCTATGATCTGGCCATGGAAATGAACAGCACAGCAGTGACACTTTCAGGTGACACTAAATTGGGAGGAGTTGAGACTAGTGGGGACAACAGAGAAATAATACAAAGGGGAAATGCAGTGGCCCCTTGCTCTCAAGTGGGGAGGGAGCCCACTCCATCTCACTGTGTCAGGCAGCAGCACTCAGGCTCGGGTCCCAATGGCTGGGCCAATCTGTAAGCAGTCTAGAGCTCGCAGCCTCCTGTCAGGGCTGCCGCCAATCAAGAGTCTAGGGCTCTGGCTCTCTCGGCAGAGCAGAGTATAAGCAATCTTTAGTCCACAGCATCCTGGCTGGGACAGCCAGCAGTTAATGGTCTATAAGGGAAGTTCTGGCCCTCTGGCCAGGGAAGAGTGGGCAGCAAGCTTTGCCTAAGCCTCTTGGCACAGGCAGCCGGCAAACACACAGTCTGGGGCTCTGACTCGTTGGGTGGGGCAGAGCAGGGAGCACCAAACATTCTAGGGATTCAATCCCTCTGGTAGGGCAGAGCACCAAACAGACAGTTTTGATGTCCTGGCTCTGACAGACAGCAAACCTCTTGGCCTAAGGTGGGGAGGCTGCCACCCCAGGAATGGGGTTGGCAGCAGGGGATGGGGCAACCTCGGCCCACCCTACTCCACTGCGACCCAGAATAGGGCACCTAACAGTGGTAGACTGTTCTGCCACTGGGTCAGCAGGGATCCAGCTAAAAAATGTTGACTCGGGTTTTAACAGTGAAACAGGACCAAAGTCCAGTTTCCTTGGGCTACTTCCAATCAGCATCTGGGTGAGGGGGTCCTGGGACTAGTCGGGGTACTTGGCCTATGGCAGTCCCAGCAATTTCTCTCCAGGGTCAGTCTCCTTTGGGGACAGAATGCTGCCCGGTGCAGGTTCAGCTCCAGAGTTCTGCAGCAGGCTGGAGACTTCTGTCTCCTTCCCTGGCTCCCACTCAAATGAGATGCAAGGCCCTCCCTTTATACCTCCTGTCCTGCCCTGGTAATTCCGACAAGGGGGCAGGGAAGGTTTGGCTCTGACCACCAGGAGGAGTGTAGTGGTCCCTCACTCTCAAGTGAGGAGGGAGGCCATTCCGCCTCACTAGAAGAACTAATACAAAGAGACTGCAGGTATTGTCAGAAAAATAACATGTTGAGATTCCATTTAGAAAAGTGCAAGAAAATCCATGTGAGGGAAAGATTCTGAATAGAGAGATACAGCAGGAGGGAGGAAATGAGGAAGAAGAAATGCTGCAAAAGAGCATGGTTGATAATGGTCAAAGGGATCAGGCAGTTCTACTAGGCATTTAGGGAATACCTACATTGCAATGAGAGGTGTGATTGCAGCACATGTAGACATACCCGAGCTAGCTTTTACCTAGCTAGGTAAAAGCTAGCTGGCATAACAACAGCAGTGTAGTTGCGGCAGCATGGTTGTGATGTAGGCTAGCCACTGGAGTATGCACCCAGGCTCCTAGGTGAGGTTGTACATGGAAGGTTAGCCTGTGCTGCTGTGTCTGCTGACACAGCTACATAACTATCTAGATCAAAGCCAGCTCAGATGTGTTTATGCATCGTGCAATCACTCCTCCAGATTGCAGTGTACATGTATCCTTATATAAGAACATAGGAACGGCCATAGTGGGTCAGACCAAAAGTCCATCTAGCCCAGTATCCTGTCTTCGTACAGTGGCCAATGCTTCAGAAGGAAAGAACAGAACAGGTAATCATCAAATGATCCGTCCGCTGTCGCCCATTCCCAGCTTCTGGCAAACAGGCTAAGGACACCATCCCTGCCCAGCTTGGCTAATAGCCATTGATGGACTTATCCTCCATGAATTTTTCTAGTTCTTTTTTGAGCCCAGTTATACATTTCGCCTTCACAACATCCTGTGGCAAAGAGTTCCACAGGTTAACTATGTGTTGTGTGAAGAAACACTTCCTTTTCTTTGTTTGTTTCAACCTATCAATTTCATTTGGTGACCCCTAGTTCTTGTGTTATGAGAAGGAGTAAATAACACTTCCTTATTTACTTTCTCCACACCAGTCATGATTTTATAGTTTCATATCCCCCTTAGTCATCTCTTTTCCAAGCTGAAAAGTCCCAGTTTTATTAATATCTCCTCATATGGCAGCTGTTCCATACCCCTAATCATTTTTGTTGCCCTTTTCTGAACCTTTTCCAATTCCAATACCTCTTTTTTGAGATGGGGCAACCAATCTGCACACCGTATTCAGGATGTGAGCGTACCATGGATTTATATAGAGGCAATATGATATTTTCTGTCTTATTATCTATCCCTTTCCTAATGATTACCAACATTCTGTTAGCTTTTTTGACTGCCGCTGCACACTGACTGGATGTTTTCAGGGAACTGTCCACAATGACGCCAAGATCTTTCTTGAGTGGTAACAGCTAATTTAGCCCCCGCCATTTTATACATATAGTTGGGATTATGTTTTCCCATGTGCATTACTTTGCATTTATCAACATTGAATTTCATCTGCCATTGAATTGCCCAGTCATGCAGTTTTGTGAGACCCCATTGTATTTCTTGCAGTCTGCTTTGGACTTAACTATCTTGAGTAGTTTTGTATCATCTACAAATTTTGCCACCTCACTGTTTACCCCTTTTTCCAGAGCATTTATGAATATGTTGTTCAGCACTGGTCCCAGTACAGATCCCTGGGAGACACCACTATTTATCTCTCTCCATACTGAAAACTGACCATTTATTTCTTCCCTTTGTTTCCTATCTTTTAACCAGTTACAGATCCATAAGAGGACCTTACCCTTATCCCATGACAGCTTACTTTTCTTACCAGCCTTTGTTGAGGGACCTTGTCAAAGGCTTTCTGAAAATCTAAGTACACTATATCCACTGGATCCCCCTTGTCCACATACTTGTTGACCCCCTCAGACAATACTAGTAGATTGGTGGGGCATGATTTCCCTTTACAAAAACCATTTTGACTTTTCCCCAACAAATCATGTTCATCTATGTGTCTGATAATTCTGTTTTTTACTGTAGTTTAAACTAATTTGCCTGATTCTGTCGTTTACTGGCCTGTAATTGCTGGGATTGCTTCTGGAGCCTTTTAAAAACGGGCGTCACATTAGCTATCCTCCAGCCATCTGATACAGAAACTGATTTAAATGATAGGTTACAAACTACAGTTAGTAGTTAGTAGTTCTGCAATTTCACATTTGAGTTCCTTCAGAGCTCTTGGGTGAGTACCATCTGGTCCTAGTGACTTATTACTGTTTAGTTCGTCAATTTGTTCCAAAACTTCCTCTAATGACACCTCAATCTGGGACAGTTCCTCAGGTTTGTCACCTAAAAATATATGTAGATAGTACTTTCAGTTTTTAAAGCACTAGACAAATATTAGATAATTATTCCCCACACAGTCTCTAGGCAGTACATATACAAGTACTATTTTGCCTATAGGTGTGAGCACTAGGATAGGAAAGGAATGATTTTGTGTGGTACTGGGAGTAATAGGATACATTTTTGAAGTGACCATTAAGGCTGAATATCAAGATAAATGTAATGAGAGTGAAATAGCCAATAGAACAGACATGAGCGGGACGTGGTCCCCGTCACCTGGGACGCTGAAATCTAAACTGGACAGAGCAATGGGAATGTGCTGTAGGGACCAGTCCTGCACTGGGCCCAGGGGGAGGGGCTGGATGATCTCATAGGGTTTTCCATCCCTACTTCTCTGACCCTGTGCAAACCATGCCCTTTGTTTTTAGGCTCCAGAAGATCCTTGGACCCTTTCTCTGAGGCTGTGTATGAGGAGATGGATTATAACCTGATGAGAAAGAAGCAGGAAATGTTTGATCACTCAGGTCTGTGTGTGTCATTCCTAACAGGGAGAAAATCTCTAATGCACTCTGCATTCTAAAGCTCTGACCTAGAGCTAAATCTCTGCAGCCTTCAACCCTGTGAGTCCTGGATGGCTGCAGATGCTGGGTCTGTGAAGAAACCAGCCAGTTACTGGACTGAGATGAATGAGTTCCTCCCTAGCAGACGCTGCTAGCCCCATTCTGAGGACAGTCGGGCCCATCTGTACATCCTGCATCCTTAAGGGCTTATTAGTTATGGGTCAGGAAAGTGACTGTTCACATCCTTTTGACTGAATGTCAATCAGTTGGGAAGATGCTGCTCTCAGTTTAGCACATTGTGGGGCACTCTGAGCATGGTCAGTGCATCTCCCTGAGGCTACTTCTGAGATCCACATTCTCCTCTCTACTAAAGGTGGGGGTTGGTCACAGACTCTGATCCTGGGAGGTGCGTGGCCTAATCTGGCAACAAGTCAGGGGAGAAGGAGTATCTTGTATAACAAAATGGGAGTCATGTCCGTGGCTGACAAGGTCTGGACCAGCAGCCTCAGCCAACTTTTTCTGCTGGACGACGCCATAAAGTACCAACATTCTGGAGGAGAAGATAAACATTCCTCTCTAAACAGATTCTTACTCCCTGAGTGTGACTCAAAACAGGCTCCCCAGTTCATGAGAAGGATTTGAATGAAAACCACAGGAGGGGATCCCATGGTAAAAGGCTCACTCAGTCCCTGCCTCACCTCATGAGGTCAATATGTGTATTCCCAGCATCTTTCCAGTCTGATTTTATCCACCCCAAAGCCACATTTAACACAAAAAACTGATATTTATCTTGGAAAGTCTGTGTCAGTCTCTCACCGCTCAGTAGTTGTGAATTCAGCATCTTCTTTTGAAGGAGCAATATTCTTAGACCATAAATCTTTCTCCAGAACCCTGATGCATTGCCCATTAGCTAGTTTCGCTGTTCTCACTGTGATAACATCCCATTTACAATCTCTCCAGTTTCCTATTCAGATGACTCAGTGACAAAGCTGCAGTATTACACCGGGGACAGCGAAGGGGAAAATGATCCTGGATCAGAACAAGGTAATAAGGTTGGGGGTGGATATAGAGACACATAAAAAATGTCTGTCCAACTCTTGATGGAAAAGTAAACAAATCCTGACCCTTTCTGTGTGTGGTTGACGGTGCTCTCCCCCAGGGGAGGAGCTGCAGGCAATTGGGCAGATAAATATTCACACGTATGAAAGAATCTCACTTCCACAGCTGACACATGTCATATTCAATCCCTGATCTGTGCCTCATGATCTTAGCCCCCTGCCTCCTTGGCATGAGCATATAGCCCAATTCACGATTCAGCCCATATATAGTAAGGAGTTTAAACCATGTCTTTATAGAGTTTAGTTGAATTCACAATGGTCAGCTCTGGTGTGGCAGCTGCTATCACCCAATGGGTTCAGGGTTAGCTCAATACCAGTATAGATCCTGATCTCATTGAAGGGCATGATAAAATTGTTATTGGATGCTGGGCGGGGTGGGGGGAAGGACTGGGCCCTAGTTATTTTTGAGGAAATAAAGGTGGCAGAATTATTGTTTCAAAGACTGTCCGTGACTCTCCCTTTTCCCCTGGGTCACCCTGTGACTTCCCCTACAGACTCTATGAAGAACAGCCCAAACTCCAAGACAATAGGCCTTTAATGGGAAACTGAAACCTGCTGGGGAAATAGGTGTGTTCAGGGGAAGCTGAGTGTGATGTTTTCTGTTCCAGAGGGAGCTTCCCCGGGGGGGTCTCAGTTGGATTACGATAACGTGGAGGAGCCTGACTTGAGCAACGTCCCCCAGGCCCCAGACAGTCGAGGTGAGCAGTGAATCCCCCTCCAGAAATCAACATTACCCCTTGGCTACTCCTGCTCCACCCCGTTCATTCCCTAGTCTGCCCTTTGATCCTGAGCTCAGGGCTGGGAAGAATTAGCCCAAACTAGCCTGGCTGGAGCCAGGGAGGGGCATTCCACAATCAACAGCTCCCCTCATTGTTCCCTTAAGGAGCCATGTCTTTGTTATTTTTATGTTTCCTGTTTGCTTCCCCTCCAATAGCCTCCTTTGATTTTCTCTGTGCAGTCTGGCAGGATAATATCAAACAGCTAAGATGAGGTGTATGTGGCATTCATAAGAAATAATACACATAACTCCCTTGTTCACCACACCTGGCATGTAGCTTATTTCGTTATTCAGTGGAAAGCTTTTTCTCATTACCATATATCTCATTTTTATTTCAGAGGTTCCTGCCCTGCCTGGAGATGAGCAAGGGAATGGTTATGATGATGCCAGAGAAATTTCTGACCCTGAAGATGACCCTGGTTCTGGACCGAGTGCCCAGGAAGTCACTGGGGCCCATGGGGAAAATGTCAGGAACAGGGAGTCACAGACAGGTGAGTGAAGTGTAGACAACTCACCTGGAAGAGCCTTTACTAGCCACTAGAGGTCACTGCCACTGCACTGAAATACAGTTATTGGTAAACTCCCAGCTGTATCCCCACCCTGACCTCTACTAAAAAGAGTTAAATGGACTTAAACAAAGAAAGAAAGAAAGAAGATTTCCTAGATAAGGTCCCTGATCCTACAAAAACTAGATCCCATCTGTCACTTTACTCACATGAATACTCTCTCTGACTTCAGTGGGACTGTTCAAATCATCAGAGTTACATGGGTCCATTGGCAGGATCCGGGCCAAAGTGCTTTTCCCCAAACAAGGTGTCAGTGTCCTGGATGGTAATGGGAAGAGCAGGTCCCTGCGGTGGGGTTAGTTAGTGGCCTGGCATCAGGTTTGAAATCACTCTCTTCAAAATGTAAATATGCCCGTTAGCAGAGGATCAGAGCTGGAACCCAAGGCTGAGCTCCCACTTTGCACCTCAGGGGAAACTGGGTTGGGATGAAATGTGCATTTATTTGGTCTTGATGGGAATAACATGCGAACGAGCATTGTGTGGGCAGGTAAGTCCCATGGGCTTGGGTCCCCACCCTCCTCCAGCCACCAGGTGTCTGCTGGCATGTGAGGGGAGGGATAGCTCAGTGGTTTGAGCATCGGCCTGCTAAACCCAGGCCTGTGAGTTCAATCCTTGAGGGGGCCGTTTAGGGATCTGGGGCACAAATCTATCAGGGGACAGTACTTGGTCCTGCAAGGGAAGGCAGGGGACTGGACTCGATGACCTTTCAAGGTCCTTCCAGTTCTAGGAGATTGGCATATCTCCATTTATATATATTATATATATATATGTGGTCCCTTAGGGACTATATCAGCTGTCAGGAGTTACAGGAGCCCCTAGTGGCCTATCAGGGAGTTGTCACCAGCTCACTGCCATCCCCACACTTCTCCTGCACCAAGGAGGTCTCAGTGTAATGCCGACAGACAGCGGTCATCAGTGGGTAGGATCGAACCTGGGCCCTCTGGAGGTTAGTGCATGAGCCTCTACCACATGAGCTAAAAAACAACTGTTAGCTAAGTCTGTAGAGCAGACTCATTTAACTCTCTCTCTAAGTGGTCTCAGTGTCACTAGCTCGGACAGAACACCACACCCAGAAGGTGTGTGGATTACATCAGCACAGAGAGAATCTGCTCCCACATATTTTCTTTGAAGAACAGAGATAGATAATGGATTAAACTTGTCAGAGGCCCACTCAGAGGAATTGTGAGCAGGGGCGGATTCACAGCCCATACTGTATGTTGCCCATCCATTATATGAGTGCACATGGGTGGAGAATGAATACATTGACTGTAATGTGACCTCCTTGCTATTTTCAGGCTGGAGTCTGCACTTGCTAAGAAGTGAAGGGGCCTCTGGGGCTGAGAGGGATGCCCTGTCCCCACCTCCTCATGACCTGGGTTATGATGACGTTGATGATGGCGTCTCTGGGACATCAATTTAAGAATGGCTGGGTTCAGATCAAATATCCTGTGAGGATGTACATGCTGTATGGTTAGACTCTTCCTGTCCCAAATGCTCATTGAACCATGGGTGTATCGGAGACTTTTCTGGCCCAACTCCCACAGGATCACAAAATCACCTGAACCCTCTTTCTGTTCCACTTGAAAGTGAGCTTCTTAAATCTGCCTTCAGTAGCATAAGCTCACAGCATGTCATAAAATAAAACTGCAAATAAACCCCCATAACCCTCCATAAGAATCCATATGCACTTTTCCCCCCGGGGGAAGGATGGAGAATGGACCACATGTGATGAAAGAAAATCATGTCACTTCATGCATCTTTATACAATGCTCTGATGCCACAGTGACATCTCTGTGGGGCAGAGAAGAGATTAGGGGCTTCTGTCACTGTCTAATCATGTGTGTGAGTGCTCATTAAGGTACCTGTAAATAACCTCCCATTTATCCTCCTGGATTTCAAAGGAAAGTCTGGAGTCTGGATTGAGGGTTAGGGCCCTCTCTGGAGTTAGGAATATTTTGTTGCTGGGTTTCTCACTGTTACCACACCCCGATAGAACATTCACTCTCAGTGCAGAGCCCCATCCTAGAGCCGGCGATACATAAGAAGTGACATTTTAACATTATTACTTTTTGGTGATTCAGTCTCCATCTCTCTCCCTGCTGGTCCCCATGGAGCCACCCAACACACCTCATGAGAGAAACATCAGCCCTGGAACAGCTCTTCAAAAAGGGTTTAATAAGAAAAAGCACAAATTCACAATCAAGAAATGTTAGGAACAAAAAAGCAGGGAAGTTCCAGACTGTCTGATCAATGGGAAATTATAGAGGAAATCACAGCCCCTGTTTCAGTCACACTTATATTTCTTGCATCTAAACAAAACTGAAATAAAAAAGCTAATTGAAGTAATTGCCAGGCGATCTCGTGGTGGGGGGGGGGGGAAGGTCCTGACGTACGCGTTCCCCCCCCATTCTCCCTGATCCACAGGGTCCTCCTCAAGGTGTGCAGGGACAGGGCAACGGTGATCCTTGTCGCCCCTGCCTGGGCCCGCCAACATTGGTTCATGACGCTCCTGGAACTATCGGTGGAAGCCCCGATACCTTTGCCCTTGCACAGAGATCTCATCACGCAGAACGGAGGGGGGCTTCTCCACCCCGACCTGCAGTCGCTGCACCTAACGGCGTGGAAGCTCCGTGGATGAATGCCTTGGAGAGCCCGTTCTCCCTTCCTGTGCAGCAGGTTCTACTGGGCAGTAGGAAACCCTCAACCAGAGCGTCCTATTTGGCCAAATGGAAAAGGTTCTCTTGTTGGTGCGGGCCCTGGTGTGTGCAACCGTGCCAAGCCGCAGTGCCGGCCATCCTGGACTACCTCCTGAGCCTCAAGGAGCAGGGGCTGGCCCCGTCCTCGCTCAGAGTACACCTGGTGGCCATCTCCGCCCTTCATCCAGGGTTTCCGGGGGGGGTTCGGTGTTTTCCCACCCGATGGTAGGGACGTTCCTCAAGGGGCTGGAGAGGATGTTCCCATACTCACGTCCCCCTATCCCACCATGGAACCTTAACTACGTTCTCTCGGGACTCATGAGGCCCCTGTTTGAGCCCCTCGCCACCTGCTCCCTCCTCCACTTGTCCTGGAAGGTGGCATTCCTGGTGGCTATCACCTCGGCCAGAAGGGTTTCGGAGCTGAGGGCACTCACCTCCGAACCGCCTTACACGGTGTTTCATAGGGACAAGCTGCAGCTCCGACTGCATGCTAGGTTCCTCCCTAAGGTGGTCTCGCAATTCCATCTGGGCCAGGATATTTGCCTGCTAGTGTTTTTCCCTAAACCCCATGCAGACCCAAGCCACCGCAGCCTGCACACCTTGGACGTCTGTCGTGCGCTGGTGTTCTACTTGGAGTGCACCAAGCCCTTTCGTAAATCCACGCAGCTGTTCGTGGCTATAGCTGAATGGATGAAAGATCTCCTGGTGTCGGCGCAACGAATCTCATCTTGGATTACAGACTGCATCCGCGCGTGCTACGAGCTCGCAGGCGTTCCGGCCCTGACGGTCACGGCCTACTCGACCAGGGCGCAAGTGACTTCTGCGGCCTTCCTGGCGCAGGTCCCGATTCAGGAGATCTGCAGGGCGGCCACCTGGTCATCAGTTCATACCTTCACAACCCACTATGCGGTCAATAGGCAGGCCAGGGAGGATGCGGCAGTTGGCAGGGTGGTCCTCCACTCAGCTATTCCGTGACTCCTACCCTCCTCCAGAGGTAAGCTTATAATTCATCTAATGTGGAATGGACATGAACAATCACTCAAAGAAGAAAAAACGGTTACCTACCTCTTGTAACTGTTGTTCTTCAAGATGTGGTGTTCACGTCCATTCCATCACCCACCCTCCTACCCCTCTGTCGGAGTCGCCGGCAAGAAGGAACTGGAGGGGGTTGGGCCAGCAGGGGTATATATGCAGGGCGCCATGGCACCACGGGCGGGAGAGGCCCCACCGGCCCGACGGGAGCCGCTAAGGGAAAAAGTTTTCGAAGCTCGTGCACGTGTCGCACGCGCACCTAATGGGAATGGACGTGAACAACACATCTCGAAGAACAACAGTTACGAGAGGTAGGTAACCGTTTTTCTTGTGTTATGTGAAGGGGTAAATAACACTTCCTCATTCACTTTCTCTACACCAGTCATGAATTTATAGAGCTCCATCATATCCCCCTTTAGTCATCTCTTCTCCAAGCTGAACAGGCTCAGTCTTTTTAATCTCTCTTCATAGGGAAGCTGATCCATACCCCTAATCATTTTTATGCTGTTCTCTGTACTTTTTCTAGTTCTAACAAAGTAGATCTTTTTTGAGATGGGGCTGTCAGCCTGTCTGGAGTGGCTCGTGACCATTAATGCAAGCTCAAGGCAGATTGGTAAGAAGCATGGGTGCTCCACAACCCACTCTCCTCCCCTGTACTTCAGAGTTCTTGTCAATGACTCTGCGGTAGAGAAGGAACTGAGGGCAGTTAGCCCATGCGCACTGACTAGCCTCGTGGTGCAGCACAAGGAGAGACAACACATGTGCGGGCCCAATGGACATTGCCACTGATGTTCTCTGATCAGCAGTGCAGGGATGCAAGCACACCTACAGTGGAGCACCCATAGGGACACACATCTCGAAGAACCATCATTACTGCACAAGATGAGCAACTTCTTATTGCATAGGATACAGCTATTATAAGTGAGATGAATGAATGCATCACTTTACAAGCATTTCATAAAGTCAAAACACATTTCTATAAAGCCAGTATCTATTTTAAAACTTTTAACACACAAGTGAGCCAGACTTGTCAGTGTTCAGTGAGGTCTAGGGGCCTTGACATAAGCTAGCACCTGGTCTGTGAGTGTCACAGGGGTGACCAGAGCTAAGGCCCTGTCCCTACAACTCTCAATAAGGTTTCTGACCAATCCCATCTGATATGCAGTAAACACAGGATCCCATCTGGAGGCTGCGATTCTCATGGATCCTGGGCTCCTGACCACCACTGAATTTATGAAAACGTCACTGGCTCCAAAGCCCCTAAGAATTTCTGTCTCACTCACATGGCATTAGCTGAATTAAGGTGCTGTTTGGGGCTCTGTAGCGGGGTGTCTACCCCGCTCCTAAAATAAAAGGGGTTAAAAGCAGCCCTGGAGAGGGCTGTGGCTGGGGAAAGGCTGATTGCGGAAGCAGCTGCAGCTGGGCCATGCCCCAATCAGGCCACAGCTGGCCTATAAAGGGCTGTCAGCCAGGAGCTCAGGGACAACACCCCAGCAAGTGACAAAAGGACCACCAGCCTGAAGAGCCTGCAGAGGCTGGGAGAAAGGTAGGAAGGTGCTCAGGGCACTGTCAGAGTTGGCAAACCCTCATCCTGCATGTCTAGCTTGTGAGGGCCTTGAGCTGGAACCCAGTGGAGTGGGTGGGCCTGGGTTCCCCTACCAACCACCTGACAGACCTGAGATCTGAGAGAGTTTTTCAGTAGGTCTAGCACATAAATTGCCGTATCCAGTTCTGTTAGAGCTGGCCTGGTCCCACTTTACGACACTGCTCCAGACCCTGTTGCTGTTGAACGCATTTCCTTCCTTTACTTACAATTTCTGTAATTTTAGATGTATCATTTCAGGAGATGGTTTGCCTGTTGGGTCTCTCTCTCTGTCCAAAGAGGGAACAAACAAAACCTCTCCCCTCCCCGCCAGATTTAAAAGTATGTTCTTTCCTTATTGGTCCTTTTGGTCAGGTGCCAACCAGGTTATTTGAGCTTCTTGACCCCTTTCAGGTAAAGTGATACTGTACCTCTGGCCAGGAGGGATTTTATGTTACTGCATACATAAAGGTTGTTACCCTTCCCTTTATTTTTTATGACAAGCACCTAAACAGGTGCGACCAGCCCCCCGGCTCCCCATCCACTGGTAGAAGTCCCATTCGAGCGGATGGGGTGGACATCCTAGGACACACAGAAAAGAGATCCTCTGGCTACCATTATATGCTTGTTGTAGTTGACTATGCCACACACTACCTTGAGGCAGTTTCACTGTGGACCACCATGGCCCTAGTGATAATGACAGAATTATTGAAAATCTTTGCAACAGTGGGACTACCCAAGGAGATCCTGAAGGACAAAAGTACAAATTTCACCTCCAAGCTAATGAAGGAGGTATGTAGTCTGTTGTGAATCAAGAACCGGCACAGCTCCATATACCACCCAAAGACAGATGGCCTACGGGAGCATTTCAACCAGACTCTGAAGGGGATGATCATGAGCTTCATCAGGACTGACCTCTGGTGTTGAGAGGCTGTCCTCCCACCACCTCCCATTCGCAGTACAGGAAGTCCTGCAAGCTTTGAAAGGCTTCTCACCTTTTGCACTCTACAGATGACAAATGTGAGAGATACTCAGGCTGGTGAAGGAAGGCTGGGAGGAACAGGCCAATACAACCCCTAATGTGGTGTAGTACGTTCTTCAGTTCAGGGACTGCCTGGACGATTTGCACAAATTTACTAAGCAAAAACATACAAAGGTGCCAGGTGGCCCAGGAGCAGAACTACAATAAAGGGAACAGGCTAAGAGAGTTTGGGACTGGTGACTGCATCTGGGTGTTATTACCAGCTCTAAGTCAAAACTCATGGCCAAATGGCAGGGACCCTAGGAAATCATCTGCCAGGTTGGACTGGTGAACTATGAAGTCTGCCAGCCAGATTGGAAGAAGGAAAACCATGTCTACGACATTAAATTGTTAAAACCATGGTGTAGCGAAGCGAGACTCACCGGCGTGGTGCCTTCTGCTGGTCGTCTTGGGAATTAGCTCTTTCCAGCCTTCAGAGTGTCCTCTGCCGGCAGGTTTCTCGCCAGCCTCAGGCCCCGTGTCTCTCCTGGACCACGGTGCCCCTTACCCTGGGGTTCTGCCCCAACAGGACCCCCACACTCTGGGTCTCCCCTCCCAGGGGAACCCCCAACCCTCTAACCCCACCTTGACTGGCAGTAGCCACTGGGGCATCATCTAGCCCCCTCTCACTGCAGCAAGCTGCAGTCTGTAATGGCCACTCATCATCAGCAAGGGGTAGGACTTGCTGCCTCTGCCTAACCCTGGGCTACCCTTCTTTAGCCCCAGTACCTGCCTTGGGCCTTTAGAAAGGCCTTCAGCCTGGGGAGTTGCCAGGTTGGAGCTCCCCAGCCCCTCTTGCCTTTCCCCAGCCCTGCTCCGCTTCAGGTACCCTTTTCTCCCCGGGTCAGCCCTTTCCCAGGGCTGTTTTAACCCCTTCAGGGCTGGAGCAGGGGTTACCACCCCACTACACATGAACATCAAGAGAGGGACTTCTAATAGCACCATATCCCTATGAGCTGGAGTTAGGACCACAGATAAGAGTGTCAGGTGCCAACTCCAAGGTACAGCTGTGGGAGGACTTGACCCTGAAACAGAAGAGATGGGTCAGTCTCCTGATACATGAGTTCAAGGATGTCTTTTTGGAAGTGCTCGGTTAAATGGCCATGATGTTCCACCATATTGAGACAGAGTCAAGGAAGGTTGTGAGAGAGGCCATAAGGCTCATACCAAAGGGGGGGAGGGATAGCTCAGTGGTTTGAGCATTGGCCTGCTAAACCCAGGGTTGTGAGTTCAATCCTTGAGGGGGCCATTTGGGGATCTGGGGCAAAAATTGGGGATTGGTCCTGCTTTGAGCAGGGGGTTGGACTAGATGACCTACTAAGGTCCCTTCTAACCCTGATATTCTATGATTCTATGAAAGAAGATACAATAATAGTCAAAGAGAAGTTAGAAGATGTAAAAGGTGGGGGTCATTCTGAAGTCTCAAAGCACATGGTGCAGTCTGATAATGCTGGTTCCAAAACCCGATGGTTGAGTCAGGTTTTGTATAGACTTTCGCAAAGTGAAAAAAATCTCAAAGCTTGACGCCTGCCCTGTGCCTTGAGTAGACGACCTCCTGGAGCATCTAGGACAGACTCAGTATATAAAAACTTTAAGTCTGACCAAGGGGTAATTGCAGATCCCCCTGATGAGAGCATCCTGGGAAAAGATCAATTTTTCCTCACTGTGGAGACTCTTCAAGTTCAGAGACATGCCCTTCGGTTTACATGTTGCGGTGGCCACCTTCCAACAACTAATGGACAAGATTCTGCAGCAACATAATGATTATGTGACCAATTATTTAGACAACTTGGTTTTCAGACAGCTGTTTTCCCCCTGCCAGGTATTAATACATACTCTGGGTTAATTAATAAGTAAAAAGTGATCTTATTAAATACAGAAAGTAGGATTTAAGTGGTTCCAAGTAGTAACAGACAGAACAAAGTGAATTACCAAGCAAAATAAAATAAAACACGCAAGTCTATGCCTAATGCAGTAAGAAAACCGAATACAGATAAAACCTCACCCTTAGAGGGTTCCAGTAAGCTTCCTTTTACAGACTAGTCTCCTTCTAGTCTGGGTCCAGCAATCACTGACACCCCCTGTAGTTACTGTCCTTTGTTCCAGTTTCTTTCCGATATTCTTGGGGATGGAGAGGCTATCTCTTGAGCCAGCTGAAGACAAAATGGAAGGGTCTCCCAGGGGGTTAAATAGACTTTCTCTTGTGGATGGATACCCCACCCTCCCCCTGTGTAGAATTCTAGCTACAAGATGGAGTTTTGGAGTCACATGGGCAAGTCACGTGTCCATGCATGACTCAGAACTTACAGGTAGGAGCCATGGTTCATATGCTACCTTGAACATCCTCAAATAGACTTCTTATGTGGATTGGAGCCTTCCAAGATCCATTGTCCTTTAAGTGTTTCTTGACTGGGCACTTAATTTGTGCATTCCTTTCTCAAGAAGCTCACCAAATGGTTTACTAAGGTTTCTTAAAATCAAGCAAGTACAAGGCCAATATTCATAACTTCGAAGAGAAAAATGATACATGCATACAAATAGGATGAATATATTCAGTAGATCATAACTTTCACAGAGATGTTACATGGCATATGTAGCATAAAACACATTCCCAGTTATGTCATATTTACATTCATAAACTTATTCCCGTAAAGCATTATGGGGTGCAACGTCACACTGTGGATGGGTGGGTGTAAGCCTGCCCATATCTAACGGCCCCTCCCCTAATTTCTGGGGAGAACAAATGAAAATCAGGGATGGGAGTCACAGATATAAAATTAGGGATCCAGAGGAGAACACTGAGCAGAAAACGCCAGACAGCGCCCACTGCTCCTCAAAGGCATCCAGGGAAGTGGTGGACACTGTCCAGAGGAACTCTCCCCTGAGACGTGACTTGAGGGATGTTTGGAAATAGGCATCACAGTATCAGAGCACCTCCTTCTATCCAGATTCCTGGTGAATGGCCAGTTTAGCCAATGCCAGGTGGAGATTGACAAGGAGGTCTGATGAATTTGTGGGGCCATGGATGGGGTGTGTAAATCATGAGGTGTGGGGAAAAATTCAGCCAGAATCAGAGGAGGAGGTTCTGGAGGAGCCAGAAAAGGGGCTGTGAACTGGGGCACTCAATATAAATGTTCACCAGGGTCTCCCTCATTGCAAAACAAGCAGGTTTTGGGGGTAGTTGTAAACTTTGCCAGGGACATTGTGACAGACAGACAGGGCCGGATTTAGCGGGTGTGGGGCCCCACGTGAAGAAAAAAAACACCGCTTGAACGGGGCCCCCTGAATCGGAGGAATCGGCTTAAAGCTGGCCCTGGTGACAGATTTATGTTACCAATCTGCCTAAGACTTCAGGTGATCAGGCTGAGGTTGCAGGATCTTTAGGGGTGGAGATGAGGAGCACACAAAGTGACTACATTTTAAAGCTTTATTAACCAAACAACAGTGGTGAGTGCCTGAGTACACCCCACATCACTCAGAGGAAGGAAGAAAGCGTTAGTGCCCGAGCCTTAACCCACTTTCATACTTACACCTGCACAACCCAAGGCTGGCCAAGCCTGGGTGTAACATAAGAAGAAAAGGGGGAAGGGTGGACAGGAGTTTTGCCCTGCGCACAGGTTTTCTGGAGTCCGCTGTAGATCTCCAACTTGCTTCCACTCTCGGGAGGGTTTTAAGCCCTGGGTGTTCCTGGGGGCGTCTCGGCCAGGGGAGCCCCCCTGTTCCCCATGCTCTTTGCTCTCTGGACCAGTTTGAACCAGCTCTGCGCAGCTCCCCTAACTTTCCATAACACACCGGCTCCAGGGTCGAGAGGCAGACTGTTGAGTCTCACCGGGCCAACCTTCGCAAATGTGTAATCTGTCAGTCCTGCAACTTTTCAGCTTTGTTTGCCTCTGTTTTCATTTCTCATGGCCAGCTGGGGCTGAGAAGCAGTTTCTTGTTGTTTGGCATGCAGAGAGTGTGTCTGTGTCCATCCTTTGACCTTGAGTGCCAAGCAACTTTCTCTTTATCTCTGGGCCTGGCTGAACTTTCAAGTTAACCTGTTCTTTCCCCCCCTCGGCCTCTTGTAACCTATAAATGAACCTTCCATTCCCCACTCACACCTTTGACCCTTCCCCACCGCCAATCCACTACATATCCACTACATATATAAAAGTGTTAGCAATGTATGCTGCTGGTGCTTACCCAGGGGGCCCCAAGCTGCTGGTACTTACCCAGCAGGGGGTGGGGGTAGTTCATACTGTGACAACATGCCCATGTTCATGGCTCCATGAAGGAGCCACCAACTACTATACCCACCAGGCCGTGGGGCCAGGGTGGAATACACACTGACCCACCAGGGTTCCCCACACTCCTTGGGTGATAGGAGGTCCCACTGTGACACTGCACCCCATATGCTTTGCAGTGATATTGCTATGATATGATTATGACATAATTATAATATATTTTATGCAAGACAGGTCATGTGAGATGTCAGTGGAAAAGTTATGATTTGTTAATATGATTATCCTATTTGTATGCATATATCATTTCTGTATCTAAAGTTATGAATATTGACTATGTATCTGTATTTCAAATGTAGTTACACCTTGACAACGCCCAACTGATGCTTTCAGTCTAGATTGTGGGTAGGGAAGGGCCTATTCAGGGCAACGGGCCATTAGGAAAAAACAATAGGCCTTAGGAAAAGTTTATCCCCCACCTGGTGAGCCTTTCTGTGAGTGCTACAGACAGCCTGTAAGTAATGCTGCTATGACTCTACAAGAACATGTGTTGAGACCACACGTCTCTAGACTCCATCTTGGGATGTCAGTATTTTTCCACAGATTGGTCTGGGAACCAAGGCTTGGGAACAAAGGGTTCCTGCCATATACAAAAGCTATCTAAGACAGGGAGTGACATCATCTGGTGTTCTTCATTCCCCCCAAAAGAAGACTCCTCGTAACACTTGAAGAACAAAGACTGAACTGGGGGATGTGCTGGACCCAGGATAAAGGGATTTTTACCCTGTGAATGAAACACCTGAGGATTCCAAGCTGTAAAGCAAGTGCAGCTTGCAGATTAAGAAACTGCAGCCTGCTTCTATAATCTCTTAGGGTGGGAATCTGCTATTCATATCCAATCTATTTAGTATATTAAGCTTAGTCTATGTTTTTTGTTTATTTGCTAGGTAAACTGCTTTGATCTGTTTGTTATCCCTTATACTCACTTAAAATCTATCTTTTGTATTTAATAAACTTGTTTTTGCTTTATCTAAACCAGTGAGTTGGAGTGAAGTGTGTGGGAATCATAACTCAGGGACAAAGGCTGTTGCATATTCCTCTCCATATTGAGAGAGGAAGTGAATGTTATGAGCTTACGCTGTACAGTTCCCAGTGTAGCGCAAGACGGTATAATTTGGGGTTTATAATCCAGAAAGCCTGAGGAGCTTGAAGTTGCCTTAGTTATAGACTTCCTATGCAGGGGCTGGTCAGAGAGCCTGCATGTAACTGTAGCTGGATGTGTCTCTACCTGTACGTATGCTCGCGAAAGTGGAGGCTGGTAGGCTTTGCAGCTTGTAACATCAGTACAGTGTGAGAGGGAGCCCAGGCTGGTGGGTCAGGGGGCTCAGTGATACCCTAGTTCTAGCTGGCACCCAGTGGGGAACGTGTCACACCCACCACTTGGTGTCAAGCCAGGACACAAGGGTGAGTAAATGAAGGGTGAGGAGCATGAGTGCATAGTTGTTTTCTGGGCACTGTTTGGAGACAGACAAATTGCATATTTCACAGCCGTCTCACATGGTATATGGGGATGGCCTGGGATGCTCGCGGAGCAGGCGGCCAGTGGTAACGTTCCCAGGGCCATGGATGAGAGGCGGAGATGGAGAACCCTGCCACAGGACACACTCAAGGAAAACACAAGAGATGGGTGGTAGGGCTGCCCTCACCTTCTGGAGCATGCAATGATAAATGTGTGGGGTGAAGAGCCCCATGCACTGGTGGAGCACCATAGGGGTCCACCAAGTCCATCCGGTCATAGTCCAGGGGATACTGGTGGCACCAGCTGGGACCATCTTCTGGTGTACTGACGGGGACTCTGCCACCTACACACCTAGATAGCGATTTTGTAGCAGCGGCCGCCATGGACCTGGTCACGAAAAGTAGCTTCTAGGTCCTGAGGAATTCCTGGTAAAAGACCAGCAGCTCAGGGACGTCTCGCGGGAGACCCCTTAGGTGGAAATAGAAGAGCTGTCAGCTGTATCAGAGATCTCAGAGGGGACAGATAAAGGTGTGCGCCAGCATGCTCCATGCCGGACTACTTGCACCAGAAAGGAGCCTGAGCAGGGCCTGGAGGTGGAAGAAATGGACCTGACTGCAGAGGAAGAGCAGACCCTGTCTTCCCTCCTCCAGGGAGAGGCTCAGGACACCTGGAGAGACCCAGTGCAACCCTAGCCAGAAAACTCCAAGATTTTATTCTGCAGGCCAGACAGGGTGCCTGGGGCAGGGTCAGATGTTGAGCTGGTTCCAGAGCATGGACAGGAGCAGCTGGTTGAGCACCAGTGCCCTCTCCTGTAGGGAAAGGCACCGGAGAAACCCCCTACACCTCCGCAAACTGTCAGCTACCCTGGACTTCAGATCAACCCAGTTCTCAAGTGTGGAGGGATCAGTGGGGGAAAGATAAATGCCCAGATAGAGCACTGGACCCACACTTCACCAAATGGCCTGCGATGAGTCAGTGCAGCTGAGTGAGCAGCCTTGGTGTGGCTGTGGGTTTGCCTCACACTGATACTGAGTGCTCAGCTCAGAGCCGAGTCAGGCTGGTGCAGGCTTTAGGAGCAGAGGCAGTGCACCAATGGAAGCGTGTGGCCCGGGAAGCCACTGAGGCTGCTTCCTACATTGCCCTCTAGTGGTGGCCCCTGTTCCTGGGTGGGGAGGGCAGTATCATGACTATGTTCCCCTTTCAACTGTACTGTATTGAGGCTGATGGTCCAATTCCTACAGGAAAGATCCTGCTGCTTCAGCCTCTCAGCTGGGTTTGGGAGCATGACACAGCCAGGCCTGAGCCAAACTGACAGGTACTGGCACCATGTTTCCCCTCCCCGCACTGCACCATGATTGAGAGAGAACTGGGACTGACTCCCTGCTGACTACTGCAATGTCCTGGAAACCACCCCACTCCAGATTCACGGCCAGGAGTTTGGAACTACCAAATAAGAGATGGACTCAGAAGATCCAGCTCGGGTCTTGTACTGAGCCCTGCGTGTGGTGGGAGTTTCTTATGCAGTGAAATCGCTGAAGGATTATGGGGTGATGGTGACACAGGGAAAGGATCGGCCCTCTGCAGCTTCAGTTACTCCCCCATGAGCAGCAGAGACCCAAACACGAGGAGTTACGCATAGGAACATCTCAGGGGTCACAATGAATGTGGTGCAGCTGCATTCCCTCAGCCTCCTGCACCCTGGCCCTCCTGTGCTGTGAGTGTTGGGGAGATGGTACAATTCTCCTTTCTGTGGTCTGAACTTTCAAATGTGAGGCATTTCCCTGCCTTCCTCACAGATTGGCCAGGCTGGGAGCACAGCACAGACCCCACACTGTGCCTGTCTCTCATGGGGACTCCATACTGATCCCTTCGGTGTTTTCCATACTGTGAAATAAACCGAGACTGACAGGGCCTTTGGGAAAGGTTCTTCAATATCTGGGTGGGGTGGGGAGCAAATCAAGGCAAGTATTAAAATGCATCATCGTACGGAAGTAAATAGGAAATTCAAACAACAGGAAATGGTTACAGCACCTAGTCACGGGGACAGAAGCAAAATGTTTATTACTCTCCTGCCAACATACACACATGCATTCTCCATGTGGGGCAAAGCCAATAGACTTTCCGGTTTAAGTCATACTCTAGACTCATGAAAGTGCACTAGCAGGACCCTATGGATATTTTGTGCTTTCTGGCAGTGGGATTTAGGAGATTTCAGGACTTCTCCCCAAAGTTCTAACTCCAGATCACTAGTATCACAGGGTGCAGTCTGGCACAGGCCCCCATGGTGTGGAAATGTGGCCATCCTGCCTCTTTTTCCCCTCTGTCAGTTCCATGAGTGCTCACAACCCAGAGGGGGCAGTTAAGGTCTCCTGCCTTGGGGCAGTTACATCACTGAAATGTATCCCCTTCTTCACCTTCACAGCAGAGATCTCCCACCTGCTTCATCAAGCCCTTCCCAGCTACACAGGGGCAGGACCTCACCAGCTCATATGGCCTTTTCTGAGGGCTCCATAGCTACCCATCATGTCCAGACTTCTGATCCCATACTCTCATCTCCAAGCTACAGGCTCACCTGCCCCACTCCTCGGGCTTCTGCCCCTGCTTCCCTCAGGAAGGGAGCTCTGCTTGCCCCACTCCAGACACTCCCCACTCACTGGGCAACAATCCCCGCCTGGCTGTTTCCACCTTGCTCGTGGGAACAGCCACATGACATGGTCACCCCCTTTCACAGCATGGTGCTCATGCTGGGGGAGCTGCAGGACCCACCCAAGACCCCTGTTCTGAAGGGGATGGCCTTGGAGCAGCTGTCACAGCACTGCCAGCTCTAGCAAACTGCTCCTGGTGATGGGATTGCGGTGGGGTGGGGCCCAGTCTCCAGATAACACGAGAAGCTCCAACCACCTAGTGAATTTGAGCCTTTGATTGGCAGCTTGCCCCACTTGTCCACCTCCTGGGGCAGAAAAACCAATCAGAGCTGTTGCAAGGAGAGCTCTCCCCCTCTCCCAGTAACGTTGCCAGCACCTTCTTCGATGATCAGTCAGTTCTTGAATTCTCTGACCTGTGTTCTGTTTATTCAGGGTTAGTGGCTGCACTGTGCTGTACTGGCCCTTGCACGGTGAGCCGCTGACGAAGACTGTAGTTAAGGCAGAGCTGGTGTAGCTGCCGCATGGTTCCTAGTCTTTGCCGCTCTCTGGGCAGAGGAGAGAGAACTTCCTGTGCTGATTCAGAGTTCTTGCCACTCACCAAGATGGCGTCTGGCTGGGGAAACACCCTGCTGTTCATTGACAAGTAGCTCACGCTGTGGCAGTTTGGCTTTCATGAGGTAGGGGTGGCAAAGTGCCAGAGATGCCTGCCTACAAGCCACCTATCTGTTTGGCACCACCATTGCTGCTTTGGGCTGATTTAAAATTCCATTCTAAACGCCTCGGTTAGGCCTCTTCTAACACACACCTACACACGGCTCCTTCGGGCTGGATTTTACCTTTGATTGCCCCCTCCCCCCGGCTGCTTTCCCACTGGACGTCAGCTATGCTGTTTTCCTGGTTAACTTGCTGCTGTCTCCTGGGAAGCTCGTGTCCTATGGCCAATGTTCTGCTCTTCACTGTACAGAAGTGACGGGTTTCAGCTGCATGGACTATTAAGGAGATTCTTTATTCAGATGGATGGAAATGGCCAGGACCCTGCGATTCTCTCTAGCTCCCAGACTGACTAACGCAGCCTGTGCTGCCTAGAGTTACCACACAGGGCAGTCCTAGCACTGGCCTTGACAGAGAGTCCTGGAGTGGGTCACTACCTACACTACGGTATGCGAGATGGTCACTCAGAACCTAATCAGTAAGTGTTAAGAACAAACTCTAACACGGCGAACAGGAAGCCCTTTGAGAATCTGCTGCCACTGATGGTCACATCTGAAGAAGGAAGTTCCATGACACACTCCTACCACTAATGTACCACTGCCGTTCCCACTCTGTTCAGGAAACCCTGAGCAGTCTGGGTTCCAGAAAGGGAGCAGGGGTTGTTCCCTTCTCCTTTGGATACAGCTGACCTCAGTGGTAACATCCCAGCTCTGTGGTTTTAGTGGCCTGGCTACAATTGGACACACACAGCTCTGTGGGGTTCAATTTTAGGGGTTTCTTCTTTCCCTACATTTGTTTTCTTAATTAACTTATCAGATGAGCAGCATTCAAGGCTCATTTTTATTCGCCTAAAAGGACAGAATACTTTTTAACACTGTTCTGCTCTATGCCAAGGAGGGTGGTTACATGATGATTCGAGACTGAAGCGAACATGATATCAGAAGCGGACTAGTCACTCATATATGGTCACAGATGGAGTTTTAGAATTGTATTGGATGTTTTAGCAGCTAAGGTTTTAGATAAACCCTCTGATAATGTCTAAAAAGGTGAATATTGTTTCTATTGGTTCCTTCTGGCAGCTGATGCCAGCCTCCAAATCTATATATTTCCTGTGCAGCTTCTTAGTGGGGCATGGGCCTTGAGCTGCCTCTGGGGGTGTATATGTGGCAATGTCCCCCCCAAACATCACAGCTCCCCCCCTCCCAATGTTCTGTGCACCCCACTGTTTTAGCTAAATTGGGCATTTATCCTGTGGAAGAAAGACAAACATGGCACATCCTGTGCAGGTCACGACAGCGGATCGCTCAGCATCCATAGTCCCTTCCTTCGAAGAGTTTCCTCACTCAGCTGGTTCGCAGCTGACTGACTGTCTTTTTAGAAGAGCCTGGAACAAAGCACTCCCAAATCACACTCAGTCCCCGAGACCGCCACTCCTGATGCGAGAGAGGGCCGGGGTCAGCCGCCCTCAAGGAGACTCAAGGAGCTTGGTTTGTATACCTTAACCAAAAGAAGGCTGAGGGGAGATATGATTGTTCTCTTTAAATATATCAGCGGGATAAATACCAGGGAGGGAGAGGAATTATTTCAGCTCAGTACCAATGTGGACACAAGAACAAATGGATATAAACTGGCCATCAGGAAGTTTAGACTTGAAATTAGACGAAGGTTTCTAACCATCAGAGAAGTGAAGTTCTGGAACAGCCTTCCAAGGGAAGCAGTGGGGGCAAAAGACCTATCTGGCTTCAAGATTAAGCTAGATAAGTTTATGGAGGGGATGTTTTGATGGGATAACATGATCTTAGTCAAAGGTCAATTAATTGCCATCAGTGGTAAATAGGACCAATTGTCAATGATAGGATGTTGGAAGTTACTACAGAGAAGTTTTTCCTGGGTGTCTGGCTGGTGAGTCTTGCCCACATGCTCGGGGTTCAGCTGATCGCCGTATTTGGGGTCAGGAAGGAATTTTCCTCCAGAGTAGATCGGCAGAGGCCCTGGAGGTTTTTTGCCTTCCTCTGCAGCATGGGGCACGGGTCACTTACCGGAGGATTCTCTGCATCTTGAAGTCTTTAAACCATGATTTGAGGACTTCAATAGCTGAGACATAGGTGAGAGGATTATTCCAGGAGTGGGTGGGTGAGATTCTGTGGCCTGCATTGTGCAGGAGGTCAGACTAGATGATCATAATGGTCCCTTCTGACCTTATAGTCTATGAGAACTGAGAACTCCTGACCAGATCCTTGTTATATTCCTACTAGAGGTTACCTAGAGCCCTTTCCCTGAGCTGCCAGGTGGGTGAGAGGGATGAGGGGATTCTGGGAACCTGAGCTCTCCCACAGCAGGGGACGAGAGCAACAGTTTCTCAGGAGAGCTGTGCAGTGTGAGCTTCCCCTCGCCACTAGCTCTCCATGTAGGCAGCAATCCCTGGTGGATCCAGGAGGGATCATAGAATATCAGGGTTGGAAGGACCTTAGAAGGTCATCTAGTCCAACCTCCTCCTCAAAGCACAACCAATCCCCAATTTTTGTCCCAGATTCCTAAATGGCCCCCTCAAGGATTGAACTCACAACCCTGGGTTTAGTAGGCCAATGCTCAAACCACTGAGCTATCCCTCCTGCCTCTCCTGGTGATAGATGTTCTCAAGCTCTATCAGTTTGGCTGTGATATCTAGATTCAATTGGTGGGTTAGCTGATGTGAAGGTGAATTTCACCCCCTGCAGGCACCATGATCCCCCTTGACATCTGTTTGGCTCAGTGAAGCGAACGGACACACACTGACAGTAGCTGTGATATTAGTGTTGAGGTGTCTATTAGAGTTTGAGTAATGCACAGGCTCTGCGGCACTGCTCAGAACCCAGGCCGTGCAGTGTAGTTAGCTGGGGTCCTGGGCAAGGATGTGTCTTAAAGCAGTTCCTAAGGTCCTGTGCATGCAGCAACCCTGAACAGAGCTTGTAACCAGTTAGTGATAGCGTTGGCTGTAAACACGAGAACCTCTCCCGGGGCCTGCAAGTACTGGAGTAGTAGAGAAAAGAGCAGCTCTAAGGCTCAGACAAGCTTAGGACTTGGGTCACACGGCATTAGGTGACTGTCGGTGGCGTTTAGGGCTCCCTTGTCTAAGCTCATTCTGTCTAAGCCAGAGGCATGTATATACCCACTCTCCTCAGGCATGCTAGCTGTCTTGCTGTGTGCTCTCTTTCATGCATGTGCTTTGGGGGTTCAGGTGCAGACAATGCAGTGTGGGGGGAGTTGGCACAACAGCGCACAGGTATAGTCAGTAGTGTAGATGTAGCCTTAGGCTGAGAAGCCAGACTCCCTGAGACACTGTCCCCTATGGAAGCCCAGCAGAGGCCCATGGCTATCAACAGGCTGTTCTCCAGGAGATAACTTGAGTTTCTGAGGAGCAACATAGGCCTCCTCTACAGAATCAGAGTCTCATTACAGAGTCAAGTTGTAGATGATGCAGAAAACAAAGGTGGCTTATTCTAGAACTATTTTAGGTTTATTCATAACACTAGCTCTATGTGTGACTCGGCCAGAGGGCTGAGCCACCAAAGACACAGCACCAACAGAGAGAGTGCAGGCACACGCACTTGGCCAAGTGGGTGCTTGCAGGAGGTGACTGCACCCTGTTACACACTTCTTGTGGCAAATTAGTACTCCACACTTGGTAAGACTTCTCTTCTGACTGTGGGGTTTCCAGCTTTTAGCAAAAATGTTCATGGTTACAGAGCAAACACTTAAATATTATCTTCTTCTTCAAGTAGTGTCCCTATGGGTGCTCCACTGAAGGTGTGCTTGCTTCCCTGTGCTGCTGATCGGATACGTTTGGTAACAGTGTCTGTTAGTGCATGTGTGGGCCTTTCTCCCCTCGTGCTCTGCCCCCAGGCTAGTCAGCACACAGGAGCTAACTCTCCTCAATTCCTTTTCAACCACCCCTGGCTAGAGATCGAACTATTAGCAGTCAGTTAATGACTATTATCTCGTCCTTTTCTTTGTAGCCTATAGCTTAATTTTTAGTCAAGTGTCTTTATTTTTTCCCTTGTCTTCCAATAAAAATTATTCAGGCAGAGTTTACTTTTTTTCTTCCTGCCCTTCTCATTGGGGTCCTTTCCAGTTCTCCTGGCTTCAAGAAGCACCTCTCATTCAACGAGGCAATCCCCATCACAGACACGCATTCATGGTGCATTCATTGTCTTAGCCCTGGTCTACACTACGAGTTTCGGTCGAATTTATTAGCATTATATCGATTGATCCGTGCACCCATCCACACGATGAAGCCATTCACATCGACTTCTAGGGCTCTTAAAATCGATCTCGCCACTCCACCCCCAACGAGGGGATTAGCACTTAAAGCGATATTGCCGAATAGAACTAGGCTTAGTGTGGACGCAATTCGACGGTATTGGCCTCCTGGATCTATCCCACAGTGCAACATTTGACCACTCTGGACAGCAGTCTGAGCTCGAATGCTCTGCCCAGGTAGACAGGAAAAGCCCCGCAAACTTTTGAATTTAATTTCCTGTTTGGCCAGCGTGGTGAGCTGCAGGTGAGTGTAGATCTCATCAACAGAGGTGACCATGATGGAGTCCCAGAACCGAAGATGAGCTCCAGCATGGACCGAGTGTGAGGTACGCGATCTGATCATTGTATGGGGAGACAAAACCGTGCTAGCAGAACTACGGTCCAAAAGGTGAAATGCCAATACATATGCTAAAGTCTCCAAGGACATGCAGGACAGAGGCTACAACAGGGACGCGCAACAGTGCTGCATTAAAATTAAGGAGCTCAGGCAAGCCTACCAAAAAACCAGAGATGCAAACAGCCACTCTGGGTCAGAGCCCCAGACATGCCGCTTCTATGAGGAGCTGCATGCCATTCTAGGGGGTGCAGCCAGCACTGACCCACCCATGTGGTATAACTCTGTATGTGGATCATCAGAAACCACCGAGGAGCATTTTCGGGAAGAGGAAGATGATGATAATCATGCTCAAAATAGCGCACAGACACAGCAAGGAAGCGGAGAAGCCCTTTTCCCCGACAGCCAGGAACTTTTTGTCACCCTGGAGCCAGTACCCTACGAATCCACCCAAGGCATGCTTGATGCCGGAGAAGGGACCTCTGGTGAGTGTACCTCTGTGAAAGTAATACATGTTTTATGAACAACAGTGTTTAATGATTAATTCGCAGCGAGTACAGCTACAGCTACTGGAAAAGTCTGTTAACATGTTCGGGGATGGAGCAGAAATCCACGGTCACCTGGTTTGAAATAGGGGGATTTTATTAAGGGGGTATTCAGAGGGGTACGTCCCTGCTGGGCTGTTTGCCTGTAGCTGAACTGAAATCTTCCCCGCTGTGACCCACGCGGTGTGGGGAGGAGGAACAGCGAACATC
Source organism: Macrochelys suwanniensis (assembly GCA_033296515.1). Taxonomy (NCBI): domain Eukaryota; kingdom Metazoa; phylum Chordata; order Testudines; family Chelydridae; genus Macrochelys; species Macrochelys suwanniensis. Next base: position 210,455,830 of record CM065775.1, on the reverse strand, counting down.
TTGGATGTGTGTCTGTGTGTGGGGATGGGGGTGTCGAATAGGTTCGCGCTGCACGTTAACCCAAAAACCGCCTCCCCTCCCTTTTAAATTGCCAACCCTTTTTAAATTGCCAGCCCAAATTTTGTTTGTTATGGGAAATGAGGGGATTGCTGTTTGAAACCATTCCCACATGTTATGCAGGTTAACGAAGCCTATAGACTGTAGCTTACCATGGCTGCCTGCAAGCCGAATTCTGTTGCCCGCCGAACCTGCTTGTGTGATCTCTCACACGAAACCGGCAGACCGTCAATATAACAGGCAAAGTGCAACCTTGGACCAAATGCACATGTGCTATGTAATGTCTGGAGCATTGTTCTCTAATATGTATCTTTTAAACTACTCCTCTCCCGTTTGTTTCCTCCCACAGCTGCAAATGTTTCAATGCCACCCCTTTCATCACCGTTCCAGAGGCTAGCGAAGATTAGAAGTAAAAAAAAAAGGGAATTGAGACGATATGTTCTCAGAGCTCATGCAATCCTCCCACACTGAAACTGCCCAGCAGAATGCATGGAGGCAGACACTGTCGGAGTCCAGGAAGGCAGAATTTGATCGCGCGGACAGGTGGCGTGCTGAAGACAATGACTGGTGGGATGAAGAGACACAGCGGTGGGATGAAGACAGTAGGTGGCGTCAGCATGCAGAGAGAAGGCAGGATGCAATTCTGAGGCTACTGGAGGATCAAACGGAAATCCTCCGGCTTATGGCTGAGGAAAGGCGTATGGTTCAGGAAAGGCCGCCTGAGCCCAGACCGCCGCTACAGCCCCTGTGTAACCAACAGCCCTCCTCCCCAAGTCCCATAACCTCATCCCCAAGATGCCCAAGAACGCATTTCGGCGGCCTCCGTGCACCCAACCACTCAAGCCAAGAGAACTGTCCAAGCAACAAAAGGCTGGCATTCAATAAGTTTTAAAGTGCTGTGTGTCCTTGTCTTTCCCTCATCCCCTCCTCCACCACCCATCCTGGTGCTTCCCTTCCTCCACCACCCATCCCGGGTGACTGTGGCAGTTACCCGCATAGTTCCCCCTATTTGTTTTACAAATTAATAAAGAATGCATGATTTTTAAGCAACAATGACTTTATTGCCTCTGCAAGCGGTGACAGAGGGGGGGAGGGCAGGGTGGTTTGGTGAAAGGGAAGTAGAGTGAATCAAGGGGCGGGGCTTTTCATTAATGGGGAAAAACAGAACTTTCACACAGCATCCTGGCCATTCATGAAACTGGTTTTCAAAGCTTCCCTGATGCGCAACGCACCCTGCTGTACTCTTGTAATAGCCCTGGTGTCTGGCTGCGCATAACCAGCGGCCAGGTGATTTGCCTCAACCTCTCACCCCGACATAAACGTCTCCCCCTTACTCTCACAGATATTGTGGAGCGCACAGCAAGCAGTAATAATAATGGGAATATTGGTTTCGCTGAGATCTAACCTAATCAATAAACTGCGCCAGCGAGCCTTTAAACGCCCAAATGCACATTCCTCCACCATTCTGCACTTGCTCAGCCTATAGTTGAAAAGGTCCAACCTACTGTCCAGGCTTCCTGTGTATGGCTTCATGAGCCATGGCATTAAGGGGTAGGCTGGGTCCCCAAGGATAACTATAGGCATCTCAACATCCCCAATGGTTATTTTCTGGTCTTGGAAGACAGTCCCTTGCTGCAGCAGCTGAAACAGACCAGAGTTCCTGAAGATGCGAGCGTCATGTACCTTTCCCGGCCATCCCACGTTGATGTTGGTGAAATGGCCCTTGTGATCCACCAGTGCTTGCAGCACTATTGAAAAGTAACCCTTTCGGTTTATATACTCGCTGGCTTGGTGGTCCATTGCCAAGATAGGGATATGGGTTCCGTCTATTGCCCCACCACAGTTCGGGAACCCCATTGCTGCAAAGCCATCCAGTATGACCTGCACATTTCCCAGAGTCACAGCCCTTGGTACCAGCAGCTCTGTGATTGCCTTGGCTACTTGCATCACAACAGCCTCCACTGTAGATTTTCCCACTTCGAATTGATTCGCGACTGACCGGTAGCTGTCTGGCGTTGCAAGCTTCCACAGGGCTATCGCCATTCGCTTCTCTACTGTGAGGGCTCCTCTCATCTTGGTATTCTGGCGCTTCAGGGCAGGGGAAAGCAACTCACAAAGTTCCATGAAAGTGCCCTTACGCATGTGAAAGTTTCGCAGCCATTGTTGATCATCCCACACCTGCAACACTATGCGGTCCCACCAGTCTGTGCTTGTTTCCCGGGCCCAGAATCGGCGTTCCACGGCATGAACCTGCCCCATTACCACCATGATGTCCACCTTGTGGGGGGGGCCTTTTCTGAGTGAGGTCTGTGTCCATGTCCTCATCACAGTCCTCAGGGCACTGCCATCGCCTCCTCGCCTGCTGTAGCTGTAGCAGCTCCTGGTTCTCGTTCTCCATATACTGCTGGACAATGTACGTGGTGTTCATAACGGCGATAACAGCCGTGGCGATCTGATCGTGCTCCATGCTTTCCCTAGTATGGTGTCTGCAGGACAGCAGAGTGGGAGCAGAGCAGAAGCGGCGGGTGGATAACAATGGTGTCAGCAATATGGCGTACGCATGAAAAAAGTGTGAAAGGATTTTAGGCTCCCCCCTCTGCTGCTTTCTTGGAGGGAGGTGGGAGAGCAAAGGTTAGGCTCCTTTCCTTCTAACAGCAGATGGTACATTATGCAGGGAACAAGGGTTAGGCTGTTTCCCTTCTAGCTGCAGATGGTTCAATATGCTTGATATCCATCATCATCTCCTGTTCCCCTCAAGGATTGAACTCGCAACCCTGGGTTTAGCAGGCCAACACTCAGACCGCTGAGCTATCCCTCTGCCCACGTTATAGTGCAACTGAATCCCCTCTAGACCTAATGTCCAGGCGTACGCTGGAGATGTACGGTAATGGTGAGCTCAGCAGGCTCCATGCTTGCCGTAGCAAACCTGAAAACCCCAGACCGCTGAGCTATCCCTTTGCCCGTGTTCCAGGCAGTACTGAATCTCCCTTAAACAAAACGTGAAAAAGAGAATGACCAGAGTCACTCTGGTCACTCCCATTTATGTCCAAGCGCCCCTGGCCAGCCACACCATAGGCTGGCCAGGAGCACACAGGGGACGATGAATTTCAAGCCTATTGCACAATCTGCAGCTAGAAGGAAAGGAGCTGCTGCTGTGTAGTCCTGCAACTATGATCATTTATGGCATATTGCACCATATGTTGCTAGAAGGAGAGGAGCTGCTGCATCATAGAATATCAGGGTTGGAAGGGACCGTAGGAGGTCATCTAGTCTAACCCCCTGCTCAAAGCAGGACCAATCCCCAATTTTTGCACCAGATCCCTAAATGGCCCCCTCAGGGATTGAAGTCACAACCCTGGATTTAGCAGGCCAGTGCTCAAACCACTGAGCTATCCCTCCCCCCCACATAGTCCTGTGACTATGATCATTTATGGCATATTGCATCATCTGCTGCTAGAAGGCAAGGAGCTTATGCTGTGTAGTCCCGCAACTACCAGCCTCAGGCGGAATGGCCCCCTCAAGGGTTGAACTCACAAGCCTGAGTTTAGCAGGCCAACGCTCAGAATGCTGAGCTATTCCTCTGCCCGTATTATAGCACTACTGAATCCCCACTAGACCTAATGTCCATGCGTACGCTGGAGATGTATGGTAATTGTGAGCTCAGCAGGCTCCATGCTTGCCGTAGCAAACCCGGAAACCCCGGAAAAAAGGCGTGAAAAAGATTGCTTTCACGGAGGGAGGGAGGGAGGGACGGGGATGGCTTGACGACATGTACCCAGAACCACCAGCGACAATGTTTTCAGCCCCATCAGGCTTTGGGATCGCAACCCAGAATTCCAATGGGCGGCGGAGACTGCAGGAACTGTGGGATAGCTACCCGCAATGCAACGCTCCAAAAGTCGACGCTAGCCCCGATACTGTGGACACAGTCAGTCGACCTCATGGTCTTAATGCTCTTAAGTGGGGACACACAAAATCGATTCCATAAATTCGGGTTTTAAAATATCGACTTCTGTATTTTCAACCTAATTCTGTAGTGCAGACGTACCCTTAGGGAAGTACACGTCCATCAAAAGTGTGCTCTCTGCCTGCAGCTTAGACCTTGATCTTGCAAGGACAGAGAGCTGATGCAGAAGATTATATTCATAAAGGCAGCGCTCAGACCTTCACTGAGACCTGTGAGTCTTCCCCACAGCCCTCAATATCCAAGGGCTATGGGGTGAAGAAACCGGCACCTGACCATTTTCATGAGTCAAAAAAGAGAGCAGGAAGTCCAAACAGTGAGCCACGAGATAGTTGGAAATGATCCCTGGTACACTTGGTGTCATCGGTACCATCAGCACCAAGACAGGCCATGCTCAGTACCCATTGCTCAAGAAAAACAACCACGGCAGGTACCATTGATGCACCCACAGACCCACTGGGCACAGGCACCAAGTCAGCGGCACCTAAGGAGAAGGACAGGAGCAAACATTCTAACGTACCACCAGTACACAATGCCGCATCAGTACTGACAACTCATCCAGTACCTGCATGATCTAAGTGAACAAGATCTCCATCCCCCTTGGCACCTGGAATGGCACTGAGCCGGTAAGCAGTGCTGTTATTCTGGCATTTGAGGGACATCTCTGTAACTGACGAGCCAGAGTCTCCTCTCCTTGGTACTAGGACCTCCATACCGAGCCTCTGTCTGGCATGGGAGTCTATCCCTATCCTCTGTTTGCCAGAAGCTGGGAATGAGCGATGGGAGATGGATCACTTGATGATTACACGTTCTGTTCATTCCCTCTGGGGCCCCTGGCATTGGCCATTTTTTGTAAGACAGGATACTGGGCTAGACCTTTGGTCTGACCCAGTATGGCCATTCTTATGTTCTCAGTGCTGTCACACCCAATCACCAGAAGGTTCCTCACGGGTATTGTAAACCTCTTTCCACAAACAAGGCTTCCCACTCCCACGTGGGACTGACACCTGCTACTAAAAGGCCTGACCAGTCTTCCCTTTGAACCCATGGCCCCCTGTTTGCTTACTTACCTCTCAATGAAAAAAGGCTTCTTGATAGTGATTTCTTTGGCCAGAAGAATAGGAGAAACAGCAGCTCTGATGGCACATCTCCCCTGTATGGTATTCTTTCGGGACAAGGTTACACTCAGACTTTATCCAAAATTCATTCCTAAGGTAATGTCCCCATTTCACATAAACCAATTGATTCACTTTCCAACCTTCTATACCAAGCCTCACTGAGGCTTGATGTAGAAGAGGCCTTAGATGCCTTCTACCCAGACAGAATAAAGGCCTTCAGGAAATCCCCCAAACTTTTCCTCTCCATTGTGGAAAGATCCAAGGGCTCAGAAATATGGGCATAAAGACTTTTCAAGTGGGTCTCAAACTGTATCTGGCAATCATAGATTCATAGGACTGGAAGGGACATTGAAAGGTCATCTAGTCCGGTCCCCTGCACTCATGGCAAGACTAAGTATTATCTAGACCATCCTTGACAGGTGTTTGTCTAACCTGCTCTTAAAAATCTCAAGTGATGGGAATTCCACAATCACTCTAGGCAATGTATTCCAGTGCTTAATCACCCTGCCAGTTAGGAAATTTTTCCTAATGTCCAACCTAAACCTCTCTTGCTGCAATTTAAGCCCATTGCTTCTTGTCCTATCCTCAGAGCTTAAGAAGAACAATGTTTCTCCCTCTTCCTTGTAACAATATTTTATGTACTTGAAAACTATCATGTCCCCTCTCAGTCTTCTCTTTTCCAGACTAAACAAACCCAGTTTTTTCAATCTTCCCTCAGATCATGTTTTCTACACCTTTAAACATTTTTGTTGCTTGTCTCTAGACTTTCTCCAATTTGTCCACATCTTTCCTGAAATGTGATACCCAGAATTGGACACAGTATTCCAGTTGAGGCCTAATCAGGGGGAGTAGAGCGAAAGAATTACTTCTCGTGTCTTGCTTACAACACTTCGGCTAATACATCCCAGAATGATGTTCACTTTTTTTGCAAGGGTGTTACACTGTTGACTCATATTTAGCTTGTGGTCCACTATGACGCCCATATCTCTTTCTGCAGTACTCCTTCCTAGGCAGTCATTTCCCATGTTGTATGTATGCAACTGATTGTTCCCTCCTAAGTGGAGTACTTTGCATTTGTCCTTATTGAATTTCATCCTGTTTACTTCAGACCATTTCTTCAGTGTGTCCAGATCATTTTGAATTATAATCCTATCCTCCAAAGTACTTGCAACCCCTCCCAGGTTGGTATCATCCAAAAAATTAATAAGTGTTCTCTCTATGCTATTATCAAAATCATTGATGAAGATATTGAACAGAACCGGACCCAGAACTGATGGGATCCCACTCGTTATACCCTTCCAGCATGACTATGAACTGATAACTACTATCTGGGAATATTTTCCAATGAGTTATGCATCCACCTTATAGTAGCTTCACCTAGGTTGCATTTCCCTAGTTCATTTATGAGAAAGTCATGTGAGACAGTATCAAAAGCTTTACTAAAGTCAAAGATATACCATGTCTACCATTTCCCTCCTATCCACAAGGCTTGTTACCCTGACAAAGAAAGCAATCAGGTTGGTTTGACAAGATTTGTTCTTCACAAATGAATGCTGACTTACTTATCACCTTATTATCTTCTAGATGTTTTCAAATAGATTGCTTAATTATTTGCTACATTATCTTTCCAGATACAGAAGTTTAGGTGACTGGTCTGTAATTCCACTGGTTGTCCGTATTTCCCTTTTTATAGATTGGCACTTTATTTGCAGTTTTCCAGTCTTCTGGAACCTCTCCTCTTCCATGAGTTTTGGAAGATAATTGCTAATGGATATCTCCTCAGTCAGTTCCTTGAGTATTCTAGGATGCATTTCATCACACCCTGGTTACTTGAAGACATCTAACTTGTCTATGTAATTTTTATCTTGTTCTTTCCCTATTTTAGCTCCTGATCCTACCGCATTTTCACTGGCATTCGTTATGTTAGCCGTCCAATCACCACCAACCTTCTTGATGAAAACCGAAACAAAGCACTCATTAAGCACCTCTGCCATTTCCACCTTTTCTGTTATTGTTTTTCCTAACTAATTGAGTAACGGGCCTGCCCTGTCCTTGGTCTTCCTCTTGCTTCTAATGTATTTGTAGAATGTTTTCTTGTTACCCTTTATGTCTCTAGCTAGTTTGATCTCATTTTGTGCCTTGGCCTTTCTAATTTTGTCCCTACATACTTGTATTATTTGGTTATATTCATCCTTTGTAATTCGACCTAATTTCTACTTTTTGTAGAAGTCTTTTTTGATTTTTAGATCATTGAAGATCTCCTGGTTAAGCCAGGGTGGTCTCTTGTCATACTTCTTATCCTTCCTACGCAGTGAGATAGTTTGCTCTTGTGCCCTTACTAATGTCTCTTTGAAAAACCACCAACTTCCTTCAATTGTTTTCCCCTTAGACTTGCTTCCCATGGGATCTTCCCTACCAACTCCCTGAGTTTGCTAAAGTCTGCCTTCTTGAAATCCATTGTCTTTATTTTACTGTTCTCCCTCCTACCATTCCTTGGAATCATGAACTCTGCCATTTCATGATCACTTTCACCCAAGCTGCCTTCCACATTCAAATTCTCAGCCAGTTCCTCCCAATTTGCCAAAATCAAATATAGAACAGCCTCTCCCCTAGTAGTTTTCTCCACCTTCTGAAATAAAGAATTGTCTTCAATACATTGCAAGAACTTGTTGGATAATCTGTGCCCTGCTGGGTTATTTTCCCAACAGATGTCTGAGTACAGTAACTCCTCACTTAACATAGTAGTTATGTTCCTGAAAAATGTGACTTTAAGCGAAATGATGTTAAGCGAATCCAATTTCCCATAAGAATTAATGTAAATAGAGGGGGTTAGGTTCCAGGGAAATTTTTTTCACCAGACAAAAAACTATATTTATATATATACACACAGTATAAGTTTTAAACAAACAATTTAATACTGTACACAGCAATGATGATTGTGAAGCTTGGTTGAGGTGGTGAAGTTAGAGGGTGGAAGAGGGTGGGATATTTCCCAGGGAATGCCTTACTGCTAAATGATGAACTAGCATTTGGCTGAGCCCTCAAGGGTTAACACATGGTTGTTAATGTAGCCTCACACTCAACAAGACAGCACAAATGGAGGGAGGGGAGACAGCATGGCAGACAGAGACAGAGACACACACCCTGTGTGTGGGAGAGAGACAGAGACGCACATTGCCCCTTCAAGTACGCTGACACCACTCTAAGTACATTGCCTTTTTAAGTAGATCTGAAAGTTGAGACAGCAGCTGCAGCCAGCAAGCTCTCTCCATCCTGAGCCCTGTCATGTTCCCACCCTACTCTATATGGAGAAGAGATAATCAGGGGGCAGGAGTAGAGAGGAGGGGGACACCCTGACATTAGCCCCCTTCTTCCACTCCTCCCTCCGCACAGGAAGCAGGAGGCTCCCCGGAGCAGCTCCAAGGCAGAGGGCAGGAGCAGCACATGGCAGTGGGGAGAGGGACAGCTGAACTGCAGGCAATTGATAGCCTGCTGGGTGGCTGCCGCACAGGGAATTTAGGGGAGCAGGGAGCTGATAGGGGGGCTGCCTGTCCACCCTGGTTCCAAGCCCCCACCAGGTAGCTTCAATGGGCTGCTCTTCCTGCAAGCAGTGGACAAAGCAGGCGGCTGCCAAACAACTTTATAAAGGGAGCATTGCACAACTTTAAATGAGCATGATCTCTAATTGATCAGCAACGTAACAATGAAACAACGTTAACCGGGATGACTTTAAGTGAGGAATTACTTTAGTTGAAGTCCCCCATCACCATTAAGTCCTGTGCTTTGGATGATTTTGTTAGTTGTTTAAAAAAAGCTTCTTCCATTTTTAAGAAATAAAGCAACACCTCCTGCCTTTTTTCCCTGTCCTTCCTGAGCCAGATGTACCCTTCTACACCAGTATTCCAGTCATGCATGTCATAGTTGTGTTTATTTACTAGCATTTCGAGTTCTTCCTGCTTATTCCTCATACTGCTCGCATTAGTATACATACATATAAGATACTGATTTGATCCTCCCCCTCCCCCCACCCCGAGTTCTGTCTTGTCTCTCCCTTATCCCTGCTATAACATCCCATGTTCCGCCTAAATTCTGATCTTTCTCCTAGGTCTCCTTGTTTTAGACTAATCTGTGAGCTTTGGTCTACTACCCCCTTTGAACCTAGTTTAAAGCCCTCCTCACTAGGTTAGACAGTCAGTATCCAAATATGCTCTTCCCCTGTCTCGATAGGTGGACTCCATCTCTTCTTAGCAGTCCTTCTTCCTGGAACAGGATCTGTGGTCAAGGAAGCTGAAGCCTTCCTGGCAACACCATCCTTGCAGCCAGGCATTCACCTCCAGGATGCATCTGTCTCTGCCTGGGCCTCTAACCTTGACCAGAAGTATCGAAGAGAACACCACCTGCGCTCGAAACTCCTTCACCCTTACTCCCAGAGCCCTGTAGTCACTTCTGATCTTCTAAAAGTCATACCTTGCAGTATCATTAGTGCCCACATGGATGAGTAGCAGGGTACTCAGAGGGCTGGATGATCCCTGCATAACCTCTTGGATACGGGCCCCTGGCAGGCAGCATGCCTCCCATGATGCCATGTCAGGGTGACAGATGGGTGCCACCGTCCCCCTCAGAAGAGAGTCACCAACCACCACTACCCTACATTTCCTTCTGGGAGTGGTGGCTGCGATCCTCCCAGCCTTGGGAGTGCATGGCTTCTCCTCCTCCACCTTTGGGGGTGATTCCTCATCGCACATTGCCAAGGCAGCATATTGCTTTTCTATCACCATGGTGGGTGGGTTGGGAATAGGATTGGCGCACTACCTGCTGCCAGAAGTAACCAACAGCCAATGTCCTCCCTGTAACAGAGCCATATCCTCCTCCCTCAGTGGTGTGACCCAATCCTCTGTAGCTGGATAGCGTCCTCAGCCATGGATGTCTCCATATGAATACTCTCAAGGAAATCCTCATGGGCACAGATGCTCCTCAGCCTAGCTACCTCTTGTAGCTCTCCCACCTGTTTCCTGCGAGATTCCACCAGTAGGCACCTTTCACACTGGATGGTCCCCACATCCTGGCTTTCTGTGAGTGGAAAATGCAGGCCACAGTCTCTGCAAATCCACACCAGGATCTGAGTAGAAGCATCAGTGGTTAAGTTGTCTGTCTGGATACAGGTGCAGGCGGAGGATAGAGGAGCAGCATTGGCTTTGGCTATACGGCCCTTCCTAAACATAGCGATGATATTACATCTCCCTCCCACTAACTCCCTCTCAAACTCCTCTGTTTGTGGTCCCCTATTCACTACCAAGTTTACAATATGACCCCTCTGGATACTATTCGTACACACTCCACAAGGTCTATCTTCTCTTCTCTCACTTTCTTCAGGAATGTCCCTATCTCAGAGATCTGTGGAGCGGCAACAATTGGTGTCAGTCCACACCTTCGCAGAACTCTATGCGATCCCTGGAGACACTGCTCCGATGCCATCTTCGGCTCCACAGTGCTATAGCCAGTGCTATGATCTGTAACTCACCCGACTCCAAAGTCCCAGCCTCCCACATGGGTACTGTGGGGAGCCACCTACAGTGAAACACCCATTGGGAGACTATTCAAAGAAGAAGAAGAATTTACTCACCTTGTGCAGTAACAATGTCTCTTTGAGAGGTGTGTCCATGTAACGGGGCACACGCCGTGCCAATCCGGTTCGGCCCTTCTCCCCCTCTTCTCAAAGAACCATCGTTACTGCACAAGATGAGTAACTTCTTATAGAATCATAGAATATTAGGGTTGGAAGAGACCTCAGGAGGTCATCTAGTCCAACCCCCTACTCAAATCAGGGTCAACACCAACTAAATCATCCCAGCCAGGGCTTTATCAAGCTGGGCTTTAAAAACCTCTAAGGATGGAGATTCCACCACCACCCTAGGTAACCCATTCCAGTGCTTCACCACCCTCCTAGTGAAATGGTGTTTCCTAATATCCAACCTAGACCTCCCCCACTGCAACTTGAGACCATTGCTTCTTGTTCTGTCATCTGCCACCACTGAGAACAGCTAAACTTCATCCTCTTTGGAATCCCCCTTCAGGTAGTTGAAGGCTGCTATCAAATCCCCCCTCACTCTTCTCTTCTGCAGACTAAATAACTCCAGTTCCCTCAGCCTCTCCTCATAAGTCATGTGCCCCCCCCCCCACTAATCATTTTCATTGCCCTTCGCTGGACTCTCTCCAATTTGTCCACATCCCTTCTGTAGTGGGGGGACCAAAACTGGACATAATATTCCAGGTGTGGCCTCACTAGTGCCGAATAGAGGGGAATAATCACTTACCTCGATCTGCTGGCAGTGCTCCTACTAATACACCCCAATATGCCGTTGGACTTCTTGGCAACAAGGGAACACTGCTGACTCATATCCAGCTTCTCGTCCACTATAATCCCCAGGTCCTTTCCTGCAGAACTGCTGCTTAGCCAGTTGGTCCCCAGCCTGTAGCGATGCATGGATTCTTCCTTCCTAAGTGCAGGACTCTGCACTTGTCCTTGTTGAACCTCATCAGATTTCTTTTGGCCCAATCCTCTAATTTGTCTAGGTCACTCTGGACCCTATCCCTACCCTCCAGCGTACCTGCCTCTTCCCCAACCTTAGTGTCATCTGCGAACTTGCTGAGTGTGCAATTCATCCCATCATCTAGATCATTAATAAAGATGTTGAATAAAACCGGCCCCTGGACCGACCCCTGGGGCACTCCGCTTGATACCAGCTGCCAACTAGACATCGAGCCATTGATCACTACCCGTTGAGCCTGACAATCTAGCTAGCTTTCTATCCACCTTTTAGTCCACTCATCCAATCCATACTTCTTTAACTTGCTGGCAAGAATACTGTGGGAGACTGTATCAAATGCTTTGCTAAAGTCAAGATATATCACATCCACCACTTTCCCCATATCCACAGAGCCAGTTATCTCATCATAGAAGGCAATCAGGTTGGTCAGGCATGACTTGCCCTTTGTGAATCCATGATGACTGTTCCTGATCACCTTCCTCTCCTCCGAGTGCTTCAAAATGGATTCCTTGAGGACCTGATCCATGATTTTGTCGGGGATTGAAGTGAGGGTTACCAGTTTGTAGTTTCCTGGGTTATCTTTCTTCCCTTTTTTAAATATGGGCACTATATTTGCCTTTTTCCAATCTTATTGCATAGGATATAGCTATTGTACGTGAGATTAATGCAATATAACTTTACAAGCATTTCATAAAGTCGAAATACAAACGCATTTCTATAAAGCGAATATGTATTTTAACACTATTAACACAGAAGTGAGTCAGACCTGTCAGTGTTCAGTGAGGACTAGGGGCCTTGGCATAAGCTATCATCTGGTCTGTCAGTGTCACAGGGGCGACCAGAGATGCATGCGGTATTCATGGTGTGGGCATACTGTGGGTTTATATATTTGCATTATGGTATTTACTGTCTTATTATCCATCCCTTCCAGTGGTTCTGGAACATTCTGTTAGCTTATTTGACTGCTGCTGCACATTATGCAGATGTTTTCAGAGAACTAGCCATGGTGAGTCCAGGATCGCTTTCTTGAGTGGTAACAGTTCATTTAGAACCCATAATTTTGTGTGTATAGTCAGGATTAAGTTTTCCAATGTGCATTACTTTTCATTTACCAACATTGAATTTCATCTGCCATTTAGTTGCCCAGTCATCCAGCTTTGTGAGATCCCTTTGTAGCTCTTCACAGTCGGCTTCGGACTTATCTAGCTTGAGTGATTTTGTATCCTCTGCAAACTTTGCCACCTCATGGTTTACCCCTTTTTCCAGATCACGTGTGAAGATGTTGAACCTCACTGATCCCAGTACAGATCCTTGGGGTACCCTGCTATTTACCTCTCTCCATGGTGAAAACTAACCATTTATTCTTACCCTTTGTTTCCTATCTTTTAACCAGCTAGTGATCCATGAGAGGACATTCCCTCTTATCCCACAGCTGCTTACTTTGCTTAAGAGCAAAATGACCTTGTTAAAGGTTTTCTGAAAGTCCAAGTACACTTTATCCACTGGACCACCCCATCCACATTTGTTGACACCCTGAAAAAATTCTAATAGACATGATTTTCCTTTACAAAAGCCATGTTGACTCTGAAATCCACCGTTATGGATTTTTCTGTTTTTGTAGCCTCTCTAATCATTTTGATCATTTCACAATCACCATCTTGGTCAGTTAGTCAGAAGTGTATTCTTACAGCTATACTCTTATTATTCAAGCATGGAATTTCTATCCATAGAGATTCTATGGTACAGTTTGATTCATTTAAGGTTTTTACTATATGTGACTCTGTGCTTTCTTTCAAATATAGTGCCACTGCCCCACCAGCATGACCTACTTTGTTATTCCTATATATTTTGTAACCTGGTGTTACCGTGTCCCATTGATTATTATCATTCCACCAAGTTCCTGTGATGCCTATTATATCAATATCCTCATTTAACACCAGGCACTCAAGGTCACCCATCTTAATATGTAGAATTCTGGCACTGGTTTAGAAGCACGTATAAGATTTGTCAATATTTCATAGTCTGCATTTATATGATGCAGTTGAATGGGACTCTTCTTTTTTTTATTTGACTATTTCTCTTTAGCTCCTACCTGTACTTTATTACCTTCTATCCTCCCCTCTTCACTAGGATATAGAGAATCTCTGTTAATTGATCCTCCCCTAAGGGATGTCTCTGTCCAAACCATGTGCTCCTCTGCACCTGTTGTCTTTCCTCCAGCCCTTATATTAAAAACTCCTCTATGACCTTTTTAATTTTACATGTCAGCAATCTGGTTCCATGGCTATCCTTCCTGTATAGTCTCTTCCTTTCCTAAAAGGTTCCCCAATCCACAGATCCTAATAAACCTAAAACCCTCCTCCCTCCACCATTGTCTTATCCATGCATTGAGACCCTGCAGTACTGCCTGTCTAGCTACCCCTGCATGTAGAACTGGAAGCATTTCAAAGGATACTACCATGCAGGTCTTGGACATTAATATCTTACCTGGTTCTTGTCTTATACTTATATTGTAAAGCCCTTGGGGCAAGCACTGTTGGTTTGTTGTGTGTTTGTACATCGCCTAACACAATGAGGTCCTGGTCCATAACTCGGACTCCTAGGCACTAGGATATTACAAATTATAAATAATAACAATCATCATCATCAGATCTCAGAACACAGTGACAATCCAGTTCTGGAGAGGTCAGCTTTAACCATGTGCATCTATTGATGAATTCTGTTGCTAGTGTAACCCTTCTGCCCATCAGAGTTGGCAGCAACAAGGGCCGGGTTCAGTATCTAGGGGTTCCATTCCAATAACACAATGCAAAACCAGCTCGAGCCCCCACCCAGTGACCTGGGACAGATATATACCCCCCCGGGTGCCTCTAAGAGGCAATACTTCCCCTCTCGCAAGAGTCTGAGTGTAGCAAAAGCCTTTTAATGACAGAGAGAAACAATGGGGCATTATGTTGGGGAAACACCACAAACAGGATTAATAAAACAAACCATGCACGAGAAGACACCCCCCCCCCCAACAAGCAGATTGGGCTGTGTCCTCTCCCATAGGTTCTTGAGTCCAGCGACCCCAAGTGTCACCCAAAGTCCCAAAAGTCCAACAACCCAAAAGTCCAGCCCCAGAGTTCAAAAGTTCATCTGCAGAGAGTTAACCCCCACCCCCTAGTCTGGGTGGAAATGGGGAGGGGAGAGGTAAGGGACACCTTATGTGACTCAAAGCTGACTGCCCCGCCCCTCCATGGGGCTTCGCTCTGCTCTGCCAGCTGTCCCACAAACCTCTCCAGCTGTCCCACGAACTACTCCACCCCGCCACCTGCTCAGCAATATATCTTCAGGCTCCCCCACTATTTAACACAGTGCTCAGTGATTTCAGCTCTTAATAATTTTAGCTCTTTAGTGATTTCAGCCTGTAGGAAGGGGAGCCTTAGTGCTCATGCACCCTTAGCCCAAAGTGATTTCAGCTCAGCAGCCTGTAACTAGACTCCTAAAATTAGCTCTGATATTCCACAGTGGGAGTGGGGGCGGAGAGGGGGGAGGAGGAGATGCAATTGGCATTTAGAACCCTTGGGGGAGGGGCACCCTCCCCCCCATACAAATACCTATACCCAGCCTCTCTCCATTCACTGGGTTTTGGAACCCATGTCACTTGCCTAGCAAGTGCTGCTTAGTTGATGGCGAGTCCCTCCATCATAACAAAAGGCCAAGTACAGCTCCATTGTCCTTGATTCACATAATCAGTATAATAACAGTTTATTCTTCCTGCCCCAATAACAGAAAAACTGGGGATCCTACAGCAGCCCAAAGTGACCATTTGGGCTGCTATGGGCTCATGCTAGGCGGGGTGGGTGTGCCTATGTAAATTAGGTCAGCCCCTGAAGTTCTTTTCCACAACATGCCACAATTCACCACCAGATGTCAGGGTGGAGCTCATCCTGACTCTGCTTACACTAGTATGAAGGCATCATGTTCAGGGAGAAGAGAAACACGGAGGGCAATGTGGAAAGGTGTTGTTGGAAGCAGTGACTCCAGCAGAGGGATTAGAAAAAGAGAATTTCCTCAGGACGCAGTTAAAAATCTCCTGTAGATAAAGTTTCTGATCCTGGAATAGAACTTTTACCCAACATGTCCAAAAGAAATGGCTGGAGTCTGCGGTAGGGAGAAAATCTGCTCTCTTCCAAGCCCCTTGGGGGTGTGAGGTTTGGCAGCTGGTGGAAGCAAGTACAGTTCTGCTGCATGGGGCTGCTGGGTGTGGGAAGCCCACACAGGGCATGTTTACACAGCTGCTGGGAGTGATTTTTGCAGCCTGGATCAACAGACTTGCACTGACATGCTAAAAATAGTTGTGTAGATGTGGATTTGAAGTTTTGGCTCGGGCTGGAGCCACCCACCTCCCCAGGTTCCAGAGCCTGAGCTCCAGCTTGAGCAGAAATATCCACATTGCAATTTTTAGTGCACTACTGCGAGCCTCCCTAGCATGAGTCTGTGAAGCCAGGTTGCAAGACTCACTGCTTGCAGCTGTGTAGATGTGCTCCCGGGGGTCTGCATGTTGCATTGGTGGGATCTGGGCAAATCCTGTTCAGTGGGGTTGAAGGGCTTTGTTTGGGAATGTGGTTGAGATTGTCACTGGATCCACAATCATGAGGATTCTGTGGCCAAACCCCATCTTTCAGGGAAGTGGTCGAGCATATGGTGCAGGGGTGGGTCATAGTCCCTGTTGCAGTCCTGTGAAAGTGCTGGGCTGCTGCCCTGTGCTGTCCCTACAAGCAGGGGAAGGGGACTGGAATCTGTTTCCACCATGCCTGGTTCCCCTGCATGAATCAGGAGGCTGATGCCAATCATGCTTACAGAGATGTAGATTCTCTTATTGCTAGAGATCGTCCCAAATGGAGTTATAGACACATAGACATTAAGGTCAGAAGGGACCATTATGATCATCTAGTCTGACCTCCTGCACAATGCAGGCCACAGAATCTCACCCACCCACTGCTGGAATAATCCTCTCACCTATGTCTCAGCTATTGAAGTCCCCAAATCATGGTTTAAAGACTTCAAGATGCAGAGAATCCTCCAGTAAGTGACCCGTGCCCCATGCTGCAGAGGAAGGCAAAAAACCTCCAGGGCCTCTGCCAGTCTACCCTAGAGGAAAATTCCTTCCTGACCCCAAATATGGCGATCAGCTGAACCCCAAGCATGTGGGCAAGACTCACCAGCCAGACACCCAGGAAAAAGTTCTCTGTAGTAACTTCTAACATCCCATCATTGACCATTGGTCCTATTTACCACTGATGGCAATTAATTGACCTTTGAATAAGATCATGTTATCCCATCAAACCATCCCCTCCATAAATGTATCTAGCTTAATCTTGAAGCCAGTTAGGTCTTTTCCCCCACTGCTTCCTTTGGAAGGCTGTTCCAGAACTTCACTCCTCTGATGGTTAGAAACCTTCGTCTAATTTCAAATCTAAACTTCCTGATGGCCAGTTTATATCCATTTGTTCTTGTGTCCACATTGGTACTGTGCTGAAATAATTCCTCTCCCTCCCTGGTATTTATCCCTCTGTTATATTTAAAGAGAGCAATCATATCTCCCCTCAGCCTTCTTTTGGTTAAGGTAAACAAACCAAGCTCCTTGAGTCTCCTTTCATAAGACAGGTTTTCCATTCCTCGGATCATCCTAGTGGCCCTTCTTTGTTCCTGCTCCAGTTTGAATTCATCCTTCTTAAACATGGGAGACCAGAACTGCACACATGATTCCAAATGAGGTCTCACCAATGCCTTGTATAATGGTACTAACACCTCCTTATCTCTACTAGAAATACCTCGCCTAATGCATCCCAAGACCGCATTCGCTTTTTTCACAGCCACATCACATTGGCGACTCATAGTCATCCTGTGATCAACCAGGACTCCGAGGTCCTTCTCCTCTTCCGTTACTTCCAACTGAGGCGTCCCCAGCTTATAACTAAAATTCTTGTTATTAATCCCTAAATGTATAACCTTACACTTCTCACTATTAAATTTCATCCTATTACTATTACTTGAGTTTACAAGGTCATCCAGATCTTCCTGTATTCTATCCCGATCCTTTTCTGAATTGGCAATACCTCCCAACTTTGTGTCATCTGCAAACTTTATTAGCACACTCCCACTTTTGGTGCCGAGGTCAGTAATAAATAGATTAAATAAAATTGGTCCCAGAACTGAACCTTGAGGAACTCCACTAGTAACCTCCCTCCAACCTGACAGTTCACCTTTCAGTATGACCTGCTGTAGTCTCCCCTTTAACCAGTTCCTTATCCACCTCTCAATTTTCATATTGATCCCCATCTTTTCCAATTTAACCAATAATTCCTCATGTGGTACTGTATCAAATGCCTTACTGAAATCGAGGTAGATTAGATCCACTGCATTTCCTTTATCTAAAAAATCTGTTACTTTCTCAAAGAAGGAGATCAAGTTGGTTTGGCACGATCTACCTTTTGTAAAACCATGTTGTAATTTGTCCCAATTGCCATTGACCTCAAGGTCCTTAACTACTTTCTCCTTCAAAATTTTTTCCAAGACCTTGCATACTACAGATGTCAAACGAACAGGCCTGTAGTTACCCGGGTCACTTTTTTCCCCTTTCTTAAAAATAGGAACTGTATTAGCTATTCTCCAGTCAAATGGTACAACCCCTGAGTTTAGAGATTCATTAAAAATTTTTGCTAATGGGCTTGCAATTTCATGTGCCAGTTCCTTTAATATTCTTGGATGAAGATTATCTGGGCTGCCTGATTTACTCTCATTAAGCTGTTCAAGTTTGGCTTCTACCTCGGATATGGTAATATCTACCCCCACATCCTTATTCCCATGTGTCATGCTGCCACTATTCCTAAGCTCCTCATTAGCCTCATTAAAGACTGAGGCAAAGTATTTGTTTAGATATTGGGCCATGCCTAGATTATCCTTAACCTCCACTCCATCCTCAGTGTTTAGCGGTCCCACTTCTTCTTTCTTTGTTTTCTTCCTATTTATATGGCTATAAAACCTTTTATTATTGGTTTTAATTCCCTTTGCAAGGTCCAATTCTACATGCCTTTTAGCCTGTCTCACTTTATCCCTACATGCTCTGACCTCAATAAGGTAGGTTTCTTTGCTGATCCCTCCCATCTTCCACTCCTTGTATGCTTTCTGTTTTTTCTTAATCACCTCTCTGAGATGCTTGCTCATCCAGCTTGGTCTAAAACCCCTGCCTATGAATTGTTTCCCCTTTCTTGGGATACAGGCTTCTGATAGCTTCTGCAACTTTAACTTGAAATAATCCCAGGCCTCCTCCGCCTTTAGATCCATTAATTCTTTAGTCCAATCCACTTCCCTAACTAATTTCCTTAATTTATTAAAGTTAGCCCTTTTGAAATCAAAAACCCTAGTCTCTGATTTAGTTTTGTTTATCCTTCCATTTAGTTTGAACTTAATTAGCTCATGATCACTCGAGCCAAGGTTGTCCCCTACAACCATTTCTTCAATGAGGTCCTCACTACTCACCAAAACCAAATCTAAAATGGCATCCCCCCTTGTTGGTTCAGCAACTACTTGATGAAGGAATTCATCAGCTATCACATCTAGGAAAATCTGAGCCCTATTATTATTACTAGAACTTGTTCTCCAATCTATATCTGGGAAGTTGAAGTCTCCCATGATCACACAGTTCCCATTAGTATTTACTTCCTTAAAAACATTAAAGAGGTCTCTATCCATATCCAAATTAGATCCCGGTGGTCTATAGCACACCCCAAGCACTATCCCAGGGGAGGTTCTAGTAGTTTTCTTCCCCAATGTGATTTTTGCCCAGACAGACTCTGTCTTATCCATTCCATCACTTTTTATAAGCCTGGGAGGCTCTGGTTCCAACGGGACCAAGGTGGATGTTAGCAATACTGGATCAACTTGTTTTCTAAGGCTTCAGTTTCATACATGAGGGAACAACCCACACCTACCCCAAGCTCAGTATTTCATAGCTGGACTTTCTCTAGTGTCAGCAACAGTCAGCCTCTTTTCAGCGCAAGATGGATGCTGGCCCATCTAATCTGGCAATAATTGCTGACAACACTCTCTGCCCAGCTCCACGAATGCCACTGAGCATTGAGGGTGCCCAGAACCATGCAGGATCCAGATTTAGGTCCCCCTTTCCATGTAATTATATCGTTGATGGTCCTTTGAGTCCCCTGCCCAGACAGATCTGTTTCTCCCCACAAACCAGCAAGAGGTGATGCCATATTGTTCCAGGGGCCTGTGCAGTGAGACCCTTCCCCTCCTCACTCACTCTGAAACCTCCGTTCAGGCAAAAACCCCTGGGAAGGCCCTCGGACTCAGGCGTCAGTATCTGGCAGATCTCAGGCCTCTCATGGTGAGCGACTTGTCTAATGCTTTATCACTCTGGCTGGGGATCTCTAGATTCATTTGGTGGGTTATGTAATGCAAATAAGTATTGTGCCTCCTCCAGGTACTTAGCCCACATCCCCTTGATGCCAGTTGGTACTAATGATGTTCCAGAAGTAACTCCTTCCCATTGCTGTGACTCTGAGCAAGGAAGGAAATGCAGCATTTTCAAGCTCATTCAGTAGTCTTGTTTGAATTAATCTTAACATAACTTTTGTATTCATCTGACAAGTTTCACCTTCACCACATTTTCTTTCCTTTTGTAATGTGATTTTTGTCACTATGAAGACAGGACAGTAAATAGGCCAGAGTCAAGTTACAAGAATGGACCGAAGACGCAGTGACTTTCACATTGTAGTAGGGGATGATGAACATTTCATGAGCAATAAACAAGCTTTAAGGCAGAGTAAAGAGCTCAGACCACCCTAAGTCAGCTGAAATCTTGGGTAAAGTGATGAGTCTCAGAGCATTTTCTAAGGCCCTGTCCCTATAACTCTCAATAAGGTTTCTGACCAATCCCATCTGATCTGCAGTAAACACAGGATCCCATCTGGAGGCTGAACTTCTCATGGATCCTAGGTTCTTGACCACCATTGAATCTATGAAAAGGTCACTGGCTCCAAAGCCCCTAAGAATTTCAGTCTCGCTCACATGGCATTAGCTGAATTAAGGTGCTGTTTGGGGCTCCCTTGTCTAGGGCCCATTCTGGAGCCCCAGGTGCAGTTTGGAGTGGCCTTAGCACAGTTCAGTTTTCCCCATGGATCGTCTCAGTTCATCTTTCTGAGCTCATGTTCTGAAGCAGCAAGACCAGGTTCTCTGAAGCTCATGGGGGCAGGTTACGTTTTGTAGTCTTTGGGAGAGTGGGCACATCCAAATGGACTCCAGTAGAATCCTAGGTGCCTACCATCCCGCATATGTAACCCACACTGGCCCAGCAACCAAAGAGTAATGCAGGCACTGCCAGCCACTGCTGATTGGCAGCCTCACAGCAACTGATAGGATAAAAGGGCTGGGAAGCAGAGCAGCTACCAGAGGAGTGAGCAGACTGGAGAAAGGAATTCCTGTCAGCAGACTGCTAAAGAGCAGCTCAGGGACAATACCCCAGCAAGAAACAAAAGGACCAGCAGACTGAAGAGCCTGCAGAGGACGGGAGAAAGCTAGGAAGGTGCTCAGGGCACTGTCAGAGGTGGCAAACCCTCATCCTGCATGTCTAGCTTGAGGGCCCTGAGCTGGAACTCAGTGGAGTGGGTGGGCCTGGGTTCCCCTACCAACCCCCTGACAGACCTGAGATCTGAGAGGATTTTTCAGATTTCTAGGTACCTGTAGCGAGGCGGGGTGATGCCCCACCACCCCGCAGAGTGAAGAACCTGCCCAGAGGCCAGAGTGGGCGGAGCCAGGAAGCTCTGGGTCCGCCCCTCAGAGAGACAGGCTGCGACCCGGAAGTATAAAGGCGGGCCCTCAGAGCTCACTTGAGGAGCAGCCACCGGGGAGACCAGACCCCACCAGCCTAGCCCGCGACTGGGAAAACCCTGTGGCCCCAGGTACACGAAAAGACTGGCCGGACCTGCCGAGCGGCCGCTATCTGGAGGAGGAACCCATGGTGCTGGGACCCGCCGAAGACACCACCCTGACTCAGGTACCCTACAAGGGGGAGTCCGGAAGTAGCCCAGGGGCAGCCGACCTTTGTCTGGCTGCAGCACTGCTACTGCCAATGTCAGTGTGTTGCGGCCAGGATCCCCACTGACACAGCAGCGGGTCCTTTGCCGCTGTTAGGGCCCCGGGCTGGGACGCAGTGGAGTGGGTGGGCCTGTGTCCCCCCTGCCACCCACCTCGCGGGTGACAGTCTCCCCCTCTTCCTGGTCACTCAGAGCCAGGAGCCTGGTGCCTTCTATTGGGCAACTTGCTCAGACCCTGCCTGAGGGTCTGAGCCCCAGACTGTTTGCTTACTGCCCCGCCCTGATCCAGGGCCTGGGCTTATCTTCTACTTCTTGCAGGACCCTACCTAAGGTTTTAGGGCCATAGACTGAGGATTCCCCAACCCAGCCGAGAGTGTGCAGTGAGGTGGTTTGGTGCCCCACCACCCCGCAGAGGGCCAAGACCCCTACAGTACCAGATTTCTGGCCCCACTGAGCTGAGGGAGCTGGCACCATACCCTGCTTGGCCAGGAGGGGCACTGTTGGACTGATGCACTGACTCACACGTGATGCTAGAAGTGGGATTTCTCACTGTATCCCAGCCCCACAGAACTGCAACATGGATTCAGAAGCTCAGTAGGGCCCAAGGTGAAGGAAGCACTATGGTTATTTGACAAGCATCAGGATGCTCCCTAGACCAGCAAGCTGGTGGCAGATGGAAGCCTTGACACACAGCAAACGGCAAAATGAGCTGCAAGCAGGCACCCAGCAGCAACAGCAGGAGGCCCACGCTGCAGCTCAACAACAGGGCCACCCAGCAGCAGCACCTGGACACACTAATGAGGATGCCCACCGGGACGGCCTCACCACTGCCAGCTGGAGATAGGGCAGACTGGTCAAGTTGGCCCGGTGGCCCTGTGTTGTCCAAAATGATATCAGACAATAACACAGAGGCCTTTCTAAAGACCTTTTTGTTGCTCACCACCTGTGCACGTTGGGACCCCAAGACATGAGCCATGGGCCTACTGCCTGTCTTGATGGGGGAGGTGAAACTGCTTATAGGCCCCTCAACTGGCAGTCTGCTCTGGACTATCCAACAATGAAGACAGCCATATTCTATAAACTGCAATGAACCAAGGAGACTTACTGCCGCTGTTTCAGAGAGAAATGTTTCAGCCCATTTATGTGGCCTCAGACCTAGCACATACATTGCCATATCCAGTTCTGTTAGAGCAAGCCAGGCCCCAATTTAAGACACTGCTGCAGACCCTGTTGAAGGGCCAAATGGAGGCCACTAGAGGAGTTGAACAGACCCTATGCAACCTCTTCCTATCCCAGACTAAGTCCCAGTGTACCAGACATGAGAAATGCGCCACCGGACATGAGAGATGAGACATACGTAAGGAGACTAGGGGTTGTTATCTAAGCAAAGCAGATGACTCTGCTGGGATGAGTTCTCCTAGCGCCCCATACAAGACCCAGTAGATGTGGGGAAGCAATTGGGGTCATCGAACTGTGGGTCACACAGCAAAGGGGGCATTCTTTCTGGAGGGTCTATGAGGAGGGCATAGACCCAAATAGACGAGGAAATGATCAGTCCTGAGATAGCCATCCACTTGGCTCAGTTTGAGTTGCAGGCAGACCTGCTCTATCGCCCAGTGCAAGGCACCCTAGACAGAGAACAATATATCCAACTTCTCATACCCCATACATTCTGATGAGAAACACTCAAGTTGGCCCATTAGGTGCTGATGGAAGGCCACCTGCACCTGGAGAAAATCCTGGCCTTGCTGTTACTCTGCTTCCTTCGGCCAGGCATTCACAAAGAAGTAAAGATTATTGTTGTTTCTGATGAGAAGGAAAACCAAATCTACGACATTTACTTGTTAAAACCATGGACATCCAGAGAGGGACTTCTAATAGCACCATATCCCTATGAGCTCAAGTTAGGACCACATATAAGAGTGTCAGTTGCCAACTCGAAGGTACAGCTGTGGGAGTACTTGACCCTGAGACAAAAGAGATGGGTCAGTCTCCTGGTACATGAGTTGAAGGATGTCTTCTTGGAAGTGCTGGGTCAAATGGCCATGATGTTCTGCCACATTGAGATTGAGTCAAGGAAGGTAGTGAGAGAGGCCATACAGCTCATAGCAAAGAAGATACAGATACTAGCCAAAGAGAAGTTAGAAGATGTGAAAGGTGGGGGTCATTCTGACATCTCAAAGCACATGGCGCAGTCCAAAAATGCTGGTTCCAAAGCCCGATGGTTGAGTCAGGTTTTGTATAGACTTTTGCAAAGTGAACAAAATCTCAAACTTTGATACCTGCCCAATGCCTTGAGTAGACAACCTCCTGGAGCATCTAGGACAGACTCAGTGTATAACAACTTTAGGTCTGACCAAGGGGTACTTGCAGATCCCCCTGATGAGAGCATTCTGGAAAAAGACAACTTTTTCCTCACCGTGGAGACTCTACAGAAAGTTTGTGCCTATATTCACAAAGTGTGCAGCACCTCTGACCTAGCTAAGAAAGACTTGGACCCCTAGAAAGTGCAGTGGATTGCTGAAAGCCAGAAAGTCTGCCTGGACATTTAGATGATTCTGTTCAGTGAACCCCCAACTTTGAGAGCCCCTTCATACTCTGGACAGATGCCCCAGAAGCCACCATAGGCACAGTAGTATTGCAGGAATATAACGGTGAAGAACACCCAGTATTATATTTGAGCTCCAAGTTGCTCCCCCATGAGAAAGCATATGGCCTAGGGGAAGGTAGGGAGGAGCTCAAGGCACTGTTAGCCTCAGCGAACCCTGATCCTGCTTGTCTAACCTGAGGGCCCTGACCTCGGACCCAGTGGAGTGGGTGGGCCTGGGTTCCCCTTCCAAGCCCCTGACAGACCTGAGATCAGATTCCTGAGCATCAGCAACAGACTGACAACCCCACTGAGCTGAGGAAGCCGGCGCCACACCCTGTTTGGCCAGGTGGGGCACTGTTGGACTGACACACTGACTCACAGTGCCCAGTTTCCATTCAGGCCCTATTGTTGGCATCCCACATTTATGCTCCAAGAGCTCAGAGGCATGTGATATTTCCCTTTTTACGCCATTCCAGGCCAGTGAGATCATTGCTGTAACTGGTAATGAGAGCCTGGGGTGGGCACTGGCGTTTGACAGCCAGCCATCTCACATGGCACATAGGGGGTGGCCTGGGATGCTCGTGGGGCAGAGGGCCAGTGGTAAGGTTCCCAGGGCCATGGATGAGAGGCAGAGATGGAGAACCCTGCCATAGGACCCACTCAAGGAAATCACAAGAGGTGGGTGGTAGGGCAGCCCTCACCTCCTGGAGCACGCAATGAGAAATGTGTGGGGTGGAGAAACCCATGCACTGGTGGAGCACCATAGGGGTCCACCGAGTCCATCTGGTCATACTCCAGGGGATCCTCATTGCACCAACCGGGACAAGTCTCCGGTGTACTGAAGGGGACTCCACCATCTGCACACCTAGATAGCGATTTTGTAGCAGCGGCCGCCATGGACCTGGTCATGAAGAGTAGCTTCTAAGTCCTGAGGAGGTCGTGGTAAAAGACCATCAGCTCAGAAAAGTCTCACCGGAAACGGCTTAGGTGGAGATAGAAGAGCTGTCGGTTGTACAGGAGATCTCAGAGAGGACAGAAAAAGGTGTGCACCAGCATGCTCCATGCCGGACTACCTGCACTAGAAAGGAACATCTGCAGGGCCTGGAGGTGGAAGAAATGGACCTGACTGCGGAGGAAAAGAAGACCCTGTCTTCCCTCCTCCAGAGAGAGGCTCAGGACCCCTGGGGAGACCCAGTGCAACCCTGGCCAGAAGAACTCCAAGATTTTATTCTGTAGACCAGCCGGGGTGCCTGGGGCAGGGTCAGGATGTTGAGCCAGCTCCAGATCTTGGACAGTATCAGCTGGTTGAGCACCAGTGCCCTCTCCTGTAGGGAAAGGCACTGGAGAAACCCCCCCACACCTCCATAAACTGTCAGCCACCCTGGTCTTCAGATCAATCCAGTTCTCAAGGGTGGAGGGATCAGTGGGAAAAAGATAAATGCCCAGATAGAGCACTGGACCCGCACTCCACCAAATAGCCTGCGGTGAGTCAGTTCAGCTGAGTGAGCAGCCTTGGTCTGGCTGTGGGTTTGCCTCACACTGATACTGAGTGCTCCACTCAGAGCCAGGTCAGGCTGGTCCGGGCTTTAGGAGCAGAGGCAGTGCACCAATGGAAGTATGTGTCCCGGGAAGCCACTGAGGCTGCTTTCCTACATTGCCTTCTAGTGGTGGCCCCTGTTCCTGGGTGGGGAGGGCAGTATCATGACCATGTTTCCCTTTCAACTGTACTGTATTGAGGCTGACGGTCAGGAAAGATCCTGCTGCTTCAGCCTCCCAGCTGGGTTTGGAAGCACGACACAGCCAGGCCTGAGCCAAACTGACAGCTACTGGCACCATGTGTCCCCTCCCTGCACTGCACCATGATTGAGAGAGAACTGGGACTGAATCCCTGCTGACTACTCCAATGTCCTGGAGACCACCCCCGCTCCAGATCCCTGGTCAGGAGACTGGAGCTACCAAATAAGAGATGGACTCAGAAGATCCAGCTCAGGTCTTTTACTGAGCCCTGCACGTGGTGGGAGTTTCTTATACAATGAAATCACTGAAGGATTATGGGGTGATGGTGACACAGGGAGAGGATCTGCCCCCTCCAGCCTCAGTTACTCCTCCATGAGCAGCAGAGACCAAACACGAAGAGTTACGCATAGTAACATCTCAGGGGTCACAATGAAGGTGCTGCTGCTGCATTGCCTCAGGCTCCTGCACCCTGGCCCTCCTGTGCTGTGAGTGTTGGGAAGATGCTCCAATGCACCTTTCTGTGGTCTGCACCTTCAAATGTGAGGCATTTCCCTGCCTTCCTCACAGATTGGCCAGGCTGGGAGCACAGCACGGACCCCACACTGTGCCTGTCTCTCATGGGGACTTCATACTGATCCCTTTGTTGTTTTCCATTCTGTGAAATAAACTGAGACTGACAGGGCCTTTGGGAAAGGTTCTTCTCTATCTGGGGGGAGCAAATCAAGCCAAGTATTAAAATGCATCATCGTACGGAACTAAATAGGAAATTTAAACAACAGGAAATGGTTACAGCACCTAGTCACAGGGACAGAAACAAAAATGTTATTACTCCCCTCCCAACATACACACATGCATTCTCCATGTGGGGCAAAGTCAATACACTTTCTGGTTTAAGTCATACTCTAAACTCCTGGTAAGTCATGAAAGCGCACTAGCAGGACCCTATGTATATTTTGTGCTTTCTGGCAGCGGGATTTAGTCGGATTCAGGAGTTCTCCCCAAAGTTCTAACCCAGATCACTAGTATCACAGGGTGCAGTCTGGCACAGGCCCCCATGGTGTGGAAATGTGGCCATCCTGCCTCTGTTTCCCCTCTATCTGTTCCATAAGTGCTCTTACCCCAGAGGGAGCAGTTAAGGTCCCCGGGCTTAAGGCAGTTACACCACTGAAATGTATCCCCTTCTTCACCTGACAACAGAGATCTCCCACCTGCTTCATCAAGCCCTTTCCAGCTACACAGGGGCAGGACCTCACCAGCCCATATGGCCCTTTCTGAAGGCTCCACAGCTACCCCTCATGTCCAGACTTCTGATCCCATCTCCCAGTCACAGGCTTGCCTGCCCCACTCCTTGGGCTTCTGCCCCAACTTCCCTCGGGCAGGGAGTTCTGCTTACCCCACTCCAGACACCAGGCTCTGAGCAGAGACCTGCCCCAGGACTTCCTCAGCCCCTTCTCCCCACTCACTGGGCAACAATCCCCGCCTGGCTGTTTCCTCCTTGCTCATGGGATCAGCCATGTGCCATCGTTACCCCCATTCACAGCATGGCCCTGTTCTCCTGCTGGGGGAGCTGAAGGACCCACCCAAGACCCCTATTCTGAAGGGGATGGCCTTGGAGCAGCTGTCACAGCACTGCCAGCTCTGGCAAACTGCTCCGGGTGATGGGATTTCGATGGGGTGGGGCCCAGTCTCCAGATTACATGAGAAGCTCCAACCACCTAGTGAATTTGAGCCTTTGATTGGCAGCTTGCCCCATTTGTCCACCTCCTGGGGCAGAAAAACCAATCAGAGCTGTTGCAAGGAGAGCTCTCCCCCTCTCCCAGTAACGTTGCCAGCACCTTTTTCGATGATCAGTCAGTTCTTGAATTCTCTGACCTGTGTTCTGTTTATTCAGGGTCAGTGGCTGCACTGTGCTGTACTGGCCCTTGCACGGTGAGCCTCTGACAAGGATTGTATTTAAGGCACAGCTTGAGTAGCTGCCGCATGGTTCCTAGTCTTTGCCACTCTCTGGGCAGAGGAGAGAGAAATTCCTGTGCTGATTCAGAGTTCTTGCCACTCACCAAGATGGCATCTGGCTGGGGAAACACCCTGTTGTTCATTAACAAGGAGCTCATGCTGTGACAGTTTGGCCTTCATGAGGCAGGGGTGGCAAAGTGCCAGAGATGTCTGCGTTTGAGCTGTTTCCTACAAGGCCACCTTTCTGTTTGGCACCACCATTGATGTGATGGGCTGATTTAAAATTCCATTTTAAATGCCTCGGTTAGGCCTGTTCTAACACACACCTACACACGGCTCCTTCGGGCTGGATTTTACCTTTGATTGTCCCCTCCCCACCCACTTTCCACTGGACGTCGGCTATGCTGTTTTCCTGGTTAACTTGCTGCTATCTCCTGGCAAGCTCGTGTCCTATGGCCAATGTTCTGCTCTTCGCTGTACAGAAGTGACGGGTTTCACCTGCACGGACTATTAAGGATATTCTCTATTCAGATGGATGGAAATGGCCAGTACCGTGCGATTTTCTCTAGCTCCCAGACTGATTAACGCAGCCTGTGCTGCCTAGAGTTACAACACAGGGAAGTCCTAGCACTGGCCTGGACAGAGAGTTCTGGAGTGGGTCACTACCTACACTACGGTATGCAAGATGGTCACTCAGAACCTAATTAGTAAGTGTTAAGAACAAACTCTAACACGGCGAACAGGAAGCCCTCTGAGACTCTGCTGCCACTGATGGTCACATCTGAAGAAGGAAGCTCCATGACACACTCCTACCACTAATGTATCACTGCCGTTCCCACTCTGTTCATGAAGCCCTGAGCAGTCTGGGTTCCAGAAAGGGAGCAGGGGTTGTTCCCTTCTCCTTTGGATACAGCCGACCCCCGTGATAACATCCCAGCTCTGTGGTTTTAATGGCCTGGCTACAATTGGACACACAGAGTTCTGTGGGGTTCAATTTCAGAGGTTCCTTTTTTCCCTACATTTGTTTTCTTAATTAGTTTGTCAAATGAGCAGCATTCTAGGCTCTAGAGTTATTTGACTAATCAGACAGAATCATTTTTCACACTGTTCTCCCCTACGCCAAGAAGGATGGTTACATGATGATCCGAGACTGAAGCAAACATGACATCAGAAGCGGACTCATCACTCATATATGGTCACAGCCAGAATTTTAGCATTGTATTGGATGTTTCAGCTGCATAAAGTTTTAGATGAGCCCTTTGATAATGTCTAAAAAGGTGAATATTGTTTCTATTGGTTCCTTCTGGCAGCTGATGCCAGCATCTGAAGCTACATATTTCCCGTCCTCTGCTTTGTTGTCACTTGTCAGACACAGGGGAGCCCTGGCAGAGTGTTTCGGTTCTGCCTGTGCAGTGTCAGGAGGGGACAATGAAGGGACATCTCTCCACTCAGCTGCTTTGGCTTCTCCTCTTTCTTCAGGACACCATGGGTAAGTGCCTGCTTTATTTCACTGGATGAGCTGAGCAGACGAAAACTAGGAAGAAAGTTTTAATCCACTAGAAATGGTGTTTTATTCCAGAAGTCAATGAAGCAAATGGAAAGCAGGCAGTTGGGGCTAAGAAAATTTGTATGTCTAATTATCTCCCATAAGTGAGTGTGAGAGAGGAGGTTTATATATTTGTAATAATAATAGATTTGACCCTGTCACAGTCTGTATGCTTTATAAAATACCCAGGGCTTGTAGCACTGTGAGCCCAGAGTTGCTTTTAGTGAACTAATGGCTTCAGTGCTTAGAAATCACAAGAAAAGCGAAGTGGGCTTCTGTATTATGACTTCCAGCCTCATCCCCAATCAAGCTCTGTGCCTGTGAATAATTGTCCTGTGTTCATCAAATGTGCCGGGCCAATTTCAGTAGGGTTTGAATGATGCACTTGTTAGGACATTAAACTCTTCAGTAGCAGACTGTTTCTGTGAGTTGCTGCAGTCTGAGACGCTGCTGTTCTGTAGCTGCAGTATGAACAGGTGAAGCTGAAGATGAAAATCAGATTTTAGAAACCTCAAATATTTAGCTAGAGACAAACTGCTGTACCACAGCTGGTATGCACAGGTCACAGATAGCTCTGCAACGTCTGTGTGCCTCAGAGGGTAGGTGCTGAGGATTCCAGAGCAAGGATATTTTCTGAAGTGGGGGTTTGTACCTGAACTTCCCAAGAAATTCACACAGAAGTAGCTGGGATTTGATCTGATGATAAACTGAACTTTACCAGAGTGAAAATGCAGAGAATACCACTGGGATTCTGGGTAACCAAATTGCTATGGCCTGGGCCCTGTGAAACCAGGGGGCCCTGTTCTCCCTGCAGGGTGGAGTGACTCCCATTACCTACAATGGGCGGAACTCATATTCTGCAGGGAGAGAAGGCGGCCGTAGACTCCACTGGTCAACAGTCTGGTCAGAGTAATAATAGAGGCTGGCTACAACCTTCCTTTTCTTGACTTTACATTTGAGTCCATGTGGAACAGGAATGTGCCCATCACATCTGTGTACAGTTTAAAGTTCATAACCCACCAGACCCTGAGCAAGTGTATCAGCTTGATTTAAATGCAGCTTAGAACAGCTGCTGAGTTCTCTGCCACGCTCCCTCAATAAGGGGCACTTTACAAATCTGCAAATGGACACCTACATACGGGCTGGATTCTGGTTCCGCTCAAAAGTTTCACAGTGCTGAAACAGACACTCTCAGCAGGCATATGTTTTCATCTTTGTCAAAAATTTAGGAAAAAATTGCAGCAGAACGGAAATGGTTTTGTGAAATTGTTGCCCACCTTTCTTCCTGCCATTGCTGAGCCCTCTGTGACAGGAGCAGTCCCAGGGAGGCCAGTGTAGTCAGTGGGACGACTCCTGGGAGTAAGAGTCCCACCAGTGTTACACAATCTAGATTTATATAAAAATGATGTTAAAGGAGGGCGGGGACTCAAATACAGCCAGGGACTACAGCACAAAAGGATTTTAAAACAACAGGGCCAGCTTTAAATCAACACATTATTCTGTAGGAGCTAATGTGGGCTCCCTTTCAACAAGCACTTAAGCACGGGCTTAATTTCAAGCATGTGAGTTAGTCCTCCGTGACTAAGTGCCTTTACTGGTTCAGGGCCATAAACAGCAAGGGGCAGGTGTAACATGATGGTGGCTGCTGAAACCAGAGAGCAAACATGCTTCAGCAGATATTCCCTACTGGGAATGGCACTAAGAACAAATCATAATAATCAGCCCCCAGTCAGTGCTGTAGTGAGGACACCATGGAATGCATGAGCACACAGCCTGTGGCCCCTGTGTACTTACAGATGGCTGTATGCTGAAAGCCCTGCACTGGGAATCCGGCAATGAGAGTCCGTTCTTGATCTGACACAGATTTACTATGTGACCTTGGGGCATATCACTTAATTTCTCGGTGCCTCAGGTTCCCTTTCTGTGAAATGGGGACAATACTCTACCTGCGTGATTAAGGGGGGAGGAGTGGAGAGAGAATGTGGGGATACAATTCACCAGATAGAAAAAGGCTTTAAATAAAATAAAACTAAAGTAAACTCTTTTATCTCAGCCCAACACATGGGTTCCCACATAGAGGGGAAGCATCAAAAGGAGCACCAAGTTTCTTATTCTGACTCAGTGCCAGAGAATGAATCGCCTCAAGAGAGACTTGGAGGTGGAGCCAGACAGAGCTCCTGGACTTCCCATAATAGTCACTGTCCCTTGGGGAGGGGATTTGTTTTCACCATGAGATAATATGCAACAGTGCCTCCCACCCCATCAATATACAGCTGTAATTGCAGCTAGCAGGAGCTCTCTGCTCTGAGGGTTCTGATGTCCTCTGACCCCAGGGATGGAGTTACAGCCCCTGTTACAGGAGACGGAATGTGCTGTATAAAAATTGAGCATAAAATACTCATCACAGATAAATCTGCAGTTACACTTTGTAACCAGCAGGTAAATGCAGATGAGAGAAACACATTTTCTCGAATTCCTTATGACAAACATTTAAAGATTTGAAGCGGGGGGTGGGGGAGGACCAGTGACCAGGACAGAGGAGGGAGGGAAGCAGTAGTGAATGGCAGGTGGGCCATTAACATGTAAGAAGTTGCTGCTTGTTGTCTCCTACCTTGTGCAGCTGTATACATATTTCACAGCAGCAGATCTCTGCAGGGCTGCATGCTACCTTGGTTATGGAGCCTGAGCTGCACATTGAGCTGTGCCCCCCACTCCCACTATCCACCCCCAGCTAGGACTCCTGCCCCTGCTTCAGCCACGCTTCCCCTTCCAGGCCTCATTCCACCTCCCTTCAAACTGCCTCCCCCACACCCACACAATAGTGACATGTGCTTCACTAATCATTTCCTGGATTTCAGAGGTGGAACATTCAAAGTGCAGAAGCTTCTCCAGGAGACAGTGAGAGCATTCCAGCCCAGAATAGTTCATCGCCTGGGTTACTGCATTCACCTGTAGGGCAGGGATGAATTATCAGAGTTCAGCTCCCTGCTCCTGAGTGGGGATTTAACCCAGGGTCTCCCATATCCCAGGCAAGTGCCCTAATCACTGGGCTAAAGATTATAAGGGGAGCACACACAGTTTCTGTATGACCCCAAATGGACTTCTCGGATTTGCTGATGAGTTCCAAACAGTTTCAGGGCTGAATCAAATATTTTTTTCTGATGTTTTGGTTTGTTCTCTGAAATAAAACATTGATTACTGGTCTAGCTGTAGCTAGGAGCAGTGACACAAGAGGGATGAGGTGGTGAGGATGGGTGGACAGGGTGGGTGGGTGTGACATTCACAGCATCCCAGTGCCAGAGGGCAAGGGGCTCACTGGTATCAGGTAATGAGTTTCAGATGGCCTGACCAGTTCAATGAACCCCAATTCACTGATGTCATAATCTGATAGGCGGTATGTAAAATACTGGAAACCTATAACTCACTGATTATTAATATTTTTTCACTGTGCATACACTAAGTCAGGGGTCTCCAAACTTTATGAGACGAGGGCCATATTAGATTTTTCAAGGGGCTTCGCAGGCCAAAGCAACTGCGCTGCCAGCCTGGGTTCCTTCATCCAGGGCCGGCTTTAGGGAGTGTGGGGCCCCGCTGCCAAAATATCGCCAAGGCGGCAGCAGCGTTTGAGCTGCCGCTGAAGTGCCACCGAGGCAGGGGCTGCAGAGGCAGTGGCAGCAATTAAGCTGCCGCCGAATTGCAGCCAACTTCACCCAGGCCAGCAGCGGTCTCAGCCCGCTGCCGGCCTGGGTTCTTTCACCCAGGCCAGCAGCGGGACCCCGGCTGTCAGGAGCCTGCGGCGGGAACCCCAGAGCAGCGGCGGGCTGAGCCGCTCAGCCAGCTGCCGCTCTGGGGTTCCCGCCACGGGCTCCTGACAACCAGGGGTCCCGCTGCCTGATGCGATGTTGGTTGGGGGGCCGGATAAATCGAAGCCGTGGGCTGGATCCGGCCTGTGGGCCATAGTTTGGAGACCCCTGCACTAAGTGGTTATAAGGAGATATGGGTATAGGCTGGTATCATGACTAACATGTATTTAAACTAGGCATGTTGCAGGGAGTTGGTAAACAGGTCTGCCCTAGACAAAGGAATGCGTTTGCTTCTCTGACCAGTCAGTCCTCAGGCAGAGATAAGGAAGGTCTAGTTACATATTAGGTAAAGCAAGCTATCAAGACAACAAATGGGAGAGGAGACAGCATGGCGTATACATCCAGCAGGAGAAAGAAGCTTGGTCTGGGTTTTACTTTTCAAAGAGTACATTGCAAAGGTTTACTGGGCTATAAAGACAGGGGAGCTGAACCTCAAGAGATAAGCAATTAAATCAACTGATTGTATACAATATTACTGTATTTTGAAAGTGTATTGAGTGAGACCTTTTATGAAAGCCTATATTATTATTATCATTATTATAATCATTTAAAGTCTGTATTAACACTATATAAGCAATACTGGATCATCATTGGTATTATGGTTTAAAGTGTTTGTCCAAACAAATGGAGAAACAGCTCTCTTCCAGACAGAAAGGAAGGCAGCTATCTACCTGTCCCCAGTGAAATTAAGCAACGTATGACCAAAACAATGGAAGCCTCATTTACATGGAAATCAGCAAAGGGACTGAAAATCCACAGGAAAGAGAGAACAGTATGAGGTCATCCTGCCTCTGGGAACAAAGTCATTGAACCTTGGAAGATATAAGCAAGGGCAGAAGCCATCTTTGTCACCCATCACAAGAGAGACACAAGAGGCCAGAGCACTTGCAAGCTGAGAAAGATGGGTCCTTCAACCAAGGGGGCGGGGTTGAAGTCTCTGGGCATAGGCGGCGAGTAATATGGGCCCATGGTGCTTGTGCTCCATCAATATTTAGGAACGAGGGCCCAGCTCCACCAATGTTTGGGCTTACTGCACATTGGGGGGCCCTGCGCTTCAGGGGGATGCGGGGTCCAGGGTGGCCTGAGGGGTTAGCGGGGAGCCTGGCGTCAGCAGCACTGAGCGACCTGGTCCCAGCCCACCCCCTTTGCTCTACCCTGCTGGCTCCTGGCATCGCTACGGGGAGGAGGCAGAAGATAGAAAAAGGTGGGGTGGGTGCTTGGGGGAAGGGATGGAATAGAATGGGGACAGGGAGGGGGAGGAGCAGGGGCAGGTTGGGGCCAGGTCACTTGCTTCTGTAGGCGCCAGGCCCCCTGCTAACCTCCCAAGCCACCCTGGACCCACAGCCATCCCATCCATAGGGTGGATGGGGGCAACCACCCCAGGCCCCACACTTTGAGGGGCACCGCACTTCATGGGGACATGGGGTCCAGGATGGCTTGGGGGCTTAGCGGGGGGCCTGGCACTGGCAGCAGCAAGTGACCTGGCCCCAGACTGCCCTGCTCCACTACTGCCCTGCCCCCATTCCACCCATACCCCCAACCCCCCACCCTGCCTTTTTGCAGTTTCTGCCCCCTCCCCCGATCGATGCCGAGAGCCAGTGGAGCGGGGCGGACTGGGACCGGGTCACTCTCTGCTTCCAGCACCAGTCCCCCCACTAGCCCTCTAGGCCACCCTGAACCCAACGTCCCCCTGAAGCACAGGGCCCCCCAAAGCATGGGGCCCGGGGCAGTTGCCCCGGTGTCGCCTACTGATGTTCTGGGCACCACCAAAAATTATACAAACCTGGCAACCATTTCTCTGAGAACTGAACGTAAGTTGGAGAAACCATCTTGAACAAAGCCTGTACCTTGCTAGATTAAGTTTTAGACTTTTAGATTGTGTTTTCACTTTTATTTGTTTACAACCCTTTCTAACTTTATTCCTTTTACTTGTCATCACTTAAGTTATGTCGTAGTGTTAATAAATTTGTTTTATTTTTACTATAGACAACCTCAGTGCTGTGTTTCACTTGAAGTCACTACTAAGTACAGATTATGTGTTAAGCTGTTGGCTCTTTTCAGGAGCAACGAATCTTTATACATCTCTGAATGTTCCAGGGGAGGGTTGGACATTTCAGGGCAGACAGCTTTGTGGAAATTTGAGCCTGGGAGGATGTTGAAGTCACTTTGCTGGTTTAACCAAGGCTGGTGGACACCAGAGTGAGGCTGGGGCTGTACATGTGCTGCTGGGGTCAGAGCTGCTGAACCAGGGCTGTCAAGTGCACAAACACTCAGGGAGTGAGTATACTGTATGTTTGTGGGCCAGCTGTGAGAGTCCCAGGCTGGGAGCTACAGCAGTAAAGCATTTTAAGGCACCCAGGGTTGCAGGGAAAGTGGTGACACAACATCTCACTGGTTTGGATTGTACCCCCAGAATATCAAAGTGTGGATGAAGGGAGGGCCAGGGTTGGGGCAAATGTCATCAGAGGCGACAACTAGTATTGTGTCTAGTTTGTTCTAGACTAACTTTAATCACAGTGACTCATTCACTTCCCGTTGTGTCTATCCCACTCCCTACTCCTTCCATTGCTGGGGAATTATTTCTTCTCTCTGCCTGTTGCTTTTTCTTTCTAAACTCTCAGCCATTATTTTCATATTTTCAGATAATATGAAAAAGTGCCTCCCCTCCTGAATCTCACCCCTGTGGAGGCACCTGCCTTTGCTGTCCTTGCCCCTTATTCTCCTTTATTCCCCAGTCTCACGTCCGAGCCTCCAGGCCTCATCATTTAATAGTTTCCTTTCTTTGAACTTTCTCCAGTTTTTCAATATCCTTCCTATAATGAAGGGACAGAAATACAATATTCCAGCGGAGGATGTACTAAGACCATGTAAACATTCATCAGTTACATCCAATCCCACATACAGACACAGTCACACACTCTGCTTTGTGTCTGCCTGTCACACCTGAGAATTATGTTGCTGGCTACTCCCACGCTTCAGCAGTGTCACATGTTGCCCTTCTATTCAAACTGTCTCTCATCACTGGAACATAGGAACTGGCATACGGGGTAAAGGGCTGCTGCTTATTTAACAATGTTGTTGCTGTTGGGAGGAGAGATAACAGCATAACCAGCAGTCTCTGATGGATATATTGCCTCTCTAGGTCGCATTGAGGTCCAGCTGGTTGGAGGTGACACTGCCTGCTCAGGACGTGTTGAAGTTAAACATGGAAATACATGGGAGACTGTCTGTGATTCACACTTGGATTTCAACGCGGCCTCTGTTATCTGCAATGAATTAGGGTGTGGACAGGCTGTAGCCACCTTGGGAACAGCTCACTTTGGAGAAGGACATGATCTGATCTGGAAGGAAGAGTTCCAGTGTGTGGGGAATGAATCTCTCCTTCAGAAATGTCCCAGGATGTCCCATCCTAATGACACATGCTCCCACGCTAATGATGTTGGCGTATTGTGCTCAGGTAAGAACTCAGACTCATGAACCACTAACATGGGCCCTATAGCTGGGCCCCTCAGTCTCTTTTCTCTCACATCCATGTATTTCACCTGTGAACCCACATCCCAGAAGACTTTACATGTTTCCATGTTGCTCCAAAGGATTCCTGTGTGTTAGAAAGGGTGGCTCCTCTCCCTCCACCCACGGGGACCCAAGAAGGGATCCAAGAATGGAGGGAAACCCCATTATCTCTCTCACATTCCTAACTCCATTAAATGGGGACAGTTATATTAATTTTTTCTCCTGCTACAAGGATAGGGTCCCAGCAGACCTCTGATCCCCCTCATCCTCCACTAATCATAATGACTGTCACTCGTATTCGAGTATGACTGTGACTTGAAGTCTGTTTCCACAAGTAGGGATCAGGAAACGTCCCACAGCAACTTGGTGTCTACGTTCCCTCTTACTGTTGGGCAAGGTGGTGCGACAATATTTAGTTGCGTATTCTGCTTCCCTTGTAGCAGAGTGCCAAGCTCGCCTGTCATGGGCCGTACCCTCCCAGGTCATTGAGTCCAGCAGATTTTGTCAGACCATTTGAATTCCATTATGATGCGTAGGTGGCGTTGTTGCAGGCAGTTAAGTTTTGGGATTTGGCGACCATAAAGGGGCAGGTCTCTAACAAGTATAGAAGACAAGGGAGCACAACAGCTCTGTAAACTTGGCATTTTGTGGACACTTGGACCCACTCGCCTTGTCCAAAGTCTTTTTTATAGACAACTGAAAGTGGAGGCAGCTGACTTTAAGGTTCTGAAAGTTCTTTATCAATGCTGGTGTCGTCGGTAACTGTACTACTTAGGTAGCAGAAGGACTTGATGTTGTTTAATTGGCAGCCATTCAATTTTATTTCAGGTGGTGATGGAGGTAATGGCTGTATGTTCTCCACTGGTGAGCACACTCCTCCCTATTCAGATACATCTGTAAAGGGAGACGGCAGGGTCTAGTGGTCAGAGCACAGAACCAGAAATCTCAAGACCTGGGTTTTCTTTCAAGCTCTGCTGCTGTATTAATTAATGCTCCATTCTTGAGTTTGCCCATCTGTGAAATAAACAAAACAATTAATTACCTACCTCAGTGAGTGGCTGTGTGGCTTAACTTCATTAGTGTAAAGAGCTTTCAGGCACTTGAATGCATAGTGGTATGTAGGACCAGGTGTTGTTATTTCAAAACTTAACTGGAAGAATTGGAGTGGTTGTGGCCACATTTACGTTATTGCCCTGCAATGGGGGTAGGCTTTGTGCCACCCATTAATAGGGAGCTGATTATTAGAGAGACTAGCTGAAAGCCCGTGCTATTGCATGGGTGTAATTCGTAAAGTTTCACATGGGTGTAATTTGTAAAGTCATGTGAAGAAACAGTGACTGATGGAAGCAAATATTAAGCAAAAAACATAGAAAGAATATGAATGCAAAACATGTACATTGTCAAACTGAAATGTACACATGTGTGACAGCTTTGGCTCATATCACCTAGCTCATATACTCACCTCCCTCCCAGTTGTTTGATAAATTACTTGACCATGAAACTTACTTGTTACCAAGGTGCATTTCGCCAGTCTAAGTATACTATTGTACCAATACTGTATTTATTGTTAAAGCATGTTTTTACCAAAGTTTGTCAATGGACTTTTTAACTGCCCTCTATTCCCCTGCCATTTTTAGGTTGAAATGTCAACCTTTTAACGGACACAAAAAGCACCTCTCTCCCTGGCTGCTTAGCTGGAGACTGCACTTGCCCTCTCCTCACCCCTGAGATGGGGGAACTGCCCTTCATTCCCTATTACTATCTTCACCATAGCAACCCACGTCTTGCTTCCTGAATCCCTGGGGCTTCTCTGCCTGGTACTGCGCTACACCACAACTTTCACAACTTCACCCTCCCCTGCCTCTTGCTACCCCAGGACCCTCTCTCTGCTCTA
Organism: Macrochelys suwanniensis; assembly: GCA_033296515.1. Lineage (NCBI taxonomy): Eukaryota > Metazoa > Chordata > Testudines > Chelydridae > Macrochelys > Macrochelys suwanniensis. The sequence continues at coordinate 210,416,950 of CM065775.1, read as the reverse complement.
GGGACACACATGAAGGCAGGGTTCAGTGGCAGGGCAGGTCTGTGTCCTCAGTCCAGAAGGTCTCACACACATGTCGGCCCAGCCCTGACAACTGGAGGATCAGAGGAGCTTCTCACATCTTCACCTTAGCTCCTCCTGTAGGAACTGAAATCCTGTGACTTGTGATCAGCTTGCAACAACTGGAAACACTGCAACACTGCCTTCCCCAGGCTGCTTGGAAGGAACCCCATTTCCTACCACCAACGCCAGCCTGGAGAGCTGCCATCTGATCCCCTTCATCTCTCACCCCCATTGCTGTCCTCTGCAGCCCCCTCTGCCTCGTTTATGCCCCCACATGCCCCTTCAGCCACATCCTTCTGCCCCTCTCAGCCTCTCTTCTTCCCCCACATCCTCCAACAGCCCATTCCCCTGAAACCCCTAGATATGCCTCTTGCCCTCAGTGTCCTGCTCCCCTGACTCTCCCCGCCCTCCTTTCACAGGGTCTCTGGGGCTACTCGGACTCCCTGGGTCCTGCCCAGCCCCCTGAGCCATACAGGAGCAGCCACGTTCCCTGTGGGCTTCAGTTTAATTGAAAACAGTGGGAGGTAGCAGCTGACTTTACTCAGGGCAGCCTCACTCCCACATGCCGACAGACTGTGGGGAGATGGAGTTATCTCACTGGGTTCAGCCCCAGTGACAGCGACAGGAGATGGCACCATTTGGAATAAGAGAAACTCCGAGAGTTGAAAATGGCTTATAACTTAAAAGTTGGGTGGTAAGTGACTGTGAATACCAGTGATGACTGAACCTGGTGATATTCTGAACCAGAGGAGCTCTCAGACACGCTTGTAGCTTGCCCCAGTATTTCAAAATGACTCAGCACACATCCTAGGTGTCAGAGTGACATTCCTGGGATCTTCTTATATGGGTAACAAAGGTCGCCTTCTTGTCAGGGCCAGGGTCTTGTAAGGACACAAATCTAAATGAATGAGCTAAAAGAAGGGTGGGGCCACTCAGCAGAGTGTCTTTTCCAACATCACTGCTAACGGCAGAGCCTGGAAAGGATCTGGACTGCCCACTAGCCTGGCTGTGGAACACACCGCTGGCCAAAAGCCCAGTCTACTGCAGCCAGCCAGTTAGCCTGTTGCTGTGTGAATGAGGACCCCTGGCTGGCTGGCCATGGTCAAACTGCCAGGTTGGGTATTAGGATGTGCAGGGGAAAATGGAAAACAGAGGGATATTTGTCTTGAAAGGTCCTGGAGAGAGGAACCCAGGTTTGGAGAGGGGGCGTACTTCTGTGTAAGGCGGGGTTGCCACTTCCAAGGCACAGTAAAATTGGAAGTCCGTGGGCAGGCCCAGGGGAGTGGAGCTGGCCTGTGGTCTGGGCCAGGTCTCAGGGCTGGGAGAAGAGAGGGAAGGTTCCAGGGCTGGGGGCAACCATGGGGAGGGGCCCAGGTCTTGAAAATTTATGGGAGGCTTGGTGGGATTCGGGACTGGGAGTAGGGCACTGCTCTCACATTCACTGGTGTCTGCCCTGGCACACTGCACACATGCAGAGCAGGATGAGGGTGCCACCTGGGAGGCCGTTGAATGCTCCCAGCCATGATAGCTGCATCTAGAGTTCCAAAATCACTGCATCCCCAGGTGCATTTGTGCACAGTTTAGAAATCCTGGCAACACCAACCCCTCCCCCGCCCCCAGCCAATAACACCTTTGGACCAGCAACTGGCAAGGCTGTAGAAAAACTGACACTCAAAAACCAGCCAGGTAGTATAAGGCTGTTGGTGGGGAGAGAGAGGGACCTCAGCCCCATGGTGCTCATTCCTACACATTTATTTGTGTGAGCTTCTAGTGATAACAAAACTTTCATCTGCTCTTCCCTCCTGTTTCCCTTCAGTGGTGTGTTTGACTCACTTTGGGCCTGATCCAGCAGTGGCGGCTGAGGGTGCTCAGCCCTTCACTGGATCCTCTCAGCACCTTGTGGGATTGTGCCCTGCATAGGTGCTGACTTTTGGTTTTGCCAGTGGGTGCCCTCCCTAGGCCCTACCCCCACTCCGCCCGCTCCGCCCCCTCCCTAGGCCCCACCCCCACTCCGCCCCTTCCCCCACCTGCCCATCACTCGCTCCTCTCCGCCCCCTCCTCTGAGTACGTCTACCAGTTTTGGGAGGCTATTTTCAGCATATTTACAGTTCTTTCATATTCTAGTTATTGAATGTGACTATCATTGGCATCTTAACAATTTAATCATTAAAATAGTAAAGAACAATCTAATTACATAATCATAAATTACAGTACATTAAAATCATTGCACACACAAGCTGTCTTCACTAACATCCCAGTTTAAAGACATTACGTCTCACTGTAGCTCTCTGGATGAAACTGTCAGCAAGCTTATTTATATCTAGTTCACTGGTATGGTCTTGATGCACTTTAAGGACAGCTACATTATTCAAAATGAAAATAAGAAAGAAAAACTTGTAGCACCTTAAAGACTAACAAATTTATTTCAGCATAAGCTTTCGTGGGTTAATACCCACTTCATCGGATGCATGGAATGAAACATACAGTAGACAGATATTTATACAGTCAGAGAAACATGATAAGGTTGAGGTGCATAGACCAACCTTAAGAGGCTAATTAGTTGAGAGGAACCATAACAGCAGGGGAAGAAAAACCTTTGAAGTGATAAACAAGATGGTCACACAGGTGTGAATGAGGATCGTTAACTTAAGGGAAAAAGATTCAATTAACGTAATGGCCGAGCCATTCCAAATCTCTATTTAATCCGGACGCAATGCAACCTAGTTTGCATATCAATTCGAGTTCAATAGTTTCTCTTTGAAGTCTGCTTTTGGAGTTAATCTGTCGCAACACTACATTATTCAGTCGCACCTGTCCCATTGATGCCCGGAGATAATTTTTAACTCTTCTGAGGCTGGAGAATGAGTGTTCTGCAGTGCAGGATGATACAGGTACAGTGAGAAGGATTCTTATAAATTTGCAGTACTCTGGAAGCATAGTGCGCAAATGTTCATTCCCTTCATTTTTTAAAAATGACACAACATCCTCAACACTGGAGACTGTTCTATTTTTCTGTAGAGCGATATCCAAGAACATGTCACGGTGTAGTTTCAATCTCTGCTTATCTAAGTCGTCTGCATAAAAGTCTGTTACTTGTTCAACCTTAATCATCTCACTGCCAGTTGCAAATTGTTCCATTTGTGTCAAATGATTTTGAACATCAGACATAAATCTTCAATCAAGACTCCTTGTGACATGATCGAAAACTTTGTAGAATAATAGGACTATTCCATGCACATCCCATCCCAAGGCAGAGATTGCACTGCTGGGATTCAAGGTTTCCCCTGATAGCCTGAGTTTCCCTCCCGCAACATGGTGCCTGGTTGTGTTTGCCAGAGCACATGGACTTTAACATATAAACCATATAAAACAGAGGTGCCCCCAGCCACCCTCACCCCAAGACCCCCTTTTAAATACACTTCCCCGCTGCTGTTGCTGCTGCTGGTACTACTGCCTTTAGTTGGGGAGAGGAGGCTGGAGCAAGATTTGGAGCTGCTCAGCTGCAGAGCTAGAGAAAGCACACCTGCCGCCTACAAGAAGCTGCTAGGAGAAGGAGACAGAGCAGCACTGGTGGTGGTGGGGGTCACTCTCAGCCCCTCCCCCAGGAGCAGAGTTCCCACTGATAGGCTGCGGCCAAAAAAACAGCTGAACAGCAAAGCTGGAAAGACCTGTTTTGGCCAGGCTGATCAGCGCAGCAAGTTGCAACTCAGACTCAAAGCTTGAAAGAGCTGATCAGCCGAGGGGGGAACAGCTGCTCGGCGGCGGCTCCCGGCTGCCGGCTCTGAAAGAAACTGCTGATTGCCCCCACCCCCTTCAGCCCCGCTGAACAGCTGATGTGGGCCCCTTAAACACTTGACTGGTGCCAGTGGGTGCAGAGCACCCACTAATTTTTCCCGGTGGGTGCTCCAGCCCCAGAGCACCCACGGAGTGGGCGACTATGGTGCCCTGTACTTGGGGGACCCTCCCTTGCTGAACTCAATATTCTGGAATGTCCCAGGCTATCTGCAGGCAACCTTAACTCTGCATTAATGAATTTTTTTACCATTTAATTCTACTAAAATCTGCTTTGAATCCCCAATTCTACTCACAATCTCAGAACAGCTCTACAACTTGGGGCAAGGAGATAGTCACCAGTGTTTGCTTTTTAATTGTCATCAGAAAGGCACAGATTGAGCACTGTTGGATTGACTGAAGCAGTTCACAACTCTTAGAGCTACTGTTTCACTGACATCAATGGAAGCCCCAAGCAGCTCTTCACCAAGGGAAATGATCCCCCTGGAGCAGGCAATAACCACTAGGGCTTATCTGCTCTCCAGCTGCAGTCACTGCATTAGGTGTAGCTGTACTGAATGGTGGAGGAATACACTGGAGCAGCTTGGGAGAGCTGTGGCTGTAATATGAGGAGATCTGGGCTTGACCGCCCCCATGTATGTTACCAAAGGAAAGATGATCTAATTGGGTTTGGTCCTGCTTTGAGCAGGGGGTTGGACTAGATGACCTCCTGAGGTCCCTCCCAACCCTGAGATTCTATGATTCTATGATTCTATGTGCATATGGACCTTGAGGTTCCAGTCGGCATCATTTGCGTAGGCTGTGTTAGGAGCAGGGCACTGGGTTCATCTTGCCATGGGTATTGTCAGTAGTGAGTAGGGACATGCGAGTTGTGTGTGGATTTAATGGTGGGTAGGGGAAAGTATATGTTTAGGTGATATCTTGTGTGGATGAGTTACGGGGATGTGAAAGGGTATGAAGTGGTTGTTGAATTTGCAAGTGTAGTATGCTTTCATTGGGTAGGCTCAGTGTTTGAGCACAGGGAAAGTGCAGATAGTGCCTGTGCATAACAATGAACAGGCAGAGTGGGAGTGTGTGTGTTATGGGTGTTGTGAGGTATTGCTTGAAGAGGGCAGAGTTAGCACTGCATGCAACTCTGTATTTCCTGGTGTTCAGAAGTTTGAGTTTTGCTGAGCTCGAAGTTCTGAAGGGCACAAACCATAAGTCGGCAAGTTTAACTCTGCATAAAGAAAGATTTTTGCCATTTAATTTCCTAGTATTTTAAACAGAAAGAAATGTATGCTGATAGGAGTTAATGGTTATTTAAACAGTTGTAGCTCTCACCTAGGCTTGCAGCTGATATGCTACTGTGATTAGGTAATAATCAAAAGACCTAGTTTTTATATAGTGCTTTTCATCAGTAGCTCTCAAAGAACGTACCTCATTATCCCCATTTCACAGATGGGAAACTGAGGCAGAGAGTGAAGTGACTTCAAAGAATCATAGAAATATGGGGCTTTAAGAGACCTCGAGATGTCATGAAGTCTAACCCCCAGTGCTGTGGCAAGACTAATTAAGTCTAGACAAATGTTTGTCCATCCTGTTCATAAAAAACACCCAATGATGTGGGTTCCACAACCTCCCTTGGCAGCCTAGTGCAGAACTTATCTATCCGAATAGATAGACTGTTTTCCCTAATATGTAACCTAAATCTCCCTTGCTGCAGATTAAGCCCATTACTTCTTGTCCTAACTTCAGTGGACAGGAAGAATAATTCATCCTGGTCCTCTTTATTAACAGCCCTTAACGTATTTGAAGACTGTTATCATGTCTCCCCTCAGTCTTCTTTTCTCAAGACTAAACATGGCCAGTTTTTTTTAACCTTTCCTCATAGGTCAGGTTTTCTAAACCTTTTACCATTTTTGTTGCTCTCCTCTGGACCATCTCCAAATTTGTCTACATCTTTTCTAAAGTGTGGCATCCAATATTGAACATAGTACTCAAGCTGAGACCTCATAAATGCCAAGTAGAGTGGGACAGTTACCTCCCATGTCTTACATACGACACGCCTGTTAATACACCTAAGAAGTTTAGCCTTTTTCACAATTGCATCACACTGCTGACTCATATTCAATCTGTGATCTGCTGTTACCCAGATCCTTTTTAGCAATACTACCACTAAACCAGTTATTCCCCATATTGTAGCTGTGCATTTGATTTTTCCTTCTAAATTGTACTCCAGTTTCCTCTGCTACCCCTCACAGTCTCCAACCCCTCCTGTCTTCTCCCCTCCTCCTCCTCCCTCAATCCTCACTCTCTCCCCCTTGGTTGAGCCCTCCGAACACTTGTCTCCACTACCCCCCAATTCTCATTTATCTTCCTCTCCATAATAAACAGATCCCTGGCTGCAAACCCAAACCCGTCTTCCCCTGTTACCACCTACTCTTGCACCTCTGATCATGCCTCCCCTGAGCATTCACATTTGGAAGTTATTTTCTTTTCAAAAGCAGTTTCAGCACCTTCTGAGTGTTCTGCTGTACTCAGATTATATTCCGCCCCCCCAAAAAAATAATCCCCACTGGAGACAGGCAAATTGGAGCAATAAACCTCCTTTTTTAACACCACTTTTCTTTTCTGGGTTGGAGTTGCACTCACAGTGCCAGGGGTGGGAGTGCCTACCTGTAAGGACCACAATTTACCCTCAAATTTACCCACATCTCATACCTGATTGGCACTTTTCCAGGTAGCTATCCTCTCTCACTGCACATGCTCATTGTAGTCCATGAGGTGTGCATGTAGGTGCACAAGCCTTCGCAAGCACCTACTGGAGAAGCAGGCCCTTTTTGAAATAACATTTTAATTTGATTTTCCCCAAAGGGCTGGTGGGTGTCATAGTCTCTGTTGGGGGAAACCCTCGAGTGGGTTGGGCCAAAAGAAATCTGATGAGGTTCAACAAGGACAAGTGCAGAGTCCTGCACTTAGGACGGAAGAATCCCATGCACTGCTACAGACTAGGGACCAAATGGCTGGGCAGCAGTTCTGCAGAAAAGGACCTAGGGGTTACGGTGGACGAAAAGCTGAATATGAGTCAACAGTGTGCCCTTGTTGCCAAGAAGGCTAACGGCATTTTGGGCTGTATAAGTAGGGGCATTTCCAGCAGATCGAGGGACGTGATTATTCCCCTCTATTCGGCACTGGTGAGGCCTCATTTGGAGTACTGTGTCCAGTTTTGGGCCCCACGCTACAAGAAGGATGTGGATAAATTGGAAAGAGTCCAACGGAGGGCAACAAAAATGATTAGGGGGCTCGAGCACATGACTTATGAGGAGAGGCTGAGGGAACTGGGATTGTTTAGCCTGCAGAAGAGAAGAATGAGGGGGGATTTGATAGCTGCTTTCAACTACCTGAAAGGGGGTTCCAAAGAGGATGGATCTAGACTGTTCTCAGTGGTAGAAGATGACAGAACAAGGAGTAATGGTCTCAAGTTGCAGAGGGGGAGGTTTAGGTTGGATATTAGGAAAAACTTTTTCACTAGTAGGGTGGTGAAGCACTGGAATGGGTTATCTAGGGAGGTGGTGGAATCTCCTTCCTTAGATGTTTTTAAGGTCAGGCTTGACAAAGCCCTGGCTGGGATGATCTAATTGGGTTTGGTCCTGCTTTGAGCAGGGGGTTGGACTAGATGACCTCCTGAGGTCCCTTCCAACCCTGAGATTCTATGATTCTATGATTCTATGAGTGTCTGAGACCCTGGTGCAATGATCAGAGCACTGGTTTGATCTCTATCTGCGAGCAAAAATAAATTGCCAGGATCTGTCAACTTTAAGGCAACCTGTTGTGTTTTATTTCTGGGAGCTCTAGCTCAGGAGCCCCCTGGGGAAATGGCCCCAAGTTTGGATCACTAATACAACCCTGTGCTCCTATGTGACATGCCAATTTTCAAGGCAATCCAATCAACTATGGAACAGTTCAGCTTTAAAGGAAAACTGGTCTCAAGCTTAACTGTTTCAGAGCTGTCGTGCTATAATCAGGGCTTAAATTATCCTATAGTATTTACCAGACCCTCCCAATTCCCCCGCATTTGGGACTCCGGGGAGGGGAGGGGTCTTGGGGCTTCAGCCCCATGGGATGTTCCAGGGCTTGGGGCTTCAGTCCTACAGGGTGCGCCACGGCTCGGAGCTTCTACCCTGCAGCACACTCCCTTCAGGTTTAAAAATATTTACCAGAGCAGAGCTCCGGACAGCTCTGGCTAAATTTAAGTCCTGGTTTTAATATCACCACTCTGTAGTTTTTTCCCAGTCAGATCCCTCAATGCTACTGTTCGGATTCAGTGAGCTCCTAATAACCTAGGACACAACAACCATGACGTGTAAGGACCCGCTTCTTCACATGACAGCCCCTGTAGTCCCCTTTGGAACCACCAGAGCGGAGATTGCCCCTGCCCCCTGATAATCCATCCCAGGCATGACACTGACCCCAGAGCAGTACATGCTGGGGCGGAGTTTGGTAGGTGCTGTGTAACCCCTCACACAGGGCAGACGTGAGCAATAGCGTCTGCACTGTAAGAGCCTGATCATCACGTCTGAACATCCTGATTAAACAAAGTGCCCAGTAAACTGGGAAATTATTATTAATTAATTATCTGATGTCACTGGGTCTCCTTCATCATAACTTGGATACAATTGTGTAAGAGAAATGTCCCTCTGATTTCCCTTCTCCTTGTTCTCAGGGTACGGCGGGTACAGGCTGGCAAACGGCAGCACAGGGTGTTCGGGGAGAGTGGAGCTTCGCCACGGAGGCGCCTGGGGAACCCTCTGTGACTCCCAGTGGAATTTACAGGCTGCTCACACCCTCTGCCAGCAGCTTGACTGTGGATTTGCCCTGTCGATTCCAGCAGGGCAGCTCTTTGGCACAGGAGACGGACCTGTCTGGAATGGCACATTTGGCTGTGAGAGGAATGAATCCCGCCTGAGGGACTGTCATGTTACTGCACTGGGGACAACTGAGTGTCCCCCTGGGAGCGAAGCCAACGTGGTGTGTTCAGGTGAGCAGTCGCAGTGGGAAAGAAAAGAATTGGGGATTGGGGAACATCCTCAGCCAGATCTTCACAGTGTGTCAATCGGCCAAGCTTCATTGGGCTCAGTGAGGCTATGCTGATTTACACCAGGTGGGGACCTGGCCCAACCCAGCCTGCTCCCCCAGAGGCCTGGCCAGGCTTATTTGCTCAGGTAAGTTTAATACAGACGTGTATATGTTAATTACAGTGCTGTGTACTGCCCAGATTAGGATCTTCATGAGTAGTCCCATTGACTACAGTACTCAAGGTAAGTAGGGGTATCAGAATGTTGCTCTCTTTGTTTAAGTTCCCCAGGTCAGAGACTCCTCTGGGTGCAGTGAGGGGTGGCGAGGTGGATCCTAGCATTATGCTAGAGTGAACCAGAGAGAATGGCTTTGTGGTATCAGCCCAGGGTTTGTGATTCACAGATTCCCTCCATCCTAGCAGGGCTGACTCAGCCCTTCATTAGGTTGAGGTTCGTGTTGCAGAAGCAACCTATATGCAGAGATCTCATCCAAGCTGTAGGGCCATTACAATCCCATTTCACTCTCCAGAAAAGTAGGTGTTTGCCCTAGTGTTCCTGGCCAAAATGTGCCCAGCCCCATTGCCCACCACGGGTTGTGTGCTGGTGGGCTGCAGCCCACAGCTGCAGATCTTGCTCAATGTGTGTATATGTTTATAGACATAAGAACAACAACATCCACAAAACAAATATTACCAACATATCTCCCATGGTTGTGAAAGGGTGGGAGAAAGGAGGAAGAGGGGGAGAGAAGAAAGAGGAGTAGGGAGAGGATGTTGAGGAGAGGATGTGGGGGTCTGTCAGCTCCCCAGTGAACAAGGCCTGCCCAGTACCCCTATGTAATGTGAAGCCCAGCCAAGCAGTTGCAACTTGCAATTATCAGTGAGACAATCACCAGCCCAATTTTTTTTCCTTCTGCTCAAAGATTGTGGGAAGGGAGGGATTCTGCTTTGCTGGGAATCCCAAAAACACATGGCCAGGCATGTACTGTGTGTTGGCCTAGCCCCAATCTTCATCACAGACAGAGCAACAGTTCACCCTGATGTGACATGCATGTCAACTTAGCCGATCCCACACTTTCCCGGTATGTACAGGAATTTTTGGCAATCATGGAACACTACCTGACAATTTGGGACAAAATTCAGTCACCAAACAGAAGGAACAGGGAGACCAAAAAAGATTAAAATATTAAATCACCTGGATCACCTGGATCGATCGGACTTCAGCTGTCATTAAGACTGCGCCGATCACAACACGTCTGCCATTCTTCTCGCACTCTTGCCTTTCTTCTCCACGTTCGTCCGAAATGTTTAACGATGTCATCTTCCCATCTTCTTGGAGGCCGACCGGGGGGTCTTTTCTGTTCTCGCGGGTACCACTCAGCAATGATTGCGGTCCACCTGTTATCCGTGACCCGTGCTGCTTTCCACGACAATATCTTTCACACCGCTGCGTTCTCTGATGATTTCATTTGGTATACGATCCAGAAGGGAGATTCCCAACATAGCTCGTTCCATTGCCCTTTCAGCTACCAACAGCCGTTGCTCTTCTCTCTTTGTCAGTGCCCACGGTTCACTGCCATACAGCATGGCTGGCAGCACTGCTGAATTGAAAATATTTTTACTTGTGGTCTTGTCAATTTTTCCTTTGAGGACGTCCTTGATGGAATTAAACGCACACCATCCTGCCCGAATCCTTCGCGAGAGTTCTCCGTTCAGGTCTTGGTGTATATTAACTTCTTGGCCCAAATATGTGTACTGTTCCACTTCTTTGATGTCTTCTCCTGTTACCGTTATTCGAGCTTTTCGTAAGACATCTGATCGCATATATTTAGTTTTGCAGCGGTTCATTTTCAGGCTGACCTGACTGCTTTTCTTGTTGAGTCTTCGTAGCATGCTCTGCAGTTGGTTGGTGCTTTCGGCAATTAGTACAATGTCGTCTGCAAAATCCTACCTCAGCGCCTCAACGTGGTGCAGCGGTGACCCTGGCTGTCTGACAGCTATGGTAGCGGGGCGTATGCCCTGGTAGGTTTTACCATGCTACAAAGGTGTCGGACTATCCAATCCAGGGAGGAGGGTTGCTCTTTCAGAGGAAAGAGCGCTTTTCCTTCTCCTTAGAGGTTGAAGGCTAGCTAAGTTTGAGGAAGTACGCTTGCCTGCCCACCTAGCCAGTGGGATGGCTTGAAGTTAACGGCTAAAACAACACGAGTAAATGCACGTTCTATGGTGGTGGAGCGGAAATTGAGCGACAAGAGGTTGCTAAAAATGTCAGGTGCTAGGCCAACATGGAAAAGGACAATCCTCGCTGTGTGTACTTACAATTGTAGGTCACTGGCAAAGGAGGAAACTTTAAACCATCTGATGGAGGAGAAGAAAAGGATAAAATGCGATATTCTCGGTGTCTGCGAAACCCAACGAAAGAAGGAGTTGGAAGTCAACTGTGTTACCGAAATATCGGGTCCGCCTAGCTGAGAGCCAATAACAGCCAGACAGGGATAAGGAAAGAGAAATACTTTATTCTGCAAAATAAGGGAAGTCTGTGCCAAGTGACAGAACTTCCCTTAACATAGAAATTACAGGTCTTTTATACACACTTAGACAAAGCCCCGGTGTGTTAACATTTGATTGGTACATGCTAGACCTCGAATGTCTGCTATCTGGTCAGTAAAAACTGGTATAGAAATAACTATCTCAGCTGGAAAACACTATTCTTGTGTAGGCGAAGGACAACTGTAAAAATGCAAGGTCTTGCGTAGGCGAGGCGTCTACTTCCACCTAGTGGTCTCTGATTACCATGGCTGCTGACTGATTATGACTTTCACAGTCCCCCCTCGGGCCTGACAAAAAACCCAAATTGTCAGGCCCGTTCCGCAATTTACGATCAAGTTGAAGGGACAGATACTGGGTTTTCCCTCGGGTAACAGAGCTTTTGGTGACAGCGGTACACAGACATTTTGCACATTGTAACATTACCCAAATAACACATAGAAAGAAAAGAAAAAAAATGATCCACTTAACAATTGTTCGGAAAAGCCCTGTAAACCATGACCCAAGGTCTGGGAGCAGATCCTCAAAACTAAAGGTATAATCGAGGGATATAGCATGAAAAACAACAGCAGCATTCTTAATAGCTTGTAAATCCTTCTCAATTAAGCCAGATTGATTAACATAAAAACAGCATTTTTCCCCAATGCGAGCACAAGCACCCCCCAATTCAGCATTCATAGCATCTAACACACGTCTATTTTGCAATGTAACTTCTGCTATTTTATCAACTTCTCCTTGTAACTTTTGAAAAACATCTATGGAGGCATTAGCTATTTTCTCTAATTCAACAGAAATATTTACAACAGCCTTTTCTAGCTCTACTACTCCCAACCCAGGAATGAGCGCTCGAACAAAGGAATGAAGCCCCGTTTGCCTGACCACGAGGGGATTCTCTGCACGCTTTGTTCGAGTCCTTATGGGGGGGTTGAAGAGCCTATAAGAATAGCTTCCCAGGTTAAGGATCTGACTTGAGTCTAATGTTTTATTTATTTGGACATCTGGTATTACTCGGGCCACACCACATCGACGCCGCCAACCTGGGGGAAGGGCTTTGTAGGCACTGTGGCCACAGATGAAATACAAGCCGGGGGTCTCTAAGTAAAGGGTAAGGGTACTTCCTGCAATTCGATGGCGCCAGTCCACCCTAACATCCCGGTGCTTAGAGTTACCCAGTATTCGGTCTTGACACCTCCAATGGGACACATTTAAGTGGCCTAGGGCATGAGTATTATTCAGGATGCCCCCACAGTAGGTAACAGCAAATAAGGTAGATATGAAACCTGTAAGTGTTCCCAGGTGTTTTGGACAACCAGAAATCTTTTCGAGAGATGAGTGAGGCAACAGAATGCCAGAGTGAACATCCAGATAGTATGTATGTGTTTCATTTATGGGGCCTAATGGGCGGAATGACGGAAGCCATTGCCCCTGATAACGCATGCCTGTTGATTTTACAATTAAAGCCCTTTGCTGAAGGCAAGGTGTATTCTGGGCTTTTTTTTGAAAATTTAAGGGGTAAAGGGTCCCATTTCTAATATCAAACTGAAGGGTTTGGTTACAGGCCTCAGGGGGGAGATATCCCACTTCCCTCCCAGTTCCTTGATCATTCCCAAAACAAAGGGGCGATTTAAATCCAATCCCAAGAATATCAAAGAGAGGGACCCCCCTTGCTGCCCAGGAATAATGCCAAATCTCAGACATCTTCCCATAGTTATCGTACTGGTATTTCCCAACCCACACCCATTCAGTTTTCCGTACTACCTGTATGGAAAGTACTTTAGAGAGGTTTGCAGGTATAGCCCATAGCCCTATTCCTTCTTCAGAACGGGTATGGTGACACAGCCAGCAATCAAATAAGTGTCCCAATGTGGCCAGTCGTTGCAGGGACCTGGCTCCTGGGTGGGGGTTGGCATGTAGAAAGGGCAAAGTTAAAAGAAGTAGCCACTGTATTCCTGGCTGCGAATTCATAATTATACAGTCTCAGGATTTAGTCCGTCTGAACAAGAGTTTCAGTCCTTCCAGAGGTTCAGTTTTCCAAGTATCGTCTGCTTCTGGCTCTTCCGGGTCGCAGTGGGAAGAGCTGGCGGGGCTCCCTCGAAGTCCGGAGTCGTCTGCTTCTGGCCCCGGCCTAGGGGCTCGCTTGACTCGGGTGTGGTGAATCCAAGTGTCTCGTTCCCTCACTCGAATGGCAGTATGGGAAGTAAGAAGGACTTGGAAAGGGCCCGCCCACCGGGGTTGGAGAGGTTCGTGTTTCCACTCTTTTACATAGACCCAATCCCCTGGCTTGATCCGGTGAGCAGGCACATCAGCGGGTAGGGACTGAAATTGAGCTGCATACCTGTGGAGAGACATGAGAGTGGTTTGGAGGGAAACAACATATCTGGTCAGCTCCTCGTCACCCCAAGTAGCCAAATCAGTCACAGGTCCTGGGTCAGCAAATCCGGTGTATGGCCTGCCAAATAAAAGTTCAAAAGGTGAAAGACAGAGTCTGCCCCTCGGGGCAGTGCGGACTGCCAAGAGGGCCAGAGGCAGGGCCTGAAGCCACTTCAACCCAGTCTGTGCACACAGTTTGGAGAGTTTTAGTTTTAAGGTTTGGTTCATTCTTTCCACTTGTCCAGATGATGGTGGTCTCCAAGGGGTGTGTAGAAGCCAGGAAATACCTAGGGCCTTTACAATGTATTGAATAACTTGGGCAGTAAAGTGTGTTCCTTGATCAGAGTCAATAGACCTAGGAGGCCCAAACCTAGGAATGACGTGGTTTAGTAAGGTCTTTCCTACTTCCAAGGCAGTTGCTCGTCTGGTTGGAAATGCTTCGGTCCAGCCAGTCAGTTGGCACACAATCACAAGAAGATACTGGTAGCCTTGGCACTTAGGCCATTTCTGAGTAGTCAATTTGGAGCCGTTCAAAGGGCGTGTATGCCCATAACCTTGCACCGGGGGGGCCTTTTGGTTCCCCCCTTGGATTGAATTTTGCATAAATGTCACAGGTAGCAAGAACTCGTTTAGCTTCCTGGAATACCCCAGGGGCATACCAAAGTCTATTTATAGTAGCAGCCATAGCCTCTACTCCACTATGTGTTTCTTGGTGTAATTTAAGTAGGGCAGGCTGCAAAGCAGCTCTGGGCAAGGCTCTTCTCCCATCAGGCTCTGCCCAAAGTTGGCCTGTGGCATGGCAAACGCCAAAGGCATATTTCGAGTCAGTATAAATGTTTACAGACTGACCTGCTGCCAACTCACATGCTCGGGTGAGGGCTATCAATTCTGTCGCCTGGGCTGAGGTGGAGGGTCCCAGAGGCGCAGACTGTAATACCTCAAACTGAGTAGTTACTGCAAATCCAGATATGCGTTGGCCCTCCACGACCCGCACAGAGCCATCTGTGTACAGTTCCAGCTCAGCATTTGGAATGGGCACATCTGAAAGATCTGGTCGGGGTTTTTCTTGATGTTGCACTACTTGAAGACGAGTTCAGGTCAGCTGTTCTGCTCTCCGTCTGCTCTCTGGATCCGTCCATGTAAATGCAAAAATATCCCAGCTGTCTTGATCTAGAGGAATACTGAAAAAGGCATTAGACAAATCTATTACAGAATAGCAAACGGTACCTGCTGGAATGGCAGTCAGGATCGTATAAGGATTAAGTCCCACATTGTGTTTTGCTTGTACAACCTTATTTACTGCACGTAAATCTTGGACAAATTGGTATACCGGTTTCCCATCTGGATCCATGTCAGGTTTTCTTACTGGCAGGATGGGAGTATTAAAAGGAGATTTGGTACGAATAAGTACCCCCATCCGTAGGAATGTACTGATAAGTTCTTGAAGGCCAAACAAAGCTTCTCGGGAGATGGGATACTGACAAATCCGAGGAATTTCAATGCCTGCTCTCAGGGTTATTTTTACTGGATCTGTCTGTAGAATTCCCAAATCTGCTTTTGAAGTGCCCCATAGGGAGGCTTTCACCTCCTGTCTGAGTCGCTCGGGTATGTTCATCAGGCCCATAGGCAGGATCTGGTCCTCCGAAGCCTGGGTCAACGCAGCACATAGTTGGGGAAGTTGGCGTTGAGGTAACCGGACAATAATTTTATCATCTGAAAAAAAAATCTGAGCACGTAGTTTACACAAGAGATCTCTGCCCAAGAGATTAACCGGAGAGTCTGGTGCTAGCAAAAATGCATGGGAGACAGAGATATCAGAGATTTCTACAGTAGCCTCCTGTAATACAGAACAGTCAAATGGCTTTCCGCCTATACCCATTACCGGAATGTTTTCGTTTGTGAGGCTCCCCTTCTTTGGCTTGGTAGTAACAGTAGAAAGTACAGCTCCAGACTCCAAAAGGCAAGAATAAACAGTTCCTCCCAAAGTTAGATGAACCTGGGGGTCGCTGGAGGAACAAACATAAGTAGTAAAATCATTTGAATAGGTGACAAGAGGACCCCCTGGTCAGTGTCATTCCTCACTATCAACGGCGTCTGTTCTTCCCACAGCCATTTGTTGCTGCGGTCGGTCTGGCCGGTGGGGCTGTCTCCCGGTACGTCGGTTTGGACACTCCCTCTTCCAGTGACCAAGCTGCTTACAATAGTTACACATATCATTGGCACGACTTGGGGCCCCCCCCTTTTCCGTTTTAGGTTGCCATTTGGGGGGTCCCCTCCATCCTCCTTGTTTCTCATTTCTATTTCCAGCATTTACAAGGGCTGCCAGCATTCTCACCTGCTTGGTCTCTTGGATATTTTCCCTTGTGTGATATACACGGGTGGCCACACTTACCAGCTCTTCCAGGGACTTTCCTTCTGCTCCCTCGAGACGCTGCAATCCCTTCTTGATGTCCGGTGCTGACTGAGAAATAAAAATAAGCCGGACCGTGGACTGTGTGTCCGCGGCCTTGGGGTCTGTTAGTATAAATACAAAATGCTTTACAAAGTCTCTCATAAAAGTCGGAAGGGTGCTCTTCTTTTCCCTGTACAGTATTATGGACCTTTGACCAGTCTAAAGTTCGTTCCCCTGCTTGTTTTATACCTGTTAGAATATAGTCTAAAAAAATTTTTAGCTCCCTTATGTTAGTTGGATTGTTCGGATTCCATTGAGTCAGGTTGACGAGAGTTATAAAGGCACGGCCATTGCCGCCGGTCTCAGCAGCCTCCCAGGCCCCCCGAAGGACCCGCTCCTTTTCCTCGGTGCGCAACAAGCAATCTAAAAGTTGGCCCACATCCTGCCAATCAGGATCATGAGACTGGAAAATAGCACGGAATCGCCTATGAACGACGTCCGGATCGTCCCTGAGGCGAGGCGTAGTGGATTGCCAGTTCATAAGGTCTGCAGTAGTAAATGGGATATGAACATAATGGTCTATAACCTCCCCATTTGTTGTGGGAACCGGATTGTCCGGAGGGGTGCTAGGACGTTAACTGCATCTTCCCCATAGAATGCTCCCTTTCTAGTATGGTGTGGGCTATATATGGGAATATTCCCATTTCCAGTCGCCTCCAGGGTTGGTTCTGGAGTTGTGATGTCCTCAGATTTTGTGGCTGGGGTCAGTTTTGGTCCGTCTATTGTCTTGGATTCCGGGGTGGTGCTGGAGGATGTCAGGCTTGCTATATTTTGTGCTGCTACTGCGGGTGGTCGGGGTTGTGGACAATACATGGGGTGGATATCCTCCCAGCAATCAGCTTCTCTAGGAGCAGAAGCTTTTGGGTATAGGGGAGCCTGAATCTGTACTTTCTTCAGACGACGATGAGCTTCATCGTCCCACAAAAACCAATAATCCATTTGCCCTGGTGCTTGGTTCTCTAGAGCCAGACGCAATGGGGTTAAGTGAGTTGGAATGTCAAAGGAGCCGTACTCGGGCCAATCAGTACCCAGGGCTGGCCAACCCTGGGTGCAAAGTTGAAAAAAGCGTTTCCTTGGCATCCCTCTTTGAACACCTGGCAGTGGCCATTTACTTAACATATAATCTAAAGGACTGTCCTTAGAGGGTTTGCTCTGAGATCCACCCATCTTTCTCCTGACACTCAAACAGAGAATTAAACAGAAAAACAGAGGGAATTACGGTCTTTAAAAAAAAAAAAACAGAACTAGTACAGATTTCCCTACTCACACTGACTGCTACAGGGGACGGGACAGAAGGATCTCAATTCGACCTCAGCGCTTCATCGCACGCTATGGCTTCCACTCTGAGGAATTATGAACGAGAGGCTCAGTCCCACCCACACACCCAACACCCAAGTGTATGAGACAGAAAATATTAACCAGTTAACCAGAACCAGAACCAGAACAGATAGTGTTTCCTTATCCTATTAGGACTCACCTTATCGGAGCACGAACCCCAGGGGCTGCGGTGAAGTCAGAAAGAGGGGCTAAGCACCCCGTTGGCGCCGTTCCTAGTTTGCCGCAGCCGTCCGGAGTCCAATGTCCGAGCTAGGTTGTCCCTTCGTGGTCGCCAAAAACTGTTACCGAAATATCGGGTCCGCCTAGCTGAGAGCCAATAACAGCCAGACAGGGATAAGGAAAGAGAAATACTTTATTCTGCAAAATAAGGGAAGTCTGTGCCAAGTGACAGAACTTCCCTTAACATAGAAATTACAGGTCTTTTATACACACTTAGACAAAGCCCCGGTGTGTTAACATTTGATTGGTACATGCTAGACCTCGAATGTCTGCTATCTGGTCAGTAAAAACTGGTATAGAAATAACTATCTCAGCTGGAAAACACTATTCTTGTGTAGGCGAAGGACAACTGTAAAAATGCAAGGTCTTGCGTAGGCGAGGCGTCTACTTCCACCTAGTGGTCTCTGATTACCATGGCTGCTGACTGATTATGACTTTCACAACTGGAAGGATGGAAGTGCTGTGAGGCTCGGAAAGGGAGGTGGCGCTAGAAATGTTGGAGGAGTCGGATTTATCGTCAATAAAGATTGGTCTTCGAAAGTCATATCATGCCAGCTAACATCATCACGTATCGGTGTGCTGCATCTTCAGATGGAGTCAAAAGCTACCCTCAAGGTAATCCAGGCCTATGCTCCCACAAGTGCAAGTGAGGATGAAGAAGTGGAAGAATTCTACCGAGAGCTTGAAAGAGCTCTCGTGCAAAAGTCCACTTACACTGTCACGATGGGAGATTTCAGTGCCAAGGTCGGGTGAGGGAAAGCTGGTGAAAAGTTCATAGGGAGATACGGCAGCGGCGAAAGGAATGAAAGAGGAGAGGGGCTGGTAGCGATGGCAGAAATGAAAGAACTGTACATGGCAAACACCTGGTACAAAAAGAAGATCTCAAGAAGGTGGACATGGATCGCACCAAACGCGAAGAGTAAATGAAATCGACTATATTTTAGTCAATAAAAGGCGCATCGTTGAAGACGTCTCTATGGTGCAGCCATTCAACACCGGCAGTGACCATCGCCTGCTTAGAGCAAAGTTGATTTTCGACGAAGCGGTGGAAAAGAAGGCATTACAGATGGCAAACAGGAAACAGCAGCCGAAGACATTCGATGAAGCAAAGCTGAAAAAAGCGATTTCTGGGTTTGACTGGAGCCAGATGGAAAAGTGTGATGAGGACTATAGTATCTTTGCTGGCAAGTTGAGATGTTGCATAAAAGCAGCTGAAATTAAAAAGCTGAAGAAGGCGAAGGGAAGAATCTCGAATGAAACGAAAAGCTTGTTGGAGAAGCAGAGAAACATGAATAGAAGCTCGGATATCAACCTGGAGTACTCCATTCTGTGCAAGTTTATACGGCGAAAACTGAAGGATGACTTTGAGAACTTCCGGAAAGAAAATCTCCTTAAAACAGCTGACTCACGCAAGAGCCTCAGGACATGCAAGCGGGAATTGACGCAGTATAGATTGAGAGTAACAGCACTGAAGAACAAGGATGGAGAGACAGTAATCGACAGAGCAGGGATGGAGGACTTCTATACAGAACTGTTCAAATCAAGAATCAACGTCCCCCTCCCAACCCTCGAAGAGTCAGAAGAACACATCCCCCCAATAATTGTCAGTGAAGTCCGAAGCGCACTACACCAGATGAAGAAGGGAAAAGCTCCAGGCAAAGATGGAATAACGTCAGAAATGATTTATGCAGGAGGTGAAAAACTTTGGAAGGTCCTCGCTTTAAGATTCAGTCGATATCTTGAAGAAGGAAAAATACCATCAAGCTGGAAGGAGTCGAATACCATCTTGCTGCACAAGAAGGGTGATCGAGAAAATCTTAAGAACTACCGCCCTATATGCCTGCTCTCTCACATCTACAAGCTCTTTACAAAGGTGATAACAAAAATATTAAATAAAACCCCAAAATATTTGTAAATTAAAAAAGGACAGCAACATTTTTGTATCTGAAATTTTTGTCACAAAAAGGAAATTTATTTCAAATTCACTTCATTCAAAACAGCAATCGTGAGTAGTATTTTTTTGTTAGAAAATTTTCAACCATCTCTCCCCTAACAGCAGCTTAACCATACGAGACTCAAACTCCTTTCAGCAGGGCCTGAGTGAGGAAGGACAGGATTATTCTCTCACTACTCTTTTTATCTCAGAATATGTCATTCTTTCCTCTCCCCAGTATAAACTCTGTTAGCTCCATCTCTTACATAAACACCATTAGAACATAAGAATGGCCATACTGGGTCAGCTCAATGCTCTATGTAACCCAGTATCCTGTCTCTGACAGTGGACAGAGCCAGATGCTTCAGAGGGAATGTACAGCACAGGGCAATTTTCAGTGATCCATCACCTGTTGTCCAATCCCAGCTTCTGGCAGTTGGAGGTTTAAGGAAACCCAGAGCATGGGATTGCATCTCTGACCATTTTGGCTAATAGCCTTTGATGGACCTGTCCTCCTTGAATATATCTAATTCTTTTGTTAAACCCAGTTATAATTTTGGCCTTCTCAACAAGTTTCATGGATTGACTGTGGACTGAGTAAAGAAATACTTACTTTTGTTTGTTTTAAATTTGCTGCCTATTAATTTGAAATGGCAGCAGCATGATAGTTAAAGTTGCACCAGAGTTTTTCTTTAGGCAGAGAAATTAAACTTTCATCAGAATTGCCCATTTTGTATATTAGGATTGAGTTTAAAATGTTATTCATATGTAACCCTTCTGCCAGGTCGAGTCAGCAGCAACATCTATGGGTTGCTCTTAACGATACAGAACAGAACCTGCTCAAGTCCCCACCCAGTAATCTGGGAAAACCTATGACCATAGATAGAAGGTGATAAAGTATAGGTAGGAACTGAAGAGAAACAGTCAAATGAAAAAGAGTCCCATTCAATTGCATCACATAATGACAGACAGCAAAAAATTGACAAATTTTATAAGTGCTTGTATACGAATGCTAGAAGTCTAAATACTAAGATGGGTGACCTTGAGTGCCTGGTGTTAAATGAGGACATTGATGTAACAGGCATCACAGAAGCTTGGTGGAACAATGATAATCATGGGACACGGTAATCCCAGGGTACAAAACATACACGAATGACAGAGTAGATCATGATGGTGGGGGAGTGGCACTATATGCGAAAGACAGCATAGAGTCGTACAGAAAAAAAACCTTTAATGAATCAAACTGTACCATAGAATCTCTAAATTCCATGCTTGAAAAATAAGAATATAGCTGCAGGAATATACCAACTTTTTCACTAGTAGGGTGGTGAAGAACTGGAATGGGTTACCTAGGGAGGTGGTGGAATCTCCTTCCTTAGAGGTTTTTAAGGTCAGGCTTGACAAAGCCCTGGCTGGGATGATTTAGTTGGGGTTGGTCCTGCTTTGAGCAGGGGGTTGGACTAGATGACCTTCTGAGGTCCCTTCCAACCCTGAGATTCTATGATTCTATGATCTGAGTGCAAGAAAAGCCTTACAGCACAAAATGTGTTTAACAAAAACAAACAGTAACTGGGTGAGTCTCACAACTCACTGAAATATTCCTGTCATCTTGGAGATTGGAATCACAATCCAATCTCCTTTTAATACAATACCATCCAGGGTAGACAGTTCATTTGTGGCTCTCTGAAATGGACTGCTTGTCCATTGTTGTGTTTGACCATTTTCCCAATTGTCAAATTTTATAACATTCCCTTAAGAGATCATCGTGCTAAGACCCAGTCCTTAATTCCACAATAGCTAATACTTCCAAATGTGATTTACACATTGTGTTCTGTTATTAAATCAGAGGTAGTTATGGAAGCTAAAATTATAACAAAGAGTATGAATGTCTCCAACCGTCCCTCTTAATCATGGCCCCAGTTCTGAAAAAAACAACAGAATAGAACTGGAGTCCTATTCCTTTATTTCAGGCTGGAGTATTCTGGCAACCAGCCTGCTTTGAACACTTTAATTTTTTCAAAGAAAATACATTGGTCCCCTAGAGCACCCAGGTCATATTGCTTTTCCTGTGACATGTGCAATAGTAGAATGTGATGGTTGAAGTCTCCATCCTAGTTTCTGGATTTTAAGTGGTAGCACAGTAGATTTACTATAATTGGATATGTGACTTAGGGGTTTAAGATCAGTCATTCACTTGCTCAAACATATATATGAAATAAAAAGATCTATTGCCCATACATGGCCAAGAACTTCCCTTTCAATTTAAGAATAATATATTTCAGTGTTTTATAATTTCACTCCCATTTGACACTTTTTTCTGTTCAGTATTCAGTTCTGAAATATTCACCTGAGAAAACCACAGGCTCCACTGAAGAAATGCAATTCTCATACATTTGCTGGTCTTGGTGCTTTAGGAAGAGCTTCCACCATCTTAGTAACAGCTGATTGTATTAAACCTGATCCAAAGTGTCACAAATATTGGTATTTCATTTCACTCTAAAACAACTTTTAATTTCACTGAACTTTCAAGCCTCTTTCTTGAAATTGATCAAAAATTTCCTTCAGTATCTCTTGCAGTTAGTCCTCATTATCAGCAAAGATAACCAAGACATCCATATACCAAACAGCTCCAGGTAAACTACACTTGAGGTAAACTATTTAGTACTTGTTGATAGATGTTTGGCTGCGTGTGTGTGTGTTCTTTTAGCGTGCTGTCCCAGCTCTGTGCAGATAGCAGAGATAGCAGACTTCAGTTGAACTGCCCAATAAATCCACCGACTCAGTTTTTAGCGAAGGCACCCGGCCAGGTTTATTGTCAACGAGGCATGGTCCTACTATTCATCAGACTCTACAGGACCACTAACACATGTATGCCCGTTACAATGGACCAGCTCAGTGAACGGCAGGACTTTCCATTCCCTCCTAGGCCAGACCCTGACACCCCCCTCAGCGTTACCTCTTTATACCCCAATACAAACAAGTTATGTACTGCCTCTTTGACGTACTTAGGTGCTACCCTCTGACGTAACTAACCATTACCCATTACCTTGTAGCTGTTGGTTCAGTCAAAACTTCTCTATCCATCATGCTGTCATCCTGACCTTATTTTTAGGATGGGTCAGTGTGTTCCTGTTATCTTTGGGGAATGTGTTGGTATTGAGGTGTTCTGGTACCACCCTTCTGGAATGTGTTGGTGTGAGTGCTCTGTGCCCAGCACCTCTTAGGAATGTGTGTTTTTGCAATATCAGCCCTGTTCTTCCCAGATTCTGTGAGCAGAGCCTGCCTCTTGCTCACAATTTAACTTTGCTTTATATCAGCAAAGCTTTGACCACTAATTTATCCCAGGCCTCATGCCTCATACCAGGCTTCTGATACAAAGGCTTATGCTTCAGGCCTTCTTCCTACTACAGTACTGAATTCTTTTTATAGGTCTCAGGAGCACTGTAAGATCCAAAATGAATTTTAAAGACTCTGTAACAGACACAGTGAATTAAAATGGTGGATTCCTGAATTCAGGTCATTACACAACTTGCCAGACGCCTTCCCAGCATCAAGTTTAACAAAACATTTTCAGTAGTTCATGGAACGGAGAATATTTATCTTTTGTAAATACAGAGTGACACTCTCTAACCACAGGTTTATTGAGTTTTCTTAAATTTGGTCTTCTCAAAGTCTGATCTCTTCATTATCATTTCTGATGCCCATTCTGTCCCCTTCTTATGGGGAGCTGCAGGCTCCCCATAAGTGCCTGCAGGCAAGGGCAGTGCGCAGAGCTGCCTGGCCGAACCCTGAGCCTAGGAGCCAGACATGCTGGTCACTTCCAGGAGCCACTCAAGGTAAGCGCCGCCTGGCTGTAGCCCGCACCCCTCACCCCCTCCTGCATCCCAAACCCCTCATCCCCAGTGTAGCGAGGCGGGCTGGTGCCCCACCACCCCACAGAGTGAAGAACCGGCCCAGTGGCCAGAGTGGGCGGAGCCAGGAGGCTCTGGGCCCGCCCCACCGAGAGACAGGCCACGACCTGGAAGTATAAAGGTGGGCCCTCAGAGCTCACTTGCAGAGCAGCCACTGGGGAGACCAGACGCCGCCAGCTTAGCTCGCGACTGGGAAAACCCTGTGGCCCCAGGTACCCGCCAAGACTGGCCAGACCTGCCGAGCGGCCACTATCCGGAGGAGTTGCCGGACCTGCCGAGCGACGGCGATTCGGACGAGGAACCCATGAGGCTGGGAACTGCCGAAGACACCCCCTGGACGCAGGTACCGCTCGAGGGGGAGTTAGGAAGTGGCCCAGGGGCAGTCGGCCCTAGTCTGGCTGCACCGTGGCCCATGTCAGTGTGTTGCAGCCAGGATCCCCACTGACACAACGGCAGATCCTTTGCCGCTGTTAGGGCCCCGGGCTGGGACGCAGTGGAGTGGGTGGGCCTGCGTCCCCCCTGCCACCCAACGTGTGGGTGGCAGTCTCCCCTTCTCACAGGTCCTCCAGAGCTAGGACCTGGGCTTGCCACCACCTACATTGATTGCTCAGCACCTGCTTGAGGGCCTGAGTCCTGAACTACTTATTGCCCCGCCCTGACCAAGGGCCTGGGCCTATTGAACCCTCTGCTCAGCCCCTGCCTGAGGAGCTGAGCCTTTGACTATTTACTTGTTGCCCCGCCCTGACCCAGGGCCCGGGCCTATTGAACTCTGTGCTCAGCCCCTGCCTGAGGAGCTGAGCCTCAGACTATTCACTTGCTTTCTGCCTGCCCTTACTCAGGGCCAGGGCTTAGCCTCTACCGCTTGCAGGACCCGACCGGAGGTGTTCGGGCCCAAGACCAAGGATTCCCCAACCTAATCGAACGAGTACAGCGAGGCGGGCTGGTGCCCCACCACCCCACCGCAGACTGAGACCCCTACACCCAGCCACACCCCAGAGCCCGCACCCCCAGGCAGAGCCCTCAGCCCCTCCCGCACCCCAACCCTCTGCCCCAGCCTGGTTAAAGTGAGTGAGGGTGGGGGAGAGCAAGAGACAGAGGGAGAGGGGCTGGAGTGAGTGGTGGAATGGGCCTCGGAGAAAGGGCGGGGCAGGGGAATGGCCTCGGGGAAGAGGCAGGGCAGGGGGTGGGGAAAGGGTGTTCAGGTTTGTGTGATTAGAAAGTTGGCAACCCTATATGTCTGTGTGTGGTCTGCAGCCAGTCAGACACACCTTGGCTCTCACCAGCATTGGGTATATTGTCGGG
Organism: Macrochelys suwanniensis; assembly: GCA_033296515.1. NCBI lineage: Eukaryota > Metazoa > Chordata > Testudines > Chelydridae > Macrochelys > Macrochelys suwanniensis. The sequence goes on along the minus strand of CM065775.1, from coordinate 210,391,973 downwards.
TGACTCCAAAATTCCTCCAGTCTGGGATCTTCCCCCCAGAAATGTATGTCCAGTACTGCCCAGTCCTCTCCTGAACAATACAAACTGATATAAAGTCAATTTTATTAATAGAAATGATATACACAGCTCTTGTTTCCCAAACAAGCTTCCATTCACATTCACATAATAAAACAAGTTAATTAACTACAAAGAGATAGATTTTAAGTGAATACAAGTAATGAGGCATAACAGACAGAAATGGTTACAAGACAAATAAAGATAAAACACAACTACTGCCTAACTTAACAAACGATGTTACATTCAAAGCCAGGTTTTTCTCATCACAGGCTCTAACAGTCTTACTGGCCAAACTTCTTAGGCCAGGACCCTTTCTTCTCTTTAATGGCTGCTTCCTTTGTTCCTTCTGGTGCTGTGAATCAATGGGCAGAGAGAGAAAGACAGGAGGAGGGGGGTCATGGAGTGCTTGTCCCTCATTTTTATAGTATCAGTCCCCCTCTTGGAAAACATTTCCAGCTGAGATTCAGGAAACAAAAAGTCTGCAGGAAAGGATGTTTCCTGCTATTTTTCCTCACCTATTTGAGGTTTCTTTGTCCACCCTTCCTGCTTGATGACTCTGTTTACTGCTTAAATGCAAATTAAACAGAGCACACATTCCTTTGTTTGAAACAGATGTTTGCCAACCTCAGTTTGGAACATGTGTTAAGATCACCATACAGTGGAATCTTATAACTTCACATACAATGTTGACACACACATTTTACCAGGAAATATTGACCAGCAAATTATGAATTTTCAGATGATACCTTACAAGACAAATTTTGTACAGAGATTATAACAACAGTGTGTAGGGTGTGGACAAAGGGGTACATTCTGTCACACCCTCCTACACCTGAGCTCAAAGAATAAGCTCCTCTGCATCAATGCTATAAGAAAGCTCACACTTTCCCATGTCAGACTTGGGGCTCTTTTACTTAAGAGTTTCTTTATTTTCTTCCTTTCTGCAAGCTTTAGCATGGTGTCCCACTATTTTTTTTTTTTACTGTATGTACATTTAGCACTTCTTTTCCTACATTTATCTTGTGAATACATAGACTGGCCATAATACTAACAAATACCATTATCATTTATAGTGCATTTTGTGCATATGCTGAAGATTTATTTTATTTATTAAAACAACTGTTAGCTGTGAGCCTGCACTGTGTAAATGCTCTGATCTGAAGACACAGCAGAAAGAACTCTAGATTCTGCCTGCGCTAACTCAGACAGTCCTTCCATCGCCACTACCATTTTCTATGTTTAAACTCAACTATTGCTAGAATTTTTCCTGTAATGTTTTGCGAGCACACTTCCCAGGGAGTTAATCTCTAATTACATCTGATTCAAATGTGTCAAAAATGACAAGACTTAGCTAATTCCCCATTACATTTACATAGGGGTGGATGGATTTGACAGCCATTTGCATTCTCTGTCTGAATTTGCACAGTTCATATGCTATGTTTTATATGGAATAGCATAACCATCTTGTGACGGGTTGGAGTCACAGAGACCTGCTTGGTGCTGCCACCTGGTGTGCCAAGGCTACTTCTGCCCCTGCTTCCAGGCCTTTTCCAGTTTGGGACTCCCGAATCCTCTCTGTTTTGAGCCAGATTCCACTGATCTGCTGCAAACACAGACCCAGGTCCGAACCAAGTCCACTCACAACCGTAAGGCTCCTGGAAGCTCCTTTGACACCCAGGTGTCCAACTCCCAAGGAGGTTCAAACCCTTAATAAATCCGTTTTACCCTGTATAAAGCTTATACAGGGCAAACTCATAAATAGTTCGCCTTCTATTTCAAAGATAGAAAGATATGCACAGCTGTTTGCCCCCCCCCGCCCCGCCCCCAGGTACCAACTTGTACACCAGGAAACTTAATGAGTAAAAAGTGATTTTAATAAGTACAGAAAGTAGGATTTAGGTGATTCCAAGTAGTGACAGACAGAACAAAGTGAATTACTAAATAAAATAAAATAGAACACGCGGTTCTAGGTCTAATCGCCCTGTGTACAGATAAAAACCTCACTAGGTCCAGTAAACAGGCTATCTTCCTTTTAGCCTGGGTCCAGCAGTCACTCACCCCCCTAATGTCTTTGTCCTTTGTTCAGTCTCTTTCAGGTGTCCTTGGGGGGTGGAGAGTCTCTCTCTTTAGCCAGCTGAAGACCAAAATGGAGGGGTTTCCTAGGGGTTTAAATAGATTTTCTCCTCTGGGTGGACACCCCTCCCTCTCCCTGTGTAGCATCCAGTTACCAAATGGAGTTGGGGTCACATGGACAAGTCACCTGTCCATGCACAACTCAGTTCCTTCTCCGACCAGCCACATTCCTGGCAAAGCTCAGATGTGGATTGGTGTCTGCAAGTTCTATTGTCTGTTAAGTGCTTCTTGATTGGGCACTTAACCTGCACATTCCTTTGTCAAGAAATACAACCAATATTCATAACTTCAACTACAACAATGATACATGCATATAAATGGGAGGAATAAATTCGGTAAGTCATAACTTTCACAGAGATATGTTACATGGCACATGTAGCATAAAACATAGTCCAGTTACATCATGTATACATTTATAAGCATCTCCCCATAAACTTTTATGGGGTACACCGTCACACCCTCCTCCTGAACTTACTGCCAGAGACTTGGACACTGTCCATGGCGGAGGCAGTACACATAAAACCCCTGTTTGTCTTTGGTCACACCCCTTTTCAGTACCGGCGCACCACATGGTGTCATTCGTAACGGTTTTAGGAAATTGCGAGGTTGCTGGTCCCAGGGTGCCTGAAAATGGGTTGGGGTGTAGTATTGCTAGCAGGATACAGATAGCAATACCTGTTAAAGCGTAGGAACCTCGGTAGTTAACTCTCAGTGCCATGAGGTGGTGTGCCTCAGTTTCCCCTTTCACACAGCAGCTTAGGCCTGTTATGCTTTTGCCGTTGTGCCAAGCTTCCAGCCTGTTACCCGATATAGGCCGACAGGTAACATGCTTGTAGGACTGTGTAGTCACCATCCCAAGCATGTACAACAGTCTTTCCCACCAATCAGGTATATTCCCCATCTTGAAAGGGTTGACCCTTAGTATTAACTCCTTTGTTCTAACCCACAGATGAAGTAGGGAAAGACACAGGATTACCCACCCATCTGTGTACCCTGGTAGGCACTCTGATGCAGATCCTTCTGCCTCTTTGGAGAAGGCTCCTGAATCAGGCATGCGTTTGAGGCTTTGGCAAGGAAAGGGTGTATTGCAACCCGGCCTGCCCTCGGCCCCTCCCTCTGGAATTTCTCTGGGCTGGTTCCCACCCCCTTGTGTGGCTTCACCCATGCAGAGATTCGCTTCCTCCTGCTTTGAAGAGACAGATTTACCTCCTACCAGTGTAGCAAAAACAACCTTTTTCTTGGACACCCCAGTATCTGTTCCCCACAGGTCAGCCAGACGGACTCCCCCCTCCAGGGGGTCTGACCCCCAGCTTTCCCATCTAACCTGATCCACTGCAGAGGGGTCTGGCATCTTAAATGCAGACTTTTCACCCGCCTCCTGGGCAAGATCCTCCTGACAAAAGGTGGGCGGGCCCTCCGGCCCCCCCTCACCTTCCCTCCCTGGGCTTCCCTCTGGGCCAGACACTCCCGTGTTCCCCCGAAGGGAAGGTGACCCTGGTCCAGCTGTGGGATCCCAGCTGCAAGCTAAGACAGACCCTTCAGTGGCCCGCGAAATTACCCCCTTGCTATGAGGTGGAACATTCCCCTCCCCTAGGGAGGTAATTACAGGACAGGAACGGGCCACAGCCATCCCTGCCGCCACAGCTGCAGTCCCTGTGACTTCGCCCCGCCTCTGGGGTTTTCAGCACAAGTCTCCTGCTTGCTGCCACCCGACCCTGGGACAGATTCTGCCTCAGTAAAGAAATCATTTCCCAGTAGAAACCGTACAAAATTGTGTGACACTGTTGCCATAGTTAGCTCAGCCTGCAAGTTTTCCGTTTGCATGTGTACTTTAGCCAAAGGTGCAATGACTTTGTAGCCCCCGACCAGTTCCAATTCCACCACTTTACCCGGCAACCAATCCTTCTCTCGGATCAGGTCCCTCCTGACTATAGAAATTTCAGCACCTGTATCTCTCAACCCAGTGATTAACTTCCCATTCAGTCTAACAGCATGCACATGCTCACTGCTTGGTGGTGTAGAAGTCAACTTCACAAACCCTGTGTGGAAAGAGGCAGCAGCTTCATGGGCCACTTGATGCCTGTTTTCACTCAGCAGGGGACACTTATCTCTCAGGTGCTCGGTGGACTTACACTGATAGCACCTCCTGGGCTCCTCTGATTGTACAGGAAATTTGGGACGAGTACTAGGGGAATGGGGAGGTGAATGCCCAGCCTCCTTTTTCCCAGGGGTAAAATGGTGACTCTGTTTTCCTTCGACCCTGTACCCCTCTGCCAGTGGTTTATGCTTAATTGAAGCTTGCTCATAAGAGTCTGCAAACCCAGCTAATTCACCCACCGCTTTTACCTTTTTGTCCCACAAGTACTGTTTTACATCATCACTGCACATATTCAGGAATTGTTCCTGAGCAACCAAATCACACATTCCTTCAAAGCTTGTAATGTCTTTTCCCCTCACCCACTTATCTACCAGAACTGTCATTTCATTTGCATAAGCCACATTACTTAATCCATCTCCCCTCTTAAGACTCCTGAATTTAACCCTGTAGGTTTCAGGTGTAACCTGAAACTGTTTCAAAACCAGTTCCTTAAATTTACCATAATTGGAGGCATCACCAATGGGCATCTTATTGAATATGTCCAGAGCTCTGCCAGTCAATTTGGCTATCAAGGTGGTCATTTTTTGATCTTCAGGGATCGCATGGAGGGAGCACAGTCTCTCGAAGGTGATAAAATATTCAGCTATATCCTTGGATTCATCATACTGGTGGCATACCCGCTCCCATTTGTGGATTTTTGGGGAAGTGGAGCCGGCAGCTGAAGGGTTTCGACTCTTCAACTCTGCAATAGCCAGTTCATGCTTCTGGGTCTCCATAGCTCTCTTGTGGGCCAGCTCCTCTGCTTCCATAGCTCTCTTGTGGGCCAGCTCCTCTGCTTCCATAGCTCTCTTGTGGGCCACCTCCTCCCTGATTCTTTCTGCTTCCATAGCTCTCTTGTGGGCCTCCTCAGCTCTCTTGTGGGCCTCTGCCTCTGCACTTATTTCTAGCGTACGTAATTCGATTTGTCTCCGATGTTCGTTTTCTTTCTCTGTTATTTCAAGTCTGGCAAGATCCAGTTTTACTGTGGTTTCACTTACAGACATCTTATTGCTGTCTAGTGCTGGGCCACGCCCCTCTGCAGTTCACTGAAACTGGACTGCCCTCAGCTCAGGAGTTTTTCAGTTAAGAGACTTTCCCAGCTCCCCTGATCTTCACTCTAACTTATTTTGTTTCCTTTTCTGTCCCTACGTCCATTACCCGAAATAAGCAAACAGAAAATAACAAAACAGTAACCACTTTGTCTGTTTTCCAGCCACCACACTTGAAACTCACTTAAAATCACTACCAGTATCTCAAAGCAATCAGCTGTGCAAAGATCCTGCTCGACTACTCCACTGTGACAGGTTGGGGTCACAGAGACCTGCTTGGTGCTGCCACCTGGTGTGCCAAGGCTACTTCTGCCCCTGCTTCCAGGCCTTTTCCAGCTTGGGACTCCCGAATCCTCTCTGTTTTGAGCCAGATTCCACTGATCTGCTGCAAACACAGACCTAGGTCCGAACCAAGTCCACTCACAACCGTAAGGCTCCTGGAAGTGCTCCTGCCTTTGACACCCAGATGTCCAACTCCCAAGGAGTTTCAAACCCTTAATAAATCCGTTTTACCCTGTATAAAGCTTATACAGGGCAAACTCATAAATAGTTCGCCTTCTATTTCAAAGATAGAAAGATATGCACAGCTGTTTGCCCCCCCCCCACCCCCCCGGGTACCAACTTGTACACCAGGAAACTTAATGAGTAAAAAGTGATTTTAATAAGTACAGAAAGTAGGACTTAGGTGATTCCAAGTAGTGACAGACAGAACAAAGTGAATTACTAAATAAAATAAAATAGAACACGCAGTTCTAGGTCTAATCGCCCTGTGTACAGATAAAAACCTCACTAGGTCCAGTAAACAGGCTATCTTCCTTTTAGCCTGGGTCCAGCAGTCACTCACCCGCCTAATGTCTTTGTCCTTTGTTCAGTCTCTTTCAGGTGTCCTTGAGGGGTGGAGAGTCTCTCTCTTTAGCCAGCTGAAGACCAAAATGGAGGGGTTTCCTAGGGGTTTAAATAGATTTTCTCCTCTGGGTGGACACCCCTCCCTCTCCCTGTGTAGCATCCAGTTACCAAATGGAGTTGGGGTCACATGGACAAGTCACCTGTCTATGCACAACTCAGTTCCTTCTCCGACCAGCCACATTCCTGGCAAAGCTCAGATGTGGACTGGTGTCTGCAAGTTCTATTGTCTGTTAAGTGCTTCTTGATTGGGCACTTAACCTGCACATTCCTTTGTCAAGAAATACAACCAATATTCATAACTTCAACTACAACAATGATACATGCATATAAATGGGAGGAATAAATTCGGTAAGTCATAACTTTCACAGAGATATGTTACATGGCACATGTAGCATAAAACATAGTCCAGTTACATCATGTATACATTTATAAGCATCTCTCCATAAAGTTTTATGGGGTACACCGTCACACATCTAAAGGCACCTTTGCCTCTTCAAATATACTTTTTCCTCCATGTAAGTCAGTCTCTCTCTCTCTCTCTCTCTCTCTCAGCAGAAGTTTGGTTCTTCAATGTCTCTCTCCTCCTTCCAAGCATTAGGTCCAAATTCAACAGTTACTCCTGGGCTTTACTTGGTTGGAATTCAGCCTGGTTGTGACTTCTCCTCCTGCCTTAGCAGGATTCTCCCAAGCCTCCTAGCCAGGTAACTCCCCTGATCTTAGGGTCTTCCCTGCAGGATTCCTTCCTCAGTCTCTGCCACAGCTTCTTGAGCTTCCCCCCACTATCTCCAGCTTCCTGCTACACTTTATTGGGGAATCAGCTGTCTTCCATCAAGGCTATTAAGGCAGCATGGGTGGCTCCCTCACTAATCAGGATTGACTGGCCCCAGGCCTCCAGCCCTTAAAGGGCAAGCCGCCCTGTTTCAAGGAATCTCTTAATCCAGTTCCTACTGTTATTTTGTTAATATAATGGTTAAATGAAAGGCCTGCAGCCTTAGATTTGCTGCTTGTTTGAGAATACAACTGTGCGGTCAAGAGAAAAGGATTTGTGAAGGTATTTGGGTAAATTGGGGCTTCCAACCCACTCTTGCCTTCCAACCTGACTGCAACTGATCTGTATGCAGAGAATAAGACATAGATGGATTCCTTCTTCTCCTGGGAGATTGCCAATGGACTACATTAAGCACATCCTAAGGTGAATGAGGGTTGGGGCCTGCAGGGTCAAAAACCTGCTTGAGTCGGGGAGGAGGGATAGAGAGAGCTGAGACACTTTACCAGCTTTGGGGAAAAGAGTTGGGAACTCCCTACCTAAGCGGTGAGAGAGACTGAACTGGTGTTGAGGCCCAGAGGGTCAGTATGTAAGGACCCCAGGAGGCAAATGTTTTAATTACCTTTGGACTGAGTGAGCTTATTAAGGGGCTCTGAAGAGGGGAACAGAGGCAGGGTGCAGCAGACTGACCTCTGGCCACTAGAGGGCACTCAGGAGGCAGCCAATCCTTGTTACAGTCCCTACATTCTTTGTTTTTGTGTCTGTCCAAGACATTCCCCCTCCTCTTACCATCTCTTGCATTTCCTGTTAGCTACATACCGTGTGCCATAGCCATCTCCTGCCTGGATCACCTCTGCTGGATAAGGGGATTCCCATCCTCACTGCAGGCAGCCTGGCTTCCATCCCATTGGTAACAGTCTTGTGTCTACATGCAAAGGTGATAGGGAAATGGTAGGCATCTTGGCTGAGATCAGCTGGTGGCTTCTGTCCTGCTGAGGAAAATAGGAGATAATGGCCATTTTTTCATAAAAGCAAAAACCAGGAGAGGGCCCCAGATTTTCCGGGGAACATGGTAGCTTTTAAAAAAAAAAGCAGATAGGTTTGCAAGACTCATGATAATGTTGTGTGATTGGGCTACTTTGAGACTGTCCAGTCATTTTTCTCAATGCAGATCCTCTGCTGCTGGGCACTGACTCTGCTGGTAATAGCAATGGGGGTGAAGCTCAGTGCTCTTGATAATTCTGTTCTGTCTCTCATTGTAGGTGCTGATGAGCTCAGGCTGGTGAATGGAAGCAGCCCCTGTGCCGGGAGAGTGGAGGTTAAACACCAGGATCAGTGGGGGACGGTGTGTGATGATTACTGGGACATGGCAGCTGCTGGGGTTGTCTGTAAGCAGTTGGGATGTGGAGTTGCTCTCAGTGCCCATTATTATGCTTATTTTGGAGAAGGATCTGGACAGATATGGCTGGATAACACTGTCTGTCATGGTACCGAGTCTGCTGTCTGGGCATGCAAACACAACAGTTGGGGTGATCATGACTGCAGTCATAGAGAGGATGCTGGAGTAACCTGTTCAGGTAAGGAATTGGCCAATTCAATCCTAAAAACAAATCCTCCAAGAGAAAAAGGCTTGAACCCAGAGGCGTCATGGGCCTGTGACCCTAATGAGAAATGAATAAAAACTAGACTCATAGACTTTAAGGTCAGAAGGGACCATTATGATCATCTTGTCTGACCTCCTGCACAATGCAGGCCACAAAATCTCACCCACCCACTCCTGGAATAATCCTCTCACCTATGTCTCAGCTATTGAAGTCCTCAAATCATGGTTTAAAGACTTCAAGATGCAGAGAATCCTCCAGCAAATGACCCGTGCCCCATGCTGCAGAGGAAGGCGAAAAACCTCCAGGGCATCTGCCGATCTACCCTGGAGGAAAATTCCTTCCCGACCCCAAATACGGCGATCAGCTGAACCCTGAGCATGTGGGCAAGACTCACCAGCCAGACACCCAGGAAAAACTTCTCTGTAGTAACTTCTAACATCCCATCATTGACCATTGGTCCTATTTACCACTGATGGAAATTAATTGACCTTTGACTAAGATCACGTTATCCCATCAAACCATCCCCTCCATAAACTTATCTAGTTTAATGTTGAAGCCAGATAGGTCTTTTGCCCCCACTGCTTCCCTTGGAAGGCTGTTCCAGAACTTCACTCCTCTGATGGTTAGAAACCTTCATCTAATTTCAAGTCTAAACTTCCTGATGGCCAGTTTATATCCATTTGTTCTTGTGTCCACATTGGTATTGATCTTAAATAATTCCTCTCCCTCCCTGGTATTTATCCCTCTGATATATTTAAAGAGAGCAATCATATCTCCCCTCAGCCTTCTTTTGGTTAAGATAAACAAACCAAGCTCCTTGAGTCTCCTTTCATATGACAGGTTTTCCATTCCTCGGATCATCCTAGTGGCCCTTCTTTGTACCTGTTCCAGTTTGAATTCATCCTTCTTAATCATGGGAGACCAGAACTGCACACAGTATTCCAAATGAGGTCTCACCAATGCCTTGTATAACGGTACTAACACCTCCTTATCTCTACTAGAAATACCTCGCCTAATGCATCCCAAGACCGCATTCGCTTTTTTCACAGCCACGTCACATTGGCGACTCATAGTCATCCTATGATCAACCAGAACTCCGAGGTGCTTCTCCTCTTCCATTACTTCCAACTGATGCGTCCCCAGCTTATAACTAAAATTCTTGTTATTAATCCCTAAATGTATAACCTTACACTTCTCACTATTAAATTTCATCCTATTACTATTACTCCAGTTTACAAGGTCATCCAGATCTTCCTGTATTCTATCCCGATCCTTTTCTGAATTGGCAATACCTCCCAACTTTGTGTCATCCGCAAACTTTATTAGCACACTCCCACTTTTGGTGCCGAGGTCAGTAATAAAAAGATTAAATAAAATTGGTCCCAAAACTGAACCTTGAGGAACTCCACTAGTAACCTCCCTCCAACCTGACAGTTCACCTTTCAGTATGACCCGCTGTAGTCTCCCCTTTAACCAGTTCCTTCTCCACCTCCCAATTTTCATATTGATCCTCATCTTTTCCAATTTAACCAATAATTCCTCATGTGGTACTGTATCAAATGCCTTACTGAAATCAAGGTAGATTAGATCCACTGCGTTTCCTTTATCTAAAAAATCTGTTACTTTCTCAAAGAAGGAAATCAGGTTGGTTTGGCACGATCTACCTTTTGTAAAACCATGTTGTAATTTGTCCCAGTTGCCATTGACCTTAACTACTTTCTCCTTCAAAAAATTTTCCAAGACCTTGCATACTACAGATGTCAAACTAACAGGCCTGTAGTTACCCAGGTCACTTTTTTTCCCTTTCTTAAAAATAGAAACTATATTAGCCATTCTCCAGTCAAATGGTACAACCCCTGAGTTTAGAGATTTATTAAAAAAATTTGCCAATGGGCTTGCAATTTCATGTGCCAGTTCCTTTAATATTCTTGGATGAAGATTATCTGGGCCGCCCGATTTACTCCCATTAAGCTGTTCGAGTTTGGCTTCTACCTCAGATATCGTAATATCTACCCCCACATCCTTATTCTCATTTGTCATGCTGCCATTATCCCTAAGCTCCACATTAGCCTCATTAAAGACTGAGGCAAAGTATTTGTTTAGATATTGGGCCATGCCTAGATTATCCTTAACCTCCACTCCATCCTCGGTGTTTAGCGATCCCACTTCTTCTTTCTTTGTTTTCTTCCTATTTATATGGCTATAAAACCTTTTACTATTGGTTTTAATTCTCTTTGCAAGGTCCAATTCTACATGACTTTTAGCCTCTCTCACTTTATCCCTACATGCTCTGACCTTAATAAGGTAGGTTTCTTTGCTGATCCCTCCCATCTTCCACTCGTATGCTTTCTGTTTTTTCTTAATCACCTCTCTGAGATGCTTGCTCATCCAGCTTGGTCTAAAACTCCTGCCTATGAAGTGTTTCCCCTTTCTTGGGATACAGGCTTCTGATAGCTTCTGCAACTTTAACTTGAAATAATCCCAGGCCTCCTCCGCCTTTAGATCCATCAATTCTTTAGTCCAATCCACTTCCCTAACTAATTTCCTTAATTTATTAAAGTTAGCCCTTTTGAAATCAAAAACCCTAGACTCAGATTTAGTTTTGTTTATCCTTCCATTTAGTTTGAACTGAATTAGTTCATAACCACTCGAGCCAAGGTTGTCCCCTACAACCATTTCTTCAATGAGGTCCTCACTACTCACCAAAACCAAATCTAAAATGGCATCCCCCCTTGTTGGTTCAGTAACTACTTGATGAAGGAATTCATCAGCTATCACATCTAGGAAAATCTGAGTCCTATTATTATTACTAGCACTTGTTCTCCAATCTATAGCTGGGAAGTTGAAGTCTCCCATGATCACACAGTTCCCATTAGTATTTACTTCCTTAAAAACATTAAAGAGATCTCTATCCATATCCAAATTAGATCCCGGTGGTCTATAGCACACCCCAAGCACTATCCCAGGGGAGGTTCTAGTAGTTTTCTTCCCCAATGTGATTTTTTCCCAGACAGACTCTGTCTTATCCATTCCATCACTTTTTATTTCTTTACAGTCTACCTCATCATTGATATACAATGCTACTCCCCCACCTTTACCTTTATTTCTGTCTTTCCTAAACAGCACATACCCTTCAATACCTGTACTACAGTCATGACTATTATTCCACCATGTTTCGGTCATTCCTATAATATCTGGTTTCACTTCCTGGACCAGTAGCTCTAATGCCTCCATTTTGTTACCTAAGCTCCTCGCATTGGTGTACAAACATCTTAGTTTTTGCTGTTTGGTCTCACTCACATTCTTTACCCAATTTGGTATGGACATTGTACTGCCAGTATGACCTATTAGACTAGTATCCACTCTGCCCTTCCTCCTTATGTCCATTCTCCTACCCCCGGCTATATCCTTTCTTACTTTGTTTTCTTCCCTCTCAATGTTAAAATCCAGCGTGGAGATTACCTGGACATCTCCCAACCGTCTCCCCCAAATTCCTAGTTTAAAGCTCTCTTGATCAGTTGTGCCAGCCTCCATCCTAGAAGTTTATTTCCTTCACTGCTGAGGTGAAGTCCATCCCGAGAGAACAGACCTCTGTCCATGAATGCCTCCCAGTGGCCATACATCCCAAAGCCCTCCTTATAGCACCACTCCCTGAGCCATCTGTTGATCATCATAATCCTGTCACACCTTTGTTGCCCTTCTCGAGGAACAGGCAGAATCCCACTGAAGATCACCTGAGCCTCGATTTCCTTAAGCGTCTTCCCCAGCCTGGCATAGTCCCCCTTGATTCGTTCCAGTGAGAATCTAGCCGTGTCATTTGTTCCTACATGAAGGATGATCAATGGATTCTTTCCTGCTCCCTTTAGGATCCTCTTCAACCTCAGGTCCACATCCCATATCTTAGCACCCGGTAGACAGCACATCCTTCTGTTCTCTGCATCAGCTCTGGTTACAGGCCTGTCTATTCTTCTCAGTAAGGAGTCCCCAATCACGTAGACCTGCCTTTTCCTGGTGACAGTGTGATTCTCCAGTCTATCCCCTGTTCCCTCTGGCTGCAAGTCCTTTCCATTCTTATGGAATGGAAAGGACTTTCTTTTCCCTTGTAATCCTCTTCAACCCATCCTGTATCCTTCTGGGGCTCATGTTTGGTGTTGTCCCCATCGACTCTTCCCCTTTTTCTATAGGACTAGCCGCTCTTCTCTTCTCCCTTGCCCTTCCACCTTCAGTGACCACCTGCTGTACCCCTTCTTCATGCTCCAACTCAGCAAACCTGTTCTTGAGCTCTATTTCTCCTTCACTGGCCCATCTTTGCCTCTGCCTGCTTCTCTTAGTCACATGCTTCCACTGTCCAGTTTCTTCACCCAGCAGTCCCCCCTCAGAGGCCTTTGGCCCTGCTTCCATCTGCCTCTCTGAGCTTTCCCCTTCAGCCACCTCGTGCCTTTGCTCCATCAACTGCTCGAACCCCCTTCTAAACTCGACCAGAGTTTCCACCTGCATCTCCAATCCTCGGATCTTTTCTTCCATCAGCTCTATCAGGCGGCACTTCATGCAGACAAAACTCCTATCAGGTACCCCCTCCAGTATCATGTACATACCGCAGCTGCCACATCCAGTCATCCTCATCGTGTCCTCCACTGCTTGGCTCATGACCACTGCTGCCTCTGTAAGCCTTCTCACCTAAATCCTGTTAGTCCGGAAAACACAAAACAAACCACACCACCACCACCACCCACAGCAAGAACAAACCCCAAACAAGTCCCAAAATACAAACTCCCACTCAAACACCCCTGTTTCCAGCTCTGTTTGCTGGCTCCTGTGCCGCTGCTTGACTGGCTGGCTACCTTTGTAGGATCCCTGATCAGCAAAGCCCCGCCCCCTAATTAGGGCTCAGCTTCTCTCCCAGCACACTGCCCCTACAAGCCTCTACACATCCAAACAATACAAATACAGCTAAAGTAAGTTCTGTCATTATTATCCATCTTACTGGATAATATAAAAACCTTGGGTGATTCCTATCAAATGAGAATTCCTATCTCTGAAGGGTTTTCATTATCCCAGTCTTCATAGTTTCAATGCCATGTCTCATTTTCCTTTTAATGGTGGCAGAGGGGTGTTTAGCCCAGCTGTAGGAGGCTGAACCATGGACCTGGGGGTCCTCACAGGGAGAAGACCCTGATCTGTCTGGCAACTTCTCTGCTCTGCAGGGCTGAACATCTTTGTGGTGCAGTTCACTTAGCCAGGTCCAGTGCTACCTGCTCTACAGGGCACTGTGGATGATTCCTAGAAACAGAGAGCAGGGACAGGATGAAAGGCAACCACATGATCCTGGGGAGAAGGGGAAAGGGAAGAGGCAGCTAATGGCCCTCTCCCTACCCACACACATTTGTAGCTGCGGGATCAGATTTCTCCCATTTCCCATTAAGCTCCACTGATGAGAACTGAGGGAAGATTATAAGAAAGTAGGACTTCCCTCTACCCTCTTAATAGTGTCCCCTCTCTCTCCATTTCCCTTTTTATTCTCCCTCCCATTGGAATCCCCATCCATACCTTCTTCAACAGATGTCAACCTGGTACTAAACTTCCTCTCCCTGCTCTCCTTCCTTGAGCATGTCAAAACCTGGAATTCCTGATGCAAGGGAAATTACAAAAGTAATAATAATAAATGATAAATAATTCTGATTTGGAACAACAATTTAGAATTTCAAAATTTCCGTGTAATGGGAATGCTGAAATTTAATTTCAACCTTATGGAAACATTTTTGTTTTGACTTTATATTATGTATTATACATAAAATAAAAAGTTTAAGTTAAATGTTTTGATAAGGCTGAAATGAAATATTTTGACCTTATCAAATCTTTTTGATAACTTTTCATCTACAATTTTGACAAAATGAGTCTATTTCTGCAGAAAATTTTGATTTTGTCAAAACCAGCTTTTTCAGATGGAAATCTGTTCCATCATAAAAATGTTGAGCAGCTCTACTCTTTCCCCTAGGTGTCCTCTTTTGTGCCTCCCTATTCTGTTCTCCCTCTTCTCTTCTTCCTGTGTATGGGATATATGTCTCTGTCTCGTCAAGTCCCTCCCTCTGAATTTTCTCCCTGCCCTGAAGGATCTCGTTTTCTTCCCCACTTCCCCATGCGTAGTCTTCATCTCTCTTCAAAGCACAGAGTAATAGAGATGAGGACTCCTTGGTAGAAATTATATCGGACTACCTCCTGCCCCAAGGAGTGAGATTGATTGATACAGCAGGAAGGAAGGAAGTATGAAAGAGGAGGGTACCAATGGAGGGGGGAGAGAGGAAGACAGATGAAAGAGTAGAAAGTAGGGGAAAAATAGAAATGCAGGGAAAGAAGAATGGAGTCAAAGCATTCTCCTTTATCTAGATCAGCTATTAGTCCTGCATTTCCGTTTGATTGGCTGAAGTTTAAGCCACTTGGCTCATATTGGGTGGACACAGGCTAAAACAGTCCATTTGCAGGCTCCATAGGAGGCCTGGATCCTGGAGAGCTCAGCGTTCCTCTGTCAGTGTGAGCAAGTATCATAGAATATCAGGGTTGGAAGGGACCTTAGGAGGTCATCTAGTCCAACCCCCTGCTCAAAGCAGGACCAATCCCCAATTTTTGCCCCAGATCCCTAAATGGCCCCCTCAAGGATTGAACTCACAACCCTGGGTTTAGCAGGCCAATGCTCAAACCACTGAGCTATCCCTCTCCCCATTTCCTCAGAGTTGGTTCCCTGAGGTATAACTAGCAAGGAAGAGCTCAGCTGCCTCTCACACAGGCAGAGAGGAAGCACTGAGCAATTGCCCTTTGCTGCCCTGCTGTTCCCCTCAGGGGTTCCCTCCTTGCTAGGGCTGGATTAACCTAATACAGGAGCCTAGGCTCACCTGCCTCTGAAGCAGTACCACTCTCTGTGTGCGGTCGCAGCAGAAAGAGCCAAGTATGCAAGAGCTTTCTGAAGAGACAGTGGGCCCCTGCCATTGCCACCGGGGCATCAGGCTGGCCAGAACGTCCCTCATTCCCCACTCCCTCTCTTCAGGTAGGCTGGGGTCTGGTCCAGGATGAAGGTGGTCTCAGGTCCCCACCAATCCAGGACAGGACTCTGTGTGGGTGGAGGACAGCCACCACACATAGTCACCTGACACATGTCACATAGTCACCTGACACATTTGCTCTGGGACATGGGGGGTGCCACACACAGGGCCCTCTGCTCCAGTAAGTAGAGGAGCAATGACAGGTTGGAGGCCCCCTCCATTCTAACCCCTGCCCCTCCCCAAAGAGCTTTAGGGTAGCAGCATCAGAGGCAATGGGCTTGACCTGGTTGAAGAGCAAGAGTGACAGCGCTAACTCACAACTGCTGCAGGGGGATGGCATAAGTGATCTCTGTGGAGAAGGGAGGTCCCTTGGTCCCTTATGGTCCAACCACAGAGGATCCTTGGGAAAAAAGAGTTCTTTTAACATAGTTTGCTTGAATAAATTTCTGTCAATGGAGCAAGGATTCCTTCAGAGCCCTGCCTCATTCCAAATGCATCTATATCTTGAATTAGGTGGAGTTTTTAAAAAATGATTAGTACAGTTCCATGTTGTTACATATGCAGATACAGTGATGATAAAATATTGGAGATCATTATTAAAAACATCTGTATCATTATTAAAATATTAGTGCACATGAGCAAAATACATTTCCATGGCCTTATAACTCAGCCAAATCAGAGTGGATCATCACCTATATAGCAACTATCTTCTCTCCAAATTTTAAGTTTTTGTCCTATTCCACTGAGATGCTAGAACTGTTCAACAAGCTCAAAAGTGTACTTATTTCACTGCTGTCTTTCTCAAAAGTGGTTGAAGTACCTTGCTTCATCTTTTAAAAAGATTCACATTTGACAGAGGACAGACCTGGAAAATTTCAGGCCAGAAGGTGGTAGTTTAACAACACTATAAGCAACAGAAGTGCTTTAAGATGCAAAATGCTTAGGCAACATTGGGTATAACTAGAGCCACAAGTTATACACACTGCTAAGAATGCCAATGGCTACTACCTCAGCAGTGAACTCTACCCACCTATACAGCTGTACCTTCACAGAAAAACAGGAACTGCCATAACAAATAAAGGTCTCCTGCCTGTTAGAAAGTATCTTAGTGCTGGTACAAGAAAGTAAACTTAATTTTATTCAAGTGTGAGGGAGATTATGGAATGTCAATGTAACTAACACTGATGGATTTACTGATGGTCTAGGACACCTTGAGCCCCGGCTGATTGGAGGGAACACTGCCTGCTCAGGACGTGTTGAAATAAGACATGGAAACACATGGACCACAATCTGTGATTCACACTTGGACCTCCAAGCCGCCAGTGTTATCTGTAATGAATTAGATTGTGGAACAGTTGTATCCACCCCAGGAGGAGCTCACTTCAGTGAAGGATATGGGTCAATCTGGCCTGAGAAGATCCATTGCATGGGGAATGAATCACACCTTGTGTACTGTCCCAGAGCACTGCATCCTAATGAGACATGTTCACACTCGAGTGATGCCAGCATTGTATGCTCCGGTAAGGATTCAAAGTGATGGCTTTATAATATCTATAATGTGTCCTACAGATGGGGTGCTCAGCATCTCTCTACACAGATCACCATATTCATCCACTTTTTCCCCCTGAGAACTGACAAGCCTTTGCACTACTGGGTTACAGTGATACTTCAACTGGTTCCTGACTGCTAGAAGGGATGACTTCACTCTCTCTTCCTCTCCCAGTGCTCTAGTTGCCAGGAGAGGATCAAGAAGAGCATTATTGTCTCTATCCCTTGTCCTTCTGTTGAAGTGGAACAGTTCTGCTCTCCTCTTCCCCACTGAGTGTGGTTTTCCAGCAGCGCTCTCACTCACATCACACTCTGTCTCTTCCTGTCCCCATACCCCTGCCACAAGGTGCATGTTATTCAGGGCCTCTTGGATGCTAAGCATGCCCTACTCTGCCATGTTTATAAAGGGAGTGGTATCGTGTAAAGGCCAAAACAGAAAAACAAGAATTGGGAAACCTGATTTATTTCCCACTCTGACACTGACTCTGTCACTCAATCTTTGTTGCAGTTTACTTCCCCCCTCTCCACCCCATTGTGCGGTTTAATCCATTAATTTTTATAAAGAGCTTTGAAATCCTTGGACGTAAGGTGCGAGAGAAGCACAAAGTATTATTATTTTAAAAACTTGCATGATAGAGTTGCTAGTTGTAGTCACCTTTATTTGCCCTGTAACTATCTGTACTACCCATTGATACTGATGTAAATGTTATGAATAATCGTGTACAAAAAGTCTACCAAAAATTAAGATTTTGCATCCAAAATTGCAGGAAGTACTAACAGTAAGGTTGCTCATGCAATCTCAACTTTGCCCCCTTATGCTTTATCATATAATCTTTAATCACATGATCACATGCTATTATTTCCCATGCTATCTTGCCTCATCTATTGTGCATGTTGTCCCTTTCTCTCACACCTTTGTGCTTTATAAACTCACCTGGCTCCTATAACATTCTCATATTATTATTGTTATTTAACAGTTATGTTTAGGGCCCTACCAAATTCATGGCCATGAAAAACGTATCACAGACAATGAAATCTCCCACTGTGAAATTTGGTCTTTTGGGTGCTTTTACTCTATACTATTCAGATTTCACGGGGGAGACCAGCATTTCTCAAATTGGGGGTCCTGACCCAAAAGGGAGTTGCAGGGGGGTTGCAAGGTTATTTTAGGAAGGTCATGGTATTGCCACCCTTACTTTGGTGCCTTCACAGCTGGGCAGCCAGAGAGCTGTGGCTGTTTGCCAGGCACCCATTTCTGAAGTCAGCGCCCCGCCAGCAGTAGCACAGAAGTAATGGTGGCAATACCGTACCATGCCGTCCTTACTTCTGCACTGCTGCTGGCAGCGGCTCTGCCTTCAGAGCTGGCTCCAGCCAGCAACCACTGCTCTCCAGCTGCCCAGCTCTGAAGGCAGTGCCGCTGTCAGCAGCAGCGCAGAAGTAAGGGTAGTAGTACCGCAACCCCCCCTACAATACCCTTGCGGACCCCCGTCTCTCCCCACCACAACTCCTTTTTGGGTCAGGATTCCTACAATTACAACACTGTGAAATTTCAGATTTAAATATCGGAAATCATGAAATTTATGATTTTTTTAAAATCCTATGACCCTGAAATTGACCAAAATGGACCGTGAATTTGGTAGGGCCCTAGTTACGTTGCAGTAATGTCTAGAAGCAACCAGCTCAAGACCCCATTGTGCTAGACACTACACAGACATATAGAAAATAACAATCCCTGACACAAAGAGCACTCAGTCAAAGACATAACAAGGGGATGAGACAAGCAAACTGGTCAAGGTAGGAGTGGGAGGAGATGGTAATAAAAATAGCATGTGCATAATTTTTTACCATTATTCATAGGCTGTGGAGCCAGGGGGACCATCCAGGACATGGTCTGATCACTTTTTGGCCAGGCCAAACGTGAGTGGCGCTGTGACCCTGTGTGGCATGGTGCAATGCCGTTCACTCACATTAGAAGGGTGAAAGTATAGGGGCTCATGGGCCAGTATGCTGGTAGGTGAGGGGCACCAGAGAGGGGAAGGGTCAAGTGAGGGAGGAGGCAAATCTGTGTTTCCTGCACACACACTTTAATGGCACTCTGCAGCCCGTGTTACAGGACAGTAATGACAACTCACCAGCTGCCTTACCATTGTCAGGTTGCATATTTCTCTATGAATTATGGAAGAGGTGAGTTTTGAGGAGGGACTTGAAGGAGGATTAGATGGTGGTGTTATGGCTTTTGACTGGGAGTTCTTCCTATGTAAGGGAGGAACATGCAGAGATGTTTAAGGGAGAAGCAAGCGATAAAGGCTTCCATCACTGGCAGAGCAACGGTGGGAGTTAACAGCTTGATAAGTAGAGTTAAGCAGATAATTGATTTTTTCCATTCAAAGACCAAAAATAAATACCTGAAAACTAAACAAAATCAAATTTAAAAAATTCTTTTGGGTCAAATGAAACATTTTGTTCGTCCCAAAATAATTTTACTTCAGCTTTTGATTTAGTTTCATTTTTGGATTTTTTCACCCTTTTGTGGGTTTTTAAAACAAATATAGCTAAATTTCCAAACAAAATGTCATTTTGAAATGAGAAGTTAAAATTTTTCATTCCAAAATTGATGAAATGAACCATTTGGACTTTTTCTTTTCTTTTTTTTTTTTTTGGCTGAAACTATTCTCCAAATGCAAATCAGCAAGTTCGTGTGCAGACAGGACTGCAAGGCTTTGAGCAGTGAGTCAAAGATGGCAAAAAAGTTGCTGGGATTGCAGGTGAGGGAATCAATCAATGTGGAGAAGGAGAATTGCTTAGCTAAGAGAATGGTGGATTTGAAAGAGCAGAGCATGAATGTGTAGTGGAGGAAGTCAGTCTGGCTATAGGATTTCCACCAGAGATGCTATGCTGCAGGAGAGTAGGAGTGTTGGGGGTGAGGCAGGGCTGGGGGTTGGCAGGCCGGACCTTG
This sequence comes from Macrochelys suwanniensis, assembly GCA_033296515.1. NCBI lineage: Eukaryota > Metazoa > Chordata > Testudines > Chelydridae > Macrochelys > Macrochelys suwanniensis. The sequence continues at coordinate 210,371,783 of CM065775.1, read as the reverse complement.
CAGTGGGAGAGTGGGGCTAAAGAGTCAAAGGTGCAGGAAGCAACCACCATGTCGCTGGGGGAAAGAAAAGAGAGGCGAGGCTAAGCAGGTCATTGACATTGATGGACTGGAAATCAAGGAAGGACCAGACAATGTGGCAAGAGAGAGGAGACTGATGGGCAATGCTGGAAGTGACCAGGTGATGGCCAGAGTGGGGGAACTCAGCAACAGCAATATGCAAAAGAAAGTTATGCTTGTTGAAGACCAGGTCCAGTGAACGTCCCTTTAGGGGAGTGGGAGAGCTGATCAGGGCTGTAGGTCAATGCAAAGGGGAGGGCGAGGAGACGGGCAGGTTAGAAATTGAGCTTGTTTCAGATTTTTTAACAAATCCTTCTTTCATTGGAAAATACTATATTTCAAAACTCAAACTGTGGGAAAGGTTGGTTTTGGCAAATTTTCTTTTTTAAAACAATTTTGAAACTTTTTTCAAAATTGTTGAAATGTCCCATTTTGATATTTTTGAAATGGAAAATTCAAGTTCTTGTGTCAAAATGACTTTTTGTTTTGAAAGTGAATTTATAATGCCTTTTTAAATTTCAAATGTGTAAATCATAATTAAACATGTAGACATTATGAAAACTGATCCAAAAATGTTTCAATTGACCTGATCCAAAAAAATTATGGATTTTCAGTTTGTGAAATTTTTTTGAAACTTCAGCATTTCATTCCAGCTCAGTATGGGAAAATTTATCAAAATCTGAAACATTTGTGCACAACAGGAAAATTGTTTCCCTTCAAGCTCTAGTCAGATGGGCCATTACCATGGGTGCTAAAGTCTCCAGGGTTGAGTGTGGAAGATAAGAGGAAGAGAGAGATCCAGGAGCTGAAATCACACAGGAAGGCTGACGAGGAGGAGCTGGGTAGTCAGTAGCTGACACTAACAGAGGGGGAGAGGAGAGAAGAATAGGTTGGAGTGCTGCTCAAAGGAGAAGAAAATGTGAGAGCAGAGAAGTCCAACACACTCAGCTTGTTCCTCTGGGGATGATTCAGGGCCGGGATTGTGAGAGGAGAAGAGGCCTCTGTAAAACAGAGCAGCTGCAGCGGCAATGTCAGATGGAGGGATGCAGGTCTCTGTGAGAGACAGGGACTGGAGTGAGTGAGTCATGAAAAGGTTGTAGATGTCTGATCTTTTTAGGGATTCAGTGGGCATTCTAGAGAGAGCAAGAGGAGGAGGGAAGGAAGGGGGCTGGACATGAGGTTAGGAATGGTGGCATGAGAGAGGGTAATGGGGATGGAAGGTGGAGATCGTGGGAATTAAGGGGGTCCAGGATTGGAGAAGTTGAAACCAGAAACCAAGAGGAGGAGGCAGAGGAAGATGTGGGATCTGGATGGGAAGGGGATAGAGATCAGGATGGAAGAGAAACTGTTAGAGTTGGTGGGATCTGTGGAGAGGTGAAGGTAATAGAATGGGGAAATGGAGCCTGTGGGGAGGGGGAGTTTAGGGTTGCGGGAGGAAGAGGGCAGATCTGTGATGCATAAGAAGGTGTGATAAGAGCCATGGGCAAGTGACAGATGAACATGGTTAGTAAACAAGTGAACAGAGAAATAATAAATGGAATCCAATAAAATCAGTAGCAGTGAATCAATAAGCAATGAGATGAGATGTGAGGTGGGTTAGTTAGCAGTGAGTTAGTTATTCCTAGAGATGGCCAGGAATTTTCCTTTAACTGAAAATGCTGTTTCCTCAAAAATCAAAACTTTCCCTGGGAAATTTTCAATTTTGCTAACATTTTTCAATTTTATGTTGGGAAAATAGAAATGAAATGTTTCATTTGGGGTGGGTTCAACCCTGATGGGAATATTTCAGATTGTAGAACTGACCCAAAATGTTTCATTTCCAGTCAGTTCAACATTAATTTTCATTTCCTGTTGTGGCACATGGGAGTTGTAGTTCAGGCTCCAGTTCTCTCCTATGGGCTGGGATCCCTGGCCAGACAAAATCTTCCCTTCTTTAGTGCAGTCTTCCCAGTAGTGTAGCCAGGGCAGGAGCAGGGGGAGCGGCCACTCCCCCTGTGATCAGAAGCAGCACCTTAAAAAGGAAGCGGCACCTTTTTTTAGCAGAGCTAAAGGCACCGCTTCTTTTTAAGCGCCATTTCTTGCACTCACCCGGTGGTGCTCTGGGTCTTCGGTGGCATTTCGGCGGCGGGTACCACTGAAGACCCGGAGCAAGTGAGGACCCACCGCCAAAGTGCCGCCGAAGATCTGGAGCGCTGCCGGAGGTGCCGCCGGGTGAGTATTGGAGGAGCCTGGGGAGGCGCCTTTTTATAGCGCCGCTCCCCTTGTGCTCCGGACCTGAGTACGCTACTGAGTCTTCCCTCTAACTGGTGGCACAGTTGCCTCATGGTAGCCACATGACTGCAGGTGCATGATGGGAGATTTAGTCTGGTCAGGGAACCTGGCCCATAAGGCAAAACCGAGGCATCAGAGGGAAATGAAGTTTAATGTTGAACTGACTCAAAACAAAACACTTGGGGTCAGTTCGACAAACTGAAAGGAAACATATAAAACATATAAAAATGTATACAAATATTGCTCAGGCATGCAGGAATGAAATTAGGAGGGCCAAATTACACTTGGAGTTGCAGCTAGCTGGAGATGTTAGGAGTAACAAGAAGGGTTTCTTCAGGTATGTTAGCAACAAGAAGAAAGTCAAGGAAAGTATGGGCCCCTTGCTGAATGAGGGAGGGAACCTAGTGACAGAGGATGTGGAGAAAGCTAGTGTACCCAATGCTTTTTTTTGCCTCTGTCTTCACAAAGTCAGCTCCCAGACGGCTGCACTCGGCAGCACGGAATGGGGAGGAGGTGACCAGCCTTCTGTGGAGAAAGAAGTAGTTCAGGACTATTTAGAAAGGCTGGACGAGCACAAGTCCATGGGGCCAGATGAACTGCATCCGACGGTGCTAAAGGAGTTGGCCAATGTGATTGCAGAGCCATTGGCCATTATCTTTGAAAAATCATGGCAATCAGGGGAGGTCCTGGATCACTGGAAAAAAGCTAATGTAGTGCCCATCTTTAAAAAAGGGAAGAAGGAAGATCTGGGGAACTACAGGCCAGTCAGTCTCATCTCAGTCCCTGGAAAAATCATGGAACAGGTCCTCAAGGAATCAATTCTGAACCACTTAAAGGAGAGGAAAGTGATCAGGAACAGTCACCATGGATTCACCAAGGGCAAGTCATGCCTGACTAACCTAATTGCCTTCTATGATGAGATAACTGGCTCTGTGGATGAGGGGAAAGCAGTGGATGTGCTATTTCTTGACTTTAGCAAAGCTTTTGATACAGTCTCCCACAGTATTCTTGCCAGCAAGTTAAAGAAGTATGGGCTGGATGAATGGACTGTAAGGTGGATAGAAAACTGGCTAGATGGTTGGGCTCAACAGGTAGTGATCAATGGCTTCATGTCTAGTTGGCAGCCGATATCAAGTGGAGTGCCCCAAGGATCGGTGCTGGGGCCGGTTTTGTTCAATATCTTCATTAACTATCTGGAGGATGGTGTGGACTGTACCCTTAGCAAGTTTGCACATGACACTAAACTGGGAAAAATGGTTGAAACGCTGGAGGGTAGGGATAGGATACAGAGGGACCTAGACAAATTAGAGGATTGGGCCAAAAGAAATCTGATGAGGTTCAACAAGGACAAGTGCAGAGTCCTGCACTTAGGACGGAAGAATCCCATGCACTGCTACAGGACTGAATGGCTGGGCAGCAGTTCTGCAGAAAAGGACCTAGGGGTTATGGTGGACGAAAAGCTGAATATGAGTCAACAGTGTGCCCTTGTTGCCAAGAAGGCTAATGGCATTTTGGGTTGTATAAGTAGGAGCATTGCCAGCAGATCGAGGGACGTGATCATTCCCCTCTATTCAGCACTGGTGAGGCCTCATTTGGAGTACTGTGTCCAGTTTTGGGCTCCACACTACAAGAAGGATGTGGATAAATTGGAAAGAGTCCAACGGAGGGCAACAAAAATGATTAGGGGGCTGGAGCACATGACTTATGAGGAGAGGCTGAGGGAACTGGGATTGTTTAGCCTGCAGAAGAGAAGAATGAGGGGGGATTTGATAGCTGCTTTCAACTACCTGAAAGGGGATTCCAAAGAGGATGGATCTTGACTGTTCTCAGTGGTAGAAGATGACAGAACAAGGAGTAATGGTCTCAAGTTGCAGAGGGGGAGGTTTAGGTTGGATATTCGGAAAAACTTTTTCACTAGTAGGGTGGTGAAGCACTGGAATGGGTTACCTAGGGAGGTGGTGGCATCTCCTTCCTTAGAGGTTTTTAAGGTCAGGCTTGACAAAGCCCTGGCTGGGATGATTTAGTTGGGGATTGGTCCTGCTTTGGGCAGGGGGTTGGACTAGATGACCTCCTGAGGTCCCTTCCATCCTTGAGATTCTATGATTCTATGATTTCAATTTGGGAAAGTGGAAATTGTTTATTTAGATTGAAGGTGCCAAAATGAAATGTTTTGTCACTTTTTTCAGAACTTTTTGTCCCATGAAAATTTTCAATATTTCTATATTTTGTCCTGATGCAAGATGAAAACAAATGTGTAGCTATCAGAGCTTTCTGGGGGACAGAGATTTCAATTTTCGCTCGGCTCTAGTTATTTCTCTGGACAATCGCATGATCGGTGAAGATGTAGTGAACAGTCAGGCGAGTGGTACAGTAGCAGCCAGTGCACAGTCAGAGCAGTTGCCCTGAGAACCTCATGTGGCTGTTCAGCAAAAGCAGGAGCTGGATGATCTTGGCAGTCAGAGAAGGTGTTGAAGGATTTAGCTGCAGGAGTCAGGGGAAGGTGGCAGCAGCTCTGCAGGGCTTTGGAACAGCAAGAGCAAGGGTGAGGTGAGGAGGGTGAGTTCAATTACTGGGCCAGGGTAGGAAGACCAGTCTGTGAGCTCAGTCAGGTGACACAGGAGAAGGGGCAGCCAACGGGAGAGAAGGAAAGTTAGGTGGTGTGGATCTGGAGAAAAATCAAAGATGAAGTGAGTTAGAGAGAGTTAGATTGGGCAGTGAAGGTTCCTTTTCAAACCCTGTGCAGCCAGGATGTGGGTGGGAGGGAGGAGGAAGATGGTGGTCAGGCTCAAGCTCTGGCTTTTCGGAAGAATCATAGCTGGAGGGGTGCACACAGGGGCCCAGTGGCTAACTGGACTTCTTGATCCACATTTATTTTTTTAACTTTTGCTGTTGTCCTGTATATTCTATTTACATAAAGCCTCTTCCCCTCAAGCACACTGTGTTAAAAGAAAGTAACTTAGGTTACAAGTTGAGCACTTGAAAGTTAGGAAATGCCAGAGTTAATGTGGCCTGGGCAATCCCTATGTGTGTGTAGATTACGATACAGTCTTTAATTACGTGATCACTTACTATTATTTCCACAGGAAAACACTCTCTCCTCTGATTTCCCTTCTCCTTGTTCTCAGGGTACGGTGGGTACAGGCTGGCAAACGGCAGCACAGGGTGTTCGGGGAGAGTGGAGCTTCTCCATGGAGGTGCCTGGGGAACCCTCTGTGACTCGCAGTGGGATTTACAGGCTGCTCACACCCTCTGCCAGCAGCTTGACTGTGGATTCGCCCTGTCGATGCCAGCAGGGCAGCTCTTTAGCACAGGAGATGGGCCTGTCTGGAATGGCACGTTTGGCTGTGAGAGGAATGAATCCCGCCTGAGGGACTGTCCTGTTACTGCACTGGGCACAACTGAGTGTCCCCCTGGGAGCGAAGCCAACGTAGTGTGTTCAGGTGAGCAACTGCAATGGGAAAGAAAAGAATTGGGGACTGGGGAACATCATCAGCCAGATCTTCACAGTGTGTCAATCGGCCAAGCGCCATTGGGCTCAGGGAGGCTATGCTGATTTACACCAGGTGGGGACCTGGCCCATAAATTGGCGCCCTGGCCCTGCACCAGCCAAGTCTGCTGGAACTGATCCCTCTGTGAAATGCTTGTGGTGCCTTGAGTATGGAATGTACCAAGGAACCCAAATTCTGGTCCCTTGTCCTCCCTTCGCACTAACTGACGTGGATCGAGGATCAGTTTGTGCATGTGCTGGTGCTGGAATAGTCCCACAGCCACCACAGAGTACCTGCTAGCATTGAACATGAGCAACAATCCCTTCTTGTTCCCCATTCCCCTTCCTGCCATTGCCATTAATACTGATCACTGCGCCACCTCAACACTCACTTTCCCTTGTGCTTAGGGTGCCCGGGCGGCAGGTTAGCGAACGGCACCGAGTGCTCCGGGAGAGTGGAGATCCGACATGGAGACACATGGGGAAGCCTCTGTGACTCCCACTGGGATTTGCAAAATGCCAACGTCCTCTGCCATCAGCTGAACTGTGGATACGCTGAGTCGATCCATGGAGGAGCCCATTTCGGGGGAGGGAGCGGACCCGTATGGAGCGACACTTTTCATTGTGAAGGGACTGAATCCTGTCTGTGGGATTGTTCTCGCAGGGCCCTGGGCAACCCAGCCTGCTCCCCCAGAGACACAGCCAGGGTTATTTGCTCAGGTAAGTTTAATATATGTGTGTGTGTTAGTTATAGTGCAGTTTATAATCCAGTTTAGGATCATCACAAGTAGTCCCACTGAATACAGTACATAGGAGTAAGTAGGGGTGTTGGAATGTTGCTCTCTTCGTTTAAGTTCCCCAGATCAGAGACTCCTCTGGGTGCAGTGAAGGGTGGCGAGGTGGATCCTAGAATTACGCTAGGGTGAACTGGAGAGAATGGCTCTGTGCTATAAACCTGGGGTTTGTGATTCACAGATTCCCTCAGTCCCAGCAGGGCTGTCTCAGACCTTCATCAGGTTGAGGTTGGTGTTGCAGAAGCAACCTTTACGCAGAGATCTCATCCAAGCTGTGAGGCCATTTCAATCCCATTTCACTCTGGAAAAGTAGGTGTTTGCCCTGGTGTTCCTGGCCAAAATGTCCCCCCTTGTCCATCCTGGGTTGTGTGCTGGTGGGCTGCAGCACAATATATTGGGGGGAGGGATAGCTCAGTGGTTTGAGCATTGGCCTGCTAAACCCAGGGTTGTGAGTTCAATCCTTGAGGGGGCCATTTAGGGATCTGGGGCAAAAATTGGGGATTGGTCTTGCTTTGAGCAGGGGATTGGACTAGATGACCTCCTAAAGTCCCTTCCAACCCTGATATTCTATGATTCAGCTGCAGAGCTCACTCAGTGGGTGTGTAGGTTGATAGATCATTAATTCCCTACAACACTTCATAGAAATAGTCATTTTTTTGCAAAAGATCCCTGTTTTCAGGAAAGTGTTCAGATGGCTCCAGAGCTTCGCTCCTAAGCCAGCTGGGAACTTTCGCAAAGATCCTGCTCTTAGTAAGAGCAGCTGGTGCTTTGATGAAGATCCCCCTCTACAATGCAACACAAATACTGCAGGAGTCCTTTTTCCTGTAGGCTTCTCCAAAGATTTTCCCTCATCCAACTTCAAAAACTTCCTCATGCCACATCAAAGAACAACAGTGGCTGATAGATGGCAAGTTTTCTGAGGCCTACCTATAGTGGCATAGGCCTAGATTTTTAAAGGTATTTAGGCATTGCTGCACTGATTTAGGAGCCTGTCTCATTGTCTAAAAGGATTTAGGCACTGACCAGCCTTAATAAATAGGATCCATAGGCTTCACATCCCTGAGCATTGTAGCTGTGTCAACCTAACCCCCAGTGTAGACAACAATAGAAGAATTTTTTCATTGACCTAGCTAGCACCACTCAGAGAGGTAGATTACCTACAGCAATAGGTCACTCCAAGAAGCATCTACAGCATCATAGGTGGAATGCTGTAGCTGTGTCACTGTAGCGCCTGTAGTACAGACATGGCCTTAGTAAAACAAACATTTAATGCACACAGAAAACATTGTAAATAGTATTTGGAATACTATGAATAACTTTTTTAAAAATCTATTAGACAGTAAATCTACTGGTTTTCCTTATACAGCCTTCCCACCTTTTGTTTCTGTTACAAACATTCAAATATAAGGTTCAACTTAACAATGTTCTATACTTCAGCACACACATCAAAACACATTCCCCACTGATCTTCTCTTAGAGATGATTTCTCAGGCTTTGCAGTGTGGTCATAACATGTAGTGTGTGTCACCTGGATTCTTCTGAGTTTGACAAATGGCAGCACCTCAGTCATTTCAAACACTTCAGAAGTTTGTCAGCAACCAACCAGTCTGGGGATCTCAGCAGCTAGCAGCGTTCCAGCCCTTGGGTTAAGAGCTGACTTGCTCTCACTTGCTGGTGAAACAGAAATCTGTAATCTGTATTCAATGTGTTACAGGGTTTGGAAACAACCCTCACAGCAGACAGGTCTCTCAGTCCTTCATCTATCAGCCACTGAGTCCACAGAGCTGCATTTGATACCCAAAAATTAGGTTGGCCAAGCTACATCGCTCAGGGGTATGAAAAATCCACACCTCTGAGTGACATAGGTAAGCTGACCTAACCTTCGGTATAGAGAGCACTAGGCTGACAAAAGAATTCTTCCTAGCTACTGCCTCTTGGGAAAGTGGCTTAACTACAGAGATGGGATAACCTCTGCTGTTGGCCTAGGTAGTGTCTACACTGAAGGACTACAGAGGTGTAGTGGCAGCAGGGCTGGTGCAACCACTAGGCAAACTAGGCGATCGCCTAGGCGCCAAGTGGTTGGGGGCACCGAGCCCCAGCCATGGAGGAGCCGGTGCGGTGCAGGGGGGGCAGCAGCCCTGCAAAGGCGGCAGTGCCACTAGTGGGGGGAGCAGCCACGCCCCCTGCCCCTCTTGCCCAGGCTGCAGCCCGGCGCCCCCCTGGGGGCTCCTGCAGGCTGCAGCAGATGCATGCGGGCAGCGGCCCCCGTGCACCCCCCGGCTCCCCCCTCGCCGCGCTTGGGCTCTGTGGCTCCCCGGGAGGGGCAGCAGTGGCAGCTCACACTCCCGGGACCCGCAGAGCCTGAGTGTGATGAGGGGGGAGCTGGGGGGTGCACGGGGGCTGCCGCCCGCATGCATCCGCTGCAAGAGCCCCCATGCCTAAAAGTATGTTTTCCTCCACGTGGAGCCAGCGGCTCCAGCGGCCTAGGTATGGTAAGGGGAGTCCTGTGGGCAGTCAGGGAGCAGGGGGAGGGTTGGATGGATCAGGAGTTCTGAGGTTTCTGTCAGGGAGTGGGGAGTGGTTGGATAGGGCGTGGGAGTCCCGGGGGTCTGTCTGGGGGCGGAGGTGTGGATAAGGGTTGGGGCAGTCAGGGGACAGGTAGGGGGTAGGGTCCTAAGGGGGCAGTTAGGGTGGGGGGGTCTCAGGAGGGGGCAGTCAGGGAACAAGGAACAGGGAGGCTTAGGTAAGGGTTGAGGGTTCTGAGGGGAGCAGTCAGGGGATGGGAAGTGGGAGGGAGTGGATGGGGGTGGGGAGGGGGGAACCTGTCTGGGGAGCAGCCCCTGGGGAGGCTGGCCCCTGGGGTCTATAAAGGCTCGTTGGGATTTGCCCCTCAATGAACCGATGTGCAGCAGGGCGGGGGGGGGGGGGGCGCAAGGTGGAATTTTCGCCTAGGGCGCAAAATATCCTTGCACCGTCCCTGAGTAGCAGCACTGCAGCTGTGCCGCTGTAGCCTTTCAAGTGCAGACAAGCCCTTTAATTCCACTATTTATAACCCTTCTCCCATTGCACTCTAATTGGCTCAGCCCTCAGAGGGTGACTAGGGTGTGACCTGCCAGGTTGATTGCCCACAATGTAACAGAGGTGCAGAGTATCCACCTACAATCCATGTGTCCCCCGCCAGTGCGTCTCTCCCTTCCTGTCGGAGAAACAAAGTCAAATCCTGCAGTGCGAAGCATGTGGCTCACATTGACCCAGAGATTTTGTGCTGTAAGTGAGGGGAGAGTACACTGGGTCCGATTCTCACTAACCCCAGCTACTCAGCGTAAAGGAGCCTTAATAGGAGAATCAGACCATACATAACTTAGGGCTGGTCTACACTACCCCACAAGTTCGAACTAAGATACGCAACTTCAGCTACGTGAATAACGTAGCTGAAGTCGAAGTATCTTAGTTCGAACTTAAAAGTACTTACCACTGGTCCACATGGCGGCAGGCAGGCTCCCCCATCGACTCCGCCTGCTCCGTTCGCGGAGCAGGATTACCGGTGTCGACGGCGAGCACTTCCGGGTTCGATTTATTGCATCTAGACAAGACGCGATAAATCGATCCCAGAAGATCGACTGCTCACCGCCGAAGCAGCGGTTAAGTATAGACGTACCCTTAGTCTGCAGATGAGAAGATTTAGTCTGCAGAAGAGAAGAGTGAGGGAGGATTTGATAGCAGCCTTCAGCTACCTGAAGGGGGGTTCCAAAGAGGATGGAGCTAGGCTGTTCTCAGTGGTGGCAGATGATAGAAGGGGGAGGGATAGCTCAGTGGTTTGAGCATTGGCCTGCTAAACCCAGGGTTGTAAGTTCAATCCTTGAGGGGGGCCATTTAGGGATCTGGGGCAAAAATTGGGGATTGGTCCTGCTTTGAGCAGGGGGTTGGACTAGATGACCTCCTAAGGTCCCTTCCAACTCTGATATTCTATGATTCTAAGGAGCAATGGTCTCAAGTTGCAGTGGGGGAGGTCTAATTTGGATATTGTGAAACATTATTTCACTAGGAGGGTGGTGAAGCACTGGAATGGGTTACCTAGGGAGGTGGTAGAATCTCTATCCTTGGAGGTTTTTAAGGCCCGGCTTGACAAAACCCTGGCTGGGATGATTTAGTTGGTGTTGGTCCTGCTTTGAGCAGGGGGTTGGACTAGATGACCTCCTGAGGTCTCTTCCAACCCTAATCTTCTATGATTCTATGTAACTTTAATAGAAAAGAGTAGTTGACTCCCTGTATTATGTGCAATATTAAGCCCATCCTCAGCTATGAATCACTACCGACCTGTGTATTTATATTTATTTAGGAAGTTTTAACTGATTTACAAATCATGTTTTGGGAGTGCATTGGCTCCTTTGGAATGCAAGATGCCATATACACTGTATAAAAAAATATCCCATGGCAGTAAACACCTGAAAGGGTTTTGGCTTCTCCCAAAAATGGGACCTTCTTCCCCATTGCCCAGAGGTCACTCACCCCTCCAAACATCATCTCCAGCCAAGCCAATAGCTAGAGTTCATGGGAAAGGAAACTCAAGTGTTCAGAGTTACAGACCTGGCCTGGAAAAACCCTGCCGGGTGCAGAGAAGCCTTTATTGTATTAGCTCCTTATGAGTTTGGAGCTGACGCTGTGATCGCAGGTCACCAATGTACATTGAACAGTGAAAACAGGGCAGGGTTTTCTTTAAAGGAGCCACATGTCCCGGCAGTGCTGGACCTGGGAATTGTAGCAGGGAAGTAGGCCAGTACCCAGACTTCTGTTGTAAGTCACAGCTATCTCACAGTGCTGCCAATATCAGTGCATTGTGTGAGCATGGAGGCCTTTTGCACTGGACACTTTGGTAACCAGGGACCTGATCTGCCAGGTGTTCCTGAGCACCTTCCACTCACATTAACTCCAGAGAGAAGTGAGAGCACTCTGCATCTCACAGGAGGGGCCCAGCTCCTCACAGGAAGTTGGGGAAGCCTTTGCCACCATCACTCCTTGCATTTCTGAGTAGAGAGATAAATGGAGCCCTTCAGATAGGTTGTTCCCTGTATCACTGCACAGCAGTGAGGGTTACCTTCCACTTGCCACAGAAAACTGTGTTTCACATCACACCTGTGCATTATTTCTAATGCAGTACCAGTGGGGAGTTTTATTCAGTATATTTCCTGTCTCTCCGAGCCCAGGTCGTTCTGAGTCACTCAGGCTGTTGAATGGAGAGAGCCGATGTGATGGCAGAGTCGAGATTTCCCTCCGTGACGTGTGGGGCAGAGTGTTGGATGACCAGTGGGACATGGACGATGCCAGCGTGGTGTGCAGGGAGCTCCGATGTGGAGTTGCTGAGAAAGTTTATAACCCTCCTAAGTCTGAGCGAGGAACAGGCCCCGTGGGGCTGAGAAAAGTCCAGTGTGCAGGAAATGAGACTCGTCTGACTCTCTGTGACATCTCCCCGCCTGAGACAGCCCAGGCAGGAATTGCTGAGGATGTCGGTGTCGTTTGCTCAGGTGACTTAGTGTGAAAATCATATAAATATCCTGTCCTTGTTCAATGGGAACATGACCCACCCCAGGGCCTGCCTCCACCCCACCTTCTGCTGAGATCTCAGCAATCCTTGAACGATGTGGATCTGAGGTTCAAACTTTTACCAATTTATAGTAAAAATATCATATACAGAAAAAGTATAGCCACGTTATAGGGTTAATAAAATGCAGCAACCTCCCCCCGTCCTGTCTCTCTCTATCGTATATTGTTATGTATAGGAGCTGATCAAAAAAATTTTGATGAAAAATCTTCACAATAAGATTACTGATTTTCACAGAATGTCTGTTTCCACTGAAAATGTTCAGATTTTTGTTGAAAAACCCAAATTTAGTTGCAGAAGAGACAGAAATATTCATGGTCATCTAAATATTTTGTGGGAAAAAAGAATGAATTTCTCGAGCAGTTCTGGTGTATATAGTGGCTTCTTTACGTTAAAGTCTTTAAAAATGTGCTGTCTTGAATCAGAAAACAATAGTAAGAAAAGGAAGTCATATGCAACCTGTTTTGACCAAAACTGCCATGGATAGTGGCTCTGGGCTAGATCCCCAAAGGGACTTGGGCGTTGCAAGGGCTGACTCCTAGGTCCTTGCCACCCAATGAGATCCTCAGCCCTGAGTCATGTGCATGGGGAGAGTTAGACACCTCAGAAGCTTGCAAGCTGAACAGGGAACCACCTAAACTTGCCAGCAGTGAAATGCCAAGGAAGTGGGTAGGGCTTAGGGCCTAGATACACAAAGTTATTTAGATGCCTAACTGCCATTGATCTAAGCCTTAGGCGCCTGACACACAGGTCAGAGGTAGGCACCTATCTATGCTCAGGACTCTCAGCCACGCACTCACTCCTGGAGCTAGGTATGTAAGCCAGGTCAGCTCTCTCTTCTCCCCATTTTATCCATTATCCAGTGGTTAAAGCACTCAACTGGGATGTGGGAAATCCACGTTCAAATCCCTACTCTTCCTGATTTGGAGCAGGGACGTGAACACAGGTGAGTGTTCTAGTTACTATAGACTATAGTATCAGAGGGGTAGCCGTGTTAGTCTGGATCTGTAGAAGCGACAAAGAGTTCTGTGGCACCTTATAGACTAACAGATGCTCCAATACGTCTGTTAGTCTAAGCCCAGGGCTACACTAGGGGAGGGGGTCGATCTACGATACGCAACTTCAGCTACGGGAATAGCGTAGCTGAAGTCGGCGTATCGTAGTCGGCTTACCTGGGGATGAGGACGGCAGCGAGTCGATCGCTGCAGCTCCCCCGTCGACTCCGCTTCCGCCTTTCGATGCGGTGGATTGCCGGCGCCGACGGGGAGCGCGATCGGGGATCGATTAATCGCGTCTTAACGAGACGCGAAAAATCGATCCCCGATAGATCGATTGCTACCCGCCGATCCGGCGGGTAGTGAAGACCTGCCCTATAAGGTGCCACAGAACTCTTTGTCGCTTCTATAGACTATAGGGTATGCTGGGGTGGGTCTCTCTCTGCTGGAAATGTTCCACTTAGTACAAATAATTGGTCACTGAATCAGAGAAAAAGCAAGAGAGTGATTCTAGCCTGGTGGTCAGGGCACTTGCCTGGAATGGGGGAGAGTCAATTCCCTGCTTCAATAAATATGTAACGATTTATACATTATGTATTTACAAAGAGGCAGTTAGGTATCTATGTATGTTTGTGGATCTAACCCTCTGTCACTTAGGAAATACACCAAAGTTGCTATTATAATGTGATGTTGTTAAGTCCTAAACTATAACTGTACAATTTTCCTTCTTTTGAAAGGGGAAAAAAGGAATCTGTGATGGGATTTTTTCATTGTTCTTGGTTGTAGATGACTATTGTACAAGATAATTCTATTATTCTTTTTGATGGTATATTATTTATTTTAAGACTCCACAGTAAAAGTAAACATAGGACCATAACACTGATATCCCTGGTATCCTTCAAGTAACATATCTCTATACCATGCAATGTATGTTACTGCACTGAAATAATTTTTCATGTCCATTCCAATAGCAGGATAACTACGGTGCATTAAGGGTCCATTCCTGCTCCAGTTGTGTCAGTGGAAGCTTCACAATTGATTTCAGCAGGGTAGAATTGGGCCTTAAGTGTCTGGGACCTTATTGTAGACTCATGCATCCAATTGCCTTTCTTTCCCTTTATTTCTAAAATAAATTGTTACCATGTGTGCTTTTCTCTAATCCTCTGGTATCTCCCCAATTCTATAACAATTTAAAATACTTTTTTTTTGTTAAATTTATTGTCTAATAATTCCTTGAACAACTTGATGCTTATCCTTTAAGAGCAGTTTGAAAATATTTAGACTTTCCAGTAAGGGGTGACTCTGCAGACCCTTAGTCTCACTAGTACCTCTTACCCATGTGACGAGTCCCATAAGTTGGGCCTTACCAAATTCACGGCTATGAAAAACATGTCACGGACTGTGAAATCTGGTCTCCCCCTGTAAAATCTGGTCTTTTGTGTGCGTTTACCATATACTATACAGCTTTCATGGGGGAGACCAGCATTTTTCAAATTGAGAGTCCTGAACCAAAAGGGAGTTGTAGCGGGGAGGTCACAAGGTTATTTTAGAGGGGTTGTGGTATCGCCACCCTTATTTCTGTGCTGCCATCAGAGCTGGGCAGCCACAGAGTGACAGCTGTTGGCTGTGTGCCCAGTTCTGAAGGCAGCACCCCACCAGCAGCAGTGCAGAAGTAAGGGTGCGAATACCATACCATGACGTCCTCTTCTGTGCTGCTGCTGGCGCTGGCTCTGCCTTCAATGTTGAGCTCACGGCCAGCAGCCGCCGCTCTCCAGCTGCCCAGCTCTGAAGGCAGCGCTGCCGCCAGCAGCAGTGCAAAAGTAAGGGTACCAGTACCGCAACCCCCACCCCCACAATAACCTCGCAACACCCCCCCACACACACACACAACTCCTTTTTGGCTCAGGACCCCTACAATTACCCCTACATGAAATTTCAGATTTTTAGCTGAAATAATGAAATGTATGATTTTTAAAATCCAATGACCATGGAATTGACCAAAATGGACCCTGAATTTGCTAAGTCCCTACCCATAAGGGTTACTCAGATGAGTAAGGAGTTCAGAATTAGGCCCTTACACTCACTTGGTGTTTATCAAAACTGCTCTCTAAAAATCTTCCTCATTTTCTTACATTACCGGCTTCTTTTCTGTGTTTCTTGCAAAGACAGATTTTTAAAAGTATTTCATTCCATGCATCCGATGAAGTGGGTACTAACCCACGAAAGCTTATGCTGAAATAAATTTGTTAGTCTCTAAGGTGCTACAAGTTTTTCTTTCTTATTTTCATTTTGCTGACACAGACTAACACGGCTACTACACTGAAACCTAAAAGTATTTCAGTATCTCAGCCATTGCACCATCATCATTAATTTGCCTAGAAGCTGTTCAGCTATTATTATATTGCATATTAACAACTGAGAGTCATCCTTGCAGGAAGCAGGCGGATCAGACTGGTGAATGGGGCAGGTCGCTGTGCCGGGAGAGTGGAGATTTATTACAACGGCAGCTGGGGGACAGTCTGTGATGATTCCTGGGATCTGTCAGACTCCAATGTCATTTGCAAACAACTGGGATGTGGACATGCCATCAATGCAACTGTCTCTGCTCATTATGGGCAAGGATCCGGGCAGATCTGGCTGGATGATGTGAACTGCTCTGGGAACGAATCCGATCTCTGGGCGTGTCCTTCCAAGGGCTGGGGCCAGCACAACTGTAGACACAAAGAGGACGCGGGAATTCTCTGCTCAGGTCTGTTCTGGGAATGCTCTTGTGAACCTGGTGACCAGGCTATTTAATGGAGGGGGCAGATATTTGAGGAGAGAGCTGAGAATGATTGAGACTCTCCCTTGCTGTCTCTCCTACCTACCTACAGGGATCATGATTAAAAAGTCACCATTTCCCATCGGTTCCCACCCAGGGGTATTGGATATAACGAAGCATTTCTCTAGTGTTGGGAGAGCAGTCACTGCTGTATTTCAGGTATCTGTGTGTGTAACTTCTGGGAAATGGTGACTTTCAAGAGCCAAGAGAGTCTCCGATTCTTGGAGTGATTGTCTCTGGCATTTGCGTCTGCAAAATAATGCATGGGATTGTTAGGGATCACTGGGATTTCAATTCCCTTTTTGTGCATTTCCTTCTAGAGTTCACAGATCTGAGGTTGGTGAGCGACAGTGACTGTGCTGGGCGGCTGGAGGTTTTCTACAATGGGACATGGGGCAGTGTTTGCTCCAATCAGATGACTGGAGTCACCCCAACAATTGTATGCAAACAACTGCATTGTGGAGACGGAGGACAGATTGCAAGAGACTTTGCATATGGAGAAGGTTCTGGTCCCACATGGCTGGACCATGTTGCATGCAGTGAGCAGCACAGGTCCCTCTGGCAGTGCCCATCAGGCCAGTGGAAACAGCAGTCCTGTGATAACCGAGCTGAAGAGACCCATATTTCTTGCAGTGGTAATTCTGAAACTGTCTTTGCACACGCACGCCTGCACCCTCTATGTGCTTAACTCACTGAATGGGTGTGATAGAAATTTTGCATGTATTGACTTTTCAGAATTGACTCTTTTACATTCTCAGCAGTGACAGACATATTTTCATTGTCCATTCTAGGAATGAGACTGAGGCCCATGGAAAACAAACAGGGGAATTAGTTATTTATACAAGCTGTGTGGTACACAGTGCAATCACCTAGTGAGAGCTCACAAATGCCTCCCATTAGCGAGCGTCATTTGGGAATCTCTGTGGTTATCCTTTTGGGCTAAACAATCAGAGATGGGCCCAGTGTCAGTGACCAGGACATAGGTGGTTGTGATGAGTGGTTGGAGCAGGAGTTGGGTACAGTGAGTAGAGCAGGAGCTGGTAGTCAGAATTCAGAGCCAGGGGTCAGAGCTGAAGTCAGAAGTCAGGAATCGGAGGCGAGAGTCAGGACCGGGTTACCTGGAGCAAGGCAAGGCTGGGATAAGTCTGGGATCAAAGCAAGAGCAAGGCTGGGAACAAGGCAGGAGCACAAGGTATTGCAGCTGTGGGAAATGCTTTGCGCAGTCACTGAATGGCTGCTGTCGCTGCTGGATTCAAGAGCTGCACTGCAGACCCTTCTCACCAATCAGACAGCCTACTACAGGCCAGCTGCACTTGTTGGGCTGCCTGGAGACTGCTCTGCTGCAGGTGCTGATTCCTGAAACCCTGCCTGTGAAATCTGGGTCAGGATCAGAATTCCCGCAAAGTGTGTCTGTGTGGAGTTGTGATGGGGGTGCTCTATTCACCGCACTATGGTGCCTCCTCCTGGTTGTTCTGGGGACTAGCTCACCAGGTCAACGCCTCTCCCCATGGTTGCAAACCATCCCTCCATCTCTGTCTCTCTGTCTGCAGCAGCTCTCTTCATCCAGGAGCTGCTGTGGCCTCTTCGTGACTCAGCCCTCCAGCTAGGTCACTATTGTGGTTTGCATTTCTGGGCGGGGGGAGTCTCTTCTCCCAAACAGGCTCAGCCAGTCTTCCTATGGTGCCACTTCCCCAGTGGCTGGTTGGGGAATCTGGACCACCACTCTACTCTGGGTTCTGGCTCAGGGACCCTCTAGTCAGAAGTCAAGGTCTGTTCCATCCCATACTTTGCTGCATTTCCCTAAGCGCTTGCATAATCTTCTTGCTATCTCTTTGTTCTCTGTGTCTACCAGCTTTTCCGCTACCTCCTCCTAGGGATTTAGACTTAAGCTTATGAAATTGCTGAAATTTAGAGGTTTAATATACCGATAACCCTACTCTTTCCCACATCCCACAAGCTTCTCAGTCTGTTCATGTCATAATTTTCTATCCATAGGAATAAAAGAGAAACCATCTCAGATCCTGTTTGCTGAATGCCCGAACTCTACAAGCTGCACAGGTATGTCTGCTTCTCACTGTCTCACTCTTGGTCCCTAAGGACTGTCCCAGCTGTCCCAGTAACATGTGAGGTTTCTGCATTTCCAGACCAGGAGAAGTTACGCGTCGTAGGAGGAGAGGACAGATGCTCGGGGAGAGTGGAGGTTTGGTACCATGGCTCTTGGGGAACAGTTTGTGATGACTCCTGGGATATGGCGGATGCTAACGTTGTGTGTAAACAACTGGGCTGTGGATCGGCTGTATCTGCCCCAGGCGAGGCTGCATTCAGTGAGGGGACTGGTCCCATCTTGGTGGAGAAGGTGAACTGCAGAGGGACAGAGTCATCTCTCTGGGACTGTCCTGCCAAGCCCTGGGGTGATAATAACTGTGGTCATAAGGAAGATGCTGCTGTAAATTGCTCAGGTGAGTGACAGGAGTTGGTTCTGCTATGTGCTGTAGTTTTGCCTCCCCACCTTGGTCACAGACCAGGCCCTCCCATCTCCTGTGTGCAGGAGCATCATGGATGCTGTGGGGTGGAATCTGTGTGAGGTCAGACTGGCTCAGGCATCAGTCCACATATCCCTTGTATCCATCATACGTCCCAGTCTGCTGGTTTGTTACTAGTGTTCTCAGCACAGGGGACTTAAGTTGGGCCCAAAATCTCTAACATACAGGCCCTATGCTGCTGTCCAGGAGTTTCTGGGAATCAGAACAGGTCACAGCTGGAAACCTGCAGGGACTTTCAGAGGGCCCCTTCTTCTGAAAACAAACATGTCACCTTCCCCTCACTCCAGACTCCAACTCTCCTCCCTTTCCCTTTGCAGGTATGACAGAGACGACAGATTCACTGACTAGAACAGGTAAAACATCTATCTCCTTCCATCAAGGGTTAAATTTACCTGGTGCTGGGTCACAGAGGGAGGAGCTGCAAGCTGCAGCCTGAGGGAAGGAGCTCCTTTCCATGGCCTGTGAAATCTGAAAGTGAACGATACCCGGGTGCTGAGCAGGACTCCAGCTGACAGGGCAGGGCCCATGGTTTAAACAGCAGCCTGTGAGCTGCCCCGATAGCACACAGACTGTGTCCCAGCCCATTACCCTGCTGTCCCGGCCCTGCAATGAGTGACTGGGGAGCTCCCTGGGGCCCCCCTGACTCTCACAGGCTAATCTCTCTCTGTTGCATGTTCATTTCCATCCAGCTTCCCCGCGCCGCCCTCCGATCGACAGTGGGAGAGTCACGGTGCCCGTGGTCATCTGCATTATCCTGGGGGCCCTGCTCTGCCTGGTCTTAATCATCCTGGGGGCGCAGGTGCGAAGTGCCAGGGCACAGCACAGAGGTGGGTCCTGCTTGGTGTCACTGTGTGAAATGCCTCTGAAACAGCAGGGGGAGCTGTGCCTAAGGGGGGTGGAGCGTTGGCAGTGTAATGGAAGACTAAATGGTATTATACTGTTCGGCTACAACGTGGTGCTATGTGTCGCAATTTATTTAAACTAACCTCAGCCATGCCTGGAAGATCATTAAAGGGATCTTACAGAGAACACATCTGGCGTGAATCTCTCTAGGAAGGAAGCTCTATAGCTAGTCCATCTGTGGTACAGAAGTCTGACCAGCTAATAGCAGCCCTGCCACCTACTTGTAAAAGGTGTACATGACATGGGGTCCAAAGTTCAGCGGTGCCAGAGGAGAACAAGAACAGAAGGAAAACAGAAACAGAAGTTACATACAGAAGGAACAGCAACAAAAGTTGCAGACAGGAAAAAAAAAAGAACAGAGGTTGCAGGATCTCATCAATATCCCTCTCTTCATTGCCCCAGAGAACTTCAGCTTAGATGAACCTTCACAATGACCAGACTAGAAGCAGCATTTTGCAAGATTTCAAATTGCTACAAAATTCCATAAGGAAACTGAAGATATACAAGTACGCTCTTTCATAGAATCATAGAATCTCAGGGTTGGAAGGGACCTCAGGAGGTCATCTAGTCCAACCCCCTGCTCAAAGCAGGACCAACCCCAACTAGATCATCCCAGCCAGGGCTTTGTCAAGCCTGACCTTAAAAACCTCTAAGGAAGGAGATGCCACCACCTCCCTAGGTAACCCATTCCAGTGCTTCACCACCCTACTAGTGAAAAAGTTTTTCCTAATATCCAACCTAAACCTCCCCCTCTGCAACTTGAGACCATTACTCCTTGCTCTGTCATCTTCTACCACTGAGAACAGTCTAGATCCATCCTCTTTGGAACCCCCTTTTAGGTAGTTGAAAGCAGCTATCAAATCCCCCCTCACTCTTCTCTTCTGCAGGCTAAACAATCCCAGTTCCCTCAGCCTCTCCTCATAAGTCATGTGCTCCAGCCCCCTAATCATTTTTGTTGCCCTCCATTGGACTCTTTCCAATTTATCCACATCCTTCTTGTAGTGTGGAGCCCCAAACTGGACACAGTACTCCAAATGAGGCCTCACCAGTGCCAAATACAGGGGAATAATCACGTCCCTCGATCTGCTGGCAATGCCCCTACTTATACAGCCCAAAATGCTGTTAGCCTTCTTGGCAACAAGGGCACACTGTTGACTCATATTCAGCTTTTCATCCACCGTAATCCCTAGGTCCTTTTCTGCAGAACTGCTGCCCAGCCATTCGGTCCCTAGTCTGTAGCAGTGCATGGGATTCTTCCGTCCTAAGTGCAGGACTCTGCACTTGTCCTTGTTGAACCTCATCAGATTTCTTTTGGCCCAATCCTCTAATTTGTCTAGGTCCCTCTGTATCCTATCCCTACCCTCCAGCGTATCAACCACTCCTCCTAGTTTAGTGTCATCTGCAAACTTGCTAAGGGTGCAGTCCACACCATCCTCCAGATCGTTGATGAAGATATTGAACAAAACCGGCCCCAGCACCGACCCTTGGGGCACTCCACTTGATACCGGCTGCCAACTAGACATGGAGCCATTGATCACTACCCGTTGAGCACGACCATCTAGCCAGTTTTCTATCCACCTTACAGTCCATTCATCCAGCCCATACTTCTTTAACTTGCTGGCAAGAATACTGTGGGAGACTGTATCAAAAGCTTTGCTAAAGTCAAGAAATAGCACATCCACTGCTTTCCCCTCATCCACAGAGCCAGTTATCTCATCATAGAAGGCAATTAGGTTAGTCAGCCATGACTTGCCCTTGGTGAATCCATGCTGACTGTTCCTGATCACTTTCCCCTCCTTTAAGTGGTTCAGAATCGATTCCTTGAGGATCTGTTCCATGATTTTTCCAGGGACTGAGGTGAGACTGACTGGCCTGTAGTTCCCCGGATCTTCCTTCTTCCCTTTTTTAAAGATGGGCACTACATTAGCTTTTTTCCAGTCATCCGGGACCTCCCCCGATTGCCATGATTTGTCAACGATAATGGCCAATGGCTCTGCAATCACATCGGCCAACTCCTTTAGCACCCTCGGATGCAGTGCATCCAGCCCCATGGACTTGTGTTCGTCCAGCTTTTCTAAATAGTCCCGAACTACTTCTTTCTCCACAGAGGGCTGGTCACCTCCTCCCCATACCATGCTGCGGAGTGCAGCCGCCTGGGAGCTGACCTTGTCTGTGAAGACAGAGGCAAAAAAAGCATTGAGTACACTAGCTTTCTCCACATCCTCTGTCACTAGGTTCCCTCCCTCATTCAGCAAGGGGCCCACACTTTCCTTGACTTTCTTCTTGTTGCTCACATACCTGAAGAAACCCTTCTTGTTACTCCTAACATCTCCGGCTAGCTGCAACTCCAAGTGTGATTTGGCCTTCCTAATTTCACTCCTGCATGCCTGAACAATATTTATATACTCCTCCCTGGTCATTTGTCCAATCTTCCACTTCTTGTAAGCTGCTTTTTTGTGTTTAAGACGAGCAAGGATTTCACTGTTAAGCCAAGCTGGTCGCCTGCCATATTTACTTTTCTTTCTACACATCGGGATGGTTTGTTCCTGCAACCTCAATAAGGATTCTTTAAAATACAGCCAGCTTTCCTCGACTCCTTTCCCCGTCATGTTATTCTCCCAGGGGACCTTGCCCATCAGTTCCCTGAGGGAGTCAAAGTCTCCTTTTCTGAAGTCCAGGCTCTGTATTCTACTGCTCTCCTTTCTTCCTTCTGTCAGGATCCTGAGCTCGACCATCTCATGGTCACTGCCTCCCAGGTTCCCATCCACTATTGCTTCCTCTACTATTTCTTCCCTGTTTGTGAGCAGCAGGTCAAGAAGAGCTTTTCCCTTAGTTGGTTCCTCCAGCACTTGCACCAGGAAATTGTCCCCTACACTTTCCAAAAACTTCCTGGATTGTCTGTGGACCGCTGTATTGCTCTCCCAGCAGATGTCGGAGTGATTAAAGTCACCCATGAGAACCAGGGCCTGTGATCTAGTAACTTCTGTTAGTTGCTGGAAGAAAGCCTCGTCCACCTCATCCCCCTGGTCTGGTGGTTTGTAGCAGACTCCCACCACGACGTTACCCTTGTTGCTCACACTTCTAAATTTAATCCAGAGACTCTCAGGTTTTTCTGCAGTTTCATACTGGAGCTCTGAGCAGTCATACTGCTCTCTTACATACAACGCAACTCCCCCACCTTTTCTGCCCTGCCTATCCTTCCTGAACAGTTTATATCCATCCATGACAGTACTCCAATCATGTGAGTTATCCCACCAAGTCTCTGTTATTCCAATTACATCATAATTCCTTGACTGTGCCAGGACTTCCAGTTCTCCCTGCTTGTTCCCCAGGCTTCTTGCATTTGTGTATAGGCATTTAAGATAACTCACCGATCATCCTGCTGTCCCAGTATGGGGCAGGAGCCCTCCCCTCTTGCACTCACCTACTTGTGCTTCCTCCCGGTATCCCACTTCCCCACTTACCTCGGGGCTTTGGTCTTCTTCCCCTGGTGAACCTAGTTTAAAGCCCTCCTCACTAGGTTAGCCAGCCTGCTTCCAAAGATGCTCTTCCCTCTCTTCGTCAGGTGGAGCCTATCTCTGCCTAGCACTCCTTCTTCTTGGAACACCATCCCATGGTCAGAGAATCCAAACCCTTCTCTCCGACACCATCTGCATAGCCATTCGTTGACTTCCACGATTCAACGGTCTCTACCCCGGCCTTTTCCTGCCACCGGGAGAATGGACAAGAACACCACTTGCGCCTCAAACTCCTTTATCCTTCTTCCCAGAGCCACGTAGTCTGCAGTAATACGCTCAAGGTCATTCTTGGCAGTATCATTGGTGCCCACGTGGAGAAGCAGGAAGGGGTAGCGATCTGAGGGCTTGATGAGTCTCGGCAGTCTCTCCGTCACATCACGAATCCTAGCCCCTGTCAAGCAGCACACCTCTCAGTTTTCCCGGTCAGGGCAGCAGATAGATGACTCAGTCCCCCTGAGGAGAGAGTCCCCGACCACCACCACCCTCCTCCTCCTCTTGGGAGTGGTGGTCATGGAACCCCCATCCCTAGGACTGTGCATCTCATGCCTTCCAATCGGTGGAGTCTCCTTCTGCTCTGTTCCCTCAGATGTATCATTCATTCCACTCTCTGCACTAGTACCTGTGGAGAGAACATGAAAACGGTTGCTCATCTGAATATGCGTTTCTGGTACATGGACTTGTCTTATACTCTTTCCTCTTCTGGAGGTCACATGCCGCCAATTATCCTCACTGGCCTTCTGTCCCCACTGCGTAGCCTGCTCTGAATCCTCAGAACACTGTGCCCGCTGAAGCCTAGCATTTAATTTATGCTATGAGGAAGCAGGCAGAGCATAACTTTAAATCCTTTGATTTTAATCAAGACAGTCATGAAGACAACCATGAAAGGGTTCTGGCTAAGTTTAATGCATACTTAATACCTCAGAGAAACATCGTTTAAGAAAGTGCATGTTTTCACCAGAGAATTCAAGGACTAGGGGAAATGTTGAATGGTTTATAAGAGCTCTGGATGCCTTGGCTGAAAGCTGTGATTTTGGAACAGCAAAATATGAAAATATCAGAGACAGGCTAGTAGTGGTTATTGGGTTATTGGGAGATGGGTCCAATATCCCCCTGCTCCTGGGAGTGTCTCAGTCAGGGGACTCCTAGCTGCAAGTCCCTGCTGGGCTGGGGGGAGGGAGATTAGACCCACATCTGAGTGCTGCAGGAAGCTCCCTGCCCAGAACTGGAGGTTCCTGCAGCTGGAGAAGACTTGTGGAGGTGGATCCAATATCCCTTCTCCTGGAAGTGCTCCTGCCAATGAGCTCCTAGCTGTGAGTCCCTGCTGGACTGGGGAGAGACAGGACTTGTCCTTCTCTTCATGGGTGTTCTGGGGGGTGGGGAGAGAGTGGGGGAGATCAGACCCACTTCTGGGTACCTTTTGGGTTCGGTCCCCCATGGTTACAACACTGTAAAATTTCAGATCTAAACAGCTGAAAATGAGAAATTGACCAGTTTGAAAACCCTCTGACCGTGAAACTGATCAAAATAGACCGTGAATTTGGTAGGGCCCTAATCATGTGTGAAGCTATGGAGTCTGTCTGGAGAGTGAAACTAAATATTTAGAGAAAGGCTATTGACTTTAAAGTTGACTCAAGAGCAAATGTCACAGTCACCTCAGAAGGGACTTAAAATAACCTTCGGCCTGTCCCAGAGCTGAAGTCACCTGACACAGCTCTGACTAGCCTTGGAGGCATTCTGATTGCATGGGCCAGTTTACCACAGAAATGACTTACCAAGACAAAAGCTTTGCATTCAGAGTGCATGGGATCAAAGGATCAAAGATCAACAACCTTCTCCACCTCAGTGTGGCAGCCATGATGGGCCTAGTGAGAAAGGTGGAAGAGCTTCACAAAAGATTTTCTGATACTGGATTTTTGAAAGGAGATCCAGTAGAAATAAACTCAAGAGACAATGCTGAACTATACAGTGTACAAATACATCTACCAGACAGAACTTGGAAGAAGCTAGCTGCAGGTTTATGTGACTTCAGAGAACATCATTCCCTGATTGCAGTGGACTATTTTTCCCAGTATATAGAAATAATGTACTTGAAAGACAAAACATTTCACAGTGTTATTGAAAAACTACAATTCACTTTTGTTTATTTTGGTATTCCAGAACAACTAGTGACAAAAAATGGACCACAATTCACTGCAGGAGAATGTCATTCTAAACAAAATATGAGTATGATCATATTACTAGCAGTCCACATTACGCACAAGCAAATAGAGAGAATGATAGAGCTGTACAGACAGCCAAAAAATCCAGCAATAGGAAGAGCCAGTCCTCGTTCTTCTGAGTTACAGATCAGCATAAATAGCAGGTATTGGATGTGGTCCAGCACAACTACTGATGGGAAGACAACTACTGTTTCAACTTTAGAAAAGAATGTATCTCTAAAGTGGCCAGACATGAAGAGAGCAGTCAATTGGATTAAAAAAAGGCAAAAAAGAGCTTAGGAACACTTTTTCAACAGTTGTCACTCAGTTAGAGAACTGCTGTGTCTAGAACCTGGTGACAGTTTTGTGCCATAAGAACATAAGAATGGCCATAATGGATCAACCAAAGGTCCATCTGGCCCAGTATCCTGTCTTCCAAAAGTGGCCAATGCCAGGTGCCCCAGAGGGAATGAACAGAACAGGCAATCACCAAGTGATCGATCCCCTGATGCCCATTCCCAGCCTCTGGCAAACAGAGGCTAGGGACACCATCCTTGCCCATCTTGATTAATAGTCATTGATGGACCTATCCTCCATGAATTTATCTAGTTCTTTTTTGAACCCTGTTACAGACTTGGCCTTCAGAACATTTTCTGGCAAAGAGTTCCACAGGTTGACTGTGAGTTGTGTGAAGAAATACTTCCCTTTGTTTGTTTTAAACCTGCTGCCTATTAATTTCATTTGGTGACCCCTAGTTCTTGAGTTATGAGAAGGACTAAGTAATACTTCCTTATTTACTTTCTCCACACCAGTCATGATTTTATAGACCTCAATCATATCTCCCACTTAGTCATCCCTTTTCCAAGCTGAAAAGTCACGGTCTTATTAATCTCTCCTCATATGGAAGCTGTTCCATACCTCTAATCATTTTTGTTGCCCTTTTCTGTACCTTTTCCAATTCCAATATATCTTTTGAGATGGGGCGACTGCATCTGCACACAGTATTCAAGATGTGGGCATACCATGTATTTATATAGAGGCAATACGATATTTTCTGTCTTATTATCTATCCCTTTCTTAATAATTCCTAACATTCTGTTAGCTTTTTTGACTGTCGCTGCACATTGAGTGTATGTTTTCGGAGAACTATCCACAATCACTCCAACATCTTTCTTGTGTGGTAACAGCTCATTTAGACCCCATCATTGTATATGTACAATGGGGAGTATGTTTTCCAATGTGGCATTACTTTGCATTTATCAACATTGAATTTCATCTGCCATTTTGTTGCCCAGTCACCTAGTTTTGTGAGATCCCTTTGTAACTCTTTGAGTCTGCTTTGGACTTAACTATATTGAGTAGTTTTGTATCATCTGCAAATTTTGCCACCTCACTGTTTACCCCTTTTTCTAAATCATTTATGAATATGTTGAATAGTACTAATCCCAGTACAGACCCCTGGGGGACACCACTATTTACCTCTCTCCATTCTAAAAACTGACCATTTATTCCTACCTTTTGTTTCCTATCTTTTAACCAGTTATCGATCCATGAGAGGTCCTTCCCTCTTATGTCATTACAGCTTACTTTGCTTATGAGCCTTTGGTGAGCAACCTTGTCAAAGGCTCTCTGAAAATCTAAGTACGCTATATCCACTGGATCACCCTTGTCCACAAGCTTGTTGATGCCCTCAAAGAATTCTAGTAGATTGGTGAGGCATGATTTCCCTTTAGAAAAAACATTTTGACTCTTCCCCAACAAATCATGTTCATATATGTGTCTTATAATTCTGTTCTTTACTAATGTTTCAACCAGTTTGCCCAGTACTGAAGTTAGGCTTACCTTCCTGTAATTGCCAGGATCACCTCTGGAGCCTTTTTTAAAAATTGGTCTCACATTAGCTATCCTTCAGTCATGTGGTACAGAAGCTAATTTAAATGATAGGTTACATACCACAGTTAACAGGTCACAATTTCACATTTGAGTTCCTTCAGAACTCTTGGGTGAATACCACCTGGTCCTGGTGATTTATTACTGTTTAGTTTATCAGTTTGTTCCAAAACCTCCTCTAATGACACCTTAATCTGGGACAGTTCCTCAGATTTGTCACCTAAAAAGAGAGGCTCAGGTTTGGGAATCTCCCTCAGATCCTCAACCATGAAGACCGAGGCAAATAATTCATTTAGTTTCTCTGCAAGGACCATATCATCCTTGAGTGCTCCTTTAGCATCTCGATCGTCCAGTGGCCCCACTGATTGTTTAGCAGGCTTCCTGCTTCCGATGTACGTAAAAAAAATGTTGCTGTTACTTTTTGTGTCTTTGGCTAGATGTTCTTCAAATTCCTTTTTGGCCTTCCTAATTATATTTTTACACTTCACTTGCAGAGTTTATGCTCCTTTCTATTTTCCTCACTAGGATTTAACTTCTACTTTCTCAAGGATGCCTTTTTGCCTCTCACTGCTTCTTTTACTTTGCTGTTCAGCCATGGTGGCATTTTTTTTTGTTTTCTTACTATGTTTCTTAATTTGGGGTATACATTTAAACTGAGCCTCTATTTTGGTATCTTTAAAAAGTTTCCATGCAGCTTGCACGGATTTCACTTTTGGTGCAGTACCTTTTAATTTCTGCTTAACTAACTTCCTCATTTTTGTGTAATCCCCCTTTCTGAAATTAAATGCTACCGTGTTGGGCTGCTGTGATATTTTCTCCACCACAGGGATATTTAATTTAATTATATTATGGTCACTACTACCAAGCGGTCCAGCTATATTCACCTCTTGGACTAGTGCTCCACTTAGGACTAAATAAAAAATTGCCTCTCCTCTTGTGGGTTCCAAGAAGCAGTCATTTAAAGTGTCAAAAAACTTTGTCTCTGCATCCCATTCTACGGTGACATTTACCCAGTCAATTTGGGGATAGCAGCTGTTGGATGTGGTACAACTCCTTATGGGAAGAAAACTCAGAACTACAGTTCCAACTTTAGAAAAGAATCTATCTCCAAAGTGTTCAGACATGAAGAGAGTAGCCAAATCAGATAAAAAGGCAAAAAGATCTTAGGAACACTTTAAAACAGATTTCAGTGTAGTAGCCATGTTAGTCTGTGTCAGCAAAAAGAAAACAAGAAAAATACCTGTGGCACCTTAGAGACTAACAAATTTATTTCAGCATAAGCTTTCGTGGGTTAAGAACCCACTTCATCGGATGCATGGAATGGAACATACAGTGAACAGATATTTATACATTCAAAGAAACATGAGAAGGTGGAAGTGTCTATACCAATGTTAAGAGGCTAATTAATTGAAAGGAACTGTTATCAGTAGAGACTTTTGAAGTGATAATCAACAGGGGCCATTACAGACAGTTGACACAAAGGTGTTAAGGGGGGAAATAAATTCAATTAACGTAATGACCGAGCCATCCACGGTCAATATTCAAGCCTAAGGTAATGCTATCTAGTTTGCATATTAATTCCAATTCCGCAGTTTCTCGTTGGAGCCTGTTTTTGAAGTTATTTTGTTGCAAAATTGCTACTTTTATATCTGTCATTGAGTGATTAGGGAGGTTGAAGTGTTCACCTACTGGCTTTTGAATGTGATGATTCCTGATGTCAGATTTGTGTCCGTTTATTCTTTTGCGTAGAGACTGTCCAGTTTGGCCAATGTACATGGCAGAGGGGCATTGCTGGCACATGATGGCATATATCACATTGGTAGATGTGCAGGTGAACGAGCCCCTGACGGTGTGGCTGATGTGATTAGGTCCTATGATGGTGTCACTTGAATAGATATGTGGACAGAGTTGGCATCGGGCTTTGTTGCAAGGATAGGTTCCTGGGATAGTGTTTTTGTTGTCTGGTGTGTGGTTGCTGGTGAGTATTTGCTTCAGGTTGGGGGGCTGTCTGTAAGCGAGGACTGGTCTGTTTCCCAAGATCTGTGAGAGTGAGGGATCATCTTTCAGGATAGGTTGTAGATCTTTGATGATGCGCTGGAGAGGTTTTAGTTGGGGGCTGAAGGTGACGGCTAGTGGCGTTCTGTTGTTTTCTTTGTTGGGCCTATCTTGTAGTAGGTGACTTCTGGGTACTCTTCTGGCTCTGTCAATCTGTTTTTTCACTTCAGCAGGTGGGTACTGTAGTTTTAAGAATGCTTGATAGAGATCTTGTAGGTGTGTGTCTCTGTCAGAGGGATTGGAGCAAATGCGGCTGTATCTTAGAGCTTGGCTGTAGACAATGGATCGTGTGGTGTGTTCAGGATGGAAGCTGGAGGCATGTAGGTAAGTATAGCGGTCAGTAGGTTTCCGGTATAGGGTGGTGTTTATGTGACCATCACTTATTAGCACAGTAGAATCTAGGAAATGGACCGCTTGTGTGGACTGGTCTAGGCTAAGGTTGATGGTGGGATGGAAATTGTTGAAATCGTGGTGGAATTCCTCAAGGGTTTCTTTTCCGTGGGTCCAGATGATGAAGATGTCATCAATGTAGCGCAAGTAGAGTAGGGGCATTAGGGAACGAGAGCTAAGGAAGCATTGTTCTAAGTCAGCCATAAAAATGTTGGCATACTGTGGAGCCATGCAGGTACCCATAGCAGTGCCGCTGACTTGAAGGTATATATTGTCCCCAAATGTGAAATAGTTGTGGGTGAGGACAAAATCACAAAGTTCAGCAACTAGGTTAGCCATGGCATTATCAGGGATACTGTTCCTGA
This sequence comes from Macrochelys suwanniensis, assembly GCA_033296515.1. Classification (NCBI taxonomy): domain Eukaryota; kingdom Metazoa; phylum Chordata; order Testudines; family Chelydridae; genus Macrochelys; species Macrochelys suwanniensis. Next base: position 210,341,897 of record CM065775.1, on the reverse strand, counting down.
TGGCTTGTAGTCCATCTTTGTGTGGAATGTTGGTGTAGAGGGCTTCTACAGCCATAGTGGCCAGGATGGTGTTGTCTGGAAGATCACCGATGGATTGTAGTTTTCTCAGGAAGTCAGTGGTGTCTCGAAGATAGCTGGGTGTGCTGGTAGCATAGGGCCTGAGGAGAGAGTCCACATAGCCAGACAATCCTGCTGTTAGGGTGCCGATGCCTGAGATGATGGGGCGTCCAGGATTTCCAGGTTTATGGATCTTGGGTAGCAAATAGAATACCCCTGGTCGGGGTTCAGGGCATGTGTCTGTACAGATCTGTTCCTGTGCTTTTCCAGGGAGTCTCTGGAGCAAATGGTCTAGTTTCTTTTGGTACTCCTCAGTGGGATCAGAGGATAATGGCCTGTAGAATGTGAAGTTAGAGAGCTGCCTGGCAGCCTCTTGTTCATATTCCAACTTATTCATGATGACAACAGCACCTCCTTTGTCAGCCTTTTTGATTATGATGTCAGAGTTGTTCCTAAGGCTGTTGATGGCATCGTGTTCTGCACGGCTGAGGTTATGGGGCAAGTGATGCTGCTTTTCTACAATTTCAGCCCGTGCACGTCGACGGAAGCATTCTATGTAAAAGTCCAGTCTGTTGTTTCGACCTTCAGGAGGAGTCCACGCACAATCCTTCTTTTTGTAATTTTGGTAGGAAGGATTCTGTGGGTTAGTATGTTGTACAGAGGTGTGTTGGAAATATTCTTTGAGTCGGAGACGTTGAAAGTAGGATTCTAGGTCACTGTATCAGGTTTGTGGGTCTGGAGGGACAAAAGGAGAGGCCCCGAGATAGGACAGATTCTTCTGCTTGAAAGATTAACAATATTGTTGGGTGGGTTAAGGAAACTACTGTTGTGGTTCCTTGTGGCATGCAGCAGTTTAGATAGTTTAGTGTCCTTTTTCTTTTGTAAAGAAGCAAAGTTTGTGTTGTAAATGGCTTGTCTAGTTTTTGTAAAGTCAGTCCATGAAGAAGATCCATTACAATCTACTTATCACACAGACTATGCTGAGAGATTGTGCCACACGCTCTCAAAGAAACTGCGAAACCACCTGATCAACATCCTATGCAGCAAACAGGGAAAGATTAAGACTGAGCTCTCAAAACTGGATACTCTTATGGAAAGCCAACCTTCCACACAAACTTCTTCATGCACTGACTTTACAAAAACTAGACAAGCCATTTACAACACAAACTTTGCTTCTTTACAAAAGAAAAAGGACACTAAACTATCTAAACTGCTGCATGCCACAAGGAACCACAACAGTAGTTTCCTTAACCCACCCAACAATATTGTTAATCTTTCAAGCAGAAGAATCTGTCCTATCTCGGGGCCTCTCCTTTTGTCCCTCCAGACCCACAAACCTGATACAGTGACCTAGAATCCTACTTTCAACGTCTCCGACTCAAAGAATATTTCCAACACACCTCTGTACAACATACTAACCCACAGAATCCTTCCTACCAAAATTACAAAAAGAAGGATTGTGCGTGGACTCCTCCTGAAGGTCGAAACAACAGACTGGACTTTTACATAGAATGCTTCCGTCGACGTGCACGGGCTGAAATTGTAGAAAAGCAGCATCACTTGCCCCATAACCTCAGCCATGCAGAACACGATGCCATCAACAGCCTTAGGAACAACTCTGACATCATAATCAAAAAGGCTGACAAAGGAGGTGCTGTTGTCATCATGAATAAGTTGGAATATGAACAAGAGGCTGCCAGGCAGCTCTCTAACTTCACATTCTACAGGCCATTATCCTCTGATCCCACTGAGGAGTACCAAAAGAAACTAGACCATTTGCTCCAGAGACTCCCTGGAAAAGCACAGGAACAGATCTGTACAGACACATGCCCTGAACCCCGACCAGGGGTATTCTATTTGCTACCCAAGATCCATAAACCTGGAAATCCTGGACGCCCCATCATCTCAGGCATCGGCACCCTAACAGCAGGATTGTCTGGCTATGTGGACTCTCTCCTCAGGCCCTATGCTACCAGCACACCCAGCTATCTTCGAGACACCACTGACTTCCTGAGAAAACTACAATCCATCGGTGATCTTCCAGACAACACCATCCTGGCCACTATGGCTGTAGAAGCCCTCTACACCAACATTCCACACAAAGATGGACTACAAGCCATCAGGAACAGTATCCCTGATAATGCCATGGCTAACCTAGTTGCTGAACTTTGTGATTTTGTCCTCACCCACAACTATTTCACATTTGGGGACAATATATACCTTCAAGTCAGCGGCACTGCTATGGGTACCTGCATGGCTCCACAGTATGCCAACATTTTTATGGCTGACTTAGAACAATGCTTCCTTAGCTCTCGTTCCCTAATGCCCCTACTCTACTTGCGCTACATTGATGACATCTTCATCATCTGGACCCACGGAAAAGAAACCCTTGAGGAATTCCACCACGATTTCAACAATTTCCATCCCACCATCAACCTTAGCCTAGACCAGTCCACACAAGCGGTCCATTTCCTAGATTCTACTGTGCTAATAAGTGATGGTCACATAAACACCACCCTATACCGGAAACCTACTGACCGCTATACTTACCTACATGCCTCCAGCTTCCATCCTGAACACACCACACGATCCATTGTCTACAGCCAAGCTCTAAGATACAGCCGCATTTGCTCCAATCCCTCTGACAGAGACACACACCTACAAGATCTCTATCAAGCATTCTTAAAACTACAGTACCCACCTGCTGAAGTGAAAAAACAGATTGACAGAGCCAGAAGAGTACCCAGAAGTCACCTACTACAAGATAGGCCCAACAAAGAAAACAACAGAACGCCACTAGCCGTCACCTTCAGCCCCCAACTAAAACCTCTCCAGCGCATCATCAAAGATCTACAACCTATCCTGAAAGATGATCCCTCACTCTCACAGATCTTGGGAAACAGACCAGTCCTCGCTTACAGACAGCCCCCCAACCTGAAGCAAATACTCACCAGCAACCACACACCAGACAACAAAAACACTATCCCAGGAACCTATCCTTGCAACAAAGCCCGATGCCAACTCTGTCCACATATCTATTCAAGTGACACCATCATAGGACCTAATCACATCAGCCACACCGTCAGGGGCTCGTTCACCTGCACATCTACCAATGTGATATATGCCATCATGTGCCAGCAATGCCCCTCTGCCATGTACATTGGCCAAACTGGACAGTCTCTACGCAAAAGAATAAACGGACACAAATCTGACATCAGGAATCATCACATTCAAAAGCCAGTAGGTGAACACTTCAACCTCCCTAATCACTCAATGACAGATATAAAAGTAGCAATTTTGCAACAAAATAACTTCAAAAACAGGCTCCAACGAGAAACTGCGGAATTGGAATTAATATGCAAACTAGATAGCATTACCTTAGGCTTGAATATTGACCGTGGATGGCTCGGTCATTACGTTAATTGAATTTATTTCCCCCCTTAACACCTTTGTGTCAACTGTCTGTAATGGCCCCTGTTGATTATCACTTCAAAAGTCTCTACTGATAACAGTTCCTTTCAATTAATTAGCCTCTTAACATTGGTATAGACACTTCCACCTTCTCATGTTTCTTTGAATGTATAAATATCTGTTCACTGTATGTTCCATTCCATGCATCCGATGAAGTGGGTTCTTAACCCACGAAAGCTTATGCTGAAATAAATTTGTTAGTCTCTAAGGTGCCACAGGTATTTTTCTTGTTTTCTTTTTAAAACAGATGTCACTCAGAGAATTGATGAGTCTAGAATCTGGTGACTGTGTTCATGCCAAATTGGGTGGAGGAAAAGAATGGACAACTCGAGCTGTCTCAAAGAAAAGTAGTTCGGTACCCAGATCACATGTGATTGTGACCAACAGTGGAGAGTTCAACGGAAATCATCAACACCTACAGTTTATTCCTCAGAAACAACAATCAACAAATTAAACTCTACAGATGGTGTATGCATAACAAGAAGAAGATTCAAGGATTCCAAACCAACTGTAGCCAGTTATTGCAACTAATGTACAGCCGGATGACCATGTTGTTATGTGCTTGGGTGGGGAAATTAGAAAACAAGTATGATTGAGAGACACTTAATAGACTGATTCATACTGAACTACAATGATAGCATGATAGTTTAAATTTTGTAAATGGTAGGAATGTAGAACTTAAAGTGGAATACTTAAAGGAATGCTTAACTGTATTATACTGTTCAGACACTAGGTGGCACTGTGTGTAACATAAGTTGTTTCAGCTAACATCAGCTATATCTGGCAGAGTATTAAAAAATCTTATGATGTACACAAGCAGCGAGTATCTCTCTGGAAGGGAAGCTCTGTAACCAGTCCATATCTACTACAGAAGCCTGACATGCTAGTAGGTGAAACCTAGGTGGCACAACTCAGCTAGCTCAGGTGTGTTTACTCATGCAGTGCTGCAATCACACCTCCAGATTGCAGTGTGGATGAACCCCTATGTAGATAGCACTTTCCATTGTTAAAGCCCTGCACAAATATTAGTTAATTGTTCCCCAGATAGTCTCTAGGCAGTACATAAATATATAAATACTATTTTGCCCATAGGTGTAAGCACCAGGATGGAAGAGGAATGATTTTGGGTGGTACTAGGAGTTGCAGGACAAATTTATCAAGGGACCATAAAGGCTGAATATCAAGATAAACTTAATGACAGTGAAACAGCCAATATAACAAACATCAAAGGGGCATAGTCTCTGTCACCTGGGATGTTCAAATCTAGATTGGACAGAGCAGTGGGAATGTGCTGTAGGGACCAGTCCTGCACTGGGCTCAGGGGGAGGGGCTGGATGATATCATAGGGTTTCCCATTCCTAGTTTCTGACTCTGTGCAAACTGTGCCCTTTGTTTTCAGGCTCCAGAAGATCCCTGGACCCTTTCTCTGAGGCCGTGTACGAGGAGATTGATTATAACCTGATGAGAAAGAAGCAGATGTTCGGTCGCTCAGGTCTGTGTGTCATTCCTAACAGGGAGCAAATCTCCAATGTACTTTCCATTCTAATACTCTGACTCAGAGCTAAATCTCTGCAGCCTTCAGCCCTGTGAGTCCTGGATGGCTGTGGGCGCTGGGTCTGTGAAGAGACCTGCCAGTTACTGGACTCAAATGAATGATTTTCCTCCCAAGAAGACTCTGCTAGCCCCATTATTAGGACAGTTGGTCCCATCTGTACATCCTACAGCCTTGAAGGGTAACTAGTTATGGGTCAGCAAGGTGTCTGTCTGTTTACACCATTTTGACTCAATGTCAGTCAATTGGGAAGATGCTGTTCTCAGTTTAGCACATTGTCAGGCTCTCTGAGCATGGTGAGTGCATCTCCCTGAGGCTACTTCTGAGATCCATATTCTTCTATTTACTAATGGTGGGAGTAGATCACAGGCTTTGACCCTTGGAGGGACATGGCCTACTCTGGCAGCAAGGCAGGGGAGGGGAAGTATCTTGCTTAACAAAGTGAGAGTCATGTCCATGGCTGAAGAGGTCTGGACCTTCCAAAGACCAGCAGTCTCAGCCATGATTTTCTGCTGGACCAGGCCATGAAGTAGCAACATTTAGGAGGAGGAGAAAAACATTCCTCTCTAAACAGATTCTTACAGCCTGAGTGTGAATGAAAACAGGCTTCCCAGTTAATGAGAAGGATGCAAATGAACCCACAGCCAGGGCTGGCGCTACCATTAGGTGACCATAGGCGGTTGCCTAGGGCGCCAGGATTTGGGGAGCAGCATTTCACGTCCCTTGGCAGCCGCCGGCGGGAGAGGCCACTGCCAAAATGCCGCCGAGGTCCCCAGCGGTGGAAGCTGCTGCCGAAGTGCCGCTGAGGACCCCACTTTGGTGGCAGCTTCTTCGGCCGCAGGGGATCTCGGCGGCATTTTGGCGGCAGCCTCTCCTGCCGCCGCCGCCTAGGCCAGTTTTTCTGCTGTCACTGTGATAACATCCCATTTACCATCTCTCCAGTCTCCTTTTCAGATGATTCAGTGGCGAAGCTGCAGTATTACACTGGGGATAGTGAAGGGGAAAACGATCCTGCATCAGAACAAGGTAACAAGGGAGGGGGGTGAATACAAAGACAGACAGCCACACCTAGGTGGGGAATTTAATTTCCACATCAAAGATTTATGTCCAAACTCTTAATGGAAATGTATGATCAAATCCTGACCCTTTCTCTGCGTGGCTCATGGTGCCCTCCCCCAGGGTAGAAACTGCAGAGAATAGGGCAGAGAAATATTCACTTGGCATGTAAGAATCTGAATTTAACAGCAGCCACCTATCACTAAACAGCCCCTGATGTGTGCCCCATGATCTTAGCCCTCTGCCTCTCTAGCATGAGCATGTAGCCCAAGTCACAATCTACCCCTTATAAAGTAAGAGACTTATTCCTGAGAGAATTCTGTGCCAAAAATTTTAAAAATCTGCACACAATATTTTAAAATTCTGCAAAATTCTGCATATTTTATTTGTCAAAATAACACAATATAATCACACCATTTAAATTATTTGCTGACAATTATTTTGAAATAAATTACCAAAATAATTGAATATGGTGTGACTATATTGTTATTGTGTTACTGTGTTATTTTGACAAATAAAATATGAATTTTGCACAATTTTAAAATTTTTAATTTTTTTGGTGCATAATTCCCTCAAGAGTACCAGGGTTCTGTGTGGCGTGATTTGGGTGCAGGCAGTTTGGTGGGGGGGTTAAGTGTGATCTGGATGCACAGAGGCTTGGTGTGGGGTTCTAGGTGTAGGGGAAATGGGACTCTGCAGGGGAGCCCCAATGAAGATGTTTAGAGCTCAGCGGAGGGAAGGGTCTGGGTGATGGGGGAGTGGGGCTTGGTGGGGTGGGGGGATCTGGGTGCAGCTGGTTGGGGCTTAGTGGGATGAAGGTCTGGGTGTGGATAGGACAAGAAGCAATGGGCTCCCAATGCAGGGGATTAGGCTCGGAGGGGATGGGGGTTTGGGTGGGGATTCTGGGTGTGGAGAAGTCTGTTTGAGGGGGGTTCCTGATGCAGGGGGTGAGGCTTGGGAGGGTGGGGATTTGGTTTTGGGAGCTTGGTTGGGTGGTTCTGGGTTCAGAGGCCCCTGATTCAGGGGGAACTCTGGAGGGGGTTTTGGTTGCAAGGGGAAGGGGTCACTGTACAGGGAGCTGCTCCCTCTGTCCTCCCATCCCCCCCACCTTCCCATCCCCACCACAACCAATCCTGCCCCACTGAACATCATCCCCCCCCCCACCACACACACACACCTGGAACCCCCACCCCACTGAGCTTCATCTCCTGCATCTAGACCGCCCCCCTCCAAGGTCCACCCCCACCATGATGCAGAGTTTTCTGCAGCATGGGAAGTTTCTGGGGGTTGATCTGACCCAGCTCCAACTGCTCCATATAGGGGAGAGGGAGGTGGAACTCCATCTCCGTCCTCCTCCTCCCGCCGCCACCCAGCCGGGACTAACATCGCTGGTCGGCCATGGAATCCCCAGACACCACCTCCCCCCCAAGTGATTTACCTCTCTGACAGCTGACTGAACAGACGAGCCTGAGCTCTGCTGGGGAGAAGTGAGTGAACAGTGGTGCAGTTTCTCATTGCTTCCCCACAAAAACTATTTTCTGCAGAAAGTAAAGAGAATCTGCAGGAGGTGTATTTCTGCACACTCGCAGGAACACAGAATTCCCCCAGGAGTAGAGCCTTTAAACCATGTCTTTATAGAGTTCAGTTTGATTCACAACTGTTGTGTCTGGTGTGGCAGCTTCTGTCTTCCAATATGTCCAGGGTTAGTGCCTCACCAGCACAGATCTTGATCCCATTGAAGGGCGTGACATAGTTGCTATTGGATACAGTGGGACAGGGCTGGGCCTTTGTTATTTATGAGGAACTAAAGGCGGCAAAATTCCTGTTTCATACAATGTCCATGACTTTGACCCTGGGTCACCCCGTGACTTCTCCTACAAACTCCATGATAAACAGCCCAAACTCCAAGGCAACGGGCCTTTAATGGGGAACTAAAACCTACTGGGGAACTGGGTGTGTTCAGGAGATGCTGAGTGTGCTGTTTGCTGTTCCAGAAGGAGCTTTCCCTGGTGGTTCTCAGTTGGATTACAGTAATGTGGAGGAACCTGCATCGAGTGAAATACCCCAGACTCCAGACGGTCAAGGTGAGCAGTAAATCCATCTCCTGAAAACATTACTCCGTGGCTACTGCTGCTCCACCCCGCCTTCATTTTCTAGTCTGCCTTTTAATCCTGAGCTCAGGGCTGGGAAGAATTAACCAGACTAGCCTGGTTGGAGCCAGATATGGGCATTCCACAATTAACAGCACCCCTCAAATAACACAAGTATGTAGGGGCAAAATTAGGAAGTCCAAGGCGCAAAATGAGATTAAAATAACTAGAGACATAAAGGGTAACAAGACAACATTATACAAATATATTTGAAGCTGATGGATTCCTTCATCAAGTAGTTGCTGAACCAACAAGGGGGGATGCCATTTTAAATTTGATTTTGGTGAGTAGTGAGGACCTCATAGAAGAAATGGTTGTAGGGGACCTTGGCTTGAGCAATCATGAGCTAATTCAATTCAACCTGAATGGAAGGATAAACAAAAATAAATCTGCAACTAGGTTTTTTGATTTCAAAAGGGCTAACTTTAAAAAATTAAGGCAATTACTTAGGGAAGTGGATTGGACTGAATAATTTATGGATCTAAAGGTGGAGGAGCCCTGGGATTACTTCAAGTCAAAGCTGCAGAAGCTATCAGAAGCCTGCATCCCAATAAAGGGGGAAAAATCATAGGCAGGAGTTGTAGACCAAGCTGAATGAGCATGCATCTCAGAGAGGTGATTAATAAAAAGCCGAAAGCATACAAGGAGTGGAAGATGGGAGGGATCAGCAAGGAAACCTACCTTATTGAGGTCAGAACATGTAGGGATAAAGTGAGAAAGGCTAAAAGCCATGTAGAGTTGGACCTTGCAAAGGAAATTAAAACCAATAGTAAAAGGCTTTATAGCCATCAGGGCCGGCGTGCTCACTAGACAACCCTAGGCGGTCGCCTAGGGCACCGGGAGCCAGGCGGATGGCTGGCTGCGGCTGCCTCCCGCCCTCCCGGCTCTGCAGCTGAGCCGGGAGCTGGGGAGGCGCCGTGGGTGGGGGGCTGACCTGCCGGCCCGCAGGGGATGGGGGGGGGGGGGACTGGCTGCCGTGAGGGTGGGCGGTGTTAGCTGGGGGGACGGAGGGCTGGAGCAAGGAGGTTTCGCCTAGGGCACAAAACTTCCTTGCACCGACCCTGATAGCCATATAAATAGGAAGAAAACAAAGAAAGAAGAAGTGGGATCGCTAAACTCTGAGGATGGAGTGGAGGTTAAGAATAATCAAGGCATGGCCCAATATCTTTAATGAGGCTAATGAGGAATTTAGGGATAATGGTAGCATGACAAATGGGAATGAGGATATGGAGGTAGATATTACCATATCTGAGGTAGAAGCCAAACTCAAACAGCTTAATGGGAGTAAATCAGGGGGCCCAGATAATCTTCATCCAAGAATATTAAAGGAACTGGCACATGAAATTGCAAGCCCATTAGCAAGAATTTTTAATGAATCTGTAAACTCAGGGGTTGTACCATTTGACTGGAGAATGGCTAACATAGTTCCTATTTTTTAAGAAAGGAAAAAAACGTGACCCGGGTAACTACAGGCCTGTTAGTTTGACATCTGTAGTATGCAAGGTCTTGGAAAATTTTTTGAAGGAGGAAGTAGTTAAAGACATTGAGATCAATGGCAATTGGGACAAAATACAACATGGTTTTTCAAAAGGTAGATCATGCCAAACCAACCTGATCTCCTTCTTTGAGAAAGTAACAGATTTTTTAGGCAAAGGAAACGCAGTGGATCTCGATTTCAGTAAGGCATTCAGTGCCACATAGGGAATTATTAGTTAAATTGGAAAAAATGGGGATCAATATGAAAATTGAAAGGTGGATAAGGAGATGGTTAAAGCGGAGACTACAGCGGGTCATACTGAAAGGTGAACTGTCAGGCTGGAGGGAGGTTACCAGTGGAGTTCCTCAGGGATCGGTTTTGGGACCAATCTTATTTAATCTTTTTATTACTGACCTTGGCACAAAAAGTGGGAGTGTGCTTATAAAGTTTGCGGATGACACAAAGCTGGGAGGTATTTCCAATTCAGAGAAGGACCGGGATATCATACAGGAAGATCTGGATGACCTTGTAAACTCAAGTAATAGTAATAGGATGAAATTTAATAGTGAGAAGTGTAAGGTTATGCATTTAGGGATTAATAACAAGAATTTTAATTATAAACTGGGGACGCATCTGTTGGAATTAACAGAAGAGGAGAAGGACCTTGGAGTCCTGGTTGATCACAGGATGACTATGAGCCGCCCATGTGATATGGCCATGAAAAAAGCTAATGCAGTCTTGGGATGTATCAGGTGAGGTATTTCCAGTAGAGATAAGGAGATGTTAGTACCTTTATACAAGGCACTGGTGAGACCTCATTTGGAATACTGTGTGCAGTTCTGGTCTCCCATATTTAAGAAGGATGAATTCAAACTGGAACAGGTACAAAGAAGGGCCACTAGGATGATCCGAGGAATGGAAAACCTGTCTTATGAAAGGAGACTCAAGGAGCTTGGTTTGTTTACCTTAACCAAAAGAAGGCTGAGGGGAGATATGATTGCTCTCTTTAAATATATCAGAGGGATAAATACCAGGGAGGGAGAGGAATTATTTAAGATCAATACCAATGTGGACACAAGAACAAATGGATATAAACTGGCCATCGGGAAGTTTAGACTTGAAATTAGACGAATGTTTCTAACCATCAGAGGAGTGAAGTTCTGGAACAGCCTTGCAAAGGAAGCAGTAGGGGCAAAAGACCTATCTAGCTTCAAGATTAAGCTTGATAAATTTATGGAGAGGATGGTTTGATGGGATAACATGTTTTTGGCAATTAATTGACCTTTGACTATCAGTGGTAAATAGGTTCAATGGCCAGTGGAGGGATGTTAGATGGGGTGGGATCTGAGTTACTACAGATAATTTTTTCCTGGGTGTCTGGCTGGTGAATCTTGCCCACATGCTCAGGGTTCAGCTGATCGCCATATTTGGGGTCGGGAAGGAATTTTCCTCCTGGGCAGATTGGCAGAGGCCCTGGGGTTTTTTTGCCTTCCTCGGCAGCATGGGGAACGGTCACTTGCTGGAGGATTCTTTGCACCTTGAAGTCTTTAAACCATGATTTGAGGACTTCAATAGCTCAGACATAGGTGAAAGGATTATTGCAGGAATGAGTGGGTGAGATTCTGTGTCCTACATTGTGCAGGAAGGAGGTCAGACTAGATGATCATAATGGCCCCTTCTGACCTTAAAGTCTATGAGGAAGGCCAAGGACAAGGACAGGGTAGGCCCATTACTAAATGTGGGGGGGAAAACAATAACAGAAAATGTGGAAATGGCTGAAGTGCTAAATGACTTTTTTGTTTCAGTTTTCACCAAAAAGTTTAGTTGCAAATGGACGTCTAACATAGTAAATGCCAGTGAAAATGAGGTAGGATTAGAGGCTAAAATAGGGAAATAACACATTAAAAATTACTTAAACAAGTTAGATGTCTTCTGGTTGCCAGGGCCTGATGAAATAGAACGTAGAATACTCAAGGAGCTGACTGAGAAGATATCTGAGCTATTAGAAATTATCTTCCAAAACTCATGGAAGACAGGAGAGATTCCAGAAAACGGGAAAAGGGCAAATATAGTGCCCATCTATAAAAAGGGGAATAAGAGCAACCCAGGGAACTACAGACCGGTCAGCTTAACTTCAGTACCCAGAAAGATAATGAAGCAAATAATTAAGCAATCAATTTGCAAACGTCTAAAAGATAGTAAGGTGATAAGTAACAGTCAGCATGGATTTGTCAAGAACAAATCGTGTGAAACCAACCTACTAGCTTTCTTTGACAGGGCAACAAGCCTTGTGGATGGGGGAAGTGGTAGATGTGGCATATCTTGACTTTAGTAAGGCTTTTGATACGGTCCTGCATGACCTTCTCATAAACAAACTAGGGAAATGCAACCTAGATAAAGCTACTATAAGGTGGGTGCATAACTGGTTGGAAAATCATTCCCAGAGAGTAGTTATTAGTGGTTCACAGTCAAGCTGGAAAGGCATATTGAGTGGGGTCCCACAGGGATCAGTTTTGGGTCTGGTTCTGTTCAATATTTTCATCAGTGGTTTAGATAATGGTATACAGAGTGAACTGATAAAGTTTGCAGACTCCCAAGCTGGGAGGGATTGCAAGTGCAAAGGAGGATAGCATTAAAATTCAAAATGATCTGGACAAACTGGAGAAATGGTCTGAAGTAAACAGGATGAAATTCAATAAGTACAAATGCAAAGTAGAGGGACATGATTATTCCCCTCTATTCGGCACTGGTGAGGCCTCATTTGGAGTACTGTGTCCAGTTTTGGGCCCCACACTACAAGAAGGATGTGGAGAAATTGGAAAGAGTCCAGTGGAGGGCAACAAAAATGATTAGGGGGCTGGAGCACATGACTTATGAGGAGAGGCTGAGGGAACTTGGATTGTTTAGCCTGCAGAAGAGAAGAATGAGGGGGGATTTGATAGCTGCTTTCAACTACCTGAAAGAGGGTTCCAAAGAGGATGGATCTAGACTGTTCTCAGTGGTAGTAGATGACAGAACAAGGAGTAATGGTCTCAAGTTGCAGAGGGGGAGGTTTAGGTTGGATATTCGGAAAAACTTTTTCACTAGTAGGGTGGTGAAGCACTGGAATGGGTTACCTAGGGAGGTGGTGGCATCTCCTTCCTTAGAGGTTTTTAAGGTCAGGCTTGACAAAGCCCTGGCTGGGATGATTTAGTTGGGGTTGGTCCTGCTTTGAGCAGGGGGTTGGACTAGATGACCTCCTGAGGTCCCTTCCAACCCTGAGATCCTATGATTCTATGATTCTATGAAAGTACTCCATTTAGAAAGGAACAATCAACTGCACACATATAAAATGGGAAATGACGGCCTAGGACGGAGTACTGTGGAAAGGAATCTGGAGTCATAGTGGATCACATGCTAAATATGAATCAGCAGTGTAACACTGTTGCTAAAAAAGCAAACATCACTCTGGGATGTATTAGCAGAAGTGTTTTAAGAAAACACAGAAGTAATTCTTCCGCTCTACTCCACGCTGATTAGGCCTCAACTGGAGTATTGTGTCCAGTTCTGGGCACCACATTTCAGGAAAGATGTGGACAAATTGGAGAAAGTCCAGAGAAGAGCAACAAAAATGATTAAGAGTCTAGAAAACAACAAAGGGTCCTGTGGCACCTTATAGACTAACAGAGGTATTGGAGCATAAGCTTTCGTGGGTGAATACCCACTTCATCGGCATCCGATGAAGTGGGTATTCACCCACAAAAGCTTATGCTCCAATTCCTCTGTTAGTCTATAAGGTGCCACAGGACCCTTTGTCGCTTCTACAGATCCAGACTAACACGGCTACCCCTCTGATACTAATGGTCTAGAAAACATGATCTATGAGGGAAGACTGAAAAAATTGGGCTTGTTTAGTCTGGAGAAGAGAAGACTGAGAGGGGACATAACAATTTTCAAGTACATAAAAGGTTGTTACAAGGAGGATGGGGGTAAATTGTTCTCCTTAACCGCTAAGGATAGGACAAGAAGCAATGGGCTTAAATTGCAGCATGGGTGGTTTAGGTTGGACATTAGGAAAAACGTGTGTTCTTGTGGTATGAGAAGGAGTATATAACTCTTCCTTATTTACTTTCTCCACATGAATCATGATTTTATAGACCTCTCTCATATCCCCCTTAGTTGTCTCTTTTCCAAGATGAAAAGTCCCAGTCTTATTAATCTCTCCTCATATGGCAGCTGTTCCATTCCCCTAGTCATTTTTGTTGCCCTTTTCTGAACCTTTTCCAGTTCCAATACACCTTTTTTGAGATGGGGCGACCACATCTGCATGCAGTATTCAAGATGTGGACGTACTATGGATTTATATAGAGGCAATATGGTATTTTCTGTCTTAGGCCTGGTCTACACTAGTACTTTATGTCGAATTTAGCAGCGTTAACTCGATTTTACCTTGCACCCGTCCACATTACGAAGCTATTTAGTTCGACATAAACGGCTCTTTGATTCAATTTCTGTACTCCTCCCCGATGAGGGGAGTAGCGCTAAATTCGACATGGCCATGTCGAATTCGGGTTACTGTGGATGGAATTCGACGCTAATAGCTCCGGGAGCTATCCCATAGTGCACCACTCTGTGGACAGTCTGGACAGCAGTCCGAGCTCGGATGCTCTGAACAGCCACACAGGAAGAGCCCCGGGAAAATTTGAATTCCTTTTCCTGTCTGGCCAGTTTGAATCTCATTTCCTGTTTGGACATCGTGGCGAGCTCAGCAGCACTGGCAACGATGCAGAGCTCTGCAGCCGTGGTGACCATGCCATCACAGAATAGGAAGAGGGCACCGGCTTGGACTGATCTAGAAGTCTTGGACCTGATCGCTGTGTGGGGAGATGAATTCGTCCTTGCCGAGCTCCGATCCAAAAGACGGAATGCAAAAATTTATGAAAAAATATCCCAGGCCATGACGGAGAGAGGATATAGCCGGGATGCAACGCAGTGCCGCGTGAAAATCAAGGAGCTGCGACAGGCGTACCAGAAGACCAAAGAGTCAAACTGACGCTCTGGATCGCAGCCACACACATGCCGTTTCTACGAGGCACTGCATGCTATGCTCGGTGGTGCTGCCACCACTACCCCACCAGTGTCCGTGGACTCCGACGACGGGGTCTTATCTACGGCCACGTCGTCTGAGGTTTTTGCGGACAGTGAAGATGAGGAAGGAGAGGAGGAGGACGAGGCAGTCGACAGCGCTTTCAACGCTGATTTCCCCAACAGCCAGGATCTGTTCATCACCCTCACTGAGATCCCCTACGAACCCTCCCAAGGCAGCAACCCGGACCAGGAACCAGGCGAAGGATCAGAAGGTCAGTGTTTTAAACATTTATTTTGAATAGAATAGGCATGGTATGTTAGCAATGGGTTTTCATTGCTTACTTTGCCATAGGCGCTTTAATTTTGAGTCGTTTCCAGTGATACTGCTGGAAAAGTCTGTCAGTATGTATGGGGATAGAGGAGAAATCCCCATCGGAGATCTCCGCAAACCTCTCCTGGAGGTACAGTGAAAGCTTTTGCATCAGGTTCCCAGGGAGAGCGGCCTTATTGTCTCCTCCATGGTAGGAAACTTTTCCGTGCCATGCTAGCAGCAGGTACTCTGGTATCATTGCCTTGCAGAGCATGGCGGCATACAGCCCCGGGGTTTGCTGGCATTCACGCAGCATGCGGTCTTTGTCTCCGTAATCCTCATCAGAGTGATATCAGTCATGGTGCCCTGGTTTGAATGAGTGGTTTTTTTAGTATAGTGACTTCTTGAATTTTCCTTTAAATAACGATACCCGGCGGTTTCCAGCCACGCAGGGGGCCAGGAGCTGGGAGGCGAACCATTGAAACTTAGCGGTGCACAGGCAGGGAGAGTTCCCGGGACCAGCCACGCATCGTGGGGGGAAACGGGTAGGCGAGCCGTTCAAACTCTGCGGTTCGCGGGCTGGGACATTTCCCGGGACCGGCCACGCAGAGTGGGGTGGGGGAGGGAATGGGTAGGCAAGCCGTTCAAACTCAGTGGTTCACGGGCAGGGACATTTCCCAGGACCGGCCACGTGGTGGGGGGGTGGGGGAACAGTTAGGCAAGCCGTTGTAGCTGAGCGGTTTTGCCAGCAGCAGGAACTGGCCACCGCTAGGAACTGTGCTTGAAACATGGGAGTACAGCACTGCTGTGAAGTAAGCTCTCAGCAGTCCAAAGTCAACGGCTTACCATCGTCTCCCGAGAGCCAATTTCCAGTGTCCAGCCCCGCTTGTGTGATCTGTACACCAAGACCCCAGGCACTCAATATAAAGACATAATATTCGACCTTGTACTGAGTGCACATGTGATAGGTAGTGTGCGTGGTCTTTTTACCAGGGAAAGAGTATAGGCATTGTTCGGGAAAATGTATCTTTCTGAGGAATTCACTCCCTTTCTCCCATCACACAGCTGTGAGTGTCTCCCGCCCTACCCATGGATCACCCTCCCAGAGGCTTGCGCAGACCAGGCGGCGCAAAAAAAGAACTCGGGACGACATGTTCTCCGAATTGATGGTCTGTTCCTGAAATGAGGCGGCACAGCAGAGAAAGGACATCTCAAGGTCCGAGCGAACATTCAGCGAACGGGAGCAGAGGGCTGAAGCTCGCGAGGACAGGTGGCGGCTGGAAGACCAGCAGGCGACTCAAACGCTGCTTGGACTAATGAGGGAGCAAACGGACACGCTCCGGTGCCTTGTAGACGTTCTGCAGGACCGGAGACAGGAGGAAAGAGCCCCTCTGTATGTGATTTCCAACCGCCCTCCCCCGCCACAAAGTCCATTCCCCCCCTCACCCAAAGTCACTAAAATGAGGGGCAGCAGGGGCCGTGGAAATAATCACTCCACCCCCGCGGACTGCTCCAGTAGCAGAAGGATCTCATTCCCAAAAATTTGATGGATCCTTTCCTTCCCTCCAACCACACCGCACCCTAGTCCACGTCCAAGTTTCATCTCAAAACTTTGCTCTCCTTAATAAAAAATTTTGTTCTGTACAGTGCTGTTTCCTTGAGTTCCTTTTACAGGAAGGTATGATTTAGGGGGAGGGGGAAAGGGGGTTTGTAATTTGAGACGATGGGCGCCTGCACCAGGGTAGAGACAAGGGGAAAGGTTCAGCAGAAACTCACACTCATTCACTAGGCACACTTGTCATTCTGGGAGGGGGTTTTCATGTTCTCTATGGCGGGGGCTCTGTGACTTTCTTGTGGGGGAGGGTGGCTGCAGATCTTTTGCAGCAGACAATAGCCTGCATGACAGAGCCATGCAGCAGGGGATCTGTGGCCGCACTCCATGGCCAAAAAATGACACAGGCCCCCCCGTCACAGAGTTGCGAACAGGAGGGGTGGCAGGCTCCGTTGAAACAAGCAGTCCACCACTGTGGCCTGCTGTAGGAGCAGGAGCCTGTCATTCCCCGAGTTTGGAAGCGTCCTTTCCATCACTTCACCCGCTCCCCAACTGCAGTAGGCGTCCCAGGTTAAACCCTTAACCGAGAAATCCTTAATAAAGAAGACTGTTTTAATGAACGAGTCCTTTATTTTCTTTTTAAAGAAGTATATGAAGGGGGGGAAGGGTTTTGTAAATTGGAGAGAATAGGCAATATTAACTGGGTAAAGAAACATAGGCAGGTTCAGGTTCTGCTTACAGGAAGGTACTAGTCACAGGTTACCCTGCTCGCGCTGGAAGCTAGCTTTCAAAGCTTCCCGGATGCGCAGCGCGTCCCGCTGGGATCTTCTAATCGCCCGGGTGTCTGGCTGCGCGTAATCAGCAGCCAGGCGATTTGCCTTAACCTCCCACCCCGCCATAAACGTCTCCCCCTTGCTCTCACAGAGATTGTGGAGCACACAGCACGCTGCAATCACAATGGGGATATTGGTTTGGCTGAGATCAGAGCGAGTAAGTAAGCTTCTCCATCTCCCTTTCAGACGGCCAAAAGCACACTCCACTACCATTCTGCACTTGCTCAGACGGTAGTTGAAGAGCTCCTTTTCAGTGTCCAGGGCGCCTGTGTATGGCTTCATGAGCCAGGGCATTAGCGGGTAGGCTGGGTCCCCGAGGATCACTATAGGCATCTCCACATCCCCAACACTTATTTTGCAGTCCGGGAAGTAAATACCTTCCTGCAGCCGTCTAAACAGACCAGAGTTCCTGAAAACACGAGCGTCATGAACCTTGCCCGGCCATCCGACGTTGATGTTGGTAAAACGTCCTTTATGGTCCACCAGTGCTTGCAGCACCATAGAAAAATAGCCCTTACGGTTAATGTACTGGCTGCCCTGGTGGTCCGGTCCCAGGATAGGGATGTGTGTTCCATCAATAGCCCCGCCACAGTTTGGGAATCCCATAGCAGAAAAGCCATCTACGATCACCTGCACGTCTCCCAGGGTCACCACCTTTGAGAGCAGCAGGTCAACGATTGCATGGGCTACTTGCATCACAGCAACCCCCACGGTAGATTTGCCCACTCCAAATTGATTCGTGACGACTGGTAGCTGTCAGGCATAGCAAGCTTCCACAGGGCTATGGCCACTCGCTTCTGGATACTCAGGGCTGCTCTCATTCGGGTGTCCTGGCGCTTCAGGGCAGGGGACAGCAACTCACAAAGTTCCAGGAAAGTGCCCTTACGCATCCGAAAGTTTCTCAGCCACTGGGATTCATCCCAGACCTGCAGCACTATGCGGTCCCACCAGTCAGTGCTTGTTTCCCTTGCCCAGAATCACCGTTCCACAGGATCAATGTGACCCATTGCCACCATGCTGTCTAGGGGCCGGGGTCCTGTGCTTTGCGAGAGGTCTGTGCCCCTCTCAGAGTTCATGTCCTTACGAAGCTTCCGTTGCCTCCTCGCCCTATTTCTCAGCATCTGCCTCTGAAAAAGGTGGACGATAAGGCGCGAGGTGTTGACAATGGACAGAACAGCAGCGATAATAGCGGAGGGCTCCATGCTCGCTGTCCTGTGGCGTCCGCGCTGTCAATCACCAGAAAAGGGCGCGAATTAATTGCCCACCGGCGCTTTCACGGAGGGAGGGCGGGAGTGTGGGTCGAATGATGACATATACCCAAAACCACCCTCGACACATTTTTGGCCCCAGCAGGCATTGGGGGCTAGACCCAGAATTCCAATGGGCAGCGGGGACTGCGGGAACTGTGGGATAGCTACCCACAGTGCACCGCTTGCAATGTCGACGCTTGACCCGTTAGTGTGGACTCACAAACTCGAATTAATGTCCTTGGTGTGGATTCGCACACTCGACTTTGTAATATCGGTTTCACAAGTTCGGTTTAAGAAAAATTGAACTACTCTCATAGTGTAGACATACCCTTATTATCTATCCCTTTCTTAATGATTCTCAACATTCTGTTTGCTTTTTTGGCTGCCACTGAACTTTGAGTGGATGTTTTCAGAGAACTATCCACAATGACTCCAAGATCTCGTTCTTGAATGGTAACAGCTAATTTAAAATGATGGGGTCTAAATTAGCTGTTACCACTCAAGAAAGAGATCTTGGAGTCATTGTGGATAGTTCTCTGAAAACATCCACTCAGTGTGCAGTGACAGTCAAAAAAGGGAGTGCTATTTACTCCTTCTCATAACATAAGAACTAGGGGTCACCAAATGAAATTAAATAGGCAGCAGGTTTAAAAAGCAAAAGGAAGTATTTTTTCACACAATCATAGAATATCAGGGTTGGAAGGGACCTTAGGAGGTCATCTAGTCCAACCCCCTGCTCAAAGCAGGACCAATCCCCAATTTTTGCCCCATATCCCCAAATGGCCCCCTCAAGGATTGAACTCACAACCCTGGGTTTAGCAGGCCAGTGCTCAAACCACTGAGCTATCCCTCCCCCCCTGCACAGTCAATCTGTGGAACGCCTTGCCAGAGGATGTTGTGAAGGCCAGGACTATAACAGGGTTCAAAAAAGAACTAGATAAATTCATGGAAGATAGCTCCATCAATGGCTATTAGCCAGGATGGGCAGGGATGGTATCCCTAGTCTCTGTTTGCCAGAAGCTGGGAATGGGCGACAGGGAATGGATAACTTGATGATTACCTGTTCTGTTCATTCCCTCTGGGGCACCTGGCAATGGCTACTGTTGGAAGACAGGATACTGGGATAGATGGACCTTTGGTTGGACCCAGTATGGCCGTTCTTATGTTCTTATTAACTGTCAGGTTGTTAAGCACTGGAGTAAATTGCCTAGGGAGGTTCTGGAATCTCCGTCATTGGAGATTTTTAAGAGCAGGTTAGAGAAACACCTGTCACGGATGGTCTAAGTAATACTTAGTCCTGCCATAAGTGCAGGTGACTGGACTTGCATGACCTCTTGAGGTGCCTTCCAGTCCTACAATTCTATGATTCCCTTAAGGAGCCATATCTTTGTCATTTTTATGTTTCATATTTGCGTCCCCCCAACAGACTCCTTTGATTTCATAGCATCATAGGACTGGAGGGACCTTGAGAGGTCATCTAGTGCTGTCCCTTGCACTCTTTTACCTCTATGCAGTCTGGCAGGATAATATCAAACAGGTAAACTGAGGTGTATATTATTATATTCATAATAAATAATATACATAAATCCCTCATTCTCCACAACTGTCATGTAGTTTATTTCTCTATTCAGTGGAAAGCCTCTTTTCATTATGATTAATTACCATCTTTATTTCAGAGGTCCCTGCCCTGCCTGGAGGTGCCCCATGGGACGGTTATGATGATGCCAGAGAAGTTTCTAACAGTGAAGATGACCCTGCTTCTGGACCAAGTACCCAGGAAGTCACTGGGGCCCATGGGGACAGTGACAGGAACAGAGATTATCAGACTGGTGAGTGGGGAAATGCAATGTTGCCAATTATCACAGATTTTTCATTCGTCTCATGATATTTGTTTTTCTAATAATTTCAGTTTCTGGAGTTTAACCTAAAGCCTCAGAAACCACAAGACAAAACAGAGAAATGAACCCAAAAATTGTTTAAATCTCATTATTTGTAAGCCAAACTCAAGATATTTGAGACCTGACCCCTCATTTCTGAACACTTGGGGTTGGCAATGCTGGAAAAGTCTGTGTTTCCCATTGATTGAACCAGAGGAACAATCTCCAGTTGGGAATGTGGGTTATGCAGCAAGGAAGCGACCCTGGCCAAAGTGATGGTGGTGAGGAGTCTCCTCTCCCTGTCTCTGTGAGCGGACACGTTTGAGATAGAAATTCCAGATGGGATTGTTGGGCCTGTGTATTGGGATCTCTGTTGTTGGCAACTCACCTGGAAGAGCCTTTACTGGCCACTAGACATCACTGTCACTGTACTGCAATACAGTTATGGGTAAACTCTCAGCTGTATCCCCACCCTCTACTAAACAGAGTTAAATGAACTTAAACCAAGAAAGAGAGAAGATTTCCTAGATAAGGTCCTGATCCTACAAATACTAGATCCCATCTGTCACTCCACTCACATGAATAGTCTCACTGACTTTAGTGGGACTGTCCAAATCAGCAGTTACATGTGACCATTGGCAAGATCAGGGCCAAAGTTCCTTTCCCCAAACAAGATGTCAGTGCCCTGGATGGTAATGGGAAGAGCAGGGCCCTGCTGTGGGGTTGGTTCATGGCCCAGCTTCAGGTTTGAAATCACTCTCTTCTATACGTAAATGTCCCTGTTAGTTAGCATAGGATCAGACCTGGGGCCCAGGGATGAAATGTGCATTTCTATGGTCTTGATGGCAATAACATGCAAACAAGCATTGTGTGGGCTGGTGAGATCTTTGAGGTCCAGTCATGTCCCACGGGCTAGGGTCCCCACCCTACTCCAGCCACCAGGTCTCTGATGGCGTGTGGTCCCTTAGGGACTATATCAGTTATCAGGAGTTACAGCAGCCCCTAGTGGCCTATCAGGGAGTCGTCACCAGCTCACTGCCATTATTTCAGGTACTTTTCAGGAGATGGTTTACCTGCTTGGTCTCTCTCTGTCCAGAGAGGGAACAAACAAAGAGAGCACAAACAAAACCTCTCCCCGCCCCAGATTTGAAAGTATCTTCTTTCCTTATTGGTCCTTTTGGTCAGGTGCCAACCAGGTTATTTGAGCTTCTTAACCCCTTACAGGTAAAGTGATTCTGTATCTCCTGCCAGGAGACATTTTATGTTACCCTTCCCTTTATAGTTATGACAGGCGCACTCAGAGGAACTCAGGGCAGGGGCTGATTCACCCATTATGTGAGTGCACATGGGTGGAGAATGGATACATTGACTATAATGTGACCTCCTTGCTATTTTCAGGCTGGAGTCTACACTCGCTAAGAAGTGAAGGGATCTCTGGGGCTGAGAGGGATGCCCTGTCCCCACCTCCACATGACCTGGGTTATGATGATGTTGATGATGATGGCACCTCTGGGACATGAATATAAGAATGGCTGAGTTAAGATCAAATATCCTGTGAGGATGTAGATGGTGTATGGTTAGACTCTTCCTGTCCCAAACGTTCATTCACCCATGCGGGTATTGGAGAAAATCCCTGCCTGGGAACTACTTCTATCAGCTTTTTTTATTGAAGTTTTGTTTAGATGCAAGAAATGTAAGTGTGACAGAGACAGGGGCTGTGATTTCCCCTGTAACTTCCCATTGATCAGACAGTCTGGAACGTCCCTGCTTTTTTGTCCCTAACATTTCTTCATTGTGAATTTTTGCTTTTTCTTATTAAACCCTTTTTGAAGAGCTGTTCCAGGGCTGATGTTTCTCTCATGAGGTTGTGACGGGTTGGTATCACAGAAACACCCTTGGAGCTGCCACCTGGCGTGCCAAGACTACTTCTGCCCCTGCTTTCCTGCCTTTTCCAGCTTGGGATTCAAGAATCCTGTCTGTTTTGAGCCAGATCCGCTGATCTGCTGCAAACTCAGACCCAGGTCTGAACCACGTCCACTAACACCTGTAGGCCTGCCTGGAAGCAGCTCAGGAAGTGCTCTTGCCTTTGACACCCAGGTGCCCAACTCCCAATGGGGTTCAAACCCTGAATGAATCCGTTTTACCCTGTATAAAGCTTATACAGGGTAAACTCATAAATAGTTCGCCCTCTATAGAAAGATATGCACAGCTGTTTGCTCCCTCCAGGTACTAACACGTACTCCAGGTAACTTAATAAGTAACAAGTGATTTTAATAAGTACAGAAAGTAGGATTTAAGTGATTCCAAGTAGTTACAGACAGAACAAAGTGAATTACTAAGTAAAATAAAATAAAACACGCAAATCTATGTCTAATCAAACTCAACACAGATAAAAACCTCAAAGCAGGACCAATCCCCAATTTTTGCCCCAGATCCCCAAATGGCCCCCTCAAGGATTGAACTCACAACCCTGGGTTTAGCAGGCCAATGCTCAAACCACTGAGCTATCCCTCCCCCTTCCACACAGCAGCATAGGCCTGTTATGCTTTTGCTGCTGTGCCAAGCTTCCAGCCTGTTAACAGATATAGTCTGACAGGTAACATGCTTGTAGGACTGTTTGGTCACCATCCCAAGCATGTACAGGTCTCTCCCGTCTTACGCGCATTTAACATGCGCGATTTCAGCTTTGCACGGTCGGCAAAGCTAGAAGAAAAACGGAACCGGAAGCAGAAGTGGAACCGGAAACGATTCCGCTCGCCATTCAAGTCAATGGCATTTCAGTACACGCGGTTTCCGCTTTACGCGCCCAGCGTGAAACGGAACCCCCGCGTAAGACGCGAGAGACCTGTACAACAGTTTTTTCCACAAATCAGGTACGTTCCCCATCTTGAAAGGGTTGACCCTCAGTATTAACTCCTTTGTTCTAACCCATAGATGAAGTAGGGAAAGACACAAGATTACCAACACATCCGTGTACCCTGGTAGGCACTCTGATGCAAATTCATCTGCCTCTTTGGAGAAGGCTCCTGATTCAGGCATGCGTTTGAGGCTTTGGCAAGGAAAGGGGGTACTGCAACTCTGCCTGCCCTCGACCCCTCCCTCTGGAATTTCTCTGGGCTGGTTCCCACCCCCTTGTTTGGCTTCACCCATGCAGAGATTTGCTCCCTCCTGCTTTGAAGAGACAGATTTACCTCCTACCAGTGTAGCAAGAACAACCTCTTTCTTGGACACCCCAATATCTGTTCCCAACAGGTCTCCCCCTCCAGGAGGTCTGACCGCCAGCTTTCCCGTCTAACCCAATCCACAGGAGAGGCATCTAGCATCTTAAATGCAGACTTTTCACTCTCCTCCTGGGCAAGATCCTCCTTACGAAAGGTGGGCAGACTCTCTGGCCCCCCCTCACCTTCCATCTGGGCTTCCCTCCCTGGGCTTCCCTCTGGGTCAGACACTCCTATGTCCCCCAGAAGAGAAGGTGACCCTGGTCCAGCTGTGGGCTCACAGCTGCCAGCTAAGACAGACCCTTCACTGGCCAGCAAAATTCCCCCCTTTTCATTCATGTTGGGTTTGCTTCCAGCCCCAGAGTCTTTCGGGTCTGTTCCCACCGCAGTGGTCCCTAGGAGCCCAACTTCCACCTCTGGGTCACATGTCTCTGTGCACCCCAGGGCCGGCCTTGCCCCCTGCTGACCTGCAACTTCCTGGCAGTCAACAACTGGGGCGCCCCCCTTGTTATGAGGTAGAACATTCCCGTCCCCCGGGGAGATAATTACAGGACAGCAGCTGGCTTCATCCAGCCCCTCCCTCTGGGACTTGCCTTGAGCCCCTGGGCTACAGGAACTGGCCACAGCCATCCCTGCCCCCACAGCTGCAGTCCCTGTGACTTCGCGCACACACCCCCTCTGGGGTTTTCAGCACAAGGATCCTGCTTACTGCCACCCAACTCTGGGACAGATTCTGCCACAGTAAAGAAATCATTCCCCAGTAGAAACGGTGCAAAATTGTGTGATACTGTTTCCACAGTTAGCTCAGCCTGCAAATCTTCAGTTTGCATCTGTACCTTAACTAAAGGTGAAAGGACTTTGTAGCCTCCCACCAGTTCTAATTCTGCCACTTTACCTGGCAACAAATCCTTCTCCTGGATCAGGTCCCTCCTGATTACAGAAATTTCAGCACCTGTATCTCTCAATCCAGTGATTAATTTCCCATTCAGTTTATCAGCATGCACATGCTCACTGCTTGGTTGTGTAGAAGTCACCTTTACAAACCCTGTGTGGAAAGAGGCTGCAACTTGACTTTGAGAAGCAGCAGCTTCATGCCTGTTCTCACCTAGCAAGGGACACTTATTCCTCAGGTGCTCAGTGGACTTACAATTATAGCACATCCTGGGCTCCTCTGATTGTACAGGGAATTTGGGATCAGTAACAGGGGAATGGGGAGGTGAACGCCCAGCCTCCTTTATCCCAGGGGTAAAATGGTGATTCTGGTTTCCCCCAACCCTGTACCCCTCTGCCAGTGGTTTGTGCTTAATTGCAGCTTGCGCCTGCTCAAAAGAGTCTGCATACCCAGCTAACTCACCCTCTGCATTTACCTTTTTGTCCAACAAATACTGTTTTACATCATCACGCACATATTCAGGAATTGTTCCTGAGTCACCAAGTCACACATCCCTTCAAGGCTTGTAATGTCTTTTCCCCTCACCCACTTATCTACCAAATCTCTCATTTCATTTGCATAAGCCACATTACTTAATCCAGATCCCCTCTTAAGACTCCTGAATTTAACCCTGTAGGTTTCAGGTGTAACCTGAAACTGTTTCAAAACCAGTTCCTTAAATTTACCATAATTGGAGGCATCACCAATGGGCATCTTATTGAATATGTCCAGAGCTCTGCCAGTCAATTTGGCTATCAAGGTGGTCATCTTTTGATCTTCAGGGATCGCATGGAGGGTGCACAGTCTCTCGAAGGTGATGAAATATTTGGCTATATCGCTGGATTCATCATACTGGGGGCATAGTCACTCCCATTTGTGGATTTTGGGGGAAGTGAAGCCAGCAGCTGAAGGGTTTCGACTCTTCAACTCTGCAACAGCCATGCTTCTGGGCCTCCCTCTGGGCCTCCATAGCTCTCTTGTGGGCCATCTCCTCCCTGGCTCTTTCTGCTTCCATAGCTCTCTTGTGGGCCAACTCCTCTGCGTCAACAGCTCTCTTGTAGGCAATTTCCTCCCTGGCTTTTTCTGCCCTAATTTCCAGTTCTTTTAATTCTATTTAGCTCCTATGTTCGTTTTCTTTCTCTGTTGCTTACAGTGTAGCAAGATCTAGTTTGGCCGTTATCTCACTGGCAGACATGTTACTGCTGTCTAGTGCTGGGCCACGCCCCTCTGCAGTTCACTGAAACTGGGCTGCATTCAGCTCAGGGGCTTTTCAGTTAAGAGACTTTCCCAGCTCTCCTGATCTTCACTCTAACTTATTTTGCTTCTTTTTCTGTCCCTACTTCCCTTACCCGAAATAAGCAAACAGAAAATAACAAACCAGTAACCACTTTGTCTGTTTTCCAGCCACCACACTTAAAACTCACTTAAAATCACTACCAGTATCTCAAAGCAATCAGCTGTGCAGAGATCCTGCCAACTACGCAACTGTGACGGGTTGGTATCACAGAAACACCCTTGGAGCTACCACCTGGTGTGCCAAGACTACTTCTGCCCCTGTTTTCCTGCCTTTTCCAGCTTGGGATTCAAGAATCCTGTCTGTTTTGAGCCAGATCCGCTGATCTGCTGCAAACTCAGACCCAGGTCCGAACCACGTCCACTAACAGCTGTAGGCCTGCCTGGAAGCAGCTCAGGAAGTGCTCTTGCCTTTGACACACAGGTGCCCAACTCCCAATGGGGTTCAAACCCTGAATGAATCCATTTTACCCTATATAAAGCTTATATAGGGTAAACTCATAAATAGTTCGCCCTCTATTTCAAAGATAGAAAGATATGCACAGCTGTTTGCCCCCTCCAGGTACTAACATGTACTCCAGGTAACTTAATAAGTAACAAGTGATTTTAATAAGTACAGAAAGTAGGATTTAAGTGATTCCAAGTAGTAACAGACAGAACAAAGTGAATTACTAAGTAAAATAAAATAAAACACGCAAGTCTATGTCTAATCAAACTCAACACAGATAAAAACCTCACCAGTTCCAGCAAACTTCTTTTTACAGGCTATCATCCTTCTAGCCTGGGTCCAGCAATTGCTCACACCCCCTATTGTCTTTGTCCTTTGTTCAGTCTCTTTCAGGTGTGTCCTTGGGGGGTGGAGAGTCTCTCTCTTTAGCCAGCTGAAGACAAAATGGAGGGGTCTCCCAGGGGTTTAAATAGATTTTCTCCCCTGAATGGATGCTCCTCCCCACTCCCTGTGTAGCATCATGTTACCCTGGAGTTTTGGGATCACATGGACAAGTCACATGTCCATGCACCACTCAGTAACCAGTCCAGACAGTTGCATTCCTGGCCAAGCTCAGATGTGGATTGGGGTCTGCACCTTCTTTTGTCTGTGTAAGAGTTTCTTGATTGGTCTCTTTACATGCACATTCCTTTTGCAAGACATGATCCCATGCTCTTACAAAGGCTACATATAAAACCAGCAAATATACAACCAATATTCATAACTTCAACTACAACAATGATACATGCATACAAACAGGAGGAATAGAGTCAGTAGATCATAACTTTTACAGAGATATGTTACATGGCACATGTAGCATAAAACATATTCCAGCTACATCATATATACGTTTATAAGCATCTCCCCATAAAGTTTTATGGGGACACCGTCACAGAGGTCTGTTGGGTGGCTTCATAGGAACCAGCAGGGAGAGAGATGAAGACTGAATCACCAAAAAAGTAATAATGGGAAAGTGTCACTTCTCAGGTACCCTTTGATTCACATAAATCTCACTCCCCACCCACCCCACCCCCACACCCCAGTGTAGAGGGGAGGAGCTGAGCCACAGAGAATTGGGTAACTTAGCCATAGGTGATGCTTCAGGGGTTAACCAGGCCAGTAAGGGGTTCAATCAACACCTGCGTTGCATCTCTGGATTCCTTAAATGCTTTGCTGCTTTGGCTCACAGCCCTGAAACCAACAGCCAGCAGACAAGCCTGAAGGTCACACCCTGGCTTGCACCACCCAGTTACTCTTTTCAGGGTGACCTCAACAATGCTTCCATCCCCTAATTCTCCCCACAAAACATTTCTCTTTGCACTGCTTAGCCCCTCTTACTAGAGCATCCACAAAACCTTGTCAAGTTTGCTGCTCCTTTAAAGAGACAGTACATAACAGCTATCACGTTAACTGGGTTTGACAAACTCTCCGCTTCAGTCAAAGCACTGAGCTGGTTTATGGGCAGAGTAAAATAACAAAAGAACATAGATTTAAGTGATACCAAGTATAAGGAATAAGGAGAGCAATAGTTACAAGCAAATGAAAGTTGAAAGACACTTCTAAGACTAAAACTTGGCTCAAGAAACTTGAGTGTCTTGTTCAAAGAAGTTTTTCTCACCACACCCTTCCAGTATGACTGACTCATTCTTTAGCGGGAGCCCAAAACACAGAGCTGAAAGCGCTTGGTTTCTTTGACTCCTCAGGTGAGGAATAACTTAGGGGTTCTCTCCCCTTCTCTTTATAGTCCAATAAATCTTTGGTATGTATTCATCTGAAGTATATCCCCAAATAGAGTTCCTTTCCCCTGCTGCATGTAGATGATATACTGTCCTCTCCCCGCTGCTTATCTTGATAGTGTCAGGATCCCGGGCAAAGATAGGCAGGACTAATAACAGGAGCTCTGGACCTCAGAACTGAAGCCAGGGGTCAGAGCCAGTATCGGGGTCAAGAGTCAAACTGGAGTCAGAGTCAGGAATCAGGCTGAGGGTCAATACCAGGTATCAGGGCCCATGTTGGGGTCCCATGGGTCAATTGGGAGTCAGAATCCAAGTCAAAGTCAAGGTCAGTTCCAGGGGTTGAGGAACAGAGAAGCAAGTTATGACAACTAGCTTAAACTCCACATTTCTGCCTGGACACTTCCTGGTATGCCCCATGGGTTTATATAGGATCAATGACCCAATCAGGGATTCTAAAACCACTGTCAGTCAGATCACTTAAGGTGGAATTTCCTGTGGTGTTCAGCCTCTGCGGATTGTGGATCACAGGAAGTAGCCCAGTTACAGCTGCTTCTGCTGGGTGGGAGCGTGGGATGTTTGGTGCCTGCTAGCCCTACTGGCCAGGCTTCAAGTCATGCTGAGCCTTACTTCTAGTTTTGTTTACCTTACATGTACATTTACCTTCATTGTCTTGGCCTGACAACCAGGCTGGTCAGACAAGCAAATACACATTCCTTTGTCTAGGGCAGACTGGGCTTATGTATTGCTTGCCAAACACATGTTAAGAACATAATTCTAGATCACTAGCACATATCCATAACTCTGTGTATGCACCCCGTACATATATCACACAATGATTTTTGGCACCAACATGTTACCAGCTTGTATATGATATCTTACATGACACCTTCAGGTCCAGATTATAACAACAGTGTGTCAGATGTAGTGAGTGTGTCAGACCTGACAAGAGTTGTTGACACAGAGAAGTGATCCACCAAGGGGCCTCTGTGTCACCCCATATAACTGCAAGCACATTTCCCCAGGGGTGTTTGGGGCATTGGCACATAATCTGTTGGGGGTGGGGAGGGCAGAAAGAGAAAACATTGCCAAAGTCCGCTAGTAGACAAACACCCCATGATTCCTCCACACCACAGTGAGGACACCGGTAATGAACAGACTGACACAACATATTCATGGCACCCGCCCTAGAGTTCTGTTTGCAGGAGCCCAGCAGACATATGAAAGGGGCCTTCATCTTGCCTAGGATGTAACTGGGTTCATCCCAAACACTCCTGTTCTGTCCTGCCTGGGTACAATATCCCACCATGACCCACATCACTGCTGGCACTTTCAAAAAGGCAGCTGTGGGGGGTCATGTGTCTCCTCAGAACGGCTGAGACTGCACTGACTGATCAGCTTTTATCCGGATCCTGTGCTTTGCAGATGAAATCCAGCCAAATCACTGCAGACTTGCAAAAATATTCAAAGGCTTCAAAAGCACATGGTTTAATGTACCTGGTACTGTCTTGCAAGCACATGGGGAATTGGGTGAAGCTAGTTTAGGTATAAGCACTGCACTATAGCAAGTGAGATGTCCCAGGATTTTATGTTGAAGGACCAATGAGACTAACACAGACTTTAGCATACATGTGACTGTGTGAAGGATAGAAAAATCAAATAAACCAAGTATCTGCGTGTGACAACACAGCCCTACCAACACCTTCTCCATGTGAGTGACCCTAGAGCCAAAGATCTCTCCAATTCATTCCTGCTAACAACAGACAGTTTCAAAAAGCACGTTGAAGTCAAGTAACCTCTCCCTGTGTGTAGGAGATCACTTTTCAATCAGTGCCACATTAGGATACACTGCTCCACAACAGATAATGGAAGGAAGGAAGCCACCTAACAGGATCTGCACAATCCCAATGGCCAGTGACACGTACCCTGCAGACTTCAAGTGGATTTTGGGTGGAGAGAGCAAAGCGTCTGTTGTAAATGAAATCAGACCACATTTCAGTGTGATGGTTAGAAATGCGGCCCACAATGAGCACCTGCTGCGGCTTTGGTAGAAAGGCTTGTTAGCACTCCCAGCCAGCCTGCTTGGGCCCAAATACCTAATATCTTGGAGCAGACCGAGTCCAAAATGTACCTCATTGTGGTGGAGGGGGTGTAATAGCTGAAGTAGGGGATTGCTTGTTGGAGCTATGCCATCAGCAATGAAGGCTTGTCCGAAATATCACCTTGGGCATTATGTGAGGTGGGCAGATCCAGCGTGAACCCTGAAAATGATGGCTAACACCAGCGGCGAACATGCAGGGCAGCAGTTGCACCTAGCTACCCAAGGTGAAGGAAGTCGCTGAGAAAGACTCAACGGCTCGGGTCGTACAGCATGAAGCCATTACTGGTAGACAAGGGAAAGGGTCATGTTACTATGCCTCCATCTCATCCCAGTGGGAATAGGTATTTCCTGGGATAATCATTCACTCTTGTTTTTCCAAATGGCAAATGATCGCTACTGCCAACTATCTCACTAAGCATTAAGGAGGAGTTTTTGGTTGCCCCAAGCAAGACAAAACCAAGTATGGCACCCACAAGCATGTCTAATCAGTAACTGCACTCTGCAAATTAGGAACTGACCTGCATTCCCCATAGCTATGGACAGAAAACCGCTTATCATTCCCAACTGGAGAGTTGTACAGATTTCTGTGGCTGTAGGGAAGTGAGGAGCATTTGATACCCTGTTATGCCAAGGCTGGGACTAAGGAGACAAAATCTGTAATTTCCTCCACCACCATTTCTGAGAAGTCCTTGCCTGAGGAATTACTCGGGGTGGTGGATCCAGGTGAACCCAGGCTACCTGCCTTCACAGCAGATTTGGATGGTTCTCATAATGAGAAACATCTATCTACTACTTCAGAGACATGGCTGACTAGCTCCAGACTGTTTTGGCTGAATCCACGGGGATCAATGCCATGTCAGCAGGGAGCAAAAGCCCGATCTCCTCAGACTGGGTTTTGATGACTACAACTCATGATGGCGCTGGCTGCTCTGGGAAGTTGTAACCTGCAACTTCCATGTTAAACCAAAACCTTTTATGCGAGGGTGGGGTCATTGTGTCCACTACTGGCTGAGACTAGTAATGCCTTACTATGGAAAAGCACAGAGCCATCTTCGTTCAAATGATCCATTGTTAGGTCAATGCCCAAAAAGCCATGACGTCAAGCTCTCATTGCCCTGCCTTTACTCTCCATGTTCTGGTAATTTCATTGAGCAGGTTACGGGGAAGCTACTTTTGTGTCACCTGAGGTCTCCTGTTGTACCTGAGTTGTCTCGGTCAGGACAAATCCTGGGCACGGCACGGAAACTGCTCTGATTTCATTGGTTGATGATCTCCTAGCCATGCTGGCTCTCTTAGATTTGCCATCAGCTTCTGACACCTTTGACACTGGTTTTGTGGCCGGGTGCAGGGTGCTGCCTTGAAATGGCTCCATTCTCTCCTTTCCCTCCTTCCACACCTGCCTTGCATCTCTGAGTTCCTTAAATGCTTTGCTGCTTTGGCTCACAGCCCTGAAACCAACAGCCAGCAGACAAGCCTGAAGTTCACACCTTGGCTTGCACCACCCAGTTACTCTTTGCAGGGCGACCTCAACAATGCTTCCAGCCCCCAAGGGTCAAGGAAGACAGGGCAAGGGGAAATTTAAAAGTTTTCAATTTTTGTTAAAAATTTTAATTAATAAGGACAATTGCAAAGTTGCCCATTTAGGAAGGAACAATCAACTGCATACAGCGACTCTGAGCAAGGAAGGAAATATGGCATTTCCCCACCCATTCAATATTCTTGCTTGAATCAATTTATTAAATAACTTTTTCTTTGTCTGACAAGTTTCACATTCACCAAACACATTTTCTTTCCCTTTTTAATGTGATTTTTGGTCACCAGGAACAGAGGACAGTAAATAGGCCAGAGTCAAGTAATGAGAATGGACATAAAACTCAGTGACCATGACATCCTAATAGGGGATGACCAACATTTCATGGGCAATAAACAAGCTTTAAGGCAGAGCTAAGAGCTCAGATACCCATAACTCAGCTGAAATCCTGGGAAGAGCAATGAGTGTCAGAGCACTTTCTAAGACCCTGTCCCAACAACTTTTAATCAGGTTTCTGACCAATATGATGTGATCTGCTGTAAACACAGGATCCCATCCGGAGGCTGCGGTTCCCATGGAGCCTTGGCTCCTGACCACCACTGGATCCATGAAGAGACCACTGGCCCTAGGCATGTCTATCTTGTTCACATGGCATGAGCTAAATTTAGGTGTCATTTGTGGCTTCCTTGTCTAGGGAAAATTCTAGAGCCCCAGGGGCACAGTTTGGGGTGCCCTTAGCCCAGTTCATTTTGCTCTATGGACAGTCTGAGTTCATCTTTCTGAGTTCATGTTCAGAAGCAGCGAGACTGGGTTCTCTAAACCTCATGGAGGCAGGTTACATTTTGCAGTCTTTGGAAGAGTGGGCACATTCAAATGGATTCCAGTAGAATCCTAGGTGCCTGTCATCGGGTGTATGTAACCCACACTGGCCCAGCAACCAAAGAGTAATACAGGCACTTCCAGCCACAGCTGATTGGCAGCCTCACAGCAGCTGGTAGGATAAAGGACCTGGGAAGCAGAGGGGCAGGCATGCTACCAGAGGAGTGAGAAGACTGGAGAAAGGAATTCCTGTCCGCAAACTGCTAAAGAGTAGCCCCGGGACAACACCCCAGAAAGAAACAAAAGGACTGACAGACTGAAGATCCTGCAGAGGCCTTGGGGAAGGTAGGAAGGCACTCAGAGCACTGTCAGAGTCGGCAAACCCTCATCCTGCATTGTCTAGCTTGAGGGCCCTGAGCTGGGACCCAGTGGAGTGAGTGGGCCTGGGTTTCCCTACCAACCCCCTTACAGACCTAAGATCAGAGAGGGTTTTTCAGATTCCTGTGTACTAGGAATAGACTGACAGCCCCGCTGAGCTGAGGGACCTGGCACCATGCCCTGCTTGGCCAGGAGGGGCACTGTTGGACTGATGCACCGACTCACACGTACAACAAGTAGTTCGGTGGCACCTTAAAGACTAACAGATTTATTTGGGCATAAGCTCTAGAAGTGAGATTTCTCACTGTAACCCAGCTTCACAGAACTAAAACACATATATTGAAGCCCAATAGGGCCCAAGACAGAGGAAGCTGTATGGTTATTTGGCCAGCAGCAGGCCACTGTCTTAGACCAACAAGCCATCAGTCCAGGATCTGCCACATCAGATATAAGCCTTGACACTACAGCTGTTGCAGGCCCAGCAACAGCAAAATGACCTGCAAGCAGGCACCCAGCAGCAACATTAGGAGGTCCAGGCCACAACTCAACAACCGGACTAGCGAATGCTGGATATCCACCTCATGCCTGTCTTGACTGGGGAGATGCAAGCCCATTATAGGGCCTTCAACCACCAGTCTGCCCTGAACTATCCAACAGTGAAGGCAGCCATATTCAACAGACTGCAATTAACCAAAGAGACTTACCATGGCCTCGCACCCTGTTGCTGAGGCTCAAGGACATCATCTGCAAGTGGTTAAGGCCTGAGGCCAGGACAAGCAGGCAAGTAGCTGATCTGGGCATCTTTGAGTAGTTCCTCTTCCCCCCAAGCCCATGCGTGAATGGATACAGAGCACCATCCAGAGTGCTGGAAGAAGCAGTGAGACTAGCAGAGACCTACCTCAAGCTGACACCCCACCGATCCGACCTCGGATGGCAGAGCTTGCCTCCCCGAAGTCAAGCAGGGCAGGAGAGAGAGGGAACAGTCATTCTGAGGCCACAGGGTATATGGCAGCCTCGCCCCCAGTAGATAAATCCTCACGCCAGAGATTGGCCCCAACTTACTTCCCATCCCATTCCCTGAAGGCCAAGACAGGAAAATCAGGGAAGGCTGAAACCCTGGATAACACACCATTACAGGGCCCACCGGTGAGAGTGATCTGTTTCCTATGTGGGCAAGAAGAATGTATCAGAAGAGACTGTCAGACCATGAAGTGTAATTATGGGGTCAGCTTGACCTTCCCCAGACTCAATTAAAATGCCAGACAACCCAAAATTGACCACTGTGGTGCACATCAACGACCAGGAGGAGCCAGCCCTGGTGGACTCAGGATGTGAGCAGACCCTAGTGAGAGAAGACCTACTGAGGGAGGCAAAGGTCCATTTGTAAGGCACCTTGTCCCTGACGTGCCTCCATGGGGACGTGAAGGGCTATCCCTGTGTGAAGGTCTGTCTGACAGCAGGTGGACAAACTGGCCACATCACAGTAGGTCTAGCATGTAAATTGCCGTATCCAGTTCCATTAGAGCTGGCCTGGCCCCATTTTAAGACACTGCTGCAGGCCCTGTTGAAGGGCCAAATGGAGGCAACTAGAGGAGCTGAACAGACCCTAGGGGACCTCTTTCTGTTTGAGGATGAAGGTCTCTTTTTATTGCAGAGAAATGAGCCACTGGACATGGGAGATGAGACTTACATAGGGGTGTGGGGGGATTCAGGATTGTTGTCTATGTGAAGCGAATGACACTGCTGAGACGTGTGCCCCTAGGACCCCAAACAAGAGCTGGCAGGTGTGGGGAATCTATTGCGGTCATCCAACTTGCAAGTCAAACAGCAAAGGGAGGATTCCTTCTGAAGTGTCTCTGAGGAGGGCACAGCCATCATAGATGGAGAAATGTTCAGACTCGAGCATGTCTGGAGTTAGCCTGGGAGTTCGCCTGGAGAGAGCCTACTGCGGCATCCCCCTTGCAGGTTTCCCTGAGTGGCTTCTGCCACAAGTGAGGAAACTCTTCGAAGGAAGGGACTATGGATGCTGAGCGATCCGCTGTCGTGACCTGCACAGGATGTGCCATGTTTGTCTTTCTTCCACAGGATAGAAGCGACTTTGTCTGTACAAAGTGCAAGCTGATTTCCATATTGGAGGAGAAGATTCAAGGTCTGGAGAAACGAGTATCAACCCTGCATTCCATAAAAGAAAATGAGGAGTTCCTGGATAGACGTCAGGATAGGCTTCAGTGGGCACAGTGTTCTGAGGATTCAGAGCAGGCTACGCAGTGGGGACAGAAGGCCAGTGAGGATAATTGGCGGCATGTGACCTCCAGAAGAGGAAAAAGTATAAGACAAGTCCATGTATCAGAAACGCATATTCAGATGAGCAACCGTTTTCATGTTCTCTCCACAGGTACTAGTGCAGAGAGTGGAGTGAATGATACATCTGAGGGAACAGAGCAGAAGGAGACTCCACTGACTGGAAGGCATGAGATGCACAGTCCTAGGGATGGGGGTTCCATGACCACCACTCCCAAGAGGAGGAGGAGGAGGGTGGTGGTGGTCGGGGACTCTCTCCTCAGGGGGACTGAGTCATCTATCTGCCGCCCTGACCGGGAAAACCGAGAGGTGTGCTGCTTGCCAGGGGCTAGGATTCGTGATGTGACGGAGAGACTGCCGAGACTCATCAAGCCCTCAGATCGCTACCCCTTCCTGCTTCTCCACGTGGGCACCAATGATACTGCCAAGAATGACCTTGAGCGTATTACTGTAGACTACGTGGCTCTGGGAAGAAGGATAAAGGAGTTTGAGGCGCAAGTGGTGTTCTCGTCCATTCTCCCGGTGGCAGGAAAAGGCCGGGGTAGAGACCATCGAATCGTGGAAGTCAACGAATGGCTACGCAGATGGTGTCGGAGAGAAGGGTTCGGATTCTTTGACCATGGGATGGTGTTCCAAGAAGAAGGAGTGCTAGGCAGAGATGGGCTCCACCTGACAAAGAGAGGGAAGAGCATCTTTGGAAGCAGGCTGGCTAACCTAGTGAGGAGGGCTTTAAACTAGGTTCACCGGGGGAAGGAGACCAAAGCCCCGAGGTAAGTGGGGAAGTGGGATACCGGGAGGAAGCACAAGTAGGTGAGTGCAAGAGGAGAGGGCTCCTGCCCCATACTGGGACAGCAGGACAATCGGTGAGTTATCTTAAATGCCTATACACAAATGCAAGAAGCCTGGGGAACAAGCAGGGAGAACTGGAAGTCCTGGCACAGTCAAGGAATTATGATGTAATTGGAATAACAGAGACTTGGTGGGATAACTCACATGATTGGAGTACTGTCATGGATGGATATAAACTGTTCAGGAAGGATAGGCAGGGCAGAAAAGGTGGGGGAGTTGCGTTGTATGTAAGAGAGCAGTATGACTGCTCAGAGCTCCAGTATGAAACTGCAGAAAAACCTGAGAGTCTCTGGATTAAATTTAGAAGTGTGAGCAACAAGGGTAATGTCGTGGTGGGAGTCTGCTACAGACCACCAGACCAGGGGGATGAGGTGGACGAGGCTTTCTTCCAGCAACTAACAGAAGTTGCTAGATCACAGGCCCTGGTTCTCATGGGTGACTTTAATCACCCCGGTATCTGCTGGGAGAGCAATACAGCAGTCCACAGACAATCCAGGAAGTTTTTGGAAAGTGTAGGGGACAATTTCCTGGTGCAATTGCTGGAGGAACCAACTAGGGGAAAAGCTCTTCTTGACCTGCTGCTCACAAACAGGGAGGAAATAGTAGAGGAAGCAATAGTGGATGGGAACCTGGGAGGCAGTGACCATGAGATGGTTGAGTTCAGGATCCTGACACAAGGAAGAAAGGAGAGCAGTAGAACGGAGACCCTGGACTTCGGAAAAGCAGACTTTGACTCCCTCAGGGAACTGATGGGAAAGGTCCCCTGGGAGAATAACATGACGGGGAAAGGAGTCGAGGAAAGCTGGCTGTATTTTAAAGAATCCTTATTGAGGTTGCAGGAACAAACCATCCCGATGTGTAGAAAGAAAAGTAAATATGGCAGGCGACCAGCTTGGCTTAACAGTGAAATCCTTGCTCATCTTAAACACAAAAAAGCAGCTTACAAGAAGTGGAAGATTGGACAAATGACCAGGGAGGAGTATATAAATATTGTTCAGGCATGCAGGAGTGAAATTAGGAAGGCCAAATCACACTTGGAGTTGCAGCTAGCCGGAGATGTTAGGAGTAACAAGAAGGGTTTCTTCAGGTATGTGAGCAACAAGAAGAAAGTCAAGGAAAGTGTGGGCCCCTTGCTTAATGAGGGAGGGAACCTAGTGACAGAGGATGTGGAGAAAGCTAGTGTACTCAATGCTTTTTTTGCCTCTGTCTTCACAGACAAGGTCAGCTCCCAGGCGGCTGCACTCCGCAGCATGGTATGGGAAGGAGGTGACCAGCCCTCTGTGGAGAAAGAAGTAGTTCGGGACTATTTAGAAAAGCTGGACGAACACAAGTCCATGGGGCCGGATGCACTGCATCCGAGGGTGCTAAAGGAGTTGGCCGATGTGATTGCAGAGCCATTGGCCATTATCTTTGACAAATCATGGCAATCGGGGGAGGTCCCGGATGACTGGAAAAAAGCTAATGTAGTGCCCATCTTTAAAAAAGGGAAGAAGGAAGATCCGGGGATCTATAGGCCAGTCAGTCTCACCTCAGTCCCTGGAAAAATCATGGAACAGGTCCTCAAGGAATCAATTCTGAACCACTTAAAGGAGGGGAAAGTGATCAGGAACAGTCAGCATGGATTCACCAAGGGCAAGTCATGCCTGACTAACCTAATTGCCTTCTATGATGAGATAACCGGCTCTGTGGATGAGGGGAAAGCAGTGGATGTGCTATTTCTTGACTTTAGCAAAGCTTTTGATACAGTCTCCCACAGTGTTCTTGCCAGTAAGTTAAAGAAGTATGGGCTGGATGAATGGACGGTAAGGTGGATAGAAAACTGGCTGGATGGTCGTGCTCAACGGGTAGTGATCAATGGCTCCATGTCTAGTTGGCAGCCGGTATCAAGTGGAGTGCCCCAAGGGTCAGTGCTGGGGCCGGTTTTGTTCAATATCTTCATCAACGATCTGGAGGATGGTGTGGACTGCACCCTTAGCAAGTTTGCAGATGACACTGAACTGGGAGGAGTGGTTGATATGCTGGAGGGTAGGGACAGGATACAGAGGGACCTAGACAAATTAGAGGATTGGGCCAAAAGAAATCTGATGAGGTTCAACAAGGACAAGTGCAGAGTCCTGCACTTAGGACGGAAGAATCCCATGCACTGCTACAGACTAGGGACCGAATGGCTGGGCAGCAGTTCTGCAGAAAAGGACCTAGGGGTTACGGTGGACGAAAAGCTGAATATGAGTCAACAGTGTGCCCTTGTTGCCAAGCAGGCTAACGGCATTTTGGGCTGTATAAGTAGGGGCATTTCCAGCAGATCGAGGGACGTGATTATTCCCCTCTATTCGGCACTGGTGAGGCCTCATTTGGAGTACTGTGTCCAGTTTTGGGCCCCACGCTACAAGAAGGATGTGGATAAATTGGAAAGAGTCCAACGGAGGGCAACAAAAATGATTAGGGGGCTCGAGCACATGACTTATGAGGAGAGGCTGAGGGAACTGGGATTGTTTAGCCTGCAGAAGAGAAGAATGAGGGGGGATTTGATAGCTGCTTTCAACTACCTGAAAGGGGGTTCCAAAGAGGATGGATCTAGACTGTTCTCAGTGGTAGAAGATGACAGAACAAGGAGTAATGGTCTCAAGTTGCAGAGGGGGAGGTTTAGGTTGGATATTAGGAAAAACTTTTTCACTAGTAGGGTGGTGAAGAACTGGAATGGGTTACCTAGGGAGGTGGTGGAATCTCCTTCCTTAGAGGTTTTTAAGGTCAGGCTTGACAAAGCCCTGGCTGGGATGATTTAGTTGGGTTTGGCCCTGCTTTGAGCAGGGTGTTGGACTAGATGACCTCCTGAGGTCCCTTCCAACCCTGAGATTCTATGATTCTATGATTTTTGAAGGGCTAGATTGAGAAAATGGCCAGAGGAGGAGGCTCTCTTAGAACCCTTACGTCAGCAGGTAGGGCACTCATTTGGAGGGGACATTTGGGTTTCCTGGGCCGATGCATTTATGTGAACCTCTATCTCCTCTATCCCAGGCCCAGGGGAGTGAGCTAGAGGCTATTCTTGGATGTGTTTCTCTTAGTCTATTTTGTATAAATAATTTAAAAATATTTGGAGCAGGAAATTAAACTACATCATCACAGATGACGGCCCTAACACCTAAACTGTAATCATTCTCCAAGTCATGTTCTGCTTTTGTGAATCACTCTGCTTTTGTGAATGGCATGTAAATTCTTTTGTCTATCTAGCCTGAATTTTTTTTTTTTTGACATAACATTTTGGGAAATACCTGTACAGTCCTCTTATACTTTCAGGTTGACCCAAAACATATTAACTTTTTATTTGACTTTTAATTTTTTTTCCTTATTTTTGTATTTGGCTGAATCAACTTAAGTTGACAAGTAATTTTGGACATCCCTTTGGTGATTTACTATTATTTTAAAAAAGTTGTCCAGCTCTATTACTGAGTGATATAAAGCATTCCTGCTTCTCCAGACTCTGAACATGCTACTTCTTTCATACTTCATGACCCAGTCTTAGAGGAACTGAATTAAAGTTGATCCTTAATCCTCCAAGCAGTTATGCAGACCACTAAGCCACATCACTAGTGGACAGTTACCATCTGATACTGTTTTATGGCCCATGTGAAATCAGTTGGATAGTACCAGTCCAGTTACTAGGAGGCAGATGTCAACATCACAAAAGCACAATAATAACTGGCATTAATTATTTGCTTTCTTAGCCATTTGAACAGAGAAGATAAGGACTGAATGAATCGTGACGGAGGAATTCCTTGTACCTCATCTCTCTGCTAATTGCATACAGTTATTTGTGGTCCCTTTCAATGCAGGTGTAGAGCTCAGTTAATGGGGTGTAATGGGAAGAGAATAGGTGAAATTGTACAACCATTGCCCAACCTGTATCTATTCTGGAATAAAGGACAGGAGTCCATTTGCATAACAATCCTATTTACCATTATTCTTATTCTTTTCTTCCCCCTTCAGACACAAATTGTCTTTCATGTCTTGCAGCCTTTTTGAAAAACTTCTTTGCAGTTTCCTGGTTTCGCTTGAGGTTTTCAATCTGTTTCTGGAAGTCAAACCCCAGTCCCGCTCTCCCGGCCGGAGCTCTGCAAGCCAGCTGTTCAGCTCCCCCGGCCAGATCGCTGAGCGGAGCGCGGCAAGACGCAAGTCCCGCTCCCACGTCAGGAGCGCAGCGATCCCGCTGTTCCGCTCCCCCGGCCAGAGCGCCGCGAGTCCGTTGTTCCGCTCCCCCAGCCGGAGCGCCGGGCGGAGTGCGACAAACCCCAGGTCCCGCTCCCTCGGCGGAGTGGAACAGCAGGCTTGCCGCGCTCCTGCTGGGGTAGCGGAACCAGGGCTTGCCGGGCTCCTGCCGGGGGAGTGGGACCGGGGACTTGTCACGCTCCGGCCGTGGAATGGGACCTGGGGCTTCCCCTCTTCCCGCTGCGCTCTGTTATGACCAGATGTCGTAGATGTTAGCACTTTGCACTGTCCAGCAGCAGGCTTGGGATCAATTCTTAGTCCTTGTCTCTTGCCACAGGGTGCTGAGAGTGCTCCGGTGACTAAGTTCAGTCCCCAGGAGTTAGACTTCAGTGTGACCATGCAAAAACCCTAAGTCCAGGTACTTGGGCCCAGATCTTTGGCTGGTATAAATCAGTGTATTGATTTCTAGTCCAATTTCTACCAGCTCAGGTCAGGAGGAGCAAGGAGTGCTGCAGGGATGGGGCCAATGCCTGGGAACCACTGCTTTGTGCTCTGATCTGTGAGACTTCAGCTTTATTACCATTCCTGGAATCTTCCTTGTCTAGGCCTAGGAGGATAGTGTATGGCACAAGGAAAAGTTCAGGCTAAGGGACAGGTTTTGAGGCTGCACAAGAAGGTAAAAGGAGGATGCAACTTGTGTTCTGGCTTTTGTGTCTCCTCCATAAGGTCCAGCAAAAATTGTAGACCCTGCACTCTTCTCAGTGTAGTGACTGCTCCTTTCTAGCACTCCCTGCAGTGTAAGGCTCTGAAAGGGGACAGGGAGGAGGGATGGAACTGGCTAGCCTTGGAAGGCAGTGCATGCTGCACCCTCCTAGCAGACAGAGCACCAGGTGTGTTATCTGGTGCACCAGAGAGATCCACTGTATGACTCTGGGCCACAGTCATTCCCACTGCTCCTGACTTTACAGCATTAGGGCAAGTATTATAACAGCCAGAGCAACTGAGACACAGAAACAGATTCCCCTGGGGAGGTGGTCAAGTAATCAGTGATACCAAGAGATTCCAGAGAGTTTGGATTAGATGTGGGAATGCAGATGTGGGACATATACCATTGTGAAATGAAACAAGTGCTACAACATATGGATCAGGAGCAGATTGCACATGGTGTCACAATCTGAATTGCTAACAGTAATAGGCCTGATTCTCATTTACACTAAGACCACCTTACACCACTCTGGCAGTGTAAAGGGATCTTTAAGCGAGTGTGGCAAACCCCTGGTCTCGCTCCCCCAGCTGGAGCGCAGCAAGCCCGCTGTTCCGCTCCCCCGGCCGGATCATCGGGCGGAGCGCAGCAAGTCTCCGGTCCCGCTCCCCCTGGGGAGCGGAACAGCGGGCTTGCTGCGCTCCGGCCGGAGGAGCGGGACCAGGGACTTGCGGCGCTCCGGCCGGTGGAGCGGGACCGGTGACTTGCTGTGCTCTGGCGCGGGAGCGGGACCAGGAACTTGCCGCGCTCTGCCCGGCGATCCGGCCGGGGGAGCAGAACAGCGGGCTTGCTGTGCTCTGGCTGGGGAATCGGGGTCGGGGGTTTGCCGCTGTTCCGCTCCCCCGTCCGGAGCGCTGCAAGCCCGCATTTGGTTGGGGAGTTAACTGACTTGTGGCTAGAACTGGTCAATACTTGGTGTCACTACACAGACTTCAGTGGACCACTTCAATTTACACCAGCTGAGGATCTGGTTCATAGTGCATAATATCCAATCAAAGAGTTCATAAAATTGATTCCTTACATCTTGTTGCTCTGCAAAAGGGCTTGACAACTCATTTGTCATGTCTGTGTAAACATTCTTTTCTGTGGGCTGGAGCTATTAACAAGTTAAAATCTTTTTCATCATTGGAGTTTTCTTTGTTTCCTGGCTGATTATCAGATAGAATAATTAATCGAACATCATATTAAATTAAGTAAAGCATATTTAAAAATACAACTCATATCAGGCAGCAAAATATCAACTACCACATAGGGATGGAAATGAAACCTTCCTGACCCTAGCAGGTGATCATTTATGCCCTGAAGCATGAGGATCAATGGCTCTTGTAATTTTACCCTAGCTAGTGTCACAGCAGATGGTATTCTTTTTTCATATATATTTCTAACCCTGTGTTCTCAACATTCTGTTTAGGGAATTCTGCTTTCGTTTTCTACCCTTTACATCCTTTCTGTCGAAACCCGGATTCTCAAATATTTTGTCAGTACAAAGATTGTCATTTAAGAAGAACAAAAACCACTGAAGGGGGATTGGATGGTGTCTGGAGAGAGAGCGGGGACAATGTTATCATAGAAAGGGGAGGTAAGCTGATGGGGAGGAAGGATATGCCATTGCTGGAGGAGAAGGAGGCAAATGGCTCTTGATTGGAGGAGATACCAATGCTGGAGTAGTAGATGGACTTCTTGTTTCCGCCAGTCTGAACTGTTATGCAATAATACAAAGTGGGCTTGCTTCATTCCCACATTTATAGGCACCTTCCTTCACCAGCAAAGGCTGCTGCTGTGACCAGGGAAGAATTCACCCTGGGGAAGGCAGGTAATGTTTTTAGCTTTTATCTCTAATTAGGGTTCAATAAGAGCTCTGCAGACAGATTGCAGTGGGGATCCCACCCACTCTGGTGTCTGTGCTGACCATCTATAGCCCCTGCAGTGGAAGATGGAGACTTGCCGCGCTCCTCCTGGCGCTCCGACCAGGGGAGCGGAACAGCGGGCTTGCCGAGCTTCACCCGGCGCTCCCAGCCCCCTCCTAGGTAATTCCCTAGAACCCCCCAGTGGGGATGTACACACACCCCTGAATGTCCCCAACACACCTAATCTACATAGATATCCAGCAATTAGAGCTGTGTTGCCCAAGTGAAAGATTTTGGCTGGGGCTGGGTTAGAAATCACTTGAATGGGGGGAGGGGGGTAATGAAATGTTCTTATTCTTATTGTATGAGTAAAGGGCAGTAGAACTGTACTTAGCCTGTGCTGATTGAGGGCATCAAGAGAGAGGGTGGGGACAGGTGTTTTGCTAGATGGTCTGCCTGAGTAACAAGTACTATTTGACTTGCCCCTCTCCATTGTTTAAAGACAGAGCTGATTAGGCTCCATAGATAGTCTTTTGTTTTGTTAAGTGACCACTACAACTGAAATCACTGATAATCAGGTCTAAGTGCTTAGACCTGTTGTGGGACAGTGTTTCTCTGCAGTTCAGGAAGCCACTACAAAGGCAAGTTACGTTCTGATGTTTAAAATCGCTAAACAAAATAAGCCTTTTGCTGAAGGGGAGTTTTTGAAAGAATGCATGGTTGATGTTTCTGGCATTCTGTGCCTGGAATACCAAAACAAATTTCAGAACATTAGTTTGTCATGAAGAACTGTTACTCGCTGTGTAGAATTGATTAATGAACATTTGGCTTCTGAGTTGAACAAGAAAGCACAGGGCTTTACATTGTTTTCATTAGCTCTCTGCAAAAATGTCCTGGACATTGATCATGTTGTTTACACAGTAGTGAAAACAGTGAACTACATAAGACCGAGGTGACTTAATCATTGGCAGTTCATCTCCCTTCTTGAAGACACTGACACCAAACACCAGGACTTACTTTATCATACAAATGTCCACTGGCTTAGCCTAGAAAAGGTATTGCAGTGAGTGTGGGAGCTCAGAGATGAAATTCACACTTTCCTGGAGATGCAGGGGAAAGAAAATGATTTCCCTGAATTAAAGAATTCAAACTGAGTGTGCGAACTCGCTTTTGGTGTGGATATCCTGGCACATTTAAATGAACTTAATGTAAACCTGCAAGGAAAGAATGTGTGTGTACACAAATTGTATTCTAGTGTGACAGCTTTCAAAGCCAAGTTAGTCT
Organism: Macrochelys suwanniensis; assembly: GCA_033296515.1. Classification (NCBI taxonomy): domain Eukaryota; kingdom Metazoa; phylum Chordata; order Testudines; family Chelydridae; genus Macrochelys; species Macrochelys suwanniensis. The sequence goes on along the minus strand of CM065775.1, from coordinate 210,297,507 downwards.
TGTTTTCAAAACAAATTAAGGACAAAGTGTTCACTCATTTTCCAACACTGAAATACTTGGAAGTGTAATCAGAGCAGAGAGAAAAGTACAACAAAATTTTGAGTGACTTTGAGAAGATAGAGAAGACACTGGAGCTGGTGTCATGCCCACTGTCATTTGATTACGAGAAAGCCCTGCAAGAATTACAACTGGAGCTCATTGATCTCCAGCACGATTCCACCTTGAAGGACAAGCACAATTCAGAAAACCTGGATGAGTTTTATGCCTTCTTGAGTGAAACAAAGTTCCCAAATATCCGCAAGGTGGCACAGAAAATCCTTATTTTGTTCAGCTCCACCCATGTGTGCGAACAAACATTTTCCCTGCTGAATTACAACAAATCTCGCTACAGATCCCAGTTAACTGACCAGCATCTCAGCTCTGTATTGCAGATTTCCACAACGAGAATGACACCGGACTTTCATGCCATTGTTCACATTAATCAAAGGGGTTAAGTTTGGTTTAATTATTGTAATACATTGTTATGATGGTATATTTATAATAATAAGTAAGGTTTTATGTTTATTTCCACTAAAATGTATCTTTATTAAATAGAGTTTATTTGAATATCTCTGAATTGTTAATTTTGTGAGCGTTCATGGCCCGCCCTACAATTTCCATACCCAGATGCGGCCCTCAGGCCAAAAAGTTTGACCACTCCTGAACTAGGACAGTAACACTGTCAAAGAAATAAATCAGGTTTGTAAGGCATGATTTGTCTTTGAAAAATCCATACTGGCTTTTCCTTATAACACTATTATCCTCAGAGTGCTTACAAATTGATTGTTCAATCTTTCTTCCATTGTCTTTCTAGGTATTGAAGTTAACCTGACTGAGTCCTCTTTCTTCCAGTCTTTATAGATAGATACTGTGGTTGCCCTACTCCAGTCCTCTGGGACCTCACGTGACCTTCATGAATTCTCAAAGATAATTGCTAGTGGTTCCAAGATAACTTCAGCTAGGCCCTTAAGTAGCTCAGGGCTTGGATACACTACCGCCGAAGTTGGTGTAATTTATGTCACGCAGGGGTGTGAAAAAAACACTCCCGTGAATGATGTAAGTTACATCGACTTAAAACGATGTCTACACCATGCTATGTCAGCGGGAGATGCTCTTCTGTCAACATAGTGCGATGCAGCTGCGCCGACGTAGCGTGGTAGTGAAGACAAGCCCTTAGTGTGACAATCAGACTCCAGATGCTCTAGGGGAAGCACAGGGGGTCTGGAACCCAAAGAATAAATAATTGAAACAACTGTAGGTATACAGTATTACTGTACTATAACAGAGTATTGGGTAAGACGTCATATAAAAACTGAAGACATGCTGGTTATGGATATCGTTGTGTGAGGTATATACAGATGGCGAGTAGAGTTATGTCTGTGTGATGGAAATATATTCCTAAAATATGTTTTGGGGACAGAATTGATAAACAAGTTTGTCTTAGACAAAGGAATGTTGTTTTGCCTGTTTGCCCATGTCTCCAAGGTAAACTGAGCAAGGTGAGGCCAGAGACAGTGGAAGTTTTGCATTACATATGTGTCAAAAGGGGGTGGGGAAGGGAGCTGTGGAAAAAATTGTTTGTGATAATGTAATTAACGACTGTATCATACTGCATACGTACAAGGGACCACATTAAGATTGCACAGGCAACCATAATTCTGCCATTTCCTAACTGCCAAGTGTTTGACTTTTCAATTTCAATGTTCCTTTAACTTGGTGTGTGTGTGTGTGTGTGTGTGTAATATATATGTAGGGACTGTGTTTGTACGCATCACAAATGGGCTATTGTATACAAACAATAACCTAATTGTGCTATCGAGGAACACAACTCCATTGCAGGTGCGTTAGTGGAAGGTAGTATTGCTAAAACGTGCTTAATGCAGCAATTTATCAGAAAAATCCCCAACTTCCTAACTTTGAATAGTAAAGTGTGATCTAGTGTTACACTCTGTACCTCAAAGTAGCACCATGGACCGCGCCCCAATCACCACTGTGATATAATTATGATATATTTTGTACACAGTATGTCTTGTGAGGTATCATTTTAAAAGTCTTGATCTGTTGAACATTAATATCCTGTTGGATTGTATGTGCTATCATCGTGTGGGAAGTTATAAAGTATTGTTATGTGTGTGTTACTGAAATATGTTGTGAGGTTGGAAACACCCACAACTAGCCTTTCAGATACAACAATGGAGTAACCATTAATAGGCAGACAGTACTAATGGCTCATCAACACCCATTAAGGAAAGAATCCTATCCCAGAGATTGTATGGAGATTGCCTGACCAATGGGGATTGCCTGACCAATGGGGACTGCCTGATCCCCACATCACAGTAAAGATCTTTCCAGCAAGCTGAAAGAAAATATAAAAGAGGGGAAGTGACATCATCACTTGGCCTCTTTCTCCACCCCCACATCCCTGCCCCTGACAACTCAATACCTGGAGGAATGTCAGAAGGACAAAGACTTTGAACTGGGGGAGGGTGGTCCTGAGCTGGAAAAGAGTCCCAGCCAGTGTATTGAGGATCTGTAACCTGCTTGTACTGTCAGGGTGAGACACTGCTTGATTCAAATCCTGTTTAGTTTGTAGAATTTAGACTGTAAATTTATTTTTATGTCTCAAGTAACCAACTTTAATCTTTAGGCTTGCTACTTATAATCACTTAAAATCTTTCTAAAGTTAATAAACCTCTTTTATATTTTACGTAAAACAGTGTGTTTTGGTTGAAGTGATTGGGAAATCTCAGCTCAGTTTACAAAGGCTAGTATGTGCCCTCTCCATATCGAGAGCTGGAGTTGAAGAAGGAAATGACCGCTGCATTAGAAGCAGCAGCACACTAGCGAGCTTTGGAACTAAAGCAACTGGAAGCTAGGAGCTGGAAGCAAGCCAAAGAGGCTGCAGAGGTGGAGGCTGCCAGAGAGAAAGCCACATGCAGAAGGACCATGGAGCTACAAGCCAAAGAGGCTGAGGAGAAGGAAAAGGAATGGAACACCAATTGGAACTGTTAGAAAAGCAGAAAGAGATCCCTGTGTCACCAACAGCTCCCATCACTCTGAAACTCCACAACTGGGACCAGCTGTGTCTTGCATACAAAGAGTCAGACTGCACTGAGGAATACTTCACTACTTTTGAAAAGCTGTGTGAAGTCCATGAAATTCCTGAGGAAAGGAGAGGCCCCACACTGATTGCAAAATTGTCTGGTAAAGCTCAAAATATATTGAATAAAATGCCAATTCAGGATGCGTTAGTATAACTCAAAATTTAAAGAAATGGTTTGGAAAAAATGTTCCAAATTACTCCTGAGGTGACGAGGGTAAAATTTAGAAATCTTAAGAGGAGTGTTGGTGTGAGTAATAATGAATATGGGTTAAGGGAAAAGGTGGTGAAGATTTTGAACAATTGCTTGATGTCACTGGTCAGGAACATTTCTTGAGGATGTGTAAGGACGATGTGAAGCAATGTATCTGGGATAAAGCTGTAAAATCTGTGATAGAAATGGCCACTCTGGCAGATGCCTTTGAGGAAACCCAGTCATCTATTGAGAGTAAACCGCAGAAAGAGGGGTTTAAATCTTGGGGGATGGGGGGGATCCTGTTTTACCCCTGGTAAGAAGGAGCATGGTTGGGAGGCTAAACACTCATTCCTTTCCTGGTAATTCCTCTCAACTCTCCTAAAAGGGGTGAGGAGCCCAAAAAGTGCTATCAATGAAACTCTTCTGCGCACCTAAGAAACTGATGCCGTGAGCTGAAGGCAAACCAGCCAAGAAGCAACTGCCAGCCAAGGGGCCCTGTTGGCTGTGGATGAACAGAACTCTCCCCTACCTGAACCAACAACATTTGAGAAGGGGTGTCGGAGTCACCTCATTAAAATTAACCAATCCACACACACACTGTGATTAGGAGTGTAATATTTATTGAAATAACCCTATCCAAACTCAATCACTCAGGGCAGTGAGGATCTAAAATCACATTTTCACAGCTGTCACTTCTCCTGGTGAAAAGGAAAAAAAAGAGAGTGATTAAAATCTATAGATTTATTTTTTCATGCAGAAATTATTTTTCTCTCTACAAATTATAAATCTGGGAGGAATTTGTTGCCAGAAATGTGATTTTCAGGAATCCAGTCTTCTAAAAGAAACACCTACGTATAGTGTGCACCTGGGTACCTGGGTGGGTTTCCAGGACTAAGCACACAGTTTCAACTTTGTTAGGATAGACCAGCAACTGTGGAAATGATCTTCAGGGAATGAAGGTAAACTCCAGGATGGATCTTTGGGAGTGTTGGCAGAGATCAGGCTTTTCTGATCCACAGCAGTGTGTATGGCTTTATCCCACACCCAGCTCTCTAACTTTCCAATTTCCTCTCCACAAAGAACCAACTCTCTTACGCTCTTCTTTCCCCATTCGCACCTATCAAGTGTCTATTGCTCTCAGTTACCTTTTCCTGGCTCCTAGCAGGTTTTCACTTGAAGCCTGACTGCAGGGTGTATTGTATTCAGCAAGAGCGTACTCGTCTGGAAAAGAAAAGGAAGAAAACATCCATATTCCAATAACAAATCTCTCCAACCCCAGTGCATGCACATCTGTGGTAAACACATATTCCAGATACACCAGCATCCAATGGATCTGGTTGTGGCCTCCCCATCTGTCTAGGGACGTGTTTCTATGGCTGATTTAGAATGCACGGTCAGTGCCCAATGCATTCCACTGGGCCCACTGACAATTTCAGAAGGGAGGACTATCAGTGACCACAGAAGCCATTTCTGATGCTAATTATGTTGATCAGATGGTAGTGTGCACAATCACAGGAAGCAGAATATACCCTCCCATCCTCTGGGCATCTCTACTGATCTGGGCAGAGACAGTTCCCGGTGTTTATCCCAAAGCTGGGCAAACAACATGGGACCATAATGTGTAATGATAACTATAGCTTTTGGTACTCCATGATGACTGATACAACAGAAGTTGGTCCAATAAAAGCTATTACTTCACCCACCTTGTCTCTCTGATACAACCATGATTACTTAGCTGCTAGCTATTATGGCAATGATATGGTGGGTGGGTGAACCAGGCCAGACTAGACAAGAGAGAAATGCTGATCCTGGGTCATTTATTTTTACCATCATGCCAAATCTTTGGCACGAGGGCTAAGCCACACATTGAATCAGGTAAAGGGCAAACGTCCCTGTAGTTGCTTGTAATAAGTAGTTCTTGAGAGTGCCACTGTTCTTCCTTGTATTCAAATTAAACAAGAAGGGGGACAGAGAGAGAACTCCCAATGACCCCTCTTGGGACCAGTGTGCTGTATCATAACTTCTGAGAATTGGTAGAACCAGTAAATGCTGATAAAATCAGTAAAAACTGAAGCCTCACTTTCCACTCACTGTTGCTTGGAGACAGAAAAAAAGGCAAATGCAGAAATGGAAAGAGAGGGCTGCATCTGAGCAGCTGGGGAAATGTACCAGATTTTACAGTTATTCAGCAGCCTGGGTCATACTAAAGCTTGATTCACTAGATCTCTTCTCAGGCTCAGGGAGGCCTACCAGTTTCATAGTAGTCATAGAGGTGCACTGAAGCAGGTTTGATATCAGACACAGGAAGGTTTTGCTCAACCGAGAAAGAGAAACTGATTTCCTCCTGAGACACCTGGAATTGGGACAGAAAAAATGCATCAGACTTTGTTTAGTTTAATATCTACTTCACTGAATTGCTCTGAGCAAAGATTTCTAAGCTCTTCTCTCTCTTTCCCATCCCCCCATAAACAATTTTCTAGTTTCTGCCAGCTGCCCTCTCTCTAATTTTTCAAATCCTGCTTTAAAGTGCTGTGTTTTATTTAGACCATCAGCTCTTAGGGGCAGGGATGGAGGTTTATCTCTGTGTGTAAAATGCTGTGGAAATGTGCGGCTCTTCTGTAAAGATTAATAATAAATGCACAGCGCTCCCTTTCCATGGCACTATATTGCTGTTCTATTCTGCATTATACTGTACTCATTTGTAGGTCTCAGGGAAAACAGAAAAATATGCATAACTTAATTTCCATTATTCTAAATGGATTTATATAGTGTAACTAAGTCATCTGAACAGCCCATCTTACCAATTAGAATAATAGAATCATAGAGTCATAGAATATTAGGGTTGGAAGAAACCTCAGGAGGTCATCTAGTCCAACCCCCTGCTCAAAGCAGGACCAACCCCAACTAAATCATCCCAGCCAGGGATTTGTCAAGCCAGGCCTTAAAAACCTCTAAAACAAGAAGGGAGAGAGAGAGAGAGAACTCCCAATGACCCCTCTTGGGACCAGTGTGCTGTATCATAACTTCTGAGAATTGGTAGAACCAGTAAATGCTGATAAAATCAGTAAAAACTGAAGCCTCACTTTCCACTCACTGTTGCTCGGAGAGAGAAAAAAAGGCAGATGCAGAAATGGAAAGAGAGGCCTGCATCTGAGCAGCTAAGGAAATGTACCAGATTCCACCACCTCCTCAGGTAACCCATTCCAGTGCTTCACCACCCTCCTAGTGAAATAGTGATTCCTAATCTTCAACCTAGACCTCCCGCACTGCAACTTGAGACCATTACTCCTTGTTCTGTCATCTGCCACCGCTGAGAACAGTCTAGATCCATCCTCTTTGGAACCCCCCTTCAGGTAGTTGAAGGCTATCAAATCCCCCCTCTCTCTTCTCTTCTGCAGACTAAATAAGCCCAGTTCCCTCAGCCTCTCCTCGTAAGTCATGTGCACCAGTCCCCTAATCATTTTTCCTAATTTGTCATAATTTTTCATATTTTTCATAAATTTCATAATTTTTCGTAATCATTTTTCTCATAATTATATGAGATGTCAACAGACACCTTAAGTCTCTCTGTAGAAAACAATAAACACAGGCTGGCTGATGTGTTATTTCATTTATTTAGGAGTGCATTTTAAGTTTCAAATTTTACAGAAACTAAAAAAATAAGGCATATTCTTCCCCAAACTTACATTTGCCAAGTAGAAGAAGACATGGTTGTTCCTGGTATCCACCTGCATCACCTTACGATCATCCTGAAACTTTAAACAAGGCAAATGATACCAACTTTAAACACAAGAGACATCCCCAAACCTACACAAACAGCATGTCTGTGGTGCCATAGTGACGTCTAGTGGTTATGATTGGTAATACAAAAAGTGGTATTTATTGCAGAAATCCTAAGAGGAGTATTAAACAATCACCATAATGAAACACAGGACTTCTCAGAATTCAACTTTTAAAAAAAAAATTATTATGAATTCAAAATTGGACGCATTTGAATGGAAAATTTTGCATGTTACCATTTTTTCAGCTCAATCTGACCAATTTTCTAGTGAAAAGTGCAATGTCTTTAATGCAAGGTAGCTGCTTGAGCAAAATAGTTCCACTATGAAAATAGGCAAAAAATGCTAAAAAATAACAATTTTGTTTGAACTGCTCCCAAATGGAAAATGTGAAGAGTGAAAAAAAAATTCCACACGAAGTACTGCCAAAGACAAGTTCTGGATTTCATACAGCTCCAGACCCAAAGGATAAACCCAATCCCAGGGTGATAAATGTAGTCTGAATGCACACACATACACAGAGAAAAGCAGACAGGGAATGAACAGACTCTGAGAAGAAATGCTTTCTTTCACATCCCACCTCCTCTTTTCACTTCCCTGGCAGTTAAGTTGCATAGTCTGACGTTCACAAACATTTCTGTGTTATACACCAGCCACAGCCGCTGTTGAAAGATGCCCATCTGGAGATGGGCCTGAGATTGAAACCCCACTCCCAGCCCAGATTTGAGAGTGTTTGATATGGGGATTTGAGCGTATTACTGGATTCATTCAGGAGTAAATCCCATCCTACTCCATGTCTTTGTGTGAAATGCCTTAGAGCAGTGTTTCTCAAGGACCAGGGTAAGTGATCCCTGAGATTTCCCTGATATAGTTTAGGAAGGCAGCAACCCACTCCCTGGTATCAGAAAGGTTGACAAACACTGCCTTAGAGTCCTTGGCTGGAAGCTGAAACTAGATAAATCCAGGCTACCAATAGGGTGCACATTTTTAACAGTGAGGGATATTAACCACTGGGACAATTTACCAAGGCATGTGTTGCATCTTCCATCCTGTGAAGTCTTTAACATGAGATCGGGTGTTTTTCTAAGAAATTAACTTTAGCTTAACCACAAGATATGGCCTTGATACAGGAATACTAGGTGAAATTCTCTGGCTTGTGTTATGCAGGAGGTCAGACTAGATGATTACAGTGGTCCCTTCTGATCCTGTAATCTATGAATCATAACCCAAGGGGTTAGATAGTACAAGACAGAGGGGGAAAAGGGAAATATTGATTCTTCCACGTTTGTTAAATTGTGCTACACATATATTGGCAACATCACATGGCAAGGTGTCCAAATAGATATGGGGAACCACATACATCACATGCATCACAAGCACATTTAACCTCTCCAGGAGTAGTTACTGTGTAAATCTCACTTCATCAAATGAGCAGCTAAAGCACAGGGGATGTGGCTAGATTCCTGGCCCAAGTGGTTTAATTGAATTCTCCACGTGGCTCAGGACACCAGTTTGCTACTCAGCTCCTCTTCTTAACCAGTCCCTGGTGTAATATCCTCTAACCCCCGCTGCCCTTTGGGTGGCTTATTGACAACATTCCCTTCCTGTACCTTCTGCAGGGACGATCTGACAGGGACGAAGCCCGAGAGCATCTTGACATCGATAATGGCCATGTTGGAGGTACTGCGCTTCCCGGAATAACTAAAACGAGAGAGACTGAGTCAGTCCGGATCACGATTGGGGAGGAAACACAATGACACGCACAAATTGCCTATGAAATCTCACTGAACTGTATGGCCCTTCTTGCCCATTCAGTTATATCAGTGGATGGAAAGGTTAGCAATAGGAGTCAGTGTCATTCAGCAGAAGGTCCTGCATGCCTTACGACAGCTACACAATGGTATGCTACAGTGTGCACTTTTTAAATCCTTCCCCTGACACATTACCCTATGTGGCATCCAGGGAGCCAGGACAGTGGGAAGAGGTTACCTGGCTGAGAGGACAAGGTCAAACTTTGGCAGGAAGCTGTCTGCACAGGAGCCATTCACTGTCTCCACGGAGAGAGAGAACCCAGAGGCCTTTTGAGGAAGGTAGATGTTGTATCTCAGGGTTGTCTAGAAGAGATAAAAACAGTCATGTAGCCAAGCAGCCCCTGAATCACCTCCTGTAATGCTGCAGTCCTGCTGAAGGGAAAGGAGAGGAGGTCTCCCGAGTTATCAGCTGAAAGGGCTGGAAGCCAGGGGGCTGGAGCCTTGTTTACCTGCAGATAGACACAGCCATTGCCTTTTACTTCCACGCTGTAATTCCCTGGGAGACTAGGCAGGGACACTTGCTGCAGCAGTAAGCGGTTCCTGTTATCCACCTGGAAAACCTTCATAAGTTCCTTGGAGCTGATCTCGATGGTATTTTGACCATCCTTTGAGAAGGTGAGATACCCGTACTGGGCTAGTGCTTGGAGAGCAACAACAGTGTCCTGTAAATTACAACATGACCCCTCGTTAGAAAGAGTCTCCACTGGGATATAATGCATAAGATTGGTACAGCTCCTATACACCCCAAAGAGCCCGTCACCTCCTGTTCTGGGATATAATGGAAGGAGTGGAGCAGGAGAGAAGGTGGTTTTGTGGCTTGAAATGAATTAGGACACCTGAATTCTATTGCTGATTGCCACTGACTTGTGAGAACTCCGGCAAATCATCATTTCCTTACATTTAAATAGTGGTTACCAAGACATCTATAGCAGAGCTCTCTGTGCCCTGACAATTCATGTTATAGGAGCACAAGACACCCAGCAGCATTAAAGACACTGGAACAAATTAGCTGAGCCAGCTGGTGAATCATTTCCTAAAAAGCATCTCACTCCTGCACTTCCAGGATCATACTCTCCACCTGCTCCAAAACCCCTGTCAGATAAATGGTTTTTGCACCAGATTTGGGCTATTTTGGAACAATGGGAGAAGGAAGTTTCAGAATCCCTGGGTCCTCTCTAGGAACACCCTCCCTGCAGTGGAGGGGCAAGGGGATCCAGCTTGAAAGCCTGACTGTTTTCAGGGTTTATTCCTTTGAACACAAGGAATATTCACCTGTGTGGAGGAGAAGCCTCCATATGGATTCTGCTGTTTAGCGACCCACTGCACGATCTGAGCTACGTATGATAACTCCTCTGGAGTCAGGGTGGGTCTCTGGAGCAGCGCCAGTATCACATAGCAGGTCATCTCAACCTCAGCAGAGGCAGCGCGGGAGTTGAAGGAGGGGAATTTTTCTGCCAAGGGCTTCTCTTTCCGCTCCCAGTGCACTGAGCCACCTGAGAACAGAAAGGAGATTATGAGGAGCTTGCTCAATAACCTAGTGGTTAATGTGCAATGCTGCCATGTGGGGGATACAGCTTGATTCCCAATGCTGGTCCCTTGCTCCCATCCCTCTTTCACACAGGGCTAGCAGGTCTGGGAGGTTGGAGAGGGCAACCTCATTTCCCAGTAGCTAGAATTCTGAACTGCAAGAGACCCGGGATCTATTTTCAGAGAGAGGGAGTGGTAGACGGGGATGAGTGCAAACGGGGGTCTATAAAAAGAAAGGAAAATGAAGCTGCAAGAACGTCAGGCCTCAGTTTCCCCTTATGATTAGGCCACAAGGTAAAGAGACATTCACCGAATTCATATTCCACTTTGGAGATAAGTCCAACCAAGGTTGCTGTGGAATGGGAAGGTAGCAGCGGCCAGATATCAAAGACACATGTTTTTCATACCACAGGCTATTCCGCTCTCAATGGCTATCTCATGGGAAAACTCAAATGACACTCACCAACTTTTGTAGCCGATTTGTCCAGCTCCTTCAAGAAGAATTTCAATTTCTCCTTGTTACCAGCTAAGCCATAAGTGTAAGCCAGGAGAGCTTGGTAATAAACATTGTCCACATTCTTGACAGATGCAGCATCCAAGCAGGACAGGCCATTCCGGACCACTGTGTGCTATAAATAAAAATGTGTTTTAGGTTTGTTTGGCATTCAGTTTAGTTCATCAGCTTCTCCTTAAAGATTTCAACTGTTCTTTAATCATCCATCACTGGAATCTCATGCTGAGCATATGGCATGTCACTTCCAAAGGGGCTGCAGAGTGCAGGAAGACCTCTTAAAGAGGAGGTCTCCTCTGAAACATGACAATGAAGAAATGGCACCTTCTTACCAACACACCTGCTGAAATAGGCTTAGGGGGACCTGGGTTTTATTCCCAGCTCTGGCTCTTGCCAGCTTGATGACTAAGTCACTTTGTTTTCCTGTGCCTCAGTTTTTGCATCTGTAGAATGAGGATAATGATAGTGCCCTCTTTGTAAAATAGTTTGAGATCAGCTGATGAAAAGTGATATACTACAGCTAGGCATTATTTATTATTATTATTATTATTACTGTTATTTATTTGCTCACTTTAGTGACAAAAATAAATTTTCACTTCTGTCAGACTTGCAGAATTATTCCAACTCTGGATGAATGAGCTGGACTCTATTCCGGCTTATACATCAACAAGGGACTTGTTAACTATCTTCCACCTGCACAGTCACAGATTCATCTGGTGAGTGTTAATATGGTGATAATGGGATTGCACAGGTGTAACTAAAGACACAACCTGATCCTGGAGAATGTTTTATTACTTTCTTTCTTGGGTTTCTATCTAGTCCCTACCACCATCGTATCTGAGTGCCTCACAATCTTTAATGTATTTATCCTTACAACATCCCTATGAGAAAAGAAAGGCCCTTTCATGGATCAGTAACTGGCTAAAAGATAGGAAACAAAGGGTAGTAATACATAGTTTTCAGAATGGAGAGAAGTAAATGGTAGTGTCCCCAGGGGTCTGTACTGGGACCAGTGCTGTTCAACATATTAATAAATTATCTAGAAAAAGGGCTAAACAGTGAGATGGCAAAATTTGCAGACAATACAAAATTACTGAAGCTAGTTAAATCCAAAGCAGACTGTGAAGAATAACAAAGGGATCTCACGAAACTTGATGAGTGAGCTACAAAATGACAGATGAAATTCAATGTTTACAAATGCAAAGTAATGCACATTGGAAAACATAATCCCAACTATAAATACAAAATGATGGGGTCTAAATTACCACTCAAGAAAGAGATCTTGGAGTCATCATGGATAGTTCTCTGAAAACATCTGCTCAATGTGAAATGGCAGTCAAAAAAGCTAACAGAACATTAGGAACCATTAGGAAAGGGATAGTTAATAAGACCAACAATATCATAATGCCACTATATAAAGCCATGATATGCCCACATCTTAAATACTGCGTGCAGTTCTGATTGCCCCATCTCAAAAAAGATATATGAGAAATGGAAAAAAGTACAGACAAAGGCAACAAAAATGATTAGCAGTATGGAACATCTTCCATCTGAGGAGAGATTAAAAAGACTGTTCAGCTTGGAAAAGAGACAACTAAGGGGGGATATGATAATGTCTATAAAATCATGAATGGTATGGAGAAAATGAATAAGGAAGTGTTATTTACCCCTTCACATAACACAAGAACCAGGGGTCACCCAATAAAATTAATAGGCAGCAGGTTTAAAACAAACAAAAGGAAGTATTTCATCACACAATGCACAGTCAACCTGTGGAACTCATTGCCAGGGGATGTTGTGAAGACCAAAAGTATAACTGGGTTCACAAAAGAATTAGATAAGTTCATGGAGGAAGGGCCATCAGTTTCTATTAGTCAAGATGGTCAGGAATGCAACCCCATGCTCCAAGTGTTCCTAAACCTCTCACTGCCAGAAGCTGGACTGTATGAGACAGATCACTTGAAAATAGCCCTGTTCCGTTTATTTCCTTTGAAGCATCTGGAACTGGCCACTGTTGGGAGACAGGATATTGCACTAGAGCAACCATTGGTCTGACCCAGTATGGCCATTCTTATATTCTTATGTCATCATCATCATTCCCATTTTAGAAGAGAAACAGAGAGATGAAGTGATTGCAGGAAGTCTGTAGCAGAGAAGAGCATTGAACTCGCGTCTCCCATGTCCCAGGCTAGCACCCAGACCACATCTATCCTCTCCATTGCAATCATGTGTTGAAAAATGAAAACACAGCTTGAGGCTAAGGTCCTAGAGTGAGTTTGCAAGGCTAGAATCTAGAACAGCTGTATAATGTACACTAAAAAAATTTGAGCTGGATTCTGCCTTTAAAGAACTCTGTTTTCTAACACAACTGGACTGTTGTTCAGAGCTAAGATTTTCTACTGATGTGTGAATCCATAACTGCAGTTAAACTGGGGACACAAGACATGACTAACTGATATCATGCATTAAGTATCCAGTGCATTTGTGAGGCCATTTACATATAATAATTCTGTTACATAATTGAGTACAGACCCGTTGATATAGCCATATAGAAACTCAGTGTGCAAGAGCCAATATTTAGGACCTCACTGAAGAGCAGAGATGAGGCACAGATTTTCACGTCCACGCTGTTTGTGACATATGACTGACCAGTCTAATAAGGCAGGGTAGCACTTAATTCATACCGAGCTGGGGAGTCCGGCCTCGAGCAGTGCTGCAGTGACATAGGCTGTGAGTGAAAGTCCATCTTCTGCTCCACCCTGAGCAGAACACAAGGAAAAAAGAGGTCAATATGCTCCAGATAAACCAAAATGTATACAAGTGAAATACGCAACTACCAGCCCGACTAGACATTGTAAGGAATCTATGTGTTGGGTGCACATACAAAAAACATGGGATCAAATTCTACTCTCGGTTACACCAATATAAAGGCAGAAGGACTTCAGTAGGTTTACTCAGAGCTTACACTTGGATAATACACCAGAATATGTCCCAGTGGTCCTTAGTTATAAATGCATATATGCAGCATTGTGGAATAAAACCCAGAAACTTTGGCTCATAAACACACTTGTTTCTATTGCATTGTCTATCAGTACTAGTAGGAACTATACTCTGTCCATGGGACAGCTGCTAGAGGGCAGCTTATCCCAATGACAGGGCTGAACATTTGGGGATAAGGATAACATCTGGCAGTGGTTGAACAGTTCTATCCCTGTGGCAGGACTGGAAGCTTGGGAGAAAGCTAAGATCACTCACCTTCAAGGCATTGTTGAAATGGTTCCCAAAACTTTGGAAGCAGCCGTCTGGCACCTGTTTACTTGCCAGCCAGATCAGGGATTGAGATTGGACGTCGTCATCTATATAGATGTAGCGTTTGGCTTGTGCAAAAGACTTGTATACAAAAGCAGTGAGCCTACAAGGGAACCACACAGCTGGAGTGAGGAGCAGGGAATATCTCTTTATTCTGCTACCACCTTCCACAGGGGTGGCTGGAGGAGGCAGAATCCAGAGCCCAATCTGGTCTCATTTAAACCTCCACTCCATGATTTTCCCCATGACCATCCCCTGGCGAGCAGTGCTAGCTGGAGAATCATAGAATCATAGAATCTCAGGGTTGGAAGGGACCTCAGGAGGTCATCTAGTCAAACCCCCTGCTCAAAGCAGGACCAACCCCAACTAAATCATTCCAGCCAGGGCTTTGTCAAGTCTGACCTTAAAAACCTCTAAGGAAGAAGATTCCACCACCTCCCTAGGTAACCCATTCCAGTTCCTCAGCACCCTACTAGTGAAAAAGTTTTTCCTAATATCCAACCTAAACCTCTAGTGAGAAGTCTTCACACTAGACATACAGGTGGGATTGAGAGAACTTTGAGTAGAGGCACCATGTTTCAAGGCTCATTTTCCTGATCCACAGAACTTTCCCGCAGCAGGGCAATTCCTAGAGAAAGAGCAAGAACACCCCACACACAGAAGGGCAGGATGCCTCCAAACACTTAACAGCGAAAGCTGCATGATTGACAGGCAGCCCTGCAAACTAGACTGACAAACCATAAAGAGCCATGTTCTCTTGCACAGAACAGGTACAATTCACACTGCAGTGGTGTAAGCTTCACTAAGCTAGCCATTCCCCTCACCTACTACCCAACCAAAACCTGCATCAAAATCTGGAGGTGAAAGGCTCCCTTTGCCATTCCCTTAAGCAATCCAGTCCACCTGAACTGGGGTGAAGTGGAACAATGCCCTAGAGGTGAAAGATTCTATCTCCCACTCCCTAGTCCTGGGCAATCAATTTCCCCCGATCCTGGGGATGGACTGTAACCAGTGCCATAGAGGTGAAAGGCTCCATACCCGCCCTGAGTCAGCAGCCTGCCTGCTGGCACTTCTCTCCCTGACTACAGAATCAGATTGTTGAGGTATTCTCGTTCCACACCATAAACAGCTTCCTTTCCTATCCCAGGACCCTAAACAGCTTCCCAGCTCTCACCAGGTGCTCCCTTCCTTATCTCTGGTCCCAAATGAACTGTAGGATCCATCCGGGTGTTTGTATGACAGCTGCTTCTGGTACCCTGGAACCAAAAAAGGGAGAACATATTTTCTAACCCCAGTAATGGACCTGTTTTGTTCTCTGATAAATTGAGGCTGAAGAGTTTTGGACTGAAGAATAAAAATAGCTTTAGTGAGTTATTTCACTGGCTATGAATTCTAATGGCATGTGTCCTGTAATGTACCATCATGCACACCTCTGGGGCTATCTAAGCCATCAATAACTATTGCACGTGTATTGGAACTACACTGGTATTTCAGCAAAATCGGCCACAGGATTATATGGAGGAATCTTAAACTTCTCACCGCTCGTTAAGTATCCAATGCCCTTGGATTCGGTCTCTTTAGTCAGCTGCCCCGTCTTATTCAGATAGTCCAGGATGTAGATGTTGGGAGCGAACAGGACCATGTTCTGCTCCCCACAGCCATAGGGCATCTGGAGAAGATTCTCCATGTTCCTCATGGCCATGCCAAGGAGGTCCCCTGAGGAATGGGAGACAGAGGGAGTCAGTGGAGTTCGGAGTTGGTATTTAATACATTACAGTATACACTGTTTTATTTTACCAGATTATGAATTTGCAGACAGATACTGACTGACAGAGAAATTACAGTGCAGAACAAGAAATTGCCACATCTCTCCACATGGGTAGCTTCTTAGGCCATTAATTTTTAAAATATAGAGCTGCAGACAACTAAGACAAATAGGGAAGATCTGAGGAAATAGGAATCAAGAGTAAAGAACATCTGAGCATCAGTATAGAGTTGAGAGCTAAAAAATAGCTGTTACCCTTTTGAAAAACAGGCTGTGTTCTAGAAGCCACATTCTGCCCACGCTGCAATTTCAAGGTGATTGACTTTCAATGAGTTGCATGGGCTTAACTGAGAGCAGCATTTGGCCTGTGGATATGTCATTGCTAGGATTCACTTCTCCAGTGTGGTCACTGGGGCCAGCCGCACTGCACCTCACATTGAGCCAGAAAGATACTTTTTAAAGAACCAGACTCAGTTCAAAATTATGTTAATTAATTTCAGATAAACAGTTCCTCTGGTTCAGTATTTCCACTGCTTTGCACCTTGTGTAGTTATTGGAGCTGCTCAGATCCTGGAATTCCCATTCAATGGGAAATTCTGAAATACCAATGTTCTTTTCATTCCAAATTGGAATGAAAACATGAAATTTCAAGATTTCCCACAAAATGAAACTCCAAAGTTTTGCTTCAGAAAAATCTAAATGACATTTTATTTCAACCCTATCAAAACATTCTTTTCATTTCAACAAGGCTGATCTTTACTGAAACTAAATGTTTTGCCATTTTTCTCATCAAAATGATGATATGTTCCTGCAGAATGTTTTAATTTAGTTGAATCAGCATCTTCCACTGGAAAAACACTTTGTTGGAAAAATTTGGACCAGCCTCTTATAGTTATTCACAGCTCTGCAAAGTGGATGTGAAATGCTAACAACTAGAAAATGACAGTGTTGTACACCCACTCTACACTCATTTTGCACTGGTGTCAGTGACAACACAAGGTTAAGGCCAGGAGAGAATCAAGACCTTTATTCTTAGTATAAACATTAAACTTACCAAGGACAGAAAAAGAAGCTCTGGCTGATCCCTGCACCAGGTTCGCTGGCAGCTTCGGAGACACCATTTCAGAGACAGCTTTGCCTGTTGGTAAGATATAATAATAATAATAATAATAATAATAATAATAATAAAAAATCTCTTTTTTTCAATCACTAACTTCCCTTCTATAGTACCTTCTTTCCAACAATGGTCATACAATTTAAGCCTGGGATCCTGAACATGTACTTGAGTGGTTAGCCAGTGCTTCCATGGCTTCATTACTATTGTTATTTGCTGTAGCTAGATTAAACTAGCTCGTGTAAATCTACATATGCTACACTCATACCTCTGATTGCAATGTAGACACACCCTATGATACACAGTTGAGTGGTTTTAATTCTATTCATTGGAGGGTAGCTGCGCATATAGACACTAGCCATTACCTCCCATGAATAGAATTAGGATAGAATAGGGTTGTGCTACTGCCTGAGGGCCTGCAAGTGAAACCAGCCACATTATTTTAATGATCCAAAAGGACTGACATGTGAAAAGCAAACAAACAACCACAGAGTGAAACATATTGCTACAACTTTTTCAATTTCAAAGAACTAAGGGGCTATTAATTAGGGCAGGGAAGGGCCCTGGTTGAAAAGTGTTTTAATCTGGAAATCTCTCTGATAGCAATCACTTGCTGAATTTGTAGCCATGGCTGCCTTACAGGCGGGAGAGATGCCCTTACCTTTTGTGCAAATGAGGGAGCTCTGGGTCACCTCCTTTTTGATGCCTTCAGGCTGGTTGGCAGCAGGGAAGTGGAGAGGGAAGAAGAGGAGAGGAACAGACATAACAATGAAACCAGGAACAAAATAATGCTGGAAAGCGCATCTTTGTAGCATGCAGCACAAGGCTTCCCCCAGACTACTGAGTGAAGGTGACTGCCCTTCCATTCCAGCGGCATCACTCCCTCCTCATCTTGGCACCCAGCAGCCTTTGCTCTTTGTGTACCATTCCTCTCCTCCAGGAAGGCAGCTGGGAGATGTGCAGGAGAAATTCACAGCTGAGGAGAGCTGGTCACAGTTCCAGATTCCTTTGGTGCAGCAGCTGCCCTAGAGATCATAGGACATATCCTGCCCCTTTATCTGCACCCCTGCAGAATCCCTATAGAAATGGGCCAAAGACACCAAATGTGTGGAAAAGAACTTCCCCAAAGTCTGAAATCATTTCTTCCCCACTGACTTCACTGGGCTTCCATAGGTGTAAATGAAGGCAAATTTTGATCCCATGAGTGGCTGGTTCCAGACATGGCTTCAGTTATATGCCAGATGTCATAAATTAGTGCAAATTCTGTCCTCTGTTACATCTGGACAAGCCCACTGATGACCCCTGTGCACCACTCCTGCTATGTGCCTGCAACCATGTCTCCCTCTAGTGGGAAAGAGGATAAAAGACAGATTGCTCCTTGCACACAGCCAAAGGAGATGCTCCTTTAGCTCACATGGAAGAGCTTGAATTTTTGGTGCTGAAGGTCCCTGGTTCTGTCTCTGCTGACAATATGTGGTGGTTTCATTACAGCTGCATGGATGTAAGGCTTAACTGACAGCAGAATCCAACCAAGCGAGTCCAGTCACAAGATACAGGAGATGGTGAAATTCCAGTACTGTCTATGTTAGTCGAGTGTTTGGCAGCTAGTTTGGAGAAAGTGGGTTGAACTTTGATGCCATAACTGCTCTGTGGGTTGCAGCCTGGCTCACTAGTTCCTCCAAGGATCACATGTATCCCATGGGCTTCCCAGGAGAGCATTTTGGTCAGACTCTCAGGGTCACTGTTCAACAGATCAGCCAGCTGGCCTACCCCAAGACAGGTGGGAAAAAAATAGAACTTGCCTGAGACCCTGAGTTGATGCTCTCATAGAATGTTTTAGAGAGGGAGAGTCAAATAAAATTAAAAGAGAAGCATACCTCAGAGAGACCATTTCTCTCTCCCAGAGAGTTGGAATTTTTTATCATACCTCAACTAACAGCAGCTGCATGACAGTGTCCACACGTTCTAGCCCCTCCTCCTGAGATGCATCACTCGACTTTGCCTCAGCAGTAACGGCAAAGTTCACATTACCTGAAAGAAACCCCCCAAGCCCAAGAAAGAAAATTAATCCTGAAAGCCTAGAATTACACTGGCATGAATTCATTCCTCCTAGGGTGGCTTAAAGGAACTCTGGGAAATTCCCTCTCTTCCAAGACAGCCAGCAGTGTGAATGAATTCTGGTCATTGTTTAATACATCTCATCACAGACAGAATTCATCAATAAAGAGACAACTACTGGTGAATCCTGCCCACCTGACACTTACAGGGCAACTTGGCAGAACTTCACTTAACCCCTTGCAAGTACCAGCACAATGGAAATGGGAAGAAGATGCCAATACCTTTTTAATCAGTAAAAAATGTAACTAACAAAAATTCAATTACTCTGGAGACAGAGTAGCTTTTCTAGTGTTAACTTTGCAGCCAGGAATCTATTATAAGCCTGCTCTTTATAATTTTGGACAGAAAAATAATTTTGGCTTCTAAGAGTTCACGATTACTCTCTAGGTTCAGTAAAATTGTTTACGTCAGGCTTTTTGAATGCCAGTTTGAAGTAAATAAATGCCAGTTGAAGTTGTTTTTGTTTCTGAACTTTAAAAATGACCCTATTATGAAATTTGAACCACAATGGCAAACTCTTTGGGGGAAGTCTTTGTAAGTTAAAAAATAATGTATTTCCATCTTTCTACACATATAAATCTCCAAACCATTTCACACCAAGGCTACTTTTGAAAAGAAAGTATTGAAAACTTAGAGCCAGATCCACACTGGAACCTTACTGAAGTCAATAGAGCTATGCCAATTTACACCAGGATCTGGTCCAATATTCCTAGCACATTTTGTTGTTATTGAATGATTTCTGATCTTGGTTGATGATGTGTACATTTTCAATGTCCAGACACTGGTGGAGTCCAGACACTTTGTGGGTTTCGGTGAGCTAAGAGCAAGACTCTGGCATTTAAAAATCTCTGTTGACAAGGAGCAAGTTCCCAAGTTTGGGCAGAGGTGGGGATTATGTACAGAAATATCATAGGCAAGTGGACTCCTGCAAATGTTTCACATAAAACCAGATGATCTGAATGGTCCTTTCTGAGACATGAGAGGAATGAACTGTCAGGAACACGAACAGAGGCAGAACACGGGGTCCTACTTCACTGCCATGTGCCTGCAGCGATTGTGTCAGGGGAGTTCAGCAGAGCTGCTTCAGTGAAGTCTGGTACAGACAGCAGCAGTTCTTGTCTGTAGGTTAGCGGGCAGGGTATCGTGTGATAGAGAATTCCCGAGTGAGACTGGACAAACCAGCAATGTGCCGTGAGAATGACAAAGGCAGAGAAGCTTACCCAGTTTTTGAGGAATAATAGTCCAGGAGGAGGTTTTCCTCTCGTTGGCACACACCCTTGCAGTGTTACCCTCTTGGGAAAGGGGCTCTATCTTGTAATCACTGGACTCTTCCAGTACGGTACTGACCTGAGAGAGGGAGACAAAATAATATTATACAAGCTGTTCCTAATGCCAGGCTGGGGGACAAAAGGAGGGTTTGTTGATCTCCTCCAGAGATTGATTCTGCTGCGTACCCACTGGCGTCACCTTAGAGTTGTCCTGGGGTAGTGAGGTGCAACACAGGTAGGAGGGATGGGGCATTCTTCAGAGGAGATAATAAACCCTGACCCTTATGCCCATCCACAGTAGCCATTCAAGTAGAAAGCAAATTGTACTTTGCAAAATGACTTATTCCAATACCCTGGCCAATATCATCTCTGACGGCTTGTCTATATGGCAAGGTAGTACATGGCAAGCCATGGTATGAATCTACAACGCACTAGCATGCTGTGCACTAATTGTCTGAGTGGACCATGCTACCATGAAAAGTTCTGTATTGCTCTTCGATGTACTCCCATTTCAAACAGCGATATGTCAAAGAACATCAAATGCCAAAGGATACACCCCTGAAAGGAAGGTTATATCAGGATGTAGATACCTGCCAGAATGAGTTCTCAGTTATAATAAGTTCCTTCTCCATTAAAGGATAGATCAGCATCCAGTAGACAGACCCAGCTTAAAAGAAATCACTCCACTGCTGTGTGGGAAGCCAGTGTAAAGAAGGCCGAGTGGCTGGAATGGGATTGTGAATGCTTCGTTCTGCATTGCTGCTGCATTCTGCTCTAGCTGCAAGAGGTAGAGCCTTACTGGAAACACTACTAAGAGGGGCTCAGGAAGGAAAGGGAAAGGACATACTGTACCTCGATGCATTTGTTCAGGTAGTTGAAGACATTGGCTATTAAATTAAACTTTTCCCCTCGGACAATGGAGTAGGGTAGGGTCAGATCAACGAAGAAGGGCTGGAAGGCCGTCAAGGAGGTAGATGGGGATATGCCAAACCCAGCCTTCTCTTCCAGGCAGAAGGCACTGGCTTTCCATTCCGTGATGGTGTCGGGGATGGTGAACGAAACACTGGCCTTTCCATTAGAACTAAAGGTACAAAAGACAAAGTGAGAAAAGAACCTGATCATTCAAAGGGTATTTTCCAACTAATCAATAGGAGAAACTCTCAAGCTGAAATAATATTCTCCTTTCCCACTTAGCTTCCACAGGATATACACCCCCTGTGACGGGGCGTCTGCCCTGCACCGGCCCTGATAGGGTTAAAACCCAGCCTGGAGGGCTGCAAAGAAACAGACAATTAGGGTAGTGGCTGCAGCCAATTAGGGTAGTGGCTGGATCAGCCAATCAGGGCCCAACCAGCCCATATAAAAGGAAGCTGCAGGCTGGAAGAAGTCAGTCTGCTGCAGGAAGCCCAAGGGAGAGGACTGGCTCCCTAGAGGGCTGCAGAACTAGCACCGTGAACAGGACTGCTAGGACTTGCAGGCCCAAGGCCCTGGGAAGAGGGTGAAGGAGCCAGAGGCAGGAGCCAAAGGTGCTAGGGCTGCGTGGAAGTCACCCAGGGAGTTGAGACAGACTGCTGGAGAAAGAAAGGAGGGCCATTAGGAAGCTGTTGTTTGCAGGGACCCTGGGCTGGGAACTAGAGTAGTGGGTGGGCCTGGGTTCCCCACACATGCACTTACCGCTGCTGAAGAAGCGGCCAGGCTATGGACTGCCAAGCTGCTGCAAGGAGCGACTAGACTGTTGCAGAAGGAGGCCCCCGGAAAGGGGGAACCCAGACTGTGACATGGCCGGAGGGCTGTGCCACAAAGCAGAGGCAGTGAGACTGGAACTGCAATGGGTCTGCAGGCAGAGACAAGGACGGGAGAGCCACCACCACCAGATGGCACACCCGCTGACCAGAGCTAATTCCCGAAACGGCCAGTAGAAGGTGCCAGTGTGGTGAGTGACCCCGTGACACCCTCCAAATTCAGAAAATGTTGTTAAGCTGGAGGTAGAGCTGAAGGTTATATCAATGATCAGAATGTTAAATCCCTTGCCACGATGTTGGAATTGCTCTTTTTAAAAAAAAAAATTAGAAAAGTAGGGAATTCAGAGGTGGGTTTTTTTAAAGAAACACAAAAGAGTGCTGCAGTTTTCTAACAAAAAATAAAAAAAAAAATCCAAAACCACAAATCGGGCATGATACATTATGGTTGACATTCCAAATAGATTAAACCATGGAAATTCATAATTAAGATCAGTATCTTTTTGAGGCGCTTTTCCTTGCCTTCTTGTTGCAGATGCTATTGGCAGCCTTGGGAGAATACTGAAAGCAACCTAGCTGTTGAAAATCAAAAATGGTTTCCTGCCTTTTTTTGGGGGGGGGGGTCCTTTAAACAAAAATCTTTGATGTCATAGACTTGAGAGGATTGGGGGGCCACCTTTCTGCCCAGCAGGAAGTAGCTTGCATTGTACTGAAAACAAGGGCCAGGTAAAGATCCAACAGGGCATAATTTAGAACCTATCAGGTTCCAGGGGCTTGGAGATGGGTAACAAATGGGAGCCCATCTGTGACTGAATAGGAAGAAAGACAACAAGGGTAAGAACATAGAGGTCTGGGAACCAGCTACATGTTCCATTACCTTCTTTGTGACTTCCGGTGAGCACTGGGAAGTGACTGAGAGACCCTTAAAATAGACAAGGACAGAAAAGAAGAACACTCACTCGATGGGAACTAGATCCCAAATCCAGGTCTCAGGGAAGAATTTCCGAACTGTCTTGATCACATAAGACTCACTCATCATCTTTCTGCCACCTAGAGGTTAAGAGAGGAGTTGTATATATGGTAAGTGTCATATTAGGGAGCATAGGGTAGCGATATCTAATGGGATCTGCCTGGAAACTCCACTGAGCATGGTATGAGCTGACGGAAACAGAATTTTTTCCATGGGTTCCAAGAAATTCTGTTTTTCTCGCAGGAAAATTCTAAAAAATAAGGAACTATGGGGTGGAGGGAGGGAACTACTCTACTTTCTGTTTTCCAACTAGAAACATTAGAAAACAGCAACAGCTTAGGTTTATCTCCTCCCCCACTCTTTGTTACTGGTTTCCAGTTGGAAAAGAGTATGAAGGTGTGAAAAGTATTTTGTCTCCATTGTCTTATACTTTCTGACTATTTTTCACTTTTTTTCCTGTTGGAAAGTCAATTGTGTCCGTTGGCTACTTAGAGAAATTGGAGGGACATGTTTCCTGTGATCTGTCCCAAGCCCCCTTCTATAGTCAAAGGTGGGGCAAAGGCTGGAAAGGTGACTTCCAGAGCGTCATTCCCTACAAAGATCCTGGGGGGTCCTATCCAAGACTCTGTTCCCTATTTAAAGGTGGGGTAGCGAGTCAGAGTTCTGTCATTGATCTGCTTGTGATATTGAGCAAGTCACAGAATCATAGAACTTGAGGGTTAAAAGGGACCGCAAGGGTTACCTAGTCTAACCCACTGCCAAGATGCAGGATTTGTTGTGTCATTTAACTTGTCTGTGCCTCGGCTTTCCCATCTGCAATATGAGGCTCAAGGTACTTCTACCTCTCCCTGGGCTACAGAGAAGGATAATTGTAAAACTTATCATTGGCTGTAAAATGCTTTGAGATCCAGGGCTGTAAAATGCCATATAGAATATCAGGGTTGGAATTTGACCTTAGGAGGTCATCTAGTCTAACCCCGCTGCTCAAAGCAGAACCAAGCTCCAATTTTTGCCCTAGATCCCTAAATGACCCCCTCAAGGATTGAGCTTACAACCCTGGGTTTAGCAGGCCAATGCTCAAACCATGGAGCCATCCCTCCCCCCTGTGAGTGCTAAGTACTACACTATATGGCATCTAAACTATTAGTAGCCCCATTATATTTTCTGATACTTCCCTGTTTAGCTTTTAAGTCAATTGTGAGCTTGTGAAAGGCTCTGGACCAATGAACCCTGGAGAATGAAATCTTTATCATCCTCTGAAACGAGGCAGCATTGCAACTTTTCCCCCATTTTCCCCTGCACACAAGCTGAATCAGACTCCAGTCAGTCCTTTGGCCATTCTGCAGAAATTACAAAGGAAGCACTAACTGAGGCAAACCATGATGTGGAGACTTGTCCCACTAGGAACTGGACACACTGATTGGCCAATTCATTCTACACAGGGGACACTATTGAGGTGCAGCTAGATTGGAACTGGTGACCTGGAAGTGAAAAGACCATACCCCATTTCCCAAGTCATCCAGTCCACCCCTTTTTTACACGTTATCTTTACCAGCAAATCCACCACTGATAGCATAGTCGGGCGTGGAATCTTTCGGGCACGCGTTGTCAGATGGGCACAGGACCGGCTTCCGTATTGTAGAATTAGTAAAAACCTTTAGACCCATATTCTTAAAATAAAATAATAAAACAATTAATTATATTGCTCAATGTATTAATAGACAACCAAACAACTTCATTTCTCCCACATCCTGTTCATTATTAGCAATGGATCCCATGTAACGCCACAAGTTTGGTCTGCTCAGGGGATTGGTGCTCAGCTATCCATGGGGGCACTTCAATAGTATGGTGAAGCATGGCATAAATGTAGATTTAGGTGGCTATATGAGTAACAGAGTTGTATATTAGTTGATGAACAAAAAGTTTGATGAACTTAGGTCTTTTTTTGGTTCACAAATCATTCCCAAACCACTCCACATTTGTGTCACTTTATTCACTATTAGTAAGCATTTGGGTTAATAAATGATTAATAAATGCTTTCATAAAAAGTTAATCAGTTATTATAGATTGTTACAGAGTCCAACAGGTTAATAAATTGCTTATAACCATGGCTTATAACTATCTAAAACACCTTCCTCTGATGTGCTTATAACCATCTATAACATAATACTCATGTCCATAACATGCTTACAATATCGATTAATCATTTATTAATCCTTATAAACCATATATTCATGGAAACTTAATATAATCTGTGACCAATTTTCTGAAACTGTCTCCATGCCACCTCCTAGACACGGAACGCCCTTGCTGAGCTAATACCAGGAATGAAATCCCGGCCCCACTGAAGTCAATGGCAAAACTCCCACTGACTTCAGTAGGGCTGGGATTTCAGCCCGGGTAATTACTTTTGTCATTCAGTTCCTTCCTCAAGGCCCACAGCTACCGTGATGTCAACAATGAATTAGCAAGCTAATAGCCACTAACTGTTAGAGCTGCTGTGGGGGTTGATGTGTGCTAAACAGAAGCTAAAAGTGGAACCAACAGCTATCTCCCTCTCCATTCCACTTGTGTGCTGCATACCTTTCCCCTGCCATTTTTCATTTTTTTAGTAAGAACATAAGAGTTGCCATACTGCATCAGACCATGTATCCTGTTTTAATATTGGCCTTTACTAGAGCTTATGGGGAGTGTACAGAATAGGGCAATTATAGTGTGATCTTCCCCTGTCTTCTACTCCCAGCTTCTGGTAGTCGGAGTTTTAGGGCTTTCCCCCAGCACTGAGTTGTGTCCCTGACCATCTTGGCTAATAGCCATTGATGGACCTATCCTCCATGAACTGATCCAATTCTCTTTCAAATGCAGTTTAGGGATAGCTCAGTGGTTTGCGCACTAGCCTCCTAAACCCAGGGCTGTGAGCTCAATCCTTGAGAGGGACAATTAGGGATCTGGGGCAAAAATTGGGGATTGGTCCTGCTTTGAGCACAGGGGTGGACTAGATGACCTCTTAAGGTCTTTTCTAACCCTGATATTCTATGATTCAGTTATACTTTTGACCATCACAACATCCTTTGACAATGAGTTCCACAGGTTAGGTGTTTGCTGTGTGAAAAAATACTTCCTCTTGTTTGTATTAAACCTGCTGCCTATTAATTTAATCAGAGGGCCCCAGTTTTTTGTATTGTTTGAAGGAGCTAAATAATACTTCTCTATTCACTTTCTCCACACCATTCATGATTTTATAGACTTCTGTCATATCTCTTTTCTAAGATGAGCAGACATAATCTGTTTATTCTCTCCTCGGACAGAAGCCATTTCATACCCTTGATCATCTTTGTTGCCCTTTTCTGAATCTTTTCCAGTTCCACTATATCCTTTTTGAAATGGAGTGACCAGAACTGGACACAGTATTCAAGGTGTGGGCGGATCATGGATTTATATAGTTACATCATGGTATTTTCTGTCTTATTTTCTATCCAAAAATTTCCTAATATTCTGTTAGCCTTTTTGACAACTGCTGCACATTGAATGGAAGTTATCAGTTGTCTTTAAGACTGCAAGCTCTTAGGAACAGGGATTGAGTCTTCTTTAGAAAATGGCTACCACACTGTAGGCTCAACTACAATAAATATAACTGAGCATAATTCAGGGGACAATCTAAACAAAAGTCACTGCAGGGTGAGAACAGAGGACCCCCTGAGATATGGCCGACATTTCCAGTGAATCCACCCTCCCCCTACCAGTGGAGAGCCATTGCCTGAGCAGGGCTTTAAAATCTGAGACATAATCCTTCTACGGCTTTTCCCTCCTCTGTTGTCCCTTTTTGGGAGCCAATACAATGACAGCAACATTGGGGAAACTTTCAGAAGACGTACCCTGAAAACCCCATAGACGTCCCCGTCATGAGTAACGTTCACAGGCACATAGTATAAGCCATTGAAAAAGGTGTCTGTGACTGGGATGCACGGCTCTTTGTCGTCATCTTCCAGGTTGAGCCCGTTGTAGTAATAGCCATAATACTCTTGCACACGGAGCTGATTGTATACCTGGTGGGAGGGGATGAAATCAGGTGAGCACAAGGAAACATCTTAGAGGCGTAAAATCCTGTGTCACCACTGGCAATTACCAGGCATGAGCAAACTCCAAGCCAGATCCTTTGCCCTTCAACAGAAGTACAAGAAGTGCTCCAGCTCAGTAAGAAAACTGTCCTGGGATACTTCAGGCTGTATTAGACTCACATGCTCAGCCTCTTAATACAGAGTGGACTAACCGTGGCTTTGGAGCACCACAAGAAAGAAAACACAGTGAAGAAGAGACTACCCTTATTATGCAACCTCCTGCTTTAAGAGACCACCTCAGAAATCTCCTCCAATGTACACAGTACAAGTAAGCTTCAACTTTATGAGAAAACCGCCTCTATTATAGTATGGTTCTCTGAAAAGTGACTCTGTAAAAATGGTACCAGGTGCTACATGTTTATGGTTTCCCAACAATTCCAAATTATTTTTCAAATTGCTAGCTCCACAGACTTGCCCTGGGATCTTAGCGTCAAGCTGGATTGTCTCTTTCTTGAACATCCTCATCAGTAATACAAACAGTGCAGGCCCTTGGTGACATCTGTGCAATCCCATTGCTTGCAGTAGGTTTGCACAACTGTAACTGGCTGGAACGTAGTAATCAATTCTAGTGATGATGCACAAGAAGGAATAAACTCCATCACCTTCTCTCTGAGCTGTGCTGGCACTGCAGAGTGCATGGGAGCAAAAATCAGCAAACATATTTTTCTCATTAAAGCGTGTAGATATGAGCCTGAATGTTTCTGCACAAGGAGCCTGATTCAAAGCCCCCTGAAGTTAATTGAACGATTCAAATGACTTCTACAGGTATTGGATCAGGCCTATTCAAGTAAGAAGATGCCATTTTACATAATCACTTACTTCCCTAGACTATATACCAATTTTGAGTACATTAAGTGGCCCTGGCGATGCAGGTTTCTGGTATTCCCATATAATAACAGTAATACCTTTCTCTTATACTGCACTTTTCATAAGTAGATCTCAAAGCGCTTTGCAAAGGGAGGTCAGTATCATTATGCCCATTGTACAGATGGGAAGACAGAGGCACTGAGACTTGCCAAAGATCACCCAGTGGACCTGTGGCAGGGCCAGGAATAGAACTCAGGTGTCTTGAGTCCCTGTCCAGTTCTGTGTCCAGCAAGCCACCTATGAACTGAGATTAGATAGCCATGTGTTGCAAAAAAAGTAACGGATATTGCAATAAGCAACAGCACAACCAAAGATTTCTATCTGTGCCTGGAGGTACATACTCCATCTACATCCTATCATACCTCAGTGTGTGACTACTGAAGAGAGGATATTTGGAAGCATAGTAATGAAGCAGAATTCAGAACTGTTTCTTGGCACTTCCCCGCCATGTTAAGCTATAAACCCCCTTGGGAAGCACAATATTCTGCACATCTCAGAGTAGAGAAAGAGAAGAGGATTTGCAGCAAGGCTTACAGTGTCAGCAGACAGCTCTTGCTCAGGTCTCAGGAGCAGGACGCTCTGATCCACAGCCCGCAGGGCACAGTAGGAGTTGGCGGCAGCCTCAAGGTTGAGGCTGATGTTAGAGGCTGGGAGCCCCTGCTTCTTGGAGAACTGCAGTTTGACCTGGAATTGAGCAGAGAAACCAGAGCCCCTTAGGAGAATCATTTTAATGTGTAAATGTCAGTCTCATGGAGAGATGATGAATAGGTTCTCACTCTTCTTCACAGCCTCCTTCTATCCTCTGCAAGACAAAGGCCTCACTATCAAACATAATCTCCCAGAGTCCCTGTTTTAGGGCCAGACATGACCTCAAAGGCCCTGCAAAGCATCCCTGCTCCTCTTTCTCCCCAACTTCACTGACAGTCCTCGCTCTGCTTGAACATCCATCCATGTCCCTCACATAAGCATCTCCTGTCTCCCTACTAATCTTCAGCATTGGCATTCACTTGTTCAATCTTCCAGATGTGTTTGCACTTTCTTTGTCTTTGCCCTTGAAGGGAAGCCTGAGTGCAGGGCTGAAATCACATCCTCTCGGTTCCCTGAGCCTGTGGCAACCTGGGGTGGGCCTCAAAGAGAAAGCAGAGCTCTCACCTTGTTCTTGAAGCACTTCTCAATCTGGAGTCTGGTGCTATCAGCCACCAGCTCGCCACCAGGGTGCACAGTGTAGAGCAGTATCTGGGCAGTGGGAGCCAGCTTCTCACTGCCAGTCAGAGGGATGAAGAATGTGCCATAAGGAGCTGCAGGAGGAACATGAAGCCAGTAGTCGGAAAAGCCAAAAGAAGAGACAGGAGGAATCACGGCTTTAGTGGATGAACTAATGTTTTTGCCTGTAAGCTAAAAGCTTCTTTAAAATGAGATAGTTGGCTATTGGGAGACCCAGCTCTCACCAGCCTTCAAACTGCTCCCCTCAGTGAGACACCAGATGCCAACATTAAGATGCTGAGAACCAGACACCTTGCTGAGTGTGAGGTGAGCTGCAGTCGGAGGTGTGAAGTGAGCTTCTATTAGCTTCACTTCTGGGTAGGAAAATGTGCTATCAACATGGCACACACCGAGAATACCATCCACAGGGATTGAACTCAGGACCTTCAGCCCCAAACAGTCCAGGACGCTACTTTATGCTGGCTGAGATAGTATAGCAGCAGGCTGTTATGATCACTAGAGGAAAACAGCCTTATTTCCACTAGACTAGTGTATTACACCAGCACCTGGAGAATGATGGGGTGAGAAACACACTACGTGGGTGTTTCTGTTATACCAGGAGTAAAACATGCAAAAACTTAATGTTGACAACCAACTACTAAAGACAGGTTAGTCATCCAATCGGGATCAGAAACAATACCCTGTGATTTAGGTGATCATTCACATACTTCAAATTATGAATAATGAGGAGTCATAGTGAACAGTTTGCAAACGTCCCTTGAGGAGAAATTAAAGAGGAAGAAAGGGACAAATTCACACCAAGTATCACTCCTAGCTAATCATTCAGTTTAGGAACAACAGGATTACTCTGGCTGTGATGCCAGGGGAGGACATATGATGCACTAAAGTCCCCTTCCAGTGCTAATAATGCTGTGATTGTGGCTTATGTCGGAGATAGGTCTAGTAACTAACACCACATGGAAACCGATTCCAGCCAGCTGCTGTACTCAGTTTTTAGCCCATTTCACTCAAGATACTTTTGCTTTAGAGTTCACATCTTTGTTTTCCAACTCTAACATTTCAGCACTTACCATCTCTGATGCTGACTTGCTGTTGGCCATTCAGAACAATTTTGCCTTTTGCTATCACCTGTGCACAAAAAGACACCATGAGACGGGATCAGAGAAAGTTAAATTTGTTTCAGTGGGCTAGTAAATATCTATTATTTACTGATGATCAGGATTGTAATGTTTAGTGCTCACAAAAATGAGGGATGGATAGCCTCATGATAGTTGGACGTAGCTGCAGGCAGATCCTGTGCTAGTTTCCCCCATTCCTCACACACAGCTGTATCAACGCCCCTCAGTCCTGCCTTGCAGCTCCTTTCCTCCTTCTGCTAGTCCAGTCCTGGGCTCCCCACACAGCTCTGCCAATGCTCCTCAGTCCTGCCCTGCAGTATTCCCTGAGACTCTAGTCCTGGCCTCTCCTGCATGGCAGTTGTGCAGCACAAGGGACTGAGGAATAGTCCCCCTAGTGGTAATTTTATGCTCTCCACTGCCTGGTGCTCACAGTGCCCTGGGTGACTTTCGAGATCGATGTTTAATGGGCAGAGCCCATTGACAAGACAGTGGCTCAGTTCTGATTTTTTACTACTGACTTGTCTAGGTTACATATTTCTGACTTGATCAATACTCAACTGAGGGTAAAAGCAAAGAGGCTTTCAGGGAAGCAGAGCAGCCACCCAACATTTACCACATAGTAGAAGTTCACACTGGTGGCATCCCTGTATCCCTCTTTGTTCAAACTGTAGTGCACCATGATCCTCCTCTGCTGGCCACAGCTCAGCATCTCTGGGACCTGCTCGAGCTTCACAAAGCTATTAGTGCGGGAGTAGAAGCGCTGGACGTAGTAGGTCGTCTCAGGTTTATAAGTGTCCATCCAGACAAGGTCTCTACAGTCATCTGTTGCATATGTGGCCTGACAAGAGACATAGAGAAAAAAGCAAACAGAGGATTTCATGAACAGGAAATTCAAGTGTCAAAGGGCAGCTGGGGCAGAAATGTTTATTCACAGCTGTTTCTCAGATAATCTGGGTAAAGTAGTGGGAAATGGTCTTTAGAGGCTATTTAGTCTAATAGCTCTACCAATATTTTGTGTATGAGCTTGTGTGAACATCCCTGCACAGCAAGTCCAGTCCAGCTAGGCTGCATGCTGTGCTAGCCCTCTGGAGTCCTTAACATGTCCACTCCTCTCTGGTGTGCCTAGACCGACAGGTCACTGGACATCCCTGTGGACATGGCTATGGCTGCATAAGCTGTTAGGGGACTCTGCAGAGCTAGCACTACACCAGTTCCAGACGGACTGGATTTGCTGCTACCTCTCTTCTCCCCGTGCCAGGGCAAAGTGAGCATGTGCCAAGGGATGTGTGTGTCTCTGGAGCAGCCCAGTAGGGAGGGAGAGAGGCAACAGCAAAACAAATAGTTGGTTTTAGAGGTCAGTGCATCCAGGTTGGATGTGGAAAGACAAAGAGGCGGGGGGGGGAGGGGTTCTCCACTGTGGAGAAGGTAGGAAGGAACTGGGGGTTGCTTGAGCCCCACCAATTCATAGTGGTGTAGTCTGTCACTCTCCAAGCACTGATGCTGTCCGCTAGTTGTCCCCCTAGGCAGGCCGCTCTTGGGGTTTCTACAGGCCTTTTTGACGAAGTGACAAAATCCAGCAAGAACCTCTGCCCCCTCTATGGCTACTTTGCATTTTTATAGTTTCTTCGGTGCAACCTAAACCAGAATCAAATCGGAGACAACACCAAAATCAGAGGAGGCAGCAACCACACAGGAGGGGCGAGTTCCAAACTGTAGAGCAAGCTGGAAAGACTGGAGCTTGGAACGTGGGCTGCAGGCATTGAGGGGAGATTTCATCCCAATAAAGGCAGAGCTCTGTGCCCAGGGAGCGGAGACAATTAGAAGATGGATGCACAATGCGGGGATAGAGCCAAACAGCTGAAACCATCATATTAAAGTGAGTTGATTATCATCTTCTCTGATTAATATTGTCCTCATGTCATCCTTTTAGATAAACATATCTGAGGTTGCTGCTGGATCAGGACTGGGAGACCAAATGAAAACAAATCCATTGAGTTCCTCTAAAAACAAAATTTCCCCCTTCCTTCTTCCCTACTACCCTCCCCATGGATGCAGGTGTCACTGGAGGGACCAGCTACTTCCCCACACATTGCAACTCACCCAGAACAATATTTCCCATCAGAATACCAGCTTGCTTCTCCCTCCTCCTGCAATTGAATGACCATCTGGGGGAATAGAGCCTTTCCCCTTAGTTCTCTCAGTTACTTACTCTCAACTTAAAACGGGGCTCATAGAATTCGGCGGTGTCGATGGAAAACCGGGCAGTGCCATTCTCGTTTGTGATATAGTCAGCCACATGTTTCTCATTGAGCTCTAGCTTGATGGTTTCATTTGCAACAGGGATGCCATCCTCGTTTTCCATCTGAATCTGAATAAATAAAGGTGCCCAAGGTGTTCGGCAAACATACAGGACAGGTAAAGCCCCACTTTCTCCCCTTAATATGTTAGTTGGCTTCAAAAGCCTTCGGTATTGAAGACAACTTGTGTGGAGGCTACAGTCAATAGCAGCAGGTGTTTTCATCAAATAGTCAAGTGTATTTAAAACACATGCACTGGTCAGAGTATTTTGTGTGGGTTCTGTGAAGGGCAGGGAAAGGAAATTCCCTGTGGAGCTTCACAGGAGGGACAAAGGAAGACAGGCAGAATATTCCTGCTGTGGAGAGAAGGAAGGGTTTATATACAGGATTAGGTATAAACCAGGGTTCAAATCCTGACCTCGGACTCTTGCTTGCTGGGCCTGCCAGGATGGAATGGCTGCAAAGGTGGTGTTCTTTGCAGGATGCTAGCTTGTGAAACCTGCAGTGCTTAGGGGGCTCAGAACTGAACTTGTGCCTTAACAAAGACCCTCCCCCCAGTATAAATTCTTTCTTCCTTGTCCCCAAAGGGCTCACATCATTTTGACTTTACAGACCCTTGCCCCACGCACACACAGAATAAGGTTCCATGACTCAGCCAGGTTTCCTCATCTTCTCTGAAAGCCCCTAATGCAATGGGAGAACTGTGCATTAGGGGCTATTGCCATGTGGTGTTACCAAGGGAACCTGCCACTGGGAGTAGGGAGATGGCCATATACAGCATCACAGAGATCACATTTGTGACTTCAGAGTTTGCCCAGGACATTCTCTCTCTTCCTGTCCTACCTCTCCATAGTAAGGAATTCCCCTTTTGTAGTACGTGTCCATGTTCTTAAACCACATTCTCTCCCTTGCCTGGTAGATGGAAATGTAGTCAGCGCCTATAATCTGCACACCTGAAGAAGGGTGAAGAAGAAGAGACAAGAATCAGAACTGAGGGGAAGATATAGTTTTAAAGAAAGCTGCATTGAATGATCAAATGCAGGCTCCAGCACCCTGGAGGGGATAATTATGCTTATAAAATGGTACTTGATGGTGAACTGAGATTCATGCTGGGCCATCAGAGATTCCCATCAAAGAGTACCAGCTCTCAAAGTGGCCTCTCAAACTCAGTCTGCAGTCCCTGCCCATACCCCAGCCATATTCTAGTCTCCTTTCCCACCAGTGTTACCTGTTCCGTCCTCTGTGAGGATCACCTCCACATCAAGGAACCTGAACATCCTGGGATGATAAAGCTTGAATGCTTTGGTGTTGATGACCTTTGTGATGCAGCCATCCTTCCCCAGCTGAAAAGTGAAGGGACCACCCAGTGAGCATATAGGGAAGAGTCCAGTTCTCTGAAAGGTCAAACAACTGCTCTTTACCTCATCTGTAAAGCTCTTCGGACCTTAGCACCCCTTCTCTCATCTCCCTCACCTACCTCTTTGCTCTTGTCTTATTGCTTCTCTCTTGCTCCATACCTAACCGATCCTTCACCAGTATTCTGCCTTCTTCTACCTGAAACCCTCTCTTGCCCTGACCTGCTCCTCTATGTCTTCTGATCCCCTCTCAAGACATACTTCTTGTGTGATATTTTAGGATTTACCTACATATGACTAACTCCATGCATAGATATTCTTATTCTGGAATATGGGTTTATTTTAAATTAGTTTATTCTAAAATGAATTAAGCTAATTTGGAGTAGGGCACTCCTGGGCTTGTCTACAATTGAAATGCTACAGCAGCACAGCTGCACTGCTATTTCACTTTGGCGTGGACACTATCCATGGTAATGGGAGGGGTTCTCGCATTAGCACAGTTAATCTACCTCTCTGAGAGGTCAATGGAAAAATTCTTTTGTCCACACTGGGGGTTAGGTCGACTTAACTATGCGTCTCAGGAGTGTGGATTTTTCACATTCTGAGCAGTGTAGCTGGGTCAACCTAACTTTTAAGTGTAGATCAGGCTTTGGTCCAGAACAATGGTGTCCACAGTTAATCAGAAATAGCTATTCTGGAATATCTTCCCATGTAGACAAGCCCTTAGTTCGCTCAGCAAAAGTTCAATCCTGCAAGGTGCTGGGTACTCTAGCCCTGATTCAGCAAAGTACTTATGCACATGCTTAACTTTAAAGCATGTGAGTAAACCCAACTGATTTTAATGTAGCTACAACAATTCACACCAGTTAAGGATCTGGCCCAAAACATTTTAATAGTCTGATTGCAAATCCCTTCCGCTCTCAGTTTCGTTCTCTCAACTCATGTAATGACAGAATTATATTAGTTCTCTCTTCCTTGATGGAATCTCCCAGGGCAGATAAAATCTGAACATCGAATGTTAAAAAAAAAAAAGAGAGAGAAAGAGAGAAGATGCAGAAAAAATGTTTTAGGGGAAAAGAACAAAAAACCTTTTTGGCCTTCCTTCATAGACTCATAGACTCACAGACTTTAAGGTCAGAAGGGACAATTATGATCATCTAGTCTGACCTCCTGCACAATGCAGGCCACAGAATCTCACCCACCCACTCCTGGAATAATTATCTCACCGATGTCTCAGCTATTGAAGTCCTCAAATCATGGTTTAAAGACTTCAAGATGCAGAGAATTCTCCAGTAAGTGACCCGTGCCCCATGCTGCAGAGGAAGGCAAAAAACCTCCAGGGCCTCTGCAGATCTACCCTGGAGGAAAATTCCTTCCCGACCCCAAATATGGTGATCAGCTGAACCCTCAGCATGTGGGCAAGACTCACCAGCCAGACACCCAGGAAAAAGTTCTCTGTAGTAACTTCTAACATCCCATCATTGATCATTGGTCCTATTTACCACTGATTGCAATTAATTGACCTTTGACTAAGATCATGTTAACCCATCAAACCATCCCCTGCATAAACTTATCTAGCCTAATCTTGAAGCCAGATAGGTCTTTTGCCCCCCACTGCTTCCCTTGGAAGGCTGTTCCAGAACTTCACTCCTCTGATGGTTAGAAACCTTCATCTAATTTCAAGTCTAAACTTCCTGATGGCCAGTTTATATCCATTTGTTCTTGTGTCCACATTGGTATTGAGCTTAAATAATTCCTCTCCCTCCCTGGTATTTATCCCTCTGTTATATTTAAAGAGAACAATCATATCTCCCCTCAGCCTTCTTTTGGTTAAGGTAAAGAAACCAAGCTCCTTGTGTCTCCTTTCATACGACAGGTTTTCCATTCCTCGGATCATCCTAGTGGCCCTTCTCTGTACCTGTTCCAGTTTGAATTCATCCTTCTTAAACATGGGAGACCAGAACTGCACACAGTATTCCAAATGAGGTCTCACCAATGCCTTGTATAACGGTACTAACACCTCCTTATCTCTACTTGAAATACCTCACCTAATGCATCCCAGGACCGCATTAGCTTTTTTCACGGCCACATCAC
This sequence comes from Macrochelys suwanniensis, assembly GCA_033296515.1. NCBI lineage: Eukaryota > Metazoa > Chordata > Testudines > Chelydridae > Macrochelys > Macrochelys suwanniensis. The sequence goes on along the minus strand of CM065775.1, from coordinate 210,261,188 downwards.
ATTGGCGACTCATAGTCATCCTGTGATCAACCAGGACTCCGAGGTCCTTCTCCTCTTCCGTTACTTCCAACTGATGGGTCCCCAGCTTATAACTAAAATTCTTGTTATTAATACCTAAATGCATAATCCCTGTGGCAGGAAAAGGCCGAGGTAGAGACCGTCGAATCGTGGAAGTCAACGAATGGCTACGCAGATGGTGTCGGAGAGAAGGGTTTGGATTCTTTGACCATGGGATGGTGTTCCAAGAAGAAGGAGTGCTAGGCAGAGACGGGCTCCACCTGACGACGAGAGGGAAGAGCATCTTTGGAAGCAGGCTGGCTAACCTAGTGAGGAGGGCTTTAAACTAGGTTCACCGGGGGAAGGAGACCAAAGCCCCGAGGTAAGTGGGGAAGTGGGATATCAGAAGGAAGCACAAGTAGGTGAGTGCAAGAGGGAAGGGCTCCTGCCCCATACTGGGACAGCAGGACGATTGGTGAGTTATCTTAAATGCCTATACATAAATGCAAGAAGCCTGGGGAACAAGCAGGGAGAACTGGAAGTCCTGGCACAGTCAAGGAATTATGATGTAATTGGAATAACAGAGCCTTGCTGGGATAACTCACATGATTGGAGTACTGTCATGGATGGATATAAACTGTTCAGGAAGGATAGGCAGGGCAGAAAAGGTGGGGGAGTTGCGTTGTATGTAAGAGAGCAGTATGACTGCTCAGAGCTCCAGTATGAAACTGCAGAAAAACCTGAGAGTCTCTGGATTAAATTTAGAAGTGTGAGCAACAAGGGTAATGTCGTGGTGGGAGTCTGCTACAGACCACCAGACCAGGGGGATGAGGTGGACGAGGCTTTCTTCCAGCAACTAACAGAAGTTGCTAGATCACAGGCCCTGGTTCTCATGGGTGACTTTAATCACCCCGATATCTGCTGGGAGAGCAATACAGCGGTGCACAGACAATCCAGGAAGTTTCTGGAAAGTGTAGGGGACAATTTCCTGGTGCAAGTGCTGGAGGAACCAACTAGGGGAAAAGCTCTTCTTGACCTGCTGCTCACAAACAGGGAAGAAATAGTAGAGGAAGCAATAGTGGATGGGAACCTGGGAGGCAGTGACCATGAGATGGTCGAGTTCAGGATCCTGACAGAAGGAAGAAAGGAGAGCAGTAGAACAGAGACCCTGGACTTCGGAAAAGCAGACTTTGACTCCCTCAGGGAACTGATGGGCAAGGTCCCCTGGGAGAATAACATGAGGGGGAAACGAGTCGAGGAAAGCTGGCTGTATTTTAAAGAATCCTTATTGAGGTTGCAGGAACAAACCATCCCGATGTGTAGGAAGAAAAGCAAATATGGCAGGCGACCAGCTTGGCTTAACAGTGAAATCCTTGCTCGTCTTAAACACAAAAAAGCAGCTTACAAGAAGTGGAAGATTGGACTAATGACCAGGGAGGAGTATAAAAGTATTGCTCAGGCATGCAGGAGTGAAATTAGGAAAGCCAAATCACACTTGGAGTTGCAGCTAGCTGGAGATGTTAGGAGTAACAAGAAGGGTTTCTTCAGGTATGTGAGCAACAAGAAGAAAGTCAAGGAAAGTGTGGGCCCCTTGCTGAATGAGGGAGGGAACCTAGTGACAGAGGATGTGGAGAAAGCTAGTGTACTCAATGCTTTTTTTGCCTCTGTCTTTACAGACAAGGTCAGCTCCCACACAGCTGCACTCCGCAGCACGGTATGGGGAGGAGGTGACCAGCCCTCTGTGGAGAAAGAAATAGTTCGGGACTATTTAGAAAAGCTGGACGAGCACAAGTCCATGGGGCCGGATGCACTGCATCCGAGGGTGCTAAAGGAGTTGGCCGATGAGATTGCAGAGCCATTGGCCATTATCTTTGAAAAATCATGGCAATCGGGGGAGGTCCCGGATGACTGGAAAAAAGCTAATGTAGTGCCCATCTTTAAAAAAGGGAAGAAGGAAGATCCGGGGAACTACAGGCCAGTCAGTCTCACCTCAGTCCCTGGAAAAATCATGGAACAGATCCTCAAGGAATCAATTCTGAACCACTTAAAGGAGGGGAAAATGATCAGGAACAGTCAGCATGGATTCACCAAGGGCAAGTCATGCCTGACTAACCTAATTGCCTTCTATGATGAGATAACTGGCTCTGTGGATGAGGGGAAAGCAGTGGATGTGCTATTTCTTGACTTTAGCAAAGCTTTTGATACAGTCTCCCACAGTATTCTTGCCAGCAAGTTAAAGAAGTATGGGCTGGATGAATGGACGGTAAGGTGGATAGAAAACTGGCTGGATGGTCGGGCTCAACGGGTAGTGATCAATGGTTCCATGTCTAGTTGGCAGCTGGTATCAAGTGGAGTGCCCCAAGGGTCGGTGCTGGGGCCGGTTTTGTTCAATATCTTCATTAACGATCTGGAGGATGGTGTGGACTGCACCCTTAGCAAGTTTGCAGATGACACTAAACTAGGAGGAGTGGTTGATACGCTGGAGGGTAGGGATAGGATACAGAGGGACCTAGACAAATTAGAGGATTGGGCCAAAAGAAATCTGATGAGGTTCAACAAGGACAAGTGCAGAGTCCTGAACTTAGGACGGAAGAATCCCATGCACTGCTACAGACTAGGGACCGAATGGCTGGGCAGCAGTTCTGCAGAAAAGGACCTAGGGGTTACGGTGAACGAAAAGCTGAATATGAGTCAACAGTGTGCCCTTGTTGCCAAGAAGGCTAATGGCATTTTGGGTTGTATAAGTAGGGGCATTTCCAGCAGATCGAGGGATGTGATTATTCCCCTCTATTCGGCACTGGTGAGGCCTCATTTGGAGTACTGTGTCCAGTTTTGGGCCCCACACTAGAAGAAGGATGTGGATAAATTGGAAAGAGTCCAGCGGAGGGCAACAAAAATGATTAGGGGTCTGGAGCACATGACTTATGAGGAGAGGCTGAGGGAACTGGGATTGTTTAGCCTGCAGAAGAGAAGAATGAGGGGGGATTTGATAGCTGCTTTCAACTACCTGAAAGGGGGTTCCAAAGAGGATGGATCTAGACTGTTCTCAGTGGTAGAAGATGACAGAACAAGGAGTAATGGTCTCAAGTTGCAGAGGGGGAGGTTTAGGTTGGATATTAGGAAAAACTTTTTCACTAGTAGGGTGGTGAAGCACTGGAATGGGTTACCTAGGGAGGTGGTGGAATCTCCTTCCTTAGAGGTTTTTAAGGTCAGGCTTGACAAAGCCCTGGCTGGGATGATTTAGTTGGGTTTGGTCCTGCTTTGAGCAGAGGGCTGGACTAGATGACCTCCTGAGGTCCCTTCCAACCCTGAGATTCTATGATACTATGATTCTATGATAACCTTACACTTCTCACTATTAAATTTCATCCTATTACTCTACTATTACTCCAGTTTGCAAGGTTGTCCAGATCTTCCTGTATTCTATCCCGATCCTTTTCTGAATTGGCAATACCTCCCAACTTTGTGTCATCCGCAAACTTTATTAGCACACTCACACTTTTGGTGCCGAGGTCAGTAATAAATAGATTAAATAAAATTGGTCCCAAAACTGAACCTTGAGGAACTCCACTAGTAACCTCCCTCCAACCTGACAGTTCACCTTTCAGTATGACCCGCTGTAGTCTCCCCTTTAACCAGTTCCCTATCCACCTCTCAATTTTCATATTGATCCCCATCTTTTCCAATTTAACCAATAATTCCTCATGTGGTACTGTATCAAATGCCTTACTGAAATCAAAGTAGATTAGATCCACTGCGTTTCCTTTATCTAAAAAATCTGTTACTTTCGCAAAGAAGGAGTTCAGGTTGGTTTGGCACGATCTACCTTTTGTAAACCCATGTTGTAATTTGTCCCAGTTGCCATTGACCTCAATGTCTACTTTGTCTACAATAACTACTTTCTCTTTCAAAATGTTTTCCAAGACCTTGCATACTACAGATGTCAAACTAACAGGCCTGTAGTTACCGAGGTCACTTTTTTCCCCTTTCTTAAAAGTAGGAACTATATTTGCTATCCTCCAGTCAAATGGTACAACCCCTGAGTTTACACATTCATTAAAAATTTTTGCTAATGGGCTTGCAATTTCATGTGCCAGTTCCTTTAATATTCTTGGATGAAGATTATCTGGGCCCCCCGATTTACTCCCATTAAGCTGTTCGAGTTTGGCTTCTACCTCGGATATGGTAATATCTACCTCCATATCCTCATTCCCATTTGTCATGCTACCATTATCCCTAAATTCCTCATTAGCCTCATTAAAGATATTGGGCCATGCCTTGATTATTCTTAACCTCCACTCCATCCTCAGAGTTTAGCGATCCCACTTCTTCTTTCTTTGTTTTCTTCCTATTTATATGGCTATCAGGGTCAGTGCAAGGAAGTTTTGTGCCCTAGGCGAAACTTCCTTGCATCAGCCCTGCGTCCCCCCAGCTAACACCACCCACCCTCACGGCAGCGAGTCCCCCCCCATCCCCTGCGGGCCGGCAGGTGAGCCCCCCACTCCTTGTATGCTTTCTGTTTTTCCTTAATCACCTCTCTGAGATGCTTGCTCATCCAGCTTGGTCTAAAACTCCTGCCTATGAATTGTTTCCCCTTCCTTGGGATACAGGCTTCTGATAGCTTCTGCAACTTTAACTTGAAATAATCCCAGGCCTCCTCCACCTTTAGATCCATAAATTCTTTAGTCCAATCCACTTCCCTAATTAATTTCCTTAATTTATTAAAGTTAGCCCTTTTGAAATCAAAAACCCTAGTCTCAGATTTATTTTTGTAAATTCATAAAACAAAAAACAAAAAGGCACAAGGCCAATGTTTATACCCTTTGCAGGTTGCCTTCAATACATAAACAAGAGTAATAAAGATCTGTTTATCAAAGAGAAGAGGTGACTACTTTTCTCCTACCCTCTTCCCTGAAGTGAGATTATTTCTCTTTGAATCAACAGGCTAACCTTTTTGGTGTTAAATCTGGTAAAACACAATTCAGCTGCTAGCATTCCTATTCCTGGGATAGGGTGTTGTAGCTTCATACTCTTTGCTGAAGAAAAAACCCAGTGTCCTGGCTAAAGTGCCCCTCTCGGTGAAATAGGCTATAGTGTCTGAGGCTACAAATGTAGAATAGTCATTGCATTTGCATGCACAGTCTCTGCACTCCCAGTCTAACCCACCACTCTGTGGCTCCCATACATAATGGGCCAAATTCATCCACAGTGTATTAAAAAAACCCTTCCCATCCAAAGGTCTCCAACCATGCCAATGAGATATTGGGAAAAACATGCCTTCCTCTGACAGCGCCTCTAGTCCCACCCCAAGAAATAGGAAAGGGAGCCAATAAAGCCTCCAGGCACCATGTAATGTCCCGGATGATAACATTTATAAGAAATGAAGAGCAAGCAGTGCAGGCCCATATTATACTTGTGCAGTAACAGCTTCACAGATTCCTTTGGGGGTCTCGTTACACCTGTCGTTATAGTGCTTCCTGCACACACTGAGCTGGACTCTCCCCTGCACAGGCTGGCCATAGGTGTAGCTAGAGGAGGAGGAAACACAAAAATGTTCTTGTCACTGTTGAGAATAGGCCACTGCCACCTTAACTGAATTGGCTTTGTTAGCACTGACCCCCCCCCCCCCGCCCCACTTGGTAAGGCAACTCCATCTTTTCATGTGCTGTAATAGTTATACTGCTACTGTATTTTATTATACCTGCGGAGAGCTCTCTCATGTAGGCATAGAGCAGCTACATGCAAGATCTTACAGCAGCGCAGCTGCATTGGTACAGCTGTGCTGCTGTAAGGTCTTTCGTGTAGCTATAGCCTTAGCCTTCATTTCTCTGTACCAACATAAAAAATTCTGATACTCTGTCCCAGTTGCCTAATAAAACCTACGCTGTGTTGAAAAGGCTGTCTGGTGTCACTGCACATAGTTGCTGAGGTGCACTGGTCTTTGGAGTGTACAAATCTCTGACTAGGAGTCTGTCTCAGTTGGACTCGTTGGGCAGAGCTCACGGTGTGAAGCAGGAGTGCTGGAGCCCAGAGGCTCAGTCTCGGAGACAGTGAGGCTGCAGGGCCTCTCCCGAAGGAAGAGTGCACACTGAAGGGGTTCCTCCAAGAGACTGTTTAAAAATGGGGCGTAGCACAGCTCCTGTGGATCCATGACAGTGAAGTACACAGGGACCTTAATGCTAGACATCCTAATTTATTAACCTATGTACCTCTCCTACCCTCTTTCTTTCCTTTCTCTCCCCTTCCTATGTCTCTATAGTGATTAAAAAACCCAATACCTAGTACGTATATATTGCTCTGTGTCTTCAAACTGCTGTGCAAACATTATCCTCACAGCCCCAGCTGCTTAATGCAGGTGAATATTATTATCATGTGAAAGTCAGATGCAGGGGTTAAGTGGCTTGCTGTAGGTCACAAAGTGAATCACTAGCAGAGTTGGGATTAGAATAAAAGAGTTCCTGTCTCCCAGTCTTGTGCTCCATCCACAAGACCTTGCTGCTTATATGAATTTACACTCTTTCCCGCTTGATACTCACGCAGCACAAACATTCACTTTGAGTTCTTGATCCAAGAAAGAGATCCTCTTTGGTGCGTTGATTGTCACTTCAAACTTTGGCAACACTGAAAATGCAATGTAAATATCATTGCTAAGTGACATCTTAGGTGTGAGGAGGGAAGAAGAAACAGAGAAACCTAACTGCACCAGCATTTGAGAGGTATGAACACCAAAGAGAGAGATTAATTGTTTAGAGGGATACTGACAGGTATAACTAGGAGTAAGGGGATGATGTTTTTAGAAAAGGAAAATTTAGGTTTAATAGTATGAAAATTCTTCTTTACAAGTAGCTGTATTATTACTATTATTATAATACTTATATAGCATATTCATCTGTAGATCTCAAAGCACTTAACAAAGGAGGTCAGTGTCACTATCCTCATTTTACAGGTATGGAAACTGGGGCACAGAAATATTAAAGTGCCTTGTCCAAGCAGGACAGTGACAGACCTGAGAACAGAGCCAACATTTCCTGGTTTTCAGGGCAGTGCTGATCCACTAGCCCGCACTACTCCATTAGGAAGGTTAGGAGTATAGCGTCCCAAGGGAAGTGGACACCTCAGTAGTTTGGAAACAGAGTTTTCTGAAGGAGGGAGTGGGAAAGGAGCTCTCCTTGGTAGCTTTTATTTTTCTATCTGCCCATAGTATCCTTCCACATTGTTTACCCTGCAGTCCACCACAGCTGCCAGATATCATTCTATTAAATAATAATATATTCTAATTTAATATATTCTATTTAATAATAGCTTTAGACTTCTAGAGCACAGTATATGCCTTACACGCAATACCAACCTCACACGGTCATATGAGGTTTAACTTAATATTATTTCCCATTGTACAGATGGAGAAAATGAGGCACAAAGAGGTGACATGACCTGACCAAAGTTACACAGCAACTTAGTGACAAAGCCAGAAAAAGAACCCAGACTTCTGACTCCTGGCCTTCTGCTCTGATCAGTAGGCCACATTCCTCAGTATCTATCAGGATACCCATCACTTATCCATCTCCTCCATGGCCTCAGTCTCTCCTCCCTGCTTCCATGCCTTGGCTTAACCAGTGAGTTAAATGAGAAAAATCGTGTTATACGGTGTATAAGGTCTGCACTACCTAATGCCTGTGTTTGACAAACAGCCCCTCACGGACTCAGGCTGTGGGACTTGGTCATATAAGACATCATTAACTAGTGCAGATGAGATCCACTGCAGGTGCTTACCATATTCCTCCACAGTGAACCAATGATACGTTTTGTCACCTGACTTCTTTTCGACGATGATTTCATAACTCCCCAGGATTGGCTCTTGGATTAAGAGGAATGAGAGCTGGACAATGGCATTCTTGGATGCTACATCCAGCCACTGAAAGATCCGATTGCGCTGGGGATCCTAGTAGGTGTGGAAAAATAAATACAGGTCTTTTATCATCGTCTTCTAGGCCCTCCCACATTTTTTTCCTTCCTTCCTTTACATTTCATAGATTCACAGATTCCAAGGCTGGAAGGGATCATTGTAATCATCTAGACTGACCTCCTGTATAACTCAGGCCATAGAACTTACCCAAAATTCACCCCAGAGCAGATCTTTTAGAAAAACATCAAATCCTGATTTTAAAATTGCCAGTGATGGAGGATCTCCCATGATCCTTGGTAAAATGACCAAACAGTTAATTACTCATATGGTTAAAATTTTACATGTTATTTATAGTCTGAATTTATCTAGCTTCAGCTTCCAGCCATTGGATCATGTTATAACTTTGACTGCTAGATTGAAGAGCCCATTATTAAATATTTGTTCCCTGTGTTGATACTTATAGACTGTAATCAACTCACCTCTGAATCTTCTCTTTGTTAAGCTGAATAGGTTGAGCTCCTTTAATCTAACACTAAAAGGCAGGATCCTCTAATCATTCTAGAGGCTCTTCTCTGAACTTTCTCCAGTTGCTAACTTCCTTCTTGAATTGTGGGCGCCAGAACTGAACAGAGTATTCCAGCAGTGGTCATACCAGTGCCAAATGCAGAGATAAAATAATCTCTCTACTCCTACTGGAGATTCCTCTGTTTATGCATCCTAGGATTGCATTAGCTCTACTGCCACAGCACCACACTGGAAATTCATATTCAGCTGATTATCCGCCATAATCTCCAAATCTTTATCAGAGTCACTGCTTCCCAGGACAGAGTCCCCTGTCCTGCAAGTATGACCTACATTCTTTAACTTGGCATATATATTTGACCTAGACATATATATTTACATTTAGCTATATTAAAACACATATTGTTTGCTTGCACCCAGTTTATCAAGTGATCGTGATTGCTCTGATTCAGTGACCTGTCATCTTCATTATTTACCACTCTCCCCAACTTTTGTGTCATTTGCAAACTTTGTCAGTGATGATATTATGCTGTCTTCCATGTCCTTGGAATCATACCTGCTAGATGTCGATTCCCTATTTACAATTACATTTAGAGACCTATCAGTTAGCCAGTTTTTAATGCATTTAATGAGTGCCATGTTAATTTTGTTTTGTTCTAGTTTTATAATCAAAATATTATGTGGTACCAAGTCAAACAATTTACAGAATTCTAAGTATATTACATCAACAGTATTATCTCTGTCAACCAAATTTTTAATCTCATCAGAAAAGTATCAAGTTAGTTTGACAGAATCTATAATCCATAAACCCATGTTGATTTGCATTAATTTTACTATCCTCCTTTAATTCTTTATTCATCTAGACCCCTAACAGCTGGGACTCAATTAACCCCTAACATAAACTTGTTTGGGATTGATATCATGCTGATAGGCCTATAATAACCCAGGTTGTCCTTTTTACCCTTTGTAAAAATTGGCACAACATTAGCTTTCTTCCACTCTTCTGAAACTTCCCCAGTTCTCCAAGCCATTACCAGTCCGGCAAGATCCTCAGCCAGTTCTTGTAAAGCTCTTCAATACAAGTTATCTGGACCTGCTGATTTAAAAATATCTACCTTTATAGCTTCTGTTTAACATCCTCAAGAAACATAGGTGGCGAGTTATATTCCCACGTGGTGCCTTGGCACCAGCAATATTCAGAGCCTGGGGGCCCTAGAGGGGCCTAGCTTATTCAGGAAGCATCATGTACATGATAGTACTAATGCATCTATGAAGGGGAATTATTTTTTCTTCCCTTCCTGGGACCCTTTATTGACAATTTGTTGCAATACTCAGTGCCTGACACTCATTCTAGACATATTCTGCACATGTTCCATCTGCACCGATCTCCCATGGAGATCATGGGAGGAATACACCTTCAGGGTGACAATTTCTCAAGCAAACACTCCGATACTGGAAGCTGAGAGAGCTCTGTCCTTCAAAATAAGTCATGTTTTATAGTACTATGCACCTCTTACCTGAAGGATGATCAGGGGATACTGAAAAAAATAAAGGGCAAAAAATAGATTAGAATTCAAGGAAATTAGTCACTGATTTAGAAATAAACTGGACAATAAGGCAAGACTGTGGCTGCTCCTTTTCTGGGTGCACAAGTTTGGAGTAAAGGCACAAGGTTTTCATGCAGGCCTATCTCAACTTCTGACCAGAAGTTCAGTGGGTTAAGAATACAACCCTAATGTCACCTGTCTGTGAAGATGACAATCTAAAATATTTACAGATTTCGACAGTCTCTTGGTATGGGGACTGGTGAGGTGACTCTCCCGCTTCAGATCTGTGTTCTCTAGGGAGGTCCCAGGCCCTTTCCCCTATATAAAGGTGGGTCAGTGTCAGACTAGTGATGTGAATCCAAGGAATATATTCACTACAGAGACATCAGGAGATCTACTCAGCCCGTTTTCCCTATATAGAGGTGAGATAGTGGCTAATTAAGTGAATCTATAACAGGTTGAGGGACGTGATCATTCCCCTCTATTCAACATTGGTGAGGCCTCATCTGGAGTACTGTATCCAGTTTTTGGCCTCACACTACAAGAAGGATGTGGATAAATTGGAAAGAGTCCAATGGAGGGCAACAAAAATGATTAGGGGGCTGAGCACATGACCTATGAGGAGAGGCTGAGGGAACTGGGATTGTTTAGTCTACAGAAGAGAAGAATGAGGGGGGATTTGATAGCTGCTTTCAACTACCTGAAAGGAGGTTCCAAAGAGGATGGATCTAGACTGTTCTCAGGGGCAACAGATGACAGAACAAGGAGTAATGGTCTCAAGTTGCAGTGGGGAAGGTTTAGGTTGGATATTAGGAAAAACTTTTTCTCTAGGAGAGTGGTGAAGCATTGGAATGGGTTACATAGGGAGGTGGTGGAATCTCCTTCCTTAGAAGCGACAAAGAGTCCTGTGGACCTTATAGACTAACAGACGTATTGGAGCATAAGCTTTTGTGGGTGAATACCCACTTCTTCAGATGCATGCAGTGGGGAAAAAAATCCTTCCTCCTTCCTTAGAGGCTTTTAAGGTCAGTTTTGACAACGACCTGGCTGGGATGATTTAGTTGGGGATTGGTCCTGCTTTGAGCAGGGGGTTGGACTAGATGACCTCCTGAGGTCCATTCCAACCCTGATTTTCTATGATTCTATGATTCAGGTCCTTGAAAAATATTGACTCCCAGTCACACTCACCGTCTCCTGAACAGGTTTGAAACTGTTATCCAAAGAGACAACTCGGAACATCACTAAAAAGAAAGGAGGTGGTGGGGAAAGAAAAAAAACGAACAACGTTAGCAGCAGAATACCATTTTCTAACATATGTTTTTAAACTAAGTTTCTTCAGACAAACTGAAGGAACGTTTGAAGTGTTAAAGAGAAGCCTTTTGAGTTATTGGAGAAGCAAAAAGTAGTTGAATGTTATTTTAACTGGTGAAAAAAAAATATCAACTAAATTATTTCCTATATGAATCAGCTGGGGTCAAATATATCTAAAAAGTAAACACACATGGTCATATTAATATCTCAGCTTCTGCTCCATTGTACCAGGGGTAATTTTAACCCACATATTATTTATTGTACTTCCTGAACTTAAATCTTGGGGTAGTGGAAAGATAAATCTAAAGAAAATTATTTGAAGTTTGGAAGAAGAGAGAATAATTGACTTTCCCACCCTACATCAATTGTGGACTATTCCAACTGTTTATCATGCATCATTTTATTTGCTATGTGTTTTATTGTAATGTACAGCAACAATGAAAACCCCTTCATTGAAATAAAATCACAAATTAACTGTACGTAGTGTGATGGGGTGTACATCCCACACTGGTTCTGAGAGGGCTGAATTAGGCCAGGCAGGTCCAATCAGCCAATCAAGCAGCAAACGAGGGAGATTCAGGCTGTGTGGAGGGAGCTAATTAGGAGGAAGTTCACCTGTGAGAAAACAGGCAGGTCTTCTATAAAGCCTGGGAGTTGATGGCAGAAAAGAGCTGCAGGGAAGTAGGCTGCAGTCACATCCTGTGAGAAGGGAGATGTGTCTGAAGGCTACAGAGGCAGGTAGCCTACAGTTAGATCCTGAGAGGAGGGAGCTGGGAGGGTGGCAAACCCAGAGGAGGTGGAAGCCAGACAGGTAGGAAAGGCTCAGGGAAAGAGTCAGCAAGGTCCAGGAGGGAAGAAACCTGAGCTGCTGATTAGAGGGTCCCTGAGCTGTAACCCAGAGTAGAGCGTGGACCTGGGATCCCCTACCAGCCACTGTGGAAGTGGCACTGGCTGGGCAGGGAATGGGAAGACTGCCCAAGCCTGTTGATAAAAAGAGACTTTGATACCCTGGAAAGGGAGGGCCAAGTCATGAAGAGGCAACAGCTGCTCCTGGAGTGAGAGAGAGGCTGCAGACAGAGAGAGAAGAGATGGAGTGCAACCGCAGGAAGGGGTATCAGCTGTGCAGAGCTAATCCCCAGAATGGCCAGGAGAAGGCACCATCCTGCGGTGAGTAGAACACTGTGTGGCAGTTGGTCATGCTTGGATATTTCAAATATGGCTGAACGAGGTTATTCGGAACTTTCAAAACAAATGATGCTTGTATTAAGAAGCACCACAGGTTTCTGCTCCAAAGGTATTTTCCAGAAAATATGAAGCATCTGAAAAGAGGGGAGCAACTTCAACACCATGAGAACAGCCCAGGTAGAAACCTAGAAGGACTGACAGGGCCTTCTCTGTCTATTTTAGGAACGTATATGGCCCCAATCACCATAGTACTAGAGCACCTTACAATCTTTAACATATTCATCCTCACAACACCCCTGTGAGATAGGGCAGTGCTGTTATCCCCATTGATAGGGAACTGAGGCACAGATAGACTAAGTGACTTGCCCAACAGGAGGTCTGTTGCAGAGCAGGAAGCTGAACCTGCATCTCCCAAATTCAGAACTAGCACCCTAACCAGTATACCATCCTTCCTCTCCAGCACCCACAAAGCTCGGGAACACTCTCCTAAATGAATCAGGAAAAACCCATCCCTCACTCCTTGCTGTCTTCAGGTCATGCTCCAAGACTCACCTCTTCATCAGAGCATTCCCCAAAAGAAAAGAGTAGAAGAAAACCCAGCCATATGTTCAATGATAGAAACCATAGAGTAGGAAGAAGAATTTATTTTCTCTTCTGGACACATCTCACTGTCTTTATTGTTTATTTATTTATTTATTGTACTGTACACCCTGTAGAAATTATGACTGAATCAGAATCTCAGACTCAGATAAGCATAAACAACAAAAGATCTGGATATTCCTGATGGATGGATTTCTGTAAATCCAGAAAGCCACAAGATCTCTCAGAGGAAATTCATTCAATTAGGAACATATAAATGCTATTTATGCATTAAAATTCTATGAATGAGCTACTTTCCCCGCTGTCTTTTGATGATCCCTACCTGGGGCTGCAGCCAGAGACCATCCCAGGGACTGATTATGGACATCCTGCTCCAGTTCTTCTCCTTCTTAGCAATGAGACTCCATCCTAGCCCCCCTGCCCCCTGACATCCACACTCCCAGTTTAATAATTAACTCATATCCCCCACCCCATTCACCTGTCTGTCCAGGTTTGTAAATGGGTTTGTCCGTCTGGATGAAGACAACGCCGTCCACATTCTGAATTGCCACCGACCTTCTCTCTGACAGGTGGACTGTGTGGCCTTTGGCAGAGAAAGTGATGAAAGCCAAAGGGTCAGAGGTGGCATGAGGAGCCTGGGAGAGAACAAAAAATCCAAGACAGAAAAGTCTTTTAGGGTTCATCTATGTGATGGGTTCCCAAGTGAGGGTGATGACCCCTAAGTGAGTCACAAATGAGTTTGATGATAGATTGTCTGCCAACAAAACAAGCTCTAAGAGTAGGTCTACACTGCAGTTGGAGGTGTAATTTCCAGCTCTGGCGAATGTACATACACTAGCTTTGATTGAACTACTGTAATAAAAATAAAGTAACCATAGCAATACAAGCAGTGGGTGACCTAGAGTCTCAGCTGGGACTGTACTCAGGCAGCTAGTCCAAGCTGTTGCCTGTGTCATTGCAGCATCACCGCTATTTTTAGTGTGCTAGCTCAATCAAAGCTAGTGTGTGTGTATCAACCGGAGCTGGAAATCACACCTCCAGCTCCATGTCCCCTTATAGTCTATGCTATAGATTGGTACTCGTCTTGTCCCCAGGCTGTGGACTCCACACACAGTTCAAGTCCACACACAGAACAGCTAGCATAAATGTTTCCTAATCTCGCAGGACTACTGTGTATTGACCCTATTGATGTGCAGGGCTGTCAAGCTATTAGCAAGTTCTAAAGTGCTTCTCCTGTTGCGTATGGGATCACCTAACCACGGGCTCTTCTGTGGCTTTTAGCCACAGCCCTGCACTGTAATGAGAAAGGAGACTAGAGTGTTCCAACTGGATTATGGTCAAGATTGGGCCAAATCCACCAAACCCTGGGATGAAAGTCAAATGTCTTTCCCTGACACACACCCTGATCTCTCTCTCTCTTTCTCTCTCTCTCTCACTCCCTACTCTAATTGATTTTTCTTCTTCTTCAGACTTGTTTTCTAATCTTTTCCCCCTCTCCCTGCAGTCTGTCTCTGGGTGAGACTGGAGCTCTGCCATGCTAAAAATAGCAGTTTAGCTGTAGCTGCATGAACAGCAGGAGGGGCTATCCACCTGAATATGTATCTGGGAGTTCAGACAAGACTGTACTGTACTCTGGGCTGCTATACACTCCTGCGACTTGTGCTGCTGGGGTTACACTTCTATTTTTAGTGTGTTAGCTCCAGTGTAGGGTCTTGTTTTTCATTTCCCATCCCCATTCTCCTTGAGCCTTTCTACTCTTGTTCTTCAAGAGTAGGATCAGTTGAAACACAGGAGGGATGCTTCCCCCTTTGTCTCTCTTTCGTTGAATTAAAATATGAAATACCTTGAACTCTCTGCATTGGAAGAAATTAATTTCTGTCACAGATTCCTCAAACAGCGTGGTCTTGATGTCATGATATTCCAAGTGAACATTCAGGGACAGTGGCTCACTGAGGTTGTAGAGCTGTACACACAGGCTCTGAGGAGAGATGCTCTGCAGCACTGAAGGGACCACCAGGACATACTGACTACAGATAAACAAAGCCAAACAGCCAGGTCAGTCAGCAGAAAGGAGAGGACCCACAACAACATACATGTGGAGAAAAACTTAGGCCTGGTCTACACTGGCAATTTACAGCGCTGCCACTTTCTCGCTCAGGGGTGTGAAAAACCACCTCCCTGAGTGCAGGAAGTTTCCACAGCTGGGAGCTACGCCCCTCATGGAGGTGGTTTTTTTAGAGTGCTGCAAGAACTCTCTCCTAGCGCTCTGATGTGACTATACAAGCCACATTAAAGTGTTGCCAGTGTAGACTAGCCCTAAGTGGCTATTGGGGATCCTGATCAAAAGCTTGTTGAAATCAGTGGAAAGACTCCAGTTTAATGGGCTTTGGATCAGGCCCTAAGTGAGCACAATGTATTGTCCCTCAAGCTATTCCACTATTAGATGATTCTCCACACCCCCTCACCTCAAACCTGAACTGGAGAGACCAGCTTGAGGGGTGCTATGTATCATACTTATCTGGCCCTCATCACCATAGTATCTGAGCGCCTCATGTTGTTTAATGGATTTATACACCTCATAGACTCATAGACTTTAAGGTCAGAAGGGACCATTATGATCATCTAGTCTGACCTCCTGCACAATGCAGGCCACAGAATCTCACTCACCCACTCCTGGAATAATCCTCTCACCTATGTCTCAGCTACTGAAGTCCTCAAATCATGGTTTAAAGACTTCAAGATGCAGAGAATCCTCCGGTAAGTGACCCGTGCCCCATGCTGCAAAGGAAGGCAAAAAACCTCCAGGGCCTCTGCCAATCTACCCTGGAGGAAAATTCCTTCCCGACCCCAAATATGGCGATCAGCTGAACCCCGAGCATGTGGGCAAGACTCACCAGCCAGACACCCAGGAAAAAGTTCTCTGTAGTAACTTCTAACATCCCATCATTGACCATTGGTCCTATTTACCACTGATGGCAATTAATTGACCCTTGACTAAGATCATGTTATCCCATCAAACCATCCCCTCCATAAACGTATCTAGCTTAATCTTGAAGCCAGTTAGGTCTTTTGCCCCCACTGCTTCCCTTGGAAGGCTGTTCCAGAACTTCACTCCTCTGATGGTTAGAAACCTTCGTCTAATTTCAAGTCTAAACTTCCTGATGGCCAGTTTATATCCATTTGTTCTTGTGTCCACATTGGTACTGAGCTGAAATAATTCCTCTCCCTCCCTGGTATTTATCCCTCTGATATATTTAAAGAGAGCAATCATATCTCCCCTCAGCCTTCTTTTGGTTAGGGTAAACAAACCAAGCTCCTTGAGTCTCCTTTCATACGACAGGTTTTCCATTCCTCGGATCATCCTTCTTTGTACCTGTTCCAGTTTGAATTCATCCTTCTTAAACATGGGAGACCAGAACTGCACACAGTATTCCAAATGAGGTCTCACCAATGCCTTGTATAACGGTACTAACACCTCCTTATCTCTACTAGAAATACCTCGCCTAATGCATCCCAAGACCGCATTAGCTTTTTTCACGGCCACATCACATTGGCGACTCATAGTCATCCTGTGATCAACCAGGACTCCGAGGTCCTTCTCCTCTTCCGTTACTTCCAACTGATGCGTCCCCAGCTTATAACTAAAATTCTTGTTATTAATCCCTAAATGCATAACCTTACACTTCTCACTATTAAATTTCATCCTATTACTATTACTCCAGTTTACAAGGTCATCCAGATCTTCCTGTAGGATATCCCGATCCTTTTCTGAATTGGCAATACCTCCCAACTTTGTGTCATCTGCAAACTTTATTAGCACACTCCCACTTTTGGTGCCGAGGTCAGTAATAAAAAGATTAAATAAAATTGGTCCCAAAACTGAACCTTGAGGAACTCCACTAGTAACCTCCCTCCAACCTGACAGTTCACCTTTCAGTATGACCCGCTGTAGTCTCCCCTTTAACCAGTTCCTTATCCACCTCTCAATTTTCATATTGATCCCCATCTTTTCCAATTTAACCGATAATTCCTCATGTGGTACTGTATCAAATGCCTTACTGAAATCGAGGTAGATTAGATCCACTGCGTTTCCTTTATCTAAAAAATCTGTTACTTTCTCAAAGAAGGAGATCAAGTTGGTTTGGCCTCTGTGAGGGAAGGAAGTGCTGTTATCCCCATTTTACAAATGAGGAACTGAATCACAGGGAGGCTAAATTACTTGCCCAGCACACAGGAAATCTGTGGCAGAGCAGAGAAATGAACCCATGTCCCCATGTAGAGCCCTGACCACCAGACCATACCCTGGTAGAGAGTTCTGTTTCTGTGGCCTAGTCGCCACAGAGGCCGAGCCGGCGCTCCCATTAGGCGACCCTAGGCGGTCGCCTAGGGCGCCGGGATTTGGGGGGCGGCGACTCCTGGTGGGATTTGGGGGAGCAGGGCCTGCCGCGGCCCACGGGGGGGCGGGGAGCTGAGCCCAGCGCCCCCGTCGTGGCCCGCAGGAGCGGGGGCGGGGAGCCCAGCCGAGCCCGCCGCGGGATGCACGGGGGGCCAGGAGCCGAGCACAGCCAAGCCCGCCACGGGCCACGGGGGGAGGAGGGGCGGGGAGCCGAGTCCCGCC
The DNA here is from genome assembly GCA_033296515.1 of Macrochelys suwanniensis. Classification (NCBI taxonomy): domain Eukaryota; kingdom Metazoa; phylum Chordata; order Testudines; family Chelydridae; genus Macrochelys; species Macrochelys suwanniensis. Next base: position 210,243,505 of record CM065775.1, on the reverse strand, counting down.
CCTGGCCATGGGGGAGCCGAGCCCAGCCCCCTGCAGCAGCCCGCGGGCGGGTGGGGAGGCTGCCGAGGGGGTGGTTTGCCGCTGCGGGGGAGGGTAGCTGCCACGGGGGGCGGGCAGTTGGGCTGACTGCCGCGGGGGGGCGGCATTAGCTGGGAGGGGTGCAGGGCTGGTGCAAGGAACTTTCGCCTAGGGTGCGAAACTTCCTTGCACCGGCCCTGCAGCCATGAACTTATTTTCTGAGACTATCAACAAAAGTACCAGTTAATGCTAATTGTGGTGATAGATCTGGGCACATTTCCATCAAGAAAGGAACTGAAATGTCACAACTTATTCACCATAATACACAGGAAATGCACTTCAGTCTTGGCATGCAATGCTTAGTTATTTCAGGAAGAGAGACTACCCAACTCAGCTTTTGTTTCTATCATACTCTATCCTCTTTCCACCCCTCTCACTCTGTTCCTCGCTTTATCTCCTTCTGCCATTATGTCTTTTTAAAAAATGCTGCCTCTTATGGTTAGAACAGCCTCCCTCTCCCAGGGCATCCTCACTCTTGCCCTTCAAGCCCATCCTCTGTTTGGTTAGGCTTCTGTTGCTAGCCTTCCCCATGCTCCCCTGGTTCTTTCATTAAAATAAAAGTCAGAACTGAGAAGTTAACATGCAACCTAAAATGAATTACATCATATTTTTGTTGTAATCCTGGCCCCACCCTTCCCTCCCACTTCTTTTCTTGATTTCATCTTTAACTGATCTTGCCTGGCTTAGACTGCACAATCCTCAGAGAACAGACCAGGAGTAAAATTTTCAAAAATGCTTAAGTGCTTAGGAGCCCAAGTCCCATGATCTTTCATGGGGTGTTATGCTCCTAAGTACCTTGGGAAAATTAAACTTAGGCTTCTAAATCACTGAGGTGATTTTGAAAGTTTTACTCCAAGTCTTCATAGAATCAGAATATCACGGTTAGAAGGTCATCTAGTCCAACCCGCTGCTCAAAGCAGGACCAATCCCCAATTTTTGCCCCAGATCCCTAAATGGCCCCCTCAAGGATTAAACTCACAGCCCTGGGTTTAGCAGGCCAATGCTCAAACCACTGAGCTATCCCTCCCCCACCATTCTTCCAGTTCTTCAAAACCCTGAGCACTGTTATGGTGCTGTATAGGCAACAGATAATACCACCAGCCTTCAGCATAGCTCTGAGAGCCTCTACAGTGCCCCTTGCTATTCCAGTCCTACCACTCACCTAGCCCTACCACTGCACATTACTCCTGACCATCAGTGCTGTCTGCTTATCTAGTCGCAGTCCTCCTCCTCAGCTCTGCTGCTGCACCTCAATCCTCATCTGCATCAGTCCCTGTTATTACAGTCCTGGATCTCTACTAAACAAATCAGATTTCATACCAATTTTGTGAAAAGGATAGAGATTCACTCTACACTGAAACATCTACCAAATTCATTTCAGCCACACCTTCAATTGCAATTTGAACCCAAATCTCCAGAGACAAAAGTCTTAGTGCATCATACAACAGTGCCCCCAGAACAAATTAAATGATGGAAAAATAATGTGATATTATATAGTAAAAGCAAATAATATATGATCTCTTACGGCCCATGAGACTTTGCAGCAGTCAAATGAAAGACAAGGACACTCAGAAAAATCTTTGACCACATCGTTGTCAACGGAGATGAAGAGGGAAAGCTGAAGGTGGAACCTCTCCCACGGAGAGAGCATATGTTCTGGTTTTTAAAATGTCCATGGCTGTCTCCTCCTCCTCACTCATATTCCAATGAAAAGACAAAGAAAAAATTTGCATAGATTAATTTCCCTCTGTCCTGCCTTTCTTCACACCCGTTCAGGTGTTGCTTCATAAATGTAATTTAGGGAAGTTCCAGTGTTGCCAATTAATTCATTTTTACAAGCCAAGCCACTTCCTGGTTCTCTTGATGTTTCACTTGTTCTTGCCTCTCTGGTTTTCTCTGCAATAGGGCTTGTCATCAGCTAGGGTGACCAGATGTCCCGATTTTATAGGGACAGTCCTGATTTGGGGGTCTTTTTCTTATATAGTCTCCTATTACCCCCCACCCCCTGTCCCGATTTTTCACATTTGCTGTCTGGTCACCCTATCATCAGCTGAAGATTCCTTGATGCTCCAGCTTGTTAACATGTATCATTGCTGAAGTGCTTGCGTGCTCCATCAGGACACACAGCTCCCACAATACTGCTGTGTCATAGGCCTGGAATGTTGGATGATAATGATAACATGCATAAGGGGTGTGGTTAAATTCAAAAAGAAAGGGGAAGAAAATGCCAAACGTCCTTCTTTTTTCTTTTTCTTTTTTTAAAAAAGGAGGCTCAAACACATAAGGATGGAAGGCAACTCTTCATTTATTTACTTATTAAGGCCCTACAAACTGAGTTTGTAACAATGGTGTTTCATAGAGTTTAAGGTCAGAAGGGACCACCAGATCATCTAGTCTGATCTTCTATACATCACAGGCCACCAGTACCACTCAGCACCCACACACTGAAGCCAATAACTGAAACAACACCAAAGTATTACAGCCATCAGGGGTCTAAACTATTATGTGCCACAGGCAGAGAATAGGTGGGACCAACATGCATCAGTACCCATGGCCTGTGTTTCTGGGGATCTCTGCTTTGCATCTGGTACACTTCCCTGTAAGAGTCCAAACAGTCCAGAGATGAAGGATCTTTCCCTGAATCCATACTTATAGCTTCTTCTCACTGAAAACAAACTGACAGGGCCACTAACCACGTGGGCTTTTCCTCTGATGGAAAGCGAGGGATGAATTTAGCGTGTTTGACCTCCAGTCATCCCATACAATGACCATCTGCTTTGAAATTAGCACCTTGCTGTTAAAGTTCTTCATTTGCATTCCACAAGGCTTCTTTCTCATCCAACGGGTTATTAATTTACAGGAGTAAATGTTTGCTATTACATTATAATGGGATACAGAAAAGTGAAAACAATGCAAGTAACATCCCTTTAGTTTTCTTGAAGATTAAACACTAAAAGCACTCTCATACATTTAATCATAATTTTGATCTAGACTAATACTCAAGTGAATTGGCCTGGTTATGCATTTGCAAGCATTCTGTGAGTCCTGGGGCATTGGCATGAGCTGGCACCTGATTTAGCAGCATCACACCCTCTTCCAACCACACCCTCTGGGAAAACCTGGGAGAAGCCTGAGAGCACATTCAATAAAACTGGTTGAAAAAATTTCAACACAACAGTTTTCTGTTGGAAAATTCAGTTTTGACTGAATCATTTTGCAGGAATGTGTCAATGTTGACCAATTTTCAATGGGAAAAAGTCAAAACAAATTGTTGACTTTCTTATTTCAGTTTGATAATATTAGTGTTTCATTTTGATGAGATAAAATATTTTGTTTCAACTTTATCACTTCAATTAATTTTGTTTCAATTTTTATAGTATAATTAAATGTTAATTTTAAATGTATTATATATAATTTATATTATAATATTTTGACATTATTGAAACAAAATTATTTGAGATTATCAATGTTTCCAAATTGAAATTTTTCAGAATTTCCCTTCTTCAAGAAATTACTAAATTTAACCTTTTCATTTCGATTCAGAACAGAAACAAACTTCAAAATATCAGAATTCCCCACAGAACATTTTCCACATTTTCCAACCAGCTCTAATGTTCAGCACATCTTGACTCTCTCAGACCAAGGGGGAAGTAAGTTCTAGTGCAAAGGATCCCTCATTGAACATGCCCTGCGGCCAGCCTCCTCTAGTTTATAACTGGGGGGAGCGGAGGTTCCTAGCTCAAGCTCCCCTGCTGACTGCAACTACCAGAGTATCACATGGGGAGAGACAGTTTCTAAGGTAGCCAAGATACAAACCAATGAGGGCTTTGTAGATTAAAAGAAACCAACTTATTCAGCTTCACCCAGAAATAAAGTGGAAGCCAGCATAGACTGTGGAATAGTGGTAAACAATTATGTACATTTTTCTTACTTCTGTGTTCTGCTTAAGTCCCTTCATTAAACTTGTTTTTATCCAATCTGTTTAGAGCATTTTCTAAATGTTTCCATCACCACAATACCCGGACACCACATATATTAGTAAAAAGAGCATTGTTTGTCTGAAAAAGGACCAAACTTTCCTCCCCCGCATTACATTGCACCAGTTTCCTAAGTGGGATCATTCTTGGAGATTGCCTTACTATTACAGTACCTGTTGAGTGCTGATGATGTGCCCTCCAGGGGAGATGGTACTGACCATTCTTCCACTGCCAGCATTGAAGGAAGGTCTGTGAACCTTACACTGTGTCCTAAAGGTGGCAAGACTTTGCTCTCTGATGTTTGTTCAGGTAAGAAATATTGTCCCAATGCATTGCCAGTGCACCTGCATGGGTATGGAAAACATGGGTCTGGCATGCCCGGGGTTAAATGGTGTCATCAGTTAGGTGGACGGTCTATCGATATTAGGGAGAGATACAGAGGAACATGTAAGAAACCACAGAGAAGTACCGAAAAGGCTACAAAACTATGGGGGTAAAAAGGAAGTAAGAAAAATTGTGCTTTCTTCCAGACCCAGCATGATTTCGGGCGGAGAGAGAGGCCATAACACAGATGCAGAGGCAGTTCCATCCCTTAAAAAGAAAAGACAAGCCATTCGGGATGTAGCTGTACCCCCAATTTTTTAAAAGCTTGAATTCTTTTCTGGATATATTAAACTACTGACTGTGGAAGACTCTTCCCAAATGTATCAGAATTCATCAGCCCAATATTAGGATCGTTAAGAAAATAAGTGAACTGGGCTCAAGAAAGGGGGCAAAATATGACTATTAATGAAGCAGAAGAATAAGTAAGTAGGTCCAGGGTCTGGTGCATTTTATGCCAAAACTTCCCCTTCTGTTATTAAGCAATGTCTCTTTACCAGGGGTGGCAGGTTTTATTCCAAAAAACCCAGAGATGAGAAAAAAACCCAGAGCATTTGCTTCCATACCATTGTGAAAAGCCAAGAGGAATTTCAAAGAGAGGAAGAGGCATTAGGCTCTAATTTGGAGTAATTAGTTTCATTAATGCTTTAGAAATCATTATTGATCACCATTCCTTACAAAAATACAGAACCAAAAGGCATGTATGGTACAGTACATATCATATAGCAGCAGCTGTGACGCAGAAATGAACCTTGATCTTCATTGCATATGAGTACCATGTCAGATACAATGTTCAGAGGAACATACTGAGTACTGACACTGTTCCAATTGATACTGTTCCAATTGTCTCTGATTGAAGATGAAGGGAAAAAAGAGGTTTTGCTTTGAAATGGTGCAGGAAATGGGAAATAGAGTTGTCAGGAATGTACTGGGATCATGCTTTACCTGGTTAGACATAAAAGGGAAACGAAGGATGAAACATATTGTCCTGATATTAAAATGCAGAGGTCCAGAAAAGGCCCTGAGATTGAAGATGCTGCAAATATGTTTACTGACATAAAATTGCCCTTGTTTTTATTAGTTACTCTAATGGGTGAACCTAAGGGTAGAGTTGAGGAACAAGTGTCAAATGCCCTTCATGACTGATACCTTCAGACAGAATAGAAATGCAAATCTCCCAAAAGACAAAACACGTATAAGTTAATGAATTGCCGGAAAGGAGTGTGGTGCATGAAGCTATGTAACTGAAGGGAGAAGCTGACATGTTGTCTGTGTGCTGCACCTTTCGCTGTTGAAGAGTCACCTTGTTGCTATGGGGGCAGGTGGGAGGCAAGCTGCCCTCTTCTGTTTCAGTTCAAATGCAGAACATTACCAAGTCATTCATAGCTTTTGCTCATTCTTCCAATGGATTTTATATTTGTGCTTTCTCCACTTGCTGCTTTCATATATCTAAAATACAAAGACCTCATCTGAGAAATTCATGTGTTGCTTTTTTACAACACTTTATTTCACGAGTAGCAGAATTTGCTCATTTGCTGTATCTCATTATAAAAAGAAAAGGGGAGGAAGGAATCTAGAACTGGTCAGAATATGGAATAAAAAATTGCAAACATTTTCCGACTAGCTACACATACCTAAAACTTCAGAATGTACCAAGTTCCTATACTGGAAACAAGACATTCTCCTGCTTTCATAAGGGTCTTTGTTACATCCATGTTGTTCCTCATTTCTATGGGAGGATAATTTATTCCATACAAAAAATACAGGCTGAAACTTGGGAGAGGGAATCATACATAATTAACCTAGTCTCTTGTTCCTGTCATGGCTCCCACATAGAATTTGCACAGCACTCAGAGTTGAATGAGGGGGGAGGGATAGCTCAGTGGTTTGAGCATGGGCCTGCTAAACCCAGGGTTGTGAGTTTAATCCGGGGGGGGGGAGAGGGCATTTGGGGATCTGGGGCAAAAATTGGGGATTGGTCCTGCTTTGAGCAGGGGGTTGGACTAGATGACCTCCTAAAGTCCCTTCCAACCCTGATTCTATGAAAGCACTTTCCAAAACATGACCTCACCTGAACTAAGGACCCCTCTCCATGGCTCATCTATAATATAGGGCTAGAAAAATCTCTCCCTCCCCTACTCTTCTAGGGCTAGGATCCCACAGTTCAGCCTTATCTGGACAAATAGAAAATAAAGGGTAAGACAGGAAAAACATTTTTCAACTCTTGGTGCATCCTCACTAGGAAAAAGGTGTGTCTTAATTAGAATTCAGTAACATGATAAAATCCAAGTGAAAACAAGGCAATTTGTAGTTTTCATATGAGTTAGCAGGTCAAGGTAAACTCTAGGCTACCTCAAAGTTTTTAACTTAACCTGCTAAGGTGTGTGAAAACTACAGATTGCCTTGTTTTCACTAAGCTTTTAATCCCATGTTAGCTAATTCAAATTAAGAACTCACTTTTTTCCTCTTGACAATATGCCTTTGAGGGTCACTGATTAAACCTATTCCTTGCTTTTAGGAAAAAATGAAATCCCTCTGCTCTTGCCTTGTCCAGGCTTCTTTCTTGCACACACTTTGCACACCTCAAGGCAAAACTTCTCTGACTCGGTCAGGGAGATCTGTTGGAAGAGCTGCTACATGGCACCCTTTGAACGTCAGAAAATAGTTTTCTACACCCTCCTAAAGGATTGCTTTTTGTGAATCATGTGTCAGTGAGTCCACAAATTCCTCATTCTGTTCTCTGCCTGTGATGAAATGGCTATGACCCGTGACTCTTACACAATGTACAGCCTCGGTCTGTGTTGAAACAAAATCCTGTTTTCTTTGCTGGGGTGTGGAAAAGAAGTACGCTTACCATAACTGGTAAGTAACTAGCTCCAGAATTTTTTTGGTTGTGTCCCAAATAGCAGGTTGCTTGGAGAGCTGCTGGTGCCTATAAGTAGGCTTTCAGAATAAAAGAAATGTGAAGGTGCTCAGCATTTAAGAAAAGCAGACCACTTCATTTAGGTGCCAAAATAGATACCCTGGCTGGATAATTTTTGCCTCATTCATTCTAAGGCCAAAATTGTCAAGAGTGGCCAATCATTCTGGAAAAAGAACAGAAGTACTTGTGGCACCTTAGAGACTAACAAATTTATTTGAGCATAAGCTTTCATGGGCTACAGCCCACTTCATCAGATACATAGAATGAAACATATAGTAACATATACATACTACAAACCTGATTTCAAGAGATGTTGAACACTAAATTCTGCTTATCTCAACAGAAGTTTCAGGTACTAAGCCCCTCTGAAAAATCAGGTTTCTCGAATTGGGCACTCAAAATCACAGGCTATAATTTTTAAAAATAGGGTACTATCCCTTTAAAGAGTTTGTGAGCCCTCTAATTGTCTTCAATGCTCCAGAAGGCTTGCATGTTGCATATAATTAATAAACACAGTGCCCATGTGATTCTTTCATAATACATTTCATAGGATGTCAGACTAGATTATCACAATGGTCCCTTTTGGTTTTGGAATCTGTTTATCACAGGCCATAGAGACGAGCGAACTGAAACATCTGATTTCATAGTGAGGCTGTATTCTGATTTGAGATGGGGTTAAAGCACAGGATTAGGATCTAGATTGCTTTCAAACACACAACACAAACACAAGTGTTTGGTGTTCAGATCAACAGTGTTAGATTCAATCCGTTATAAAGATAAGTAATGTGTATAATTTGCATCAAGGTTCAGATTTTGCATATCCTCCAAACTTCAGGTATGTTTGGATTCAGGAATCTATTGTAAATCCATCTCTAATTCTGGGCAACATTCTGTAAAGAATCCAACCAACCAACAAAAGACCCAGCCCACAAGCACATAGCACCCCTGGGCCTCCATTCCCCATTAACCTTCCTCAGGAACATTCAGCCCTGGTGTGACGCCATTTAAAAGTCAAAAGATTATTTCTGTAACTGCCACAAAATGAGCCAGAGATCTGAAAATCCATCTATACTTTTCCAGCTTCACGACAATCTCTGCAAATAGAGATTCTGCAAATTGAGCTCAGCTGCACCTGAGGGTGGTGCATGAGCCCGGAAATAATCCAGTTTGCTCTCCCACAGCTTGCTTTGTAAGTACGAAGTAGAGTAAAATCAGCCATGTCAGGCATAGAGACAATATAGTGAATAAGGTGGTGCCATTTGTATATAGTCACTTTCTTCTGCTGTAATCACTGGACAGTGGATTATCCCTTGTTATCAGTGCAAATATTACTCATCTGATCAATGCCTGGGGTAATGGCCACACCTTCCGCCACTATCTCCATTACACAATTTCAAGGTGTGTTAGCACCCATAAAAAAGTTATTTTGATGCCTGAAATTATAATTAGTTTTGAAAGAATGAAAATCTCTCCTTCCCGTTGAAGCCAATGAAATAGCTGTACAACACTTGCTGCTTTGCTATTGACCCTAGCTATGGTACCCAGTGTGGCTCTGGGAAAGCCAGCACTTCAGGAGCTGATCTCAGAGTCTCAATTTATTGGCAAGATGAGTTAGTTTTGGAAACATCAGTGGATTTTAGGACCGCTCTTCTGTCAGTGGGACTGAGAGGATGACATTATGCCCTCCCTTTCTCTTAGAAAAGCAAGATATGCCTGCAGAGGTCAGGGTTATCCAAACTAAACCCATTTAGCTCACATCACTCCATCTGCTCTTCTCCATAGCTTGTTTCTGATTAATGGAACCACATTGCATTCCAGCACTGAGACATGACATTTATTTATCATACTCTGGGCTTTATTGATCACAACTGCATTGCACAGGTACTCTGGCAGTCCTGATTAAACTTCTGTCACAGCTTACCCAGAGAAAGACCTAGAATGTATTTTCTGGAAGCAGGTTTTTTGGATGTTACAAAGCCCTGGTTAGCAAACTAAAGGAGAGGATGGACTTAAGTTCCCTCTAAGCTGCATGGCCGCACGTCCGCACAGCAGGCTATCAAGGACTACGCAGGAGTACAGCCACAGGGGCCTGGAGAGGAGAGAGGTAGGGGTGGGCGGGGAGCAAGTTGTGGTGTGCAGGGCTGTGGAGCGGAGAGACACCTCTCCCCTGGCCCCAGCCCCAGAGCTGCTGTGGTGAGAAAGGGCAGGGCAGCCTGCACCCCAAACCCCTCATCCCAAGCCCCACCCCAGAGTCCACACCCCCAGCCAGAGCCCTCAGCCCCCTGAACCCCAAGCCTAACCCTCTGCCCTAGCCCTGAGCCCCCTCCCACACTCCAAACCCCTCATCACTGGCCCCACCCAATAGCCCAGACCCCCCAGCCAGAGCCCTCATGCACCCCACCCCAACCCTCTGCCCCAGCCCTGAGCCTCCTCCCACACTCCGAACTCCTCGGCCCCACCTCCGCCACACATCACCTCCATATTGGTGCACATAACAAAATTAATTCCGCAAATGGATATAAAAAATTTGAGGGAACATTACGGTGGATATCGTCCCAGGATATTACAACCATCTTATCTATCCATCTTTACTCTCTCTCTCTCTCTTGCTCCACCATTCACCCTTCCATCCTACCACTTCCTTCCCCTTCTCCAGCTAGCATTTCACCCTCTGTTACCTTTTCCAGCTATCTACTGGTGTCAGCAGGAAGCCTGACTACAGGCTCTGCTGTATTCAGAAAGGGCATATTTATCTGGAACAAGGAAGATATCTGTATTCCAGTGTGAACTCTGTTTTACCACCACTGCTTCAACAACATGTGGTTAGTGACTGATAAGTTCCAGTGGAGCCACCCCAGGGACTGAAACAACACCCAGCACTGATGCCATCTGTGATGTGACAACTTGGGTAGAATGCACAGGCACACAGGATATGTCTACCAGAGGTTCTCAAACTTAATTGCACCGTGATCCCCTTCTGACAACAAAAATTACTACATAACCCCAGGAGGGGGGACCAAAGCCTGAGCCCACCTGAGCCCTGCCACCCCGAGTGCGGGGAGGGGGGGGGGGGGACAAAGCTGAAGCGCAAGGGCTTCTGCCCTGGGCGGAGGGAGGGGAGGGTCTCGGGCTTTAGTTTCAGCCCCAGGCAGTGGGGCTTGGGCCCTGGACCCCAGTATGTCTAACACCAGCCTTGGCGACCCCATTAAAATGGGGTTGTAACCCACTTTGGGGTCTCAACCCACAGTTTAAGAACTCCTGGTCTACACACATAGAGCTGAGGGCTGTGATTCCCAGCTCAGAGAGACATACCTGATTTAGCTCCCATCAACCCAGCATGCTGAAGGCAGTTAAGCCACAGGAGTGTGAGTGGCAAAGGGGCTAGCTACCCCGAGTATGTGTCCATCAGAGATGCTAGGTATGTACTTGGAGCAGCTAGCCTCTCCCCCCGCTCCAGCTGCCACGGCTACGTTCTATTTTTGTGTGATAGTTTGGTGAGAGCTAGAGGAGCTTCATAATACTTTGTACTTCTACAATGCCTTCTATCTGAGGCTCTCAAAAATAAGTTAAGGCTCACAACCCTTCCTGAGGGGTAAGGAAATATCCTGTTTTACAGATTGGGAAACCAAGGCCCAGTGAGGGGAAATGACCAGGCCATGGCCACAAAGTGAGTGTGTCACAGCCAGGATCAAAACATAAGCCTGACTCTGTCTCATGCTTTAATCACAAAGTTGTCCTTCCTGAGCTTCTCTGGAGATGGCACTCTGGGCAAGTCTGTACTACAAAATAAAGTCAGCCTAAGTTATGTGACCATACAGCCACCACAGTATTTGAATCAGTTTTACATGTCCACACGGCGCTCCTTGTGTCGGTGGTGCACATCCTCACCAAGAGCACTTGCACCAATTTAACTGCCACCGTGGGGCATTATGAGATAGTTTCTGAAAGGCAGCAACAGCTGATGTAAGCAATGCAGTGTCTACGCTGACACTGTATCAACCTAACTACATCAATTTAAGCACCACGCCTCTTGCCAGGGTGAAATTGTTAAGTTGGTGTAGTGGGAGAGTTGCATCGGTGAGAGCTACATTTTGGTGTAGACGCTTACACAGTTAGGTTGATGTAAATTGCCTTATGTCAACCTAACTCTGTAGTATAAACCAGACTTCTGAGAAGCACAGAGCTGAGTCATCGCTGTGCAGTGGCAGCATTGTAGCACTAGTGGGCCCCTCCAACCCCATTCTGTCTAGTGAAAGGTGTGGTGGGGAAAAGCTTTGTTCTCAATAGGCACCTCAGGAGCTGGCAAAGTGTGAAAATGACGGAGAAATCTTAAAACGCTCTTCAGGGCATGGTAGAGATGGGAGGTGGCTTTCGGGGAAGAGAATCCAGGACGGTAGAAAATGGAAGTGTGGTAAGACTTTGTGGGGCTAGAGAAGCGGCCATACTGACCCCAGATAGACTTAATTTTTACCTGTCTTCAAACTCTCTGGGCTTATTGGGCTACATAGGGGAGCAAAAAGAATGGCCTTGAGACAGAATTGAGCTGCAGAGTCTGCATTCAGATCTGAGCTCCTACAACATTTTGGCACATTTGACTCCAGAATTCTGATTCATATGTACCTTCACTAGGATACAGAAGCAGAAACTAGATCAGAAGCCCAGGAAACAGCTGAAGAAATGCAGTAATTTTAAGGAAATCCGCTGCTTCTCTCTTGCTAAAGTTGTGATCAGTAGTTTGCTATTTTTTTTCTTTTTTTGGCACAGGTGCAACAAGGCTAACTACCTGTTTTGTAGTAGTCATAGATAAGCACTAAAGCTGATGTGATGTTGGACACAGGACATTCTTGCTCAACTGAAAACGAAAAAATGATTTCTTACTATGAGACTTGGAAATGGAAGGAAGATAACTGTATCAAAACTGACAGGTTTCAGTGTAGTAGCCGTGTTAGTCTGTGTCAGCAAAAAGAAAACAAGAAAAATACCTGTGGCACCTTAGAGACTAACAAATTTATTTCAGCATAAGCTTTCGTGGGTTAAGAATCCACTTCATCGGATGCATGGAATGGGACATACAGTAAGCAGATATATATACATTCAGAGAAACATGAAAAGGTGGGAGTGTCTATATCAATGTTAAGAGGCTAATTAACTGAAAGGCACTGTTATCAGTAGAAACTTTTGAAGTGATAATCAACATGGCCCCTTACGGACAGTTGACACAAAGGTGTTAAGGGTTTTTAAGGAGGGGAAATAAATTCAATCAACGTAATGACCGAGCATCAAAACTGGATGCTTAGAATGCAGATTATTTTCCACTGGGATGAGCAGAGGGGATCCCAAAATGAAGTTAGGGTCCAAACAAATTGATCTCCCCTTAGATAATCCCATCCATCCAATGAGATCCTTATTCACCCGCTTTAGTGTACTTGTTTATGCTTCTTTTCTCAAAAGAACTGTAAAAAACAAAAACAATCAAGCAAACCAAACCCAAACAAGAGACACTATAAAAAGGACTTATGCTCTCCAGCTAGAAAAGAACATGGTTGTTCTTGTTTTCTATACACATCAACTTACAGTCCTCTTAAAGCTACAAAAAAAAAAAAAAGATTTAAGCAATATTAATAACAAGTGTTAAATTCAGATCCCCTAGAAACAGAGTCGTCAAACCTTTTGAGTTCACCATGTTTATAGTTAGGCTTTGGGTTTAGTTTATTTGTTCGAATTTTAGAATGGTTTCTCTTTAGCTTGGCTTATGTCCCACTTATGTGCGTTTTCTGCAGATATTCACTTGAGCACCTTTTAATCTCACAAGTAATCACAAATACTGAGTTTTATACACACATACCTGAGTATTCATGGAAAGCCTATTTTAAATTTGCACAGAGTAATTTAGCAGAATTTTTCCTGGTAATTTGGAAACTGGAAGACCAAAGCCTTTGTACTTATCAAAGAGCGGCTGCATTTTAAATTTTACAATAGTTCCAGTCTTTTCTGACTTTCTGAGTACTGGATAGATTTAAGCACTCCAGACTTCACACACACATCTATATGGGAGGGCTCTGCACACTAAGATAGGGGAGCTTTTACAGGTAGGATATTTTAGGATTGCTAGAATGCTAGGACTGGGAATGGATGACAGGGGATGGATCACTTGATAAATTGCCCTGTTCTGTTCACTCCCTCTGAAGCACCTGGCACTGGCTACTGTCAGAAGAGAGGATACTGGACTAGGTAGACCATTGGTCTGACTCAGTAAAGCCATTCTTATGTTCTAGAAGAGTTTATGAACTTCCATTGTTGTGGACTGGGTCTCCATATAGTGTTTAAGATTTTAATTGTCCTGGATTACATGCTTGGCCTGTACATGAATGTATGTGTGGCCTTCCTCTTCTTGCACAGCCTGTGTAAGGACAAATTACAATCATCATCATAACTTGGGTGAGCACCCGGACCACTCCTGCCATACATCTCTGAGGTCACAAAGTGCCCCAAGAGAAGCAAGGAGGGGTGAGAAGGAGGTAGGGCCTTCCCTAGTACACAGAAAGAGCAAACTGTGCTCTATGAGGGAGCGTAGCCATCCGTATGTTCCCCCTAGGCCTCTTCCAGGGCAGTGCAGAGCTTTCTTTCCCCTGAGCTGTGCCCAAATGACACAATTGTGTCAGATAATTTGTGTTTTCATTGTCTGATGATTGCTGTTAAAGTATTAAGCAATTAGTAATTAAAGTTTCCACTGTGACCTGCTTAACTCTGTTCAGAACTGCCTGAGATAGGGAGTTGTGAAAGTAGAATGAATTATATTGTAATTATAGAATGGATTAAAGAAATGCTGTTGTTCCTCCTTTAAGCAGGAGAAAAGATTGTTGGAATATAGTTGTCAGGAAGAGAAACATTAAGGGTCCACTTAAGCTAATGGTGGAACATTAGCTAGGAGATTAGTAAAAGTTAGAATCCAAATAAGATATGTATGTCTAATCCCAGGTAAATTTATCAGTTTCTGCTTCCTTTGTTTTCTTGTTAAGTTTGCTTCCCTTTATCTGTATAAATAAGATCGTTTAAGCCTTTGCATGGCACTCAATTTATCTGGGTGTGATTGGCAGAGCGCTTTGCTAATAAACAGAGTGGTCTGACAAATTTGTGAGTCCTGAATCTGACTTTGACAGAGTCAAGGTGGGAGAGGTAATATCTTCTATTGTACTTCGGTTGGTGAGAGAGACAAGCTTTCAAACTTGCACAGAGCTCTTCTTGAAATAGAGAGTGGCAGAGCTCGTTGTGTCATAAGGAAACCTGTGCTAGTTTAAGGCGCTGCAGAGTCAGCCAAGGAGAGGAGAGATGTCACTTGACAGACTTGCTAAGGTGCAATGGAGCAGTTGCTGAGTATCTCTACACTGCAGCTGGGAGCAAGTCTCCTAGCTTGGGTAGACAGACCCATGTTAGCGGGGCTTCAGCTAGCACATTACACATATTATGTTGATGTTCTGGCTCAAGAAGGAGTTCAGGCTCTCAAGCACACCCGAACCCGTAGGGCTGAGATGCTGAAATCCATTCTGAGCCAGACTGTCTACATTGCTGTAGCGTGCTAGCTTGAGCCCCACTAGTGTGGGTCTGGCTATCCGGCTAGAAGGCTCATTCCTAGCTTTAGCATAGAAATGCCCTTAGATGAAGGATATGACAAGGTGAGGTCCCACTCCTTCTTCTTCTCTGTCTACCCAGGCTAGTCAGAGACCTTCAGTTGTTAAACACCACTATGTCATTTATTTACATTATCTTACCTTTACTGACCCATACACCACATCATTTACAGCATTTGTTACTTCTCATCCCTTTACTAAGGAGTAGAGAGGAATGATCTGTCTCCAGCCAGAGACTCTTCCTTCCTATGCCTTCTTCTACTCTTTTTTTTACTCTACTTCTGCTAATTAGGCACAGTTAGGTCCCCAGGGGGAAGGAGGAATTAACTGGCATTTAATCAGAGTGCTGGTTTTTAGCTGTAGGTTCCTATCATTGCTCGCCTCTCCACCTTTCCTTGAGCAGGTCCTGCGAGAGGGTGCTCCCCACCCACCCTTCACCCCGGCCCTCCAGATCTTTTCATCAGGCCCCTGCCCTGTGAGCCCCCCTGGCTGTTCCCCCTGCATACCTCGAGCCAGCTGCGCAGCCTGCAGCCGGTTCACTTCCGAATTCCACCAAGGGCACATCTGAACACGCTCATGCTCCATACTCTCCATTTCCTCACCCTCGTGTTCTGCCCCGAACTAAGTGGTGGGATCTATTGCCATCTGCTGAGGGTGAGGAACCCCGGTGGGTCAGTCTGTATTCCAACTTGGTCCCATGGCCAGCCAGCGATATTAGTTGGCAGCTCCTTCATGGAGCCATGAGCACGGGTGTGTACGTGGTGTGATGCATCCCTGTCCCCGATGCCTGTCCCTTTTGGGGTGTGAGGGAGATGCTGGCACACACCTACCTTGAGTGCATCAGGCTGCAGC
Organism: Macrochelys suwanniensis; assembly: GCA_033296515.1. Lineage (NCBI taxonomy): Eukaryota > Metazoa > Chordata > Testudines > Chelydridae > Macrochelys > Macrochelys suwanniensis. The sequence goes on along the minus strand of CM065775.1, from coordinate 210,227,666 downwards.
TCCTTTTCTGGCTCCTCCTGGGCCTACTTTTGCGGTTCTGGCTGCACTTCTCTCCCCACCTTCTAATGTATTGCACACCGCATCTGTGTTCCCACGAAGTCGTAAGACCTCCCCATCAATCTCCTCCTAGAGATGGTCAAAGTGGCCATCTATAACACCAGAGAGAGGATGTTGGCTGAGGGGGTGCTCTGCAACTGTAGGGCCTACTTCCGTTCCTCCCTCATTTCATGCATCTGGGCAGAGTTCCTCTGGGCGGCATCTGCTGGTTCCCTATACACCTTTGAGGAGCAGTGGGCGCTGTCCAGGGTTCTCTGATCAGTGTCCCCTTCTGGAACCCTTATTATGACCCTGTGACCCCTACGCCCATCCCTGTTTATTCATTTGTTGTCCCCTGTATTCAGTTGAACCTCTAGTTCAGTGGCTACTCTCCCTAAGCTGGGGGAGGGGCCTTCAGCTGTGGGTGGGCTTGTGCCCACCCACCTTCCCAGGATTCAATAGGTGTAGATTCCTAGCACTCTGTCATAGGGGAGAACCTGGACAGTGAGAAGACTGCCAAAGAAGAGAGTGGGAGGAGTTGGCTGTAAACTGGGTGTAGGAGTGATACTAGCAGAGCATTTCTGAAATGCAGCCACCAGCAGTTTTTTGTGTGGCCATGACAGCCTCCAAAGCATGGGCAGAGATTGAGGTGTGGGGGTGGGGGTGGGGGTAAGGCAATGCCCAGCTATTGCTCCTGAACAGCTGTTACCAAGGGCAGCAAGATGCACCACCTTGGTATTTGTGCTGGTGCCTTTCACTGTACAGCCTCCTCAGGGGCTCTGGGCAGCACCTCTGGAGACACATGGGGCCTGTGTGTAGTGCTGCAGGTGACTCTTGTCAGTAGAGGCAGCTGTAATGATTGGTTACCTGGGAGCTCCCCTGGCAAGCTCCCCTACTCCCGCCTGGTTGGGGCATGGGGAGCCTGGGACTCCACAGGCAGCTGGTGAGTTTCTGACCCACCTTCTCTAGGGCAGGCTCTTACTGAAGGGCAGCGGGAGGCAGGGACAGAGAGTCGGGTCGGTGCTTCCCCCACCTGGGGTTGCACTTAGTTGCTGTTTATATTTACTGTCACTGCCAAAGCAGCTCAACGGCTCTGGGCTGCTGCAGGCCTTGGCAGCTTTCCCCAGCAGTGTGAGGGGCTCCTGCTCTGTGACATGTGATGAGCACAAGAATAGGAGCAAAGTCAGGTGCACTGAATGGAGTGCTCTACTTCTTACCGCCTTCCTACTACATACATAAATCACAAGGATGTGGACATGTAGATGTGCATATTTATTGTTTTTTTTCCTAAAGTTAAGTATTTGGGGGGAAATTGTCATTGGGGCCACCAGCAAGAGTTGGTGATCACACTCTGAAGCCACCAAAAAATTTGTTGTGAGAACCCCACTAGCTGGTATGAGGTCATAGAGTAGCAATGGCTGTGGTCTGGTGTCAGAGTGTAGGGAACGAAGACTGGCCAGGGACTGGAGCTAGGCAGGAAAGCCAAAGGCTATCTGAGGAGCTGGCAAGCAAGACAATTATAGTTGCTTGAGGAACTAGAAAATACTGCACATGCAGTAGAGAAAGCTGTAATGGGCTCTCAAGCCATCTAACATACAGAGCTTTTCATTCAAAAGAGGCAAGAAGTTGGCTCTGTATAAAATTGGTAGTTTACAACTGATAGAGGAAAATTAGCTAGAACTCTGAACCAGATGGTTGTACTGATTCTCCTGTGGCTGACAACCATGCTAGCTACTCAGACCCCTTTTAACCAGCCTATGTTGTAATAACCTGTAACATTTGCTGCCTACAGGGTGGCTTATTCACTTTGCTCCCATTCTTTATCTTGCACAGGGAGGATCTGATAGCTACAAAGCCTGAAGGCATCTTCTTGTCAACAATGGCTATGCTGGAGCTGTTGCAGATGAGACCTTTGTCACTGGATGGGTCTCCTTGAAATCTCCCTGGTATTCAGAGCTTGGTTTCCATGGTCTAGCAGGTGCACAATGAAGGACTTTTAGAGCACCATATACAGGTAGGCCAGATTCTTTGCTGTTTTTATCTGTTTATCTGTGGTCACAGAAATTGGGTTTGCTATGAGGTTTGTGGTCTAATTGCAAAGATGTGAAAGCTCCATTAGCCGATTTGTAACCTTTTATGGCTTGCAGTTATTGTTTGTGGCAAGATATTGCACATTAAGGACCAGTGTTAGTTGACAGCAAATTATCTCAAAGACCTAAAGTGGGAGGTTCTCAAACTTTTCCAGTGTGAACCTCACCTTTATAGACAGGGATTTGGAGCAATAACATTTTTGAATTGCTCCGCTCTGGCTCTGGGCATAAACCTACTGCTCCGCACTCCGGCTCCGCTCCAAAGCCCTGTTTATAGATTGACCTGTGGACCTTCCCATTTGTGATCACATGAGCCACCTCCCCTCCCATTCATAATCACATAACATTCTGTGTCAGGGTCCCCGGGGTGCAGCCTGGACTGTGGGACCATTGAGCCCTCTCTCCCACCAGTCTGGGATGGCCCTCACACTGTGATGCCGATGTCAAATAATAAGCCTCTGACAGACACTGCACTTACACAGACATCCACAGGCAGGGACACACCTGCCTGTGTTACATTAATGACCTCCCAGCCCAACCACTCCAGAACCATCGATAGGGAGGCTCCAACCAATTTCCCCCAGCTCCCCAATCTTGCATCCCAGAACTGTACCATCTTGCACTGGTCAGAAGCCTGGCCAGCATAAGTTTACTACCCAGTTTGCCACTCACTCAGTGTGGAATGGACACAAACTAGCCTTTGTAAACTGAGCTGAGATTCCCCAAGCACTTCAACCAAAGCAGACTGTTTTAGGTAAAATATAAAATAGATTTATTAACTATAGAAAGATAGATGTTAAGTTATTCAAGTTATTATTATAGGCATATAGGCCAGAGATAGTTACCTTACGAAAGTAAAAAGTAAACACACATTCTAAATCCTAAATTTTTAGCAAGAGTTCAATCAATCACCTTTTCTCACCCTGACAGATGGTACAAAGGGGTCACAGATCCTCACTACAGAGAGTGGGACTCTTTTCCAGCCTGGGACCACCTTTCCCCAGTTCAAAGTCTTTGTCTTCCAGGTGCTGGGGCGGGGGAGATGTGAGGCCAAGTGTTGATGTCACTTCCCCACTTTTATATTTTCTTCCAGCTCGCTGGAAAAATCTTTGCTATGATTTAGGGCTCAGGCAGTCCCCATTGGTTAAGCAGTCTCCACTGCATACATGCTGTCTCTGAGAAGTCTCTGGAATAGTGGATCCTTTCCTTGATGGGTGTTGATGAGCCATTAATGCTGTCTGGCTAACCATGGCTACTCCATTGCTGTACCTGAAAAGCTGGCTGTGGATGTTTCCAATCTCACAACATATTTCAGTATCACACACATAGCAAAACGTTATAACTTCACATATAATGATAGCACATATCATACAAAAGGATATTAACATTCAACAGATCAAGACTTTTAAAATGGTATCTCACAAGGCATACTCTGTACAAAACATATCATAATCATATCACACTGGTGACTGTGGGAGTTCCAGGGTGCTACTTTGAGTTACAGAGTGTCACACCTCTCCCCTTAGTTTACTGCAGGAGGGTTAGTCACTGACTAATGAGAAGGCAGTGTGTCCAAGGTCCTCTTTAGGTTTTGACCCTACAGTTCCCAAAGGTTGCTAAACATTGTAATGTTACCCACATGCACTTTTGCAAAGTTCTGTGTACCTCTGAACACTTTGTGGATCAGTCTGGTGATCTCAAAAGTTAACAAGTGTGCCTCCTCTGGGTTGCTAGAAAGCATCTTTTTGTATCTGCACAACATTGTTAAGCCTTCTGCTTTTCCAACTGGTGTGAACTCAATGAAGATGATGTTTTCTAGAGTGTAGGTATCTTGGCATTTAGCCTTCAGACTAAGTCATACATTCCTATAGCAAATACTGCAAATACTTTCACAGAAAATCCGTAAGCAATTATTTATGTATTTGCAATTGCCTTTGATGCAGGAAAGGTGGTTTGTTTTTTTCCAAAAAGGACAACTACACAGAGTTGTCCTTCATTTTATCTCCTCTGTTTTGTCCTTCATTTTATCTCCTCTGTTTCTCAGAGGTGTCCAACCAACTCTCCAACACCAGCAAGTGTTTAGCAGACCACAGTTTGGGAATTAGATGCCCATACCTTTTTTTTTTAAGGCAAGTCCTAGTTGTTATACTTTCAATTAAAACCTTGAAAACATGACAACCTGAAAGTAATTAATACAGCAGTGCCTGCCTGAGCTTGCAGAGATTCTGCAAAAATAGCTCTGAGGTATTCAAATGCCAATGATCATAGTTTGAAAAGTTGACATTTAAAAATATTTCATGGCTCAGCAAAGCAAAGTGGAGTGGAGAAGTACCATTATGAAGATCTACACAATTTACTCTGCAAGCTATGCTCATTTTGGGTAGGCCTTTTACAATACATGGTTATGTTGAAGGGGTTTGTACTTGTTTCCATTACCCATTACAAGAGGAGTACATCTTTCCAAAATTTGGGAAATGCTGTACTAATAAACAAACACCCCCCAACTGTGAGGAAGGTCCAATACTTAAAAGATGGATAAGCTGAGGCATAGTGACTTGCACACACTCACAATGAGAATCTGTCACAGAATTTGGATCAGAACCCAGCTGTCCTGACTCTTACTCCTGTTTCTTAACTACAGAATTATTCTTCCTTCCTTCTGAGGCATGTGGCAGGAGAGTCAGTTGGAGAAGTAGTTAGATGGTCTTTTGAGGGAGTTTTCCCTTGGGCCTTGGGGTGGAGAGCTGAACCCGAACAGTGGGACTAGAGCAGGTAAAGGGATTGCTTTAATAAAAGTGGTTCGACATGCAGATGAGATCAATCGCGCAGAAGGACCCTGAAAGGCTGCAGGCCTGCACACCACGTAATGAGAATGTCATCTAGTGAGGGGACAAAAAGGAGGAGAAGCAGGCCCGGGAAGGCTGCTGCTGGGATGGGCCAGAACAGGGGTAGGCAGCCTATGGCATGCGTGCCGAAAGCGGCACGCGAGCTGATTTTCAGTGGCACTCACACTGCCGGGTCCTGGCCATCGGTCCGGAGGGCTCTGCATTTTAATTTAATTTTAAATGAAGCTTCTTAAACATTTTAAAGACCTTATTTACTTTAATATATAACTAAACTATTGTTGTATGTAAAGACTTATAGAAAGAGACCTTCTAAAAATGTTAAAATGTATTACTGGCACACGAAACCTTAAATTAGAGTGAATAAATGAAGACTCGGCACACCACTTCTGAAAGGTTGCCAACCCCCGGGCCAGAAGAAAGCCACTTATTTGCACCATTTTATCCACCTTTGCTTGGATTATTTTGCCAACAATCATAAGGTGGTGGTGTTGATCCACTTTGGAATGTAATTTAATGAGAGAAGATTGCTCTATTAAAAATAGATTCCAAGATTTATTCTGATAATTTAAACTAGAGTTGAACAAAGAGACAGGAGTGGGGAAGGGAAGAACTAAATGTGTTAGATAGTGGTATAGAAGGGTAATTGAGCAAAGCAAGGCCAATCATATGACAGTGATACAATAAAATGTTAACAAATTACACTCCATTGAGCATCAGATCAATGCAAGTTACACTACTATGTAGCCTGCACATAGTAATTTACACCAGTTACAGCTTACATCACCACTGCACTTAGCCCTGTGTAAATTTACTTGGAATATTTTAATTACAAACTGCTTAACAAGGCAGTAGGGCTACCTTAGCTGTGTCTATACATTTGCAAAGAGGATATGCTGATACATTTCAAAGGTGCAAATTAAGACGGAATGCTGAAAGCCTCACCCCTGGCAAGTGGGGACACATTTATTGTGGATGATGCTCTCCAACATTGTTCTACTCACTTACAGGTATTATTATTTTTATCCCTCCTGAATAATCCCAATCTCCTGTTGCTGAGACCCAGTCTCACCTTGGTTTCTCTCCGTTACTATGTTCCCACAGAGCTTTGCCTCCTTTAAATGGGCCAATAAACACAGTAACACAGCTCATGGGGGGCTGGTGTTACCAATCTCTCACCAGGCAGTTTGCCCATGGGACTAGCAGACAGCAGCCCTCCCTGCTTAGCCTAGGGTGAGGAGCTAGCAAGTGTGAAAAATTGGGACAGGGGTTGGGGTGGGGGGTAATAGGTGCCTGTATAAGACAAAGCCCCCAATAGTGGGGCTGTCCCTATAAAACAGGGGCAGCTGGTCACCCTCGCTTGGCGCCAGCCCCGCTAGTCACAGGCTGGACTGGACGGCCCGGGACAAGCCTCTCACAGATCAACCATTCAACCTGCAGCAGGTCGGAACCACCACGGAACAGACACCGCCGCCCCAGGCCTCTGGGTATCCAGGGCCCCGCCCTCCCCGCTGTGTCTCCTCTCCGACGGGGGAAGGGGGGCCGCCATGACAGCTACCGAGGCGGAAGTGCCCGCAATTGCGGGCAGAAAGGAAACAGGGTCCGGCCCCGCAGCGCGTGTGACAGGGGCAGCCTGGGTTTGTCTTTTAAGCCGTTCTTAGCCTTTCCCGCTTAGGCCCGCGGTGGTGACTTCCAGAGCCCCGCCCCTTCCCTGGAGTCACAGGATTCGCTCGCTACCTCGGCCGCGCGCCCCGCGCTCGCCGCTCACATGACCGAAATGCACCAATCGCAGGGAGCACAGAGAGGGCAGGGTAAAGACGATGTTGCGGAGGCGCAGGAGGTGACGTCGCCGATCTATTGTCACCAGGCCGGAGTGGGAGGGGCGGGTGCGCTAGAGGCCGGAGGAACGTAACGTAACGTAACGTGCCGACGGGTATAACGCGATCCTCGTGCGTGGGGGGAGGGGTTCCTGGTCCTGCTGCGCGGGGCGGGGCGGGGTTGCGGTTGCGCGGGGCTGTGCTGTAGGGGGGCTGCTAAAGTGGCCCCTCCGCCGCTCCCCAGGGTGGGGGTGTGGTGCGTCCCGGCCATGAGCTTCAACCTCCCGGGTGTTAACAGGCCCGTTTGTGGGGGAGGGGGCGAGGTAGTGGCGGGAGGAAGGAACAAAGCGGCTCTGTACAGACAGCGGCGGGTCCGAGCCGTTGGCTTCACGACCCCCCTTAGCCTGGTAGGGCAGCAAACTCCCCCCCCCCCCCCCAAGCTGTCTCCGTACCGGGCTGCTGGGGACCCCGCCGTGCCCCAGTGGGGGAAAACACGTGGGAGGCCTTTAAACCGGACTCCGCTGTCACCCGAGAACTATGAACACGTTAGAACTTTCCTGGCGTGAGTCAGAGGCGCCTCCCGCAGTGTTTCTGCCAGGTACGACTGACGCAGACCCCAGGGCAAAGTCAGGGCTGTGCTACGCGGCTGTGAAATTTGCTATTTATGCCATGAGCAGCCCATGAAATGTGTGATTTCTCCACAGCGTTTCTTGAACGAGGAGCTAGGACCCCAAAAGGCAGTCACAAGCTTGCGAGGGGGTACAGTGTTGCCACCCTTACTTCGCCGCTGCTGGTGGCAGCGCTGCCTGAAGCTGGGTGGGCAGGAGAGCAGCGGCTGCTGGCCAGGTGCCCAACTCTGAAGGTGGAGCCTCTGTCAGTGGCTGCAGAGAAGTAAGCATTGTATGGTGTTGCCCCCTTCTGTGCTGCGGCATCGCTTCCTTCAGAGCTGGGCAGCTGGAAACCAGATTTCACAGGTTTCCATGAGGTGATTTTCATGGCCATTCAGTAGACCCTTCAGTATGGACAATGAAAATAGATAGCAACAGTATAAAAGGCACTGATGCAGCAATGTAGCAATAAATGGCCTGCTGCTTAAGAGCAAATGGAGTAAATAGGCAACATATGTTCTAAACATTCAAAATCAACAAGGAGTCCGGTGACACCTTAATGACTGATTTATTTGGACATAAGCTTTTGTGGGTAAAAAACCCACTTCAGTTGCATGAAGTGAAAATTACAGATGCAGGCATTATTATACTGACACAGGAAGAGAAGCGAGTTACCTTACAACTGGAGAACTAGTGTTGACGGGGCCAATTCAGTCAGGGTGGATGTGGTCCACTCCCAATAATTAATGAGGCGTCTATACCAAGAGAGGGAAAGTTGCTTTTGTAGTCAGCCATCCACTCCTAGTCCCTATTCAAGCCCAAATTAATGGTGTTAAATTTGCAAACGAATTTTAGTTCTGCAGTTTCTCTCTGAAGTCTGTTTTTGAAGTTTTTTTTGTTGAAGTATGGCTACTTTAAAATCTGTTCTAGAATGTCCAGGGAGATCGAAGTGTTCTACTGGCTTTTGTATGTTACCATTCCTGATGTCTGATTTGTGTCCATTTATTCTTTTACGTAGAGACTGTCCAGTTTGGCCAATGTACATGGCAGAGGGGCATTGCTGGCACATGATGGCATATATCACATTAGTCGATATGCACGTGAATGAATCCATGCTGGTGTGGTTGGGTCTTCTGATGGTGTCGCTAGAGTAGAGTACTCTGTCCCCATATCTATTCTAGCGACACTGATTCAATTGAATTGGCCCTGTCAACGCTGGTTTTCCACTTGTAAGGTAACTCCCTTCTCTTCATGTGTCAGTATAATAATACCTGCATCTGTCATTTTTACGCCATGCATCTGAAGAAGTGGGGTTTTTACCCACAAAAGCTTATGCCCAAATACATTTGTGAAAGTCATAAGCTACGGTGAACCCCCTTAACAGCAAGCAGCTATGGTAACCAGAGACCACTAGGGGGAAGTAGATGCCTCGCCTACGCAAGACCTTGCATTTTTACAGTTGTCCTTCGCTTACACAAGAGTAGTGTTTTTCAGCTGAGACAACTATCCTAAACCAGGTTTTACTGACCAGATAGCAGACATCCGAGGTCTAGCATGCACCAATCAAATGTTAACACACCAGAGCTTTGTCTAAGTGTGTATAAAAGACCTGTAATTTCTGTGTTAATTAAAGTCCTGTATCAAGATACAGTCTCTCCTTTTTTCTGCAGAATAAAGTAATTTACTTTCCTTATCCCTGTCTGGCTGTTATTGGCTCTCAGCTAGGCGGACCCGATATTTCGGTAACAGTCGGATACAGACTAACATGGCTACCCTTCTGATACTAAACATACAAAGTTTTTCTACTTTGCACAACTCTTGCTGGTAGCCACTCTGACAAATTTTCCTAAAATATGTAATTAACTTTAGAAAAAACAACTAAATATGCATATATATTGTGATTTATTTATACAGAGGTGGTTTTTTTTGAAGACAGTACAAATAATGTACAGTTGTATTTTGGTGCCCTTTGACTCAGCTGCCTCCCTGGTCCCCCCACCTATCACCTTTGACCCTCACTGCTTCCCTCTCCTCCTTCCCCCCCTCCCCCTCCCCCATTGCCCTGAGCTCCCTTTTGCAGCCTCAAACCCCAGGCTCACCCTGATCCTTGCCTCTTGACCATGGCGCCTGGTAAGGCCAGCCCTGCTGAAGCCCCTCCATCCTGGGCTGAAACCCAGAGCTGGAGACCCACGGCTGGATCCGGGGTCGGGGAGGCTCGAGCTTGGAGCTCTGCAGCTGGAGTGGGGGTTGGGGAACGGAAGCATGGATCTTGCAAGAGCCCCACACGGCCGAAGGAGGGGAGGGGGATTAAGCCTGTCGCTGGAACCTCCAGCGGAAGGTGTGGGGGAGCCCATGAGGGTGAAGCTCCCTGCTGGAGCCTCTGGCTGAGGCCTGCCTCCAGAGTCCCTGGGTGCTGCTTTGCCCCCTTCCCCATCTCTGCCCAGGAGGCTGTTGTGTCTGCAGGAAAAACCCCTGATGGCCACATGCAGCCACAGTGCCTGCATTTGAGAAACACCGCCTGCCCTGTTCTGTTCATTTCTTCAGAAGCATCTGGCATTGGCCACTGTTGGAAGACAGGATACTGAGCTAGAGGGACCATTGGTCTGACCCAGTATGGCTGTTTTTTGTTTTTTTTTCCTTACATTCTTATGATAAAGGTATGCATAATGATGTAAAGGAGGTAGACTGAAAAAAAAAAATTTTTTTCCCCAGTAATACAAGAACTTAAATGAAACTGAAAGGCAGCAAACTTAACTGATAAAGTGCTGCCCCTTTTTATCTTTAGCAGCTAGGCAAAGATTGGGGTCCTGTGGGTGTTCCAGTGGGAGTAGAAATTGGTGATACGGATTTCTTTGATGCAGTTTTGTTTATTTACAAATAAGTCCTGTGTCTCTGAATGCAGAGGTATTGACGAAGTGGAAGCAGCTTATTTTGCTCACTGCACTAGAGTTCTCTTTTCAGCCTGCACCCCAACTCAAAAAAAATCCCTCTCACCAGGTTTCTTCCAGGGTCAGCCATATACTTTCAGTTATTCCTTCAGGCAGCCTGTTGTCCTGTCCTCTCAGTCAATTTTTGTTTATTCTCTCCCCCCCACACCCCAATCCACACAAGTCTGTTTACAATACTGAGGCCTTGGCTACACTTGCAGATGTACAGCGCTGTGAGTTAAACCCGTCTTCGTACAGCTGAGTAGAGAAAGCGCTGCAGCCTGTCCACACTGGCAGCTGCCAGCGCAGTAATGTGGCTACATTTGAGGCATTTGCAGCTGTATTTGGAGCTGTGCATTATGGGCATTCAAGTGGCTGCAACGTGCTTTTTAAATGGGGGGGGGGTGAGGGGGACTTTGACACCGAGTGTGTTGGGAGAGAGAGTGGGTTTTTGGAATCTCCACAGAGTGTCAGCTCATTATCTCCTAGTTTACACACCTCCACATCCCCTGCCTCTCTCTCAATCACTGAAAGCAAACAGCAGGGGCTTTGTTTGTTTTTAAAGAGCAGATAAAAGAGAACTTGGGGAAACGGAGCCTTCCCCCTCCCCCCCGCTGTTCTTCTCCCCCTGCCCCCCACCGTCTCTGTCCAAGGCAACTTTGCTGCCGGCATTCCTAACAGAGCTCCCCCTTCCCCCCCCCGCCCCCACCTGCAAACAGTAGCTGTGTTTGTAAAGCACCTCAACAACGGAGCTCTGAACTCCAACCCGGAAGTGCCATTTCAAAACAAAGGGAGCTTCCGGAGGTCAGTAACTGCGGAGTTCCTCGGCTAAGACCAGCGTTCCACCCACTTCACAACAGTTGTTATTCCTCTCGGGGAGGTGGAGTACATGCAGCGCTGTATCTGAGGAGATACACTATTGCACGTGCCTTGCAAGTGTAGCCAGTTAGTGAGTTACAGCACTGCAGGCAGTTTTATTGCGCTGTAACTTGTAAGTGTAGCCAAGGCCTGAGTCAAACCCTCCACCCACCTGGTGCTAGTTCTGGGCAGGCTCTCTTTGTTTTAGGTGTGGCCTCTTAACTCTGTTTTACAATTGACTCAAATGGGTGACTCATTCACATGTGGGTTTAAAGAGGTTTTAACTTAACCCATAACAAGGCTTCATCCCGCTCATAACAACACTTCCCAGCTGAGTTTTGTTCATCTTGCTGATGAGTAAAATGGTGCCACCCAATAACCCATCCTAAACAAAAAGAAAATAAATTTAAGAACTACAAGTTTAACTATTTACATGTGTATAGTGTCCTTCTGTCAGGATAGTTTCCCATCACCAACAAAAGAATCATAGAATATTAAGGTTGCAAGAGACCTCAGAAGGTCATCTAGTCCAATCCCCTGCTCAAAGCAGGAAAAACACCAACTAAATCATCCCAGCCACGCCTTAAAAACCTCTAAGGATGGAGATTCCACCACCTCCCTAGGTAACCCATTCCAGTACTTCACCACCCTCCTAGTGAAATAGTGTTTCCTAATATCCAACCTAGACCTCCCCCACTGCAACTTGAGACCATTGGTTCTTGTTCTGTCATCCGCCATCACTGAGAACAGCCTAGCTCCATTCTCTTTGGAACCCCGATTCAGGTAGTTGAAGGCTGCTATGAAATTCCCCCTCACTGTTCTCTTCTGCAGACTAAATAACCCCAGTTCCCTCAGCCTCTCCTCGTAAGTCATGTGTCTCAGCCCCCTAATCATTTTCGTTGCCCTCCACTGGACTGTATCCAATTTGTTCACATCCCTTCTGTAGTGGGGGAACCAAAACTGGACACAATACTCCAGGTGTGGCCTCTTCAGTGCCGAATAGAGGGGAATAATCACTTGCCTCAATGTGCTGGCAATGCTCCCACTAATGCAGCGCAATATGCCATTGGCCTTGGCAACAAGGGCACACTGCTGACTCATATCCAGCTTCTCATCCACTGTAATCCCCAGGTCCTTTTCTGCAGAATTGCTGCTTAGCCAGTCAGTCCCTAACCAGTAGTGGTGCATAGGATTCTTCCTTCCTAAGTGCAGGAAGGACTCTGCACATGTCCTTGTTGAACCTCATAAGATTTCTTTTGGCCCAATCCTCCAATTTGTCTAGGTCACTCTGGACCCTATCCCTACCCTCCATCATATCTACCTCTCCCCGCAGCTTAGTATCATCTGCGAATTTGCTGAGGGTGCAATTAATCCCATCATTCAGATCATTAATAAAGATATTGAAGAAAACTGGCCCCAGGACCGACCTTTGGGGTACTCTGCTTGATACCAGCTGCCAAGTAGACATCGAGTCGTTGATCACTACCCATAGAGCCCGACAATCTAGCTAGCTTTCTATCCATCTTATAGTCCATTCATCCAATCCATACTTCCTTAACTTGCTGGCAAGAATACTGTGGGAGACGGTATCAAAAGCTTTGCTAAAGTCAAGATATATCACATTCACTGCTTTCCCCATATTCACAGAGCCAGTTATCTCATCATATGTCATGCTCATCAGAATGTTACACTCATCCAAAATGTGGGGCTTTTCTCTCCCTAGATTTCCTTTCACTGCATTCCTGAAGCGTTTTTGTTGTTTCCGTGGAACTTGCTGAGCTGTGAAAGTTTCTGCCTGCCCATTCTGGTTGAGTGGAGCTGCAGGGTTTTCTCTGGGTGCTCTTTTCAACTGTAAACTCTTTGGGGCAAGGATCCTTTTATGTTTGTGGTGATATATACATTTTTAGGAAAGGGTTGAAAGTACCAAAAACAATTGAAAAAGAAAATATCTAGGGGGGCCTGGAAAATGGGGATTTCCCTATGAAAACTTTCCCTTAGACTACATGCAAAGGAAAAGAGAGATTGTGCCTTTTCTCTAGGGTGACCATATTTCGCAAAGAGAAAATGGGACACCCCCAGCTGCTCGCCCGAGGCGCCCCCCCCCCCCGTCAATGCTGTTGCCGGTGGCTGGAACCCCTGCTCTCTGGAACCCTATGACCCACCTCATATCCACCCTGTGAGGCTGTTGCCTGGTCCTTGGAACCCTGCTGGCCCCCACATGCTGGAATGCTGCTTCCCCCCCCAACCCTGCCTCCCCCCTGTGGGAGGCTAGCATCTCCGCTTGCCGCCTCCACACTGTACCCCACTTTTTTCCCCAAAAGTGAGCATTTGTCCTGTTTGCTCTTGCCAAATGATCAAGTCAGCAAGAGAAAATGGGACAAATGCCTCCTTTTGGGGGAAAAAAAAAAAGGTCAGGATGGCCAGGATAGGGCTTTAAAAATGGCCTGTTCTGGCCAGAACTGAACATATGGTCACCCTACTTTTCTCTTTGTTTAAAAGAGACCAAAAGCTGTTTTTAAAACAAGCAGGGTTTTTTGTTTTGTTTTTTAGAAAGTCAGGTCTAGCCTATTCTGTTTTTTTTGTAAGACTTTATATGAATTCTATTCTAGTCATCTAGATAAATGCTCAGGTTTCACTTATTTTGTAAGTTAAGCACAATTTAGAACTGATTTTTAATACTCAATTAAATCCAACACCCGACAAGCACTTTAAAAGAAAAGGTCTTTGTTAAATGTAATCCACCAATGGGAATGCTAGTATAGACTTGCACATGTGACTCAACCTGCTCTGGGAAGAATCAGAGAAACAGCAGGAAGAATAAATCATCTAGCGTTATTGCAATATCTATTGCATCCCTAGTGAAACAGCTTTTCAGTCCCTCTTTTTCGTGCACTAAATTCACAATTAGAATGAAACAAACATGGAGGTGAATACTGAGCTATTTTCTGCACTGTAGCCTGCTTATTTATATTAACTACAAATGAGAAACGAAGGGGTCATCAAAGACTAGCATCCCATGAGAGGTCTTTCTGCTGCCAATTAAGGCAGGAGTGGCCTAGTAGTGTCAAGGGAGCTGTGGTATCATCTCACTGAGATGTGCTTTCTGAGATACCAGTTACACTCCAGGAGTGACCTGCAGCGTGCTACATGAACATGGGAATGAGTGAACTGATAGAGACCCAGCCCATAATTCACCATAGCAGCAGCTGAGCCTAGAAGGCGCTTAGCCTTCAGCTCCCAGGCAGCGCTCTGCAGAATTGCTGCGTGGGGCCATGACCTACACAGCATGCACACACTCTAGGGCAGGAGAGTGGATCCTTTCCTTTCCTCTCCTTCCCCGTCCCAGCCATCACAGAAGTCCTGTCCATAGGCACTTACACCTCAGTAGCTGTCATGTTTGCCAACTCCCTCCCCATCCTACCCAGAGGAGAAGAGACCTGGAAGGGAGGGAGGAAGATGGGAGAATGGGGAAAGGGAGCTGAAGACCCTACAAAAGAAGAGGCAGAAGAGACGCAGAGGGAGCTGGGAGACTGACAGATGATGGAGAGATGGGAGGAAGGGGTGGGGAAGGAGATAATCTGCTCCGTGGCAATACAAAAACAATGACCTAAAGGCTGATTTCTTAGGGTATGTCTACAAAGCAAAGAAAAACTCGCAGCTTGCCCATGCCAGCCAACTCGGACTTACAGGCTCAGGCTGTGGGGCTGTTTTATTGCTGTTTAGATTTTTGGGCTTATGCTGGAGCCAGAAATCTGGGACACTATCACCTCACAGGGTCCAGAGCCCAGGCCACAGCCAGAGCCGGGAAGTCTACACAGCAATGAAATAGCCTTGCAACCCGAGCCCTGTGAGACCGAGTTGGTTGGCAAGGGCCAGCCATGGGTGTCTAGTTGCTGTGTAGACATACCCATAATGACTTGTCCATGGCCACCCACACAATAAATAGCACAGCTGGGATAAAGCACTAAGGTCTCATATCTTCAAGTCGTAGGCTCTGTGCACTTGAGCAAACTAACGGGTGAGAAATACGTAATACCAGCCCAAGGAAAATGTTCCAGCTGGATTACTATATTTATTAGACAGTTCTATTACACGAGGCAAAGTTCTTTGGGAATATAGTGTGACACTGCATGCTTTTTTCCCCCGTCTTCATGAACAAGGTCAGCTCCCAGACTACTGCACTGGGCAGCACAGCATGGGGAGGAGGTTACCAGCCCTCTGCGGAGAAAGAAGTGGTTCAGGACTATTTAGAAAAGCTGGACGAGGACAAGTCCATAGGGCAAGATGTGCTCCATCCAAGGGTGCTAAAGGAGTTGGCGGATGTGATTGCAGAGCCATTGGCCATTATCTGAAAACTCACGGCAATCGGGGGAGGTCCCGGATGACTGGAAAAAGGCTAATGTAGTGCCCATATTTAAAAAAGGGAAGAAGGAGGATCTTAAGAACTACAGGCCAGTCTGTCTCACCTCAGTCCCTGGAAAAATCATGGAGCATGTCCTCAAGGAATCAATTCCGAAGCACTTAGAGGAGAGGAAAGTGATCAGGAACAGTCAGCATGGATTCACCAAGGGCAAGTCATGCCTGACTAACCTAATTGCCTTCTATTACCAGATAACTGGCTCTGTGGATGAGGGGAAAGCAGTGGATATGTTATTCCTTGACTTTAGCAAAGCTTTTGATACAGTCTCCCACAGTATTCTCGCCAGCAAGTTAAAGAAGTATGGGCTGCATGAATGGACTATAAGGTGGATAGAAAGCTGGCTAGATCGTCGGGCTCAAAGGATAGTGATCAATGGCTCGATGTCTAGTTGGCAGCCGGTATCAAGCGGAGTGCCCCAAGGGTCAAATACCTTCATTAATGATCTGGAGGATGGCGTGGGCTGCACCCTCAGCAAGTTTGCAGATGACACTAAACTGGGAGGAGTGGTAGATACGCTGGAGGGTAGAGATAGGATACAGAGGGACCTAAACAAATTAGGGGATTGGTCCAAAAGAAATCTGATGAGGTTCAACAAGGACAAGTGCAGAGTCCTGCACTTAGGACGGAAGAATCCCATGTACTACTACAGACTAGGGACCGAATGGGTAGGCAGCAGTTCTGCAGAAAAGGACCTAGGGGTTACAGTGAACGAGAAGCTAGTTATGAGTCAACAGTGTGCCCTTGTTGCCAAGCAGGCTAACGGCATTTTGGGCTGTATAAGTAGGGGCATTGCCAGCAGATCGGGAGACGTGATCCCCTCTATTCAACATTGGTGAGGCCTCATATAGTACTGTGTCCAGTTTTGGGCTCCACACTACAAGAAGGATGTGGAAAAACTGGAAAGAGTCCAGCAGAGGGCAACAAAAATGATTAAGGGGCTGGAGCACATGACTTATGAGGAGAGGCTGAGGGAACTGGGATTGTTTGGTCTACAGAAGAGAAGAATGATGGGGGATTTGATAGCTGCTTTCAACTACCTGAAAGGGGGTTCCAAAGAGGATGGATCTAGACTGTTCTCAGTGGTACCAGATGACAGAACAAGGAGTAATAGTCTCAAGTTGAAGTGGGAGAGGTTTAGGTTGCATGTTAGGAAAAACTTTTTCACTAGGAGGGTGGTGAAGCACTGGAATGAGTTACCTAGGGAGGTGGTGGAATCTCCTTCCTTAGAGGTTTTTAAGGTCAGGCTTGACAAAGCCCTGGCTGGGATGATTTAGTTGGGGATTGGTCCTGCTTTGAGCAGGGGATTGGACTAGATGACCTCCTGAGGTCCCTTCCAACCCAATATTCTATGATCACTAAGGCCTGCTTATTTTTCATGGAACTAAATACTCCTCCATAGAAACAAAGAACAGCATGGATGCAACAAAGGCGTTTACCAGTGGGGGAAAATGTCCTGTCTCCAATATAGAAACCTGGTACATTCTGAAGGTCTAATTATGTGCAACTGGTTGGACAATTTTTGGCAATTTTTTGTTCTGACAAGCTCTAATAATGAACTCTCAGATAAAGAAAAGGGGAGGAGGAGCATATCTAATGAGATACAGTGAATGGGAAAATTCTGCTTCTCTTGAAATAAAGGCAAATTTTGCAAGTGTTGTGTTTCTTAAAAACAAAAAGCAGCACATGAATTTCTCAGTTGAGGTGCTTCTTATTTCAAATATAGGAAAATAGCTAGTGGAGAAACAACAAATATAAATCTCCTTGGAATAGAGCAAACACAGTGACCGTCTTGGTGGCATGAAGCATCTGAACTGAAACAGAAAAAGGCAGCTTGCCTTCCAGCTGCTCCCACAGGACACAAGATGGCTCTTCAACAGCGAAAGGTGCAGTACACAGACAACATAATGACAGCTTCTCCAGTCAGTTACATAGTTTTGACTCCTTCCCTGCAATTCATTAACTTATACATGTTTAGTCTTCTGTGAGGTTTACATTTACATTATGTTTAAAGGTATCAGTCATGAAGGGTGTTTGACACTTGCTCCTCATCTCCATCATTAGGTCCATCAATTAGAATAATATCTTCATTAGGCCAATAAAAACAGACCCATTTTCAAGTCAGTAAACATATTTACAACATATTCCATCTCAGGGCCTTTTCTGAACCTCTATGTTACAGCAGGACAATATGATTCATTATTATCAGCCAGTAGCGTAGCCAGGCGGGGAGCAGGGGGAGCGGCCGCTCCCCCTTGAGCAGAAGTGGCGAAAGCGGCGCCTTTTTTTAGCAGCACTAAAAAAAGGCGCCGCTTCTTTTTAAGTCCCGCTTCTTGCACTCACCCGGCGGCGCTCCGGGTCTTCGGCGGCATTTTGGCACGGGGTACCACCAAAGACCCGGAGTGAGCCACCGAAGTGCCGCCGAAGACCCGGAGCGCCGCCGGGTGAGTACAGGGGGAGGCGCCTTTTATAGCGCCGCTCCCCCTGCGCTCCAGACCTGGCTGTTATCTGTTATCACCTCTTTTATGTATGCCAGTAAATCCTGATCCCAATACCTTTCTGACAACTCTATTCCCCACTGCTTCCATCGTTTCAAATCAAAACCCTTTTTTTCCCTCTTGCTATCAGAAACAATTGGGACAGTACGAGGGTGTCAGCATGTTCTTCTGAAGTATTGTATCTGACATGGTACTCATGTGCAATGGAGGTCAAAGCTCATCTTTGCATCACAGCTGCTGCCTAAAGTACAATGCATGCCTTTGAGCCCCAGATTTTCTAGGGAATGATGATGAATACTGAATTTCTAAAGCATTAATGAAATTAATTACTCCAAATTAGTGCTAGTGCCTCTTCCTCTCATTGAAATTCCTCTTTATCTTTTACAATGGTGTGTAAGCAAATGCTCTGGGTTTTTCTTTCCAATCTCTGTGGAATAACAGCTTCTATCCCTACTAGGGAGACATTGCATACTAACAGAAAGGGATATTTTGAAGTAAAATGTACCAGTATCCTGGAACTACTTTTCCCTCTGCTACTGATGAATTCTGATACATTTGTGAAAAATTGTCTGATAGTTACTAGTTTAATGTTGCCAATAAAGAATTCAAGCTCTGAAATATTATGCAGTCAAGGCACATCCTAACAGGCATGTCTCATCTCTTTTTAAGGGATAGAACCCCCTCTGCATATATTCTATTCCCACTAAAAGCAACCTTTTTCACAATTTTTGTGGGGTGTGTAGGTGAGGGGAAAGGCTAGCTTGGTGAAGGTTATACCACTGCAGTGTGGATTGTACCTGTTCTGGGCATGAATAGAGAACTTCACTCTTTAGGGTTTGTCAATCTAGTCTGCCAGACTGCCTGTCAATCCTGCAGCTTTTGCTGCTGAGTGATTGGACACCCTGCCTTTTTTGTATGAGGAGTGGCAGAACCACCTATACGGCCTCTAACTGCCCCAATAGGATCCTGGTAACATACAGGTGTCCTTGCCCTTTCTCCAAGAATTCCTCTGCTGGGGGAAAATTCTGAGAGTAAGAAAAATGGGCGCTGAAACATGGTGGCTGTAATAATCAGAATTCCTTTCGTCCTACCTGTGTGTCTACTGTACAGACTTTTTTAGCAAGCGCTGCTTGCTGGGGCATAGTCATGGGGAAAATCATGGAGTGGAGATTGACATGAGACCAGATTGGGTTTTAGATTCTGTTTGATGCATCTCCTCCAGCATCCCATGTGGAAGGTGGTAGCAGAATTGCAAGGCAGCTTAGAGATATTCCCTGCTCCTCACTCCTGCTTGTGTGGTTCCCTTGCAGGCTCACCACCTTAGTGTACAAGTCTTTCACATAAGATAAATGCTACATCTATACTGCGACCATGTTCAATCTCAAACCATGGTCTGGTTGGCAAGTAAAGAGAAGCCGGATGTCAGTTTCCAAAATGTTGGGAACCATTTAAGCAATGCTTTGGAGGCGAGTGATCTCAGCTTTCTCCCAGGCTTCCAGTCCTGCCACTGCGATAGAACTGTCCAACCACTGCCAAATACTATCTTTATCCCCAAATGTTCAATCCTGTCATTGGGATAAGTTACCGTCTAGCAGCTACTACTACTACTGACAGACAATGCAGTATAAACAGGTGGGTTTATGAGCCAAAGGTCCTGGGTTTTATTCTCCATTGCTGCATATACATTTATAACTGAGGTGGTTGGGCTATATTATCCAATAAAATGTGAATCATGTTGAATTTTGAGAAGTTTTATATTTTATTATGATGATTACTTCATACTCCTTTTAGGACAGCCACAATAAATAATTTTTCTATTACCTATTCTGGCCACTAGATGTCACGGTGGCATCATAGGCATATAATACCCATTGCAGATCCCTGGCTACAAATGGCTGTTTGTGTAGGATCAGGGATATCTCCTGTGTTAAAAGTTGGTATCATTCTCCTTGTTTAAAGCTTCAGGATGAACACAGAGTGATGGAGGTGGAAACCAAGAACAACCATGTCCTCTTCTACCTGGAAAAGATAAGCTTGGGAAGAATGTGCTTTTGTTTTTTGTTATATTTGGAGCATGGACTCCCAAATAAATGAAAAAAACACATCATCAGCAGGTCAGCAACCAGCCTGTGTTTATTGTTTTCTACAGAGAGACTTAAAGTGTCTGTTGCCATCCCCTATAATTGGTGCCGTGGGCTGTTCAGATGGCCTAGTCACACTATATAAATCCATTAAGAATAACGGCAATTAATATTAAAAGAAACAAAGTCTGATGCATTTTTCGTTCCTGTTTCCAGGCATCTCAGGAGGAAATCAGTTTCTCTTTCTCCATTGAGCAAAACCTTCCTGGTTTTGATATGAAACCTGCTTCAGTGCACATATCTATGACTACTATGAAAAAGGTAGGAGGCCTGGCTGAGTCTGAGAAGAGACCACTGAATCAAACTATGAAACATATGAACAGTGGCACTTCAAGAACTCTTTACCTGGTTCAATGTGCGGCGTAGCCATTGTACTACAGATTTAGCATGATGGTAAAAATAAATGACCTGCGGTGAGTGGTTCTGTCTTGTCTAGTCTGGCATGTCTCACCTACCCACATCATTGCCATAGTACCAAACCAAATGGTTCTTGAAGTGCCACTGTTCATATGTCTTTGTGTTCAAATTAAACAAGAAGGGGGAGAGAGAATTCCCAATGTCTCTCCTTGGCTGAGGAGCTGTGTAGTAACCAGTAAGAACTACATCCTTGCCTTCCACACACTTCTGCTGTCAGAGAAAAAAAAAAGGCAAATACAGAAATGGAAAGAAGTCTGCATCCAAATAGCTGGGGAAATGCATCAGATTTTGTAGCTATTCAGCTCCTTGCCTTCTGCTAAAGCTGGGATCAGTAGTTTGATTCAGTGGTCTCTTCTCAGACTCAGCCAGGCCTCCTACCTTTTTCATAGTAGTCATAGATACAAACTATGATTGCATCAGTCATAATGGAGTACCAAAGGGTATAGTTACAATTACACTTAAAGTCCTATGCTGTTTGCCCTGATTTGGGATAAATACCAGAAACTGTCTCTGCCCAGATCAGTAGAGATGTCCAGAGGATTAGAAGGTATATTCTGCTTCCTGTGATTGTACACACTACCATCTGATCAATATAATTAGCATCAGAAATGGCTTCTGTGGTCACTGATAGTCCTCCCTTCTGAACATTGTAGGTGGACCCAGTGGAATGCATTGGGCACTGACTGTGCATTCTAGATCAGCCATGGAAGCAAGTCCCTGGACACCTGGGGAGGCTACAACAAGATCCATTGGCTGCTGGTGTATCTGGAATATGTGTTTACCACAGATGTGCATGCACTGGGGTTGGAGCGATTTGTCATTGGAATATGGATGTTTTCTTCCTTTTCTTTTCCAGATGAGTACGCTCTTCCTGAATACAATACACCCTGCAGTCAGGCTTCAAGCTGAAACGAGCCAAGAGCCCGGAAAGGGTAACTGAGAGCAACAGACATTTGATAGGTACAAATGGAGAAAGAAGAGCTTAAGAGAGTTGGCTGTTTGTGTAGAGGAAAAGGAAAAGTAGAGAGCTAGATGTGGGATAAATCCACACACACTGCTATGGATCAGGAAAGCCTGCTTTCTGCCAACACTTTCAAAGAGGTAGGGACAACCTGGACTTTACCTACATTCCCTGAAGATCAGAGTTGCTGGTATATCATAATAACAAAGTTGATACTGTGCAATTAGTCCGGAGACCTCCTACCACCCAGGGGCACATTATATGCAGGTGTTTCTTTTAGAAGAATGGATTCTTGGAAATCACATTTCTGGCAACAAATTCCTCTCAAAACTATATTTTTAGGGAGAAAATGAGTTTCTGCTTGAAAAAATAATCTATAGATTTTAATCACTTTCTCTTTTTTTCTTTCCTACCAGGAGAAATGAAAGCTGTGAATGTGATTTTGATCCCTACTTCCCTCCGTGATTGAGCTTGGATAGGGCCATTTCAATAAATGTCCAAACTCCAAATTACAGTATGTGTGGATTGGTTCATTTTAACAGGATGAGATTGACACCCCTTCTCCAACGTTGTTGGTTCAGGTAGGGGAGGGCTGTGTTCACACATTGTCCATTCACAGTCAACAGGGCCCCTTGGCTGGCAGTTGTTTCGTTAAATATTAAAGGTCCAATCCCATTATATCTTCAAGGTACCCGCATTCATACATTGACAGGTTTTGTCAGTCTATTCCTACGAACCCAGCCATGTCTACCTGACTCACACCCAGTCAATTCATATCTTAAGTCCCCTGCCTCTGGAAGGAGATTAACCATTCCCTTCATAGCAAGTGGGTAGCAATACAAAAGTGAGGTGGGAAATGTCACACACAATTTTCATAAAAAATAATAGAGATTTCCCACATTCTTCACAAGTACCATCTAAAAGACAGAGGTTTCTCCAATAAAAAGATTCTGTACATCGAAATGGGGAGAGAATGAGAGAAATTGCTAAAGTGAGAGCTTGACTTAATGCTTTACATTTCAGATGCTTTAACTGTTTTTCCTTCTTGTGTTTTTAATAAAAGGTTAAAACATTTTTAATGGAGCTCACCAGTGTTAACTTGACATGAACTCCCACCCCCAACCATTTAATGGTGTAACAGTGAACAAGGGTTTTCATTTATACCCATTTTGGGGCCCCAGATACTCTCATAGCAACACAATGGTGACAACCTAGAACAGCCACATTAGCAATGGGAAGAGTTTGTGCTTGGCAACCCAGAAGGAGATTCTGTTATTAAAGCAAGTTACTGCAATAGCCATTTCCAGCACACCCCCAGATAAGTCTGTCAAACAGTCTTTCACCTGTTGTCATGCAGCACTTTTAGTTTGGTGCATGTGATTATTTCTTTTAGGTGGCCAGTGACGCTCTTGACCCTTTGAAGACCTAAATGTGAAGCTATTGTCTCTGTATTGATACATCTTCATAATGCAGTGGGTGTTTAAGTGCTTTGCTGGATCAGGGAAGAGTGCTTGGTCAGCACATTGCAGGATCAAATGCTATGAAAGGGATTTTCAAAGGTGCACTGCTGTAGTGCTTCAATGTAGACGGGTTCTCCAATTGCTGTAGTTAACCCTTTCGCTGAGGCTAGGTTGGTGGAAGAATTCTTCTATTGACGTAGCGCAGTGTACATGGGGCTCAGGTTGGCGTAACTACATTGCGCAGGGGTGTAGATTTTTCACACCTCTCACTGACATATTAAACTGACCTAATTTTCTACTGTAGACCAGGCTTTGAAAGTATGTGCCCAACTCCCACTGAAAGTCAACAGGAGTTGAGTGCCTAACTCCCTTCAGAGCAGCTGCTTCAGGACTGCAGCCCTTCTACCATGGCAGCTGGAGATAGGAGAGTCTCATTAGCTCCCCTCATTCATCTACCTAGCTGTATGACCCCCTCACTACCGTATGTGAGCATCACAGCTTGTCCATTGCTACCTTCTATTTCTTGCCTCTGCAGCTAAGTGCAGGATTCTGCTTCACACTCTATTCTGCCACGTTTGTCACATCGAGTTTGGACGTATCAAGTGATGGTGCTCCCAGCACTTTTTAGGGAAGACTATACCACAGCCTACTAGACTTCACAGTTAGGAAGTTGGGGATTTTTTTCTGAAAAATTGCTATGTTTAGCAAAACTATGTTTCACTAATACGTAATTTAGTATTTCACCTGTAATAGAGTACATTGGCCTTTTAGGGCAGGTAAGTGAAGACCCTGGGGCCAGTATCTCTCCTATTCTATGGTTTTCCAGAAGAAGCGACTGTGGGACAGGGTCTGTTGATGCTAAGGGAGAGGAATTGGTATCAGATGGGTAGTTTGGAGTGTGGGGAGAAACCCCAGACTCCCGTCCCTGCTCAGGGCCTAATTCAGAGTTCAAAGAGGCATGTGTTGTCAGTTGGCGTGTGTGTGTGTGTTCTTTCCATGTACTGGCTCCAGCTCTGCACAGATAGCTGGTTCAGCTGCAATGTCATTGCCTCGGTAGTGCTGTTTAGGCTGTTCTGTGCTTCTGTCCTTGGAGTTTTAGTCTTGCTCTACACTGGGGGTGAGGGGTGGGATCGAACTAAGATACGCAACTTCAGCTACGCGAATAGACGCGATTAATTGACGCGATTAATTGATCCCCGATAGATCGATCACTACCCGCCGATCCGGCGGATAGTGAAGATGTACCCTATATGCTATTAGTAGCAGAGAGCGCAGCTTGCTCATTCAGCAGAGCTAAAGGTTACTCATAAAGAAAGACCCCAGCCATAGTTCAGTGACAAAGGCACTCGGCCATGTTTATTGCCCTCGAGGCACAGTCCTAGTGCCCTGACTCCATCGTTACAGGTACACTAACACATGAGTGCCCCGTGGCAGTGAACGGCTCAGTCAGCAACAGGAATCCCTCCTGTCCTGTTGGCCAAACAAATAAGGCAAAGTACCCCAATATTTATAGGCTAAAACAAACAACTAAATACACAACTTACACACCGCCTTACGTATATCATGACATCTGTTTGTAACCTTCCCTGGTTCCTGATATCTCGGACAAAACATCCCTATTCATTATTCCATCAACTATGTTTTCCACAGGGCTCCCCCGCCCCCCGCCTCATTCAGTGCACAGGAGGGAGGGTGCTCCCTGAATAAGCAGCTCTTCAATATTTTATTTTCTTGTCTTTGCTGGATGTGCAGCCCTGGGCCACATTTACTGTGCACTATTTGAACCCTGACCTGCAGACAAAAGTCCATTTGGAAATTAATAATTCTGTCTGGCACTCATCATTACAGTATCAGAGTGCTTCACAGCTCTTAGCTGATTTCTCTTGATACAACGCCGTCGCCTCACAGGGGTGTTATTATCCGCATTTTTCAGATGGGCAACGGAGACACAAATATTAACATCAAAAATGTCCACTAATTTTGGATGCCCTATTTGGGACATCTAGAACTTAGATTACTTAGCATTATGTAGCACTTTATATATTTAAGCACAGCTCCTATTGACTTCAATTGTGACTGTGAGTGCTCAGCACTTCTGCAAATCAGACCCCAGGGTCTCAAGTTGGGTAACCAGAAAACGAGGAACACACAATTGGTGACCACTAGTGGAAAAATTTGGGTTAAGTGGCTTCACCAACATCACACCAGAACTGTTAACCATCTCTGAAGAGAAAACAAGCAGGTGAGCTTGGCAACCTGCCTGTGATGGGGATAACATGATGAAGGCAGTGAACTGTGCAGCCTGGGAATACCCTGGTCAGAAGAGAGAAAGGTTTCCAGCTCCGCAGCTGCTGCCATTCTGAATGTCTGAGTGTGGGCACCCTTTGCTTGACCACTGAGGGGGAATGCAAGTGCAGTTGCCCTAAACTGTGACAGTGATCATGTAATTAAAGATAATATATATGCGCAAGTGGGCCAAATTAAGGTTACACAGACAACCTTAATTCTGGTGTTTCCTAACTTTGCAGTGCTTGACATTGCAACTTTAACATTCTTTTAATTTTTATGTAATTGTATCTAATTTGTTGGCAGCAAAGAGATGACTACATCAGTGACACAATAATCCAAATAAATAAGTAATTATAATAATTAATCAGATCACTGGCAAACCTCTGGTTTGTTTGAAGCCTACTACCCAGAAAGGGAACATGCAGCTAACGCCACAGCATGTTGTTATAAAATCACTTCTCATTGCAATTACAGATAATTCACTCTTATCTTCATCTGAAATACAAATATCACTAAGAAAATGAAAGGAGAAGAACAGTGTGCACATAAAATGTTTGTCCTCTGTTCCAAATAACCCCACGTTGTTTTAACAGACACAGACTTATCAGATGCAGAAATGAGGTCTCATGTGTCATCAAAACATATTCCTTATCTTGCAGCAGGAAACATAATCTCTCCTAGGCATCTGCTGCTGCAAAAAAGTCCATTCTTCTAGGTGTAACCCTTCTGCCAATCAGAGTTGGCAGCAACAAGGGCCGGGTTCAGTATCGAGGGGTTCCGTTCCAATAACACAATGCAAAACCTGCTCGAGCCCCCACCCAGTGACCTGGGACAAATATATACCACCCCCCCGGGGCACCTCTAAGAGGCAATACTTCCCCTCTCACAAGCACAGAGTCTGAGTGTAGCAAAATCCTTTTAATGACAGAGAGAAACAATGCAGCATTTTGTTGGGGAAACACCACAAACAGGATTCACAAAACAAACCATGCACGAGAAGACCCCCCCACCCCCAAGCAGATTGGGCTGTGTCCTCTCCCTTTGGTTCTTGAGTCCAGTGACCCCAAGTGTCACCCAAACTCCCAAAAGTCCAGCCCCAGAGTTCAAAAGTTCATCTGCAGAGGGCTACCCCTGCTTCCAGTCTGGGTGGAAATGGGGAGGGGAGAGGTAAGGGGCACCTTACGTGGCTCGAAACTGACTGCCCCGCCCCTCCATGGGGTTTCGCTCTGCTCTGCTCTGCCATCCGTCCTGCAAGCCACTCCAGCTGTCCTGCAAACTGCTCCACTCCGCCAGCAGCTCCGCTCCAGCAGCCATCCCACCAACTGCTCCACCAGCCACTCAGCAATATATCTTCAGGCTCCCTCACTACTTAACACAGCACTCAGTGATTTCAGCTTGTAGTAAGGGGAGCTTTAGTGCTCATGCACCATTTAGCTCACAGTGATTTCAGCTCTGCAGCCTGTAACTAGACTCCTAAAGAACTCAAAATTAACTCTGATATTCTACAGGGGGGAAGGTGGGGAAGAGAGAGATGCATTTAGGGCCCTCAGAAGGCACCCATGCCACCAGGTACAAATACTCGTGTCGTGTCGTGTCGTGTCGTGTCCCATCCCGTCCCCCACATCTCTCAATTCACTGGGTTTTGGAACCCATGTCCCTTGCCTAGCAAGTGCTGCTTAGTTGATGGCGAGTCCCTCCATCATGACAAAAGGCCAGGTACAGTTCCACTGTCCTTGATTCACATAATCAGTATAATAACAGTTTATTCTTCCTGCCCCAATAACAGAAAACTGGGGATCCTACAGCAGCCAACGTGACCATTTGGGCTACTATGGGCTCATGCTAGGTGGGGTGGGTGTGCCTATGCAAATGAGATCAGCCTCTGAAGTTCTTTTCCACCACTTGCCACAACTCACCACCAGATGTCAGGGTGGAGCTCATCCTGACTCTGCTTACATCTGTTAAGTACATGCTGGTCCGAACTATGCTTGAGACATGTCTCTTTTATGTAAAATTTATGTTAATCCATCAAATCTCTCTCCTTGGAAATATGCTTGAATAAGTTGCCTCTCCCAATAACTATTGGAACTCTACTGTATCATCTCCACTCACTCACCTGGTGTTAGCCTTTTACACACACATTGTGAAGTTGTGATTGGCTACAGAAGGTGCAAAGTAACCAAAAATCGAGCTCTGTATATTAAGCACTGTCAAGAAACAAAGATAATTTGTCTAGAGCAGGCCTGATATTTGCAGTTCAAACTTTTCTTAAGGTGTTTGGATGTGGGATTTTCATTTTGGCCCAAGTTCAAATGAAAGTAAACTACAGAAACAGCCTCCCAATATGTGGCAGCCTGACCTGAGAATCATAAATAGACACATTGCTCAGACTCCATTTATTACCACGGAGAAAACTTTTCTTGTATACACAGAGACCTGGGCCAAGATTTTTAAAACCAGAGGTATAAATTTAGGCTCTTAAATCCTTATTTAGATGTCAAAGTACCCTGATTTTCCATCATACCAAGCATGCAGCAGCTTCTGCTGGTGCAGTGTTGTGCAGAAGTGTGTATGCAAAGGAATTTGGTGTGGTAATGTTGTGCACAAGGCCTTACAGGGACTTAGTATGGCATTTTTATGCACAAATGAACATGCACACAAGAGCTTGGGATTGTATTGTTGTTTGTGCCAAGTGAGAATGCACAGGAATTTGCTACAACAATGTTATCCTCAGGTGGGTATGCTGGTCTTATCTAGTCAGTCAATAAATAAGACATTGACATCTATCTAGATATTGGGTAATACAGGATTGTTTAACTCAGGGCAGGGTTGTTGTTTTTCTCTTTCATGCATGTTTCAAGGAGCTCATTGATCAAAGGTGCTAATTCATAGTTTCATAGTGTTTAAGGCCAGAAGCAACCATTAGATCATCTAGCGTGGTCTCCTCATCCAGATACCCCTTTCTGAGCCCAATAACTTGAGTTAAACCAAAGGATTTTAGTCCTCAGAAAACTCAACTGTTGTGTGCCACAGGCAGAGAATGGGAGAGACAGAGGTGTGCCACCAATGCCAGAGAACCCTGTGGCAGGGAACTGGTGTGATATGGCCAGATGATCCTAGCAGGCGAGCCATGCTGTGGAGAAAGGTGACTATCCCCAATGTTCCTGACAATTTGACTTGAGGGAAAATTTCTTCCTGACCCAGATCTGGTGATCAGGTTGACCCTGAGCATGTGAGCAAAGCACACCACCCAAGCATCTAAGAAAGATGATTCACTGTGCCACCTCGGAGTATTGGTCCACCCCAGCAGGTTGTCCATTTCAGGTGTGGCCAATCCCTGATGCTTTAGGGGAAGGACTAAAAAAAAAAAACGTAACAGGATAAATCTGGCCAATTGTACAGTGAGGAAAAAATCCTTCCTGACCATTGTTGGCCACTGGCTGAAGACACTGGCAAGACATTGACAACTGATTGGGGAGAACTGATTAAAACAGAGCCGTAACGAGGGTGAGGCAAGTGAGGCACTTGCCTCGGGCGCACATACCTGAGGGGCGCAGAAAACTCCGTGTCCGGCGGCATTGCGGTGGCGAGGGTCCTTCTTACCGCTGGACACTGAGTTTTCTGCGGCCCTCAGGTATGTGTTTTATGAGTTTTCTGCGCATGGAGTTTTCTGCTGGGGAGCGGCCTGCTGGTCAGTTTGAGGGCGGCAGTCAGGCAGCGTTCGGCGGCATGCCTGTCGGAGGTCCTCTGGTCCTCCGGCTTCGGCGGCAATTCGGTGGCGGGGACGCCAAAGGCGCGGGACTAGTGGATCACCTGCAGAAACACCGCCGAACGCTGCCTGACTGCCGTGCCTCAGGCGCCAAAATCCCTAGCTACAGCTCCGGATTAAAAAATACTGGGTTAAACCTGAAGGCACATAACTTTCTAAACTGGGTGTATGTCGTGTGTTGTATGTTTCTGAGAGTCGGAGAAATTTTTTTTCTGAAAATTTTGTTCTAAAACTAAAGATGCTACTTACAGAATCACTATTATCTGCAGAGGTTCCATCTGAAGAACAACCACTGATATGAGCACTTGCGCTGAATCTGGTCTGGCCTGTGGGAGACAAAGCCCCAGTCCTGCAAATCTTACTCCCATGGAATAGTTCCAGTGAAACCAGAGGTACTAATCACATGAGAGAGAGCTGCAAGATCAAGCCATGCTTAGACTGTAAACTCTTCAGGGCAGGTGCCATCTTCCTGTTACATATTTGTGCAGTGCCTAGCACAACAGGAATAATAAATCCCTCCAGATCCAGGAGAGCTGATTCCCTTATGGACCCCTGCAATGCAACAGATATCAAAGAGAAGTTCCCATTTTTCTGGGCCTTGCAAAAATTCTCTTTTAATGCACTGGGCTAATTTTGGACTATGTCATTACCAGTGCAATAATCTCCATTCATGAGGAAATCCCACTTACTGAACATAAGCCTAACTGGCATCAATCAAAGGCCAGAAATTCAACTGCAAGCGATGGGAGCCTCTCTCAGATGTGCAATATTTACTTCCTCACAAATCCCAACCACACCAATGTGTCAATATGTTCCAGGCTGGGGAGAAGTTATTGGAATGACACCAGCACAAACCTGACACAATCTTCTTGTACATCCAGTTCTGAGACCTGTTACTGAGCTCGCATTGTTTAATTTCCCTGACATTTGAACCCAGAAGCTTGCTCAATTCCCATTGCTAGTTGGAAGAGCTGAAATTATGCTCCCAGCTTTGCATTATGTGCTTAGCTATCTTTGTTTGTTCAAATCTAATAGTCAGGTGTAAACACAATACTCTAGGGACTGTCCCTTGGAATGATTTCAACATAATATGCAAATGTACATTCCTTGGTTCCCTACAATAAATCAGGGAAAGGCACAAAGGAAATTCAACAACTTCCTCAGTAAAGATTACTTGTTTATTTTATTTCTGAGTAGGGGGTGTCCCAAATTCTTAAATGATACAAAAATTCAGAGGCATCACATCAACTAATTAGAAATAGACTCTCAGCATAGATACACCCCACCAGGTACGTGCAGTAAGAGATATGGGCTGGTCTACACTACAGTGTTAGGTCAACATAAGGCAGTGTCTTATTGAAATCAGTGTCCACACAACAGCCTTGCTCCCACTGATGTAAATGCCTTACTACACTGCTATAATAACTCCACTTCCATGAGAAGCATAGCGTTTGTGTCGGTGTAGTTACAGCAGCACAGTGTTCCTATGGACAGCGCAGATTACTTACGTCAGCTGTTGGCTGTCATTCTTGACAATTTCATGGCTCTCTGCTGGAGCCGTGAAATTGACACAAAAGCCCGGCTCACA
Source organism: Macrochelys suwanniensis (assembly GCA_033296515.1). Classification (NCBI taxonomy): domain Eukaryota; kingdom Metazoa; phylum Chordata; order Testudines; family Chelydridae; genus Macrochelys; species Macrochelys suwanniensis. The sequence continues at coordinate 210,196,947 of CM065775.1, read as the reverse complement.
GCTCAAAGCTCAGGCTGTCACCCCAGGGTGGGGGGCTCCAGCTAGAGCCCTGGGGTCGTGGCTCCCTGCTTCCAGCTGGGCTGCTGCCCAGGCTCCCTAGTCCTAGCCAGGCTGCCACCCTGTCTCCTCAGCCCCTGCTTTGAGCCGGGCTGTTGCCTGGGCTCCCCGCTCCCTGCGGAGAGCCTGGGTACCACTTGGGCTCTTGGCTCCCTGTTCCCTACTGGGAGCCCGGCTATGCTGAGGCTCCTGGCTCCCTGCTTCCTGCTGGGAGCCCAGGCAGCTGCCGAGCTCCCAGCAAGGAGCGGGGAGCTGAGAGTCAAGAAGGGCAGTGGGGGAGCCAAGAGCCTGGTGGGGGGGCAGCCGCAGTCCCAGCGGGGAGCCCTAGTGAGGTTTTTATCTGTACACAGGGCGATTAGACATAGAACTGCGTGTTCTATTTCATTTTATTTAGTAATTCACTTTGTTCTGTCTGTCACTACTTGGAATCACTTAAATCCTACTTTCTGTACTTATTAAAATCACTTTTTACTTATTAAGTTGCCTGGAGTACGAGTTGGTACCTAGGGGGGCAAACAGCTGTGCATATCTTTCTATTTTTAAAATAGAAGGTGAACTATTTATGAGTTTGCCCTGTATAAGCTTTATACAGGGTAAAATGGATTTATTAAGGGTTTGAACCTCCTTGGGAGTTGGACACCTGGGTGTCAAAGGCAAGAGCGCTTCCAGGAGCCTTACGGTTGTGAGTGGACTTGGTTCGGACCTGGGTCTGTGTTTGCAGCAGATCAATGGAATCTGGCTCAAAACAGACAGGATTCGGGAGTCCCAAGCTGGAAAAGGCCTGGAAGCAGGGGCAGAAGTAGCCTTGGCACACCAGGTGGCAGCACCAAGCAGGTCTCTGTGACCCCAACCCATCACATATATATCCTGTGTTGTAGAAGCTGTCATGGGAGAAACAGGAGATATTGGAAGAGGGGAGAGTTCAGGCTTTTGTTAGCTCAGGAGGCAGTTTGAGATTGTAGGATCAATGCTTGGGGTACAGTTTTCAAAGCATCTAAGTAAGTTTGGATTGTAAATTCTGCTGTAAAAAATAGACATTTAGGAGTCTAAGCTGTTGTGTGCCACAGGCAAATAACAGGAGGGATTAAGGTGCCACCAATGCCCAAGGCCTCTGCAATCACAGGGAACTGATTAGGTTAGAGATGCCCAGATAATACAATCGGGTGATCCATGCCCCATGCTGCAGAAGAAGGCAAAAATCCCCAAATCTCCCAGTCAATCTGAGCTACAGGAAAATTCCTTCCTGATTCCAAATCTGTCAACTAATATGACCCTGAGCATGTGAGCAAGACAAACCAACCAGTCATCTAAGAAAGAGGATTCTCTCTATGTAGTAGTAGGATTATATGTTTCTATTTTATATAATTTAAAATAAAGAATAATAATGTAGCATGTATTGGTGTATGATTTGATCATATCCTGCCAACCATCCTTTCTGAAAACAGAAAGGAATGGCCTAATGGGACATTGGTAGAGATGCATCAGACAGAATCTGTGTCTGTGCTGATTTCAAGGCAGTTACAGACCTTTTAGGGTCACCACTTAGTTGTAGGTTTAAAATAAGTAAAAGCATGCAATGGTTGTTTTTTTCTTGCATTGCAATTTAATGTTCCTGTTGAAATGCTCTGTGTAAATCAATTCTGTTTTGTGTGTGAATCAGGAATGTGTGTTGTGATGCAGCATGGCCAGAGGGCAGCAGGAGAATATTCCTATTGGGGCGGGAAAGTGCTTCGCCCGCCCACTGCTAAAGGATCTAGAAGGGGGTTCCAAAGAGTATGGATCTAGACTGTTCTCAGTGGTAGAAGATGACAGAACAAGGAGTAATGGTCTCAAGTTGCAGAGGGGGAGGTTTAGGTTGGATATTAGGAAAAACTTTTTCACTAGTAGGGTGGTGAAGCACTGGAATGGGTTACCTAGGGAGGTGGTGGAATCTCCTTCCTTAGAGGTTTTTAAGGTCAGGCTTGACAAAGCCCTGGCTGGGATGATCTAGTTGGGGTTGGTCCTGCTTTGAGCAGGGGGTTGGACTAGATGACCTCCTGAGGTCCCTTCCAACCCTGAGATTCTATGATTCTATGATCCCCCCCACCAGCCTAAGGGGAGGGACCCACAGGACCTGGATTCCAAGTAATTCCTGGGGACAACAAATGAAAAAACAGGGACGGGAGTGCGGTCAAAGGGTCAAACAAAGTGAACCAGATGGGGACACCAAGCAGAGAACCCCGGACAGCGCCCACTGCTCCTCAAAGGCATCAAGGGAGCCAGTGGACGCTGCCCAGAGGAACTCTGCCCAGATGCGTGAATGAACGGAGGATCGGAAATAGGCCCCACAGTCACAGGAGCCTCCATCGGCCAACCTCCTCACCCTGGTTTTGTAGATGGCCAGTTTAGCTAGGGCCAGGAGGAGGTTGACCAGGAGGTCCCGTGACTTTGTGGGGCCACGGATTGGGAGTGCATAAATAAAGAGGTGAGGGGAAAAGTGTAACCAAAACCGTAACAAAATGTCTAAGAGGAGCTGGAAAAGGGGTTGCAGCCTGGCGCATTCCAGATAGATATGTGCCAGGGTCTCCCTCATGCCGCAAAAGGGGCAGGTGTCAGGGATAGGGGTGAACCGCGCCAAGTACACTCCCGTGCTCACAGCTCCATGAAGGAGCCGCCAACTGACATCCCCAGTGGGCCTCAGGACTAAGGTGGAGTATAGACTGGCCCACCGGGGCTTCTCACCCTCTAGAGGTGGCAGGAGGTCCCGCCATTTCGTATCGGGGCGGGACATGAGGGTGAGGAGACGAAGGGTGTGGAGCACGAGCGTGTATAGATGGTTCCTTGGTGCGGTCTGGAAGCGGACCGGCTGCAGTTTGTGCAGCCGGCTCACGGTGAAGGGACAGGGGAGCCGGTTGGGTCCACGGGGCAGGGGCCTAATAAAAAGGTCCAGAGGGCTTGGGGTGGAGGGAGGGCGGGGCATACCCTCTCGCAGGACCCGGTCGAGGTAAGCCCGAGCAGCGGACAGCAAAGCGGCCTTCACCTCCTGAAGTACGTGCCGGGGAGTACGAGGTCTGGAGAGCCCCATGCGCTGAGCGAGCGTCAGGGGATCCAGCCAGTCTCCCTGGTCGTAGTCCAGGAGGTCTCCGACTCTAGTGACTGCCGCCAGGACCAATCTCTGGCGCACCGAGGGGGACTCCGCCACCTGCACACGGAGCTGAGGATTGTGTAGCAGGGGCTCCGCGAGGAGATCTGCCCCCTCGGTGGCCGCCACGGACCTGGTCGCTGAGAATAGCTTCAAGGACCATCAGACCTGAAGCATGAGATTTGATGCTGGCTACTGTCTTAATGGAGAACTGCAAGTGTTACGAGCATGTTGAGGGCAATGCTGGCAATCTTGTTCTCCCAATGGCCTAAGAAGGAAAGGGATGAACAGAGCAATTCATAGATTCAAAGTCATAGCTATAGGCTGAAGCAGTAATTAGTGTAGACACCTAGTTAAAGGGAAAAGGTAAGAGTATATGGCATATTTGCTCTTTACACAACAAAAATAATATGAACAAGCAACACAGGCACAGCTTGGTCCTAAATAACTCTGTTTATTACATATGTACAAACATGGAAGGCTGAGCCACATACCTGCTGTTGCTATGGCTGGCAACTTCTAAATCACAGAATGCAATGAGCATCTCAGGAGGGCTCAAAAACTATGGAAAGGGATAGTATTCTAATGTCATACACTACGAGAAACAAAGTAATTGCTGGCCAAGGAGAGGAAGCAATACTAAAGACATGTAACAGAAGTGTGTCCAAATGAGCCATACAAAACTGAACAAGAGACTTAAAGAGAGTCTGTGTTTGCCTCTGAACTATGTGGTTTGAGCCCCACTCTAGATATAACTGAAACATAAGAAAGAAAGGGAGATATGCTAATTTCCTAGAACTAGAACAACCTTGAAAGGTCATCAAGTCCAGTCCCCTGCCTTCACTAGCAGGACCAAGTACTGTCCCCTGACAGATTTTTATCCCAGATCCCTACATGGCCCCCTCAAGGATTGAACTCACAACCCTACATTTAGCAGGCCAGTGCTCAAACCACTGAGCTATCCCAAGATTTTTGGGAGAAGAAAATGGCTAACTAGTGAAGAATCTTATGAGTCGATGAAACCTACAAGAAGCAACAATAATTTGAACAAGGGCAAAGTTTGTAGAAGTTTGCAATCCTGAAAACAGGCAAACGTAATCAGATAACTTTTTGCAACACCTATTTTTCTTAGCTGTAGTTTCTGCTATTTCACAAGAGGGTGAGGTCTCAACAATGATGGATGGCCTCATTTTGACAGTGCTTGTTAGAGAAACCCTTTGAGGGTTTTGTCATTTCCTTTCTGGCATGGGAACAGTTCAGATCACAGCAAACTCAAGTGAGTTAGTTTTGGTAATGGGCACAAGTGTACCTGCCAGGCAGTGGAGAGACTAAATCAATGGCTTTTAAATATATGTTACAAATCGTAAGGCTCTCTTTGTTATGATATTTTCAAATGAAGCTTGAAGGGATTGGCAGAGCAGTGTGGGGGAGCCCAGGACTGGAATAGCAGGTAGAGAAGCGGGGGGTACAGGACATTGGCAGAGCTGTCTGAATTTTGTGAAGTGTCACCCGCTTACACTGGTTGTAATTTTGGCCCACCGAGTCAGGACAGTTCTCAGTCTCAAGGGATTGATTTATCCTTGGCATTTTTTCTTATAGGCATTTCTATAGCACTCCTCCTTCCTGCAGTGCCCGAACACCCTGTAATAGTTAAGACACATCATTACTGCTGGCAGGGAGAGCTCTCCTCACTACTCCTACTGCCCAGCATTATACTGCAAGCAGAGCTGGTGGTGGATTCTTTCTGTGTCCGGTTCTGATAACAGTTATTTGCCAAAACACATGTTTAATCAGGTGTGTTACATTATGCCCAAGGCTCAGCCTCATTTCCTGGGAAGGTGCCTTTACTGAAGACACCCTCCCCCAGACTGAAACCTGGGCTCCTTCAGTTGAATGTCCCACAGCAGGTACGGTGGGACACAGCGATAGAGGCAGTCACTTGAAACAACCGGGTCCCTGGCTTACTTGGTGCTCTGCAGGTGAGATTGAAGACCTTGAACTGGGCCCAGAATTCAATTGGCAATCATTGCAGGGGATGGAGCTGTGGTGTGATGTGTTCAGTCAACTCTGCCTACATGGTAGGTCACCACGTGCTACACCAGGTGTGTCCCCTAGGATCAGTCCCTGGCAGAGTAAGTGGCAATAGTCTAATCTGGAAGCAACAGATGCCTTGATCACTCTTGTGGATTGGAAGGAGCTTGTTAAAGGAGTTAACAAAGGTTGAAGTTTATAAACCTCACCCGGAGATCTTCTAGTGGACCAGATGGCTTATCGAGTTCAGGTAAACCAGGGCTGCTGGCTATAAATTTTTCAGTCCACGCTGTCCTGCCACCCATGAGAAACTCCTTTAACCTTTAAGATCCGAAGAAGTGGGTATTCACCCACAAAAGCTTATGCTCCAATACCTCTGTTAGTCTATAAGGTGCCACAGGACCCTTTGTCGCTTCCTTTAACCTACCAACCCTTAGGAATGGTTCCTAACTCCAGAACAGCCCTTGAGGTGTACAAGTTGCACCACTTGACAATTTGATTTGTGTTGCAGTTCTAGTTGCTATTCCTTGAGCGTCCATTCCAGAACTACTCTTGTCACACAGAGGATGTCAGCTCTCTATGGCTTTGCTCAACAATTTCTCATTCGCTTCAGTATTTGCTATATCCAGTTTCTCACCAGGGATCTGAATCAAATTGCATTGACTTCATTTTTTGCAATTAACTGAAGTCAATGCAAGTCTTTCAACTGACTTCACTGGGAGTTGGATAAGGCTCTAGAAGTGCTGAGCTGCTGAAGCTGGACAGCAGTTAGCCATCTGCTTCCAGTTCATTGTACTCCATACGTACAATGAGAGGTGAGCCTAGAGCCTTTGTCCAGACATTTCCACACCATTGGTCTCTACAACTTGTGATAAAGGAGATTTAGTGTCACAGAACTTAAAGCCAGAAGGGACCACCATCTAGTCTGACCTCCTGTCTATCACTGGCCACCAACACCAACCAGCACCCACACACGAAACCCCAAACCCAAAATTAGACCATAGTATTACAGCCCTCAGCAGACTAGACTATTACATGCCACAGGCAGAGAATAGGAGGGACCGAGGTGAACCAATATCCGAGGCCCTTGCCATGGCAGGGAAATGACAAAGTGAGATATACCAGATAATCCTGGCAAGCAACCCGCACCCACAGGCTGCAGAGGAAGGCAAAAAACTCCCAAGATCACTGACAATCTGATCTGAGGAAAAATTCCTTCCCGCCCCCACACATGGTGATCAGTTAGACCAGTGGTTCTCTATCCGCGACCCATGGGCCACATGCGGCCCAATCAGCTCACAGCTGCAGCCCATGTAACATATTCAGGGCCATACAGGTAGTATATATATTGTGTGGATGTGGCCCACATAGTGCCTAGAGAGCTGCATATGCAGCCCACAATGGTAAATAGGTTGAGAACCACTGAGGTAGACCCTGAGAATGTGAGCAAGAACCAGTCAGCCAAGCACCTGACAGAGAAAATGCTCAATGCCACCTCAGAGCCCTGGCCCTCTCCACCCAGTGTCCCATTGCCATTTGTGGCCATCTTGGTGTCTCAGAGGAAGGATACCAGCACCAGGGAATTCCCAACTGGGGGTGGGGGGAAATCCTTTCCTAACCCCTGCAGGTGGCTGGCTGAAGCCATGAAGCATGAGGTTTTAAGAACATAAGACATAAACCGACGTGAACCCCAGGGCTGCTGAGCCCAGCCCCACTACCATCACAGGCAATTCCATCATACAATTGCGCTCCTAACTTTGTCCTGCACGCTCTTAAACCTAAGTACGTTGTTCTCCCGCACAACTCTTATTAGGAGGCTGTTCCAGAACCTCACTCTTGACAGTTAGAAGCTGCCTTCTAATTTGCAGACTGAATTTGTTCATAGCTGGTTGATATCCATTTGTTCTTGTGCCAACATTGTCCTTCAGCTTAAATATCTCTTCACCCTCCCTGGTGTTTTCCTCCCTGATGTATTTACAGAAAGCAATCATATCCCCTCTCAGCCTTCTTTTTGCTCTTCCAGCCTCCTTTCATAAGATAGGCCCTCCATTCCCCAATCATCCTCATAGCTCTTCTCTGCATCCATTCCAATTTGAATTCACCTTTCTTGAACATGGGTGACCAGAATGGCACACAGTATTTCAAATGAGATATTACCAACGCCTTGTACAATAGCATTAATACTTCTCTGTCTGTACCGGAAATGTCTTACCATAGACATCCTGGGATCGCATTTGCCTTTTTCACAGCTGCATCACGTGGGGGCTCATAATCATCTTGTGATTGACCTCCAGGTCTCTCTCCTCCTCTGTTGCTTCCAACTGATGAGCCTCCAGCTAGTAGCAGAAACTCTTATTAGACCCTAACTGCATGACCTTGCACTTTGCACTACTGAATTTCATTCCATTTCTGTCACTCCAGTCTTCAAAGTCATTCAGATCTTCCCGTATAATATTCTGATCCTCCTCTATATTGCTGATGCCTCTGAACTTCATATCATCAGAAAAGTTCATTCACACTTTCCTACTTTTGTGCCAACATCATTAATAAAAATATTGAATAAGATTGGTCCCAAGACCAGTCCTTGAGGAACTCCACTAGTAACCTCACTCCAATCCAGTAGTTCACCTTTCACTACAATTTGTTACCTTCTCCCCTTAAGCCAGTTCTACATTACAATTCTTGTACTGATCCTCATCTTCCTAATTTAACTAATAATTTCACCTTATGGTACTGTGTCAAATGCTTTACTGAAGTTCAAGTATATCAGTTCTACTGAATTTCTCTTATCTAAAAAATCAGTTATTTTCCCAAAGAAGGAAATCAGGCTAGTCTGGGATGACTGTACCTTTGGTACACCCATGCTGCATTGCATCCCTTTACCATTTACCTCTATGAATTCTGTTATTCTTGCCTTCACAAATTGTTCTAAAGCCTGGCATACTACTGAAGTCAGACTAACATGTCTGTAATTGCCTGGAACACTTGCCCCCCCCTTTATTAAATATAGGTATGATGTTAGCTATTCTCCAATCATATGTTATTACCCCCAAATAGGTAGATTTATTAAAAATCCTTGCTACTGTTAGGTAAAAATCAGCTTGCCTACTCACCTTACACCCCGGGTAGGGCGGAGTTGGATTAGAACTCCAAACTGTCAGAGGCCAAGTAAAACAACACACCAACACCCGTAACTTTGATCAAAGGGCACGTACCCCCCTCAGGCTCCTAGCTTTGGAGGCGTACGGCAACTTTATTGATTTCACACAGCAGTATTTATCTTTAAGCAGGCAATGGAATTTTCCAGGGGTTATGCGTAAGTGACCAGGTTTGCCTAATATTGGACGTTGACAGCCAACTCAAACCGGTTCTGTGGTCACTGCCTAAGCTCTAAAGTGAGGAAATATCTTTGGACACGTCTTCTCTCTAATGTGAGGAAATACTTTTGTACACGTCTCCTTAGCCTGGGGCCAGAGATAAAGGGGGGGTCTAATAATATGGCGGTGCTAATGCTAAGCGGAGGTGGGGGACTTCTGCCTAACACTACCAGACTAACAATCTCAAGTGCCAGTTTTTAGTATCCTGGAATGGAAATTATCCAGTCCCCTTCATTTGTGCACATTAAGCTCTTCAAGTTTTTCTTCTACCGCAGACGTGGTATTTTCCATTTTTAGACACTCATTTCCATCAGCTGTCCTGCCTTCACACCCATGTTCCATATTATCATCCTTATTGAAAACTGAGGCAAAGTATTCATTTAGTCTTTGGGCCATACCTAAATTATCTTTAATCTCCTTCCCAGACAAACTGCATAGCAGCCCTGTCTCATCCTTCCTTATTCTCTTCTTATTTATATAACTAAAACACTTCTTATTGTTTAATTTAATTTCCTTGGCAAGAGTAAATTCAGCTTGACTTTTAGCAATTCTCACTTTATTCCTACATTTTCTAGTCTTCAAGAAGTAGTTTTCTTTGATGATCAACACCTTTTTCCATTCCCTATAGGCTCTCTGTTTATTTCTAATAACTTTTTTGAGGTAGTTATTCATTCAGCTGGGCCTGGAGAATTTCCCTACATGCTTTTTACCCTTGCTTGGGATGCAAATATCAGATAGTTTCTGCATAGTTGATAAGAAATTCCAAGCTTCCTTATCATTTAAATCCTTGAGCTCTTCGGTCCATCTTTTAATTAATTAATCTGTCTCTTAATTTCCCAAAGTCTGCCCTTTTGAAATAAATAAATAAACAAACACAGTTGATGACATGGTTTTGATTTAATTAAAATTGAATCAGTTCATGATCACTCAATCCAATGTTATTTCCTATGATCAGCTCTTCTGTGATGTCCTCACTACTTTTCAAAAACATGTCTAAAATTCCATTACCCCTTGTTGGTTCAATGACAATTTGATGAAGAAAACGGACAACTATATCATCCAGAAATCATTGGATCCTACCAGTATTAGTAGCACTTATTCTCCAGTCTAGATCAGGGAAATTAAAGTCACCCATTATGATACAATTTCCAATAATTGTTCTCTCTCTAATAATATTAAAGAGACCTCGATCCATATCCGAGTCTGACCCGGGGGTCTGTAGCAGACCCGTAACCCTCTCCTAGTAGAAGCTCTCTTACAATCCTTCCCCAAAATGATTTTGACCAGAGATTTCCCATAGTGGATAGCAGTAGCAAATCCCTTGTCCCCTCTGTGAGCTAGCAACTAAAAGGTGACATTACACAGAGACAGAAACAAACCATCCCTTACACTCTGCCAATCTCTTCTCCTTTTAGGATGTGGTCTTTCCAGGCACAAACAGTTTAAGAGACAGTGGGGCACTGTGGTATAGCCTTAAAGACCTCAGTTGGGGGATCAGGGGTTCCCCTGAGTCCCCATTAGACTCTGCTTCAAATTGTGTATAATGTCCTTCCCTAGAGTATAGCATATGTGGGGTTCTCTAAGCAAAACAAACCAACAAAATAAAGGTCTTTTTCTCCCTCTTTCCCTTATGAGGGAGGAAAACCCGAATGAAAGAAAAGAAGGGCAAAGCAAAGGTGGCCTGTCACTTAGGCAGTCTTTTGGAATTCATCCCTTTGGGCTCGGCTTATGAGCAGGTCTGTTGTTTTTGATTAAGGCCTACCTCTAGCCCCACATTTTGGCCTGTGGCTTTACAGCTGATCCATGTAATTTCAGGGGTGGCGAGGCCTGCAACTGTCTCCTTCTGATCTCTGTCTGTGGTCAGCAGTCTCTGAGGTGTGACAATCCTCTTCCTGTGGCAGGTTTTCCCTTTTTAAACTCTCCCTGCCTCCAGGCATGGCAAGCTTTACGGGTGTGTCTCATTAGTCTGGAACGATCCCAGACTAGCTTGTTAGTCTCCTCTCTGCCAGAGTGAGGGCATGGCCCTTCGCATACCCTACCCCTCAAGTTGGAAAGGCCGTTCTGGGGTTGTTTGTCTCCATTCCCATTTCCCACAAAAAGAAATGGGTGTTATCATAGTCTTTTCCCACCCAGTGTTGTACTCTGAAACTACAGGGTTGTAGCACAAGGTACCATTGAATTATATGAGGGTTTGTGTCTTTTTTCATAGAATCATAGAATATTAGGGTTGGAAGGGACCTTAGGAAGTCATCTAGTCCAACCCCCTGCTCAAAGCAGGACCAATCCCCAATTTTTGCCCCAGATCCCCAAATGGCCCCTTCAAGGATTGAATTCATAACCCTGGATTTAGCAGGCCAATGCTCAAAACACTGAGCTATCCCTCCCTTGTCTGGATCCACTGTAGGGAAGTGTGATCCAGGATATTACTGGAGGTTTATCCCCACTTTCAGCTCATTTGTGCCCCCCCCCCCTATGGACCTCATAAAAGGAAACAACTCAAAGCTTCCTCGCATTTCTCATCCCACTGGATCTTTTAGGAGTTGATTTCTTTTATGAGGTTCATAAGGGGGGCCACAAATGAGCTGAAAGTGGGGATAAACCTCCAGTAATATCCTGCCAGGCTGAGAAAATGCCTCGCTTGCCTCTTTGTCTGGGGTATTAGGCATGCTGGCAGGGCCTATACCTTGTCAGCCACTGGTTTCACAATGCTGCTGCCTACACGGAACCCCAGATACGTTACCTCACCCATGGCTAATCTACATTTTGCAGAGTTGGCCATTAGTCCTGCATCCTGGAGGGCTTTTAACACTGCCTTTAAGTGCTACAGGTGGTCTTCCAAGGTAGGACTATAAACAATCATGTTGTCTAGGCTGTGGCATATTGATGGTGGGGGCTGAGGATCCTATTCATAAGCCATTGGACAGTTGCAGCTGCTTCATGGAGGCCAAAAGGCATAGTCTTGAACTGGAAGTGCCTGAAAGGGTGTAGAAAAGTGTTTTCTCATGTGAAGAGGGGGATAAAGGGATCTGCCAATAACCTTTTGTTAGGTCTATAGTGCACAGCTGGTTCATTGGTCCCAGCTACTCCAGTAACTTGTCCATCCTTGGTATTGGGTAGGCGTCAAATTTTGAAATGGAATTAACCTTCCCAAAGTTGATAAAAACCCAACCAAACAGTCCAGTTTGGGAACAAGCACTATGGGATCCTCCATTCAGTTTGGGGCTCCACAATTACCCCCATCTCCAGAATTGCTTGTACTTCTTCTTGGACAGTCCCACGTCCTCTGGGGCAATGGTCTAGAGTTCTCCCTGACTAGCTGGCCCAGGGTAATCGCTAGGTGATGTTGGACAAACTGCATTCTCCCTGGGTGGGGGGAGAATATAGTCATAAAGTCCTTGATCAATTGAAGGAGCTGCTTCCTTTGTTCAGGGGAGAGCTCCTCACCCCCCAGTAATGCCAGTAATGCTGTTGGGTTTTGGCCAATGGATACCTGGGGTCCTAATTCAGATTCCGTAGGAGAGGGAGTTATCAGCAGGGCTTCTTGCATAATTGAGACAGAATACAGCCTTGTATTCATATGCTACACATTATTGAAATAATCCTTGTACAAAGCATGTCTTGTAAGGTATCATTTGAAAACTCATAATTTGCTGGTCACTATTCTCCTGGTAAAATATGTGTGGCAACGTTGTATGTGAAGTTATAAGAGTCCCCTGTATGGTGTTATTAACACATGTTCCAAACCCCACAGCCCTGCCCAAAAAGAAGCTGGCAAACAGGTCTGTCTTAAACAAAGGAATATGTGCTTAATTTGCATTTAAGTGGTAAACAGAATTATCAAGCAGGAAGGAAAGACAAAGAAAGTTCAAACAAGTGAAAAAACCAGCAGGGAATATCCTTCCACATAGACTCTTTGGCTCCTGGTTCTCAGCTGGAAATGTTTTTCAAGAGGGGGACTAAAACTATAAAAAGGTGGGATAAACACCTCAAGAAACCCTCCCCCCTGCCCATCTCATTCACTGCACCTGAAGAAACAAAGGAAGCAGTACTCTGGTGGAAGGGTCCTTGGGTCCTTTGGTCAGTAAGACTGCGGAAAGCATGTGGTGAGAAACTTTGCTTGAATCTGATATAGTTTGGTAAGTTAGGCACTAGTAAGTGTTTTATCATTGTTTTTCATGTAACCATTTCTGACTTTTATGCCTCATTATTTGTATACTCACTTAAAATCTAACTCTTTGTAAGTTAATAAATGTGTTTAATTGTTTTCTCTAATGTCATGTGTCCAAGTTGAAGTGTCTGGGTAACTCCATTTGGGGCAACAAGTTGTGTGCATATTATTCCCTTAAAGGAATAACGGACTCAGCATATGTGCACTGTCCAGGAGAGGGCTGGGCAGTATATGACATACATCTGTGGGGGAAAACCAAGGACTGGGTGTGTGTTGCGGTCTCCCTGTGGTAATTTTTAAGGCTAGCGAGAGCCAAGGTGTGGATGGCTGCAGCACACACACAGAGACATAGCTGGGGTAACTTACATGCTGGAGGCTGGTTGTGAGCAGCAAGGCATTGTAATGGCACCCTAGGTTACAAGGCAGGGGTGACACAGCTACTCATTAGTCTGGATTGTACCTGGCATGTGAGAGTCTTCCAAGATTTAAGAAGATTCACATGATAGATCTTAGTTTCTTTCCTTCTACTGGGTAGTCTTTTCTCATAGTCCACTGCTCCTATCTGCCTGACCACTTCCAATGAACCATTGGGCCATTAATTTAGACTCCGCTGTGGGCAGTAGCAAAAGAACACAGTCACCCACATAGAAAGTCGATAGTCATGCCCCTCTATTATAATTTTGTTCCTGGGCCTGTTGGGCCTTTCTCAAATTTTCCCTGGCAAATACCCCTGTGTTTTGGAGCCATTCCCTTAATTGTAAGCTGTATTGGGTTGTGCTTAAGGCACCTATATCCTGTTCCTCCCAACCTTCATGTAGCATGTCCAAGATTCCCCCGGTTAGTGACCACAAAGCAACTCAAATGAAGAAAACCCCACGGAGGCTTGCGGGACCTCCCTTATGGCAAACAGAAGAAGTGGGAGTAGCTGGTTCCAGTGTTTGGGGTTGTCACTAACATAGCATCTTAACGTTCCCTTCAGAGTCTTATTAAGCCACTCTACTAGGCTGTCAGACTGCAGGTAGTACAACAAAGTTTTCATAGGGATTTGACTTTTGGAAGGGAGCACAATTCATTCATCAGCTGGGAGGTGAAGTTAGTCATTTGATCTGTCAGTATTTCACAAGGAAATCCCACACGTAAGAAGAGTTTGCGGAGTGAAAAAGAATGGTCTCCAGATACCTGGTTGTGTAGTCGGTGATCACTAATATGTATTGATAACCTAACTTAGTTTTTTTAGGGGCCCGATCATGTCTATCCCAGTTCTCTTGAAGTGTGTCTCAATCAAGGGAAGAGGGACTAAGGGCACCTAAGAATCTCTGTGCTGCTGGCCAGTTGATACCCTGGGCAGGATGAACAATTTCCCCTCACCACCTAGTGGATGCCTGGCCAATAGAATTGGGCTAGTACCCAAGACAGTGTTTTCTGTCTCTGAAGGGGTCCATCTCATGGGTTGTTGTGCACAAGCTGCAACACAGTTCAGCAGTATCTGCATGGCACCAGCAGCTGGGCCATCACCATCACAGTATGTTGATCCATTTCAATTCAACAGAGGCATTCTTTCTTAATTGCAAAGTGCAGATACTGCTCACCCTGCTGAGGCTCAGTTACCTCCTTGTTTACGTAGGCCAGTTGTTCATATGCATGGCTCAAAATAGGGTTGATTATCTGTTCTTGTATAAAATTCCTGCCCTGTCGGAGGGCTTCCAGGTCCTGACTGCTTACCTCTTCTTCCCCTGTGGAGGTTGACAGCCGTGTTGCTTGGGAGGTTCCCTCCTCAGGGTCTTCAGCTTCCCCATGGCTTACCAATCTCTGGGGAACTGGCTGTAATGATTGGCCTGGATTCTCATTTACTACGCGGGTTCATTCATTAATGACTGGGGAGGGGGGGGGGGGGGGGCAGTGCGGGAAATGGCCAGTCTCAACCTATGATTATGGGGTAGGCCAATTTTTTGACTAGGGTTGCAGTTATCACTGTAGTATGTTCTCCCACTGTCAGTTGTAAACACGGGTTGGGGCATGATTTGACATCGCCATGTATACACTACGGTAGATTGTATTCTTAGAAGTGGTGTTACCTCCCCCTATGGAGGCCTGAGCAACCATCTGGCTGCAGCTGGTCCTTGAATCCTCTTCCTGTGGACCACCACCTGTACTACCAACTGACAGGGAGTCTTTTTCTGTGCCCAGGTCTCCGCCATTCAGCCCTGGCATATTCACATTCCATAAGAAGGCACTCCCACTTTACGTATACTATAGGAGTAGCATGTTATAAGGCTGGTAGCACTGGCACCTTTCCTAGGTGGGGGTGAGCCCGGTTGTGGAGTAATGACTGGATCCTGGTCCATCAGTCCTGTTCTCGTTGTTTGAGGTGCCTGATGGTCCCACTGATGACTATGTATCTGTGCCTGGCCTTCTAACCCCCTTGGACCACCGCTGGTTCAAGGAGAGGTCTGACCAACTGGGAGGACCACTTCGAGGCTGATTGTCACTGATTCTGGCTCACCCTCCTGGGTCTCTTTCCATTCCATCCCCTGCCCTGCCCCACTAAAGTCTTGGGGGTTTCTGCCTCTAGTGAACCTTTGGCTTCTACAAATCTCTCCATTAGCCTTATAGCATCCGAGAATGTTCCCAGGTGTTACTGTAACACCCATTCCCTGTCTTTCATAGGTAATATCTTTATAAATTGTTTTGTCACAATGACTTCGGCCAATTTGGCCCCGATCCTTCTTCCAGGTGGAGAAACTTCCAACAGTGTTCCCTCAACCACTGATACTATTGGCAGTCTAGCCCCCTGGAGGTAGCTCTTGGCTCTAAACCACTGATGCTGGGTCTCTTTGGAAATATCCAAATGGTCCAAAATAGTGGATTTTCCTTGTTTTCTAGTCTTTTGCCTGTTCCAATCTAACTGGGTCCATCAAGTACGGGGCCAAAATCATAGCCCATTGTTCTGTGGGATACTGGGCTGATAGTCCCACCCTCTCATACGTAACTAACAAGGCTCTGGGGTCATTGTCAGGCTCTGTTTTGGTTAGCTTCAGGGGTACTGGCAGGGGAACCCCCTTGGAGGAAGCGTGACCCTATCTGCTGCATCATTTCTTTCTGAAACTCCTGCTGCTAAGCTATCAGTTCCCTCAGCAGCTGTTGTTGTTGGGTGGCCTGAACCTGCTGCTGGGTGGTCCACTGCTGCAGCAATTGCTATTGGAACTGCTGTTACTGGGCAGTTTGCTGCTGCTGCAACTCTGCTAACCACTTATACCTCTGCTCTGGGTCCATCTTGCACAGAGCAGCTGAGCTCTATCTCCTCTAGGGCTTTTTTTTTTTTAATTTCTTGTATCAGATGTAGTTATGCCTTTATTCTTCACCACTTGTGGGAGATTAGGGGTTCCCCTGACTCCCCACCAGACTCAGCTTCATTTTGTTTATAATGTCCCCCCCCACAGCATAGCGCATGTGGGGTTCTCTAAACAAAACAAGCAAGCAAACAAAAAAAAGGTCTTTTTCTCACTCTTTCCCTTATAAGAGAGGGGACCCCGACTGAAAGAAAAAAAGGGCAAAGGTGGCCTATCACTTAGTCAGTCTTTCAGGAGTCAGTTCTTTGGGCTTTGTTTATTAATGGGTCTATTGTCTTTGATTAAGGTCTACCTCCAGCCCCCCGCCTCCCAGGGGCATTCTGATTTACAGCTAGTCTATATATTTTCAGGAGCAGTGAAGCCTGCAACTATCTCCCTGTTGGCTGTTCTGTTTCTATGTCCAGCAGTCTCTGAGGTGTGGCAGTCCTCTTCCTACTCACCACACCTTCCTTTGGCAGGTTTTCCCTTTTTAAACTCCCCCCTCCAGGCAGAGCAAGCCTTACAGGTGTACCTTGTTAGTGCTGAATGAGCCCAGAAGAACTGCTAAATCTCCCTTCTGCCAGACTGAGGGCATGCCCCTTCACAGTCTCCCGGCTCTTTTAGATGGTAAGATCTCTGTGGCAGGGACTGTGTTTGTACAAAGCAACCAAAATGGGGCCGGACTGAGGTCTCTGGGCACTACTGTAATATCAAAGATAAACAATAGATCATCAAAGTGGTGTGCCTGGGTTTATTGTGCACAGTGCTTAATACAGCTGAGTAAGCAGCTGCAAAACTTAGTATTGGGATGCAAACAGTCACATCCTTTATATTTGGCAGATGAAGCCAGAGAGATTGTTACACATAACTGCATGGTAGGAACAAGCCCAAGGCACAGAGGCAAGCACAACCTAGGGATCAGCACCTAATCAATGCAATAAAGCACATAATGTGCCAGGCAAGTTATGCAGTGCCAGGGGGCACAAAACCAGTAGAATCAAAACACCTAAGGTAACAATAACATACAGCTTCCCCCAAAACTAATATAAAATGACCATCAGTCTCCACTTTCAGATTTAAAAGCAAAGTCCTTTCCAACGAGCACAGTGATTTCAGAAGCTTAAAGTGGGCTCTAAGGCCTTGCCTACCTCCCAGGCTGGAGAGCTCTATGGTAGATCTTTTGAGTTAGTCACTGGCAAAGGCGGGAGGGACAGAATGACATAGCTGCATCTGAAATGGCACTTTTCAACTGGCAAATGAAGAACAGCAATTGATGCTTCTCATCACCCTGGGAGATTTTTCCATATGTTTCCTGCTCCTTTGATCATGAGCACTGGTGATATGATGTTCATGTCCAAGATGGGACAGTATGCACTGGAAATGGCTGGATGTGCAATTAGAGTTAGAAATAAATCTCATGGATTGAGTATGTCATCTGATTTTTCGAACTATGGGTTTGGAAATGCCATCACTTAGCAGTCAGGAAGTGGCCACACTAGGGTAGAACTAGGAGTTTTTTGGTGTGTGTGTGTGTGTGTGTGTGCACTGAAAAATGCCAATATGTCAAAAACTAAACTAGGCATGAAACAGGGTTGGTTTCAGCAAATCTCCTGACTCAAAAAATTACAGGAAAAAAGTTTCAAAATTGTCAAAATAACCCATGATGACATTTTGGTCAGGGGCTGGGGAGGTTGAGGCAAAATGACTTTTTGTTTTGTAATTTTAGTAAGCTTAGAGTAAACAAAGTTAAGGAAAAAAAAGAGGTCAAAAGCAAAACAAAATCTTTCAACTGATTCAAACCAAAGTTTCTCAGGGCAGTGGGGATTGATTTGTGAAATTTTTTGAGATTTTGACTTTGTGTTCTGAGTTGACACAGGAAAATTTTTTTTGATATCTCAAAATTTTTGGCAGGATGGAAAAGCTGTTTTCTGCCTAGCTCTAGCTGTGGGTCCATCTCCAGCTGCCCTGTAAGCAGCTGATGTAATCATGCAACACTTCCCAGTTACAAATTGAAAACATTTTACCCTGGTATTCACACTGCTTCGGTTCTCTATTATTACACTTAGGCCATATCTGCACTAGGAAGCACTCTGCCGGTATAGGTATATGTGACATTCCACTGGTGTTATCTGGACCGGTGATCTGCTAGTTCACTCCAATCCTTGACTCTGAGATCCAGCCTTACCCTGCTCTGCTATGAGAACTACCACTCCTGGGCTGTTCATGCACAGCCTCTGGCATGTAAGCTGCTCGTTGGATTGTGCAACCTAGTGAATGACACTAGCCAATATCTCCAGTCCTGGACACAACCCTAGGAACCTCCGTCTTGCAGTGTCCACTTATGCCCACTGGACGCTGCAAGCTTATATGAGTTTGTGAATTTAACAAAGAAATTGATATGTACCAGGCTTGTTCTCCCAAGGGGAGTCTCTGACACACTTCAAACCAAACGCACTGCTTCAGGTAGAATAAACAAACAGGTTTATTAACTATAAAGATAGATTTTAAGTGATATTAAGTGATAGGCAAAAAGCCAGAGTTAGTTACCAAAATAAAATAAAATAAAATATAAGCACGCAGTCTAAACTCTCAACCCTATTAGACTGGTCAACATCTAGATTAAGCAGTTTTTCTCACCCCATTGGATATTGCAGTCCTTAATATACAGATTTGTTCCTTAAACCTGGGCCAGTCTCATGTGTTGGAGTCTTGTCTTCTTCTCGGTGTCTTAGTTGCTTGCAGTGAAGGTGGGGGCAGGAGAAGGGCCTCTGTCTGTTTTATACTCTCAGTCCATGTGCTAGGGGAACACAAGTCCAGGCATGTCATGAGGGGAGGGGGGCATTGCTGAGTTTCTCCAAGCAAAGTTGAGCAATTCCCCTGGTGTGGCCTCATGCAGGTGAGTCATCATATTGTAGCTCCCTTGCTGGACAATGGCTGTTCATGGGTTTGGTTACTTTCCTTGCTGTTGCCTCTGGAGCTAACATCTTGCTGATTCTCAGACAGCAGGACAGTCAGTGAGTTATCTTAAATGCCTATACACAAATGCAAGAAGCCTGGGGAACAAGCAGGGAGACCTGGAAGTCCTGGCACAGTCAAGGAATTATGATGTAATTGGAATAACAGAGACGGTGGGATAACTCACATGATTGGAGTACTGTCATGGATGGATATAAACTGTTCAGGAAGGATAGGCAGGGCAGAAAAGGTGGGGGAGTTGCGTTGTATGTAAGAGAGCAGTATGACTGCTCAGAGCTCCAGTATGAAACTGCAGAAAAACCTGAGAGTCTCTGGATTAAATTTAGAAGTGTGAGCAACAAGGGTAATGTCGTGGTGGGAGTCTGCTACAGACCACCAGACCAGGGGGATGAGGTGGACGAGGCTTTCTTCCAGCAACTAACAGAAGTTACTAGATCACAGGCCCTGGTTTTCATGGGTGACTTTAATCACCCTGATATCTGCTGGGAGAGCAATACAGCAGTCCACAGATAATCCAGGAAGTTTTTGGAAAGTGTAGGGGACAATTTCCTGGTGCAAGTGCTGGAGGAACCAACTAGGGGAAAAGCTCTTCTTGACCTGCTGCTCACAAACAGGGAGGAAATAGTAGAGGAAGCAATAGTGGATGGGAACCTGGGAGGCAGTGACCATGAGATGGTCGAGTTCAGGCTCCTGACACAAGGAAGAAAGGAGAGCAGTAGAACGGAGACCCTGGACTTCGGAAAAGCAGACTTTGACTCCCTCAGGGAACTGATGGGAAAGGTCCCCTGGGAGAATAACATGACGGGGAAAGGAGTCGAGGAAAGCTGGCTGTATTTTAAAGAATCCTTATTGAGGTTGCAGGAACAAACCATCCCGATGTGTAGAAAGAAAAGTAAATATGGCAGGCGACCAGCTTGGCTTAACAGTGAAATCCTTGCTCGTCTTAAACACAAAAAAGCAGCTTACAAGAAGTGGAAGATTGGACAAATGACCAGGGAGGACTATATAAATATTGTTCAGGCATGCAGGAGTGAAATTAGGAAAGCCAAATCACACTTGGAGTTGCAGCTAGCCGGAGATGTTAGGAGTAACAAGAAGGGTTTCTTCAGGTATGTGAGCAACAAGAAGAAAGTCAAGGAAAGTGTGGGCCCCTTGCTGAATGAGGGAGGGAACCTAGTGACAGAGGATGTGGAGAAAGCTAGTGTACTCAATGCTTTTTTTGCCTCTGTCTTCACAGACAAGGTCAGCTCCCAGACAGCTGCACTCCGCAGCACGGTATGGGGAGGAGGTGACCAGCCCTCTGTGGAGAAAGAAGTAGTTCGGGACTATTTAGAAAAGCTGGACGAACACAAGTCCATGGGGCCGGATGCACTGCATCCGAGGGTGCTAAAGGAGTTGGCCGATGTGATTGCAGAGCCATTGGCCATTATCTTTGACAAATCATGGCAATCGGGGGAGGTCCCGGATGACTGGAAAAAAGCTAATGTAGTGCCCATCTTTAAAAAAGGGAAGAAGGAAGATCCGGGGAACTACAGGCCAGTCAGTCTCACCTCAGTCCCCGGAAAAATCATGGAACAGATCCTCAAGGAATCAATTCTGAACCACTTAAAGGAGGGGAAAGTGATCAGGAACAGTCAGCATGGATTCACCAAGGGCAAGTCATGCCTGACTAACCTAATTGCCTTCTATGATGAGATAACTGGCTCTGTGGATGAGGGGAAAGCAGTGGATGTGCTATTTCTTGACTTTAGCAAAGCTTTTGATACAGTCTCCCACAGTATTCTTGCCAGCAAGTTAAAGAAGTATGGGCTGGATGAATGGACGGTAAGGTGGATAGAAAACTGGCTGGATGGTCGTGCTCAACGGGTAGTGATCAATGGCTCCATGTCTAGTTGGCAGCCGGTATCAAGTGGAGTGCCCCAAGGGTCGGTGCTGGGGCCGGTTTTGTTCAATATCTTCATCAACGATCTGGAGGATGGTGTGAACTGCACCCTTAGCAAGTTTGCAGATGACACTAAATTGGGAGGAGTGGTTGATACGCTGGAGGGTAGGGATAGGATACCGAGGGCCCTCGACAAATTAGAGGATTGGGCCAAAAGAAATCTGATGAGGTTCAACAAGGACAAGTGCAGAGTCCTGCACTTAGGACGGAAGAATCCCATGCACTGCTACAGACTAGGGACCGAATGGCTGGGCAGCAGTTCTGCAGAAAAGGACCTAGGGGTTATGGTGGACGAAAAGCTGAATATGAGTCAACAGTGTGCCCTTGTTGCCAAGAAGGCTAACGGCATTTTGGGCTGTATAAGTAGGGGCATTTCCAGCAGATCGAGGGACATGATTATTCCCCTCTATTCGGCACTGGTGAGGCCTCATTTGGAGTACTGTGTCCAGTTTTGGGCCCCACGCTACAAGAAGGATGTGGATAAATTGGAAGGAGTCCAACGGAGGGCAACAAAAATGATTAGGGGGCTGGAGTACATGACTTATGAGGAGAGGCTGAGGGAACTGGGATTGTTTAGCCTGCAGAAGAGAAGAGTGAGGGGGGATTTGATAGCTGCTTTCAACTACCTAAAAGGGGGTTCCAAAGAGGATGGATCTAGACTGTTCTCAGTGGTAGAAGATGACAGAACAAGGAGTAATGGTCTCAAGTTGCAGAGGGGGAGGTTTAGATTGGATATTAGGAAAAACTTTTTCACTAGTCGGGTGGTGAAGCACTGGAATGGGTTACCTAGGGAGGTGATGGCATCTCCTTCCTTAGAGGTTTTTAAGGTCAGGCTTGACAAAGCCCTGGCTGGGATGATCTAGTTGGGGTTGGTCCTGCTTTGAGCAGGGGGTTGGACTAGATGACCTCCTGAGGTCCCTTCCAACCCTGGGATTCTATGATTTTATGATTCTGTGATTCTCCAACTTTCAGCATGTTTTACTGACCACCATACTACACAATTCTCATAACTTCATATGCATTAATTATACACATATATGGATAGAGAAATGACTTTCAGCAGATCATAACCTTTCCCCTGATTCCTTACAAGGCATGCTTTATATGTAAGATCACAATTATATCAATATAAGGAATATGGGGTTACAGTACACTCCCTCAAGGTATAGAACAGGGGTCGGCAACCTTTCAGAAGTGGTGTGCTGAGCTTTCATTTATTCATTCTAATTTAAGGTTTTCCGTGCCAGTAATACATTTTAACGTTTTTAGAAGGTCTCTTTCTATATATTATATAACTGAACTATTGTTGTATGTAAAGTAAACAAGGTTTTCAAAATGTTTAAGAAGCTTCATTTAAAATTAAATTAAAATGCTGATCTTATGCCGCCGGCCCCACTCAGCCTGCTGCTGGCCTGGGGTCCCGTTCACCTAGGCCAGCAGTGGGCTGAGTGGGGCCTGCGGCTGGGACCCCGACTGGCAAGGGGCCGGCAGCCAGAACCCCAGACCAGCAGCGGGCTCAGTGGCTCAGCCTGCTGCCGGTCTGGGGTTCCATCCGCCGGCTCCTGCTAGCCGTGGTCCCAGCTGCCAGCCCCGCTCAGCTCGCTACCAGCCTGGGGTCCCGGCCCTGCCCACATAGAGTGAGTAACTACCTTCTCCCTTGTTCTAGCCCATTATCTTTGTCTCTCTCTGCACTGAACTGAGAGTGGGGGTGCATTGAGCACAGGGCTGGGGGTGAAGGAGCAGGCTGGGGGTTGGGGTGCAGGGTCTGTCCAGGAGCTAGAATGAGGGAGGGGGCTCAGGGTTGGGGCAGGAGGTTTGGGTGTGGAGCGCTTACCTGGGCAGCTCCCATTTGGTGCGAGGGGTGCAGGTGGGAATGTGGGAGGGGGTGAAGGAGTTCCCATTTGGTTCTCAGGGTGGGGATGTGGGGGGGTGCAAGAGTCAGGTTATGGGGTGTGGGGTGGTTGGGTATGTGTGGGGGGTGCAGGAGTCAGGGCTGGGGTTGTGGGGGTGTGCAGGAGTCAGGGCTGGTGGTGTGTGTGGGGGGTGCAGGGGCCAGGGAAGAGGGCTGGGGGTGTGGGCTCGTCTCGTGGGGGTGCTCCCAACCCCCTGCTCTGAGCGGATCATGGCAGGGGGCTGGAGGGGATATGCCCCGATTCCACCCCCGTCCCAAGGCCCTGCCTCTTCACCTCCTCCCCAGAGCAGCGAACACACTGCGGCACCGCTTCTCCCCCTCCCTCTCCCTCGCAAGGGCCATCAGCTGTTCGGCAGGGAAAGAGAGGAGGAGGGGCAGGAACCCAGCACACTCAGGGAAGAAGTGGGGGAGGGGAGCTTGGCTGCCAGCAGAGCCTGCCCTGCTCCTCCGGCAGGACCAAACTTCTGCCCCCTTCCCCCCGCAGGAGAGAGCGGTGAGCGGGCGGGGGGGGGGGGGGGCGAGAAGAGCAGGCTGACCAGGTAGGATTTTTAATAGCACGCTACTGCCTGCTGGGTTCCTGGCCACCGGCCTCGCATAGCCCACTGCTGGCCTGGGTGAACCCCCAGCAGGCAGCAGCGTGCCATTAAAAATCAGCTTGCGTGCCGTCTTTGCCGACCCCTGGTATAGAATGTCACAGTATAGCAGTAGAGTAAACCTGAAAAGCACTTTCTAGTGTGGGCACAGCTTATAGTAGCAAAGCTTCACTTTTGCTGTTATAGCTGACTCCACATACTCCCTCCCCCATGCAAAACAATCTCCACCAGTAAGAGTGCAGTTTTGTTGGTATAATTACATTTACACTAAGGATTTCTGCCGGCACAATGATCACACTACTTCACACTCCTGATCAACACAGTTATGATGGCAGAAGTCTGTAGTATAAACATAGCCTTAACAACTTAGGCCCAGATTTTTAAAGATGTTTAGTACTGCTGACTTCAGTGTTGTAATGCTTAACTGATTTTGCAGCCCAAATCTTATTTTCAAAAGGGATTTAGGCCCTTAAGCGCATAAATCCCATCAACTGTTGATGAAATTTAGGCTCCTAAATGCCTAAATCCCTTTTGAAAATGAAATGTAGGTTCCTAAATCAGTTTGGCATTGCAACGCTGAGCCCAGAACCTACCACTCCCAGCAGCTGCTGTGAGGACTAGTGGTAAATTAGCACTAGCCGGAACATACCTTACTTCTAGTTTCCTGGGATAATCCACTATCTACAGCTGCTTCTCTGAGCGTGAGTCTTTTGTTTTTTTTCCATACAGTGACAGTCCACTCTGTCACATTTTCTCCCCCATCTCCTTTAGGGTTAGTCTTGGGGTAAGCCAAGATAAGTAGTCTTCCAGTAAATGTCTACACCTGGTTTATGTTGAATTGTACCACCTTGTTTTGCTGGAATTGTTGGCGTCCGTTAGTCCCGAGAGACGATGGATATGCGCCCATGGGGAATATTTAGTTGATGGTTGTGCAGCGTCTGTTGTGGCTGTAGAGCCCCACACGAGAGTGGCAGTCTCGATTGCATTTGCTGCATTTGAAGGCGGTGTCAGCTGTGGGTTGGAGCCGCTGCTTCCTTTTTCGTTGAACCCGCTTTTCCTCAGCAAGCTGCCGCAGCTTGTCTTCACCAGTTTTCGATCCAGTGGTCAGAGCGTGTCCTCATCTGCATCTGTCCTGGGCGAGCTCTTCCCAGCTATTGATGTCGATTTGAACAGTCTTCAGGTCCCTCTTACAGACATCCTTGAAGTGAAGGTGGGGCCGTCCTGTAGCTCTGTTTCTGGTACTCACGTACACTAAGCCCCACGCACCCAGTGAAGCAGGTGAACTGTGGCGGGACAACACCTTATTGGCTGGGGGCTGCCCAGCTTGAGGCGGGCGATAGTTGTCCAGTGAGACGTGGTGATCCCTCCCACCGTCGGAAGCAACCCCTGGTGCCAGCTCTACACCAATTGAGGAGGCGGCTTATAACCGGTAAACTGTTGCTTCCCGTGTTGTATCGACGCTATGAGGCGAAGCTGGAGTGTCCTCTCCAGGGCGCAAGCCAGGGCAGGGTGATATGGAGGAACAGCTGTTGCCCATGCAGCAGAACCCCCCTCTCCACGCAACTGATGGATCCAAGGGAAAGACAATGTCGATACAACTTGGCACCAGTGGCATCGCAGGAGTTGCTGGAATGACGTTGAGGAAAATGTCAGACCGCCATCGGGACTCCAACACCAGATTTGATTCAGGGTTGACTCCCTTAGCCTTTCCCATGAGTGGGTATTGCCACAAGGCAGCGGAGGTTTTAAATCAGAGTTTTCCTTCTCCTAGGTGGGCTGCCTTCCAAGGCTAACGAGCCCCACCTGCTGGAATTATGGTCCTTTATACTCTGCAGTCATGTAGACTTTTACCGTCATTTTCTAAGACAAAGGGTCTTCAATCCAGATAGTTCTTAAGGATCTTCACTTCCCTTTTTATGGCCAGAAAATCCTTTTCTACAAAAGCCTATTTAGTCTCTCATGGAAATAGCTTCCTGTTTTGGTCTGCATGCATCTGAAGAAGTGGGTATTCACTCACGAAAGCTTATGCTCCTATACGTCTGTTAGTCTATAAGGTGCCACAGGACTCTTTGTCACTTCCTGTTTTGATTTTTCAGTTTGACATTTCCTTTAGATGTATTTAAAACACAATCAGAATTTTTAAAATACTGCTCAAAATCATAATGCAAATTTCACTTGACCCAACGTTTATTAATAGTATTATTATCATCATCATTATTATGAGGGGGAATTGCCAGTGAACCATTATTCAGCCAGATCTATTTTAAAAGCTATGTGCTACTGTGAATCTTGTGACAAAGGAACTTTCCACTCCCTCACAGTGGTTTGCCCTTCTCCTCCTGCACCTGTTGGCCATAGAGAAGTTCAAATGTTGAAAAGCCTGTTGCTGCCTGAGGCACTTCCCTGTAGGCAAATAACAGCAATTGTAGCCTTTTGTCCCATTCTGATCCTGTGCTGTTAACAAAATTCATTCTGAAAACAATTGTGTCTGAGGTTGGTACAGGGTATTTTTTAAAACTTTTCATACCTAGTTCCTGATATAACCGTTTCATAACCTTAGATATAAAATTTGTCCCCTGGTCAGTTATGATCTCCTTTGGCAGTCCAAACCGAAAAAAATAACTGGAGCAAAGCCACTACAACCTGGTGCCTCTTTATGCCTCTCAGTGGAAATGCTTCTGGATATTGAGTATATAGTCACTCAGTTCTATGCTGTAGTGGCATCCTGAATGACTTTGCTCCAAAAGACCCACTATGTTCATGGCTATTTGAGAGAAAGATAGGTCTATTTTTGGTGGTGAAATATGGGGTGTCTGATCACTTTTCCTTTAGGGAGCTACTTTCTGGCACTCAGGGAAGGCTCTGATGTAGTCGTATACCTGTTGATACATGTCAGGCCAGTAAAACCTTCTGGCTAGTCTAATCATAGAATAATAGAAGTGTACGGCTGGAAGGGACCTCAGCAGGTCATCTAGTTCAGTCCCATGCACTTAAGGCAGGACTAAGTAATAACTAGACCATTCCTGACAGGTGTTTGTCTCACCTGTTCTTAAAAACTTCCAATGACAGAGATTCCACTACCTCCCTAGGAAATTTCTTCCAGTGCTTAATTACTCTTACTGTTAGGAAGTTTTTCCTAACATCTAACCTAAATCTCCCTTGCTGCGATTTAAGCCCATCATGTCTTGTCCTGTCCTAAGTGGATAGAGAGAACAATTTATCTCCCTCTTCTTCATGACAATCTTTTATGTACTTGAAGACTGCTTTCACATCCTCCCTCAATCTACTCTTCTCAAGACTAAACAAAGCCCTTTTTTTTCAATCTTTCCTCATAAGTCATCCGAGACCTTTAATCATTTTTGTTGCTTTCTGGAGTTTCTCATCTTTCTCAAAGAGTAGTGCCCAGAACTGGACACAATACTCCAGTTGAGGCCTTATCATTGCTGATTAGAGTAGAAGAATTACTTCTTGTGTCTTGCTTACAACACTCCTGCTAATACATCTCAGAATAATTGCTTTTTTTTGCAACAGTATTACATTTTAGACCAGGCATCGGCAACCTTCGGCACATGGCTCGCCAGGGTAAGCCCCATGGCAGGCCGGGCCGTTTGTTTACTGGCCGCGCCTGCTGGTTCGGCAGATTGTGGCTCCCACTGGCCGCGGTTCACCGTCCCCGGCCAATGAGGGCTGCAGGAAGTGGCGGCCAGCACATCCCCGAGCCCGCGCCGCTTCCTGCAGCCCCCATTGGCCGGGGATGGTGAACCGCGGCCAGTGGGAGCCACGATCGGCCGAACCGGCGGATGCGGCAAGTAAACAAACCGGCCCAGCCCGCCAGGGGTCTTACCCTGGCGAGCCGCGTGCCGAAGGTTGCCGATGCCTGTTGTAGACTCTTATTTAGGTTGTGATTCACTATGACCCCCAGATTCTTTTCTGCAGTACTCCTTCCTAGGCAGTCATTTCCCATTTTGTATTTGGTCAATTGATTATTCCTTCCTAAGTGGAGTACTTTGCACTTGTCCTTACTGAAGTTCCTCCTACTTACTTCAGGCCATTTCTCCAGTTTGTCAAGATTATTTTGAATTCTAATCCTGTCCTACAAAGTACTTGCAATCCCTCCCAGCCTGGGTATTATCCTCAAACTTTAAAAGTGGAGTATCTCTCCAAATCATTTATGAAGATATTGAATAGAACTCGATCTAGGACAGATCCCTGCAGGACTCTGCTTGACATGCCCCTTCAGCTTGATTGTGAACCTTTGATAACTACTCTCTGAGTATGCTTTTCCTGATAAGAGAGAAGGGGAGGGGGAAGAGAGAAACTGCTGCAAGGCTGGCGGCAGCAGGGAGATAGGCTTCTCCAGTGTGAGAGACTGTGCTCCTCCCCGTAAGGGAGACACCCAAAACCCAGTGCAGGTTTAGGGGAAGGACTGACACCCCGGGGCCAGCGACAGAGGATGTGGAAAAAGCTAATGTACTCAATGCTTTTTGCCTCGGTCTTCACAAACAAGGTCAGTTCTCAGACTACTGCACTGGGCAGCACAGCATGGGGAGGAGGTGACCAGCCCTCTGTGGAGAAAGAAGTGGTTCAGGACTATTTAGAAAAGCTGAACGAGCACAAGTCCATGGGGCCGGATGTACTGAATCCAAGGGTGCTAACGGAGTTGGCGGATGTGATTGCAGAGACATTATCTTTCAAAACTCACGGCGATCAGGGGAGGTCCCGGATGACTGGAAAAAGGCTAATGTAGTGCCCATCTTTAAAAAAGGGAAGGAGGATCCGGGGAACTACAGGCCAGTCAGCCTCACCTCAGTCCCTGGAAAAATCATGGAGCAGGTCCTCAAGGAATCAATTTTGAAGCACTTAGAGGAGGGGAAAGTGATCAGGAACAGTCAGCATGGATTCACCAAGGGCAAGTCATGCCTGACTAACCTAATTGCCTTCTATTATGAGATAACCAGCTCTGTGGATGAGGGGAAAGCAGTGGACATGTTATTCCTTGACTTTAGCAAAGCTTTTGATACGGTCTCCCACAGTATTCTTGCCAGCAAGTTAAAGAAGTATGTGCTGGATGATTGGACTATAAGGTGGATAGAAAGCTGGCTAGATCATCGAGCTCAATGGGTAGTGATCAATGGCTTCATGTCTAGTTGGCAGCCGGTATCAAGCAGAGTGCCCCAAGGGTCGGTCCTGGGGCCGGTTTTGTTCAACATCTTCATTAATGATCTGGAAGATGGCGTGGATTGCACCCTCAGCAAGTTTGCGGATGACACTAAACTGGGAAGAATAGTAGATACGCTGGAGGGTAGGGATAGGATACTGAGGGACCTAGACAAATTAGAGGATTGGGCCAAAAGAAATCTGATGAGGTTCAACAAGGACAAGTGCAGAGTCCTGCACTTAGGACGGAAGAATCCCATGCACTGCTACAGACTAGGAACCGAGTGGCTAGGCAACAGTTCTGCAGAGGAGGACCTAGGGGTTACAGTGGATGAGAAGCTGAATATGAGTCAACATTGTGCCCTTGTTGCCAAGAAGGCTAACAGGATTTTGGGCTGTATAAGTAGGAGCATTTCCAGCAGATCGAGGGATGTGATCATTCCCCTCTATTCGGCATTGGTGAGGCCTCATCTGTAGTACTCTGTCCAGTTTTGGGCCCCACAGTACAAGAAGGGTGTGGAAAAATTGGAAAGAGTCCAGCAGAGGGCAACAAAAATGATTAGGGGACTGGAGCACATGACTTATGAGGTGAGGCTGAGGGAACTGGGATTATTTAGTCAGCAGAAGAGAAGAATGTGGGGGGATTTGATAGGGTGTAATTCCGTTTGAGCAGACATACCAATGCTAGCTCTGACTGAGTTAGCGCACTAAAAATAGCTGCAGCGGCACAAGCGGAGGGCGGGGTTAACCATCAAAGTACCATCCCATCCAAGACACTAGGCACATACCCAAGTACAGGCCAGTCCTTTCCACTACTCATAGCTACATTCTATTTTAGGAGATGAGTGCCAGGTATGTCTCATAGAACTGGGGAATTACATTCCCAGCTTGAAGTGTAGATGAACCCATAGTCAAATTAGGCCAGGTCTGCACTACAGACTTCTGCTGGCATAGCTCTGTCAGTCTGGGCTGTGAACAGGAGTAATCTGGCCAACAACAGTGCTAGCAAAAGCCCATAGTGTAGACACAGCTACACAGGCAGAACTAAGCTTTTACTCGTTGCTCGTTTCACTCAGGGGGAAAAGAATGAACTATACCAGTAAAAATACAGCTTTACCAGTATACGCTGCATCCAGGCTTGAAGTGCTGCGCTAGTATAGTATATCGGTATTGGCTGTTAATGGATTTTAGATCTTAAGTGCCTAAATCCCATTTGAAAATGAGACTTATGCTCTTAAATCAGTTAGGTGTTGCAATGCTGAGCATCACAGCAATGCTTAAATACCTTTAAAAATCTGGGCCTAACACCGTTTGGCTAAATGTGATAATTGCTGCATTCTGAGGAGGATTAGTACTTCATCATTAGAGGCATGGAAATTAATTGGAATGCACTGAAGTGATCTGGGACTTTCACTCCTACTGCTTCCTATAAAACCTTGTTTAGGCAGATAAAGAGTGTAACAATTTGTTTAGACAACGGGCAGGTCGAAATGCTTGCTTTGACCCAGGTGTCTGTGGAACAATGCTTAACCTTGGCACTTATATGGAAAGTCCTGTTTGGCTGATAGGGTCTCCAGTTCTTTAATTTACAAGAGTTCTTTAATTGTTCTAAGGCGTGCAGACAAAGCTCTCTAGGAGTTTTGTGAGCAAAGTACATTATGAACTGATAAAAAAAAAATCCTGCTCACTGTAATAAGCACAGCCACAGCTTAGAGTGGTCTCAAAATAACACCGGGTCTAGTGTTGGTCAGACATGGAATTTCTTTACTGCATAATACAGATTAGGGGCTGCAGCAGTGTGTTTCAATATACAGCTAACATTATTGCTTCTTTGGAAGGGGCACAGGGCTACGTTTAGAGAGGCTGGGGCAATTGTGCTCTGTAAATACAGGACTAGTGGAATCAGACAGCCTGGGTTCTATTTATGGCTGTGCCAATGACTTATGAGCTGGGGCAGGTCTTATTAATGATCTGGATGATGGGATTAATTGCACCCTCAGCAAGTTCGCAGATGACACTAAACTGGGGGAGAGGTAGATACGATGGAGGGTAGGGATAGGGTCCAGAGTGACCTAGACAAATTGGAGGGTTGGGCCAAAAGAAATCTGATGAGGTTCAACAAGGACAAGTGCAGAGTCCTGCACTTAGGATGGAAGAATCACATGCACCGCTACAGGCTGGGGACCGACAGTGGCGTAGCCAGGTTCTAACAGCAGGAGGAGCGAACACATAAAAAAAGGCGCCACAAGCAGCAAAGAGGGGAAAAAAAAGAAAAACTCGTCTTGCTGCCGAAGAAAGAAGGACCCGCTGCTAATGGGTTACCTAGGGAGGTGGTGGAATCTCCATCCTTAGAGGTTTTTAAGTCCCAGCTTGACAAAGCCCTGACTGGGATGATTTAGTGGGTGTTGGTCTTTCTTTGAGCAGGGGGTTGGACTAGATGACCACCTGAGGTCTCTTCCAACCCTAATATTCTATGATTCTATGATTCTCTGTGGAGTCAGAGGCCCGTACAGACTGGTGGTGAGGTTGGCAGAAACTTATTTGTAAATCTACTGAAAAACACTTTTTTCAGTAGAAAAAAGTCTGTTCCTTTTCCTCTTGAATAAGGGAACTAAGACTGTGGGCCAGGGATGGACCAAAGGCAAAGGGAGTGATACATTTAAAGGAAAACAGCAAATCCAGGAGAGAAATAAAAGTTACTAATTGCTATTAGTATAGTCAGACAGGCCACAGAGCCCAGGATTTCCCTTTTAGGGAAATCAAAGCTTACTAACATGTTATGTAATAATGTATCCCAGGAAGACATCTGCTCTCCCAGGGAAGGAATCCAAATGTGCTCCATTACACTGAATAGCCAGGTAATAAACACTGTACTGGATACAGAAAGCTCCCCGTCAATGAATTCCTATGAAAGACTTAAATCAAGTGAGAATTAGGAAAGTAAGTGGTGTATGTGGCAGATCTGACAATTAGCAAACAGAGAATTGGTATGTAAGATCCCATGGGAAGAAAGTCTAAGGGTAAAAAAGAGTTCAGGAATGTTGGCAGTTTTTTAAAGGGACATTATTAAAGTCACAAGAGCAAACTGTCCAAAAGCATAGAAAAGAGATCCCAGAGGACTGAAAAAGGGTAAATATAGTACCAAACTATAAAGAGGGGAATAAGGACAACCCAGGGAATTATAGACTAGTCAGCTTAACTTCAGTACCCAGAAAGATAATGGAGCAAATAATACATTTGTAAGCGCCTAGAAACAAATAAGGTTATAAATAACAGTCAACATGGATTTGTCAAGAACAAGTCATGTCAAACCAACCTGATATCCTTCTTTGACAGAGTAAGAAGCCTTGTGGATAGGGGGAAGCAGTAGATGTGGTGTATCTTGACTTTAGTAAGGCTTTTGATACTGTCTGACATAACCTCATAAACAAGCTAGAGAAATATAGCCTAGAACAGGGGTTCTCAAACTGTGGGTCAGGACCCCCAAGTGGGTCACTTGCTGAAGCCTGAGCCCCATCGCCCGGGGCTGAAGCTGAAGCCTGAGCTCCACCGTCCAGGGATAAGCTTACATGCCCCCTGCCCAGGGCAGAAGCCTTTGGGCTTCAGCTTCCCTCCCCCCCACCCCCCTGCCTGGGGCAGTGGAGCTCGGGTGACGAGGCTCAGGCGGGCTCAGTCTTCGGTCCCCTCTCCTAGGGTCGTGTAGTAATTTTTGTTGTCAGAAGGGGCCACAGTGCAACGAATTTTGAGAACCGTTGGCCTAGACAAATCTACTATAAGGTGGGTGCACAACACAGGGTAGTTATCAAAGGTTCACAATCAACCTGGAGGGACATGTCGAGCAGAATCCTGCAGGGATCTGTCCTGGGTCTAGTTCTATTCAGTATCTTCATAAATGATTGGAGAGATACTCCACTTTTAAAGTTTGAGGATGATACCCAGGCTGGGAGGGGATGCAAGTACTTTGGAGGACAGAGTTAGAATTCAAAATGATCTTGACAAACTGGAGAAATGGCCTGAAGTAAATAGGAGGAACTTCAATAAGGACAAGTGCAAAGTACTCCGCTTAGGAAGGAATAATCAACTGACCAAATACAAAATGGGAAATGACTGCCTAGGAAAGAGTACTGTGGAAAGGGATCTGGAGGTCATAGTGGATCACAAGCTAAATATGAGTCAACAGTGTAACACTGTTGCAAAAAAAGCTAACATCATTCTGGGATGTATTAGCAGGACTGTTATAAGCAAGACACAAGAAGTAATTCTTTCACTCTACTCTGCACTGATTAGGCCTCAGCTAGAGCATTGTGTCCAGTTCTGGGTGCAACATTTCAGGAATTATGTGGACAAGTTGGAGAAAGTCCAGAGAAGAGAAACAAACATGATTAAAGGTCTAGAAAACATGACCTATGGGGGAAGATTGAAAAAAATGGTTTTGTTTAGTCTGGAAAAGAGAAGAGGGGGGACATGATAACAGTTCTCAAGTACAGAAAAAGTTGTTACAAGAAGGGGGAGGGATTATTCTCCTTTACCTCTGAGGATAGGACAAGAAGCAATGGGCTTAAATTGCAGCAAGGGAAGTTTAAGTTGGACATTAGAAAAAACTTGCTAACTGTCAGGGTGGTTAAGCACTGGAATAAATTGCCTAGGCAGATTGTACAATCTCCATCATTGGAGATTTTTAATAGCAGGTTAGACAAACACCTGTCAGGGATGGTCTAGATCAGGGTTGGCCAACCTGAGCCTGAGAAGGAGCCAGGTTTACCAATGTACACTGTCAAAGAGCGACAGTAATACGTCAGCAGCCCCTGCTCGGGGGGGGGGGGGGCGGGAAGGGCACTGCAGGCTGAGGGGAAGGGGTGGAGTGGGGGCAGGGCCTGTGGCAGAGCCAATGGTTGAGCAGTGAGCATCCCCTGGCATATTGGAAAGTTGGCACCTGTAGCTCCAGTCCCGGAGTCAGTGCCTATACAAGGAGCTGCATATTAACTTCAAGAAAAGCCGCATGTTGCTCTGGAGCCACAGGTTGGCCACCCTGGTTAGGCCGACCAGACAGCAAGTGTGAAAAATCAGGACGGGGGTGGGGGTAATAGGAGCCTATATAAGAAAAAGCCCCAAATATTGAGACTGTCCCTATAAAATCGGGACATCTGGTCACCCTACTCCTGGTCTAGATAATACTTAGTCCTGCCATGAGTGCAGGGGACTGGACTAGATGACTTCTCGAGGTCCCTTCCAGTCCTATGAGTCTGTGATTATGGGGATGTCTTCACTGTAGAGTTAGCCCGAGTTCTGAATTTGGTGTTGCCCCTAACCCCACACCCTATCCGCACACAAAACCCTCTCACCCAAGTTTACTGTGTTTTAAACCCAGGCTATCGGACCTATCTGGGGCTATAGGCTAATATTACTCAGGCTGGTAACCTACCCATTCTGTAGTGAGGACACAGGTTAAACCACTCCAGTGCTGATAGTCCTCCAATGCCTTCCTTCTGTGAGCCCAGAAAGGACAGACAAGTTCACCCACAATTCAGTAGGAAATAGTCATAGAGTGGTTCAGCTCACTGCAGTGCAAAGAACTCTGGGATGTGCCCCTAGGAGTCCTAGTGATGCAGGCAGTAGCGTAGGCAGCTCCGGAGCACAAGGGGAGCGGCGCTATAAAAAGGCACCTCCCCAGGCTCCCCCTGTACTCACCCGGCGGCGCCTCCGGGCGGTGCTCCGGGTCCTCCCAGAAGTGAAAGTAAGCCGGCTTCCCCAGCGGTGATTTAAAGGGCCCGGGGCTCCAGCCACTGTGGGGATCCCCGGCCCTTTAAAGCGCCGCCGGAGCTCTGGCAGCGGGGCTCGGGCGGCGCTTTAAAAGGCCCATGGCTCCCCACAGTGGCAGGAGCCCCAGGCCTTTTTAAGCACCACTCGAGCCCTGCTGCCAGAGCCGGGCTCGGGCGGCGCTTTAAAAGGCCCGCGGCTCCTGCAGCCGTGGGGAGCAGCAGGCCTTTTAAAGTGCCGCCCGAGCCCGGTGTGACGGGTTAGCATCACAGAAACCCCCTTGGAGCTGCCACCTGGTGTGCCAAGACTACTTCTGCCCCTGCTTCTCTGCCTTTTCCTGCTTGGGACTCCAGAATCCTGTCTGTTTTGAGCCAGACCCACTGGTCTGCTGCAAACCCAGACCCAGGTCTGAACTACGTCCACTAACAGCTGTAGGCCTGCCTGGAAGCAGCTGAGGAAGTGCTCTTGCCTTTGACACCCAGGTGCCCAACTCCCAATAGGGTTCAAACCCTGAATAAATCCATTTTACCCTGTATAAAGCTTATACAGGGTAAACTCATAAATAGTTTGCCCTCTATTTCAAAGATAGAAAGATATGCACATTCCTTTCTCAAGACATGATCTCATGCTCTTACAAAGGCTATGTATAAAATCGGCAAATATACAACCAATATTCATAACTTCAACTACAACAATGATACATGCATACAAACAGGAGGAATAGATTCAGTAGATCATAACTTTTACAGAGATATGTTACATGGCACATGTAGCATAAAACATATTCCAGTGACATCATATATACATTTATAAGCATCTCCCCATAAAGTCCTATGGGGACACCGTCACACCTGGCTCCAGCAGCTGGGCTCGGACAGCGCTGCTTCTGCTCACAGGGGGAGCAGCCGCTCCCCCTGCTACCCCCCTGGCTACGCTACTGGATGCAGGTGGGTGAGTGCAGCACCACTGAGCACAAAGTAATGCTGTAGGGCTTTGCAGTGTGACCACCCACACCTCGGTTAATGCTGCAGTGCAGACACACCCTAAGAGGGTTACATGAAGGTTAACAAAGAGTAAACACTCAAACATCAACAACCAGCACCAAACTGTCAAGAAAACAGAGGAATCAGAAACAATACAACATTGTATGATGGAAAAGGAAGATAATAGGAGCTCAGGTTGTAGATTGAATCTTCCTGTTAGTCTGCTGCTAGGAATGTTGAAATTCTGTGTCTGCTGCAAACTGACTCCACAAAGTAATTCTGAGCTTCTGGGTCAGTAAAAACTCCACACTTGCTGCCATCCCCTTTCCAAAGCTTGACAGGGAAAAGAACTGAACATCAGCTGCTGCCTCTTGGCCTTGTACTACGTAACAGGAAAAACTCCCAACTGGGGCAATTTCCACAAATATTTCCATAAATATTTTCAATGAAATGGGGTGAGCTTTTATGCAACAATGGGGCCATTCAACCGCAAAAGAGACATTGCACTAAAAACACAAAAGTGTGTATTATTGTAATTTTTTAATGTGAAAATAACCCTTTTGCCAAGAAATTTGTCTAAAGTGAAATTTTGAGGATGAGCTGCTTGATCTGTTTCTGAAACAGAACAATCCTGCACTAGCTGCAGGAAGGCAGACGGGTCTTCTGCAGCTTTATTTATTGGCACTAGAGCTGATCAGAAATAAAACCACGCCAATGTGGCTCCAAGTGGATGATGTTTAATCCAATTGTTGAGATAACGCTGGAGTACAGGACTCACTAACATCAAACAACTATTTTCCAGTGTTGCCTCTTGTTTTTGTGTGGTGAGGTGGGGAGAGTTGGGCTTTGTTTCCTCTTTCAACACAAAAGGAGGGGATTCCAGTTAAAGAGCAGGGACCCTATTTTCCTCTTTCAGGATCTGAGTAACTTCCATTGAAATTACTTGTATCCTGACTGGGGAAAAAATGAGATCCAGGAGTGCTAGCAAATACCTAGGGACGTGGTGGAAGCACATTCTTTGAGTAATAGATAAAGCCTTGAAGAATAGACTGCAGCAGACATCCAGCATTGGCTACAACAGGGAGAGAGACTAGGTGTTGAGTGACCTAGATCTGTTTCTAGCTCTGGTTTCCCTATTCTTCAGTCTCATCATCATCATCAT
Source organism: Macrochelys suwanniensis (assembly GCA_033296515.1). Taxonomy (NCBI): domain Eukaryota; kingdom Metazoa; phylum Chordata; order Testudines; family Chelydridae; genus Macrochelys; species Macrochelys suwanniensis. Next base: position 210,160,382 of record CM065775.1, on the reverse strand, counting down.
CATCATTTTCAACAGTCAAGACAGTGGTGAAATGAGGGAGATGTGCTCTACTCTGTTCACTTTCTACTCCAGGAATGTGCACACACATTTCAGCAAGGATCAAGCATCAAAATATGCATGTAAAGTTAATCCACTGCAAGCAGCTTGTCAATCTGGTAAGTGAATGAAACCCGAGCCTTAAACTAGTTTAACAGGCTCATTCTGCTTTGGGTCATTTCCTGCTTCCCTGTGCCAAGCATCAGTGTTAGAAGCAAGTCAAGTCGCTGAAGACATTTTGCATGGATGATTAGAAAATTGCAACAAGTGATGCAACTTGGAGGACAGGAAGCTAGAGTGGTTTGTGATAGGTTCTGGGGAGGGTCTTGGAAAGAGTGGGATGGACTAGGATCCCCACCCCTTGCTGGGCTTATAAAGCCATCAGCAACTCAGGTGAGAGAAAGGGAGTCAGGGAGGAGTTGAGGAACAAGCTCTTTCACTGTGCAACTCTGAGCAAGGAATGTCCAAGGGCTATTAAAATCTCAGAGAACGTGCTGTCCCTTGGGTGATTATATCTCTGCATTTCCCTTGTCTCCGTGGACAAAGATGCTGCTGAATTTTTTTCTGAGTGCCCTAGCTGTTCACCTAACAGCTGCATATGCTCCTGAACTGTAAGAAATACCACATTCTTTACTAACAATATGTGTTTGCTGGGGATCATTCATTTATTGAAGGGTTTGGAGGAACAGTTAGAAAATGCTGCTGCTGCCACCTTTTATATCTGGAGGCCTAGACTGAATTCTAACTTAGCTGGGATGATTTAGTTGGGGTTGGTCATGCTTTGAGCAGGGGATTGGACTAGATGACCTCCTGTGGTCTCTTCCAACCCTAATCTTCTATGATTCTATGAAATGGGTTGAATGCTTCTCATGTGAGCACAAAACAGACATTTTACAGCTTGCTAAACTCACAAAATTTAACATGTCTGAGCTTATATGTGTAGGAAAGGGAACAGTAATACCAAAGTGTGGTGTGATAATTATGGGCTTCCAGGATTCATAACATGGGGGGCTGCAGAGCAGGATTGAGGGGCATCGGCAGACCTGTGTGGGAAGCCCAGGAATAGCAAAGCGGCTGCGAGGGATTGCTGGCAAATAGCAGAGCTGTCTGGGGTCCTATGTTAGATCTGAACCTATAATGAAAAAGTCCTTTACTTCTCAATAACCATTGTCTGACCTCGGCCAAACAGGTTGTTCCTTCCTGTCTGCCCGCTTGTCCCTTGAATTAATTTGTGTTATTTGATTTCCATAGACAGTACATCCTGATGGTGCCATCAGTGCTGCAGAGCAGCTCTCCAGATCAGGCCTGCCTGCAGCTCTACAACCTCAATGAGTCAGTATCTGTGAGTGTCATCCTGGAGTACAGTGGTTCCAACACCACTATTTTTGAGCAGCCTGTGAGAGGAAATTACTTCTTCCAGTGCATCGCATTCATGGTACGGACTTTAATTTACATTCCAATAAAGAAAGAAAAAGTAATCCTGGAAAATGTGCGTGATCAAACAAGTGACCTAACAGAGTTAGCGATGGGAGAGGAAAGGGTAAAGTAGAGGAGGGAGACTAAGGGAGAAATAAAAGCTGGAAGGAATGAGAAATGGAGAGGGGGTAAGGAGGCAGGGGAGAGCTGCACTGTGAGAGAAGAGAGGGATATGGGAAGAGAGAAGCAGTAAAGATCTGAGAAAGAGACAGAGCTGGCAGTGGAACTGAGGTGTGGGATGCATCTATAGTGCACTTCATGCTGCAGGTAGACAGCTCCTGGAGAGAATAGCCTAAGCTGAACATTCTCCCCCTTGTATTGTGCATCCCTCCCAGGCTCCTCGTGCCACCTTTTCCCCCTTGGCTTTCATCACTTTCTCTGCCAAAGGCGCCACAGTCAGGTTGGCAGAGAAGAGGTCGGTGGCGATTCAGAATGTGGACAGCGTTGTCTTTGTCCAGACAGACAAACCCATCTACAAGCCAGGACAGACAGGTGAATGAAGATTGCTTTACTTAGTGTCATCTCCTCTGGGAACCAATATCCAGAGCTAGAGTGAGAGAGAGAACTGCTCTGCAAAATGCAAGTCAGAGCAGACAATGTTGTGGATTTGGGCTGACTGCTCAGCACCTTACAGTAAAATCATTGCTAATGTCTGCAGTCGAGCTGAGGAAGCCACCCTCAGACACAGGACAGCACCTGGTGGGTGACTGTCAAAATCCCAACTCACTCCCCAGTCTTTATTCATTCTTTCCACAGTCACTCCCTTTGTCCCCTGCTCTCACTGCTGCTGCCGCGTTATGGCTCCCAGGCACTCGTAGCCATGAATAGATGGTTAGAGCACTGCCCAATGGCTTTCTAGCTATAGCTCCACATCTGTGGCCATGGCTGGGCTTTCCAGCTTCAAGGACATGGCGAGCACCCAGTAGGAGAGGCCGTGGGGGAAGGTCTTCACACAGAATTACCTGCTGTGCAGACACTGGGGAATCACTTCTGAACTGGGCAAACTGCTCTATTCAGAGATGGCTGCTTCTTAATAGCACTTGCACTTTTATGTGCTCAAAGCCCTGCACAGACATTAACTAAATTAACGCTGACACACCCCTACGGGGGAGGTGGGCACATTTTACAGTGGAGAAATGGAGATAAAAAAGGGGATTTGCCTAAAGCCACACAGGGAGTCAGTAACAGAACTCAGGCTATCTGACTCCCAACCCAGTTCCTGATCCTTCAGACCACACTCCCTTTCCTTCTGTGGAGAAAAGTGTTCCCTGCTGTTAGGCCAGCTCAGTGAATTCAGGACTATGGAAGGTTATACCATGGAAAGTTTCTCGCATGAAAGGATGGAGCTGGAACCCTCTTCACTGTAGGCACAGATCCTAGCTGTGATTTACCTGTTCCTTTTTCAAGAGGGGAGTACTGGAAAACCAGCTGAAGTGGGGGTATGGATCAAATTGGAGCTCAGAAGAGAGAGGAGAGCTAATGTTGATCTCTTGCCCATGTCTTTTCAGTGCTGTTTCGAGTTGTCGCTCTCGATACCCATTTTAGGCCTGTTCAGGAGACGGTGAGTATGGCCAGAGACTGGAATTATCCAGGAGCCGCACCTGGATGGTAAATTGGTGGGTGTCACTTCATCAGCCCCAGTCCAACCTTTAAATACGCACTTGACTGGGACAGAATTGGAGCTGTATTTCTGCAAAAACCGAAGGAGAAATATTAGTTTGAACTGGAACCTTAACACTGCACGTACAAAGTCTTGCCCTTACATGCAGCAGCCACACAGAGCAGTACTAGCATGCTAGGGATAGCTCAGTGGTTTGAGCATTGGCCTGCTAAACCCAGGGTTGTGAGTTCAATCCTTGAGGGGGCCATTTAGGGATCTGGGGCAAAAATTGGGGATTGGTCCTGCTTTGAGCAGGGGGTTGGACTAGATGACCTCCTAAGGTCCCTTCCAACCCTGATATTCTATGATTCTATGTAGACAGCTGTATATCTGGCACAAGAGCCTTCCTGCTAGGCAAGGGGCTTCAAGGAGAGTCTGTGCCTTGCAATGTGAGATGATCTTTACTGCTCCAACAAGCAATTTCACTTGGCCCACTCCTACTGTTCCCATTTAGCATGTGCCGCCCATGGCGACAGGCTCACTAGCCATCTGCAAGGGGAGAGAATCTAGACACTGCCAACCAACAGACTATCTGTCTTGGGGATATGATACTTATTGCAACACATGGAGGGGTCCTGGCTGGCTTCTTGACTGGGGAGAATAGGCTTCCTGACATTATTCTCACCCCCTACCTGTGCCGGAGCGAGCAGGATTTTGCCCTGTTGAAAGGTGCTAGATAATCTGACAGTGTGGATGGATGAGACAGAGGAGGTCTGATTCTGATCTTAGGTACAGCATTGTAACAGTAACTGTACTGCTTCTGGTTTGCACCAGTATAAGTGAGATCAGAATCTGTCTCAGGGTGTCTTACGCCCTCATCTCCTCTTCTTTGTATATGTTATCTTCAGCATTTAGGGCCAAACCTCGTGGTTCTTACTCCGGTAAAATTCCTACTGAACTCAGTGGAAATCTTGCTTGAATACTCACTGTAGATTTGGGCCCTTAATATCTAAATTTGTTTTTAAAATTGTTATTCAGTGCTGAAGCAACTATTATTGTTTCCTCAAACACTCTTTCCCTGGTCTCTCTTTTTCAGTATCCCTTGATCACCATTCAGGTAAGATATGTGTGTGTGTGTGTGTGTGTGTGTGTGTGTGCGCGCGCCACATTCTGCTCTCGGTTCCACTGGTAGAAATGCACAATATTTCTATGCAATCCAGTGGAGCAAGTCCAGCTCTACAAGCAGAGTTCAGCCCAATAATTAAAATTGTCCTGTTCCTATGGTATTGCTATTTCCCCTCCTTACTATCAAGAGTTCCAATTGCTTTGGTTTATAGTTTGCATAACTTGCCTCTGCTGAAGAGCAAGGAACAATTGTAGATAATGGATGCAATTACTAGCTGCTTTGGACCATGAAGTGTTTTAGAGATTATATGGCATGTTGTGCTTTTGTTAATAGGTGAAAAAGTTTCAGTTCCCTTCCAAGTAGGCATGCCTGCAAGATTTCACTTATACAGTGAAGTCCAGCCATTAGTTGTTGCATATAGTGAAATGTAAACATTATAGAGTTTGCCTTGTTCTTGTTAGTGAACAATGTTAATGTCTAGATAGTCTTTCTTTTAACCAATTTAGAATGAGATATAACAAAAGGCTATGGGAGCCCAAATAAGTGTGTGCGGGGTAGGGTTGTAGAGTGCCCTCCTGACCCTGTCTCTTCCCTCCTCCCCTCTCCTTCCAGTTGGGGAAAACTGGGACAATGGAGGGGCAGGATGGGGGAAAGGGTTTGTGTGTGGGATGAGAGATTCCCTTTCTTCCCTCTCCCACCCCTTATTCATAACAGCATGGAAAACTGGAATCTTCTGGAGTATAGGGCAGGGTCTCATTAGCTCTTCTGGCCACAGCATTGCACTGGGAGGTCATGTCCAGTTGATTATCCAGCACAAGACCCAAATCTTTTTTCAGAATCACTTCTTACCAGGATAGAATCCCCCATTATGTATGTATGGCCTACAGTCTTTGTTCCTAGATGTATCCACTTTCATTAGTTTGTATTAAAATGCATATTGTTTGCTTGCACCCTGTTAAGAAGAGCTAATGAGATCCTTGAATGTATAAACAGGGGGATCTTGAGTAGGAGTAGAGAGGTTATTTTACCTCTGTATTTGGCATTGATGAGACCGTTGCTGGAATACTGTGTGCAGTTCTGGTGCTCAGAATTCAAGAAGGATGTTGATAAATTTGGGGAGGGTTCAGAGAAGAGCCACAAGAATGATTAAAGGATAGCCTCAGAGAGCTCAATCTATTTAGCTTCACAAAGAGAAGGTTAAAGGGTGACTTCATTACGGTCTATAGGTGTCTACATGGGAAATAGATATTTAATAATGGGCCCTTCAATCTAGAAGAGAAAGGTATAACATGATCCAATGGGTGGAAGTTGAAGCTAGACAAATTCAGACTAGAAATAAGGTGTAAATTTATAATGGTGAGAGTAATTAATCATTGGAACAATTTACAAAGTCTCATGGTGGATTGTCCCTCACTGACAATTAAATCAAGATTGGATATTTGTCTAAAAATATGCTCTAGGAATTATTTTGGGGATAATTTATGGCCTGTATTACGCAGAAGTCAGGCTAGATGATCACAATGGTCCCTTATGGCTTTGGAATCTATAAATCTATGAAACAGGGGGGAAGTGTGGGGAAAGTCAGGCTAAATTCAACATGCACCAAATTCGTCAGGTGGAAAGAGCTAGAAGACTTTGGGCTGGTCTACACTACTGCTTAAGTCAATGTAACTTACATCACTCAGGGGTGTGAAAAAAGACACCTCCCTGAGCGACGTAGGTTACATTGACTTCAGCGCTGTCCACACCCGCGCTGTGTCAGCAGGAGATGCTCTTCCACTGACATAGCTTCTGCCTCTCACAGAAGTGGAGTAATTATGCTGCCGGGAGAACGCTCTCCTGTTGACATAGAATATCTTCACCAGGCATGCTACAGGAACGCATCTGCAGCATTGTAGTGTAGACTCGCCCTCTGATATTTACTGTAGACAGCATACAGCATTGATTAGTGTCACATATAGGTATGACAACAACTTACTTTGTGTCTTTGATTCCTGTTGCATGTGCTAATAGCAAAACATTAAGTTCTGTGTCAGCAGGAGACAGGCTACCCATTCTGGGAAATGTCAGCTAGATGGAGGCTCAGTAACGCACCAGGTTTCCTTTAGACACAGACACAGCTAGTTTCTTTTTCTTTTCTTCCTGCTTCCTCTGTCCCCTAGGATCCTCAGGGCAATCGGATCTTCCAGTGGCTGAATGTGACATCTCAGATGGCCATCGTCCAGCTCACATTCCAGTTAATCAGAGAGCCAATCCTGGGCAACTACCAAATCACCGTGGAAAAGAAATCAGGATCTAGCACTCATCACTCATTCTCCGTGGAGGAATATGGTAAACACCTGCTGTTGCTATTATTTGTACTAGGAAAAAATAGTTGGAGTAGGGCCCAATTTGTCATAGTTAGACCCAAATTGAACACCCCCCGCCCCCCAAAAAAGTGTGCATTGTTATGTGTGGGTCTCCTGACCTCATTGTGAATGGACCAAGTCTCTACCCTGTCCTCAGTGGAGTCTAGAGACCTGAGCTGGTGTCCAGATTCACCTCATCTTTGGAGTTTGGGTCTGCAAGTAACTCAAGAACAAGACAAATTTGTTCTTGAATTATCTGCAGACCCAAACTTCAGACTAAACTTCATCCTCAAGCATGGCTCTTCCTAAGGTTTGTCTCTAGGACCGCCTCTGTCCTAGTTCATTCTGGCCCAGAGGGATGTTCTCAACCAAATTAGAGCCACCAGAATTTATCCTGGATTTTCATACAAGGTTTGAATGCCTGAGCCTGAGATGACTCAATGGAACAGGCCGGCACTCCTTTCTGCACAAGATCTTAGTCTGTGGTCCAGTTACACTGCAAATTGCAGGGTGTTCTGTTCTGGCTTCTGGTTCAGCCCACTCCAAAGACAAAGTCTGTTTGCAGAATTCAGAATCCAGAAATCCATCTAGATCCAGGGTTTGCCTTCTGAACAACCCCAAGTCTGGGTTGTTAGGAACTAAGGTTTTTGCATTGGGGATGTCTCTCACAATATATACATTTTAACTGCAAGGCACCATACTCAACCTGCCAAAGGTACTGACCCCAGTTTGCCAGCTCTTTGGACCAAGACTGCAGCCCTGCATGAGTCCCTCTTTTGGACTGTTCATACTGCAATCGGGAATTTGATTGCAGCCCGTGTAGACATATCTAATCTAGTTTTGAGCTAGCTAGATCAAAGCCAGCTTGCGTAACAGTAGCAGTGAAGCCATGGCAGTAGGGACTGCAGATGCTAGAGTATGGACCCAGGGTCTTGGGTGGGTGTGGCTAACCTAGGCAACTCCCCCACTACCTTTGCGCTGCTGAGGTTTCACTGCTATTGCTACTCTGGCTAGCTTTGATCTACACGCACTGCAATCACATCACATGACTGCAGTGTATGCTTTATATCTCTAGGTATCTTTCAGCCATTGAACTCCACTGGTCTTCTGTTTCTCTCCTTTTTGCCCCTTTTTGTTCCCAGAGACATCCTGACACTAGTTGCCTTTAATAAATGTGCCATTTGAGAACAAGAGAGAAGAAACAAATAGTAAAAAGCCAAAGAACAGAAGTTAAGCATCTCCTCTAGGTGCAGGCTGTGAAAAACTCCTCCTAGGCAGGTTACGAAACTTAAGTTACAAACATTAAAGGTTGGCACCAGGAACTAACCTTTATCCTAGCAGCATTCACTAGCTTTCTCAGCACATAGTGGGGAGTCTAAACACCGCTTGTTTTATGGCTTGTCCTTCCTAAAGTAGCACCCTAGAGCAAATCCATTACTTGTCTATGTCGGGTTTACTGATAGCTAGTGGAGCATTTTCATCATGATCCCCAAGTGTTAGATCATTTTCTTGGGTTCCTTTCACCAACCCAATTCAGAGCACTCTAATTCCCACCTGCTGTGTTAGTAGTAACTAAACAACAGGGAGGGTCCGTTTCTCGCCTAGAAGCTAATGTGCCTTTTCCCCCCCACACTAGTGCTACCAAAGTTTGAAGTTATGGTCAATGCACCAAAAAGTGTCTCAGTCCTGAATCCTGATTTGACAGTGAAAGTTTGTGGTGTGTAAGTATCTGATACATTGCTGCAGAGAGACTGGGGGCAGGGTGAGACCTTCCCTGAGAGACTGGCAAGAGGGCAGACTCATCAGCGGGGGTGGGGGAGGACAAAGCAACCATCAAGAGAGGCCTGATATTGACTTTGGGTATAGTGGCCTCCATTTATTTGTGTTCCTCTGACTTGCGGGTGGATGGGAATTTTATTGTTTGCATCTACTTCCTTCCATGCCCCCTTGGATGGACTCACCCCTGCCCAGCAGTTATTTTAGGAGTAGGCTCTGCTAAGCCAGCCAGTAGCATGTAGTTAGAGCCCAGCAAGGGATTCAGCATCCAAGCGGGCCATGGGTCCCTGAGCTGATGCTATCCAGTGTAGCTGAGAACAGTTGGGCTCAATCCTTTAAAGGGGCTGAGTAATTCTTACACAAGGAGATTATTTAATCAAATCTAAAGGTGAAATCCTGGCCCGACTGTCATCAAGGGGAGTTGATTTGCCTTCCTCTGCCTCAGAGGGTCAGCTTCATCCCAGGACATCAGTGGACTCACCCCAGAGAGAAATTGGGCCCCAAATGTTGGGTAGCAGTGATTTTATAATATGAAGTTTAGGGGTAGGCTTAAGATCACATTTAAACTTCCCCAAAGCTCAGGGAGTTGCTCAGATCCTGGGTTTGGCTCAGACCTGTCTCCATTGCAAAACAGATGCAACTGTCATCAAAGCATTCCAGAGTGGATGGCCCAAAGGCCTGGACAACAGTATACCCACTTTCTGTATCTTTAGGGAAATAGATTAGAGCACAGGGAACTTTAGAGTTGGTCTGTGGGAAATTGCACTGCACTGCAGAAGAGAATCAAGTGTCTGTAAAACAACATTTACTAATGTGGGGGATGCTTAACTAGTTTAGGGGGACCCACAGGGCAGAGGTCTGGATCAGCATGGCCAGAGAAAGATTCTGGACCCCCAGTCCATGTCCCCCACACTCTGCAACATGCTGCTGAGTCTGCGAGTCAAATGGCAAGTAGCTCTTTGACAGACAGCCATCTTCCTTTCCTGCTCCTGTTGTGGTCCTGGCTGTGTAGAGCCTGGCAAAATATCTCAGTCTGAACTTTTTCCCCGGAAAACATGCCAAATCAAAGACACCAACACATGTTGTGAATTCATGTCAGTTTTGCAGAATTATTTCAGATGAACCCAAACCTCCCCCCGCCCCCAATTCACTCAAAGATATGAAAAAATTAAAACATTTTGTTTTGAAATTTTGGAAATGAAACATTTCTAATTTTGATTCAAAAGAATGTTTTGTTTAGAAATTTCCTTTTATTTTATTAAAATGTTAGTAAATTCTTGAAATTTAAACAATTTTTGCTGACTTTTTTAATTGCCAAAAAATGTGGAAATTTTCATTGTCCATTCTACCAAATACAGATTTCCCCCCTGATTTTGGGGAATGGCTAGCAAACAGAAAAATCCCTTATTCACCCAGCTCTACTCACATGAATGCGGCAACAGGCGAATGCAGCAGCTCTAACGTCTCTGCTCTGCTGGTGTGGCACTCAGCTCAGCCTCAGGTGGTACCTAGAGAGTGGGGTCCTGAGGAAAGGCAGGAGCTGCTGGGGGACTGCAGAGAAAAGAGGGGAGTTGGCAATAAACAGAGAAAGCGAAGAAAATGTTAAATACAGTGAAAAGGTAAAAAGGCAAGATGAAAAGGAGAAATGAGATGGGAAAACAGTCAGAACAAAGGAATGAAGATGGCAGATGCGTGGGGACATGGAGGGGAAGGGCTGCATCATAGAAAGGTTGGGAATCGCTGCTCTAAGAGCAACTTGAAGGCCCCTTGATGGGGCACAGATTGCCCTGTTTAAGGAAATGACAGGATGTTTCATTAGGACAAATGAGTATGGGGCAATGGAGATACTGAGGAATAAACTCAGCTGCAGTGTCCTCGGATTCTGGAGGCCTAGTGCGGGTCCTGGGTCTGTAGCTGTACGTTAGGTCAGTCTCTTGAGCCCCTAATTCACTGTTGTGTTTTCTCCTCCACTAGGTACACCTATGGCCAGCCTGTCGAGGGGAAAGGCCAACTCAATGTGTGCAGGGATTTCAGTTTGTATGGGAACTGCAAGAGAGACCCACTTTGTCAGTCTGTTACCAAAGATGTATGATACACAACAACTATTTAGAAAAGATTCCCATCCTTCCATCTTCCTTCCTGCCTCTCCTCTTTTTCTCTCCTTTGTCCCCTTCATTCCTCCCTTCTAATGCAGGGAGCACAGGACTGAGACTCAGGAGACCTGGGTTCTCATCCCTGCTCTGCCACTGGCCTGCTGGGTGACCTTGGGCAAGTCACTTCACATCTCCGTGCCTCAGTTTCCCCATCCATAAAGTGGGAATAATGATACTGCTCTCCTTTGTAAGCTGCTTTGAGACCTATGGGGAAAAAGTGTTAGAGAAGATCTTTATATTATTATTATTATCATCTTTGCCTCCTCTCCCCAATCCCCTCTTGATCTTTTTACATAAATTGTATTTTAACTAGTTTTGACCCTTTTCCCCTATATTGTGAGAGGGGTTTGAGTCTTCTGGGTGGGTGGATAGCTTTGGGGTAGAATCACAGAGCATTTCCCCAATATATTTGGGGCTGATGGGGTCCTTGGCTACATGGAAGTCACTGGCTAAATATATATCTAATCTAAAGTGCCAGTACCTATAGGGCTCCAGGCACCATAGGAACTAGCTACAATATAGATAAAGATACTTCCAGAATCAGAGAGGAAATATCCTATATCGAAATAATATTGGGAATGGTTGTGTGCACCAGTTAAACATTCAGTAATAGCTTCCATGAAGCCAGGGCCGGTGCAACCACTAGGCAAACTAGGTGGTCGCCTAGGGCGCCAAGTCGTTGGGGGCGCCGAGCCCCAGCCATGGAGGAGCCGGCACGGCACAGGGGCGGGGGCAGCAGCCCTGCAAAGGCGGCAGCAGCCGCTAGCGGGGAGCAGCCCCGCCCCCCGCCCCTCCTGCCCAGGCTGCGGCCCAGCGCCCCCCCCCCCCCCCGCCGAGGGCTCCTACAGGCTGCAGCGGATGCATGCAGGCGCCAGCCCCCGTGCGCCCCCCGGCTTCCCCCTCACTGCGCTCGGGCTCTGCGGCTCCTCGGGGGGGGGCAGCGGTGGCAGCTCACACTCCCGGAAGCTGTAGAGCCCAAGAGCGGTGAGGGGAAAGCCGGGGGGTGCACAGGGGCTACCGCCCACATGCATCCGCTGCAGGAGCCCCCTGGGGGGGCCGTGCCGCAGCCCGGGCAGGCACACCCCCGGCTTCCCCCTCACCATGCTCGGGTTCTGCGGCTCCCGGGAGTGTGAGCTACTACTGCCCCTCCCGCTGCCTCAGCACTCTGCGGGGGAGGGGCTGTGCGCACGGCAGCCCGGCAGCGTGTTTTGCCTCCATGCGGAGCCAGCAGCTCCAGCGGCCTGGGCAGGGTAAGGGGAATCCCGGGGGGCAGTCAGGGAGCAGGGGAAGGGTAGGATGGGTCAGGAGTTCTGGGGGGAGCTGTCAGCGTGTGGGGGTGTGGAGAGGGATCAGAGCAGTCAAGGGACAGGGAGCAGGGGGGATTGGATGGGTCAGGAGTTCTGGGCGGGGGCTGTCAGGGTGTGGGGGTGTAGAGAGGGATCGGAGCAGTCAGGGACAGGGAGCAGGTGGGGTTGGAAGGGTCAGGAGTTCTGGGGGTCCTGTCAGGGGGCGGGGAGTGGTTGGATGGGGCGTGGGAGTCCCGGGGGTCTGTCTGGGGGCGGGGGTGTGGATATGGGTTGGGGCAGTCAGTGGACAGGTAGGGGGTAGGGTCCTGGGGGGCAGTTAGGGTGGGGGGTCTCAGGAGGGGGCAGTCAGGGGACAAGGAACAGGGAGGCTTAGGTAGGGGTGGGGTTTTGGGGGGCATTTACGGTCAGGGGTCCTAGGAGGGGGCAGTCAGGGGACAAGGAGCGGGGGGGGGTTGGAGATTCTGAGGGGGGCAGTCAGGGTGTGGGAAGTGGGAGGGAGTAGATGGGGGCAGGGAGGGGGGAACCTGGTCTGGGGAGCAGCCCCTGGGCAGGCTGGCCCCTGGGGTCTATAAAGGTTCATTGGGATTTGCCCCTCAATGAACTGATGTGCGGCGGTGGGGGGGCGTAAGGTGTAATTGTTGCCTAGGGTGCAAAATATCCTTCCACCGGCCCTGCATGCAGCATTGCAATCTGTCTCATGGGGAGAAGGGATGTTGACCAAGACACTGGGTTCTCTCCAGCTCTTGGAAAAGTCCCATAAGATTCCTTCACTTCAGGAAGAGTGAGAGCTGCTGCCAACCTCTCCCTGAAAAGACAGGACCTTTAACACAGCATGATCTGCCAGCCTGCATTGCTGTCCCGCAGTTGTTTAAAGTCTAGAGAGCAGACTCTAACAGTGCAGTGTTTCCAGGAATTGGGCATAGCCCCAGAGAGTCAGCAATGGATATGAGCCCAAGTCTTAGCGAGGGATCTGTACCCAGGTTCTGCTGACCCAGAGACAAGAGACCTACCAGCTAAGCCAGGCACAAGTATATCATAATGGTGTTTTGTATGAATACTCTACTATTATCTTTGCTCAAGGGAGTAAGCCAACACCCTCTTTGCCCCTTTGGCAAGAAGATCGCCAGTTCTCCTGACCCTGCACAGAACTGGGCTCTTTCCCTGCTAACTGACTGTTTCCTTCCCTTCTCAGATGGGGAAGGATGGCTGCATCTCCCAGGTCTTCAGCTCTAAGATCTTTGAGCTTAATCGCTCTGGGTACCAGATGAACCTTGATGTGAAAGCAATTGTGACAGAGAAAGGAACAGGTAACACCTTCCAATCAGTAAGAGACTGGGGTACAGTGATGGAAAAGGGTGTCGGGCAGTGGCGTAGCCAGGTTTAGCGCACAGGGGGAGCGGCGGCGCTATAAAAAGGCGCCTCCCGCTCCCCCTGTACTCATCCGGCGGCGCTTTAAAGGGCCCGGGGCTCCAGCCGCTGCGGAGCCCCCAGGCCTTTTAAAGCACCCCCCGCCCCCAGCTCGGCTCCGAAGCCGGGCTGGCGGGGGGGGGGAGGGGGCGCTTTAAAAGGCCGGCGGCTCCTGCCGCTGCGGGGAGCCGCGGGCCCTTTAAAGCGCCCCCGAGCCCGGCTCCCGCAGCCGGGCTCAGGCAGCGCCTTAGCGCCGCGTCTTCTCACAGGGGGAGCAGCCGCTTCCCCTGCTTCCCTACTGGGTACGCTACTGGTGTCGGGGGGAGAGAGAGTACTCTGTGGATAGGGCCGGCTCTGGCTTTTTTGCCACCCCAGGGGAGGGCGCCGAGCCCGGCCGCGGCCCCGCTCTGGGGCCGGAGTGCCAGTATGTTTAAAAACAAAACAAAACAAACCCTGAGCACCGCCCCCCTCCAGGTGCTGCCCCAAGCACGTGCTTGGTAGGCTGGTGCCTGGAGCCGGCCCTGTCTGTGAGTCAAAGCTTTGGCTGCTCAGCACAAGGTTCAATTCCTAGAGAAGATCCATTTTATAAACACAGTTGCAAACTATCTCCAAGGCAAACACTTAGTTGATTAATTTGTCTCTATTTAAACCATGTCAAATTCATGACCAATTAATGTCTCATCTTCACCCTGGGCCTGTCTTGCAGGTGTGCAGCTTACAGGCACTGCCTACATTTCCATAACCCAGGTGCTGGGCAGTGTGCGGTTTGAGAACATGGATCAATCCTACAAAAGGGGAATTCCTTACTTCGGACAGGTAGGCCAGCAGTGCGGGACCCTCTAGGACAAACTATTGTATCCTGGGTGATAGAAAGGGTCTGCGAGGTAGAGGAGTTGAGTATTGGGGTCCAGCAATGTGACCAAAGTGTTTCACCAAAGGAGGTTTTCTTCCCCAAAGTCTCATTCTTTCTACTTACACTGCACAGTTTAGAACAAAAGAATTATTTTCTTTAACAACATTTGTCCATCCTTGGCTACAACTCAGTTCTTTAGCTAGTCAATAGGGACCTCGGATTACCAATGAGTTTGCTGCCTTTGTTCTGAGGTCTTGTCTATGGGGGGCGGGGGGGGGGGGGAAGATTTGTGTTTAAAAAAATGTTAACATGATTTTAACCGCATGTTAAATGTGATTTAAGTCCCCCCCCACCCCACAACTGGTTATAGCCAAAGCTAACTGGAGCTAATTGAAGCTTTTTTCCCCCCAACATTAAAAAAAAATTTTTTTGGTCTTAATTCACCAAAAAGTGCAAATTTTTTTGACAAAAGTTCACTTAGCAATTTTTCATCTCAAAGTTTTTCATTTTGTTATTGTGAGAAAAATGCCCCATTTTAAAAATTCTGTTTTCTTCTAGAAGAAGGAAGGGGGGAATTAAAGTAAGATAAAGTTGGAAAAATAATTATTTTCTCTTTTTTAAATTTTTTTCACTGACAAAAGGTCAGTATAACTGTCTCAGGGTATGTCTACGGAGGAATGTATGCCTGAGCTTGAACCTGGGCTCAAGTTAAACCCCTCTTGTGACCACCACCAATTGTGCTAACCTAGGGCTCGGACCCAGGATCACAGGAACCTGCAGGGCTGGAGGGTCTGAGCCCATGTTAAGCTGGGGCCTAAGGTCTGCGCGCTATTGTTTTCCTGTGGGCATGCAGCCCCTGCTTGACTTGGATTCCAGAAGTCCTCTGAATGTATCCCAGAGTTCCAGGCAGCAGAGGAGCAACACTGCAGGCAGCCAGCACGGCTGCTGGAAGTGCCATTACTGCCTGCCCGAGTGCGCTCCTCCTTCCTGCTCCGGTTCCTCCTCGCTGCTTGCGGAGCTTGCCCCAAACAGGGAGCAGAACTGACTGTGGGAGGCGGCTTCCAGCTGCTGGGATGTTGGGGGTCATCTCTCCCTGAGTTGGAAGGCCTGCCACTCCCCCTCCTTGCAGGGCAGCGTTTGGTCCTCACTTTGCTCTCTGGCCCTTGCTCCTAGGCCCCCCTGGGGCTGTGTGTACTGGGCAGAATGCACTGTGAGGGTGGCAAGTGGTAGACAGCCCCAAAGCTTCCCCACAGCCAGAGGTGGATTAAGATATATTTGGGCCCTGGGCAAAAAGAACATTGGGGGGCCCCCACATCTCCCCCTGCCATGGGGCCCCCCTGCCCCTTCCCTTCTCCCAAGGCTCCACCCCCTGGCCTGGCCACAGGCCAGACCATGGTAAGAGCTGCCCAGGGAGCCTGCACTGCTGTGGGGAGCCTTGGACCCTCCATCTGCCCTAGGACATGGGCCAGGGACTGCTCTTGGGCACTCCAGTCCCCTGCCCAGGGCAGGTGGCAGGTCTGGGGCTCCCTACAGCTGTCCAGGCTCCCTGGTTGGCTTTTACCACAGCCTAGGACAGTGGTCCCCGAACTGTGGGGTGCACTGTCTTAGGGGGGCACAGAGGAACATTTGGGTGGGGGTGCAGTAAGGCCCAGGTTAGCCTCCACGGGGAGTGGGGAGGGAGTGCCACCCATCCCTGCTCTGCCCCCAGGTCTGCTCCAGACCCAACTCCAGCCATGGCTCTGCTCCGGGCCACACCCTAGCCGCACCTCTGGCCCTGCTCCTGGCCATGGCCCTACTCCTGGTCCCCAACCGCAGCCCCTGTCCCCACCACGACCCTTGGATCCTGCTCCCAGCTCTGGCCCTGGCTCCCAGGGGGCTGCAGACGAGGTGGGGGGGGCACGACCAAAAAAGTTTGGGGACTTCTGGTCTAGGGTAACCATATGTCCTGTTTTGGCCCTGGATGTCCTAACTTGGGACAAATGCCCAGTTTGCCTAACATTTGCTCTTGTCAACTGATCACCAGCTGGCAAGGGTAAATGGTACAAATGCCCAGTTTTGCCAAAAAGGGAGTCGGAGGAGATTTGGGGCTCAGGCCAGCCCTGCACAGGGGAGAAGGGGTGCTTGGGCAAGTGGCTCAGGCTGGCTCCATGTGTGGGAGAGGGGGCTCAGCCACCTCCACACAGGGGGTTTGAGGGAATATACTCATTCACTCTCTACAGAGGCTCCATCCATCTTCCAGCCTGGCAGGGATGGGGCCTCATGGGGATGAGGAGGAGCAGGGCTGAGGGGGAGCGGGGAAGGAGCAGCAGGGGGTGGGACATAGTGCCAGTGCGCCTGTGTGGCCCCCAAATTGGCTGGGCCCCTGGGCAGGGACCCCTTCAGCCTGTAAGGTAATCCGCCACTGCCCACAGCCTCCCATGGTAGCAGCTCTGGCTCCTCCTCACTATGGGGAAGTTGCAGGGCTGGTTCACACTTGCTACCCTGACAGTGCGCACAGCCTGGACACCCCTGCCCACTCTGCCCCAGGGAGGGCAGGGAGTCTGGGAGCAAGGGTCAGAGAGTGGAGTGGGACCAAGTGGCAACCCTGAAGGGAGGGGAAGCGGCAGAGCTCCCCACTCAGCACAGGTGGGGGGAGTGATGATCCCCTGCAGGGCAGCCACTTGGTCCCCGCTTTGCTCCCTGGCCCCCTGCCATCCCTGGGGCTGCACGTGCAGGGGCACTCAGGCAGTGTACATTGTCAGGGCGGCATGTGGGAGCCAGCCCCAAAACTCCCTTGCAGCCTCCCATGTATCCCGTATCCCTGCCTCTTGGAGTGCAGCTGGGGTAAGGGTCAGGGATCCCTAGGGGGTGCTGGAGCACACTGCACCCAAAGCCCTGGGGATACATTTCACTGCTACATAGCCGGCAGCAGCCAGGCTGGGGCGTGTGTGTGTTTTTCCTTTGGAACCTACATTTTATGTCAAACTTCTAAGCAAACAGACAAACATAAATAAACAACCAAACAAAAACGCCTCCATTGGACATTCCAATTTCAAAAATTAAGAATTGCAAAGTTTCATTTTAATAGTCTGAAAGCCCTGGCAACCGATGCCCTAATTATCCTCAGAACAGGTGCACATGGGCATTGTCCTGCCACTGTGACTCAGCCTAGAGGTGAAGATCCCCATTCGCAGATTAGAGGGTAATACAGTATAAAGCCTTCTACTGAGACAGTAAGTTAGGAAACAGGGTGGGCAGTAGAGTTTTCCCACAATGCACCATGTTCCTAGGGCTACAATGTTGACAATGGGGGTGGGGGGCTAGGCACTTTGGGATATGTTTACTTTCACTTGGGTCTGTGAATTGCAGAGTGGACACCAGAGCCCTAGGTTTGAGCACCAGTCAGAAAATTCTTAAGCTAGGGTTAAAATGAAGTGTAGGTGCTCAAGGACGTTAGAAGTTACTACAGAGAATTTTTTCTTGGGTGTCTGGCTGGTGAGTCTTGCCCACATGCTCAGGGTTCAGCTGATAACCGTATTTGGGATCGGAAAGGAATTTTCCTCCAGGGTAGATTGTCAGAGGCCCTGGAGGTTTTTCCCCTTTCTCTGCAGCATGGGGCATGGGTCACTTGCTGGAGGATTCTCTGCATCTTGAAGTCTTTGAACCATGATTTGAGGATTTCAATAGCTGAGACATAGGTGAGAGGATTATTGCAGGAGTGGGTGGGTGAGTTTCTGTGGCTTGCATTGTGCAGGAGGTCAGACTAGATGATCATAATGGTCCCTTCTTACCTTAAAGTCTATGAGTCTATAAGCCCAGGATTACCTGAAATAGGTCAGCTGACTTGAACCCCACTAACCCTACGTTTACATTGCTGTGTAAACATACTTTCTCTCTCTCTCTCTCTCTGAAGGTATTACCTTTAGAAGTGAGTGTTACTTTCTCTTCAGGTGTTTCCTTTCACTTTTAGAAGTTCAAGTAGTACTCCCTCTTACTTTTTAATACTCTCCCTCCCCAATGTGCACACTTTTTTCCAGTGGAAAAATAGGGAAAGGGGTGGGGAGAAGAGGGAACTACACCACACCCTCCAACCCAATGAAAGCAACTAACCAAACAAAAGACACCTCCAAAGCAAACACCAATCCCATTCCTAAAACAAAACTGAAAGAAGGTAAGCATTTTCCCATACTTTTAAAATGAAAATTTTGAAAGTACCAAAATTACAGGCCTGTTTTCAACTGATTGTTTTTCTAATTTTTGAAAAATGAAAGTTTCATCAAATTAATTTTTGTGTAAAAAAAAATTTAGTTTGACAAAATCCATTTTTTCGTGGAAAAACCTTTTTTGTCAAAATTTTTGACCAGCTCTACTGCTAATACATTTTTAAACACAACTGTCTGTCTACAGTAAGGGAAAAATTGAGTTTATCATCAGTTAATGTTTTCTAATGCAATACTTTTTCCCAGTAAAGACAAAGGTCTGATTGGGTCTTTGGTTCCCAGCTCTGCTTCATTACTTTACTCTCCAGGGAATCTGAACCAGGGCCAGCTCCAGGCAGCAGCTTTCCAAGCTGGTGCTTGGGGCGGCATTGAGAATGGGGCGGCAGTCCGAGTCCCACGGCGGCAATTCGGCGGCAGGTCCACTCTTCCCACCGCCGAATTGCCGCCACGGGACTCGGACTGCCACCCCATTCTCACCTGCTGTGGCGGCAATGGGGCAGCAGGTCCGCCGCTCTCACCTTGCCGCCGCAGACTGGGACTGCCTGCGTCGGGGGCGGGGCCCCGCCCCTGACGCAGGCAGACGTAGCGGGGCCCTGCCCCTGACACAAGCAGACGTAGCGGGGCCCCGCGCCCGATGCAGGCAGGCCTCAGGGGCGGGGCCCTGCTACGTCTGCCTGCGTCGGGGCGGGGCCGCCGCCTCTGCTTGGGGCAGCAAAATTCTTAGAGCCGCCCCTGATCTGAACAGGGAGTTAGCTTGTTACCTGCTTGTAATTTAGGTTGGATCCCAGCACCCTAGCAATAGATTGTAATGAAATGCCATTTTTTTTGACCGTAGCATCTAGTTCTGGGCTTCCTGGCTCCCACTGAATGGCATTACTCCCTGCAAAAGAACCACACTATTATTCTTCTTGAACACATGTGTGCACGCACACAGACTCAAAACACAGTTCAATTACTAGGCTTCTGGAATCTAGCTAATGGAATAAGGGGTTATGTAACTCTACATTTCCCAAACAGCTCACAGTCTAACACATGAACAGCAAGGGTGTGGGATTAGAACCAGGGCAAATCGTGGCTGGAAGTTGGAGTGGGTTTAAAAACCAGAGATGAAAGAAGGTGTCCAACAAGTGGGAAGGAGTCCTTGAGCCACAAAGACGAAGGTGGATGAGAAGTGTGTGCTCTTAAACTAGGAATGAGTAGTGGGGAGCGAGCAGGTTGGGGATGAGGGGGGAACTGCGTGTGTCCTTGCACTCGGAAGAGGTAGTGTAAATGTAGCAGTGCACTTGAGGAAGTCCCACACATGCTAAGATGGCTGCCATGATGTTGTGACAGCCATTTTAGCTCTTGGATATTTGTTTCTGGGGGTAGGGTTGTATTAGATGGAAAACAAACACAGGCAAAACCTACATGTCCATACTCGAATGGATTAGGAACTTAACATTGGTCTTCTACCTCTATGAGACCCTCACATTCCCTTTTCCTTTAGGCCAAACTGGTAAATGAGAATGACTCACCTATCGCAAATGAAGTTGTCCAGCTGCTCCTCAATGACAAGAATGTGGGCAACTACACCACGGATGGGAATGGCACCGTTCAGTTTTCAATTGACACTTCTGAAATGTTCAATCCTCAATTTAGCCTGAGGGTGAGTACCTGAAGAGCTAGTGGGGAAAGGTGGTATTCCCATGAGAGGCACTGTGTTGGGGAGAGGGAAGGCTGCCCATTGGCTAGAACCCGTGTCCAAAGAGGATGGGACTAGGATTGTATTCTGGTGATGGACTGTGCTTTCTCTGGCTCCTTTCATGTCCCAATGATCACAATGCACCTTATAAAGTAGTGAGTTAAATCTCTGTTATTGCAATGATTATAAAAGTATTTACAGCATCTTTTGTGTGCTCTACAATATCTCAAGCATTAGCTGACTTTGGTAAGAGAGGACATGCTAGCCAGGAGCAGTGAGGCAAACTGCTGGGATGGGAAGAAAAAGGGGAATTGATTGATTTTGTCTTTTTTACCTTTTCTTTTCTTTTTTTTCTTTTTCTTTGTATCTTTTCTACAGAATGATTGTGACTTTCACAGATTTTTCTTCTGCTCCTTTTGGTACTTCTCTGCTTTTTCTGTCATCTCACTCCAGGTTGCTAGAGATGGTCTGCTGTTACTCACACTACCTGGGCAGTTAGCTTTAGATAAAATGCCTTATCAATGGCTTGTGAATTTCAGTCTTATTTGTGGCAGTGACTTGCTGTTTCCACTGCCTTCCCAGTGAAACATCAGTTTGTTCTTTTCTCCCTTTCCCCTTTTCTTGTCAGGCGATATATAAAACCAACGACAACTGCAATGCAGTTGGTTGGTTGGTACCTTACTATCCTGAGGCCTATTACTCTGTCCAGCGCTTCTATTCCCGGACTAACAGCTTTGTGAAGATCAAGTTGGAGCCGCAGGAGTTGAGCTGTGGCCAGCAGAGGTCAATCACAGTGCACTATGTCCTGAACAAAAACGGGTACGGGAAGATCACCAATGTGAAATTCTACTATGTGGTAAGTGTCAGGTGGCTTCTCTGAGTCCCTGAAAGAACTCGGTCTGGGATCTGCCCAGCAAAACCCCAAACACCAATATCTCAAGTGATTGATCTACTGAGTTATGGATAGCAGAGATGCTTTCTAGGCTAAACTCTTCCTTGAGTCACATGCTGCACAACCTGCAGTAGCGTAGCCAGGTAGGGTGCAGGGGAAGCGGCCGCTCCCCCACTGAGCAGAAGCGGCACCTTTTTTTGCTCCCGACGCCTTTTGCTCCTACGCTGCAGCCAGAGCGGAGCATTTTTTTTTTGCTCCTGGCGCCTTTTTTTGCTCCCGACGCTTTTTGCTCCCGGCGCCTTTTTTTAGCTCCACTCCCTCTGTGCTCTAAACCTGGCTACGCCACTGACAACCTGGCAAACAGGACTACAAAAGCAAAGACAGGACTGGGGTAGTTTGGCAGGATTGTGTCTATGTGTGGGAAATCTAACCTATCTACCCCTGGACATGCTATACCTAACTTCATATTGAGCTAAACAGTTAAAACAATCCTAATTGCATACTTCCTGTTATCTGACTGGGTTGTTCCCCCCCGCCACTGTCTCCCATCTCATGGCGTCTTTCTGTGCACAGGTGATGGTGAAGGGCAAGATTGTCCTCCATGGCAAACAGCATGTCAGTACCAGTGGTGGTAAGTATGGTTTTTGATGCAAAGATAATGAAAATTAGTGAATGAGACAGAGCTTCTCGGATCTGTGCAGCAGGCAGGACTAGCACAGCATCTCTCCCCACACATATATGTGTGTGCGTGGTGGAGTCAGGCTGGTAATCACCACCTAGAAGACCCCTGTTGAATTAAGGATGGCTGCCCAACCCATCAAACTCTCCAGAGGCAGTGGAGGGAAGCCACCTATGTCACCTCTGGGGAAGTAATGGCCTATGGAGATCCTCTCAAGAAAACTGGAGCAAATGGATTTCCTAAGAAGATGCAGAGTGTGGCTAAGGGAATAAGGAAATAGCACATATCTTGTGAGATGTCTGCCATTGGGATGTTGGATCTGAATTTTGATCTGGAATCTGACTGGATTTTGGATACGCCTTCAAACCCTAATTTTAACTTTGGTGGCATCTAGATCTGAATCCAAACCCACCACCACATCAGTCCATCTCCACAGTATTTCCTCTCTATACCATCTCAATCCCCTTACCATTTAACACACATGCCGGCTAGGATGGCAGCTTCCAGAACAGTTCTCTGTGATTCTCTTTTGACTTGTCCCTTTCTCCCAGCATCTCTAAAAGGCACTTTCTCCATCCCACTCGCTGTCAGTGAGAAGCTGGCTCCTGCTGCCCGGATGCTGGTCTACACCGTGCACCCTGCCAGGGAGCTAGTGGCCGACAGTGCCAGATTCCAGATTGAGAAGTGCTTCAAGAACAAGGTGAGTGAACATAAGATGTTTCTATGGCTGTATATCTTTTCTCCTATGGGAGACCTTTATTCCCCCCACTAAATCTCTGCTCCAATCTTACCTTCTCATTCTCTGTGCTGTTTCTGATCTTCTCTTACTATGCTATTGATCCCCTTTTCCTCTCAGCCTCATGCCTTTGCTATATTGCCCCACCCTGCTTAAACCCAGCTCTCATTTCCTGCCCCCCAAATGCCCATTGTCTCTTAAAATCCACTTCTTCCAGGAATCCTTCCTAAACTGATCTGCACCTCTCTGTCCTCAACTATCACCCCATGTCTTGTTTATCTAATAGTCAATTCTTCAAGGTAGGAACATGTGTTACTCTCTTGGCCAAATCCCAAGGTACTCAGTAGATTTTAATGCCATGATATATTTCTATGTAGTTATAGCCGGGTGAATATTTTTCAGCAAATAGTAAATTTGGCCAAAAAATGCATTTTTCAGAGCACTGACATTATTTGTGAACTCAGGTTGAATTTGGTGAGTAGTTTTGACTAGAAACAAAAATTTCAGAAGCATCAAAATATGTATGTTTTTAATTGGTTTCATTCGGAAATGTTTTGAGTTGACATTCAAAACATTTCATTTGACTCCCTCAGATTGTTTTTGGTTTTTTGTTTCAATGAGGAAAAAAACAATCTGTTCTTGTTGAAAACTAATCAAATTTTTTCATTGTTTGGTTCAGCCAACAAACCAAAAAATCAGTGATTCCCTCAGCTCTGCCTATAACAGTGTGATTCTACTCTTACTCTCTGACTATTCCATGAACACCAATGTAGGTTTGGAGCTATGAGTTAACATTTTCAAATGCTCCTAAATCACTTAGGAGCCTTTGAAACGTTATTCATGATCTAAATATTTACGTCACCTGGGAATTTATTGGGGAGTAAAGTTTTAAAATGGCTGTGATAATTCTAATTATAGATCAGTTTGGATGATATTATAAACTTTCACTGCTCATCTGATTATTTTTTTCAGGATTTCAGTTTAAAGGAAAGGTAGTGTATTGCAGTAATATTTGCACTTAATTCATCCCAGTATAACTGAGAGAACAATTTGGCTAATAAGATTTTGTTTGCAATTCTAATTCTAGTGTGATTTAATACAGGGAATTTCCTGCTGGACTACATTACCCAAAGTCCATAAACTGAAGCTGGGTATGTCTATTCTTAAAGGGGGGGCGGGGAATAAAAGCAGACAGACGGTGTTTATTTCAGATACATAAATAAATCCCATGGAAATACAATATATCACAGTAAGTGCTTACGTTAGGGGAGGCAAAGGTGTGTTTACTTTATTCCTCTAGCTGCTCTGGCTTTCCAGGGTTCTTGAGGGGGCAGTGGTCTTGTCCTGAAGACATTCAAAAAAAAAAGTGGCAAAAGGTAGGAGTTGGGATATACTGGATGGCAGGCACTGTGTGGATTGCCAGAGATGGAGAGAAGAACATACAGGAGCCTTTGCAGGGCCTTCATTGTTACATCTGGCGCTGGGACAGGAAGTCCTAGGAGATTCTGTCTGATGATGAGGCCTTCATTCTGCAGGGAGAAGAATGAGGTCGTGACAATGGGTAGAGGCCTGTCCATCTTACCACAGGACCTATACTCACACACAGCAGTCCCTTGAGGGGCAGGATTTAACCCTTCTGACACCTCTACTCAATTCCAGGTCCGGCTGCAGTTCTCCAAGAAGCAGGGGCTCCCAGCCTCTAATGTCAGCCTCCACCTTGAAGCTTCAGCCAACTCCCACTGCGCCCTGCGGGCTGTGGATGAGAGCGTGCTGCTCCTGAGGCCTGAGCAAGAGCTGTCTGCTGAGACCGTAAGCCCTCAAGTCCTCTATCCAGCACTCTCCAGGATAATGCGCTGCTTCCTTTCAAATTCACTCGGCTCCTATCTCTCCTCGCTCTTCTCCCATCCCCTGCAGCTCTGCTGCCTTCATCCCCATGCCTGGTCTTTCCCAGTTTTGTGGTTTGATTCCTTACTTCTCTCCCCTATAAAAACACTCCATAAGAGGCAAAAGACCCCACCATCCCCTAGTGGGCAGAGCCTCCTGCTCCCACCCTCCTCCACTCTGGGAAACATATTAAGAATATTTAGGTAAGTTATATTCAAGACGGCAGGGCCTGATGAAATTCATCCTTGGGTATTGAAGGAACTAACTGAAGGAATCTTAGAACCATTAGCAATTATCGTTGAGAACTCATGGGGGACAGGGAAGGACCCAGAGGACTGGAGAAGGGCAAATATAGTACTTATCCTTAAAAAGGGGAACAGAGAGGACCTGGGAAATTATACTTTGATACTTGGAAAGATACTGGAACAAATTATTAAACAATCGGTTTGTAAACATCTAGAGGATAATAGGTTTATAAGGAATAGCCAGCATGGATTTGCTAAGAATAAATCAACCAGATCAACCTAATTTACTTTTTTGACAAGGTTTGTGGCCTAGTGGATAGTAAATGTGAAGCAGTAGCTTACTTTTACCAAAACTTTTGACACAGTCCTACATGACATTTTCATAAGCAAACTAGGGACATGTGAGCTAGATGAAATTACTATAAGGTGGGTGAACAACTGTTTGAAAGACATCTAAAGGAGTAGTTATCAATGATTTGCTGTCAAACTGGGAGGGGCTATGCAGAGGGGTCCCACAGAGGTTATTCCTGGGTCAAGTATTATTCAATATTTTCATTAATGACTTGAATAATGGAGTGTTTTAAGCTTATAAAATTTGCAGATGACACCAAGCTGACGGAGATTGCAAGCACTTTGGAGGACAGGATTAGAATTCAAAGCAATATTGACAAATTGGAGAATTGGCTTGAAATCAGGAAGATTAAATTCAATAAAGACAAGTGCAAAGCACTTCAATTAGGAAGGAAATATCAAATGCACAACTACAAGATGGGGAGCAACTGGCTAGGTAGTTGTACTGCTGAAAAGGATCTGTGGGTTATCGTTGATCACAAATTGAATATCAGTCAGGACTGTGATGCAGTTGCAAAAAAGGCTAATATCATTCTGGGGTGTATTAACAAGAGAGTTGTGTGTAAGATACAGGAGGTAAATGTCTCGTTCTACCTAGCAATGGTGAATCCTCAGCTGGAATACTGTGTCCAATTCTGGAGAGCAAAACAATGATACAAGGTTTAGAAAACCTAACTGATGAGGAAAGGTTAAATAAACTCGGCATGTTTAGTGTTGAGAGAAGAAGACTGAGAGGAGACCTGATAACAGTCTTCTGATATGATAAGGGGGCTGTTATAAAGAGGATGGGGATGAATTGTTCTCCATGTCCAATGAAGATAAGCCAAGATGTAATGGGCTCAACATGCAGCAAGGGAGATTTAGGTTAGATATTAAGAAAAAAAATCTAACCATAAGGGTAGTTAAGCTCTGGAATAGGGTTCCAATGGAGGCTGTGGAATCCCCATTACTGAAAGTTTTTAAGAACAAGTTGAACAAACACCTGCCAGGGATGGTCTAGGTTTACTTGGTCCTGCCCCAGCACGGGAAATGAACTAGATAACCTCTTGAGATCTGTTCCAGCCCAACATTTCTATAATTCTACAATTCTATGTCAGATTGTCTCTGCCTCTACCTGCCCTCCCAGCAGGGCTGGCTTTAGCGGGTGCAGGACCTCACTCGAAGAATGACGGCGGGGCCCCGCACCCTCCCGTCGCTGCCGATTCGGCCAAGTTAAAAAAAAACCTCCCACCGGAGCGGGGCCCCCTGGGGCACGGGACCCTATTCTGGGGAATCGGTGGAATCGGCTTAAAGCCAGCCCTGCCTCCCAGTGTATGTCACCTCCCTCCTGCTAAGCTGCAGTCTGAGCAGCAGAAAGTGGAGGCAGATCACACTATGCAGTGATCTTCACTATTTTTGAAGTGGGGGGCACTTTGGCAAAAATCCTTCAATGTGAGAGCCACATCAACTACTAAATTAACACATTACTTACAACTCCTTGATGATGATATGTTACAGAGCTACTCGTGTAACTAAAACAAAGTCTACTTGTACAATAAAACAATACTCCTTTTATAAAATAATAACCAGGAAAATATATGGAATTAAAAAGGCACCTATGCGAGTAAACTTTTTAAGAGCAGAATAATACAAAACTTACTTTTAAAAACTGGATGAGCGAAAGTGTGCCTGTTCCTCCTTGACTTTGTTCATGCAGTATTTGTAATCTGTCATCGCAACCCTAGTAAGGCAGTCCAAATGTTCGTTGGTCAGTTTGATCCTCTGTTTTCTTTTCACCCCTCTGGCTCGGGGTGTGGGCTCTGGAATGGGGCCAGGGATGAGGAGTTTGGGGTGCAGGAAGGCTGCCCCGGGGCTGGGGCCAAAGGATTCCCCCCAAGCTCTCTCCCTGCCGGCAGGCAACACAGAGCTCCGGGGGAAGGGGCTCTCTCTCTCCCCTCCAGCAGCAGTGAGCTCCGGGGGGGACCCACAGCAGCCCTGCAAGCCCCAACTTGCTCCCCTCCCAGTTTTCACCCCACCCCTACCTCTCTCTTCTCCAGGTCCTTTAGAGCTGCTGTGCGGCTATTTATAGAGGGAACTTAGTGAGCCACATTTAACGTTGATGGGAGCTGCTACTGGCTCATGGGCCTTGCAATGAAGAATCCTGCACTATGGGCAGGAGCGAGGTTCACAGTAGCAGGGAGAAAGTAAGAGCCAATCAAGGCTTGCTCTAGGCAAGAGTCTCGGCCTCACCACCATTAGGAACCCTCTTGCCACAAGAATCACCCCCTTCTGAACTTTAGGAACCACCCAGGTAGGAAGGTGTGTAACATGTTAGGATTGGGCAGTGCTCTAAGGGTTAACAAAGAATCTTTCTGGAGGTTGCAATGGAGGATCATGAGCCAGCAGTGTGACAATCCTAATACAGACCAATATTACCCAAGGGCCTTTGCTCCTTCCTGGACACCACACATCACTACAGAGCAAGGCAGACTGAAGAGAGTTCAGGAGAGGATGAGGCAAAGGATGAGAGACCCAGACTGGTATCCCACCTCTAGCAGCAGCCATTACCTGGTGCATGTCCCTGTACAGATCTCTCCCCACACACAGGTTCTGTGTTTGTTTCCCCTCTTACAGGTGTACAACCTGCTTCCCTTGCAAGAGTTATATGGTTATTACTTCAACGGGCTGAACCTGGAAGATGACAGCAAAGAGCCATGTGTCCCGGCTGACAACGTCTTTCACAATGGCTTGTATTATGTGCCTGTGTCCTCTGACTTCGGCCCAGATGTCTATCAATATTTCAAGGCAAGCATGCTGGAATTCCTTTAAATTAGCCCACGATGGACTGTCACCTGGTTAGCAGTGGAAGAGGCGAGCAGGGAAGGGAGGTGGGGGTGGCGAAGGTGAAATTTAAGTGCCCTTCCTGGTTTTCTCCCTTGCAAATCATGAAATGCATCAGGCACCTGGTGTCGGATGTATAACCTCTTCCGCTTGTCCACAAGTCCACATGCACTTAGTCTTACTAGCAGGGAAAGCAATTTAAGTGCTGAAGTAGAGCTGGTCAGGAATTTTTTGATTAAACGTTTTTTTCATTAGAAAATATCAATTTGTAAAACAAACTTTTCAGTGGAAAGGATTGGTTTTGACAAAACTGTTGTCAGTACGGTTTATCAGGTCCAGGATGGAATTTCTGGTCAAAACTAGAAAGAGAGGCCCACCTCGGAGTAGCCAATAGCCCAGTGGTTACAGCACTCATCTGGAGTGTAGAAGATGCAGCTTGAAGTCCATGTTCTGCCTGATTCAGAGAAGGGTCTGGAACCTACATCTGCGTATACCCTCTGAGTGCTCTGACCATGGGGCTGTTGGCCATTTATAGGAAGAGTTTCTCCTGTTGAAGCTGTTTCACTTAGTCTAAGACCTATCTGGCTTCAAGATTAAACTAGATAAGTTTATGGAGGGGATGGTTTGATGGGATAACATGATCTTAGTCAAAGGTCAATTAATTGCAATCAGTGGTAAATAGGACCAATGGTCAATGATGGGATGTTAGAAGTTACTACAGAGAACTTTTTCCTGGGTGTCTGGCTGGTGAGTCTTGCCCACATGCTCAGGGTTCTGCTGATCGCCATGTTTGGGGTCGGGAAGCAATTTTCCTCCGGGGTAGATCGGCAGAGGCCCTGGAGGTTTTTCGCCTTCCTCTGCAGCATGGGGCACGGGTCGTTTGCTGGAGGATTCTCTGCATCTTGAAGTCTTTAAACCATGATTTGAGGACTTCAATAGCTGAGAAATAGGTGAGAGGATTATTCCAGGAGTGGGTGGGTGAGATTTTGTGGCCTGCATTGTGCAGGAGGTCAGACTAGATGATCATAATGGTCCCTTCTGACCTTAAAGTCTATGAGTCTATGATTAAATATCCATTGCACCAGAAAGAGAGAGAGACTGACACTGACTCAGAGCCCTGACTCAAGCCTAGGTTTCCCACATCCCAGGTGAGGATGCTAACCCCTAAGCTGTTGGGGATTCTGGAATGGAGTTCTCTTTCTCTTAGGTTTTTTTTTTCACAATAAAAAACCTTTGAAAGATGTTAGTTTTGTCCAGTTGTGGAATGGGAAGAATTTTGAAACCTTGAAAGGTTTTGCCTCCAGCTCTATTATGAAGTCTGTCATCTAGGGCAGGGGATAGGGCCAGAGTCAATCCTGCACTGTGGTGCAATCTTATTTCCTGCTGTCATATATCCAGCCTCCCATTCCAGCAGTTGAGCCTCACAACATGAGGGCTGTCCTGCAGTAACAGAGGGGTGAGACTAGATGACTCAATTTATTTTCTATCTGTAGACTCTGATTCTTTATCTGAGAGGCAGTAGACAGGTCTCCCAAGGGAAGTGATGGAAACCCAATTGCACTTCCTAATATACAGTATGGAAGAGTCTTGCACTGGCCCTCAGGTAAAGGGCTAGATGGGCCATGATAGGTCTCTTGCCTCTCTAGATGCTGAAGTGAGGCCCCTTTCAGAGCTCCGTTAATGTAGTTTCTGACTGTACAGCAGGTGTCGTTGTCATACTTTAGAGATTCAGCACCAAATTCTTCTGTCCTGAGTGTTGTGTGTTTGTAGTGCATGCTCTGTGTGGATTCCTGTGGCATATTCTGCATTTCTGACATGCATGGAACTCCCATTGACATTGGCACAGAAAATGCCATAGAGACCCACAGGGGAGAAGAGAGAGAAGCTGGCCCTAGGATGGGGGAGTGGGGGAAACAGTGCCACTAAGAAGAGCTTGGAGTTTAGATGGGCACTGTTCACTTGTGGTATTATCCACTCTCTTGTAACTAGAAGACTGTGGATGGGGAAGGAGGGCAGAGTGGAATAAAGCTGTACTAGGAAGCAGAGTTGGTTGATGCACTTTTTGTTTTGATTTTGAAGGAGATGGGCATGAAGGTTTTTACCAACTCTCGGCTGCGGCAGCCTGTGGTGTGTGGAAGTGTCAGACCACGCCCTGATTTCCTTGGCCGTCCAGGCTTTGGTGGGAGTTTGTCCACACCTATGGCTACTGCCAAATTGTCAGGTAATAGTGGGTGGCAGAAAAAAAAGATGTTGGGTTTTTTCCTGCATGGATCTGTGAGATTAGGAACATTTGTGGGGAGAAGGGGTACTGTGTGGAGTGGACATATGAGCCTGTGTGCATGTTAGCATTCACAAATACACACATCTTTATCTGAAATCCCAATCCAGTGTGGAACCAAAGTGTACAGGGTTTCAGGTAATGCCAGTGGAAGCCTGTCACCTCTAAGCCACTTCTTCCAATCCAGCCCGAGAGCAGACATCATAGGTACTTTGGGGAATGTAATACAGATGTGTTGGACCGGCTGGCTATTGGTTCCAGTATGAGCAGTCTGTATTGAGAAGCAGCATGGCACTGGGATTAGAGCACAGAGTTGCGAGTCAGGAGATCTGGTGTCACGTTATGGGGTGCAAGCTACACCAGTGAAACATTGGTCTGCCCTGTACCTCTGGGTGCCTAAAAGTGCTCTGCTGCTGTGGTTCCCTGTCTGGACACTACCAGCCAGGAGACAAGCATGCACTGAGTGTCTGTGTGTTGAGCAAACCTAGCTCCAGCCTGCTTGTTATACTACAGCCAGACTCTGGTATCCACCAGCCTTGGTTACTACTAGCCAAGTGACCCCAGCACATCCCCAGTCTTGAATTTCCTCAAAACCATTTGCTCTGAAGTGTCCAGCCTTCTGCTGGACCACTCAGAGATATAATAAGGTTCATTTCTTCCTTTAAAGAGACAGTACTAGGAGCTTGCCGCATTAACTGGAGTTAACAATTACTTCAGTTGAGACATGGCACTGGGCTGGTTTAGATTAAAACAAGTTTATTAACAACTGGACATAGGTTAAGTGATGCCAAGTAAAAGAAATAAAGGTAGAAATGGCTACAAGCAAATGAAAGTGAAAACATGCACCTAAAAGTCTAAATCTTATCTAGCACAGCACGGTCTTTAAGATGATTTCACTCACCAACAGTCCATCTTGGCTGATTGTCTCTCAGTCAGGACCTTCCCTAGAAGTACAAGGTTCTGGTTTCCCCTGTCATCTTAGGTGTAAGATAAAGATGAAGTCTCTTTCTGTCCCTTATATTCCCCAAGAACTGTCTCCCTTCTCAAATTTAGGAAGGCGTATTCAGTCTCCTGTGTCTCTCTGGGATGCAGGAGCCATGATAATTCTCTGTCTCTCAAGTTCAAGCTCAAGACAACCCCTCCTGGTTTGCTTGATAGCTTTGTTCATGGCTAATATTTAAATTGAGGTAAACACACATTCTTTGGTCTAGGGCAGACCTGTTTATCACCTTTACCTAGGCTAGGCTGTTTTCTTACACATCTTCTAGTAACATTATACAGAATAAATTCATAACTTCATATATAAGATTAACACATGCATTTTACAATGATATAAATGACCAGTGTGCTATTACTTTTCAAGTAATACCTTACAAGATATATTTTGAACAAACATAATTGCAGTAGCGTATGGGGTGTGAATTCAGGGGCGCCTAGGGTCACACCTGGGTTTTACTTCCAGTTCTGCCATTGATTCCCTGGGTGACCATTTGCAAGTCAAACAGCCTCCTTTGTGTCTGTCAAACTGGGTTTGCAATACCTACTTCATGGGAGTGTTGTAGGGATTGGTTAATGTATAGTCAGAGATCTGTAGTCCTCCGTTAGAAGGGGGTACATAAATACAAAAACTTGCCACTGTTGTCCAAAGATACTCCCATCTCTAAAGCGGGTTGGACATTTTTTGGTGAAACCATTTGTGAAACAGGTTTGGATTCAACAGATCTCCTGACTTGAAAACAACATTGAAATAAAACATTTTGATGATTTCAAAACTTTTCATTTCATCATTTAAAAAAATCTGTTTTTCCAATTTGAAATTACTTTCTGTTGCAAAATTTAAGATAGGTGTACTGAAAAAGGATAAAAAATAAAAAAGGGTCAAAACTGAAATGAGACATTTTGCAATTCTTTAAATAAGTCATTTCAGTTGGTCCTGAACCAATTTTTTTCCAGTTCACAAATATTTTTGAGATTTCAATTTTTATCCCAATTTGAGATGAATCTTTGTCCTGGCCTTTAAATATTGACCTGATCCTGAATAAGGGATAAGTACTGTATGAGTTAGTATGTGAACATTTTATTCTAACTTTTCCCTTTAATAAAAAAGTTTTTTTTTAAAAAGTTGATCTCTTGAAAATATCCGAGGGATGGGAAAACTCATCTCTAACCCAGCTCACCATTGAGTGGCCTGTATGAAGTGAGCTGGTGGGTCTCAGTCCAGTTCTGGGTGATATAGATGGCCACATTCAAAAACTCACCACCACAACTGGAACTCAATAGACAGCAAAGACTGAATTCCCTGCTTAGCCCTAGAGGTTTTCTCTCCTGAACAATTTGAGGCACATTGGTATGGGGTGGA
Organism: Macrochelys suwanniensis; assembly: GCA_033296515.1. Classification (NCBI taxonomy): domain Eukaryota; kingdom Metazoa; phylum Chordata; order Testudines; family Chelydridae; genus Macrochelys; species Macrochelys suwanniensis. The sequence continues at coordinate 210,128,176 of CM065775.1, read as the reverse complement.
GACATAGATTTGCTTGCCATTGCCCCTGCTTTGCCAGTTTTGGGGATAAACACTGTGGCATCGGTTTTATCCATAGTGTATATGCAAAGGCCACTCTGAGATTGTACTTTTGCTAAATGCACTGGGTTCAACCAAGCTCCCCATTCTCCCTTAACAGAGACTGTCTCTGCAGATGATTCTCGAGGCAGAGTCATGACTGAGACTGTTCGGAAATTCTTCCCTGAGACATGGATTTGGGATCTCATTTCAGTAGGGTGAGTAATGCTTATTCTGTCTTCTCATCTTCTTGTTAAGGCCCCACTAATGCCTTGAAAGGCAAGAGGAAGGGCATGGAACACTTCCTATAGCCAGCTGCCTCCTCCCACCCCGCTTGCATCTCTGCATGGTGATATTGTTCAAGACTGTCAGTACATGTTCCCAAATAATGCATCCAGCATGTCAGACTTGGATAGCGAGAGGAAGGAGTGTCTTGTTGCTAAGGTGGAGTCAAGAACTCAGGGTCTTATTCCATGCTCTGCCACTGATTGTTCTGTTACCTCAGGCAAGTGGCATGCAGGAGAATTTTCTAGGGGCTTCTCTTCAGAGGATTTGAGTGATGAGTTTTGAGCGCTCAGGCAACAAGGAGAATTCTCCAAGCAGAACATGGGCAGTTCTCACTCTGCTGGCTCTCTGAAAATCTCCTGTCTCTACTGAGTGCCACATACATGCTCTGTCCCATTCCCTCTAGTTCCACTGAGAAGGCCAACATTGTATTCATCATCCCTGACACCATCACCGAATGGAAAGCCAGTGTCTTCTGTTTGGAGAAGGAGTCTGGATTTGGTATCTCTGCACCCACCTCCCTGACAGCCTTCCAGCCTTTCTTTCTTGACCTGACCCTGCCCTACTCCATCATCGGGGGGGAAGACTTCCTCCTTAGAGCTAATGTCTTCAACTACCTGGACAAGTGCATCAAGGTATGTCCTCTTCTTCTCACTCTGATTAAATGTGTCTCCCACAACCTGGAAGACACCACATCCTTTCCAGGACTCCTGCCTGCATGGCTAAAAAAGCAGCAATGTGATAAATTTGTTAAGACCTATCTGTATTATGGCAAATCAGCCTGGTTGTGCCAATCCTTCTGGGCCACTACAGAGCAGAGACAGAGCTCACTGAATTGTGTCCTGGGAGTGGGATACAAGCAAACCTCCATGGGGAGTTGAAAAGACCAGAAATGTGGGTGTGTACGTAGCATCATTCATGCTTCAGGGTTCTTTACAACTCTGTCTTTAGTGGGGCTACAGAGGCTGTAAGTCAAGGCAGAACCTGGACCTGGGCCTCCCAAAGTGTAAGCAAAGGGGGTTGGGGTGGGGAGTTGAGCCTGGTCAGATTCTGACTCCTGCCTGGGGTGCAGGGTACAGAGAGTATCAGAATCACAGTGCTTGTATCACAGGAGTATTTGCATAGGTAGAGGCTCTATACAGCTTCTGAAGGCTGGGGTAAATAGCCTGCACTTCTTGTGCACCAGTCAGCAACATGAGGCAGAGCTTTCTGCCCTTCAGGACAGGAGGTGTAAGAGCCGTGTTTGAACGTGTGCTTTCCAGTTACCCATAGGGGGATTCTGCCTACCTCCCTACCCTCAGGCAGAACACATCCAGTAACAGTGGGGTGCACCCACACTCCTCAATAGCTTACACACAGCTTAAAGGGGACCTGCAAAACATATTTGTACCCTCTTTTGCTTTTTTGCATTGTATCTAAAAAGCTTTTAATATTAAATCATCAAGTCTCGTTTTATCCTCTTTTTGGTGGAGGTCTCCTAGGATAACTGGAGAACTACAAGTGGGAACTTTCTTAGCCCTTAATTAAAGAGGTGTGTTTGAATCATCAGAAAAAGACTTTTCTCCTTACTGTTTAAGAGTCTGTGTTAAATAGATGTTAACAAACAGAGTTTTAAACAGTTTAAATCCCTTTTCCTCTCCATCTCTTGTGATGTCCTAATCCCTTTCCAGTTTTCCTAGTAGTCCTGCAAGAAAACACAGAAATCTAGAAATCTGAAAAATGTTTGGAAGAAAAAGTAACAACCCTTGGTGGCCTTCAATATACCCCATCAAGCAGCAAAAAAGAGCCCAGGCAATGGTTTCCTATGCAGATCACCTGGAAGGCATTAGCACCTTTTGTACTGAGTGAGAGCATGGGTGCTGGTCAGTATACTAGGTTATCTACTGCCATGGTATATTTCATGTCCCTATGGGTCAGTTCTAGAGACAGGCAGAAGGGAGCTCTGTTAAGGTGTCCTCTGAAGAGTGGCCCATCCAATACCATAGCATCCCCTGTTCCAGTTTTGCCCCATAGTGTTGGCATTGGATACCCACTGGAGACAGGCAGAAGGGAGGTCCTGTAATGCTCACCCTGTTTGTGTCAGACATAGCCTGCACCACATTAGTATTTCTCTCCTGCTCTCAGGTTGGTACTTTGCTGGCCCATTCCCGGGATTACCAGGCTCAGCTCCTTTCCCCAAAGAGAGATGATGGATGCGTGTGTGCCAATGAGAGGAAAACCTATGTCTGGAACATTATCTCCAAAAAACTCGGTAAGTTTCTGCACAACTTTCTGTCCTGTGACAGATGCTAGTCTATTCATGTGTCACCAAAAGCTCATCCCTAACCAGTCCATCTCCCGAGTCCATAGAGCATGGAGCTACATTGCCCCAACTTTGCTTGCTTGGGAGGTGCTCTACAGAGAGTTGCATTGCCCTGGCCCTTTCCATGTATAGCGCTCAGAGCTCCATCACCCCATGGCTGCTCATCTATGGTGACTAAACAGTCATCACACCAGTTGACCCACAGACTCCCATACTGCAGCTTTGTCACATGTAGAGGTCAATTGCCAGAAGAAAAGTGCTAACATCAGCCATCATGCTGGGCAACGGAAGTAACTTTTTCTCTTTATCGGGTGTTATTCCAGGTGATGTGACGTTCAGTGTTACTGCTGAGACCAAGAAGAATGGTGGGAAGTGTGGGAACAGAACATCTGTGAGGCCGGAGACAGGGTGGAAGGATACCCTGATCAGAACCCTGTTGGTTGAGGTACAGTGGAAAGCTCTGACTCTGTGTCTGAACATCCCTCCCTCCCTCCTGTGAAGAGTGCAGGATGTATGTGTGAAAACACATCAAAGTATTTGATTTGCCCTAAAGAGCACCAGGCTTGGGTCCAGTGCCAGCCAGCTGGGATAGGGCTGGGTGTTCAGTTTAGGAGCGATGCCACTGCCATCAAGAGTGCTGTTGGGAGGACAAGTGTTTGGTGAATATGATGGAGGTCAGAGTGTGTGAGCCAGCCCACCCTGAAACCCCTCCCTCCTTCTAACTGCAGTGCTGGAGAGTTTGTCCTGCCTGCTGTGTTAGCCAGCCTGGGGTCAGACAGGCCATGCTAATGTATCCACTTTGTAGGACAGGACTTCTTCTCCATGACCAAAATACCCTGTGCATGGATTCATGTGTTTGCATCCAACACTTCGGCAGAGCTGAGACTGGGACCAGCATACGTATGGTCCACAGGATGCAAATCCACCAGGAGAGTTAACATGAAACTCCCATAGGCCTTTCAGAGCTCTGCTCAGCGTTTCCTAGCCATAAGCTGCATCTGACTCTATCTAACTAGCAAGCAACCATATTTATAGGGCTCCCAGCACCATGTTTAAGTACTAGCCCTGCATCTATGACAGCTGTCCCCTGGCTGGCAGGAATATTACCATCCTGCATGTCATCTTAAACTGGGACATTCAGGGACTGCCAATAAAACATTTGCACCCCACCATCCTATATATCAAGCTATATTACTCACAAGTAACAAAGCACTAACTGAGTTATGCTGGGGAAAGTAAAGAGAGGGGAGGACTGAAGCAGATGGAAGAGAAATACATTAAGTCTTGTGTAATAGAGGGAAGGAGAATGGGAAAGGCACCACAGACCCAAAACCAATTGTCTAGAGCTCCTCTGAAGTAGCAGCCACATCATGGATGTGGCAGGCCCCTAGAGTCTGGGTACAATACCCTGATTACTTGACAGTGCAGATATGGGGATGGCTTTTCATTACTGTCATTGGACCATTTTCTTCTGTAACATTCATTCTGACGTGCTGTATGTGTCTCCTCTCTCCCCTCCACCAACCAGCCTGAAGGCATCGAAAAGGAGGTGACCCAGAGCTCCCTCATCTGCACAAAGGGTAAGGGCATCTCTCCAAGTTCTGTGCTTGTTGACTGGGACCAAAGCTCTTTCTCTCAGCACTAATTAATAATTTTGTAAATCCCTGACCCATCCCCCTTTCACTGAGGCACTGTACAGGGCACTGTACCGCTGGCACCTAGATGTGTGAGGAAGGATGGTCCAGGAGTTAGAGTGCTAGTCGGGTAGTGTGATGATGAGGGTTCAATTCCCTGCTGTGCCGCTAACCTCCTGTGTGGGCTTGGGGAGGTCACTTAGGGTATGTCTACTGCATACTAAGCCCAGGCTCTGACTCAGGTTTGGGCCCAAGCCCTGCTTCTGTTCACATGCAAATCACTCTGACTTGGGTCAGCAAGCACTCATGACCTGGCTCCTAGAACCCTGCTCAGGGGTGGGTCAGAGCCTGAGTCCTGCTGTGACTTGGGTCTAAGCCCTGTCATTTGCAGTGTGGCACAGGTCAAGCTGCAGACCCAGGTCAGAGTAGTGCAGGATGAATGCATTAGCATAGCGCTGAGACCCGAGTCTGCCAATTTTAATCCCAGGTTTACAATGCAGGGTGGATGTTCAAGCACAGACCCGGATTTAGTGTGTAGTGTAGACATATCCCTAGCGTCTTGGTTCATTTAGTGGCATAATAGCACTTGCTAATAGTGCAGGGGGCCATATAACTACCTAAGATACAGTGAACCATAGTTCACTGGGCCATTTCAAGCATGTCCTGGGCCCCCTGAAGGCATATTTGATTAATGTCTTCCCCTCAGAGTTTAATTTTTCAGTTTCCTTCTCCCAGTGAGGATGGAAGATAGGGCTGGGAGTGGAGAGACAGACAGGAGACAGGGGAGCCTTAGAGTGGATTTTGCCATGAAGAGTATTCAGTAGCCAAGCTGCTGTGGAGGCCGTGGAAGACCACTTGCTAATGGAGGGAGCAAAAAAGAGGACTCTGACCCTCACCAACCCACCACATCAAGTGTCTTGCTGAGCAGGCTTCTTCAGTCTGGGTTCCTGGCCACCACAAGTGTCATCACAGCATGTGAGCACTGGCCTCACCTAGATACGTTGACTTCTCTGGACTGTGCTAACTTACAACAGCTGAGGATTTGCCTGGTTTTGTCTAGCTCTCACTGTATTAGTTTTACTTTGTCTCCTTCACTCCTGACTATTGTTATGCTCTTGGGGGCAACAGCAGCAGTTTCCATATACTGTTCCCCATTGTGGGTGTCTTCTGATGTTCATTAATTTTAATTTAATTTAATAGATCAAAAATAATCTATTTTCCCCACAGATGCTCCAGCCATGGAACCGGTGTCTCTGAAGCTGCCTGAAAACCTGGTGGAAGGATCAGCCAGAGCTTTTTGCTCTGTCACTGGTACCTCTATTAAGTTTTGTATTGAGATTCTTGCATCTCAGGAAAGGCAAACTTCTGAGCAACAAGGCTTATTCCTGCCTCTTTGAAAGTAACCATCCAGCTTTGCAGTGGTAGAAGACACCCTCTTTGCCAGAGAGGAGAAACCCAGGTTCTGAATGTTGGTGATACTCCTTTCTTTTGGTTTAAAGGGTTTATTGGTACTTGTTCGGGTTGGGGATAGCTCAGTGGTTTGAGCATGGGCCTGCTAAACCCAGAGTTGTGAGTTCAATCCTTGAGGGGGCCATTTGGGGATCTGGGGCAAAAATTGGGGATTGGTCCTGCTTTGAGCAGGGGGTTGGACTAGATGACCTACTAAGGTCCCTTCCAACCCTGATATTCTGTGATTCTATGCCTAATGCACCCATCCTAAACTCATGCCAATAAAACCTTTGCACCCCACCATCCTATATATCAAGCTGTATTACTCACAAGGGACAAAGCCCTTACTGAGTTATTCAGGTCCTCCCAAAATCATGCCAATAAACCCATTATGCCACCACACCTCATCATGTGCTCTGTATGTGCCATGCTTTCTAGAAAGACTATTTTAGCAATGTTATAGCAAAGGGTTTTTTGAAAGGTTTATTAAAATTATTTTGTATACCTCTGTGAGTTCAGTTATCCGGGCCTTGGAAGGAGAACAAATAGAAATTAATACAATTTTAGAAACCTCTAAATATTTCACCCAAATACCATTTTGAAATAAATAATTGCATTGCAGTTCTAAGGCCTGATATCTTGGGATGTACCAAGCCTTAGAAACAATTGATAGGTGTCCCATAGAGGAACTAAAAATCCTTCCACTGATGTGTTATAAAGCAGGGTTCCCAAAGTTTTTCATAGTGGGGGCAATATTTTAGTACAGAGAATGCCTCCTGGACACTTTTTTCCCCCCTCACCTGATTCATGATCACCCAGATACGCTTCTCCATCTCATGCAATCCCTGTGGCAACTACAGCAATTTCTTACATGGAGAAGTAACATTGGGAAAGTATTTGATGCATTTCCGCTCTCTCTTAATGTATTTTAACAGCTGGAAATAAAGAGAAAATGCTGGTAGCATGTGACCAGCCAAATCTTTATGGACAATCAGCAAGGGCTGTGGAGACCAAAGTTTGGAAACTTCCGCTCTGAAGTGCCCATTTCTAGCCCTTCAGGGCTCTTTTGCGCAGGCTGTACTGACAAGTGTAACTTTCTTGGGATAAGGAAGAAACCTTTCCTGGTGGGGTGTTTTTTTGTTCTTAAATTTAAAAAAAACAGCTGCTTGAAGCTTTGCAGGCATTTACCATGTTCAAGATATTTCTGGAGCAGATTAGCTGGCAAAGTGCTGGTGAGGTGGGCATGAGGTGTGGGGGTTTCTTGTTTGGGTTTTTTTGCTGTCCTCTACTTTAGAACAGAACAAATCTGTCCTCCTGTGCTTGGGACTCATGGAATAATGAGAAAAGCAGTGGTAGAATTTCTGCAACCAGGGGTTAATTCTAGAATCTCTGCCAGGGTCTTGAGGGTCCCTGACTATTGTACTGGTGTTATTGTTCTGTAGTACATATTAGCTTTGCAGATTTTGGTGTTGGCTCTGTGTGAAACTCACTCCCTATATCTCCATCCCCAGGTGATATCCTGGGCACAGCCATGCAGAACCTGCAGCGGCTCCTCCAGATGCCCTTTGGCTGCGGGGAGCAGAACATGGTCCTGTTTGCCCCCAACATCTACGTCATGGACTATTTGAATAAGACGGGGCAGCTGAGCGAGGAGACCAACTCCAAGGCCATCGGATACTTAGTTAGTGGTGAGGGGCCTCTCCTTAACTTGTGACACCCTCCTGCCTCCATTGATATCATGCACTACAAAATTACCCTGGTAGCTCCACATTTTTCATTTAACTAAGCACACTGAACCATGCAGCTGCCTTGTAATACCCTGCTGACTTGCTTGCTCCTGCAAATCAATTAGTAGTTCTGCTTGAAATTGTTCCTTACATCATCCTGCCTCTTCTATCCCCTCCCCACCCACTTTTTCACCTTATTTGAGGTTCACTCCTTTTATGTCTTGTCTTCCTGTCCCTTCCAAATGACTGTTTTTTGTTGTCAATCCTTAGTGCACTCCCCTTGCTCCTTTTCCCCAGGCTTCGATGGCAAGTCAATGTTCTTCTGCTCCCCTCAGTCCATCAGGATCATCCCCATTTGATCCCTCTAATTGGGGTTCTGGATTTATTTGATGGCAAATTAAAATGGGATTTTGTTGGTTTTAATCGGGAAACATTTCCTTCTCCTTGTGTGTTTTCAGGGTACCAGAAGCAGCTGTCATACAAACACCCGGATGGATCCTACAGTGTCTTTGGGACCAGAGATAAGGAAGGAAACACATGGTGAGAGCTGGGAAGCTGGCTGAGGCCTGGGCTGGTAATAAATCCATGAGCTGCTGATGAAAGACACACACTAAATAAATCAAACACACATGTAAAGAGCATGGACTAGAACTCCAGTTCTACAGCTCTGAAAGCAAACATCTCTACCCGTGATGCTAAAGGAGAACTCTCTTAGTTGCTACTGGCAGCAGGTCCCTTTTTCTTCTCTGTAGACTCACCCATTTGAGGTGACATGATCATACCATATGCACACAAAGCCAGCATTTTACAGACAGATTAAAGAAACACTTCTATCCCATCGTCTGTCGCTCATTCCCCTCCTGGTCTGTGTGTAGGAGGGGAAGGGACCTGCATTGAGTTTTGATGCTTTAGACTCCTAGTGACTGCTCATATCTGTGTTGTTCTCCTCCAGGCTCACCGCCTTCGTATACAAGTCATTTGCACAAGCCAAGCGCTATATCTTTATTGATGACAGTGTCCAGTCCCAAACTCTGATCTGGCTCTCAAGCAAACAGAAGTCAAATGGTTGCTTCCAAAGTGTTGGGAAACTCTTCAACAATGCCTTGAAGGTGACACACTTCTGCTCCCTGCCGAACTTCCTGTCCTGACACTGAGAAAGCACTTTTTTACCGCTGCCAAATAGCATCCTTAATCTGCAATCCACGCCCCCCTTCCACTGGGATAACTCTTCAGATATACACAATTAATAATGTCAAAGTTTAATAGGTTTCATTTTCCAAAGCATATCTCTGGTCTCACAAATTTGTTTTCTTTCCCCAATCTCCCAGCTCCTACATTCTGTCCCCGCCACTACAGAAGTACAAAGTTGAAGAAGTTCTTTGCTTGCTGGCAGCAAGGGGCTCCTCTCCCACATCCTCTTAGTCAAGCAGCTGCCCCTATGAGAGGTTGCTAGGCTCATTCTTCTTCCTTAAGAACTGCTTCCACAGCTGGCCAGGCTCTTCATTGTAAAGAGGAACTCAGCCAGCAATAGAAGCAGAGCCAATCTGATGTGACCAGCAAACACTGGTGATCAGTTTGAGAACTGCTATCCTGAACTCTCTGTCCAGGCATAACAGGGTAATAACACAATATGGGAACCACTCTGGTGTAGTAAGTCAATGAAACAGTCCACGGGGAGGAGAAGGTGGTTCCCTCCCACCCCGGAATGACTAGTTCTGTTGTGTGTTTTATTCAGGGAGGAGTCAACGACGAGCTTTCACTCACAGCTTACATCACCACAGCTTTGCTCGAGGCTGGACACCCCAGCTCGGTAAGGATTCCTTCACTATGGTTATCCTGCTGTAATTGGTTTCAGTCAATTGGCTTGGCCCCAGAATGTGTTACAAATTGCATGGGTACTGGAAGTGATGACCCACAGGGACATGTCTGCATGGAATGTATATGCTTTCACTGCTGTTAATAAGGAAAAGGGACTACATACTACCCCCAGTCTTCAAGGAGAAATTCCACTGCAGTCAATAGGGTCTAGGGCAGTATATGGCTCAGTGTAACTTCTGATTAAATGAAATGCTAGACGTGCCTGCAAACTCGTCAGGCTCTTATGCTTGTATTATATCTCAGCCTCAAACATGAGTCACTCAGGACCAGGAGAAAGTTCAGGGCAGACCCATGAAACCTCCAAATGGGTCTGTTATCTCGTGTATCTCTGACTATGTGCAGAGGTGGAGTAAGCTCCAGTTCTGATGAATGATACACATGCTGCAACCAGTTAAAAATGTCAAAGTATATTAAAGTGAGGGACAAGTTGTGTCTTGCTTTACAGTGGTTGGCGTAAGGGAGAGCAGAGGTTGGGCCTTAGACCCTAACATGTCAGACTTCCTGACTTGTATTTTCCGTACATTTTCATGCCAGGTGTTCTGTTTCTGTCTGACGAGCTTGCTTCCTCCTGGCCTATATTCTGCAGCAGTGAAGATACGGAGTCAAATTGTGATCTCAGTGACCTTGGGATAACTTCATTTACTTAGATGTCAATGGATTGACACTGGAGGCACTGAGAGCAGAATCTGGCCCATAATGTTGAGTTTGTCCATGATGACAGAATGTGATATTACCAATGGAAGTTTAATATTGTAGAGCTAAGAAGAAGCAATGGGCTAGAAGGGGGACAGAATGAGCTCTTATTTATACTCACATTTTAATTTCAATAATGAAACCAAAGGCACTCCTGTTCTCTGATGTTTCCCTAGGCTGAAAATTCCTGTTTCAGGGATTTCGTGTTGCCCCTCCTGCAGTCCTTTTGGACCTAGAAGGTTCCATGTTCGCTGCAGTGATGGTGGCCAGATAAAGTGAGCCTGGAATGTTCTGGAACAGAAGTATTTGGTTGGGTGAAGATGTACGTACCACACACACAGGCAGATCTAATTTATTTATTTGTAGCACCCCATGGTCCGAAATGGCTTGTTTTGCTTGGAGGCTGCATCTGGAGAGGAAATCGGCAAAGTTTACATCCAGGCACTCCTGGTCTATATCTTCTGCCTGGTCGGCAATGAGGGGAAATGTGACTTCTTCTTAAAGGAGCTGGACAAATCAGCTAAGAAAGTTGGTGAGTGTCACCTAGTTTTTCTGGGACATTAGCACTGATGGCAGATGGATCTACCTAGATGATACTGCCACCTTTAATTCTTGTGTTCAAATCTAGAAATCACAGTAACTGTATCTGTCATGGAGTTTGACTCATTAGAAATACATAGGGAGATAGGCAGGCCCATAGGTACGCTAGCTGAAATGGAGATGCTGTGAGGATCTGTGGTTTTGTTTTTAACACACAGTCCAGATTAACCCTCCTCTCTACATACTGAAGGAGTCCTTGACTGTCAGGTCCACCTCCCTACCTCAACCAGGCCTCCCAAGCTCCCCATCTCCTATGCAAATAGGTGCATGCAGATATCCAATATTATGTAATACTTTGACACCAAACTTTTTGGTTATCAATAATAAGAATTTACTGGGCCTGATTCTGACCTCCCTTTCACTGGTGCAAATCAATGGTAGCTGGAAGGAGAGAACTGGGACCAGTGTCTCTCTCTTGCTTTAGTTCTAGCCTTTCCTCTCTATCTGACTATCCTGTAGAAAGAGTGACAACTTGTGGCACACAAATATAATTGCAGTCTAATCCCAATATCCCCAAGGCCAAATGGATGAGTAACTGCTCCTGCAGAGTAGTCTGCTGGAATATTGTGTTCAGTTCTGGTCCTCCCAGTCTCAAAAAGGATCTAGCAGAAATACAGGGGGCTCAGAGATAAAAGACAAAACTGACTAGAGGAATGGAATGATTTCCATTAGAAGGTAGATTGGAAAAAAACCGGAGTATTTAAAGCAGAGACAGAAAGAGGAAAAATAAAAGAATGGTATGGAGAAGGTAGATTGTGTGCTCCTGTTCTGACTTTTTCATAATACCTGACTAAGGGAACATTCAATGACATTGAAAGGCAGCAAATTTAAAACTGATAAAAGGAAATGCTTATTAATATAACACATACTTAGTACATGGAATTCATTTCTACTAGAGCCCATTGAGGCCTAGAACTTATCAGGATTCGTAAAAAATCAGAAGCATATATGGACAATGAGAATATTCACAGTTAAATTAGGTAGGATTTTTAAAAAACCAAAGTTTGAAAGGGATTAAATTGTTATATTTCAGGGTGTAAGACTAGCCATATCCAAGGAGGGTTAGGAAAAAACTTCTTCATGGGTAGGTTATTCCATAACTGCCCACTCTGCAATTTCTTGTACCTTCCTCTGAAGGTGGCTGGTTCTGGCCATGGTCAGAGACGGTACTGGATGAGATGGACCACTGGGTGGGTATTGCATAGCAGTTCCTCTGTTCTCTATGACCAGAGCTTCAGTGAAACATCGGGAGACTTAACCAACTATCAGATAATGGAGAGTTTCAACAAACTTTGTTTTGGATAGTTGAGGTTTGACTGCACCAAGCAATCTCCCTCAGAGTCCCAAATCCAGCCTCCTTTGACTCCCTGCTCACCTCAGGGAAGGAAGATGCTGTGATCGGGAATGGAGCTTGCAGGATTTAGCACCTGGTGCACCAGACCTAGCCTTTGCAGTTCTCCCAGTCCTAGAGAGAACCAGGGAGCAGGAATCAGATTTTGCCCTCCTTTACATCTGTAAATCAGGAGTAACTGGATTTATTGGAACTGGCAACGGTACAGAAAAAGGCAACCAAAATGATGAGGGGAATGGAATAACTTCCATATAAGGTGAGGTTAAAGATTGGGACTGTTCAGCTTGAAGAAGAGACCACTGAGGGGAGCTATGATAGAGAGCTATAAAATCATGACTGGTATGGAGAAAGTGAATAAGGAAGTGTTATTTACTCCTTCACCTAACACAAGAACCAAGGGTCACCCAAAGAAATTAATAGGCAGAGGTTTAAAACAAACAGAAGGACGTATTTATACACAAAACACAGTCAACTTGTGGAACGTGTTGCCAGGGGATGTTGTGGAGGCCAAAAGTATAACTGGGTATGAAAAAGGAGGAGGAGAGGTTCATTGATGGCTATTAGCCAAGATGGGCAGGGACCCAACCCTATACTCTGAGTGTCCCTAAACCTCTGACTGCTAGAAGTTGGGACTGGATGACAGGGGATGACGGATCAATCAATAATTGCTCTGTTCATTCCCTCTGAAGCGTGTGGCACTGGACACTGTCAGAAGACAGGATACTGGGCTAGATGGACCATTGGTCTGACCCAGTATGGCCTTTCTTATGTTCAGTGGAGTTTCTCTGAAGTTACTCCAGTGTACATAAGCAGATCTGGCCAGAGGACTGAGAAATAAACATTTATGTCCCCTACTGGAGTGTAGAGCACTGAGTTTGTTCTCCACGGCCCTCCCATCTTTCTGGAGAAAGAAATGCTATGTCTACACTGTACACCACTGCTGGTGGTGTGCAGTGTGTGCGCAGCTGCATACCACAGTGAAAAGCAGCCTGCATCCACACTATAGTGTGTAGTTACATGTGTCAGTGAAAGGCTTTGATGGAGAGGTGGGGGGGGGAGGGGGGAGCTGCTCCCTGCAGCCGGATGCTTTCACTATGATGAGGAAAAGCACCAGCAACAGGTAGCTGGCAGAGCCTTTCTTTGCTGCTTCCCCACTGCCAGAACCTTTCCCCACTGCCTGTGTCTTTCCCTGAAGTGGGGAAATGCTCCAGCAGCAAGGAGGCAGTGGAATACTGCATTGCGGAAGGCATGGCTTGGGCAAGTAGAAAGCCGTGTAGAGTAAGTACTTGGGTACATACCCACAGCTTTCAAGCGTTCTGTACTCTACTTGCCTAAGCAGCGCCTGTCCGCCTGCACAGCTATTTATACCTATGCTAGGGGGGCTAGCCGTCTATGTACTCTGCATGCCGCCAAAAGAAGACATACCCAAAGAGACTGGGACTGGGTCTTCTGCATGGTAGCACAGACTACTAATTACTAAGCTGCTGTTCTGGTTCTTCACAATCTCCTTTCTGTTCTCAGGCGGCTCAGTGCACTGGGAGCGGGAGGTAAAGCCTCCTGCAGAAACCTTCCCCTCTTTCTATTCCCGTGCCCCCTCTGCTGAGGTTGAGATGACTAGCTATGTGCTGCTGGCAGTACTCCACAAACCCAAACGAGCTCAAAAGGACCTAACATTCGCCTCACAGATTGTGCAGTGGATCATCAGACAGCAGAATTCTAATGGGGGCTTCTCTTCCACTCAGGTACAGCAACTACCTTCTACCCTCTAATCACACCCAGGAAATCACAGGCAGCTGCTCACATAAGACAGCTGCATTAGAGATTGAGAGAGAGTCAATGGGACTGTGATTAGAGATCCATTGGCCACTTTCTCCCACAGATAGTCCAGGCCCTATTCCAAAAGCTGGAGTAGCAGCTATGAAGGGATTGCAAGCTTCCTCACACCCTGCCAGCTGGTTAGGGGTTTGATGATCTGTTTCCCCTCGCCTCAACCTCTACATACATAGTGACAATGCACTCAAGCTCTTTGCAGAAGTGTGTGTGTGTGTGTGTGTGTGTGTAAATATCACCTGTGGGGAGAGCAGAACATCAGAGTTGAGTTCTGCTGTCCAGAAGACAATCTGGTCCTAAATGTGCAAAGATGAAAGTCACATGGCAGCAAATGAATAGCAAAAGGTACAGTTAGATCTTCACATGGGTAGGAGCTCAGAGAATTCCATTAGTCCCTGGTTCTCAGCCTATTATTGATGTGTGTATGATTTGCTATCAGACACACCTGGTGCACTGAAGTGTTCTGGAGGTGTGTCCTAATGCTCTACAGGACTCAGTTTCCAAGATGAACTGGGATGGGTTTGGGCTAGAGGTCATCTGCACTGAAATCTTGTGTGCCATGAAACGACTGTAGTCTGTATTGGAACCATGTGTTTAATGACCTCATGCAGTATCCCAACACAGTGGGTCTGTAATTGACAATTATTCTACACTGTTTCAGGACACAGTTATTGCTCTTCAAGCGCTGGCTGATTACGGTGCAGCAACCTACTCTAAGAATGGCCAAAACACAGTTAAAATCAGCTCCAGCAAGCCTTTTGAGAAGGTATTTGAGGTGAATAGCCAGAACAGGCTACTGTTGCAGCAGAGTTCCCTGCCTGATGTTCCAGGGAATTATATCCTAGAAGTGAATGGCAGTGGATGTGTCTTTGTGCAGGTAAGTGCTCACCCTACCCTTCAGCCTGTGGCTTCTTCAGCACATAATACAGCCTTTCTTCTTTTGTGTCCCTCTCTTCTGTCCCGTGTGTGTGTCTCTCTCTCCCCTGTTATTTCTATTCTTAAGACTCTTTGGACAAATTTATCAACTTCTTTAAGTCCAGTTCAGCAAGAAAGAATTGGTCCTTGGTGTTTTTTCTCTGTATCACACGTTTTTCTCGGGTGATGACTGGTAACTGGACATGTGTCAGACACAAACATCCTCCTCTTTATTTGTAAAACTTGAGTTCCAATTGAAGGAGTATGGTTTGCCTGTCAGTCATAGGGCTTTATACTGCTGCCCATCCTTGTATTATCCAACTGCTTCCATGTCAAATCAATAGCAATCTTCCTATTTGGGGTAAAAATCTGCCTGGGATATTTTTGAGTGGTTGGATAGGTAAACTTGTTAGATGTTTTCAGAGATTTTTTTGCAGGAATTTGTTTGGTAGATGAGGGCCATCAGTGTTCCCAACTGGGAACACAAGCATTATGAGGTTAAAAAAAAAAAACCAAAGAGCTGCTATAGTTTATAATGGCTAACTCTGAGAGGCCAAAACTCTGTGCACCTCTTTAGAAACATTTCATCCATTAAAATAGCAGCTGCCAAGAGGTTAACAGAAGCATTTTGGAATAGTATTGCCCCTCTTGTTCCTGCTGAGTGGCTGCACCTTGAATCTTAACCCATATTGTGTGCTAGTCATGGTGAAAGGAGCCTCCTAGGCAAACGTCAGACTAAAGGTGAACAAACTTTGAACCCTACTTTGCCATCTCCAGACAACACAATCAATGAGAGGAAGGATGATGATATGATCAATGCACTGGACTCGGGGGATCTGGGTTGAATTCCTGGCTTTGGGAAAGCTGCCTGTGTGACTTTGGGCAAGTCACTTAATCTCTATGTGCCTTAGTTCCCATCTGTAAAATGGGTATTGTTACAACCTGGTGCAGTACCCCCCTGTATAGTCATCAGTCTGTTGTGAATGGGCCCAATCATTGTTGTGAGTGGGCCCAATCCAAGCCAATTGGATCTGGGTAGAGTCTAGTCACTATTCCTAACTCTGAGACTCCCCAACACACTCGGAAGCTCAGATCTGTTGGGACATGGAGTGCTGCCATCCAGCGGCCCTAGATCCTGAAACCTCTCAAGCCTCCCAGTTGCTTACTCCTACTCCGTCAGAGTCCCAACTAGGCTGAGGGTCTCTGGGCTTCTACTGGGTCTCTGTCAGGAATGTAAGGAACACAGGCTTAGCAAAGATGTTTCTTAACTATCGTGGTTTTACTTTTAAAGCATTCAAGAGTTACAGATCTTTGAAAATAACAGAAGCCCTGAGATGCACTGTCCCTAGTCTGATCTCATCCCTTCTGTAAGTCTCTGGTTTGTCAGAGTTTCAGGCTAAGCAGAGTCTCTCCTGCCCTCTCTTTCAAGCCCTTCTTACATGTTGCAGTGGATGGGCCCCTGCACAGAGCAGAATCTTGCTCTCAAATAGGGCCATGACTCTGAGCCATGTGCTCAAACTGAGATGCTCCAGATCCCCAGTCATGCTTGCCCCTTACCCTTGTGGGCCCAGTGTCGAGAGCCCATTGTTCCATGGACCAATAGTTCAGTCATTCAGAATTAGTAGCCCCAGATGACTCTCAGTGATGGTCCTTCAGCAAGGAGCTAGGGCAGCTGTCTGGAATGCAGTGCAACAGGCTACCCTGGCACAAGCCCGGACTACTGTTCAGCACATAGTGTACAATAGAATTCATAATCTAATCCAGACTTTTCCCTACTTCACAGAGTTTATAAGATGTAGATACATTGGTGATGAGAACCCTATGTCCCTAGGCAGATAAAAAAACTAATGGGGATTAACATGTTTTTTTTCTCCACACTTCTGGTTGGTGGCACACTTATTCCTTACATTGTTCAGCTGGATGGAACCTCAGTCGTGGGGAAGGGAAGGTTTTGAATGTTACTGATGGAGAGCTTGGCAGTTTGGTGGTTTGCTGAAGTAACTAAATGTTTCCCTTGGAGAGTTGGTGCCTTCAGTCATGATTTCTGGTCAGTAGCTCAGACTGATTTCTAATTTATGACCATTTTTCATTTGTTCCAGACAACCCTGAGATACAACATCCTTCTTCCCAAGAAGACTTCTGGATTCTCTCTCTCAGTGCAGACGGCAAATGCTTCCTGCGCAGACAGTTTCCGGACAAAGTTTGACATCATCCTTTCAACCAGGTAACCTCCCTTTAGTTGCCTGGATGACAAGAACTGACTGGTTAAGAAGGGATGGCTTTTGAAAGAACAGATTACAAATATTAAAGGGCTATTAGATGGTCTGTGTAAAATGCCTCAGGGTATTAATCGCCTTGGCCTGCTAGACCAAACTCCAGGGATACCCCCTCTTTCCAGACAACTGTCCCTCCCTGGGGATACTTGTCCCCTTCTTGGACATCTATCTTTGGTCATTTCTGCATCTCTTCCATGTTAATAATTGAGCAGCAATTACATGCAATTCAAAAAGTCTTTGCAGGCTGTGTGCACTCTGGAGCAGAAGGTGTCATTGTGTTTCCTTCACATTCATGGTCCAGAGTGACCCAGTCCCTCTCATTTTAGTTACGCCGGGAAACGCAATATCTCTAACATGGCCATTATTGACGTCAAGATGCTCTCTGGCTTCATACCTATCAGTTCATCCCTGCAGAAGGTAAGGAATGGCAGTGACATGAATAAGCCACCTCAGGGAAAGAGGGGGTTACAGAATATTACAACATGGACTGGATAAAAAGAGGGGCCTGGTTAGCACTGAAAAACCACTCTCCTAGGGATTTTAATGTGTCTGTAGCACTTGAATAGATTATGGATTCTCAGCCTGGGGGTCACACCCTCCAGGAGTCCTGAACAGGGCCTGTTTCATTGCTAAATTGGAGGGAGCTCCCAGATAGAGCCTGGCTAAATGGGAGTGAGATTCAGGGGAGGGAGGTGTCCTAATATGGACAAGGTTGAAGATCACTGGATTAGATTAACCATCTGGAATTCCAAATTGACTGTCTCCTGTATAGCTGGCTAGGTATGCATTTCCTGACAAAGCCACTACACACTTGGGTCTCTATCAAGTGATTATTCTGATAACACTTTGGCTCAGTCATTTACTGCAGATTCTGGGGTGTCATGCTTTCAGTGATTATTAATATCTTAATGTTTCCCCCATTTCCTTGTCTAAAGCTTCGTGAGGATCAGAAAGTGATGCAGGTAGAAACCAAGCAAAACCACGTCCTGTTCTATCTGGAGAGTGTGAGTTCTGGAAAACCAATTTTTTGGTTTCGGTTTAGCAGGTTTTAATTTTGTATAGAAGATACACATATGTGGAGTGGCTATGTATGTGATAAACTGCATTGATCATGCACCTTTGCCCATTAATCCATCTACCCTGAAACTATTCTAACATTCCAAACCCCTCAGCAGCTTCCAGCAGCCTCCTGTTCTTTTATTCAAAATAAAACACTTACATGAAAAACATTTCCTCCTTTCAGCCACTGACTGCTGGGGGCCAGGGAGCAACCTCTCCAGTGGGCACACAGCTCCACTAGGGGGTTTCCTCTAAAGCAGCTGGTGCTGGCCACCAGCACAGACAGGATACTGCACTAGATGGAGCACTAGTTTTATCTGGTCTGGAAATGTTGATGTTCCTTCTCCTCCTCACACCTGCCACATGGAGAATTTCCACCTTCCCTCCAATCAAATTGCACCTGCCTGAGGACTGTAGCGAGCAGGACACAGTCCTGCCCTTGAAGCAACTTTTCAAGTCAGAAAACAATGTCACATCTTTAAAATTGATTCCCTTGAGGCCCTGCAGGACTAGCAAAGGGAGCTTTTACACCATTGGAAAGGGGAGATTCCCAGCTTCTCCATGGGATGCATACTCTCACTTCTATGCTTGGAGGGACTGCAAGACATTAGACTTCAATGTCATGACCATTTGGGATTTAGAAAGTCTATTTTAGGTCATTTTTAGATGTTGTTTTTGCTTCCTCTGAGCCCTGTGTAGTGGGACTCATGATGCCGGAGGATCCTGGCAAAACAGGAAGGGGAGGAAAATTGGAACCAATAACATTTTTTAAAAACTCTCTAAGATTGTTTCTAAAATGACTGATACAGGCAGGTAAATAATGGATGCCAGGACTGGAGTGCATCATGCACACAGGAGATGTGTATGTTGGGAACCCACCACAGCTCAGCAGTCCCTGGGGTTGACCCTCTACAGAGGAGTCAGTGTTCTATGAACAAAAAGCTGATGCCCATCTCTGTCCCCCCTCCCATTCCCAGGTCTCATGGAAGACACTCAGTTTCTCTTTCTCAGTTGAACAAGACCTTCTTGTGTTCAACATCAAACCTGCTTCAGTGCTGATCTACGATTACTATGAAACAGGTAGGAGGGCTTTGTTTAGACCACACACCGAGTGCGGGGGAAGTGTCACTGCATTTACTAAAGCTGATGGAGGGCCATTACAATTGGGAGGCTGATGGGGGCCTTGGAACTCAATAGGGTTTTGAGTCAAACCTACTCAAGTCAATGGAGAGACACCTGTTTACTTCAATGAGCTTTGGCTCAGGCCATAGGTGCTGAATGTGCATTACAATCCTGCTATGGAATAGGTGATGGACTAGAACTGGGAAAATTTCAAAGAGATCCAGTCTGAGCTTCTATGCAGGGCCGGGTCCAGGCACCAGGCAACAAAGCACATGCCTGGGGCGGCGCCTTGTAAGGGGCGGCAGGGCAGTCCAGAGATTCTGGGGCGTCCGTTTTTTCGGACAGTTCGGCTGGGCTTTTTTTTTTTTTTTTTTTGCTTCGGCAGTTCGGCGGCAGCCTTTTTTTTTTTTTTTTTTTGGTTGGAGTGGCCAAAAAGCTGGAGCCGGCCCTGCTTCTATGGATCAGGGATACTCGACAGGCAGGGGAGGGGAGGGTTTGTGTGATGGGCATCAGAGATGGCGTGACTTCTTACTGCAATGGGAATGTTCCCATCTCTTCCAGATGAGAATGCTGTTGCAGAATACAAGTTACTCTGCAATGAGACTGCCCCTGAAAGCATCTAATAGCCTGGGAAAGGTAAGTGAGAGCTGGAGACACTGAGCAGATACAAGGAGAATGTGGTGAAGGTGGTGAGTGGAGAGCAAGAAGAAAGGTGAGGTAAGTGGGGAGCTGCACTGAGTAGATGCACAGTGATGGGGTAATAGCACAGAGGTGGGGTTGATAGAAGTTCCTGCAGGTTAGGTATTTAGTCTCCACCAGCCTGATCAAAATATAGGGAGACAAGGTTGTTTTCATTTAAGAGCCCAATCCTGCCAGATGCCAAGTTCCCAAAATTGATGGGAGTTGGGGGTACTCAGAAATTCCCAGGGAGAGCTCTGCCCTCCGCAACATTGGAACCCAAGTGTGTAAAATCAGATAGACGGAAAATGGCTGAAGAGTATTCTATAAGCGCTTGCATCTTCCAAAATGCAGTGCTTTTCTAATTAGCTGTTCTCCTGAGATCAGCCCTTCAAAGCCTGCCTCTTCCAGGTACCCATCTGGCAATTTCACAGGGATCTTGGATTCATGGAGATCCCATTTCTAGCCAGTGAATCAGTGAAATGCTTTCTGGAGAGAAAGCTGGCTCATACTAACTTCATTCTTGGAGCTGGAGTATTAGTGGTTCAGTGGGAGACCTCTCACCTGGAAATGCAGCATTCTTACTCCATGTTGGCTGCTACCTGCAGGGCTGGGCTGTCGGGGCTGCAGATGTATCCAACAGTTGGGTTCCTTGGTCCAGAATCACAATTCTGCCCTCAGTATAGCTGTGCAGCACAAGTGAGCTGGGCCCCTAACCCAGAAGTCAAGAGATTAAGAATATAAGAACGGTCATACTGGGTCAGACCAAAGGTCCATCTAGCCCAATATCCTGTCTTCCAACAGTGGCCAATGCCAGGTGCTGCAGAGGGCATGAAGAGAACAGGTAATCATCAAGTGATCCATCCCCTGTTGCCTATTCCCAGCTTCTGGCAAACAGAGGTTAGGGACACTATACCTACCCATTCTGGCTAATAGCCATTGATGGACCTATTCTCCATGAACTTATCTAATTTCTTTTTTGAACCCTGTTATAGTCTTGGCCTTCACAACATTCTCTGGCAAAGAGTTCCACAGGTTGGCTGTGCATTGTGTGAAAAAATACTTCCTTTTGTTTGTTTTAAACCTGCTGCCTATTAACTTCATTTGGTGACCCCTAGTTCTTGTGTTATGAGACAGAGTAAATAACACTTCCTTATTTACTTTCTCCACACCAGTCATGATTTTATAGATCTCTATCATATCCCCCTTAGTTGTTTGGTTTTTTCCCCAAGCTGGAAAGTCCCAGTCTTATTAATCTCTCCTCATATGGCAGACACTTCATACCCCTATTTATTTTTGTTGCCCTTTTCTGAACCTTTTCCAATTTAAATATATCTTTTTTTGAGATGTGGCGGCCACATCTGTACACAGTATTCAAGACTGAATCCATCCTCCCCTAGAGTCTATGAATTCTGTGTTTGCCTTGTTCTCACTGGTGTTTCTGCTTTGCTTTTTCCTCCAGGACTGTGGTGAATGATGAACAAGTGATCATGTTTCCCATTTTCCTCTATGTTCAGTCACAAAAAGGGCTATTTCATTGCACTTCACCCGTCTAATCACAGGGAGTCCATGACAACGTGTGTCATTTTTACCTGAACTTAGGCCTGATGCTTCCTTCCATGAAGCTTTTCTCCAGGTCCATATCCTGAACATGTATTAGTTCTCCAATAAATCTTCTCGTTATTGGAGATGTGCACCTGGTCTCTGCTTTGCTTCTTCTTTATAATTTGGTACCAATTAGGACTTTCCCCACAACTCCAATGGGCTGGACGTTTCTGCTGCAATGATCAGAGGTGCCATTGTTAACTATGGAGAAATTTCTATAGTCACCAGGTTCAGATTTAATGCCTTATTCGGGCAGAAACCCCATCTCAGAGTGATTGATTCAAGCTGACTGTGTGGACCCAGGCAGACAGCACTGCAAGGTGCCACATTTGGAAGGTTTCCTTTACAGCTACAGGGGCAAGAAACTTTTTTTTTAATGACAGTTCACATAGTGCTGATGGGAAAACCAGAGACCTATAGAGCAGAGATCACTGCAGCCAAGCTCTATCCGACCTCCAGGGACCACCCAGAATGGTCACATTAGCAAGAGCCTCTGCTCAGCCTCCACCCAACAGCAAGGAGATTCTGTTCCAGCAGCATTTTACTGCAATAGCCTTTTCCCGGCCCATGGCACCATGTCAGAAAGGGAAATGCAGCCACATCTAATAATTGTTGGTAGCTATTGTTATGCAGAGGGCCGGCTCAGGGGGGGCAAGAAAAAAAATGGGGGGGGGCGGCCAAAAATTATTTTGCTTGGGGTGGCAAAAATCCTAGAGCCGGCCCTGGTTATGCAGAATGTTTAGCTATTGGTCTGTCTCTATCTTCTCTCCTGGGCCCCATCTCCCTTAGATCCTATGCAGTAGTGCTACCCCCCACCTCGCACCCACATCACTCCTGTCCTGGGGGCAGATGTTTCCTGCTCCTCCTGTAGGTGCTGCCACCCTCAGTCACACCATTCTGGGATCTGCAGTGGGGGCTGCTGCTCCACCACTGCAGCCCTCCTAGCACAGCAGCCAGCGCCTGGGATTTCATGGCCAGTGACACAATTTCAGCCCCAGCTGGAGCCAGTCTGGGAATGACTCAAGGTTCCAGGTCTCATGCATTTCAAACCCTGCCTAGGAGCAATCCCTCTTATTGGCTGCCTTCCCCATTTGCCCACCTCCTGGGGAACAGCAGCTAACCAGGGCTGCTGCAGGTGTCAGACAGAGTTGTCCCCCCTCCCATCAGGGGCCAGAGCTGTTTTTGGATAGAGGTGGGGGGAGGGAGCAATTGACACCATCCTTATTGAAGGGGAGAGGGCACTATTGAGCAGAAAAAGCAGCTCGGGGTTATCCTACTCCCCTCTACTGTGAACAATGGGTCAGCCTGCTCCCTGCTTCTCCTTCCTGCATCACTGGTAAAGGTCAGAGGAGGCGAAGACCCGCTGAGGCTGCAGGAGGATCCTAGATGAAATGAGGGTCAGTGGAATGATGTGGGGCTGGGGGTGTAAATTTGATGTGGGCCTGGGGCTATATCACTGATTGCTGGGATAGGGGCAGGCCAGTGTAGGGCTGGGGGTGTAGCATTGATCAGGGCCGGCTCTAGGATTTTTGCCTCCCCAAGCAAAAAAAATTATGGCCGCCCCCCACCCCATTTTTTCTTGCTTCCCCCAGTCCTGGCCCCACCTTAACTCTGCCCCTTTCCAACCCCTTCGCCAAATCCCCAGCCCTGCCTCCTCCCCCGCACGTGCTGCATTTCCCCCACCCCACTGCTTCCTGTGGCCCTCGCGCAAACCCCCACCCTAGCTCACCTCCGCTCCACCTGCTCCCCTGAACGTGCCGCCACTCCACTTCTCCCCACTCCCTTGCCTGAGAGGGAGGGGGGAGAAGCGAAGCGGCAGCACGTTCAGGGGAGCAGGTGGAGCGGAGGTGAGCTAGGGCGAGGGGGGCGCAGGAAGTAACAGGGGGTAGAGGAACAGGAACCGCTCCCCACCCCAACTCATCTCCGCTCTGCCTCCGCCTGCTCTCATGCACGGCAAGCCTGGGAGGGAGGGGGAGAAGCTGAGCGGCGGTGGCCCGCTCAGGGGAGCAGGCGGAGGCAGAGCAGAGGTGAGCTGGGGCGGCGGGGGAACATTTCTAGGGGTGGCATGGCTGGAGCCAGAATGCTGCCCCTAGAAATGTGCCGCCCCAAGCACCTGCTTGTTTTGCTGGTGCCTAGAGCCGGCCCTGGCATTGATTGATTGATTAGCAAGTGCTGCAAGACATATCCCTGTCCAGGATCCCAGCTGACTTCACAGTGTGGCCTAGGCTTGGACCTCTCCTACAGAGCCTCATGCTTTGATGGTCACCCCCATAGTAATGTCACAGCTATTCTTAGTGTGCTTCCTTTCTCTTCACTGGATGCTTGTCAACTTATTGACTTCTGTCCATGGAGACCAAGATCATTTGGAAAAAGGAATGAAAATGTGTTTAGTGAATTTGAAATTGTGACACTAATAAAAATTGAACCAAGGAGAAAAATTCAGTGGGGTGGAAAATGTCAGTACCCTGAACTTTTGAACTGTCTTCTTTCCTCTGCCTTGAGGCAGAGGGACCTGGTCCCAAACTGGTTTTCACTGACCAGATAACAGACGTCCGGGGTCTGGCAACCACAAATCAAGTGTTAACACAACCAGGGCTTTGTCTAAGTGTGTATAAAAGACCTTTGGTTTCTGTGTAAGTTAGAGTCTTTGGCATACTGCAAGGCTCTCCTTTACTCTAGCAAAATAAAGCAACCCTTTTCTTTCCTTATCCCTGTCTGGCTGTTATTGGCTCTCATCTAGGTGAACCCGATATTTCGGTAACACTAGGATGGCACAATCACCTGCAAAGAGTGTTTCTCTTATTAGGTTACACTGTAGTAGCCGTGTTAGTCTGTGTCAGCAAAAAGAAAATAAGAAAGGAAGAAATACTTGTGGCACCTTAGAGACTAACAAATTCATTACAGCATAAGCTTTCGTGCGATAGAACCCACTTCATCGGATGCATGGAAGGTTAGACTAGAGCTAGGGTTAGGGTTAGGGTTACGGTTAGGTTTAGGGTTCGGTATGGTATTAGGTTTTGCGTTAGGGTTAGGGTTTAGGGATAGAGCATGCGATAGGGTTAGGGTTTAGAGTTAGTGTTAGGCTTAGACTAGTGCTAGGGTTAGGGTTACAGTTTAGGGATAGGGTTAAGGCTAGGGATAGGGTTAGGGTTAGGATTGAGGGTTAGGGTTAGGGATAGGAATAGACTACGGCTAGGGTTAGGGTTAGGGTTTAGGGTTAGATGTAGGGCTAGAGTTAGGGTTAGGGTTAGGTATCGTACTAGGGTTTGAGTTAGGGTTTAGAGTTACGGTTATGGCTAGTGTTAGGGTAAGGATTAGACTTGGGCTAGGGTTAGGGTTAGGGTTTCGGGTTAGGTCTAGGCCTAGGGTTAGGGTTAGGTACGGTATAGTAATAGGGTTTCGGTTAGGGTTGGGGTTTAGGGAGAGTGCTAGTGTTAGGAATAGGGATAGGGTTACGGTTTCATGTTAGTGTTAGTGTTAGGCTTAGACTAGTGCTAGGGTTAGCATTACGGTTTAGGGTTACGGTTAGGGTTATGGTTAGGTCTAGGGTTGGGGTTAGTGTTAGGGTTAGGGTTAGCGTTAGGGTTTAAGGATAGGGTTAGGGTTAGGGTTAGGGATTGACTAGGGCTAGGGTTAGGGTTTAGGGCTAGGTCTAGGCCTAGCATTAGGGTAGGGTTAGGTATGGTAGTAGGGTTTGGGTTAGGGTTTAGGGATAGTGTTAGGGCTAGGGCTAGGTTTACGGTTAGTGTTAGGGTTAGGGTTAGGGATTGACTAGGGCTAGGATTAGGGTTAGGGTTTAGGGCTAGGTCTAGGCCTAGCATTAGGGTTAGGGTTAGGTATGGTAGTAGGGTTTGGGTTAGGGTTTAGGGATAGTGTTAGGGTTAGGGCTAGGGCTAGGTTTACGGTTAGTGTTAGGGTTAGGGTTAGGGTTCGACTAGGGCTAGGGTTAGGGTTAGGGTTAGGGTTATGGTTAGGTCTAGGGTTAGGGTTAGACTAAAGCTAGGGTTAGTGTTTACAGTCAGGGTTAGGGTTAGACTCTGGCTGGGGTTAGGGTTAGGGCTAAGGTTACGTTTAGGGTTTAGGCATAGGGTGAGGGTTCAACTAGGGCTAGGGTTTGCCTTACGGTTTAGGGTTATGCTTAGGGTTAGGGTTAGTGTTTAGGTTTAGGGTTACCGATAGGGTAAGACTAGGTCTAGGGTTAGGGTTAGGTGTTATGCTTAGGTCTAGGCCTAGTGTTAGGGTTCTGGTTAGGTATGGTACTAGGGTTTGCATTAGGGTTAGGGTTTAGGGATACTGTTAGATATGGTACTAGCGTTTTGGTTAGGGTTTAGGTTTAGGGTTATGGTTAAGTTTAGACTAGGGCTTGCGGTAGAATTTAGGGTTAGGATTTAGGGTTAGGGTTAGTGTGAGCTCTAGGGCTAGGGTTAGGATTATGTCTCATACTAGGGTTTGGGTTACGGTTTAGTTTAGGGTTAGTATTAGGTTTAGGGTTAGACTAGGGCTAGGGATAGGGTAAGGATTTCGGGATAGGTCTAGGCCTCGGATTAGGGTTAGGGTTAGGGTTAGTGTTAGTATTATGGTTAGACTAGGCCTATGGTTAGGGTTAGGGTTTAGGGTTAGGGTTAGTGTTAGACTAGGGCTAGGGTTAGTGTTAGGGTTAGGGTAAGGGATAGGGATAGGGTTAGGGTTAGGTTTAGGGTTAGGGTTATGGTTAGGTCTAGGGATAGGGTTAGGGTTAGGGTTAGGGTTAGGGTTTGGGTAAGGGATAGGGTTAGGATTAGAGTTAGGTTACGGATAGGGTTAGGTTTAGCATTAGGGTTAGTGTGAGGGTTAGGTTTAGGGTTAGGGTTACGGTAAGGTCTAGGGTTAGGGTTAGGGTTAGGGTTTAGTGCTAGGGTTAGGGCTAGGGCTAGTGCTAGGACTCAGGGTTAGGGTTAGGGTTAGGGTTAGGGATAGGGCTAAGTTTTAGGGTTAGGGTTAGGGCTAGGACTTAGGGTTAGGGATTGGGTAATGGCTAGGGTTTAGGCTTAGTGTTAAGGCAATGGCTTAGGGTTAGGTTTAGGGTTAGGGCTTTGGGTTAGGGTTAGGGTTAGGGCTAGGGTTTAGGGTTTAGGGTTAGAGTTAGGGTTAGGGTTAGGGTTAGGGCTTATGGTTAGAGTTAGAGTTAGGGTTAGGGTTAGGAAGGGGTTAGGTTTCAGGTAAGGGCTAGGGTTAGGTTTAGGGTTAGGGTTAGGTCTAGAGCTAGGGCTTAGCATTAGGGTTAGGGGTTAGGGGTTAGGGTTAGGGCTAGGCCTAGGACTAGGGTTAGGGCTAGGGGTTATGGTGAAGGTTAGTTTTAGGGTTAGGTCTTAGGGTTAGGGTTAGGGTTAGGGTTAGGGTTAGGGTTAGGGCTAGGGTAGGGCTAATTGGTTGGGAGATTGTTCTCAAGCTTCCCAGGAAAGGGGGTTTACGGCTTGAGGGGGTAGTTTGTGGGGGAGGGAAGTTCAAGTGATTCCTTTCCTGGATTCCTGTTAGACATTTGATGGTGGCAGCGAAAGAAGCATTTCTCAGGGTGCTGGGAATTTTGTACCTTGCGTGTTTTAACCTAAGCTGGTAAAAATAAGTTTAGGGACCCTTAATGCGGGTCCCCACGTATTTACCCTACAGTTAAGACTGGGGAGGGAATCCTGACAGGCTTGGACTTAGGGTTAGGGTTAGGTCTAAGGGCTTAGGGTTAGGGTTAGGGCTAGGGCTAGGGGTTAGGGCTAGGGTAAGGGTTAGGGTTAGGGTTAGGGCTAAGGCTTACGGTTAGGATTACGGTTAGGGCTAGGGTTAGGGTTAGGGTTAGGGTTAGGGATAGGGTAAGGGCTAGGGCTTATGCTTAGT